>CM046882.1:308311315-309660549 GCA_025667525.1 Glebionis coronaria
CCTCCCTGAGTGTAAGATCATCAGGAACACAAAGTCTAGTGCCCTTCCATAAGATACCGTCGTCATCTAACCGAAACTCCGTCTATTGATCTAAGTTTGAAATAATTGTCCGGATTTCACCATCATCCTTTTGAGCTTCCTTGATCCTAGAGAGTAATTCAGGCACCACTCTAAGATTAGCCCAGTAGCCATGCTGTCCACGTACCCTAATCTCAATATCCAGTCGCTCCAAGTCTCGTTTAATCTCTTCCTCTATCTTAATGTCGTTGATCATACCCGACTTTCTACTAAGAGCATCTGTCACTACATTCGCCTTGCCGGGATGATACTGTAGATTAATGTCATAATCCTTCAACAGCTCTAACCACCTTCTCTGCCTCATGTTCAGTTCACGCTGAGTGAAGATATATTTCAGGCTCTTGTGATATGTGAAGATATCACATGATTCACCATACAAGTAATGCCTCCAAATCTTCAGTGAAAACACAACAGCCGCAACTTCTAAGTCATGCGTAGGATAGTTCTCATCATAAGACTTAAGCCGACGTGATGCGTAAGCAATCACTTTCCCATGTTGCATGAGAACACAACCAAGGTCCTTCCCTGTAGCATTACTATAGATATGAAATCCACCTGTACCAGATGCGAGAGTGAGAATAGGTGCAGATACCAGCCTCTGCTTTAGGTCTTCAAATCTCTTCTCTCTTTCTTTATTCCAGACGAATTTCTCCCTTTTCCACATCGGTATGATCAATGGCAGTGCTAATCAGGAAAAGTTCTCTACGAACCTACATAGTAACCAGCTAAGCCTAGAAAGCTGCGAACTTCAGTTGCTGGTGCCGGTCTTGGCAACTTGGTGATAGCCTCAATCTTTGCAGGATCCAAGGTTATTCCCTCTACGGACACTATGTGTCCTAGAAATGCCACCTTGCTTAACTAGAATTCACATTTGGAGAACTTGGCATACAACTGCTTCTGGCGAAGTATCTGTAATACAGTACGAAGATGGTCTTCATGTTCTTCCTTTGATTTAGAGAAAATTAGAATATTATCAATGAATACAATGACGAACTTATCCAGAAACTCATGGAAGATACGGTTCATCAAGTCCATGAAAACTGCTGGAGCATTGGTAAGGCCAAAAGGCATGACTACGAATTCGTAGTGTCCCTAACATGTACGGAAAGCAGTCTTGGCGATATCCCGCTCTTTAACCTGTAGCTGATGGTAGCCAGACCTCAGATCGATCTTGGAGAAATGTTTGGCCCCTTGGAGTTGGTCAAACAGATCATCAATGCGTAGCAAAGGATATCGATTTTGATGGTGATCTTATTAGGCTCATGATAATCGATGCAAAGACCCATACTACCGTCCTTCTTCTTCACGAATAAAACCGGTGCACCCCATAGATATGCACTAGGGCGGATGAAACCTCATTCCAACAGTTCCTGTAGCTGTTCCTTTAAATCCCTAAGCTCGATGGGAGCCATGCGGTTAGGAGCCTTGGGAATTGGCTCAGCTCCTAGGATGAGCTCAATATTAAACTCTACTTGACGAGCAGGTGGTATGCCCGGAAGTTCTTCAGGAAACACGTCGGGAAATTCTGACACGATAAGATGATTCTGATGGATGGAGATTCAGCCTCCATATCGTAAACAGTAGCTAAGTAGCCCTCGCAACCATGTGACAGTAATGCACGTGCTTGTAAGGTTGAAATTATTTGTACAGACCTTCCTAGTATAAAACCATTGTGAATGTACTCTTGTGCGTTTACATCACCAAAGATGACCCGATATGAATGGCAGTCTATGGTGGCGTGTGTTTGGATAGCCAGTCCATGCCTAATATCATGTCGAAATAGCATATGTCCAATGGAAGTGCGTCAACTAGACGAATTTTGTCGTCAAACTCAAGGGGAAGACCCTTGTACCCATGTGTGATGCGTACTTAGTCTCTTAAGGGTGTGGAAATGTTTAAGAAATTTTTAGTGGCATAGGGGATATCCTAACACGATTGGCATAAACAGTGGATATGACCGAATGAGTAGCACTCGTGTCAAATAATACGCATGCAGCTTGACCATACATATACAAGATTCCAGTGATGGTACATGTTGACATGTTGTCCTGGTCACGCGAGGTCGTATACAAACGTCCAGTAGTAGGAGGTGGCTTGGAGTCGGCATGTCCAGAAGTGCCCTCAATCTCACCCTTACGGCAGTCCTTCATGGGATGGCCTAGCTGGCCACACTTGAAGCAAGCATCGCTATTACGGTGACATGACCCTAGGTGTTTGCTGTTGCGCGTAGTGTAGAGAGGGTGAGTATACCCTCCAACAGGTGTCCTAGCTGACTGGGAGCCTGCTTCAGAAAACTATACGTGAGACATGATTATTCGGTACAAACAGGACAATGCATAAAATCTTAAGACGTAATACCAGATCTAGCTTCACGGTTGGGCTGTGAACCACTACGGTCCTACTCCTGTTTGTTGCCATTATTCCTGGTAGTAGATACTCAAGTGTCAGAATTATGAATCATAAAGCATATAACATAAAAATGAGTAAGTTTAGGGACCTGCTGCTGTTGGAGTTGTTGGCGTTGTTACGGTAGTTAACATTACCGCCATGCCTATCCGAAGCAGAATGGCCATGAGTCTGACCGTTACCCTTAGGCTGATTCTGCTGCTGAGTGGCCGATTGGGACCAGTCCCCAGTCTTCTGCCTGAAAGATGCAATTGTATAGAGAAGGATAAATACTTGGATAGTACTGAATGAAATGAAATGATCACCGCTGATGACGAAATATACCTCTTGTCGGGTCTTTCTGCCTCTCCAAACTCATCCCTCTCTTGCAGCATCTCCAACTTGCGAGCTTCATCTACCACATGTGCCACCGTATTAAAGGTAGCACACACCAAGTTATTGGTGACAGCCGACAGATGTGCGAAGAGCCCAACGAAAGTGATACGCCTGCTCCTCTGGAGTCCCGACTGCTACACCAAGGAATCCAGCCAGTCGAAGGAACCTCTGCATAAACTCATTGCTGTTTTCCTCAGCTCTCTACCTAATACCATGATACTCCCTCTTGAGCTTATCTTGCTCAGCTTTCGGTAAGAACTACCCATAACCAACTCCTTAAACTCTTCCCAAGTCAAGGCAGTCACCCAGTCGTCGCCTCCATTCGACAGCTTAAGTGCCTTCCACTATGCAATCACGTTCCCTTCAAACTTGTAACAGGCTAACCTTGTCTTAAAGACAGGGCCGTATCCCATTGCGTCAAAGATCTTCTCAATGTGAGCTATCCAGCTCTCAGCCTCAGCGGGGCTGTCAATCTACACGAAAGATTTCAGACGCTGTTTATTGAATCGCTCCAGCCATGTGATCAGGGTAGCTGGAGGTGGAGGAGGAGGATTCTGATGCTGGTGCTGGTGCTGATTGTTGGCAGCTTGCACCTCAGCCCGAATTTCATTCCTCACTTGAGGAAGCATAGTCTGCATAGCAGCTTGGACTGTTGCATTCAGTTGTTCTTGTTTACGTGTGAGAACCATCTGACATTATAAAACAAAATGCAATGATTAAGCTGATTAAAACATAATATATAAACATGAAATAAAAATTATGCATATAAACATGAAAAAAAAAATTATGCATGCAAAACAGTGTATGAATGCATGACAACGAAATAACATGGGTTTGGGTGAACGCCTATGGGTCGGTTCACCTAAACAAAATGACATGACGAGGATGAACGCCTATGGGTCGGTTCATCAAAACAAAATGATTCGACTAAAAGCACATGCGACTAAATATGTCCAGTCCTGTACCAACCATTACTTATTCAAAATTCCTGCAACAATGATACATGAAACAAATGTATGAAAACAAACTGTCAGTTCTAGGAAGACCATGGTGATTACCCACTAATTACAGGTCATGTTTTCAGAGCCTACATGTCGATACCTTAGCTCTGATACCATAATTGTAACACCCCATTTAGTTAAATGGAATATTAGAGGATAATTATGGCGTGTCATCAAAGCATGCAAGGTAAATGTCCAAAACATTAAATGACCATGAATGGAAATACCGGAAACAAATATCGATAGTCTAAGTATAAGCTCACACACATGAATATAAGTACTAAAAGGGAAAAAGGACTATACAATGTCCAAAGAAATAAAGTAACGTAATGTATGGAAATGCATAAAGTAATGAAGGCTAGATAGCTTCCATCCGTATGCACGTACTCTAAAGTCCTATTTGAGTCCCTGAGTACCTGCCGTTTGGGAACATGAAAGGAAAACGGCTGAGGATAACGCCCAGTGAACGGATATACAAGCATAGCATGAAATGACATAAGATGTAACAATCCATCAATTTATGGTCGATATTTTATTCTCAAGTATTATTTAAAAACATTATTTTAATGTTATATTAGGAACTCACTCATGTTTGGGAAGAAATTTGAATTTTACATCGTAAAGTAGCATCAACTACGTCTAAACCGGAGGACTCTACGTTACGTGCTTACGTTTACATACACCGTTTTTTGTGACAGTCCGACACTTCAGGAAATAAATTTATTCTCGAATATTATGATGGAGTTTTAAATTTGTGTTGGTTCATAAACTCACAAATTTACGAGAAGAAATTAGAGCTTACGTGAATAATTTAGCGTCTTTTACGACTAAACCGGAAACCCTAGGTTTACGTATTTATGTTTTTGAACTCCGTTTTTTATGAGACAATTTTTATTAGAATCGTTTTGTGCCGTAGATTCATAATTTAAAAAACGTTTTTCGTAAAACGACCCGAGGGCACGCAAATCGAGGAAACTAGAATCGAGGAGTACCCGTAAATTAGTCGAGATGAGACAAGTTTACACTTGCCTCACCCCCACTATGGGTGGCCAAGACTTAGCCAACACACCACATTTGGTGGCAAGCTAACAAAGATACAAAGGACACTTGTCCTTAATATCTTACAAAAACCACCAAACCATAAAACTAGCTAAGTTAAACCATTTCTCTCATTTTCTTACATGCAAAACCACCCAAAACTCTCTCGCTCCTCTCCTTGAATGTCCCATATACACCAAAAACACCACCATTGATCAAAAATCTTAACCACAAATCATATGTATAACTTGCATATGATGATAAACCATTGAAGACATGATGATTTGAGGTGATCTTAACAACTAAAAAGGAGTTTACATGGATTTCAAGGGCTGATTTTCAAGAAGTTGTTCATCCACATGAAGATTTCAAAAAGTCCATTGCTAAAGTTGAAGATTTGGTAACAAGAACCAAGCCTTGTTCATCAAAATCTCATATTTTCATCATCTTGGTTGGTATAGAGATTGTTTCTTCCGATCCTCTTGTTATTTTGTAAAAGTATTCATGTATTTTCTTTATAAATGTGTATGTATATGTATATGATGATGAATGATGATCAAAATATTATGTGGGGATTTTGTGTTAATAGATTTGGTTAAAAAGACTAAAATCTACATGAAAAGATGTTAAAATCTTGACTGAAATTATAGGCTGTATAAAACAGTAAGTAACCATACGATCACTTGGTAAAAAGGCTTTGATTATTGAATATACAGTTAGATATATAATTTTTACATATGTGGAGAGTTTGCCACTCAATGGAATCAATAAAATGAGCAAGATATCATCAAAATACTATTAAGGTTCAAATCTGTATAGTCTGTTTTAGACGAATTATTAGGGATACTTAGAAGATGAATGAGCAGTAGCTATAATGGAGTTATTTATAGCAAATATCATGTAGTTTGTGCTGCCCAAAGTTGAGCTTCTATCTGCATGTAGAACTCAAGATATGGCAAAAATGGTGAAAGTGACTTTGATAATGATATTTGTAAATAAAAGTAAATAATATAAAATGAGCACTCAAGTAATATGATTATAAAATACATATATAAAACCCACAAACTAATGATAATATTTATAAATGAGTTACATACTATGATAAATAAGTATGACATTTTTATAAAAGTACAAACTCAAATGTTTTCTAAAGTTATAAAACTATATATAAGTTTTACGTCTTTTCGGCTAAAACCGAAAGATTAACGTTTTCACCAAATAAAACTTAGACGGTCTGACCCGTCTAATGTAACATTTTTATAACTTATCTAATGATGTATAAGTACATTTGACAAGTAAAATCCGATAAAAACCGAGCTTTATAACTTATGGACATTAACGGGCCAAAGTAGCCTTATTGGACTATTAACCCAACTAGTTTGGCTAAACACTAATGGACTTACTGATTGGGCTTAACCCACTTGGGCCCAACATATGAGAATAGGCCTGATATTTAAAGTATAAAATGGGCTAATATATTGTATTGGGCTTATAATGGGCTTATTGGGCCTTAATGCGTAAATAAGTTAAAACTAGTGTAACTAGTCAAAAATTTGACTAACACATAACACTATAATGTGTATGAAGAGATAAATTCCCACTTGATCATCATCCTACTTATAAAATCATCATATATACATATCCATTGTTTTTATAAAGTCATTGGACAACAGTCTAAGACGAGTATTATTTGTCTAGGTTTCCGTGATTGAAGCACGTACCGTACATCCAAATCGCCGATAACCGCCTTTTCCAATCAACGTGAGTTCATAGCCTCGCACTCTTTTAAATGTTTTATGAAATATTTTATAAACCCGCGAGGGAGATAACATGCTAGTTTTAATAAAAATAGGACACCAGTTGTCCCGATTATTTGCTTATTGATATGGACCCGAATGATTATATGACCCGATGAATGAAATGAAATAGATTATTATTATTAGGTTATGTCACTAAAAGTCCAATTAACATGAATTGTCAACTACCGAGATTTGGTTGACGCTTATGCATATAATAGTACTATTTGGGGAAGATCACCCTAGTTCGCGCCTTGACGGTTGATCCCCGTCGTGCCACATTGATTGTTAAGCAAATTTATGTATGAGAAGATTTATATAAGCGTGATTATTGTGACGACACGCTGTTTTAGATGGGAAAAGGAATTTCGGGTTAGCTACCCATTGTTTGTTATAGTAAGGTATCAATGTCATGCGGCTTATAATAATCTAATAACGAAAATACTGATATATGCATTGAATTACAATATATTGCTTGACTAGCAATACAGGGTCTTATTACTGATATTATGTTTGTGTTTTGGATTTATATAACGGTTTTATTAAACTCTATACAACGTATTGTATGATGTTTTTTTTCGACAATGGTTCGTATAATGGTTTTGAAGGCTAAAGCCTATATTATGATTTATGACAAATATTTGTATGAAATGTCTTTGCCCTATTTTATGGCCTAAGACAAGAAATTGTATGAAATGATTTTCGGTAACGGTTATATATATACCGGTGATATATTAATGGTTTTTATTAAACTCTATGAATTCACTCGACGTTTTCGCTGACCTTTTCTTTTAACATGTTTTATCTCAGGTACTTAAAGGTAATTCTTGGGAAGATGACAAGAATTTATGGCCCGCACTTAGATAACAATTTCCATTCAAATGTTTTGTAAAATTGTATGAAATACTATGACTTGGGACCTATGTAATTTGATGTTTATGAATGGAAAATGATTTATTATTAAACGACGCGATTTTTAAGCGTTGTCTATGATTTGAGTAACGTGTTATCCCGTAACACCGATGACTCTTCTGCTGAACTAAAGTATGAATATTTGGGGGTCTTATAGTTTGGTATCAGAGCTATTGTTATAGAGAACGAAAGATTTTTAAAACCAAGGTTTTGAATAAAACATTTCAAAATCTTTTAACCATAAATATTATTAAATAAATATTTTGAATAAAATGTTTAAAATTCATTTGACTATCACGGTGCCGAAGAATTCCCGAGTTACCGACAAGGCCAGACTGAGAAGTGTTATTTTAATATATATATATATATATATATATATATATATATATATATATATATATATATATATATATATATATATATATATATATATATATATATATATATATATATATATATATATATATATATATATATATAACTCGGATTATATATATATGTTGTAATTTGATTATATGATTGTTTGATGATTATTTTAATATTTATACGAGGTATTTATACGACGTAGATTGTCACAAGAAACCCTAACTCCCCTAGCAAATCAATCGAAGCTATTCCTGTAGGAAATATAGCTATTCTAGATCTAAACCAATTTGTGGATGTTTATGATCCCAACGAAATGGTTGATATTCGTAGAAATGTTGATAGTATTTGATTATGATCTTGAAGAAGAATTGGCGAGATTAAATCTAATATCGATGTCATGACGATCTTTCATTATAGAGTAGAGTTTGACAAAACCTTACCACCTAGAAAGGTGTCATCTGATTCGGTGTCACCCAATTCTTGAATTTGAAATCGAAGAGGTGAATGTTGCATTTGAGGCTGTCATTGGAGCCTTTACCCAAAAGCCTCATGCCACTTGTACCTTTCCGAGAAGTCTAATTCGACATGTGAGTCATTTCATACCAGTGACTCATTTGATAACTACTGTTGTAAGAGCTATAGGATTGGAAATTAAGTGTTGTTCATATTGAGATTTTATTTCCCTTTCAAGGTCTAAGAATAAGGTTGAAAGTATTGGAGAATGAGGTAGGATGTCGCATTGAGTATAAGTTGGTTGAAACTTGAATAAAGTAAAATTTAACTCGTATGGAATATGAGATTGTTAAGAGAAAGTTGTTGAGTCATGTGATTGAATTATAAGGTTTTAAAGGATTGTTAGTTCGTGTTAAGGGTTGTTCCTAGGCCATTGTCCAATGACGAGGATGCCTAGTGTCCAAGAAAAAATTGAAGAAATCTTCTTCTGAATTGGGACCGATGGATCTTCCGGGAGTATTCATTGTAGCATCTTTTAAAATCCCTAACTTAACTGAGACATCAGTTGGTAGGATGAGTCCTTGGAATTGTATGACATGGCGACACGTAATGTGTGACGGTACAATGTTTGACTTGTTTGTGATTAATGAAAAGACTACCTTCGATTACTAAATCATACATGTATCAATGTTATCTATCTTTTCTTGCTTCTTTCTAATGTTAGCATTAGTGATGCAACGTTTGAACAAGCACTCATCTCGGTTTGAGTTGCGTTGTAGATTCTTCTCTTTGTATTCCTGAGTGCCATCGAGGTCATGAACCTCATGATTAATTGGCTATGTAACACCCCCAAATTTACACAATTCAATACAACAGAAGACTCGTTGGTGTTACGGGATAGCACATTACTCACATCATAGACAATGCTTTTAAAATCGCGTCGTTTAATAATAAAGCATTTCCATTTATAAATATCAAATTTACATAGGTCCTAAGTCATAGTATTTCATAAAAGTTTTACAAAGCATTTGAATGGAAATTATTATTTAAGTGCGGGCCATGAATTCTTGTTGTCTTCCCGAGAATTACCTTCAAGTACTTGAGACAAAACATGTTAAAAGAAAAGGTCAGCGATAACGCCGAGTGAATTCATAGAGTTTAATTAAATCCATCAATATAACATCGGTATAAAATTATTTCCGAAAATCATTTTGTATAAAGATTTGTAATAGGCCATAAAATTGCTAAAGTCATTTCATACAAATCCTTATCAAAAATCATAATATAGTCGTTTGCCTTCAAAATCACTATACGAACCATTGTCGTAAAAACATCATACAATACGTTTTATAACGTTGTATAGAGTTAAATAAAAACCGTTATATGAGTATGGTTATGTAAAACCAAAACACGAACATAATATCAATAATAAGACCCTGTATTGCTAGTCAGGCAATATATCGTAATTCAGTGCGTGTAGCAGTATTTCATTATTTGGATTATTATAAGTCGCATGACATTGTTACCTTACTACAACAAACAACGGGTAGCTAGCCCGAAACTCAATTTGCCCATCTAAATTAGCGTGTCGTCACAAAAATCACGCTATGGAAATCTTCTCATACATAAATTCGCTTACCAATCAATGTGGCACGACGGGGATCAACCGTCAAGGCGCGAACTGGGGTGATCATCCCCAAATAGTACTATTATATGCATAAGCGTCTACCAAATCCCGGTAGCTCACAATTCATGCTAATGGGACTTTTAGTGACATAACCTAACTTTAATAATCTATTTCATTTCTTTTATCGGGTCGTATATTCATTCATCGGGTCATACAATGATTCAGGTCCAAATCAATAAACAAACAATCGGGACAAATGGTGTCCTATTTATCAAAACTAACATGTTATCTCCCTCGCGGGTTTATAAAACATTTAAAAGAGTGCGAGGCTATGAACTCACGTTGATGTGGGAAAGCGGGTTATCAGCAATTCGGATGTACGGTACGTGCTTCAATCACGGAAACCTAGACAAATAATACTCGTCTTAGACTTTTGTCCAATGACTTTATCAAAATAACAATTATGTATACATATGATGATTTTATATATATGATGATGATCAAGTGGGTTTATACATTCTTATTTACTCATTTTAGTGTTATGTATTGGTAACTTTTATACTAGTTTACTAGTTTTACTTATTTACATGTTTTAGGCCCAGTAAGCCTATTACAAGCCCAATCCCTTATATTAGTACATTTTACACTTTTAATATCAGTATTATACTTTACATGTTGGGCCCAAGTGGTTTAATCCCAATAAGTAAATTTATAAGTGTTTAGCCCATTTAGTTAGATTAATAGTCCAATAAGGCTAACTTAGCCCGTTAATGTCCATATGTTATATAGTTCGGGTTTTATCGGTTTTACTTGTATTAAGTACTTATATATCAGTATATGACTTTTAAAAAGTTTACGTTATACGGGTCCGACCGTCTAAGTTTTAATTGACGAAAAACGTTAATTTTACGGTATTAGCCGAAAAGACGTAAAAATCATGATTATAGTTTTTATAACTTATAAAACTTACCAAACTACCATTTTTATAAAATGTCCATTTATTTATCCTTATAAATATTTATATAAATGTAATATATAAGTTAGTGGGTTTTAATTCACATTTTAAACTATATTTATTTGAGTGCTTATATAATACTATTAAACTTTAATTTCACAAAATCTGATTTTTAGTTTCACTTTCACCATTTTTATCATATCTTGAGTTCTACAGAGAGATAGAAGCTCATTTTTGGATGACATAAACTTCATATTATGTGCTACAAATAACTTAGATTTAGCTACTGCTCAATCCATGTCTAAGTATCCTTAACAGTCCCTACAAAACAGACTATTCAGATTGATACACTAATTTTGTTTTGATCATATCTCACTCATTTTGATGATTTCATTGCATGGCCAACTCTCACATGTGTATAACATCTAATACTTACTGTAAAGTGATTCCACTATGCCATTTTATCAGTTTATCATTTGGTTACTTACTGTTTTTATACAACCATCATATTAAGCAAGATTTTAACCTTGTTACCTATGGTTTTCCATCTTTTTAACCATATTTATCAACACTTGATCCCCACACAATATTTTTAATCATCATTCATCATCATATACATATACATAAATAAAGAAATTACAAGATTACATAATCAAAATGACAAGAGGATGGGAAGAAGAATCTCTATACCACAAAGATTATGTAGGTTATGATCAAGGCTTGGATTTTGATGGAAAAACTTGTGATAGATCAACACCAACTTTGAAGACCACCAATATTTGTAAACTTCTTGTAGAAATCAGCCCTAGGACATCATCAAATCACCTCCTTGGATGTTATAATCACCTCCAATCTTCAAGGCTTCAAAGGTTCTTCATCATCTGTGTAGATAACACATGGTTTGTGGTCAAAATTGATCAAAGAGGGGAGTTTGATGGTGGTTTTTGGACGGCAAGTGAGAGAGAGAAGGAGAGAGTTGTGTGATTTATTTTCTTTCTTTGCATGTAAGGAATGGAGGTATTAGTTTGAAGTTAGTGGTTTTGGTGTTGGTGTGGCTTACTTTGTAAGCTTCAAGTTACAAGTGTATTACCTTCCTTGTGAAGTTTTGAGACCTAAGGGTGTTGTGGAGCTCTCTTGGTCATCCCATATTAGTGGGGTGGGATAAACTTGTTTTGTCTCATCCCACTAATTTACTGGTATTCTTTGATTCTAGTTTCCTTGATTTGCGTGCCCTCGGGTCGTTTTATGATAATTGTAATTTTACACTTGTTTAGGAAAACAAGGTAATTAGGGTAAGTACGACGATTTAGGAAAATCATGCACAAATGACCCAAAGTGGGGATCGTTCTCAAGGAGGCTAGTGTGTTGTGTAGAGAGATGATTAATTATGTGATTATATGATTATGATGAAAGAAAATAGAAATGAGATAAGAAGAGAATGACGGTTACGATGACGATTTAAACTAAGACGAAAGGGTCGTACACGTAAAACCGTAAAAAGTACCAAAATTATTTCAATAAATCCTAAATAATGTAATTAGAGTTTACAAAAAATCAAAAATCACCCAAACCTTTTATTTAATTAAATAATGATTTTTTAATGCTAATTAAAGCCCTAAAATTCAATTTAATTAACAAAAAGCCCAAAATGAGATTTTTTCAATCGTAAACCTCTAAAATGACCTAACTTAATTTAAAACGATTTTTGAAAATTTTAAAATTAATAAAAACTATTTAAAATCAATTAAAAACTCTTAAAATTAAAATAATTATAAAAATTAATCTAAGGACAATAAAAATATTCTAAAAATTGTAAAATTCCTAACTTAATGTATTTAACCTAAGAGAAATATAAAACTTGAAAAATCTAAATTTTAATTTTTAATAATAAAATAATAATAAAATAATATTAAAAATACAAAATTTATAAAGAATTCTAAAAACTTGCAAACTAGCTTAATTTAACCTAAATAAACAGAAAATGAACTTGAAATTACAAAAATACCCCTAATGGGCCTTCAAATGGGCCAAAAGTCCAAACAGTCCTTTTATTGGGCTCAAATAGGTCCAATAAGCAAAATGTTGTCCAATTAAGCCCAAAAACTCTTATTTGACTCAAAATTTGATTCTAAACACAACTTTTCAAAGGCCCAAATGCTAAAAATGTGAAATAAGCTGGCTTATATCAAACAGCTTATTCTTAATGGGCTTTTTGGCCCATTAAGCTATAAGCTGATGCCATAAGCACAAATTAGACACACAAGCTTCTTTTGAGTTGCTTAAGAGTTTTGTAAAAATAAATTTGAAAAAAGTCCAAGGAATAAGCCTGAAAATGCAATAAGCAATCTACAGAAAACGACAAAATAGTCGTTTTTGAGTTCTAGGCCACCCCAAGAGCTGATTCAAGTTTCAAAAGCTTTTAAATGACTTAACTAAGCTTAATCAACAAAAAATTTTCAAATAAGTTCACTCAATAAGCTGAAATAAGCAAATAAGAACTTATGAAAAAGTCAAATGAGTTGGTTTTCTAGCAAAAAGTCAAAGTCAATGTCTAATAAGCTCCAGTTCAAACATATGGGTCAAATGATGAAGATTGATCACAAAAAAAAAGTTGTTGCAGGTCTGGATAAGACAAAATGGCTTATTGATAAGCTGAATGCAAATTAACACTAGCAGGGGCTAGTTTTGGTATCTGAGCAGTGGAAACTTTTTCCACTCCTTGACTTCTTGACTTTTTTGTCTTTAGTGACTTTTTTGGAGATTCAGTTTACACAAAGGAACCCAAATGATCGATGGATCAAGAGGAGTCAAATACAACAAAGAAATCACAATCACTAACATCCAATTAGTACAATTAAATCAAAACTTCCCCAGATCTAGCACATACATGAACAAATAAGCAGTTGAAGTTCAATAAGTACTTATAGCACAATTCAGCCAACCAAACTTAACCAAATGCATACACAAGCAATAATAAACTTAAATGAACAAGTCTAAACAGGTTTCATGCACATCAAAGTATTGATCAAGATTCAAGCACTTAAAGTTACTGATGAACACTTAACATGTAGTTATGAACACTTGCTGATGCAATTGACCACCAAGCCAAATTCAAACACCCAAATCTATCACATATGTTTTATAAACAATGATTTAACCACTTTCAGCCCTAAGCAGGCATAAAATCTAGATTTTACCAAAATCCTAGGTCAAAAACAGTCAAAATCAATGAGATATAGCACAATGTTTGATTCGAGGTTTCAAACCCAAAAACTTGCAGCAACATGCACTCAAACAAGTATATAACAGATAACAAGTACAAACACAAACTTCTAACAACACAATATCAACTTATGATCTCAAACAGGTAATCCCAAACACCCTTTTAAATTTTCAAAATCAAATATTCAAATCAAAAGTGCATTCCAAGGTTACCCAAGCCCAAATAAGCACAATAACAGATGAGATATGTAGATTAGAACAAGATTGAGCCACAAAATCAGCAAGAACATAAGTCACACACAAAATCACCAAAAATCCAACTTTTTAACAGATTTTCAGTAAGATGATGTGTACCTCATGGATGTACATCCACACCCACGAATTTTGAGCTTATGTACTAGCAAGAACAAGTACAAGCTTCCACAAACAACCCTACTAAGAATCAACAAAGTTAGAAGAAAAATATCCAAAACAGAAAGATGAAAAATTCTTGATTAATGCAACCTTAGTTACCCACACTTGATTATCCCCAAGTTATAGGCTTCACCACACCATGATAACTCAATATCAGGATGCTATGATCAGCTTTATAGCTCAACAATTCCAAGGTTTGAACTAGACTTAGCAAAATATCAAGAAAAGTGGAAAATGTGCAAACTTTTGCACACTCCTTTTGAAAACAGGTTTATGATTCAAGATTAGCAAACAAGTAACAATAATAAGGAGTAAACAACAATGGCACTTGAGTTTTCTTCATCAAATTCAAACACATTTCATTAATGAATATATGATTTACAGATTTGTGAACCAAGGAAAATTCAAGAGCAAAAGCTTAATGTTCTAAGTCCTATGCCTTATATAGGCTACGATGAACTAGTAAAGAGCTAAAAAACGTAACCCTAATTGCTGTGAAGTCCCAAAATTTCCCCTTGTCTTGTTTTGAACTTTGAAGATCATGTGACATTTTCTTGGCGTCTTGTTATAGCTGGCATGTGAAAAGTTGATCAAAGGGTGTATATCAAGCTTAAAATGTAAGCTAGAATGAGGATGGTTGGATTACTGGCTCATTCTTGTCTTCTTGTCCAAAGGTGAAAAGCAGGGGAATCATGTGAGTAATATGATGATGCGGCAAGCTTTTTGAAAGTTGGGTTGTGATTAGGGAGACCTTAATCATCATTCTGGAGAATATTAAGGTCTAATTACAATAGGATTAAGAATACCCAAATGTGTTCTTGAGTGAATAGTGGGTGTTTTAATCTGTTTAGGATTTCAAAAACATGTTAACTGTGTAATTTAATTAACTAATTAAGTTAGTTAAATAACGGGTGTGGGTGGATTGCTGATGTGGAGCAAGGGAGCGCTCCCATTAGTTGTTTTGGTTGAGTGGGGCACGTGTCACCATGACATTGGTCTATGTAACTTATGTTGTCTGCCAACTTTAACCCCCATTCTTCTATTCTCCTTTAACTTTGTAAATAATACACCCAAATCCGTTTTCCTTTGTAAATGAAGTTTTGGTTTTCACACTTTTGTCCCAAATACTTTTCGAAAGTATTTTCAGGGGTATTTCTTGCCATTTCTTGATTCTTGAAGGACTGATTTGGCATTTTCTTCAAGTATTATTGTCTTGACTTGTATAATTGACATCTTGGAGGACTGAAATTGCAAAGTTATGATTAATGAGGGACCATTTTTGCAATTTCTTCAAAGTCAAGGGTCGTTTTGGTAATTTTGATATTTTCAAAGGACCAAACTTGTAATTTCTTGTAACTTGGAGTCCTTCTTGGTATGTTTGACTTTGAGGAGGATTAATATTGACATTTTAGTTTTGTTGAGGGACTAAAATTTCCAATTCTTCAAAGTGGAGGGCCCTTTTTGTAATTTTGACAAACTTTAGGGACCAATCTTGTAATTATGAAGATACAAGGGTATAAAGTGTCAATTCTTCCATATTAGAGGACCCTTCTTCATAAATCTTTAAATCTTCAAGGGTTTTCTTTGGAAAATTCTTCATTAGGGCTTGGTTCAATGTGCGGCTTCGTTTCCCGTGTTCGTTTTTGCATGATTCTTGTGATATTTTGTCATTTTCTCAATATTCGTACCTAAAATACACAAGCAACAAACAAAAGCATATATTTGGCCAATTTCATGAAATTTAATGCATTTAAAGCCCTTTTTGGATGATGAGACTATGTAGAAAAGCAGTCTCATCACTCCCCCATACTAAACCATTGTCGTGCCCTCACGCAATGCTAGAAGAAAGTATCGTAGCACCTCCAAAATTCATTTTTATTCACTTTTATTGAATGATAAACTAGCTACACTACTACTATTTCTACTACTACTTGCGTTTTAGACATAATGTATGATCTTCATCGCAAAATGGGACGTTTAGGTTCATAGAACAAGAACACGTGAATGCTTCGTTAGAAATAATTTCATCGTCCTCGATTTTAACCCCAATTCCATGCCAAGCATGCAAAGAGATCATTGTCATTATAAGTTAGTAATGCTAACACTACTCATATGCCCTAATCACGTACTTATCCTCCCATTATCCTAAGTTGTATCTCTTATATTTTATTATCTCTTGAATGTTTCAGGAGGATACATTGTTTGACTTATGCGATAATAGAGTTTTAGGTCTAAAAATAGAGTCCTAACGGTGTAACCAAGACCATCAAATCAATAACCCCTCCTAATAGACAACAATGTCAAAAAATTAAGTCAACAAGAAGGATCGATAAACACGGTTTTATAACGGTTTTGAACATGAGACTTATTACCAAGACTTTTATACGCCCCCTAATGGAAGGGCCTTATTATCTTTGGTTTACCTCCATCTTTTATTCAACGTCGCCATGAAGCTTTTATTATGACTTCGGTCTTTCCTTGCCTTTTATTATCCACCTCATCGGTGGTTTTATCAGCCAAAGACGTATATCCTCACGCTAAGGCGAATTTTGGATCTTTAAAGCTTCAAAGATTAAGGCTTGATTCACTTTCAATTTTGCATAGATTTTTCGGCCTTGTAAGCTTCAAATTGTTTGCTTGATTTAGGTGAGCACTTGAAATCTTATTATTGGGTGAAGCTTTCGATTATTCGGGTGCCAATACTTCAAAACCGTGACGCTGGCGATACCTTAATGTCTTCCCAATTTAATTACACGGAAGCTACTAGAAAAGACTAGAAACCCAACAATCAAGAATAAACTGCTAAGTCAATATTTATTAAGCAAAAAATATTTACAAGCGAAGGGAGAATAAGCAAACAACCAGAACACATGAGTTTTTGAAAGAATACGAGTACTCTACGTTTAGCATAGTAACTTATAATTAACCCTATCATTTCCCGTCCTCATTTAAGAGACTTAGCCTAATGTAAAGTTAAGGAATCGAAGCTAAGTTCTCAACACCCACGGTCGAGTCAAAAATTACTCTTATTCTCGCCATCGGAAAACCTACATTCGTGTCTTCAAACACTTATAAAACATGAGAAAAATTTTAAAATTTGCCATTTTTAGCCTTATTTTGCAATAAAGCGATAAACAAAAAGATAAACTGTGTAATGCGTGAAGGTTTGGCAAGGCAAGTATCTATTCATCCCCCCATACTAAAGTTAAACATTGTCCTCAATGTTTCAAGTCTATGGGTGCAAACCCCCCATACTAGAGAAGTAGTCGAATGCCTAATCTAGCATGGAAAGGGTGTAATAAACCTAAGGTTAGAACATCAAAGGATATATCATGGATATTGAGAAAGTCTTCAAAGCAAACGATCGAGTGCTCCTATAAAACGAACTCAAGAGGCTTCAATCGTGAAGATCATGATCATCTAAAATCCACAATTCACAAACAACCACGGAACAAAGGTTGGAAGGGCACAAATCCCCACAGGTGACTACATTAGAAAGCGATAATATGTACATAGGATAAGCATGGGACTCCCCCACGAGGCACCTCATTTTTGATTACCGAGTCATGTGCTCGACTCGGTCCCCTCAATACTAATTATCATTGGGGAAGGTGATTTGGTCGAGGTAGTTCAAGGATAGAACTTCCCCACCAAAGTAGTGCTTGAACCTATGTCCATTCACCTTGAAATTGGGGCCATCATTTTGAGCTAGCTCGATGGTCCCATATGGAAAAACTTGATTCACGGTGAATGGAGCGGACCAACGGGATTTCAACTTACCAGAAAAGATTTTCAAACGAGAATTAAAAAGCAAAACTTGATCCCCAATGTTATAAAACCCGGTTATAATTTTAGAATCATGCAAGTTTTTAGTCTTTTCTTTATATTTAATGAATTTTCATAAGCAATATCCCTTAATTAATCCAATTCATTTAATTTCATTTTCCGATGTTTTCCCGCGGTCTCCATGTCATCATTACAATGCTTTAGGGCCCAATAAGCCTTGTGTTCGAGTTCAATTGGCAAGTGACAATTCTTCCCATACACTAGCTTATAAGGAGTGCACCCGATAGGCGTCTTATGAGCGGTCCTATAAGCCCATAAAGCATCGTCCAACTTATCCGACCAATATTGTCGGTTTTCCCCAACGGATCTCTCCAAGATCCTCTTCAACGCTCGGTTTGAAACTTCAACTTGCCCACTCGTTTGTGGGTGATAAGCCGTAGAAAGACGATGTGTTACCCCATATTTCCTTAGGACCCTTTCGAATTGGTCGTTAAGAAAATGGGTTCCACGATCGCTTATGATCGCACGAGGGGTTCCAAACCGAGAAAACAAGCTTTTCTAAAACTTGACTACCACACGAGCATCATTGGTGGGCAAAGCCTTAGCTTCCACCCACTTAGATAGGTAGTCAACCGTGACAAGGATGTACTTATTACCACGAGATGATGGTAACGGCCCCATAAAGTCAATGCCCCAGACGTCAAAGATCTCACACACTTGGATGATATTTTGTGGCATTTCATCTTTTTGTGAGGCTTTTCCTTGTCGTTGGCATGAGTCACATGACTTCACAAGCTCATGTGCATCTCGGTAAATAGTAGGCCAAAAGAAACCGACATCAAAGACCTTCTTAGCCGTGAGATTAACACCGTGGTGACCACCCGTGGGTCCCTCGTGACAAGCTCTAAGGATATTAGAAGCTTCGGTACCAAAGACACAACGTCGAATAATTTGATCCGCACAAGTTCGAAACAAGTAAGGGTCGTTACAAAAGTAGAACTTGACGTCATGAAAGAATTTTCGTTTTTATTGAGTCGTCATACCCTTAATGATGAAGTTTCCCGCATGGTAATTTGCGAAGTCGGCAAACCATGGGGTGGAAGAATCAAGATTAGAATTCACTACACCATGTGTCTCGAGCGGAAATGTTTCGGTGATTTCCTTGGGCTCGTAAACACTTTGGTGAGGATCTTCCAAACGAGAAAGATGATCGGCCGCTAGATTCTCGGCTCTTTTTTTGTCATAAATTTTGTGATAAAATTCTTGAAGGAGGAGAATCCAACGAAGTAATCTTGGCTTAGCATCTTGTTTAGCCATACGATACTTGATAGCCGAATGATCCGTATACACTATGCATTTCGTCAAGACGAGGTAAGATCGGAATTTCTCAAATGCATACACCACGACAAGGAACTCCTTCTCCGTTGTAGTGTATTTTAGTTGAGCCTCGGTCATCGTCTTGCTAGCATAGTGAATAGGCAAGAAGTGCTTTTCATGACGTTGCCCCAATACGGCCCAAATAGCGTAGTCACTAGCATCACAGATGAGCTCAAAGGGGAGGTTCCAATTGGGAGCAACAAGAATGGGAGCTTCGGTAAGTTTCCTCTTAAGGATTTCAAAGGCTAGTACACAATCTTCGTCAAAGACAAAACGTGCCTCTTTTTCAAGAAGATGTGTAATAGGTCGAGAGATCTTTGAAAAATCCTTGATGAATCGACGATAAAAGCCCGCGTGGCCTAGGAAACTCCTAACTCCCTTAACGGTTTTGGGATGAGGTAATTTGGCGATGACGTCTACCTTAGCTTGATCTACCTCAATCCCCGCTTTCGAAACCTTGTGCCCTAAGACGATTCCACTTTTAACCATAAAATGACATTTTTCCCAATTGAGCACAAGGTTGGTTTCCTCACAACGCTTCAACATTCTCTCAAGATTTGACAAACACAAAGTGAACGAATAACCAAACACGGAAAAGTCATCCATGAAGACTTCCATCGTCTTCTCGATCATATCATGAAAAATAGCCATCATGCACCTTTGAAAGGTTCCCGGTGCATTGCAAAGTCTGAATGGCATTCTACGATAGGCAAACGTTCCATATGGACACGTAAACGTAGTTTTTTCTTGATCACAAGGATCGATGGGGATTTGGAAGTAACCGGAAAAACCATCTAAAAATCAATAGAAATTGTTTCCCGCAAGACGCTCCAACATTTGGTCCATGAAGGGCAAGGGAAAATGGTCTTTTCGAGTGGCTTCATTCAACTTACGATAGTCAATGCACACTCTCCATCCGGTCACGAGTCTAGTGGGAATTAACTCGTTGGCATCGTTTGGCACAACGGTCATTCCTCCCTTTTTAGGGACACAATGAATAGGACTCACCCAAGGGCTATCGGAAATAAGGTAAATCATTCCCGCGTCAAGGAGTTTTAAGACTTCCTTTTTAATGACGTCGTGAATTTTGGGGTTCACCCTCCTTTGACATTGGATTGCGGGCTTGTAATCCTCCTCCATTAAGATTTTGTGGGTACAAAATTTGGGATCGATCCCCTTAATGTCGGATAACTTCCACGCAATTGCCCCTTTGTGATCCTTTAGAACATCGACAAGTACGGTTTTTTCATCATCCAGAAGTTCTTTCGCATTAATAACCGGCAACTTGTCGCCCTCCTCCAAAAAGACATATTCGAGATAAGGAGGTAAATCTTTCAACTCGAGGATAGGTGGTTCCTCAATTGAATATTTGGGCTCGATACTCATAACCTCCTCGGGTGGAGGAAATGGGAAATCGTTAAGAAAATCCTTGATAATCGAGAAGTCCTCATCATTGTCGAGGTCTTCGTTACAAGTACGTAGAACATCGAATTCTTCCAACGTAAAACCAACACCTTCAAATGGAGTGAAGGTTGGTGTCGAATTATCAAGAATGCGATCTAACATAGTAGGATTGCCACTATTTTCATCATCACCAAAACCTAGAACTTCTTGTGAAAATTCCTCGCAAACCATGTCAATCATATCAACGAGGTTTATGGTTGCAACGAAATAAACATGAGAAATTTGAGAGTTTTGAGTTGCGTTTATAACAAGTTCCTCGTCGTTGAAACGTAAGGTGATCTTTCTAGCATGCACATCGATCAAAGCCATAGACGTATCTAAAAACGAACGACCTAAAATGAGAGGAACATGAGGATCCGTGGGAATACCGACAACGATAAAGTCTACCGGATAATAGAACTTTCCCACTTTCACAAAAACGTCTTCCGCCAATCCACATGCGGGAATCGTGGAATGGTCGGCCAACTCGATAGACATTAGTGAAGGAGTAAGATTAGGAAGATTGAGCGACTTGAAGATTGCAAGTGGCATCAAGTTAATGCTAGCACCAAGATCGGCCAAGGCAAAGCATTATTCCATATCTTGGATTGCACAAGGGATCAAGAATTTACCGGGATCATCGACTTTTTGAGGTATGCGATTAAGATAAACCGATGAACAACTAGACAATTGATGCAATTTCTCCTTGTTGTTCAACATACTCTTAAAGTTAGCGGCAAATCGAGGCATCATGACCAAAGCATCGACGAAACTCACATTAAAGTACAAATCACGAAACATTTTTATAAAAAGCTCAAATTGATAATTGTCGCGCTCTTGACGTTTCTCCTTTCTAAGTCTCGATGGATAGGGCAAAGGTGGTGTGGGTTGAGGCATAGGCATAGCCTTTGGAATCTCGGGTTCCAATGTTGGTAATGGGTCAACCTAGGTGTGGAATGAGCGGTACTTCGTGGGATTTGGACATGCTCCTTTTCGACCACCACCTCGGGTTGTTCCTCAATTGCATCCTCCGTAGGAGCAATTGGTTGAGGAGTCGGTTCCTTAAGTGTCTTACCTCTACGTGTGGTAATCACTTTCGTCTCACCCTTAGGGTTTGATACGGTGTTGCTAGGAAGACTACTCGAAGACGGTTTGCACATAATTGCCTCAAACATAGATGAAATTTTGTCTTCAAACATGGATTTCCTCTTCTCCGCTTTAATCATTTCTTGCTTAACTTCATGTTACCCTTGTTCCATTTTTTGTTGGTTTTGTTGTAACCTAGTTACATTTCCTTTCATCTTGTTTGTATGGATTTTAAGCTCATTTGTTAACTCATTTTTCATCTCTTTCTTCAAGTCGTTTTTAAAATCGGATCTTAGGCTAATGATTTCTCTTTGAATGTTGTTAAACCTAGCATCGTTCCCATTAGCGTATTTAACAAATTCATTTGGAAGATCTTTCAACGTTTGCAAACTTTTGTTGTTGTTTTGAAAATCACTTTGATTTTTTTTGAAACTTGATTATTAGCCCCTTGATAACCATAGTTTCCCTTGTTGTAATTGTTTTTGAAACCAACTTGATTGTTGCGATAGTTGTTGTTAGCATTTTGATTTGAACCAAAACCCGGTGGAGTCAATTGATTAGAGCGGGTAACTTGACCGTTTTGGTTGTAAGTTCCCGTGGCCGCGTAGGCACTCGAAGTGTTGCCACCGTTGGTAATGCACTCGGAGAATCATGACCTCCACCACAATACATACATGAAGCCTCAAACGCTTTAGCCGTAGCGGGAGCACTTTGTTCTCCAACTTTGAATTCAATTAGAAGACCTTTAAGCTTATCAAAGATTTTGTTTTCCAAGTTCGCCTCAATTTGGCAAGCATCGATGGTAGTAGACAAAGAAGGTGAAGCCGAAGACGAAGGCTTACGAACACTCGACGTGTTACGAGGACTATACACCTTAGATCTATTCTCAGTTATCATCAAATCTTCCTCAACCGTTTTACACAAAAAATTACCACCCGCGGCGGCATTTAGATAATCCCTTTCATAATCATTAAGTCCATTGTAAAACGTGTCAATTTGATGCATGTCGGAAAAACCGTAATGAGGACACTCATGTAACATTTCCTTAAACCTATTCCAAGCCGTTGAAAAACTCTCATTAAATTCTTGTGAAAATTTAGAAATCTCGTTTTTCAAATGCGTAGTCTTAGAGGGCGGAAAAAATTGGTTCACAAATTTAGACACGAGATCCTTCCACGTCAATATAGAATTGGGTGGCTCTTTCTCTAACCAAATTTTAGCGGGCCCCGCTAAGGAATACGGATAAAGCATCATCTTAATCGAGTCATTAGCAACATCCTTAAATTTGCAAGTGGCGGTAAGACGATTGAATTGGCGGATATGGTTGTGCGGATTGTCCTTTTCATCACCACGGAATTTGTTGTTTTGGATCATCGACAACAAACCCGTTTTCACTTCAAAATTCTCTGCAAGGATAGCGGGAATTACAATAGCCTCTCCATAACCCTCGGTGGGTGCTTGAAGTAACTCCATCATATTTCGATTTGCCATGGTTGGTTCTTCTCTTACAATGGGTTCGTCAATAGGAGACTCCTCACTTGAAATATTAGGAGTAGGTGTTGACTCCTTTCGGTTTCTTCGTTTACGTGCACGTCTTGCTTGGTTGCGGGTTTGCATAAACGTCAGGTACAACGCGGGGATGAATAAAGAAGATTCTTTTTGGTGTTTTGTATTTTTCCAATTTTTTTGTGGTTTTTGATTGTTTTTACGTTTTTTGGATTTTTTTGATTGTATTAAGTAGACCAAAATCTACTAATCTCCTCCTTAATCAAATCTCTTGATTAAAGAAGCCTCAAGGAATGAAAACGATCACGTGAAGTGAACGCCTTCGATGATTTTAGAATGTTGGTGGAACACCAAAACGTTCAAGAGGGTTTAATCAATGAAACCAAGAAAGTATATATGATACTTAATAATACTTTGGGCGGCAAAACCCTCGATTAACACTCAAAATAAAATACTCACAAGCAAGCGGGGAAACGAGGCGGCGCGAAGCACTTAAGAGCCTTTTTCCTTAGGGTATATTTTATAATACCCGCCTTATACCCACCTTATAGTTTGTATTTTTCAAAATCGAGCTTCACGAAAGTATTTATCTATTTTTGCCTTTTCTTTCTTGTTTGAGATTCGAATACAATGATTGGGTAATGACCTCCCAAGTCAAGGTTGTGTTTTCACAATTTTGGAGTACTTGTAAATTTATTGTTCTACGTATACAATATATTAATAATATTCACACAAAAAACGAAAAACCGATAATACGTATTAGTAGAGTGCTAGTAATACAAATAGATTTTATGGCTATATATAAAAACAACAATTGCCAAATCAAAACAAAACACGCCTCCCCGGCAGCGATGCCAAAATTGATGTAGTCTTTTTAAACACCTTTGCTTTAGGAAAAACAAAAGGGCAAAATAGGGAAAGTATTAAGTGTCGGTTTAGGAAAACCAAGCACTAATGACCAATGTGGTTCAAGTTCATTTCCCAAGGAGGCAAGTGTGTTGTGTAGAGAGATGATTAATTATGTGATTATATGATTATGATGAAAGAAAATAGAAATGAGATAAGAAGAGAATGACGGTTACGATGACGATTTAAACTCAGGCGAAAGGGTCGTACACGTAAAACTGTAAAAAGTACCAAAATTAAAAATTTACCCTAAAAATTCCTAGAAAAATTGCAATAAATCCTAAATAATGTAATTAGAGTTTACAAAAGTTCAAAAATCACCCAAACCTTTTATTTAATTAAATAATGATTTTTTAATGCTAATTAAAGCCCTAAAATTCAATTTAATTAACAAAAAGCCCAAAATGAGATTTTCTCAATTGTAAACCTCTAAAATGACCTAACTTAATTTAAAACTATTTTTGAAAATTTTAAAATTAATAAAAACTATTTAAAATCAATTAAAAACTCTTAAAAATTAAAATAATTATAAAAATTAATATAAGGATAATAAATATATTATAAAATTTGTAAAATTCCTAACTTAATGTATTTAACCTAAGAAAAATATAAAAACTTGAAATATCTAATTTTTTATTTTTAATAATAAAATAATATTAAAAATCTAAAATTTATAAAAAATTCTAAAAACTTGCAAACTAGCTTAATTTATCCTAAATTAACAGAAAATGAACTTGAAATTGCAAAAATACCCCTAATGGGCCTTCAAATGGGCCAAAAGTCCAAATAGTCCTCTTATTGGGCTTAAATAGGCCCAATAAGCAAAATGTTGTCCAATTAAGCCCAAAAACTCTTATTTGACTCAAAATTTGATTCTGAACACAACTTTTCAAAGGCCCAAAAGCTGAAAATGTGAAATAAGTTGGCTTATATCAAACAACTTATTCTTAATGGGCTTTTTGGCCCATTAAGCTATAAGCTGATGCCATAAGCTCAAATTAGACACACAAGCTTCTTTTGAGTTGATTAAGACTTTTGTAAAAATAAATTTGAAAAAAGTCCAAGGAATAAGCCTGAAAATGTAATAAGCAATCTACAGAAAACGACAAAATAGTCGTTTTTGAGTTCTAGGCCACCCCAAGAGCTGATTCAAGTTTAAAAAGCTTTTAAATGACTTAACTAAGCTTAATCAACAAAAAGTTTTCAAATAAGTTCACTCAATAAGCTGAAATAAGCAAATAAGCACTTATGAAAAAGTCAAATAAGTTGGTTTTCTAGCAAAAAGTCAAAGTTAAAGTCTAATAAGCTCCAGTTCAAACAAATGGTCAAATGTAGAAGATTGATCACAAAAAGTAAGTTGTTGCAGGTCTGGATAAGCCAAAATGGCTTATTGATAAGCTGAATGAAAATTAACACTAGCAGGGGCTAGTTTTGGTGTCTGAGCAGTGAAAATTTTTTCCACTGCTTGACTTCTTGACTTTTTTGTCTTTAGTGACTTTTTTGGAGATTCAAGTTACACAAAGGTACCCAAATGATCAGTGGATCAAGAGGAGTCAAATACAACAAAGAAATCACAATCACTAACATCCAATTAGTACAGTTAAATCAAAACATCCCCAGATCTAGCACAGACATGAACAAATAAGCAGTTGAAGTTCAATAAGTACTTATAGCACAATTCAGCCAACCAAACTTAACCAAATGCATACACAAGCAATAATAAACTTAAATGAACAAGTCTAAACAGGTTTCATGCACTGATTCAAAGTATTGATCAAGATTCAAGCACTTAAAGTTACTGATGAACACTAAACATGCAGTTATGAACACTTGTTGATGTAATTGACCACCAAGCCAAATTCAAACACCCAAATCTATCACATATGTTGTATAAACAATGATTTAACCACTTTCAGCCCTAAGCAGGCATAAATTCTAGATTTTACCAAAATCCTATGTCAAAAATAGTCAAAATCAATGAGATATAGCACAATGTTTGATTCAAGGTTTCAAACCCAAAAACTTACAGCAATATGCACTCAAACAAGTATATAACATATAACAAGTACAAACACAAACTTCTAACAACACAATATCAACTTATGATCTCAAACAGGTAATCCCAAACACCCTTTTAAATTTTCAAAATTAAATTTTCAAATCAAAAGTGCATTCCAAGGTTACCCAAACCCAAATAACCACAATAATAGATGAGATATGGAGATTAGAACAAGATTGAGCCACAAAATCAGCAAGAACACAAGTCACATACAAAATCACCAAAAATCCAACTTTTTAACAGATTTTGGGTAAGATGATGTGTACCTCATGGATGTACATTCACACCCACGAATTTTGAGCTTATGTACTAGCAAGAACAAGTACAAGATTCCACAAACAACCCTGCTAAGAATCAACAAAGTTAGAAGCAAAATATCCAAAACAGAAAGATGAAAAATTCTTGATTAATGCAACCTTAGTTCCCACACTTGATTATCCCCAAGTTATAGGCTTCACCACACCTTGATAACTCAATATCAGGATGCTATGATCAACTTTATAGCCCAAGAATTCCAAGGTTTTAACTAGACTTAGCAAAATATCAAGAAAAGTAGAAAATGTGCAAACTTTTGCACACTCCTTTTGAAAACAGGTTTATGATTCAAGATTAGCAAACAAGTAACAATAATAAGCAGTAAACAACAATGGCACTTGAGTTTTCTTCACCAGACTCAAACACATTTCATTAATGAATATATGATTTATAGATTGTAGAACAATGATAATCTTTATGAATCAAGATGGTTGATGTTTTCTAGAGAGAGAAACTTAGAGAGATAAATGAAAGAAACTATTTGTTATAACTTTGAGAAATGAAACAACCAACACCTCTTTCCATGGTGGAAAGAGGCTTATATACCCAAGTCCTTAATGGACTTGGGCCTCCGGCCCATGAACATGCTCATGGGTCGGGCTATTTAATAAAAGTAACTTAAACACTACTACGAGCCTATAACTATATTGTTGGAGTGACCGAGACTTTCTATATACGTAAAACATATTTCCAACAATCTCCCCCAAAGGGAGGTCACTCCAAATTTACAAAGTCCTAATCTAGCATGTTAGATCTTGTTCTTGAGCTCGTAGTCCACTTTCTCTTTTCTTTCTTTCTTTTTCTTCCTTTTGTGAATATGTGTTGAATAATATCAGCCTTTTGCTTGGAACACGTTCTTTTGGCCTTTCACGTGCAGTCTTTATCTTCTTGTGATGTTCGCCTCTTCGTGACTTCATGTCCCACACACTTATCCTTTGTTGAATTCTTGAATGTTTCAGAGTCGATACAGCGGAAGACTTTTAGGTCAAACTTTCTTGAATTTGCAGAAGTATTTGATGCAGAAGGAATAAGCATGTGAGGACGTCTTCAACAGGTACACCGCAACGCCACCGTCTTCTAATGCAGCAACATAATAAGACACGAATAAAATGGCTTTGACATTTTATTCTAATTCGGTAGCATTTTACCTCCGGTCGGTGAAGACCGTTGGACGATATTAGATATCGTACCCGTGACAGATAGTTTCAATTAAGTAACTTCCTGACAGGATTTCGCGGGTAAACCCGTTCTCTTTATTCGACCGTCCAAAGCTGACTGCGAACATAAAGAGTGAATCATTTGGATTAAAAATCCTTATGATTTAAGCCGTCAATTCATGAAACCTGGAACAAGTGAATTTCAATTAAGATATTCACCATCGTTGCATTCCAGTTGTCACAAACTTAATTCAAATAGAATCTTGCTTGTCACCTACCAAGTGTTGTTTTATGTTAACACTAGAAGGATTTCCACTCGTCACTGTGAACACTAAAGAGTGTCACTCTGAGTGTTCTGGCAAGATCATATGATAATGCGTAGAGGCCTGGAACGAGTTTAAGTTCAATTAAGAATTAAACTACTGTTTCATTCCAGTTTTCACAAGATTGGTTCTTAAAGAACCGCACGTGTCACCTACCACGAGCTTGTTTTATGTTGGCTCAAGCAGGATTTCCATCTTCATTGTAATACTTGCGTATCACTCGGATGTTCTGGCAATATTACAAGAATACTGCGTAGGACTCATAAAGATCTCTTACTTTTCACAGTGTGTGAAGAAGCAAGGAATAATTAGAAAGTGTCCTAAGAGACTTTTGATGATCTCGTGGCTCTAGACTCGATAGTGCGTTTTGATTTTAGTGAGCGATGGCTGGAGAGGAGTGCCACCTATTCAATATCAGTCTATTCGGAGTAAATAAACCAATATGTAACGTGTTGATCTCCGTGTGATTAAAACAAATACCTTTTGAGAGATATTTGAGTTAGCTGGGGAGGGTTATGCATTGCATCACTGGGTCCATGATGTCTTTCTTAAATATCGAGAATCATTTACACCCTTTATCTTTACAATTCTTTTTCATTCTTCAACCCCTTCAATGCTTACCAATATGTCATCACTAGCACCTTGTTGTGATTGTTCTAGTGCTAGCATATGTACTTGGTCGGCATTCAGCTACGTTCACTATCATTCTCCATCTTTCCTAGGACTTCTAATTCTATGTAGGGAATTGTCCTTGGGAAGATTCCATCGGTTCTGATGAATCATTGGACTAATACCTATACCTACCACCCACCACATCCGTCGTGAATTAAGTGTGTTTTGGGTAAGTATTTTCACCATGAAAAATCCTTGAAAAATCACTTAAAACACTTGTGATATTGTAATCAAAGTTTTTGTGCCTTACGTGGTTTTGATTATCAAAAACGCTCCCGCTTAACTTGTGCATTACACATGTTAAGTTGGTTTATCTTTTAAGCCTTTTTCATTGTTTAGCCAAGTATTAAGTCTCCTTAATCCCATTTTCTCCCCTTTCCAAAATGTTAACCATCAATACTTTGGATATTAATGGATTAACCGGTCTTTGGGTAATAAAATGAAATTAGATGTTGGCCAAAGAACATATTAATGCTCCCCCTCAAATTAATGAGGGTAAGTTGTAGTGCTTGAGTACGATATGTTTGAAAGATTTAGAATCTCGAGAAAAATTCTTGAAAATATCATACTTTTACACTACAACAAGCCACAAAAGCTGATTATACAAAAAATTAACATACTCACAATTATATACATATGGAGTTGACCTGTTATAAGACGAACCATAATTAAATGGCTCGTCACGTGAACCTATGGTGAGCTCCATATGGTCGTACACCGACGAATCGTTCCACACTTCATAGCAACCGGCGCTTCCTAAGAAGTTCCTCAATCTTCCTGATTGTGTACGTTGCTCCCTTTTTGCACTGGGTTGTCTAGGTGTACTTGACTGCTGGAAGCGAGAGATTGGCATTGAGAACCGTCAGATCATCTCGTACAAGCTTGAGCGTTCCATCGCTGAATTTGTGCAGTTCGGAGAATTGCATATATTGCATGAAGCCAGACTCATTTGGATAGAAGATCCCTGCTTCCGGCGTTGTGGTCCCCATGTAAACCTTCTTGTTCTTATGGAAATTACTAAGAGGAGTTGTATGGGGACGTTCCAAGTTTAAATGCTTCTAATAGCTCTCTACGCCAAGTTGAAAGTCTTCCACCCGGTTTTCAATGACGATTTTTCTTGCATATTGACGAAAGTTGGAGCTCATTGCAATGACAATCTCAGGTGGTAGATGGTCTACTTTTTCCTGAGCCAATAGCAACAAAATATCTTCGATGTCTTCAAGTTGAAGGTACTGGAGATCACTTTCGTCAATTCGGTATTCTTTCTCATCGGTACGTTTGAACACGATTACATTCAAGTAATCATAACCGAAGACAGTCTGAGTGGTTGTTCCTTAGATGCTTTTGATTCTGTGAGCTGAGACAATAGAAGAACCTCTCTTAGGACGATGGAAATGATTGTAAGCTAACCATTTCTTTGCGGTCCAGTGAGAGATGCCAAGTGAAGCAAAGGTATCATAAAACTTGAGAAATTTCTTTCTCCATATTGCATCAGGTACTTTATCCTCTATCCATGGAACATTCTCCAAATTAACAGCCTTGAGCATAGTGAATGACGTGGCATATTTCTTTGCTCCATTTTCAAGGTATTTAAGATCGTGAGAAACAAAATGCTCTATTGGGATCGTTGCAGAACCGGTGATGACCATGGGTGTAAGAGGTCGTAACACAGGAGTCTGAATTCCTGTAGTTGTCGCTCTCATTGCCTTGGTAAGCTCATTCAAGTGATATTCTGCTTCGTTATGGCTGATCTTCAAAGTATCAAAGAAGTCCACATTTGCGACTGCCATTTTGATCAGATCCGGAGTCATTGTCGGTTTCCCATGAGAATACCTAAGAAAGGCCGAGAAATCGATAGGGTTGTTTAGGAATTGAGTCATATCCATTTCAGTTGCAGTGTCAAATGGATGTTGTGGTGCTGCATTTGTGAGCCAGAGTTGCTCTTGTACCGTGTCATCGAAGATAAGAGATTCAGCAAACGTTGGTTCTGGCACATTTAAATCTTCAACTTCCATATCAATGTTGTGCTGATCTTCAGATGGTGTTGAAGGTTGATCTTGCATCACAGGTATATCATCGTGAGGTTCTTCTTTTAGCATTGACCCTGTTGGTTCTTCTTCTTGCATATATTCTACAGATTCATTGTGAGAATCAGTAGTAAAAAATGGTGCAGTAGATATACCTGTGTCAATTTGTTGAGTTTCTGGTACAGTAGACTCCACTGTCTTTTCAGCGGTTTCAGCAATGCTTTCTGCAGCTTCCTCAATCCCTTTCTCGGTTGCCTTATCACCTTTATCCTTATTTGACTCTTCAGCATTAATACCCGTTTCGTCATTCTTATCACCCTTGTTGATTCCATTACCATCGTCATTGTCATCATCGTCATTGTCATCCTCATTTGTATCCTCGTCTTCGTCTACATCTTCATCCTTATCCTTTTCTTCCTCATCCTCTTCTTCCTCCTCATCTCCTTCCTTATCCTCTTCTTCATTTTGATCATTGTCCCCATCATCCTCATCACCGTTACCTTCATTATCTTCCTCCTCTAGTTCGTCTTCATTTTCAGACTCAAAGTCGGTAGTCTCTACAGGTGTATCGTCAATAATTACTTTGTTGAGATATTGCAGAACTTTTCGTTTGTTTTTCGATTTGTGAGCCCCCATATTCAGCACACGTGTCTATAACAATGTCATTAGTTGAAGGGTAGATAAACCATTAACAACAAAAGTTGGTAGCTGCTGATCAACATATGACTTGACTTCTCGTCGAATGATCTTGGTCATCTTCTCATTAATTGACCCAAGAAAAGCAGCATTCTCTTTGTCACGAGTTTTCTTCTCTCCAAGAAATGATTTGTGTTGTTCTTTAAGTTTGGACACTTTGGCGGATATTTTCTGAAGTGTGGGCTCATCAGGTTGCGGTTCCTTGAGAGGAGTGGTGACCCCTTCAGTCAGTGAAGCTATTTGTTTATCTTGAGCCTCCAGCTGTGATTGAAGAGACTGGATCAGTGGATCACTGACTGTGAGGAAAGGATTGGATGTGGATGATACTTGTTGTTCTGCTGGTGGAGGTGTAACCATAACTGTTAATGTGGTGGTGGATGATACTGGTTGTTCAAGGATAGGTGTTGGTATAGAGTGAGTGATTGGGGCGGTGGTTGATACAGGTTGTTCAGCTGTTGATGACGGTGTAGATTCAGTGGTTAGGGTGGTGGTTGATACCGGTTGTTCAACAAGTGCTGGTGTGATAACTGGTGTTATGACTTCACTGATGATCAGGGTGGATAACGGTGGAGTGGTGGTTGATGTAACAGTAGTTATGGGAACATCCACCATGTCTTCATTTGTCGATGGATCAGTATTTGTAACCTCGACACCCTCCCCTTCCAAATTAAGATATTTCATAACATCGTTAGAGTTGGAAGTAGACTTACTTTGAAGTTACGTTTCTCGTATGAAAGTTGCATGAGCATCATCGTGTACCACTGTGTGAGTTGGTTCTGGTAAGGATGTGCTGATATTGGCGTCTCGATACATCAAACTTGTATCTGTGTTTGCACTGCTACCACCCTCTTCACTCTGCTCACGACTTTAAAATTGAAAGTTATCAGTATCTTCATAAGCATCTTCATCAGTAGGATATTCATAAAATTCCATGTCAGCATCAGGATTACCAAAATCTGCTAAGTCTTCAAACATTCTTGAGCCTGATCCTGTGGAAGTTGCAAAAGCTTCCTGTCTGCTTTGTTGAAGAACGATACGCGGTCGTTTGGCTTCAGAAATGTGTTATTGAGCAGGTTCATCTGAAGCAACACTTGCTTCTTTACCTTTAGTCTGCTTTGCTTTCTTAGGCCTTCGGAGTGGTACTTCTTCCTGTTCTTCCTCAGTATTGATCGTCTCATCTTCATCATCATCTTCATCAACTATTTGCATTTTCCCTGTGCCTTTATCTTTAGAAGAAGCAGTTGATTGGCGCTTTGAAACTCTTTTCTTGCGTTTACCTTTTTGCTTCTCTGAGGGAAGTGAATTTGCACGTTGAATTTGTGCGTCAATATCATTAAGCATCTCTTGATATTTATCACTTTCCTTGATTCCGTCATTTACCATTGTGTCAGGTACTAGGGCAGGACGTAATGCATACTTTGTGGAATTAGTGTCTGCATTTATTGTGAGAATCACATAGTCATCATCTTTGGTGTGGTAGAACAAATTCCCGCGAGTGTCAATGGTTGGGTCATTCTTCATAAAGTGGTTGATAATGAGCTTGGTGAATCTTGGGAATGGAAGATGCACGGATTTCTTCTTCGTTCCAGTAAACTGATAATAAAATTCTTTCCAGAGAAGAAGTGCATAGTCTACTTTAGACGCAGTGTACAATCCCCAAAATAAGTGAGCCTGAGGTGGTCTCATTGCATCGGTGCCCCTAGTCTTTCCAGTAAGACACTTGACAATGATGGTGATAAGTGCTTTCCAGGATTGCCCTATGTGTGATGTGTTGAACTGGGATAGGTTGTGGATTTCACCTTCATAATTCATGGCACAAATGATTCGAAGCACTTCATCGTTCTTTGGGTTAGCCACAAATTGTTCTCCTTGTGCCAACCTAGGAAGTTTAAACAATCGCCGAAAGATGCTCAAGTTAAGTAACCTTGGTGTTTTGTTCAGTTGGAAAGAGATAGTCTTTTTGGAAAAAGATGTAGTGTTCCAGAACTCGTGCATGTAGACTTCGGGAACAGAGGCAGTACATCTGAGTGTATCTCTGATGGATGAGATGTCTAGGATATCCGTGGCGATTTTGAAAGCTGGTAAAGACGGATCAAAATCCTCTTGTAATCGAGAGTTGTTCTCAGCATATGGAAGCCTGTCGCTGAGCGAAAAAAGTTCGAGATCAGGTAGTCGTTGTTGTTCTTTTGTGATTGACATTTTCCTGCTTTAATGACATAAGCACAAATGATATACACAAAATATATATATCTTAAGTCTATGACATGTTGAAGCATATGGAATAAATCATAAAAATTATTACCATATATTATTGAGAAACAACATACAGACATGGTTCAGATGGACTAAGTCCTTACATTCAATAGCAATCTTAGAATAATGACAAATATGCCAAAGACATTTTATTCTAAGGAGATAACGACCTAGCATTAGTTCTTAGAATATTTGGATTTCTTGGTTGTCATAACCAGAACCTCTGTAGGTCTAGGTTTAATTTCTACTAACACCTCAGTAGGTCTTGGTTTAATTTCAACAACAACTTCAGTGGGCTGTGGTTTGGTTTCAACCACTATGTCAGGAATTGTAGGATTATCCTCAACCCAAATTACAGTAGGCTTGAACAAAGGGCAAGACAACGATAAAACTTTGTCTTCCATGGCCTGGATACAAAACACAAGACATTGAATAAGTAATATGTATCTCTTTTGTTATAGAGGAGTCAACTTATTATATAAGATGAACTTCTATAATAAGAAACCTTTCAAGTATTCTTATGAGATAAAATTAATTAATTTCAATAAAACTTGGTTTCGTGTTAGTGGCCCTAGTTTACTTAAATCCTAATAAGGAAAGAATGCAGTCTAGGCCGAATTCATTAGATAGTCTAAGGAATGTGCAAAATTCTAAAAGTCCATAGCAAACTTACAAGGCATCGGAATACTAAGAGTCGTAATTCCATCGCAATCTATCAATCCATCGGAATCCTATCATAGCCATCGCAATGATGAAAGCATCGCAATCCTATCTAAATCATGTTCTATCGCAATATATAAGTCCATCGCAATAAGTACGATTCCATCAGAATGTATGAGAAACCATCGCAATATGTCCCATCGCAATAGCATTACCATGCCATCACAATAACGCATCGGAATGCATCATCGCAATATGCCATCACAATGCGTCATCGGAATGACCCATCGCAATGAGCCATCGCAATGAGCCATCGGAATGGCCCATCGCAATAGCCCATCACAATGAGTCATCGCAATGACACATCGCAATGAACCATCAGAATGACTCATCGCAATAGCCCATCGCAATGAGCCATCAGAATGACTCATCACAATGACAGGCATCGTAATGTAGGTATCGTAATGATCATCAGAATCCGTGAAAGGGGTCTGATCTAAACTTTGACTTCTCATTTCCAGGAGCTAGGCAATGTTTTAAACAATTCTGGGCAAAACCATTGTGCATCTAGTCATTCTAAACAAATCTCACAACTTAATTTCCATTTTCATCGCAAAAAACTTAGAATCCCTAATTTTTGATAAACTTTGATCTCGGTTTGTTTGAGTGAGAATAAAGATAATAAATGAAATCATATTAATCAGCATGAAACAATACCTAGATGATGAACATATAACAATGAATCAGAAACTCAAGAATCGAAGGTTATGGCAAGGTCCAACAATGGCGGATTTAGCAAGTGTTTGTGTGTTTTTCGATGGTGAAGAAAGAACGGGAAAGGGGGGGTATATTGTTTTGACTTGGTCAAAATTTTGCCAAGTTTTCACATTAAACCCCCATTTTGCAATATTTGTAAAAATGGTCCCCCTTGTTAATAGTATTTGTTTTAAAGTGATTAGATTTAACCAAATCGACTTAACGAAATACCAACCCGCTCACAAACACGAACACAAATACTTAACGCCAAAATTCAAATAACTTATACATGAATTTATATTTCACACAAGGCACACTTAGCATAAAATGATGATGATGAATAGTTTATATTTTCTGAGAAATCCTTTTTGAAGTCCAATTTTAATTCCAAGAAGATCAAATAATTGCCCCCACTTAAGCACGGACCCGTTTTCTATTTAAAGAGCTGTAGTCAATGATTTTAAGGACACAAATATTCATGAAGACATTATCCGGTTATGTGATTGGTTGGAACGATTCTGGTGGTAATAAGATTTCTCTTATTTTAACAACATAAGTGCACTGATACGTACACGAATTTGTGTTAGACTAAGTTATAAAGTAAACTTAGTCCCTTACAAGGTTTTTAAGAAACCCTTGCCCGAGAAAATTAATTTCCGTTGTGAGCCAACATTTTCATAAGAAATACGTGACTTTAATGCGAAAAGCGGGTTGCAGTCTGAAATAACTTGTGACAATCCGTCAATTTCAGGTCGTTACTTTGATCTCGACTATTACGTATTACGTGTATACTTTAATGAGAATTTTAAATTTTCGATTAACCGAGAAGGTTATGACTTGAAACTTAAGGTAAGAATGTCGTTTCGATGAAAACTGACAAGAAATACATTAAGTATCGATATTATATTCTCAAATTATCATATAAATGATTTTATTGTATTTATTTTTACTTCTCGTGTTTTACGTTTTAACGAATAACGAGAACTACTAATGATCACGATACCGACGGATGCCCAAATATTTATGTTTTTTTATCGATTGTGTCGATATTTTATATTTTCGATTTAATTACGTTTTAAATCGTGTTGAAGCTTTATTATTATCTTTATGAAGCGTTTTAACTTTTAAAAAGTATTTTTACGAAACCCGAGTCCCGTAAATGTATTAAATTTACAATTTACATTTTCTACCCTTACAACTATTTAATTGCATTTTGGACCAAAACTATCACAAATTGGCAAAATCTACCCACCACCACCACTATAAATAATTTTCCATTTAAAGAAAACACATACAAATAAATTTTTAATAAAAACTCACCCACCCCACCCCTTTTCTTCCTCTTTGCCGTGAGCTACAACAACCAAAAACACATGATCCATCAATTTTCTACTTTGATTCATTAAAAACTAATCAATGACCCATTAATGATTTTGAAAGAGGATCATTATGGTAAAAAAATTTCATCCATGCATCAACTTTTATTTTTTTCATATGATCCATGCTTGTTTGATCTATATATTGTTTATGTAGTGTTGCTAATATTATTATAATTATATTTTGAGTGTTTGCATGTATGAATTTTTGATGGTGATTTATAAGAGGTGATCATGCAAGTGTGTTAGAAGTTTGATCAATGGATTATAATGATATTAGGGTGATATTAGAAGTATAAAATTGGTTAAAATGGGTCAAATTGTTGATTTAGTATGATTTTTAACTAGTCATTTTAAACCAGTAGGTAAAAGGGTAATTTTTGATTAATTACCGTATGAATCTTGTTAAACTAATGAGATAGGGTCGTAGAGAATTTCGTTAGCTTCGATTTGATATAAATTAGGACTTTCAACTCCAAACGAGTGTGAAGTTACAATAATTTTAGTATTCGCGTACCGGGAGACGAGTATCGGCACAATCCGAAAATTGTTGTCGATATTTGGATCGAATCTCGGGGACTATAGAATGAGTTTTGAAAATGTTCAAGGACTGATGTTAGTTGCTAAACCTCAGGTCATGAGTCTATTTTAAAACCCGAGTGTCGGTTTTATAAACGGATTTGTTTAAATATGTCAAAATGGTTTTACAAGTAAAAGGCGTAAAACTGTCCGGTTTTTATAACACGAAGGTGTGTCGGGCAGAAGGTCTTAGAAGTAATATTTTTTAATGAAACGTAAACTGAGTCTTATTCATATTATATTTGAGTTTGTGACCAAGTTTCGTCGAAATCGGACAAGTGTAGATAGGATAGATTGGTGTGTACATTTGGAGTGTACATGCTGATTGGTATTTTGGACACATAGTTCAATAATTATGTGGCGTGAGTTGAGTATTCGCAATTGTACATGGTGACTTACTCAAGTGTTAAGTCATTATATAAATGACTTAGTTACTGGTCCGAGAGAAGTAAAATGATAGTTTGACTTGCGTTGACTTGGCGTCTTAAGACGGGTCAATATCGAGAGTGCAAGTGTTTAAAAGAATAATGTTGAATAAAAGGGTATAGTAATAACACTTGTATTATTAAATTTTTCGGGATTTTCTTGGTTTTGTAATTTTGATTTTTATATTATTTAAGTATGATTTATACTTAAGTCGATTTTTAACGAACGCGCCTTATTTGGTAGGTTGCGGTTTTCGTGTTTAAACGAGCATCACTAATCGTCGGTGATCGTCTCATTACCACTACTGGCTAAGGTGAGTCTATAGCCTCGCTTTTAACATGTTTAATTGTTTTATAAAACCGACGAGGGGGATAACATGCTTGTTTTATTAAAAATAATGGGTACAACGAGAAGTTGTGGAATTCCCATTAATGGGTGCAACGAGAAGTTGTGGGAACCCTATTTACTTGAAAATTATTTATTGAAATTAAAAGGTACAACTATAAGTTGTGATAAACTCATGATTGTTTTTAAAATTGAACAGAAGGAATTTAATTGAATGTTTAGATGAAACTTATTACATGAGTTTGTTTAGCCTTAAAAGACCCATGAATCGTGAATGGTTAATCGAAGTAACGCTAATGCTATGGATAGATCTATCGGGGTGACGCCCAGTCCGGTCGCGACTAGCTATCGCGTGGTGTTGTGATGCACTAGTAATGAAACATCGGATGCATTGTATAAGAGAAATATACGCACTTGGCTAGGTGTGTTGGGCTGAATTAATATATGTTAACGTTCAATGTCACGAGACTTATGTAATGACACGATAATTATGTCCGTACAACATAATTGTCTTCGATAAATAATTAACCATGGAGGGTTATTTTGAATACTTGTGTTCTCTATATTTAAATTAAACTCTAAGATTCACTCGGTAAATTCTGCTGACTTTTTAACATATTTCATCTCAGGTCCATATAGAAGGCACTCAAGGAAGGCGGTTTCGTGAAGCTTGCTTATTGAAATGTTTTGGCCCACTTTTATAAATTATATCCATTCAAATAAGTTTTACCATTTAATAGGTTTTGTAAACTTGAAGTTATCTGGGACCGTGTATGAAATTGTACTTTTATTGAATGAAAATGAATGGATGTTTATTAAAACGACTCGTTTTGAGCTGTTTTCTATGATTATGAGATTGAACCATGATATTAACACCCAATGACTCTATTTATGGCGCCGTGTCAATTTTAATCGACATTTCTAAGGCCGTAAATATTACCGTACTAAAAGGCATGGCCGATTTGAAAAAGAAAAATATTTTTGGATTTTCTTGATTTTATATTTTTTATGGATTTTGAATGTTTTATATTTTTTATGGTTTTTCTATGTTTTATATTTTTGTATTTTTCTTTTGGTCGTTTAATATATACGATAATATACACGATCACGACCAAAGGATACTCGAGAATAGTTTACCACTACTATTCTTCAGATTCTTCTGCCAACTCCCTAAGTTTCGCTGGTGAGAATGATTTCATGCCTAGCTTTTCTATCAAAAACTCGATACGTCCTCGATCTAATGCCTTCGTGAAAATATCTGCCAGCTGATACTCAATGTTGACGAAGTACAGTTCGATCACTCAATTTTCCACTTGCTCTTTGATGAAGTGGTAGCGTATGTCAATGTGCTTTGCCCTGGAATGTTGAACGTAGTTGCAGCACAGAGCAATTGCACTTTTGTTATCACAGTACATCGTAATTTTGTTGAATCCAAGACCGTAGTCAGTTAATTGTGATCGCATCAAAAGAACTTGATCACAACAACCGGACATAGCGATGTATTCAGCCTCTGTACTTGATATCGCAGCGCTTTTCTGCCTTTTTGATGCCCAACTAACAAGTCTATCTCCAAGAAGTTGCACACTGCCAGAAGTGCTACGTCTAGTATCTTGACACCCAGCATAATCCGCATCTGCATATGAAATTAGTACAATAGAAGAATCCTTCGGATACCACAGACCACGATTAAGTGTTCCTTTAAGATACCGAAAGATCCTTTTCACAACATATAAGTGCTTTTCGGTAGGCCTAGCCTGATACCAGGCACACATGCATATAGTAAATTGCAAATCTAGCATGCTAGCAGTCAGATAGAGAAGGGTGTCGGTCATTCCACGGTAAAGTTTAGGACCGACAGTTATCCCTTCCTTATCTTCATCTAACTTGGATCTCTCCACCATTGGAGTATCCACGGGGTCACAGTTTTTAAAAATGATACTTCTTTAATGATTCAAGAGCAAATTTGGATTGATTAATGAAGATGCCTCTGGGATTCTAAGAAATTTGCAACCATAAGAAAAATGAAATTTTTCCCATCATCGACATCTTAAAACGTGTGGACATAATTTTCTCAAAATGGTCAGATAATCATTGATTAGTAGCAGCAAATATTATATCATCAACATAAATTTGTACCAGTATCATGTCGTTGTCCTCCTTGAGAATGAATAATGTTGGATCCACTTTGCCTTTGGGGAAGCCTTTCAAGATGAGATACGACGATAGGAGATCGTACCACGCGCGTGGAGCTTGTTTCAACCCGTAAAGAGCCTTCTTGAGCTTGTACACGTGATTAGGATACTCCGAGTTGACGAATCCATTCGGCTGGCTTACGAATACATCTTCCCTTAATTCACCATTGAGAAATGCCGTCTTAACATCCATTTGGTAGACGATCATATTCATGTGAGCAACATAAGCAAGGAATAGTCTAATTCCCTCTAATCGCGCAACAGGATCAAAGGATTCTTCAAAGTCAATACCCAAAGCTTGTTTGTAACCTCTAGCAACCAAAGCTTTGTTCTTCAGCACTCCTCCTAACTCATCGAGTTTAACCTTATATACCCACAACAATGTAAGGATTTCAACGTTGCTGTGTAAAGGAACTAATTCCCACACATCAAGACGTTGGAATTCATTTAGTTCCTCTTGCATGGCTTCAATCCAAGATGATTTGGTCATGGCTTGTTGCTAGTTTTTAGGTTTAGTGTCTGAAAGAAATGCATAAAAATAGCAATATAATGCATGTTCTTGGAGTTGGTGGCGTGTTAAGACTGGTCGATCGATGTCACCAATAATATTGCGGATTGGGTGTTCCTTTGTCCATTTTGTGTTGTGAGATTCAATCCGTGGTGGTCGGGAGTGAACGATTGCAGGAGATTCCTCTGAGGTAGACGTACCATTAGGGTCTTCAGGTATTTGTAAACCAAAGAACGGAAGCTCTTGTAAGTGAGCATATTCCAAATCGTGATCATAGGGATCCTCTTCAACATCATTGGGAACGGGGGGGGGGGGGGGGGGGTGATGATTCAGGTGTAGTTTGTGAATTGGTGGGGGATGGGACATCTGGTTCAAGAGTAACAATAGATGTCTCGGACTGATTTCCATTATCTTGAGCAACAACTTCAGGAATCAGAGCTACTGCTACAGGTGCTGGAGAATCATTACTCGGTGGATCAAATAATTCATCAAACATAGGTTGAAATAACTCATCCCACTCGGACCTTGTAGGTGGTATGAATGAGGGAGAAGTAGGATTGTTGGGAGTTAATCCGGAACTGATTGTACCGGTTCCCATCTCATGTAATGCGGGTTCAGAGCTGTGTTGCTCAGAAGCCATCGTTGTTAGCTCATCAAAATCGGCATCCAAAGTTTCTACAATCTTGCCAAGACGACGGTTATAAATTCGGTAAGCTTTCTTTGCAGGCGAGTAAGCAATGAAAATTCCAATATCAGCTTTCGGTTGAAGTTTGCCCAAATTCTCACTATTTGTATTTGGATAACACAGTGCACCAAACACATGAAAAAATGAAATATCGGGTTTATGTCCATGAAGTAGCTCATATAGAGTTTTACCATGACATTTACGAATGATGGAGCGGTTTTGGGTATAACATGCGGTTGCCACTTCTTCAGCCCATAAGAATAAAGGAGCATTCGCATAAATTAACATAGTTCTAGCAGCTTCCATAAGTGTACGGTTACGTCTTTCCACGACACCGTTTTGTTGTGGAGTGCGGGCAACAGAAGTTTCATGTGAAATACCTACCTTTTCATAATATTCTCGTAGAGTCTGATTAACGAACTCAGTTCCATTATCAGTGCGAATGCGGCGAACAGTAGCATTAAGACGTACTTGGATCATCTTTAAGAAAGTAATAATATACTCTGGTGCTTGATCCTTGGATGCTAAAAGTTTTACCCATGTAAACCTTGAGAAATCATCCACCATGACGAGGATGTATTTTCTACCACTCACACTAGCCGTACGCATTGGCCCGCAAAGATCCATGTGCAAAAGATACAGTGGTTCTTGGTTGGTGTCTTCAGCTTTAGGTTTGTATTATTTCTTAGTGCTTTTCCCCAAAGAACACGCGGAACATAAATGATCCTTGTCGAACTTAAGTTTTGGAAGACCACGAACAAGTTCATTTTTAGCCAAATGGTTAATAGCATCAAAGTTAAGATGAGATAACCGGCGATGCCACAACCATGACTTGGTCTTAGATGCTTTGGAGAGCAGGCAAATAGGAGAGGCGGCCATCATGTTTTGAATGGACAGTGTGTAGAGATTATCCCCTCGAGAACCCTTTAACAAATCATTTCCTGCAAGATCACGAATAAAGCAAGTATGTTGTCGAAAGGCCACTTCAAGGTTTGAATCGCAAAATTGTCCCACTGAAAATAGATTGTGACCAAGTCCCTCCACGTAATAAACCCTTGAAATCGTAACATTCCCAATTTGGTATTCACCATAACCCATGATCTTCGCAATATGGTCGTTGCCGAATTTAACCGTTCCTAGAAACTTGCTGACGAAATTTCTGAGCATCGAGCGATCTCCGGTCATATGCTTTGAGCATCCAGAGTCCAAGTACCAGCGGATGATTTGGACCACCTGAAAATATCACCAGACAAGGACGATGTATCCGAATCTAGTAGTTCCTCTGTGTTAGCAGGTACAGATATGATTATCTTAGATTTGCTAACCGAAGAATTCTTAGGCTTCCAAACTTGCTTCCTAAATGCCGGCTTAGATTCTAGTTGTCTAAGATCCTGAGGTACTTCTTCACTGGTAGGCACAATAGTGGGGGCATACCTAGTTAAAGGGCGCTTTTTCCATTTCTTAGTGCTAGTGTTCCTATTGAAAGGACGCTGAGACCTAACTTCCATGGATGTGATCCTAGTTAAAGGGCACTTAGTTCCATTAGCAGTAAAGGTCCTACCAATGGGTTTCCATTGCCAACCAACTTGGGTGAATTTCTTCCCCGTTGGAATCCATTCAAGGTTGTTCCTAATAGCATACATTTCATTCACGTGATCAACAAGGCATAAATCATGACGCTGAGAAAACATACATTCATTACAATTCCAACATCGCAAATTCGAATTCACATTTTTCTTAGGCTTCTGCACAGAAGCAGATACTTTTGTCTTAGATACATGATTCTTTTTATTTGAAATGGAAATAACATTCCTAGGGCGAACTTCTACTTTCTTCTTGGCAGTCCTACTAGTGGAAGGCTTGATCCTATCTTTCTTGTCTTGAGATCCTTTAGCCTTAGTAGACATAATTACTGCTGTAGAAGCCATGGGAACATTAGTGACAGATTTTGATGTGGCCTAGATGGGTGTGTTTAAAATAGGCTTAGATCCTGGATTCTTATTGAATGGGGTAATGGCAATGGTGGGGGTTTGTTGTTTCGGGGGTACAAATATCGGTTGCCTAATTTACTCTAAGTTTGATAAACAATCCTGAACGCGATCCACATATAAGAAAAGCTCATATAGAAGATGACTTGTAGGATCTAGTTCACGTATTTCATCAACGATCTCTCTAGCAAGATCTGCATGTTCTAAGGCATTTTTCATGTATGTGGCAAACTTAGTTGGACTATTCTTAATTTTTGGATCCCGATATAGCACACGTGGGTTGGGTTTGGGAGCACTAGAGGTCGAGGCAGAGATTGTGGCTAGATTATCAACAACTTCTTGTCCTTTGAGTTGAAGTGTCTCCCTTAATTCAGCCAAAACCATGTTTTTGTCTATGAGTTGAATATTTAAGTAAGAGACCTCCTCGCACATACGGTTCAATTGGTCAACGAGTGACTTTTGCTCTGCTGCATTAAAAGCGAAGCGTTCTTCTAATGAACCATAAATATCTGAGAAACCCTGCTTTAATTTATCAAGCTCCCCTATCATAGAATTAATTCTATCTTCTAGGGCATGATTCTTAATCTCTACAGCCTCTAGTTCCAATTTCTCTACTACTGATTCTCTCTTAAGTCTCATAATTTCTTCCTCTAGAGCCTGAATAACCTGACTTATCTTGTCACTTGTCTCAACGGAGTTTTCACAATCAATTTTTTTTTAAAGAGTTTCATTTTTAGATTGATTCTCAATTTCAAGAGATATACAATGTTTTTGAAGCTCATTAAAACGTTTTGAAAGTGTGTCATAAAAATCTTGAAGCTTTAAAAATTCAGCCTTGGTTTCATGACAAGAATGATTATCTACATTAATCACAGGCTCAACAATATTCACAGACATATCATGCACATCATCACATATATTCACAGGAGTAAATGAAATCTCATGAGCGTATTTAAGAGTAACAACTTGCATCACTTCGAGAGACACTATATGTTCTAAGAAACGGTCATATTCGGATAAAATCTTCTCTTTTTCAATTAATTGTTGTTCATAAGCATTATCCATTTCATAGAAAACTTTTTGAACTTCACCAATTTCAAAACTTAGATTACCCGCTAGATCAAATACTCCCTTTTTAATATGGTTCACAAACGGAACGATCTCTTTCTCAAACACCGTTTTCATGTGTTCGAAAGCCCATTCTCCAGCGGTTAGAGCCGTTGAAGTCGTACATTCCAGGATGACCTTGTCAAACTCGGTAAGGTATCGCTCAATGTCTTCCAAGATGAGCTTTACCATACTTACCGGTGGAAGATTCTTAGGAATTTCATTCGGTTCGTCTGAGTTAACGAGTGTAGGATTTATATTAAGGCATTCTCTAGTAGACATGAAAGTGTATGTTTGGATAGTTCTCTTTTTCATATTAAATCGAGTTCTGAGATCTATTGTAGCATTTGTTGCATTCATTTGAGCATAGTCATATTCAGGATATGTAGAACGTAATTTTAACCGATTCTCGTCATATGGTGTCATGCTCTCAGATTCATTCAAGAACACAATCGGATCTAATACCAATCCTAACTTGGTTGCATCATAAAGTCGTGGGTTGTGGTGAAATGCTTGCTTTGCATACCCCGGGTTAGGTGGTAGGTCTATTAGACGCGATAGATTGAACTCTTGAAAGAAGAATGAAACAAGTGTACTAAATGTGAAGCAGCATATTGTTTTAAAAGCAAAATTTCAGTCTTTTTAACTCTCTCAGACGCCTTAATTTCCGTTTCAACTCTTTTATACTCGAGTATTTCGAAATCCGTTTGAAGTTTTTGAAAATTATTAACGACTGACTCTTTTTCTTTAAGTTCTTTCGAAAGATTTGCTCTTAAACTATCAATTTCTAGCAGATTATCCATTTGGACTTGCCTAAACCTATCAAATTCAGGATTGGTTAGGGTCGTGGATACTGGAGTTAATTCCAAGGTTTTAACCTTTTCCTTATGCAAAGCAAGCTCGGCAGATAGAGACTGATTAACATTAAGGGTTTCAAGGACTGCATTATTCATTTGGCTAAGCAAGGATGCCGAGACCATAACCAAATCAGGTTGAGCAGACGAATTTGTAGTCGTAATAGCTCCCGGTTGTGGTTCACTCAAAGTCTGGGGACTTGTATTGATATTGCTATCATTGTTTGTCTCCTCGATTGAGTTACTAACCACCGGAGGCTGTTCTGAATACTCAGACACTTGCTCAACTTGATAAGGTACAATACTAGTATCTGTAGCAGTATTTGGTACCTCAGAAATTATATCAGCTCTATAAAGTGAAAGATTTGCCATGAGAGCTGCTTTGGCGGTGTTGAGATCATCACAGTCGGAGTCGTATGCATCCAAATCATCACATTGATATGCGGCATTGTTTGTGATGGCTGATGTGAGACCGTCAGTGTCCGCTACTACCGGATCTGTGAGAAATGCCAACTCTTCTTCATCGATCTCACGTCCTTGGGCTTGAGCATTCACCAAGTAGATCTTCTCCTGAAACCATGTGCCGTCCCTTTTCCTCTTAGGCTGCTTGCATTCTCGGGCCACTTGCCCTTCCCCTTTGCAGTTGTAGCATATAATCACCTTCATTTTACCAGTGCTATTACCTCTTGTAGCAGTAGTGTTAGATGAACGTGCACCAGCAGTAGATGAATTGGTTCTCCCCTGAAGTGGTTGCACCATGACTCTGCCATCCTGAATTGTTGCCTGTTGTCGAGAGTTAGAAGAGTTCCTTAACTGATTGTTAGTTGTTGTTGGACCTCTGTAACCTCGTTTGTTCAATGTTTGAGTGAGATAAGCACACATTTGAGCAAGTATATTAGTAGGACTGTCCCCTTGTCTAAACTCAGGAACAGGGATCTCATCATCACAGTAGAATGCTGGTGCTGACTGAGCTACAAGTTGATTTGATGGAGCAGTAACTTGTTGTGAGTAATAGGGTTGAGGAGCCTCAAGTTGTTGATAGGTAACAACAGGGTTTGTTGGAGGTTGATAAGGTGACTACTGGTGTGAAGCATAAGGTAACAGATGTGAATCTCCTGGTAATGATGTTGCTGGTTGCTTGAATTGTTGGTGATAAGATGTAGGTGGTTGTGGTAAGATCCAGTACTGTGGGGAGCTTGGTGTTTGATACAAAGGTTGATATGAAGATTGGTGTCCCAAAGCAAGCTGAGAGTTGTGGTATGACAATGTAGGATGGTTTGCCATTAATGCCAATGGTTCATGATAAGATCCCTGAGAGAGTCGTTTTTGGATCACATGCTTCTCGTGTTGTTGTAAGAAAGCATAGAGTTGATCTAAATTGGACTTGTGCAAATCGCGAATCATCTTAACATCAGTGACATATTGACTCCATTCTTGGGGTAACGTGTTCAAGAACTTTGTGTTTAGTTGAAACTGTTCAATCCTTAGACTATACACGTTCATGTCATTCATCAAAGTGGTGAAACGCCAGTAGTAATCGTGAAGAGTCTCCCTTGGAATGTATGTAAACATATCAAACAAGTCATACAACTGACACTCTCGTTCTTGCTTAGTTAGAGATGTCCCTTGTAACAAAACAACTAGTCGATCCCAAAGATCCTTTGCCACTTTATGTTCACTTACCATTCTAAAGATATTGGGTGGAAGGGCTTGAAGAATTGTCTGAACATCCCTTTCATCTGCGTCTGCAATGATTTTGTTAGCATCGGTTAACTCATGATACTCCCTTGCCCTTGTCACATTGTTGACTATAACCTCTCCCCAATCTAATGGACCTTTTTCAATTGATTGAAGCATAAATCGACCACTGGGTTTGCCCATGATGTACGTTTTCATGCGACCTTGCCATGCTTCAAATAAATCTTTGATGAGCAAAGGTGGCCGAGTATCGGTACCCGAAATGATTGAGATATCGGTAAGCGAAGTCATTGTTGGCATATATGAATGTGAATTCATTTTATGATCCCTTGAAAAAAGATTATCAAAAATGATCGAACAATGAAATGAGGTTATGTGTTTTTGTGTTGTTAAATGAAAGATGTTGTTATCTTTTTGTTGTGTTCGCTTTTGAAATTTACCGAATTACCAAATTTAATGCAATATAGAAAAAATCCTCTAAGTATCCAAAAACAAGTTCTATCGGAATGTCCAATTGTCGGAATGTTGCTTTCTGTCGGAATACCTAGATCGGAATGTCACACTATCTGAATTCTTAGATCACAATGTAAACCTGTCGGAATGTTGCTGGTATCAGAATGTCTAGATCGGAAGGTCACACTATCTGAATGCTTAGATCGCAATGTAAACCTGTCGGAATGCTTAGATCGTAATGTACCGTCGGAATGTTCAGATCGGAATATGGTTGAAACAAATTTGGCAGAGTAACGACTCAAAATACCTTAAAACCGTCAGAATCCCATATCGCAATGTACGATCGGATTGTCCAGATCGGAATAAGGTATCGTAATACTGTGATCGCAAAGTAGAACCAGCTGGTTATTGTGATCAACTCACTCTCACTTGTACTTTCCGATGGTGATCTTTGCTGGAATTTCGGAATGAAGAATAACAAGATAGTTTTGAACGTTTGATCCAAGAAGTGTTGTGTTTTAACCAAAACCAAGATACCAAAAACACTACAACACGATTAAAAAAGTTATACGACTTGAAATCACAAACAAACACAAAAAAATTTGATGTTTTCGGCAAAAAGAACTCAAAAGCTACGAAATGCTTAAGAAAGCATACACAACAAGAAAACCAACCTATATTTCATCCCATGCTCTTGATACCAATTGTAGAACAATGATAATCTTTATGAATCAAGAGGGTTGATGTTTTCTAGAGTGAGAAACTTAGAGAGAGAAATGAAAGAAACTATGTATTATAAAAATGAGAAATGAAACAACCAACACCTCTTTCCATGGTGGAAAGAGGCTTATATACCCAAGTCCTTAATGGACTTGGGCCTCTGGCCAATGAACATGCTCATGGGTCGGGCTATTTAATAAAAGTAACTTAAACACTACTACGAGCCTATAACTATATTGTTGGAGTGACCGAGACTTTCTATATACGTAAAACGTATTTCCAACAGATTTGTGAACCAAGGAAAATTCAAGAGCAAAAGCTTAATGTTCTAAGTCCTATGCCCTGTATAGGCTACAATGAACTAGTAAAGAGCTAAAAAACATAACCCTAATTGTTGTGAAGTCCCAGAATTGCCCCTTGTCTTGTTTTGAACTTTGAAGATCATGTGACATTTTCTTGGCGTCTTGTTGTAGCTGGCATGTGAAAAGTTGATCAAAGGGTGTATATCAAGCTTAAAATGTAAGCTGGAATGAGGATGGTTGGATCACTGGCTCATTCTTGTCTTCTTGACCAAAGGTGAAAAGCAGGGGAATCATGTGAGTAATATGGTAATGTGGGAAGCTTTTTGAAAGTTGGGTTGTGATTAGGGAGACCTTAATCATCATTCTGGAGCATATTAAGGTCTAATTACAACAGGCTTAAGAATACCCAAATGTGTTCTTGAGTGAATAGTGGGTGTGTTTAATCTGTTTCGGATTTCAAAAACATGTTAACCGTGTAATTTAATTAACTAATTAAGTTACTTAAATAACGGGTGTGGGTGGATTGCTGATGTGGAGCAAGGGAGAGCTCCCATTGGTTTTTTTGGTTGAGTGGGGCACGTGTCCCCCATGACACTAGTCTATGTAACTTATGTTGTCTGCCAACTTCAACCCCCATTCTTCTATTCTCCTTTCGCTTTGTAAATAATACACCCAAATCCGTTTTCCTTTGTAAATGAAGTTTTGGTTTTCACACTTTTGCCCCAAATACTTTTCCAAAGTATTTTCAGGGGTATTTCTTGCCATTTGTTGATTCTTGAAGGACTGATTTGGCATTTTCTTCAAGGATTTTGGTCTTGACTTGTATAATTGACATCTTGGAGGACTGAAATTGCCAAGTTATGGTTAATGAGGGACCATTTTTGCCATTTCTTCAAAGTCAAGGGTCCTTTTGGTAATTTTGATATTTTCAAAGGACCAAACTTGTAATTTCTTGTAACTTGGAGTCCTTCTTGGTATGTTTGACTTTGAGGAGGATTAATATTGACATTTTAGTTTTGTTGAGGGACTAAAATTGCCAATTCTTCAAAGTGGAGGGCCTTTTTTATGATTTTGACAAACTTTAGGGACCAATCTTTTAATTATGAAGATACAAGGTTATAAAGTGTCAGTTCTTCCATATTGGAGGACCCTTCTTCATAAATCTTCAAATCTTCAAGGGTTTTCTTTGGAAAAGTCTTCATTAGGGCTTGGTTCAATGTGCGGCTTTGTTTCCCGTGTTCGTTTTTGCATGATTCTTGTGATCTTTTGTGATTTTCTAAATACCCGTACCTAAAATACACAAGAAACAAACACAAGCATATATTTGGCCAATTTCATAATATTTAATGCATTTAAAGCCCTTTTTGGACGATGAGACTATGTATAAAAGCAGTCTCATCATTTTACGAAAAACGTTTTTATAAATTATGAATCAACGGCACAAAACGAATCTAATAAAAATTGTCTCATCAAAAACGGAGTTCGAAAACGTAAATACGTAATCCTAAGGTTTCCGGTTTAGCCGTAAAGGACGTTAAATTATGAACGTAAGTCCTAATCTCTTCTCGTAAATTTGTGAGTTTATGAACCAACACAATTTAAAAATTCTAAAATAATATTCACGGATAAATTTATTTCCTGAAATTTCGGACTATCACCAAAACGGTGTATGTAAACGTAAGCACGTAACGTAGAATCCTCCGGTTTAGACGTAGTCGATGCTACTTCAAGACGTAGATCCAAATTTCTTCCCAAAAATAAGTGAGTTCATAATATAACATTTAGATAATTTTTTAAATTATACTTAAGAATAAAATATCAACCATAAATTGACGGATTGTCATAGCATTTACCCCGAAACAGGATCTTTGTCCTCAAAGATCGATTTATCTTACTACTCGCTTCTTATAGAGTTAGAGCCATTCGTTCTTTTCTCACAAGTGTAATCTATTATAATACGCGAGTTTCATCAAACATAACTACGGGAGTAAGATTAGGCTTAATGTTGAATTACTTTCTCTATCCTTGATGTTCACGGGTTTTTGATGAATGCAACTTTTCGCCGATCTAAACTTTATCAAGAAGTAATAAGATTTTCACTTGATAGATATTTTATCAAGTTCGATTTACGAAACATAATTCACGCAACCATTGAAATCATAGGGTAGATCCAGCTTATATACCTTTCAAACCAACTTTTACATCATCTCAATGGTCCCATACAATGGGGACTTAATTCCCATGATATTTTAGATCTTCAATTCATCTTTCTATGGTGAAATTTTTTGTCATAACTTCGCTACCCATCCTGTACTTCCAGATCTACATTTCATATTCACATAACCTCCTGCCCACAACTGGTAGTCAATAATCAAATCCTAATTTCAACAATCATTTTAAGTCTTGCGGGTCGGGTATTTGGTAAGGTTAGGTTTGTCATCATAGGAAACCTTAAACCTAAAAGACATGTCCAACTCACGATGGGTGTATGTCGGGTGTCTTCATCCCAACTCCTGCTTACAGATGTTCTGATATAGATCCTCACAAGATTCAATCTCGATCCTAATACGATAATTATCAATGATGATCTCTCCAAATGAAAACGATTATATGGTTTATTATCAAAGGTCAATCATTCACACATAAAACAACACTTTTAGTGTTTTGTATCGTTACTTTACCTCGTCCCTTCGATTAGGGTGGTAAACAGCACTCTCATCAAGGTTCGTTCCCAATAACTTCTGAGCAAATCTCTAGAAATTCGATGTGAAGCGAGGATCTTGATAGAGATTATCGATACAGGCACACTATGTTTACACAACTCCTTTAAATACAAAGAGTCAATTTCTTCATCGAGAATCTATCATTAACAGGAATGATATTAGCAGATTTGGCCAGTCTGTCGACGATGACCCAAATCAAATCAAATTCAGATGATGACCTTTGCAATAGTTAGACGTTTACTAATGTATGAGGCGATGTCTGCCTTCATAATTTGACATCAGTACACTTCTTCAGATAAAGATACATTAAATCAGAAATGACATGAATAGAATACTTAATCTTATGAGATTCTAATATGACTAAATCTCAAAATCTCCATATTTAGGCAACCACAAGTGGCCTTTAAAACATTTAACGCCATCGGCTTCTCAATTCTAATGTTTCACATTAGCTGCGAACCCCTTTTATTATCTATATTATCCTTCTTTCTAAATTGCTCAGGCAATTTATTTTGCACAATCATTACTAAGGAACACATCCTAATTGATTCTTTATCTTTTCTACATAATGTGTTAGTATCTACATTCACCTTTCTTGATGAAATAATTATCATGTCCACAATTCACTCAGAAATTCTTTCTTCATATTTTCTAAGTTTTAGTTTCGTCTCAACTATTATTTTTATCCGTTTTACTCAATCCAACGTTTAAAGCGTCGATACGTATTACTAGTAATTAAATAATAAATATTTAATTTTATGAAACGTAAACGTAAAAAGTTTTAAATTTTCTCGGTTCGTCCAATTATAGGAAAATGTTTAAAAGAATAAATTTGAATTTAATTAACACGATTTTTGTTGATTTACCGAAAATAATTAGTAAGATTCGTAAACGTTCGAAAAATCTTTGTTTATACTTTGGTCAAAGTTTTCTTAGTTGAAAAGCAAAAATTGTCGTTTCAAATTTCAAGTCATGGGTTAAATGGTTTCCTTAATCCCTCTTAGGTTGTCTTGAGGTATACACAAACATTTAACCCTAAACAGGAGTTTAGTTAAATGATTTGGGTATATGGGAATGATCCCTTAAAAATCCTTTTGATAAACATTTGTCTAAACATATTTGCACTTACTTTTTAGTATAGCTCAAAGTCTTAAATGGCTATAATCTTTGAAGAGTCAATATATATTCCATTTTCTATTAATTACACGGTCATTTAATGTAAAGGATCAAGCCTTAAATCACATGTTAAAATTTCAAGGTACAGGTTTTTATTGTTCGGTCAATTCAGGGCAATTTTTTTAAATAATTATTAACTCCTTCTTATTCTTATAAACAAACATATGGTTCTTAATGATCACAAGCATGAATTTATCAAATTACAGCCTACACACGTGATTCACCAAATTTATGAATGCTACATGTGTATAGTCAATCCAAACGACGTCACGTGAAACTCATAATGTTCATTACAAGTTCTGGATGTAGTGATTGGAATAGATAATCTATTTCGCGGACGTGAAGTTGATGATAACCATGCCGAGGATCAAATTTTTAAAACATACGCTAGAACCTCGTAAATTATTGAACAAATCTATCATCTTGGGTAGTGGTTATAGATTTTTAATCGTCAATTTACCTAGTTCACGGTAATCAATAAATATAAGAAATAATAACACCATAGCTCTTTATGATGACGAGCTTGGTAGAATAAAAGCCTTCTCCGAAAACTCTCTCAGTTGTACGGTAATTATTTTAATTCAGATGGTGCTGACGTACAGTGCACAAGCCACAGGTGCAGCACCGGGAATATAATCAATACCAAATTCAACTTGCCTTAATGGCAAAAGTCTAGGTAATTAATCAGCAAATACCTCCTAAAATTTTAAATAGCAGAAACATCTTTTAATAAATCCACATTAGGTTCTTTCTAGATTATAATATCTATGACTAATTCACAACTATTCACGGTATAATTTCAAGTGTAAATGCAGGATATGGTCATACATCAAGAATTATTTAGATCACTTTTGATAATCACCATCTTATCATTTAGGGGAACTCTACTCGAGTTCCCATCAATTAAGACAATGTCGTCATGTCATAATCAATAAATCCATTCTACTAGCACTATTAACTTTCCAGTTTCATTGCTGTCGATAAGATGTGAACTTCTCAAAAGACAAATAATAACTCATAATCCTTCGCAAATTCAAGGATATCTGGAGACATACTAATATCAAAAGAGTAAGGTTAACACAGAATTTATGCGAGAGAATTTTAAACCAGATACAGATGAAAACATTAGCGAATATAAGTCTATCCCATGTTTTCATAAATTGAGTACGCATTCGAAAGCTCCTCAGATCGTTACCCAGGTCACTCAAATGAAATCAAATCAAAAGAAATGATAGGAACATCGATTCATCCAGTCGGGTATCAACACTCGATAATCAGATACTTTCTAAAGAATCTCGCCACGGGGGAATTGGACAAGAAAGGAATATCAATTGTCAAATAAGACAAGTTCCACAGATGAGTAAATTCGACTCAGAACAATAAATAGTACGGGCACATACGTAGGTGTCCCTATTTTTATGTCCCTATTTTTCACTTCTTGCAGATCTCATAAAATTTAATCTTTCACAATCTTCAAAGAAAATTTAGTGTTTATTAATAATTCATGGTGACTACTAATCAGCTTTGCATGGTCACTTCCAAATTGTATGTAGGCGCGCAACTATATACAATTTCAAAATTAACGATGCAATATCAGTTCGGCAAAATTTTGTCATCATGTCTAAATAAAAATATTTTCATGCTTAATTCAAAAGGAATTTACAAATATGTTCTTTATCATGGAAACAATTAAGTTTTCCAAGATGTTTCATAAACAACTTCATTTCGATAACGATTATTTATAAATCCCACTTTAAATAATCCTTATAGTGATGAAAATTCAATTTTTCTCAAGGGATACTGTTTTATCTTATAAAAACAATGAGTGATCTGCAAAGGAGTGATGAAAAGTTGTTCACCAAGAACTAACTACAGTATATCAGGAAATGATCTTAGCCAAATAATCATGAGGTTCATGACCTCGATGGCACTCAGGAATACAAAGAGAATAATCCACAACGTAACTCAAATCGAGATGAGTACTTGTTCAATGGTTGCATCACTAACTCGATCATTAGGATGAAGCAATAAAAGATAGATAACACCGATACATGTAGGATTTACCAATCAAAGGTAGTCTTTTCATTAATCACAAAAAAGTTAAAATTGTACCGTAACACATTACGTGTCACTATGTCATACAATTCCATGAAATCATCCTACCAACTAATGTCTCAGTTAAGTTAGGGATTTTTAAAAGATACCACAATGAATACTAATCTACATGGGTCATTAGGTGTCCCACCTGTCCCAGAAGATCCATCGGTCCCAATTCAGAAGAAGATTTCTTCAATTTATTTATTGGACACTGGGCATCCTCATCATTGGACAATGGTATAGGAACAACCCTTAACACGAATCAACAATCAATTAAAACCTTATAATTCAATCACAGAACTTAACGACTTCCTCTTAACAATTTCTTATTCCATACAAGTAAAATTTTACTTTATTCAAGTTTCAATCAACTTATACTCAATGCAACATCCTACCTCGTTTTCCAATACTTTCAACTTATTCTTAGACCTTCATAGGACCATAAAAGCTCGATATGATCAACACTTAATTTCCAATCCTATAGCTCTTACAACAATAATTATCAAATGAGTCACTAGTATGAAATGACTCACACATTCAATTAGACTTCTCAGAAAGGTACTAGTGGCATGAGGCTTTTGGGTAATGGTTCCAATGACAGCCTCAAGTGCAACATTCACTCTTTCGGTTTCAATTTAAGAATTGGGTGACATCGAATCAGATGACACCTTTCCAGGTGGTAACGTTTTGTCAAACTCCACCCTATAAGGAAAGATCGTCATGACATCGATATCAGTTTTAATCTCTCCAATTTTTATTCAATATCACAATAAACTAATATCTACATTTCTACGAATATTAACCATTTGTTGGGATCATAAATATCCACAACTTGGTTTAGATATGGAATAGCTAGAATTTCTACATAAATAGCTTAGATTAATTTGCTAGGGGATTTAGGGTTCCTTGTGACAATCTACGTCGTATAAATACCTCGTATACGTATTGAAATAATCATCAAACAAAAATGTAATCAAATTACAACATATATATATATATATATATATATATATAATCCAAGTTATATATATATATTAAAATAACACTTCTCGGTCTGGCCTTGTCGGTAACTCGTGAATTCTTCGGTACCGTTATAGTCAAAAGATTTTTAGACATTTTGTGAAAAATGTTTAAAGTTAAAATATTTTGAAATGTTTTATTCAAAACCTTGGTTTTAAAAAATATTTCGTTCTCTATAACGAGAGCTCTGGTACCAAACTGTAACACCCCCAAATTTACACAATTCAATACAGCGGAACACTCGTTGGTGTTACGGGATAGCACATTACTCACATAATAGACAACGCTTTTAAAATTGCGTCGTTTAATAATAAAGCATTTTCATTCATAAATATCAAATTTACATAGGTCCCAAGTCATAGTATTTCATACAAGTTTTACAAAGCATTTGAATGGAAATTATTGTTTAAGTGCGGGCCATGAATTCTTGTTGTCTTCCCGAGAATTACCTTCAAGTACCTGAGACAAAACATGTTAAAAGAAAAGGTCAGGGATAACGCCGATTGAATTCATAGAGTTTAATTAAATCCATCAATATAACATCGGTATAAAATTATTACCGAAAATCATTTTGTACAAATCTTTGTAATAGGCCATAAAATAGCCAAAGTCATTTTATACAAATCCTTATCAAAAATCATAATATAGGCGTTTGCCTTCAAAATCATTATACGAACCATTTTCGTAAAAACATCATACAATACGTTTTATAACGTTGTATAGAGTTAAATAAAAACCGTTATATGAATATGGTTATGTAAAACCAAAACACGAACATAATATCAATAATAAGACCCCGTATTGCTAGTCTGGCAATATATCATAATTCAGTGCGTGTAGCAGTATTTCGTTATTTGGATTATTATAAGTCGCATGACATTGTTACCTTATGATGAGACTGCATTTATACATGGTCTCATCGTCCAAAACGGCCTTAAATTGCATAAAATATCATAAAATAGACCAAATATATGCTCGTGTTTGTTACTTGTGTATTTTTAGGTACGGATATTGAGGAAATGGCAAAAGATCACAAGAATCAATCAAAAACGAACACGGGAAACGAAGTCGCATAATGAACCAAGCTCAAATTTGGAAATTTGCAAAAAGACCCCTCAAGTTTGAAGAATTGGCAAAAATAGCCCCTCATCTTTGAAGAACTTGTCACATTTAACCCTCAAAAATGTTAATTGTGCAAGTTTGATCCTTGAAGAATGAAGATGTGACAAGAAATGCCCTTGGAAATGGATTAAATGAGCAAAAGTTAGTCAAAATACACAAAGGACTAATTTTGCAATTCAGTTTTGGACTATGGATGAAAGACACTTGACGGAATGGACTGGCCTTGCAAATATTTAACAAGTTACTACGTCTCTTTGGACTGGTAATGCAAATGACTACACTTAGCCCAATACAACCCCAAGCCCAAAATCCCACAACCCGGTTTATTTAATTAAGCTGTGGTCAAATCTAGTCAACTCCCACTTAACCCACAATTCTCTCCTAAACACTTTTTCAAAACGTGTTAACCCCAAATTAAGATTAAACCCACCCTTAATATCCAACGAACCCTAATATCCTCCAGAATCAATTAGCTCAAAAGCAAAGGGTTATGGGCTATAATGCTCCAGATCCTTAATTACTTTTCCCCTCACTTAATCCCACCACACACAACCCCTCCACGTGTCCTGTGGTCCTCACCCGAGCACTCCCCTGCTCTTGTCACTTTCCCACAACCCAATACCCCGACCAATTGAACGATTGTGATCGACTCCTTTGTCCCCAAGGCTCTTTTAACGTCCAAAGATCAAGATTCCAACTGTCATATCACATGGCAAAGCTTTTTGACCAAAAATTCGTCAAGACAAGAAGGGCAAATGTGAGATTTCCAGAATTAGGGTTTTAGCTTTTTGTATTATTTTAATTAGTGTTCTAGATGATTCTGTGACCCATTATATAAGGGCAACATAGGCTTTAGTTTCAATTGTTCCAGTTTTTTGCAAATCCTTTTGTAATTCCTTTTTTATAATATAAAGTTGGTGTTTGATCCTTTTATCTTTTATAAAAAGTTTGGTGTGAGTAATGCAAAGGCTGAGTTCCACATTTAATTGGTGAAAGTTTTGAGTAATTCAAATTTTCAAAAAGGTTTTCAAAATAGGGTCAAATTTCATAAGTCATAGTTCTTTGAAGTGAAAGTGGAGAGGAACTGTTGATTTGTGGATTTTGAGTGTTTTTAAAACTTGTTTAAGGTTTTAAAAAGTTTGTGTAAGGTTTTTAAGAAAGAAAAAAGGTAAAAACAGAATATCCATATATTTGTGTTTTTCTTTTTGATTTTTCTTTTGCAGGTTTGATTTGTTGTTGATCATTGTTCAGCACCAACCCCAGTTGGTAAGGAGGTGGTATTGCAACCACAAAGGACCCTGGATGTAGGGTTCTTAGGTAAAAAATACTTTTCCCTTTTAAAATTTCAGAAAATGGTGATTTATGTGATTTGCATGTTAAGTGAGTTTTTGTGGTTTGATTTGTGTGTATATGGTATGATATGCATGTTAGAGGTTGTTTGAATCAGTTTGAAATAGTTTTGAAGTGATTTGGTTGTTAAAAAATTGTTTTCAAGTTTTTAAGGGGTGTTTGGATGTGAGTTTTATGGAAGAAGCTTGTTAGATTTTGAAGATTAAAACGTGTTAAATAGCTTAAGTAGGGTTGTTTTGAGTTGTATGAGAGTTGTGTTTAAGTTTGGTCTTGTTTTGAAGCAAGTGTGAGAGTAAAAAAAAAGAAAAGTGTAGCTTAAAAAACTGCTTGATCCATTTTTGCTTATTTTCCTTGAAATTTTGTGCTCATAATCTTGTGATCTGTTAAAGGATAGGGATATTTAGGGGTATGCGTTGTTTTTATGCTAGTTGGTGAGTTGGTATACCAAATCTTGGGCATTGAAGTGGAGTTTTGTGCAATCTGTTAAGCAAAATAGCCACCAGACCTTAAAAAAGTTTACAGCAACTTGATTTGACTTTGTGAGCCTGATTTTGTGAGTTTGTTTGAGCTAAGTGTGCATTTTTCTGCTTGCTTGACTCCCTACACTCAGAAAGAGTGTAGGGGTGCCCTTTGTTCCAAGAAATCACCACAAACAAAGCAAAAAACCAAGTCCTCTTGGTTGTCACTTGTTCATCAGAAACTCATCAAGAACTGGGCACGTTTCGCCATTCATTTGCTTTGATCATTGTTTAAATTAGTTTGTTTTTGAGTTTTTGTGTTCATTTAAGTTACTGGAATCAAGTTTGAAAGTTTAAAAAAAAAAGAAATTTTTGTAAAAAGGTCACCCGCAACGGACTCGAACACGCGACCCCTCGCTGGGGGACTAGCGTGCTTACCATTGATATGGATGCCTTTTTACGTTAGGCTTTCATTTCATTAAGTATTTAACCACGTTTTCATTTGAGCTTAGTTTAATAAGCCGTAGCTTATTTTCTCATTTTCAGCTTATTTATTAAGCTTTTTAGCTTCTTATCATTTTTCCTAGGATTATAATAGAGTTTAGGATTTTTCTGTTTAAAAGTTTTATTTTTCCTATTATTTAATTAATTTCTAGGATTATTTTTCTTTTAAAATTTAGAAAGTCATTTAAAAATATTAAACAGTAATAAAAAAAATACAAAAAAATAGTTTTTAGGTTTTAATTAAGTTTTTTGAGGTTTACATATAAAAAAGTTTTCAAAAACTTTAATTTTTAATTTTATTTAATTTTAGGTTTTTAGACAACTTTAAAAATTAATATAAAATTAATTAATAGGTTTTAGGAGCTTTAATTCACATTTTCTGTCTAGTTAGAATATTTAGGATTTTTGAGAATTTTTTAGAATTTATTTGAGAACTTTTTATTTGTTAGAATATTTTAATATTATTTTATTCAATAAAATTCAAAGTTTTATTTTTAACTTTTTTTCATTTTTACTAGATTCTAAACATTAAAATAGGACCTTTGTCACTTTCCAATTAATTTTTAGGCTTTTCAATTAATTTTTAGAATTAATTTAAGTTTTAATAGATTTTAATAGTTTTTAGGAGTTTAAAAATAGTTTAATTTGGTTTTAAAATTTTTAAAAATAGTTTTTAGCTTTCTTAGGTTATTTTTGAGGTTTACAAACTATTAAATCTTGTTTAGGGCTTTTTAATATTTAAAAGTGATTTTTAGGGCTTTAATTAGCATTAAAAAGTCATTACTAAGTTAATTAAAAGGTTTTGGCAATTTTGGATTTTTTGTAAACTCTTAGAATATTAATTGGGATTTTTTTAGTAATTTTTAGGAATTTTTAGGTTAAAATTTTAAATTTTGTACTTTCTACGTTCTACGTCGTAACTTTCTAGTAGTGTTTTCGCCTTATTTTTCTATTTTTTCGTCTTCGTCATTTTCTCTTCTTCTCTTCTCATTAATAATCAAAAACAAAATCAATCATTCAATTACACAACGCACGTGCCTCCTCGAGAGAATGATTCCCACTCATTGGGTCATAACTTGTGGTTTTCCTAAACCCCTCGTTAATACTTACCGCTTTTACCTTGTTTTCCTAAACAAGTGTGAATTTTACATCAATCATTTTTGGCGCCGCTGCCGGGGAGGCGTGTTGTGTTTTGATTGAACATTGTTGTTTTTTTATACTAGCCATAATATAATTGTATTAATAGCACTCTATTAATACGTATTATCGTTTTTCGGTTTTTGTGTGAATATTATTACTATATTGTATACGTAGAACAATAAATACACAAGTACTCCAAATACGTGAGCAATCACAACCTTGATTCGGGATTTCATCACTCGATCATTGTATTCGAATCTCAAACCAAAGAAAAAGGCAAAAATAGATAAATACTTTCGTGAAGCTTAACCTTGATAATACAAACTATAAGGTGGGTATAAGGCGGTTGTATTTCACAACCTAAAGGAAAAAGGCTCTTAAGTGCTTCGCGCCGCCTCGTTTCCTCCGCTTGCTTGTGCGTATTTGATTTTGAGAGTGAATCGAGGGTTTTGCCGCCCAAAGTATTACTACATATCATATATATTTTCTTGGTTTCATATTGATTAAACCCTCTTGAACGATTTGGTGTTCCACCATCGTTCTAAAGTCATCGAAGGCGTTCACTCCACGTGATCGTTTTCATTCCTTGAGGCCTTTTTAATCAAGAGATTTGATTAGTGAGGAGATTTGTGGACTCATTGTCTACTTAATATATTCACCAATTTCCAAAAAGGTTAATACAATCAAAAACCACAAAAAAATTGAAAAAACACAAAATACCAAAAAGAATCTTCTTTGCTCGCCTTCTCGTTGTACGTGACGTTTATGCAAACTCGCTCTAAAGCTAGACGTGCTCGTAAACGAAGAAACAAATCACTCACTCATTCTAGTGAGGAGTCTCCAAGTGAGGAACCTATTGTAGAACAAGAAGCTATCATGGCTAATCGTACTATGATGGAGTTGCTTCAAGCACCCACCGAGGGTTTTGGAGAGGCCATTGTGATTCCCGCCATCCTTGCGGAGAACTTTGAAATCAAGACGGGTTTAATGTCTATGCTTCAAGCAAACAAGTTTCGCGGTCACGAAAAAGACAACCCACATTATCACATTAGGCAATTTAATCGTCTCACCACGACAAGCAAGTTTAAGGATGTACCACACGATGCCATTAAGATGATGTTGTTTCCTTACTCGTTAGATGGACCCGCCAAGATATGGCTTGAGAAAGAACCGCCGAATTCGATTTTGACATGGGCCGATCTCGTGTCTAAATTTGTGAATTAATTTTTTCCACCATCTAAGACAACACATTTGAAAAACGAGATTTCACGTTTTACACAAAGACCAAATGAAAGTTTTTCAATGGCTTGGGAAAGGTTTAAAGAAATGTTACATGAATGTCCACACCATGATTTTTCCGAATTGCATCAAATTGACACTTTTTATAATGGGCTTAATGAACATGAACGAGATTATTTAAATGCCGCCGCGGGTGGTAATTTTTTGTGCAAAACGACCAATGAGGCTTTGAAAATCATAGAAAATAGGTCTAAGGTCTATAGCCCTCGTAACACACCGAGTGTTGCCAATTTGGGCTCGTCATCATCTCGTTCCATTAATGCCTTGCAAGATGAAGCAAATGAGGAGAATCGGTTTTTCGATAGGCTTTCGACTCTTATGTCTCATTGGAAAGCTCAAGAAGCTTCAAACACCGCTTCGGTTAAAGCGGTTGCTAAGAGTTGTATTTCATGTGGTGGAGCTCATGATTTTTCCGAGTGCATTACCGCGGATGGTAACACTTCGAATGCTTATGTAGCCACGGGAACTTATAACCAAATCGGTCAAGGTTCCCGCCAAAATCAAGCTCCACAAAATCAAAATGCTAATAACTATCGAAACAACAATCAAGGTGGAAATTACCAAGGAAATCAAAGGAATTATAACAAAGGTAATTACCAAAGTGGAAATGGGCAAATTTCAAACCAAAACCAAAACCGTGATTTTCAAACTCCTACTCAAGGTTTTCAAAATGCTCACACTAAAAATTTGCAAGGAGAATTTTTAGATTATGCTAAGGCTAATGATGCTAAGTTTGACAACATGCAACGTGAGATGATTAGCTTAAGGTCCGAGTTGAAAAACGAGCTTAAAACCGAACTTGCTAATGAACTTAAAACTCATGCTAATAAAATGGAAGGAAATGTCACACGACTCCAACAAAATCAACAAAAAATGGAGCAAGGACAACATGAGATTAAGCAAGAATTGTTAAAAGCGGATGCTAGGCAATCTAAGTTTGAAGATCGAATGGCTAAAATGTTTGAAGCTATCATGTGTAAGCCCTCTTCTTCGGGTGGTCTTCCTAGTGATACCATCGTAAACCCGAAAGGAGAATTGAAGGTTATTACTACTCGTAGTGGTAAAACTTTCAAAGAACCCATTTCTCGTCCAAGTACTTCTATGGAGAAGGAAAAAGAGAAAGAACCCGAGGTTGTGGTTGAAAAGGAGCAAATTACAAGCCCACGAAGTACCGCTCAAACCACACCTACGGTTGAACCAATACCCATTATGGAACCCGAGATTCCAAGGCCGATGCCTATGCCTAATTTGCCCCAACCCACACCACCTTTACCCTACCCATCAAGACGAGACAAGGAAAAGGCACAAGAACGTAATAATTATCAATTTGAACTCTTTATGAAAATGTTTCGTGACTTGCATTTTAATATAAGTTTTGCCGACGCCTTAGTCATGATGCCTCGATTTGCCGCGAACTTCAAAAGTATGTTGAATAACAAAGAGAAATTGCAAAAATCGTCTAGTTGTTCATCGGTTTTTCTAAGCCGCATACCTCAAAAAGTCGGTGATCCTGGAAAGTTTTTAATCCCATGTGCTATCCAAGACATGGAAGAATGCTACGCCTTGGCCGATCTTGGTGCTAGTATTAATTTGATGCCTCTTGAGATTTTTAAATCGCTCAATCTCCCAAATCTCACTCCTTCAAGAATGTCAATCGAAATGGCCGATCATTCTACGATTCTAGCTTGTGGAGTTGCCGAGGACGTCTTTGTGAAAGTTGGGAAATTCTATTATCCCGTGGACTTCATTGTTGTTGATATTCCCATCGATCCTAAAGTTCCGTTAGTTTTAGGTCGATCTTTTTTGGATACCTCGAGAGCACTTATCGATGTGCATGCAAGAAAAATCACTCTTCGTTTCAATGAGGAAGAACTCGTCATCAATGCAACCCAAAACTCCACTCTTTCTCATGTGTATTCGATCACATCTTTGTACAATGTCAATTCCACCAAAAGCATTTGCAAAAGAATTTCAAATAGAGTTTTAGGAGTTGAGAAAAATGAAGTTCCGTCCCCTCCGCCGATGGCGGTTAAGAGTGTTAAGCCTATGATTCCAATCTCGAGTGATTCTTCGGATGATGAATACGTTGATCCCGATGGGGAGGTTTTCTTTGTTGACAAAAGATTTGAAAACTTGCCACCACCTAAACCAAAACGCTTTCAAAATGTGAGAATTTTTAGTGTGACTAACATTGTTTTAGATACACCAAATATTTTTGACATAATCAAATCGGGTTTTCACAAGGAGAGTTTTAAAGATGAAAAAGGAAAAGATTTTGAATCTAATTTAAAAGATTTTTCTACAATTCTAACTCCGTCATCACCGCGTGTCTTGAGTACTACAAGCTCGTCTTCTCCTTTTGACGATGCTTTGTGTGGACCTAGTGTGGGGGAAGCCCCTTATGTTCCCTCCCCTTTCTCCACCGAGGACGAGATATTTGATCCTGGAATTGCTTATATAGGGAAATCTCGGTCTTCCACCGATGCAATAAATGGAAAATCTTTTCATTTGATTGGTGCGAGTCTACCTCGAGTAGCTCATGTTTTTAGAGACTTACCCATTGTCCCACCCTTCTATTTCTTCTCATCTATTTTCTTGAAACTCTTTGAATTTGTGTTGACACACGACAAAGTGGCGTTGATTGGTTTTTCCAAAGAAAACGAGAACGCCATCTTTGATCCCGGTATTTTGCATCATCAAAGGACTTAGTCCTTAATACCGGTTGTTTTTGGGCCTTGTTTATCATGTAAGCCCCACCAAAAATTGACCAAACCATGATTATCCCTAAATGATCACATTTATGGGGATTCGAGTCGAGCTTTTGACTCGATTATCAAAAACAAGGTGCCTCGTGGGGGAGACCCATGCTTATCCATGTACATATTATTGCTTTCTAATTAGTGTAATGTGAGGGGATTTGTGCCCTTCCAACCTTTGTTCCGTGGTTGTTTGTGAATTGTGTCTTTTAGATCATCATCTTCACGATTAGAGCCTCTCGTGTTCGTTTCATGGGAGCACTCGATCGTTTGCTTTGGAGGCCATTCCCAATATCCATCATGATATCCTTTTATGTTCTAACCTTAGGTTTTTAGCACACTTCATAAACGGCTATTAATTTAATGGTTACACCCTTTCCATGCTAGATTAGGCATTCGACTACGTCTCTAGTATGGGGGTGTTTGCACCCCTAGACTCGAAACATTGAGGACAATGTTTAACTTTAGTATGGGGGGGGTGAATAGATACTTGCCTTGCCAAACCTTCACGCTTTCCAAAGTTTATCGTTTTGTTTATCGTTTTATGCAAAATAAGGCTAAAAATGGCCAAATTTTAAAAATTTTCTCATGTTTCATAAGTGTTTGAAGACACGAATGTAGATTTTCCGATGGCGAGAATAAGAGTAATTTTTGACTCGACCGTGCGTGTTGAGCACTTAGCTTTGATTCCTTAACTACACATTAGGCTAAGTCTCTTAAATGAGGACGAGAAATGATAGAGTCAATTATAAGTTACTATGCTAAACGTAGAGTATTCGTATTCTTTCAAAAACTCATGTGTTCTCATTGTTTGCTTATTCTCCCTTCGCATGTAAATATTTTTTGCTTAATAAATTTTGATTTAGCGGTTTAGTTTTGATTGTTGGGTTTCTAGTCTTTTCTAGTAGCTTCCGTGTAATTAAATTGGGAAGACATTAAGGTATCGCCAGCGTCACGGTTTTGAAGTATTGGCAACCCGAATAATCGAAAGCTTCACCCAATAATAAGATTTCAAGTGCTCACCTAAATCTAGCAAACAATTTGAAGCCCCACAAGGCCTAAAATCTATGCAAAATTGAAAGTGAATCAAGCCTTAATCTTCGAAGCTTTAAAGATCCAAAATTCGCTTTAGCGTGAGGATATACGTCTTTGGCTAATAAAACCACCGATGAGGCGGATAATAAAAGGCAAGGCAAGACCGAAGTCATAATAAAAGCTTCATGGCGAAGTTGAATAAAAGATGGAGGTAAACCAAAGATAATAAGGCCCTTCCGTTAGGGGGCGTATAAAAGTCTTGGTAATAAGTCTCATGTTCAAAACCGTTATAAAACCGTGTTTATCGATCCTTCTTGTCAACTTAATTTTTTAACATCGTTGTCTATTAGGAGGGGTTATTGATTTGATGGTCTTAGTTACACCGTTAGGACTCTATTTTTAGACCTAAATCTCTATTATCGCATAAGTCAATGATGTATCCTCGTGATCATTAAGACAAAATAAAATATAAGAGATACAACTTAGGAATAATGGGAGAATAAGTACGTGATTAGGGCATATGAGTAGTGTTAGCATTACTAACTTATAATAACAATGATCTTGTTGCACGCTTGGCATGGAATTAAGGTGAAAATCGAGGACGACGAAATTATTTCTAACGAAGCATTCACGTGTTCTTATTCTATGAACCTAAACGTCCCATTTTGCGATGAAAATCATACATTATGTCTAAAACACAAGGAGTAGTAATAGTAGTAGTGTAGCTAGTTTATCATTTCAATAAAGTCCATAAAATTAAATTTTGGAGATGCTTTGATACTTTATTCTAGCATTGCGTGAGGGCACGGCAATGGTTTAGTATGGGGGAGTGATGAGACTGCATTTATACATGGTCTCATCGTCCAAAACGGCCTTAAATTGCATAAAATATCATAAAATAGACCAAATATATGCTCGTGTTTGTTACTTGTGTATTTTTAGGTACGGATATTGAGGAAATGGCAAAAGATCACAAGAATCAATCAAAAACGAACACGGGAAACGAAGTCGCATAATGAACCAAGCTCAAATTTGGAAATTTGCAAAAAGACCCCTCAAGTTTGAAGAATTGGCAAAAATGGCCCCTCATCTTTGAAGAACTTGTCACATTTAACCCTCAAAAATGTTAATTGTGCAAGTTTGATCCTTGAAGAATGAAGATGTGACAAGAAATGCCCTTGGAAATGGATTAAATGAGCAAAAGTTAGTCAAAATACACAAAGGACTAATTTTGCAATTCAGTTTTGGACTATGGATGAAAGACACTTGACGGAATGGACTGGCCTTGCAAATATTTAACAAGTTACTACGTCTCTTTGGACTGGTAATGCAAATGACTACACTTAGCCCAATACAACCCCAAGCCCAAAATCCCACAACCCGGTTTATTTAATTAAGCTGTGGTCAAATCTAGTCAACTCCCACTTAACCCACAATTCCCTCCCAAACACTTTTTCAAAACGTGTTAACCCCAAATTAAGATTAAACCCACCCTTAATATCCAACGAACCCTAATATCCTCTAGAATCAATTAGCTCAAAAGCAAAGGGTTATGGGCTATAATGCTCCAGATCCTTAATTACTTTTCCCCTCACTTAATCCCACCACACACAACCCCTCCACGTGTCCTGTGGTCCTCACCCGAGCACTCCCCTGCTCTTGTCACTTTCCCACAACCCAATACCCCGACCAATTGAACGATTGTGATCGACTCCTTTGTCCCCAAGGCTCTTTTAACGTCCAAAGATCAAGATTCCAACTGTCATATCACATGGCAAAGCTTTTTGACCAAAAATTCGTCAAGACAAGAAGGGCAAATGTGAGATTTCCAGAATTAGGGTTTTAGCTTTTTGTATTATTTTAATTAGTGTTCTAGATGATTCTGTGACCCATTATATAAGGGCAACATAGGCTTTAGTTTCAATTGTTCCAGTTTTTTGCAAATCCTTTTGTAATTCCTTTTTTATAATATAAAGTTGGTGTTTGATCCTTTTATCTTTTATAAAAAGTTTGGTGTGAGTAATGCAAAGGCTGAGTTCCACATTTAATTGGTGAAAGTTTTGAGTAATTCAAATTTTCAAAAAGGTTTTCAAAATAGGGTCAAATTTCATAAGTCATAGTTCTTTGAAGTGAAAGTGGAGAGGAACTGTTGATTTGTGGATTTTGAGTGTTTTTAAAACTTGTTTAAGGTTTTAAAAAGTTTGTGTAAGGTTTTTAAGAAAGAAAAAAGGTAAAAACAGAATATCCATATATTTGTGTTTTTCTTTTTGATTTTTCTTTTGCAGGTTTGATTTGTTGTTGATCATTGTTCAGCACCAACCCCAGTTGGTAAGGAGGTGGTATTGCAACCACAAAGGACCCTGGATGTAGGGTTCTTAGGTAAAAAATACTTTTCCCTTTTAAAATTTCAGAAAATGGTGATTTATGTGATTTGCATGTTAAGTGAGTTTTTGTGGTTTGATTTGTGTGTATATGGTATGATATGCATGTTAGAGGTTGTTTGAATCAGTTTGAAATAGTTTTGAAGTGATTTGGTTGTTAAAAAATTGTTTTCAAGTTTTTAAGGGGTGTTTGGATGTGAGTTTTATGGAAGAAGCTTGTTAGATTTTGAAGATTAAAACGTGTTAAATAGCTTAAGTAGGGTTGTTTTGAGTTGTATGAGAGTTGTGTTTAAGTTTGGTCTTGTTTTGAAGCAAGTGTGAGAGTAAAAAAAAGAAAAGTGTAGCTTAAAAAACTACTTGATCCATTTTTGCTTATTTTCCTTGAAATTTTGTGCTCATAATCTTGTGATCTGTTAAAGGATAGGGATATTTAGGGGTATGAGTTGTTTTTATGCTAGTTGGTGAGTTGGTATACCAAATCTTGGGCATTGAAGTGGAGTTTTGTGCAATCTGTTAAGCAAAATAGCCACCAGACCTTAAAAAGGTTTACAGCAACTTGATTTGACTTTGTGAGCCTGATTTTGTGAGTTTGTTTGAGCTAAGTGTGCATTTTTTCTGCTTGCTTGACTCCCTACACTCAGAAAGAGTGTAGGGGTGCCCTTTGTTCCAAGAAATCACCACAAACAAAGCAAAAAACCAAGTCCTCTTGGTTGTCACTTGTTCATCAGAAACTCATCAAGAACTGGGCACGTTTTGCCATTCATTTGCTTTGATCATTGTTTAAATTAGTTTGTTTTTGAGTTTTTGTGTTCATTTAAGTTACTGGAATCAAGTTTGAAAGTTTAAAAAAAAAAGAAATTTTTGTAAAAAGGTCACCCGCAACGGACTCGAACACGCGACCCCTCGCTGGGGGACTAGCGTGCTTACCATTGATCTGGATGCCTTTTTACGTTAGGCTTTCATTTCATTAAGTATTTAACCACGTTTTCATTTGAGCTTAGTTTAATAAGCCGTAGCTTATTTTCTCATTTTCAGCTTATTTATTAAGCTTTTTAGCTTCTTATCATTTTTCCTAGGATTATAATAGAGTTTAGGATTTTTCTGTTTAAAATTTTTATTTTTCCTATTATTTAATTAATTTCTAGGATTATTTTTCTTTTAAAATTTAGAAAGTCATTTAAAAATATTAAACAGTAATAAAAAAAATACAAAAAAATAGTTTTTAGGTTTTAATTAAGTTTTTTGAGGTTTACATATAAAAAAGTTTTCAAAAACTTTAATTTTTAATTTTATTTAATTTTAGGGTTTTTAGACAACTTTAAAAATTAATATAAAATTAATTAAAAAGTTTTAGGAGCTTTAATTCACATTTTCTGTCTAGTTAGAATATTTAGGATTTTTGAGAATTTTTTAGAATTTATTTGAGAACTTTTTATTTTTTAGAATATTTTAATATTATTTTATTCAATAAAATTCAAAGTTTTATTTTTAACTTTTTTTCATTTTTCCTAGATTCTAAACATTAAAATAGGACCTTTGTCACTTTCCAATTAATTTTTAGGCTTTTCAATTAATTTTTAGAATTAATTTAAGTTTTAATAGATTTTAATAGTTTTTAGGAGTTTAAAAATAGTTTAATTTGGTTTTAAAATTTTTAAAAATAGTTTTTAGCTTTCTTAGGTTATTTTTGAGGTTTAAAAACTATTAAATCTTGTTTAGGGCTTTTTAATATTTAAAAGTGATTTTTAGGGCTTTAATTAGCATTAAAAAGTCATTACTAAATTAATTAAATGGTTTTGGCAATTTTGGATTTTTTGTAAACTCTTAGAATATTAATTGGGATTTTTTAGTAATTTTTAGGAATTTTTAGGTTAAAATTTTAAATTTTGCACTTTTTACGTTCTACGTCGTAACTTTCTAGTAGTGTTTTCGCCTTATTTTTCTATTTTTTCGTCTTCGTCATTTTCTCTTCTTCTCTTCTCATTAATAATCAAAAACAAAATCAATCATTCAATTACACAACGCACGTGCCTCCTCGAGAGAACGATTCCCACTCAGTGGGTCATAACTTGTGGTTTTCCTAAACCCCTCGTTAATACTTACCGCTTTTACCTTGTTTTCCTAAACAAGTGTGAATTTTACATCACCTTACTACAACAAACAACGGGTAGCTAGCCCGAAACTCAATTTGCCATCTAAATTAGCGCGTCGTCACAAAAATCACACTATGGAAATCTTCTCATACATAAATTCGCTTACCAATCAATGTGGCACGACGGGGATCAACCGTCAAGGCGTGAACTGGGGTGATCGTCCCCAAATAGTACTATTATATGCATAAGCGTCTACCTAATCCCGGTAGTTCACAATTCATGCTAATGGGACTTTTAGTGACATAACCTAACTTTAATAATCCATTTAATTTCATTTATCAGGTCGTATATTAATTCATCGGGTCATACAATCATTCGGTTCCAAATCAATAAACAAACAATCGGGACAAATGGTGTCCTATTTTATCAAAACTAACATGTTATCTCCCTTGCGGGTTTATAAAACATTTCATAAAAACATTTAATAGAGTGCGAGGCTATGAACTCACGTTGATGTGGGAAAGCGGGTTATCAGCAATTCGGATGTACGGTACGTGCTTCAATCACGGAAACCTAGACAAATAATACTCGTCTTAAACTTTTGTCCAATGACTTTATCAATATAACAATTATGTATACATATGATGATTTTATATATATGATGATGATCAAGTGGGTTTATACATTCTCATTTACTCATTTTAGTGTTATGTATTGGTAACTTTTATACTAGTTTACTAGTTTTACTTATTTACATGTTTTAGGCCCAATAAGCCTATTACAAGCCCAATACCTTATATTAGTCCATTTTACACTTTTAGTATCAGTATTATTGTAAAACCCACATGCTTTTACCATGGATAGTACCCTTAAGATCGTACGTACTAGATTAAAACTTTCCTATTATAGTATGATTACGTTCACGTGTTAGATTTCTACGTATTACGTACGTGTTAGAACATGATAAGTATTTATTACTTACGAACACTCAATAATTATTTAACAATAATTAATCACGAACATGCGATCACGAAATCATGAACGTAATTAAATCACGAACTAATATTAATTACGTACATATATTTATTACGAGCACGAATAAATATATTAAGTCACGGTTAATATTTAACGAGAACACATAAAACACTAACACAAATAATCACGAACGAACACTTAAATAACGAGACACGGAAAACGGTACGGGTACCCCATGTGGGGCCCCCTACCCGCGGCTACATCAAGAAAGATGGGCCAAGCCCATCAAATTTTACTAAGAAGGGGGTTAAGGTAAAACTTGTATTCACTTTTCACTTTACAGTAAAACAAATCAAAAACCTAAAAAAGTTTTCTCCTTCTCCTTGCTCTTCCTTTTGGCCTCCGCATACAACAACACCAAAGGGGGGGGTGTTTGTTTGATTTTGATCTTGGTTTTTGTGCAAGTGTTCGTGTGTGTTCATCCTCGTTAGTTCCACGCATTCGATATACCTTTTTAATCCTTTTTCTTCTGTTTTGATTTAATAAATTAAATAAGAACATGATGTTTTTAAAAACCTAATTAAAAACATAAATCAAACATGTAATTGGTTATGGGGTAAATCAAAACGGAGATTTTTAGGGGTGTTTGTTTGGCCGACGCCTAAACCGAACCCCAAGGGGGTCTCGGTTTGGCTTATAGACCACCACCGAGACCATATGGTCCCGGTTTGGTGGTGTGGGTCCCACGGAAGCAGCAAACAAGGGGGAACCCCGAAGTGGTTCGGGGTATGGTGTTGATTTCGAGTCCGGTTCATGGTTTCTAGTCACGATCCGGTTCATGGTTTATGTTAAGGTTATGTTTTAATAATCATATGTTAAAATTAAATTAATAGTTATATGACATGATTAATTTAATAAAACATGACTTAGGTTATAATTTAATTATTAGATCATGGAATTATTAACCTAAGTATTTATATTTTTCTACACTTATAATTAATTAATTATTTAAAAACCATGGTTATAATTAATTAATTAACATGACTTAGGTTATATTATTAATAAATAATAATACATGTTTTAACCTACGTATTTAACTTTATTTAATTAAAAATATGATATATTTAATTAAATACTTTAATCTATAGTTTATTTAAATTACATGTAATAATTAATAAACTATACCTTATATCATTATGTCTTAGAAAAATAATCAGAAAACACTTAAGCTTATATACTTAGCTTATTTAACCAGCTTATATCTAATTATGGAAACTTTCTATTTTTAGAAACTTATTTAATTCAGGCAGCTAATCTATTTATGGAAACTTTCTATTTTTAGAAACTTATTAATTCAGGAAGCTAATCTATTTATGGGAACTTTCTATTTTTAGAAACTTATTTAATTAAGGCAGCTAATCTATTTATGGAAACTTTCTATTTTTAGAAACTTATCTATTTTAAGCAGTAATTCTATTTTTGGAAACTTTCTACTTTTGGGAACTTTCTATTTTTGAAAACTTTCTATTTTTGATAACTTTCTATTTTTGGAATCTTTCTATTTTAGGAAACCTGGTATTTTTAGAAAGTTACTTATTATTACACAGTAAGTATAATAATACATTAAATACAAGTAATACTTAATCAGAATAGACAGAATATAAGAAAAACACAGTTTAAAGCTTAAAACAGTAAAACATAACATGAACGTATAAGATAAGCTAAGACATGACATAAAACCAGTTACGTATTTAGTAATCAGATACTTATTCACGTATGTATTTATGTAGCATTAGTGATACCGAAGTAGGATTCTCCCTAGTTCGTCTTCTTCGTTCACTGGACATAAGGTACGGATTCCCGTCCTTTCAGTATGGACATTCTTTCCTTATTAGGATTCCCCGTATGCAGCCAAATGTTTTCCCGTAGTATAAGTTTATATGTTTGACTTGCTTATGTTTAATTTAGAATACCTATAGCCATATACATGCATGACCAGTTTCACCTAGTTATGGAGGTACCATAACCATAACATTAGAGGCACTGATGTTATGACTTAACCACAGCGGAGTGATTGCTCGTGGCGTCCCTTCAGCTTTTGGCCATATTATTATATTTATCATGTGGGGCGTATGGGTGCATCCTAGTTACATGTTTTCAGCAGATTACTCAGTGTGAATCTGGTGTGTGCCTTGCATCCTTCACAAGGAGCTGATCCCTCCTACCCAAACCAGTATATTAAATTAGAGGCAGCCCCTCTAGTTTGCATGATGAGGTCACCCCTCCAAGTATTCATGCACGGTTGATTTTCATGACCTATATTGGCTAATGGTAGAATATGCTAAACAGTTTTAAAAGATAAACATAAGGCTTTTCAAACTATAAAACCAGTTTTACCAAGACTTAACCAGGTTATTCGGGACTTAGTTTCTTCCGCTGTTATATGTTATATGCTTATCCTATTGAGGCTTTATTGTACATCCGTGCACTGAGCGTATTGCTCAGCCATTTTCCCTTTTCTATGTTCCCAAAACGGCAGGTACTCAGGGACGCTCGTAGACTTTAAGCGTACGTGCATATGGACTGGAAGCTTTCTAGCCTTTCTTTACTTTATGCATTATATTTACTTTGATACTCTTGCTATGGACATTGTTTAGTCCTTTCCTTTATAGTACTTATGTTTGTGTGTGATGAGCTTTACTTTTGGACTACCGATGTTTTATTCCGGTATTTTCTTTTTATGGTCATGTAATGTTTAGACATTTTTCCTTGTATGCTTTGATGACACGCCATAATTACGTGTGACATTCCATTATAAAAATAGGGTGTTACAATTATGGAATCAGAGCCAAGGCTTCGACCTGTAGGCTCTCAAAATATTACCTGTGATTAGTGGGTAGTCAATATGGTCTTCCTAGAACTGACAGTCATTTTCATGCATTCATCATTTTTATGCATACACATATATGTCATTGTCGCAGGTTTATGACTAAGTAATGGTTGGTACAGGACTGGCCCTATTTAGTCGCATGTGTTTTATCGAAACTTTTAAATTTGGGACCGACCCATAGGCGTCCCCTCGCCATGTCTTTTATTTTGGGTGAACTGACCATAGGCGTTCACTCTTGAGCATACAAAAGTTTTCATAAAACTACATCATGCATTCATACACAAAATTTTCTTGCATAAAATTTTTCTCTTGAATTTTGGTATAAATTTTTTTTCATGTATATATATATTTTATGTTTTGAGCTGTTTAATCATATGTTTTATGTTATACTGTCAGATGGTTCTAACACGCGAACAGGAACAACTCAATGATGCAATCCAAGCTGCAATGCAACCTTTGCTTCCTCAACTGAGGAACGACATCAGGTCTGAGGTTCAAGCTACCAACAATCAGCAGCATAACCAGGAACCTCCTCCTCCTCCTCCAGTGACATTAGCAGTATGGCTGGAGAGATTCAACAAGCTCCATCCTCGAGCTTTTAAGAAAACAGATAGCCCTAGTGATGCTGAAAGCTGGTTAGCTCACATCGAGAATATTTTCAATGCTATGGGTTGTGACCCCGCGTACAAGGCGAGGTTAGCATGATATCGGTTCGAAGGCGATGTGCTAAATTGGTCGTTAGCATTGATGCAGTCTGAGGGAGGTGACGAGTGGGTTGCTGGTTTGACTTGGGCTCATTTCAAGGACAGGGTGATGGAGCAGTTCTTTCCCAAGGCTGAGCAAGACAAGCTCAAGAGGGAGTACAATGGGATCCGACAGAGAGCTGGGGAGAATAGCAACGAGTTTATGCAGCGCTTTCTTCGCTTAGCTGGTTTCCTTGGTGCAACAGCAGGTACTCCTGAAGAGCAGGCACACCACTTTAGGTGGGCTCTTCGCACATCGGTCGCAAACAATCTGGTGTGTGCTACGTTCAACACTGTAGCACAAGTGGCCGATGCAGCACGCAAACTGGAAATGCTGCAGGAGAGAGATGAGTTCGGGGAAGCTGAGAGACCAGACAATAGGTAAACATTCGTATTCAAGCGGTGATCAATCCGTATTCTTTCAGTATATGTCAATTATTCATCTCTTTAAATTGTATCTTCCTGGCAAAAAACTGGGGACCGGTCTCAGCCGGCTACTCAGCAGCAGGCTCATCAGCCCAAGGGAAACGGTCAGACTAACGACCGTTCTGCTACGGATAGGCGTGGAGGTAATGATAATTACCATAACAACGCTGGACACTCCAACAGCATCAGGTCCTAATACTTACGCATTTTCTTATGATTTCATGTATAACTCATATTCTGACACTTTAGCAAATTTCTACCAGGAACCATGGAAACGGTAGGGACCAGAACCAGAGAGGTTCACAACCTAGCCATCCAGCTATCACTGGTATTCAATCTTACGATTATCCGCATTGTCCTTTGTACCCTATTATCATGTCTTATGTAAAATGTTTTATCAGGTTCTCAGCCAGCCAGAGCACCTGCTGGAGGATATACTCATCCTCTTTGCTCTACTTGCCATCGTAGGCACCTAGGGCTATGTCGTCGTAACACTGGCGCATGCTTCAAGTGTGGTCTTCCTGGCCATATCATAAAGGATTGTCGTAAGGGCGAGATGGAGGGCACATCAGGACATGCTGATTCCAAGCCGCCTCCTACCACCGGGTGTGTCTACACGACATCTCGAGACGAGGCCAACAAGTCTACAAGTACCATCGCTGGAATCTTGTATATGTATGGTCAAGCTGCGTGTGTTCTTTTCGATACGGGTGCTACTCACTCGGTCATTTCTACTGCTTATGCTAAAAACATTAGGATGCTCCCCATGCCACTAGAGAATAGGCTTACTATTTCCACGCCTTTGAGGGACTCTGTATTAATCACCCATGTATACAAGAGTCTTCCCCTAGAATTTGACGATAAGGTTCGACCTGTTGACGCACTTCCGCTGGACATGAATGACTTCGACATGATTTTGGGCATGGATTGGCTATCCAAGCATCATGCTACCATAGATTGCCATCCATATCGAGTTATCTTCGGTGATATAAATGCACCAGAGTACATTCATAACGGGTTCGTACTCGGACGGTCTGTACAAATCATATCTACCCTGCAAGCGCGTGCATTACTGTCACATGGCTGCGAGGGTTATCTAGCTACGGTTCACGACATGGATGCTGAATCTCCATCAATTCAGGATCAACCAATAGTGTCGGAATTCCAAGATGTATTTCCGCAGAATGTCCGGGCATACCACCTGCACGAGAAGTGGAATTCAATATCGAGCTTATTCCAGGAGCTGAACCAATCTCCAAGGCTCCTTATCGCATGGCTCTCATAGAGCTGAAGGAGCTAAAGGATTAACTGCAAGAACTTCTTGAACGAGGTTTCATTCGACCGAGTGCATCTCCATGGGGCGCACCGGTCTTATTTGTTACGAAGAAGGACGGTAGTATGCGTCTTTGCATAGACTATCGCGAGCTCAACAAGATTACTATCCAGAATAGGTATCCACTGCCGCGTATAGACGATCTGTTTGACCAACTCCAAGGGGCCAAACACTTCTCCAAGATTGATCTTAGGTCAGGCTATCATCAGCTACGGGTCAAGGAGCAGGATATCGCCAAGACTGCTTTTCGTACCCGTTATGGCCACTACGAATTTGTAGTTATGACATTCGGCCTGACAAATGCTCCAGCAGTGTTCATGGACTTGATGAACAGAATCTTCCATGAATTTTTGGACAAGTTCGTCATTGTCTTCATCGATGACATCCTGATTTTCTCAAAGTCCAAGGAGGAACACGAAGACCATCTTCGTACAGTACTACAGATTCTTCGCCAGAAGCAGCTGTATGCTAAATTCTCCAAGTGTGAGTTCTGGTTAGATAAGGTGGCATTCTTAGGTCACATTGTATTAGCAGAAGGAATCACTATGGATCCAGCAAAGGTTGAGGCCATTACTAAGTGGCCGAGGCCGACATCAGCAACGGAAGTCCGCAGTTTCTTAGGCTTAGCTGGCTATTATCGTAGGTTCGTGGAGAACTTTTTTCGCTTAGCACTACCATTGACCAAACTGATGCGGAAAGGAGAGAAATTCGTCTGGACTGAAGAACGAGAGAAAAGCTTTGAAGACCTGAAGTAGAAGCTAGTATCTGCACCTATTCTTACTCTCCCATCTAGTACGGGTGGATTTCAAATCTACAGTGATGCATCGGGGAAGGGACTTGGCTGTGTTCTCATGCAACATGGGAAAGTGATTGCGTACGCGTCACGGCAGCTAAATCCTTATGAAGAAAATTACCCCACGCATGACTTGGAACTTGCTGTAGTCGTGTTTGCATTGAATATATGGAGGCACTACTTGTATGGAGAATCATGTGACATTTTCACGGACCACAAGAGCTTGAAGTATATCTTCACGCAACGTGAATTGAACATGAGGCAGAGAAGATGGTTAGAGCTGTTGAAGGATTATGACATTAATCTATAGTATCATCCCGGAAAGGCAAATGTAGTAGCAGATGCTCTTAGCAGGAAGTCCGGAATGATCAACGACATTAAAATTGAGGAGGAAATCATAAGAGACTTGGAGAGATTAGACGTCGAGATCATGGTACGTGGACAGTACGGTTACTGGGCTAATCTTAGAGTAGAACCCGAGTTACTCTCTAAGATCAAGGAAGCTCAGAAAGATGATGGAGAAATCTGGGTGATAGTTCAGAATTTGGAAAAACAGACGGAATTCAGAGTAGATGCAGATGGTATCGTATGGCAGGGCACGAGACTTTGTGTTCCTGATGATCAAAAACTCCGGGAAGCCTTGTTAGCTGAAGCTCATAGCTCCCTATTTTCTATACATCTTGGTTCGACTAAGATGTACCATGACATCAAGCAATACTTTTGGTGGTGGTATGAAACAGGATGTGGCCACTTACGTCTCCAAATGTCTTACCTACCAGTAGGTTAAGATCGAGCATCAGCGATCTGGCGGTCTCCTTCAACCGTTATATATTCCAGAGTGGAAGTGGGACAAAATCACCATGGATTTTGTTACTAGTCTTCCGCCTACCAAGAGGAAGCACGATGTAATTTGGGTTATCGTAGATCGACTTACCAAATCAGCTCATTTCTTACCGATCTGCAAGGAAGATCCGGTAAGTAAACTCGCCGATACGTATAGAAGGGAGATCATGAGACTCCACGGTGCTCCATCAAGCATCGTCTCAGACAGAGATCCTCGTTTCACTTCGCGATTTTGGAAGAGTCTGCAGAAAGCTTGGGGTACACAACTTAAGCTTAGCACTGCCTTTCACCCTCAAACAGACTGACAGTCGGAGCGAACGATTCAGACATTGGAAGACATGCTGAGGTCATGTGCGTTGGAATGGACGGGTGATTGGGACGATTTCATTTGTTTGGTGGAGTTTGCATACAACAACAGTTGGCACGCCAGTATCAAGTGTGCTCCTTTCTAGATGTTGTATGGCAGAAAGTGTCGCGCCCCAATCTGCTAGGATCAGGTTGGCGAGCGAACACTTGAAGGACCAGAAATCATAGATATGACCAATGAAAAGATCGCAATAGCTAAGCAGAAACTTCAGGAGGCACGGTCACGTCAGAAGAGTTACACCGATAAGCATCTTAGGGACATACATTTTAACGTAGGAGATCACGTCTTCCTTAAGTTCTCGCCGGCACGTGGTGTTAGACGCTTCGGGATTAAAGGGAAGCTCAGTCCTCGTTTCATCGGATCGTTTGATATCATTGAACGAGTCGGTGAAGTATCTTACCGGTTAGCGTTACCTCCACAGCTTTCGCATGTACACAATGTGTTTCATGTGTCCTTACTCAGAGGGTACCAGTATCATCCCCTTCACATGGTTCAGTATCCTCAAGAACAGATACGTGAAGATCTCACTTTCATAGAAGAACCCGAACGAGTTCTTGACAGACAAGAACGAGTCATGAGAAGGAAGACGATTCCATTCGTCAAAATCCTTTGGAGGGATCATACCGAGCGGGAAGCCACTTAGGAAACAGAGGAGTCTATCCGGGCTTCTTACCCTCATTTCATATTTTGAATTCGAGTATGTTCTTCTTTTCCAGTTTACTTTATCTATAATTCGGGGACGAATTATTCTTTTTAGGGGGGAAGAGTTGTAATACCCGCATGCTTTTACCATGAATAGTACCCTTAAGAGCGTACTTACTAGATTAAAACTTTCCTATTATAGTATGATTACGTTCACGTGTTAGACTTCTACGTATTACGTACGTGTTAGAACACGATAAGTATTTATTACGTACGAACACTCAATAATTATTTAACAATAATTAATCACGAACATGCGATCACGAAATCATGAACGTAATTAAATCACGAACTAATATTAATTACGTACATATATTTATTACGAGCACGAATAAATATATTAAGTCACGGTTAATATTTAACGAGAACACATAAAACACGAACACAAATAAACACGAACGAACACTTAAATAACGAGACACGGAAAACGGTACGGGTACCCCATGTGGGGCCCCCTACCCGCGGCTACATCAAGAAAGATGGGCCAAGCCCATCAAATTTTACTAAGAAGGGGGTTAAGGTAAAACTTGTATTCACTTTTCACTTTACACTAAAACAAATCAAAAACCTAAAAAAGTTTTCTCCTTCTCCTTGCTCTTCCTTTTTGGTCGCCGCATACAACAACACCAAAGGGGGGTGTTTGTTTGATTTTGATCTTGGTTTTTGTGCAAGTGTTCGTGTGTGTTCATCCTCTTTAGATCCACGCATTCGGTATACCTTTTTAATCCTTTTTCTTTTGTTTTGATTTAATAAATTAAATAAGAACATGATGTTTTTAAAAATCTAATTAAAAACATAAATCAAACATGTAATTGGTTATGGGGTAAATCAAAACGGAGATTTTTAGGGGTGTTTGTTTGGCCGACGCCTAAACCGAACCCCAAGGGGGCCTCGGTTTGGCTTATAGACCACCACCGAGACCATATGGTCCCGGTTTGGTGGTGTGGGTCCCACGGCAGTAGCAAACAAGGGGGAACCCCGAAGTGGTTCGGGGTATGGTGTTGATTTCGAGTCCGGTTCATGGTTTCTAGTCACGATCCGGTTGATGGTTTATGTTAAGGTTATGTTTTAATAATCATATGATAAAATGAAATTAATAATTATATGACATGATTAATTTAATAAAACATGACTTAGGTTATAATCTAATTATTAGATCATGGAATTATTAACCTAAGTATTTATATTTTTCTAGACTTATAATTAATTATTTATTTAAAAACCATGGTTATAATTAATTAATTAACATGACTTAGGTTATATTATTAATAAATAATAATACATGTTTTAACCTAAGTATTTAACTTTATTTAATTAAAAACATGATATATTTAATTAAATACTTTTAACCTATAGTTTATTTAAATTACATGTAATAATTAATAAACTATACCTTATATCATTATGACTTAGAAAAATAATCAGAAAACACTTAAGCTTATATACTTAGCCTATTTAACCAGCTTATATCTAATTATGGAAATTTCTATTTTTAGAAACTTTTTTAATTCAGGCAGCTAATCTATTTATGGAAACTTTCTATTTTTAGAAACTTATTAATTCAGGAAGCTAATCTATTAATGGAAACTTTCTATTTTTAGAAACTTATTTAATTAAGGCAGCTAATCTATTTATGGAAACTTTCTATTTTTAGAAACTTATCTATTTTAAGCAGTAATTCTATTTTTGTAAACTTTCTACTTTTGGAAACTTTCTATTTTTTGAAACTTTCTATTTTTGGTAACTTTCTATTTTTGGAAACTTTCTATTTTAGGAAACCTTCTATTTTTAGAAAGTTACTTATTATTACACAGTAAGTATGATAATACATGAAATACAAGTAATACTTAATTAGAATAGGCAGAATATAAGAAAAACACAGTTTAAAGCTTAAAACAGTAAAACATAACATGAACGTATAAGATAAGCTAAGACATGACATAAAACCAGTTACGTATTTAGTAATCAGATACTTATTCACGTATGTATTTATGTAGCATTAGTGATACGGAAGTAGGATTCTCCTCAGTTCGTCTTCTTCGTTCACTGGACATAAGGTACGGATTCCTGTCCTTTCAGTATGGACATTCTTTCCTTATTAGGATTCCCCGTATGCAGCCAAATGTTTTTCCGTAGTATAAGTTTATATGTTTGACTTGCTTATGTTTAATTTAGAATACCTATAGCCATATACATGCATGACCAGTTTCACCTAGTTATGGAGGTACCATAACCATAACATTAGAGGCACTAATGTTATGACTTAACCACAGCGGAGTGATTTCTCGTGGTGTCCCTTCAGCTTTTGGCCATAATATTATATTTATCATGTGGGGCGTATGGGTGCATCCTAGTTACATGTTTTCAGCAGATTACTCAGTGTGAATCTGGTGTGTGCCTTGCATCCTTCACAAGGAGCTGATCCCTCCTACCCAAACCAGTATATTAAATTAGAGGCATCCCCTCTAATTTGCATGATGAGGTCACCACTCCAAGTATTCATGCACGGTGGATTTTCATGACCTATATTGGCTAATGGTAGAATATGCTAAACAGTTTTATAAGATAAACATAAGGCTTTTCAAACTATAAAACCAGTTTTACCAAGACTTAACCAGGTTATTCGGGACTTAGTTTCTTCCGCTGTTATATGTTATATGCTTATCCTATTCAAGCTTTATTGTACATCCGTGCACTGAGCGTATTGCTCAGCCGTTTTCCCTTTTCTATGTTCCCAAAACGGCAGGTACTCAGGGACGCTTGTAGACTTTAAGCGTACGTGCATATGGACTGGAAGCTTTCTAGCCTTTCTTTACTTTATGCGTTATCTTTACTTTGATACTCTTGCTATGGACATTGTTTAGTCCTTTCCTTTACAGTACTTATGTTTGTGTGTGATGAGCTTTACTTTTGGACTACCGATGTTTGATTCCGGTATTTTCCTTTTATGGTCATGTAATCTTTAGACATTTTTCCTTGTATGCTTTGATAACACGCCATAATTACGTGTGACATTCCATTATCAAAATGGGGTGTTACAATTATACTTTACATGTTGGGCCCAAGTGGGTTAAGCCCAATAAGTAAATTTATAAGTGTTTAGCCCATTTAGTTAGATTAATAGTAATAAGGCTAACTTAGCCCGTTAATATCCATATGTTATATAGTTCGGGTTTTATCGGTTTTTACTTGTATTAAGTACTTATATATCAGTATATGACTTTTAAAAAGTTTACATTAGACGGGTCCGACCGTCTAAGTTTTAATTGACGAAAAACGTTAATTTTACGGTATTAGGCGAAAAGACGTAAAAATCATGTTTATAGTTTTTATAACATATAAAACTTACCAAACTATCATTTTTATAAAATTTACATTTATTTATCCTTATACATATTTATATAAATGTAATATATAAGTTAGTGGGTTTTAATTCACATTTTATACTATATTTATTTGAGTGCTTATATAATACTATTAAACTTTAATTTCACAAAATCTGATTTTTAGTTTCACTTTCACCATTTTTATCATATCTTGAGTTCTACAAGGAGATAGAAGCTCATTTTTGGATTATATAAACTTCATATTATGTGCTACAAATAACTTAGTTTTAGCTACTACTCAATCTATGTCTAAGTATCCTTAACAGTCCTTACAAAACAGACTATTCAGATTTATACACTAATTTTGTTTTGATCATATCTCACTAATTTTAATGATTCCATTGCATGGCCAACTCTCACATGTGTATAACATCTAATAATTACTTTAAACTGATTCCACTATTCCATTTTATCAGTTTATCATTTGGTTACTTACTGTTTTTATACAGCCATCATCTTAAGCAAAATTTTAACCTTGTTACCTACGGTTTTCCATCTTTTTAACCATATTTATCGACACTTGATCCCCACACAATATTTTTAATCATCATTCATCATCATATACATATACATAAATAAAGAAATTACAAGATTACATAATCAAAATAACAAGAGGATGGGAAGAACAATCTCTATACCACCAAGATTATGTAGGTTATGATCAAGGCTTGGATTTTGATGGAAAAACTTGTGATAGATTAACACCAACTTTGAAGACCACCAATATTTGTAAACTTCTTGTAGAAATCAGACCTAGGACATCATCAAATCACCTCCTTGGATGTTATAATCACCTCCAATCTCCAAGGCTTCAAAGGTTCTTCACCATATGTGTAGATAACACATGGTTTGTGGTCAAAATTGATCAAAGAGGGGTGTTTGATGGTGGTTTTTGGACGGCAAGTGAGAGAGAGAAGGAGAGAGTTGTTTGATTTATTTTCTTGGTTTGCATGTAAGGAATGGAGGTATTAGTTTGAAGTTAGTGGTTTTGGTGTTGGTGTGGCTTACTTTGTAAGCTTCAAGTTACAAGTGTATTAGCTTCCTTGTGAAGTTTTGACACCTAAGGGTGTTGTGGAGCTCTCTTGGCCGTCCCATATTAGTGGGGTGGGATAAACTTGTTTTGTCTCATCCCATTAATTTACGGGTATTCCTTGATTCTAGTTTCCTCGATTTGCGTGCCCTCGGGTCGTTTTACGAAAAACGTTTTTACAAATTATTAATAAACGGCACAAAACGATCTAATAAAAATTGTCTCATCACAAACGGAGTTTGAAAACGTAAATACGTAATCCTAAGGTTTCCGGTTTATTCGTAAAGGACGTTAAATTATGAACGTAAGTCCTAATCTCTTCTCGTAAATTTGTGAGTTTATGAACCAACACAATTTAAAAATTCTAAAATAATATTCAGGGATAAATTTATTTCCTGAAATGTCGGACTGTCACCAAAACGGTGTAAGTAAACCTAAGCACGTAACGTAGAATCCTCCGGTTAAGACGTAGTCGATGCTACTTCAAGACGTAAATCCAAATTTCTTCCCAAAAATAGGTGAGTTCATAATATAACATTTAGATAATGTTTTTAAATTATACTTAAGAATAAAATATCAACCATAAATTGACGGATTGTCACAGGCTAAGCTATTTTCCTATTATATTTTAGTTAGTTCTTGGTGAACAACTTTTCATCACTCTTTTGTAGATCACTCATTGTTTTTATAAAGTTTAAACAATATCCCTTGATAAAAATTGAATTTTCGTCACCATATGGATTATTCAAAGTGAGATTTCTGAGTAATCGTTATCGAAATAAAGTTGTTTATGAAACACTTTGGAAAACTTAATTGCTTCCATAACGAAGAACATCTCTATAAATTTATTTTGATTCTTATTCCAGAATTAAGCATGAAAACATTTTTATTTTAAACATGATGACAAAATTTTGACGAACTGAGTATTGCATCGTTAATCCTAAAATTGTATATAGTTGCGCGCCTACATACAATTTAGAAGGGACCATGCAAGGCTGATTACTAGTCACCATGAAATTATTAATAAACATTAAAAAAAATTTGAAGATTGTGAAAGATTAAATTTTATGAGATCTGCAAGAAGTGTAAAAATAGGGACATATTATTAAAGACACCTACATATATGCCCGTACCATTTATTTTTCTGAATTGAATTTACTCATCTGTGAATATTGTCTTAATTGACATTTGATATCCCCTTCTTGTCCAATTCTTTCATGGCAAAATTCTTTGGAAACTTTATTAATTATCGAGTATTAATACCCGACTGGGTGTATCGACGTTCCTATCATTTATTTTGAATAGATTTCATTTGAATGACCTGGGTAACGATCCGAGGTGCTTTCGAATGCGTACTCAAATCATGAAAACATGGGATATACTCATATTCGTTAATGTTTTCGTCTGTATCTGATTTGAAATTCTCTCGTGTAATTAATGCGTTGACCTAACTCTTTTAATGTTAGTTATGTCTCCAGATATCCTTAAATTTGTGAAGGGTTATGAGTTATTATTAGTCTTTTGAGAAGTTCACATCTTAATCAACGGCAATAGAACTGAAAAGTTGGTAGTGCCATTAGAATAGATTGGTTGATTATGACATGATGTCATTGCTTAAATTGATGAGACCTGACTCGAATTCCACAAAAAAGATAAGATGTTGAATATCAAAGGTGATTTAAATAATTCCCGATGGGTGACCATATCCTGTATTTAGGCTTGAAATTATACCATGAATGGTTATGAACTAGTCATAGATCTTGTAATCTAGAAAGAACTTAAAGTAAATATATTAAAAGATGTTTCTATTATCTGAAACTTTAGGAGATATTTGTTGGTGAATTACCTAGACTTTCGCCATTGAGGCAAGTTGAAATTGGTATTGATTATATTCCTGGTGCTGCACCTGTGGCATGTGCACTGTACTTTAGCACCATCTGAATCAAAAGAATTACCGTGCAACTGAGAGAGTTGTCTGAAAAAGCTTTTATTTACCGAGCTCGTCATCATGAAGAGCTAGATGTTATCATTCCTTATATTTGTTGAATTACCGTGAACTAGGTAAATTGATGATCAAAATCTATATCCACTACCCAAGATGATAGATTTCTTCGATCATTTAAAAGGTTCTAGCGTATATTTAAAATTTGATCCACAAAATGGTTATCATAAACTTCTCGTCCGCAAAGAAGATTATATATTCCAATCATTACATTCAGAACTCGTAATAAACATTATGAGTTTCATGTATGTCTTTTGGATTGACCAATGCACATGTAGCATCCATAAATTTGGTGAATCACGTGTGTAGGCTGTAATTTGATAAATTCATGCTTGTGATCTCTAAGGACCATCTGTTTGTTTATAAGAATAGGAAGGAGTTAATAATCATTTATAAACTGCCCTGAGTTGGTCGAGCAATGAAAACCTGTACCTTGAGTATTTAACATGTGATTAGAGGCTTAATCCTTTACATTATTTAACCATGTGATTCATTGATAATGGAATCTATGTTGACTCTTCAAAGATTAGAGCCATTAAGGCTTTGGGTTATACCAAAAAGAAAGTGCAAATATGTTTTGATAGATACTTTATCAAAGGATTTTTAAGGGATTATTCTCTCATACCCAGATCATCTAACTAAACTCCCTTAGGAGTAAATGTTTATGCATACCTCAAGACAACCTAACACGAATTGAGGAAAACCATTTAAACCATGACTTGAAATTTGAAACGACAATTTTTGCTTTTCAACTAAGATAATTTTGACCAAAGTATAAACAAAGATTTTTCGAACATTTACGGATCTTATTAATTATTTTCGATAAATCAACAAAAATCGTGTTAATTAAATTCAGAATTTATTCTGAATGTTTTACTATAATTGCACGAACTGAGAAATTTAAAATTTGTGCGTTTATGTTTCATAAAAAATAAATATTCATTATTTAATTACTTGTAATAATTACCGACGCTCTAAACGTCGAATTGAGCAAAACTGATTAAAATAAGAGTTGAGACGAAACTAAAACTTAGAAAATATGAAGGAAGAATTTCTGCGTGAAATGTGGTCATGATAATTATTTCATCAAGGAAAGTGAATGTAGATACTGGCACATTATGTAGAAAGGATAAAGAATCAATTAGGATGTGTTCCTTAGTAATGAATGTGCAAAGTAATTTGCCCGAACAATTTAGAAATAATTGATGCCCGTAAGAAGGATAATATAGATAATAAAAGGGGTTCACGGTGTGAACCATTAGAATTGGGAAGCCGATGGCGTTAAATGTTTAAAAGGCCGCTTGTGGTTGTCTAAATATGGAGGATTTTGAGATTTAGTCATGTTGGAATCTCGTAAGATTAAGTATTCTATTCATGCCATTTCTGATTTAATGTATCTTTATCTGAAGAAGTTGTACTGATGGCAAATTATGAAGGCAGACACCGCCTCATACATTAGTAAACCTCTAACTATTGCAAAGGTCATCATCTGAATTTGATTCGATTTGGGTCATCGTCGATAAACTGACCAAATCTACTAATATCATTCCCGTTAATGATAGATTCTCGATGAAGAAATTGACTATTTTGTATTTAGAGGAGTTGTGTAAGCATGGTGTGCCTGTATCGATCATCTCTAACAAGATCCTCGCTTCGCATCTAATTTCCAGAGATTTCCTCAGAAATCATTGGGAACGAATCTTGATGAGAGTACTGTTTACCACCCCTAATCGAAGGGACATGGTAAAGTAACGATAAAAACACTAGAAGTCTTGTTTTATGTTTGAATAATTGACCTTTGGTAATGAACGGGATAATCGTTTTCCTTTGGAGTGATTATCATTGATAATTATCATATTAGGATCGAGATCGAATCTTGTGAGGATCTATATAAGAGCATCTGTAGGCAGGAGTTGGGATAAAGATACCCGACATACACCCATTGTGAGTTGGACATGCCTTTTAGGTTTAAGGTTGCCTATGATGACAAACCTAACCTTACAAAATACCCGACCCATGAAACCTGAAATGATTGTTGAAATTAGGATCTGATTATTGACTGCCAATAGTGGGCAGGAGGTTATGTGAATATGAAATGTAGATCTTGAAGTGCTGGACTGGTAGCGAAGTTATGCCAAAAATTTTCCCTTTGGAAAAATGAATCGATGATCTGAAAGATCATGTGAGATAAGTCCCCGTTGTATGGGACCATTGAGATAATGTAAAAGTTGGTTTGAAAGGCATATAAGTTGGATCTACCATAGGACTTCAAGGGCTGCGTGAATTAAGCTTAGTATATCGAACTTGATAAAAATGTCTATCAAGTGAAAATCTAATTACTTCTTCATGAAGTTTAGATCTGCGAAAAGTTGCATTCACCGAAAACCCGTGAACATCATGGATAGAGAAAGTAAGTCAACATTAAGCCTGATCGTATTCCTGTAGTTATGTTCGATGAAAATCGCGTAGTGTAATGAATTACACATGAGAGAAAAGACCGAATGTGGAGGAAATACCACATGACTCTAACTCTATAAGAAGCGAGTAGTAAGATAAATTGATATTTGAGGACAAAGATCCTGTTTAGGGTTAAATGCTGTGACAATCCGTCAATTTATGGTGGATATTTTATTCTCAATTATTATTTAAAAACATTATTTTAATGTTATATTGTGAACTCACTAATTTTTGTGAAGAAATTTGAATTTTACATCTTAAAGTAGCATCGACTACGTCTAAACCGGAGGACTCTACATTATGTGCTTACATTTACATACACCGTTTTTTGTGACAGTCCGACACTTCAGGAAATAAATTTATTATCGAATATTATGATGGAATTTTAAATTTGTGTTGGTTCATAAACTCACAAATATACGAGAAGAAATTAGAGCTTACGTGAATAATTTAGCGTCTTTTACGACTAAACCGGAAACCCTAGGTTTACGTATTTACGTTTTTGAACTCCGTTTTTTATGAGACAATTTTTATTAGAATCGTTTTATGCCGTAGATTCATAATTTAAAAAAACTTTTTTCGTAAAACGACCCAAGGGCACGCAAATCGAGGAAACTAGAATCGAGGAGTACCCGTAAATTAGTGGAGATGAGACAAGTTTACACTTGCCTCACCCCCAATATGGGTGGCCGAGACTTGGCCAACACACCACATTTGGTGGCAAGCTAACAAAGATACAAAGGACACTTGTCCTTAATATCTTACAAAAACCACCAAACCATAAAACTAGCTAAGTTAAACCATTTCTCTCATTTCCTTACATGCAAAACCACCCAAAACTCTCTCCCTCCTCTCCTTGAACGTCCCATATACACCGAAAACACCACCATTGATCAGAAATCTTAACCACAAATCATATGTATAACTTGCATATGATGATAACCCATTGAAGACATGATGATTTGAGGTGATCTTAACAACTAAAAAGGAGTTTACATGAAGTTCAATGGCTGATTTTCAAGAAGGTGTTCATCCACTTGAAGATTTCAAAAAGTCCATTGCTAAAGTTGAAGATTTGGTAACAAGAACCAAGCCTTGTTCATCAAAATCTCATATTTTCATCATCTTGGTTGGTATAGAGATTGTTTCTTCCTATCCTCTTGTTATTTTGAAAAATTAATAATGTATTTTCTTTATAAATGTATATGTATATGATGATGAATGATGATCAAAATATTATGTGGGGATTTTGTGTTAATAGATTTGGTTAAAAAGACTAAAATTTACATGAAAATATGTTAAAATCTTAACTAAAATTATAGGCTGTATAAAACAATAAGTAACCATATGATCAATTGGTAAAAAGGCTTGGATTATTGAATATACAGTTAGATATATGATTTTTTTTCATATTTGGAGAGTTGGCCACTCAATGGAATCAATAAGATGAGCAAGATATGATCAAAATACTATTAAGGTTCAAATCTGTATAGTCTATTTTGGACGAATTATTAGGGATACTTAGAGGATGAATGAGCAGTAGCTAAGGAATTATTTGTAGCACATATCATGTAGTTTGTGCTTCCCAAATTTTAGCTTATATCTCCTTGTAGAACTCAAGATATGGCAAAAATGGTGAAACTGACTTTGATAATCAGATTTGTAAATAAAAGTAAATAATATAAAATGAGCAGTCAAGTAATATTATTATAAAATACATATATAAAACCCACTAACTAATGATAATATTTATAAAATGAGTTATATACTATGATAAATAAGTATGACATTTTTATAAAAGTACAAACTCAAATGTTTTCTAAAGTTATAAAACTATATATAAGTTTTACGTCTTTTCGGATAAAACCGAAAGATTAACGTTTTCGCCAAATAAAACTTAGACGGTCGGACCCGTCTAATGTAACATTTTTATAACTTATCTACTGATGTATAAGTACATTTGACAAGTAAAAACCGATAAAACCCGAGCTTTATAACTTATGGACATTAACGGGCCAAAGTAGCCTTATTGGACTATTAACCCAACTAGTTTGGCTAAACACTAATGGACTTACTCATTTGGCTTAACCCGCTTGGGCCCAAAATATGAGCATAGGCCTGATATTAAAAGTATTAAATGGGCCAAAGTAGCCTTATTTGACTATTAACCCAACTAGTTAGGCTAAACACTACTGGACTTACTCATTGGGCTTAACCCACTTGGGCCCAACATATGAGTATAGGCCTGATATTAAAAGTATTAAATGGGACAATATAATGTATTGGGCTTATAATGGGCTTATTGGGCCTCAATGTGTAAATAAGTTGAAGCTAGTGTAACTAGTAAAACATTTGACTAACACATAACACTATAATGTGTATGAAGAGATAAAATCCCACTTGATCATCATCCTACTTATAAAGTCATCATATATACATATCCATTGTTTTTATAAAGTCATTGGACAAGAGTCTAAGACGAGTATTATCTGTTTAGGTTTCCGTGATTGAAGCACGTACCGTACATCCAATTAGCCGATAACCGCCTTTCCCAATCAACGTGAGTTCATAGCCTCACACTCTTTTAAATGTTTTATGAAATGTTTTATAAACCTGCGAGGGAGATAACATGCTATTTTAATAAAAATAGGACATCAATTGTCCCGATTATTTGCTTATTGATATGGACCCGAATGATTATATGACCCGATGAATGATTATATGACCCGATGAATGAAATGAAATGGATTATTATTAGTTAGGTTATGTCACTAAAATTCCCATTAGCATGAATTGTGAACTACCGGGATTTGGTAGACGCTTATGCATATAATTGTACTATTTGGGGAAGATCACCCTAGTTCGCACCTTGACGGTTGATCTCCGTCGTGCCACATTGATTGGTAAGCGAATTTATGTATGAGAAGATTTATATAAGAGTGATTATTGTGACGACACGCTGTTTTAGATGGGTAAAGTAATTCCGGGTTAGCTACCCATTGTTTGTTATAGTAAGGTAGCAATGTCATGCGGCTTATAATAATCTAATAACGAAAATACTGATATACGCATTGAATTACAATATATTGCTTGACTAGCAATACGGGGTCTTATTACTGATATTATGTTTGTGTTTTGGATTTATTTAACGGTTTTATTAAACTCTATACAATGTTATAAAACGTATTGTATGATGTTTTTTTTACGACAATGGTTCGTATAATGGTTTTGAAGGCGAAAGCCTATATTATGATTTATGACAAAGATTTGTATGAAATGTCTTTGGCCTATTTTATGTCCTACGACAAGAAATTATATGAAATGATTTTCGGTAACGATTATATATATACCGGTGATATATTAATGGTTTTTATTAAACTCTATGAATTCACTCGGCGTTTTCGCTGACGTTTTCTTTTAACATGTTTTATCTCAGGTACTTGAAGGTAATTCTCGGGAAAATGACAAGAATTTATGGCCCGCACTTAGATAACAATTTACATTCAAATGTTTTGTATAATTGTATTAAATACTATGACTTTGGACCTATGTAATTTGATGTTTATGAATGGAAAATGCTTTACTATTAAACGACGCGATTTTTAAGCGTTGTCTATGATTTGAGTAATGTGCTATCCCGTAACACCAACGACTCTTCCGCTGAACTAAAGTATGAATATTTGGGGTGTTACATAAGCATAATAAGACTAATAGCAGCGGAAATGTATAAGTCCTAGATAACTTGGATCATGTTCATAAAACTGGTTGTATAGTTTGGAGAGACTTATGTTTTTATATGAAAAACTCTATTAATCAGCCAATAGACAATATAGGTCATGAGGTTTTACCGTTTATGAATACTTGGAGGGGAGACCTCATCATGCAATTAGAGGGGTTGCCTCTAATTGATTAATTTGGGTAGGAGGGATCAACTCCTTGTGAAGGATGCAAGGCTGATGTGTCGTCGAATGTATATTAATTAGATACGTTATAGGGTAAACTTAGAAAATTACCTTTAGGAAAAAGTAATAGACTAAATTCACCAAAGACGGATTTAATTAAACACGTTGATGAACCAAGTTTGTTGTACACGAAGATCGAGTGAATTTGAGACGTTTTTGTTTCGATATGGACAATTGATTCGAATGAGTTCGGTTTTTAAACTAAAATTACTCTTCCAGTTTAATTAATTAATTCCTAAAGTGCATGAATCGTTTCCCATTATCTTATCTAAAAACAATTATTTAAAATTAAAACTTTTTTTAAAATTTAAACTATTTAAGTAATCTATTAAAAACTTTTCTATTAAAATAAAATTACTTTTACACTAATTAAAAATCTATTTAAACTAACTTAAATCTCAAATTTTAAATAAATCTATTAAAAAGTAAATTTCTATTTATAAAACTATTTTATTTAAAACTAATTTAATTAAAATCTAATTTATTTAAAAACGAATTTTTGTAACTAATTAAATTTATAAAATTAATAATTTGTTTTTGTTTTTATTTATTATTTGAAAACTTTAATAAAGAAAATTAAAATGAATAATATGTAAATAAAAGTAAAACTAGTTATTTAAACAAAATCCAAGATGACAACACCTATTTAATACTATATTAATTAAAATGTAAGTAATTAAACCAAACAGCAAGTTTAGACGAGATGGCAAACACGTTGGCCTTCACCCTTGAGGTCAAGGGTTCGAATCCCATGGGGGATTTATTTTTTTGAAGATTATTTTTGGATGGTTTATTTTTGACAATGAAACTAAAATAAAGTCACAGGAGTGAACTTTTTGTGATACACTTGGACTGATAAAATCAGTTATAGACTTAACAGATCAATTGAGTCTGTTACTTATGAAACTCGGCAGAACAACAATTTTTCAGCAAAGCTAAATTCTTATATCAGCAAAAATAAGAACCAAAGCTCAAACTTATAACAGCTCAATAAACCTACAAACTCAGATATACAACAGACTACAGAAGTTCACAATCCAACAGCTTAAACTAAACTGTTATAAACATTAAGTTATCAGCAAAACTGAACCAATAAAGCTATAAATGAGCAAACTCAAACAATTAAGATCTGATCAATCAGCTTATAAAAACCAAAACACCAGCAGATTAAAACTCTAATAATATCAGCAAAACAATATTACTACAGCAAAGTAAAACTTATCAGCAAGCTATGAGACTAAAAGGAAATTCAATTCAACATCAAAATAGCTAATACAAAATTCAGATTCTACAATAAGTCAATATGAAATCAGTTGAAAACCATTTTAAAACAGTTTAAACAAACTCAGATTACAACATTAATAAGCAAAATCATCATCATAAACATAAGCAGCAGGCATTCTTATCAAATCACAAAATTATCTAAAGCAGATTCAATCAACCATTAAAACTAATTAATCTAGCCGATTTAATCACATAAACAAGCAGGTTATTCTACTTAATTTAACACATCTAAACAGATTCCAATAAAACAGAAGCCAATTAATCCAACAGATTATCAATCAAATCTACTCAACTAAGCAGAATCATAACTAAAACATGTAAACAAAAATAACTAAAAAGGATTCAAACCTTTTGACGAATCCTTTGAGAAGAAGATGTGCGCTGAGCACTCTTTTAAACCGAATCGAGACCATCTTCCTTCATCACCATTCGTCAAATCACCATCAACTCCATTCGAACAATATTAATTTTAATATTAAATTTTCAGTGGGAAAGTTTATCTACCAACTTTTACTCTTAATATCCAATCTAAGCTATCAAAGAGCTTAAATCGAATATCATGAACATTATTATGATAAAACAAAATATAGAATTAATTTGTAAATTCAATTTAAGCAGAAAGTTAGACACGAATATTATTAAATGCAAATAAACTTTTATTAATAATCAACTTGAATTACAAAACTTATAAAGGAAATACAAAATTAATCCTAACACTATTTCTACATAATAACTCTAAAGTAAAAACTGGATAAATGTTTACAATAATTGGGGGTTTTTATAGACAACCCCCAAGGCCCTTGGTGGTAAGTTGTTGAAGAGCATCTTCATCCTCAACCTTCTATTTCTTCTCTTTCTTCTTTCTTTTTGATCTAACAGTGGAGATGAGACCTCTTTCACACGGATTGCCAGCTTGGCAGGGAGGTGTGCTTTTTGTGCTACTTCAAATATGAGGTGTCATCTTTTCATTGGAGGGTTATTGAGGGGTGAGGTGTATTAGCCAATCAAATGAGGCCTATGATGAGAGAGGTTTGCCATGTCACTGCTTTTTCCCCATCTTCTTTGATCCAAGAAAGATTGGAATTAATTCCCCATGCGTGTGCACTCACGCGCTTAAACGAATAAAGCCCCAAAATGATTATGGTTTGTGAATAGTATCACTGGTTATTTCTTTTTTGGAAGAGATAAGATAGGCATAGTTTGTATCGAGATGGGTGTATGTGGTGTGAATGAAAAGTAATTGTTTGACCAAGTATATATCTTGTTTTTAATAGTTCCTTGACACATGAAAACCTAATGGGGTTTTGAGGACCCAAAAGCTTTCCAAACGTATCAATAATAATGACTTTGGTCTTTTGGCCCAATTGCTTAAAAAACGTCCCATTTAGTAAAATGTGACTTAATTATTTCCACTATTGGGCTTTTGGGCCCAATAACCAAATGTGGGACCCAAAAAGCCCAATAAACTTTATTAAGATTAAATCCTCTAATCGAACTTGATTTTTGGCTTCGTTGATATTTTCTTCAATTCTCATCTCATTTTTGTCGGTTTTTGCGAACTTCAGAACCTACACACATTAAACAACAAAACAAGCATATACATGGCCATGATATGAGTAATTTAGCTCATATCAAACTCCCCCTAGCTAAGAAATTGTCGTGTCCTCACGCAATGATAAAATAAAACTACTAACTACACTTTTATTCAACTTTTGACACTTTATTTTGCAAAGACATAATGTATTGCTTTCATTATTTAAAAAATAACTTTTAGGATCATAAAACTCAAATAGATTCATCGTCCTCGACTTTTAACTTTTCCATTCCAAGTGTAAAAACAAGATCATTGTCAATCATAAGCCTCAAAATTAAAACAACTCATACAAGTAATTTGTGTTAAACTCAATATCCTATTATTCCTAATTGTATCTCTAGATTTTAAATTTCATTCAACCAAAGGCTCATTTGACTTTATTTTATATTTATTAGTCAAAAAATGAAGGCAAGAACGGTGTAAACTCAACACTCAAAACCTAACATCGACTTCAAAAACCGTTGTCACTAAAGAAAGTCCACATCAAGGATAACTTAACACGATTTGAGGGATAAATCCCCGGACCCGAAATTTTGCTGATAGGACTACTTAAAAGCAACAATAAAACCTCCCAAGTCAATTATGACCTTATAAATGGAGTTATCAACAATTACATCATATCACCTTGTGGCTCTTTAAGATATAATTGTGCTCCTTATTTAAAATCCACACCCGAAGGCTCCTTAGACAAAAATAAGGGAATTGACATTCACCATCCCACCTTATGGCTCATGATGATGAAGAAATTTTTATTAAACATGTCCCCATACCATACACCCTAAGGATCAAATGACAAGGTTAGTGCTACATGACTCCCACCCGAAGGCTCATAGAGAACATGTTTTTATTTATTCTTCTTATTATTATGATATTTATAGTAAGCCAAATTTCCGTAATCCCATGATCAAAAGTCCATGACGCTGACATCCTTAATGTGTTCTCACTTTTATTACAAGGGAAGAAAAAGAAGGAGTTACGAGTTTGGATATCAAGCCTAAACCGCTAAAAACTTCATTTATTAAGCAATTATTATTCAAGCGTGAAAAATAAATGCGAGGAGATTAAATCAAACACAAAAATACTTACACAAGGAAGAATTAACCTTAGAAACTTATGATTAAACTATATCATCTCTTGTTCTCCATATTGTAAAATTTCAAAAATGTGAAATTAATGGATACTTAGCCTATTAAATTAATTTTTTGGGTTTTCAAGTCATCTATAGGATCTTGCATCTTCTTAGAACTTTTCAAGTTTTAGAATTTGCGTTTTAAAGTTCCCTTGATAAACGACTTTCTAGGATCAATTATAGGAACTTGCAAAAAGTTCTTGTTCTTAAACCCGTATGAGTTAAGACTTTCGCGTTGTAAAGTTCCCTATATAAAAGCCTAGCAAAACTTGATTTAAACAAGTTAAGGAAAAAGCTAACATAAAAACCGAGTCGAGTCAAAAACTATTTTTATTTTCACCAACGAAAATCCTACATTTGTGTCAAAGCACTTATTTTCTTTATTAAAACTAAAAATTTAGAATTTTTATGAAAAACGAGAAAAACAATTACTTTAAGACACGACAAAAGCAATTGCAAGCGATCATATCGATTGACTCCCCCATGCTAAAACCAAACATTGTCCTCAATGTTTCTTAGCTCAAGAGTAACACCCCCTTGCTAAAACACGAAGAGACTAATGCAAAATCCTAACATGGAAAGAGCACGCAAATCTATAAGCCGTTTCTTAATTATGCCTCAAGATAAAACGTTAGTCGATAAAAATCAAAGGATAGAGAGTGTGGCCCTTTTTGACAATCAAAGTATGGAAGATCAAGTGGACCGGCAAAAACCGATCATGAGAGTCTTCAATGATTAGGGTCATACCTAAGATTCACAACACAACAAAACACGAGCACGAGCTTGAAAAATCAAGCCTTATTAGTGTTGGAAAATATAAAGAAGATAGAATGTATGGGAATCCCCCACAAGGCAACTCGTTTTTGTTAACCGAGTCATGAGCTCGACTCGATCCCCGCGTTCATTGGTCATTAGGGAATGTTTGAAGATCCGGAACAACCTCCGTAGGTATGTCCCCTCCAAAGTAGTGTTTCACACGATGACCATTCACCTTAAAGTTAGGCCCGTCTTTTTGAGCAAGCTCAACGGTGCCATAAAGGAAAACTTGTGAAATGGTGAATTTTCCGGACCAACGGGATTTAAGCTTGCCCGAGAAAATCTTAAGTCTAGAGTTGAATAAGAGGACTTGATCACCAACATTGAAAATGCGGTTTTTGATCTTAGAGTCATGAATCTCCTTAGTCTTCTCTTTATAGATCACCAAATTTTCATAAGCTTGATCCCTTAATTCACTTAGTTCATTCAATTGAACCTTGCGATGATCACCCACAGTCCGCAGATCAAAGTTACAATGCTTAAGAGCCCAATACGCCTTATGTTCGAGTTCAATTGGCAAGTGGCATGCCTTTCCGTAGACCAACCTAAATGGTGTACAACCAATTGGCGTCTTATAAGACGTACGGAAAGCCCACACATCATCCAATTTATCCGACCATGAGAACGCTCCAAATCCTCTTAAGAGCTCGGTTTGAAACCTCCGCTTGACCACTTGTTTGAGGGTGATAAGCCGTCGAAAGTCAATGAGTGACACCATATTTCTTTAGAACTTTTTCAAATTGTTCATTACAAAAATGGGTCCCACGATCACTTATTATAGCCCGTGGAGATCCAAACCTAGCGAAGAGTTGTTTCAAAAACTTCACCACAACTCGAGCATCATTCATGGGCAAAGCCTTTGCTTCAAACCATTGAGACAAATAGTGCAAAGCTATGAGAATGTACTTATTTCTTTTCAATGATGGAAATGGCCCCATAAAATCGATCCCCCAAATGTCAAAGATTTCACAAACTTGGATAATGTTTTGAGGCATTTCATCCCTTTGTGAGTTCTTTCCTTGAAGTTGACAAGCATCACAAGTCTTGATCAAGTCTTGGGCATCACGATTTATGAAAGGCCAAAAGAAGCCGGCATCAAATACTTTCTTCGCGGTAGCGTTGGCACCATGATGTCCCCTGGTGGGTCCTTCATGAAAAGATTTAAGAATATCTTGAGCTTCCTTACCAAACACGCACCTACGAATCACTTGATCCACGCATATACGAAACAAATAGGGGTCGTCCCAAAAGTAATAGGATATATCCTTGAAAAACTTTCGTTTTTGTTGGGACGACATACCCTTGATCACAAATTTCTCCGCATGGTAATTTGCAATGTCCGCAAACCATGGGGTACTATCATCACCACGAAAAGCAATCATACCAAGCGTCTCGAGAGGAAATGTTTCATTGATTTCCTTATTCTCTCGATTGCTTTGGTGAGGATTCTCAAGTCGAGATAAATGATCGGCCGCGAGATTCTCGGCTCCTTTTTTGTCTAGAAGTTTGAAATTAAATTCTTGAAGGAGGAGAATCCACCGGAGTAACCTCGGCTTTGCATCTTGTTTACTAAAAAGATATTTGATAGCCGAGTGGTCCGTATACACTATGGTTTGAGACAAGACGAGATATGGTCTAAACTTTTCAAAAGCATACACAACGGCAAGTAACTCCTTTTCCGTTGTAGTGTACTTTGTTTGAGCATCCGTCATAGTCTTATTGCATAGTGTATATGTGACAATCCGTCAATTTATGGTTTATATTTTATTCTCAGATATTATTTAAAAACATTATTTTAATGTTATATTATGAACTCACCTATTTTGGGGAAGAAATTTGGATTTACGTCTTGAAGTAGCCTCGACTACGTCTAAACCGGAGGATTCTACGTTACGTACTTACGTTTACATACACCGTTTTTGGTGACAATCCGACACTTCAGGAAATAAATTTATCCATGAATATTATTTTGGGATTTTAAGTTTGTGTTGGTTCATAAACTCACAAAATTACGAGAAGAGATTAGGACTTACGATTATAATTTAACGTCCTTCACGACTAAACCGGAAACCTTAGGATTACGTATTTACGTTTTCGAACTCCGTTTTTAATGAGACAATTTTTATTAGATTCGTTTTGTGCCGTTGATTCATAATTTATAAAAACGTTTTTTGTAAAACGACCCGAGGGCACGCAAATCGAGGAAACTAGAATCGAGGAGTACCCGTAAATTAATAGGGATGGGACAAGTTTACACTTGCCCACCCCTATACAAGTGGCTTCCAACATAAGATTTACCACCCTTTGGTGGCAAGCAAACATGCACTAAATGGACACATGTCCATCTAGTTTCACCAAAACAACAAAACAAGCTCCCAAAACCATTTCTCTCATTCTCATACATGCAAACCACTTTATTTTCTCTCTACTCTCTCTCTATGAACGTCCAAATTCATCCACAACACCGCCATTGATAAAAAAAATCAACCATAAATCATATGTATAATTTACATATGATGAAAACCCATTGAAAAGATGAATATTAGAGGTGGTTATAACATGTGAAAAGGAGTTTCCATGGAGTTTAGGGGATAATTTTCAAGAAGGTATTCATGCATATGAAGATCTCAAGAAGTTCATTTTCCAAGTTGAAGATTTGATAACAAGAACCAAGTCTTGTTCATCAAAAACCTCATCTTTTCATCTCTAATGGTGGTATAGAGATTGTTCTTCCTATCCTTTTGTTATTTTTGATTATGTAATCTTGAATTTCTTTTACTTATGTATATGTATATGATGATGAATGATGATTAAAAATATTGTGTGGGGATTTGGTGTTGATAAACATGCTTAAAAAGATGAAAAACTATAAGAAACAAGGCTAAAATCTTGTTTAAATTGTTGGCTGTATAAAACAGTAAAGAATCATATGAAGAACTGATGAAAATGGCAAAGATTAATAGATATACAGTAAGTAATATGTATTGTACACATGTGAGAGTTGGCCATGCAATGGAATCATTGTAATGAGTGAGATATGATCAAAACAAGTTTAGAGTACAAATCTGAGCTCACTGTTTTGGACGATTTTTAGAAAATACTTAGAATCTGGTTCAACAGTAGCTATAGTAGAGTTAAATGGAGCACACATCATATAGTTTATTTCATAAAAATTTGAGCTTCTATCTCCATATAGAACTCTAGATATGGCAGTTTTGGTGAACATGAAAGTAAAAATCAGATTTTGGAAATTAAAGTATAATAGTATTATATAAGCACTCAAATAAAAATAGTATAAAATGTGAATTTAAAACCCACTAACTCATATAATACATTTATATGAATATTTACAATGATAAATAAGTGGACATTTTATAAAAATGGTAACTTGTTAAGTTTTATAAGTTATAAAAACTATAAACATGATTTTTACGACTTTTTTGGCTATTACCGTAAAATTAACGTTTTTGTTAAATAAAACTTAGACGGTTGGACCCGTCTAATGTAAAGTTTTTAAAACTCATATACTGATATATAAACATATATAAGAAGTAAAAACCGATAAAACCCGAACTATATAACATACGGACATTAACGGGCTAAATTAACGTTATTGGACTAATAATACAACAAAATGGACTAAAACACTTATAAACTTATTTATTGGGCTTAACCCATTTGGGCCCAACATGTAAAGTATAAATACTGATAAGACAAGTATGAAATGGATTAATACAAGTTAATAAACTTATAATAGGCTTATTGGACCTAAGACACGTAAATAGGTAAAACTAGTAAACTAGTAAGAAGTTACCAATACGTAAATACTAAAATGAGTAAAAGAGAATATGTAAATCCACTGGATCATCATATATATAAAATCATCATATGTATACATAATTGTTATTTTTATAAAGTCATTGGACATGAGTCTAAGACGAGTATTATTTGTCTAGGTTTCCGTGATTGAGGCACGTACCGTACATCCGAATTGCCGATAACCCGCTTTCCCACATCCACGTGAGTTCATAGCCTAGCACTCTTTTAAATGTTTTTATGAAATGTTTTATAAACCCGCGAGGGAGATAACATGTTTGTTTTTATAAAATAGGACACTAGTTGTCCCGATTGTTTGTTTATTGATTTGGACCCAAATGATTGTATGACCCGATGAATGATTAAATGACCCAATAGATGAAATGAAATGGATTATTAAAGTTAGGTTATGTCACTAAAAGTCCCATTAGCATGAATTGTGAACTACCGGGATTTGGTAGACGCTTATGCATATAATAGTACTATTTGGGGACGATCACCCCAGTTCGCGCCTTGACGGTTGATCCCCGTCGTGCCACATTGATTGGTAAGCGAATTTATGTATGTGAAGATTTCCATAGCGTGACCTTTGTGACGACACGCTAATTTAGATGGGCAAATTGAGTTTCGGGCTAGCTACCCGTTGTTTGGTTTAGTAAGGTAAAAATGTCATGCGGCTTATAATAATCCAGTTAACGAAATACTACTATACGCACTGAATTACGATGTATTGCTTGACTAGCAATACGGGGTCATACTATTGATATTATGTTCGTGTTTTGGTTTTATATAACTATATTCATATAACGGTTTTTATTTGATATATAAAACGTTGCAAAACGTATTGTAGTTCGTATAATGGTTTTTAAGGCAAATGCCTATATTATGATTTGATAAAGATTTGTATAAAATGATTTTGGCTATTTTATGGCCTAATACAATGATTTGTACAAAAATGATTTTTGGTAATAATTTTATACCAAAGTTAAATTGATGGAATTTACTAAACTCTATGAATTCACTCGGCGTTATCCCTAACCTTTTCTTTTAACATGTTTTATCTCAGGTACTTGAAGGTAATTCTCGGGAAGACAACAAGAATTCATGGCCCGCACTTAAATATTAATTTCCATTCAAATGCTTTGTAAAACCTGTATAAAATACAATGACTTAGGACCTATGTAACATTGATATTTATGAATGGAAATGCTTTATTATTAAACGACGCGATTTTAAGCGTTGTCTATGAAGTGAGTAATGTGCTATCCCGTAACACCAACGAGTCTTCCGCTGTATTGAATTGTGTAAATTTTGGGGTGTTACAGTTTGGTACCAAAGCTCTCGTTATAGAGAACGAAAGATTTTTAAAAACCAAGGTTTTGAATAAATCATTTCAAAATCTTTTAACTATAAACATTTTTCTAAAAATGTCTAAAAATCTTTTGACTATAACGGTGGCAAATAATTCCCGAGTTACCGACAAGGCCAGACTGAGAAGTGTTATTTTAATATATATATAACTTGGATTATATATATGATGTAATTTTATAACATTATTGTTTGATGATTATTTTGATATTTATACGAGTTATTTATACGACGTAGATTGTCACAAGGAACCTTAAATCCCCTAGTAAATTAATCGAAGCTATTCCCGTAGGAATCCTAGCTATCCTAGATCTAAACCAAGTTGTGGATGTTTATGATCCCAACAAAATGGTTGATATTCGTAGAAATGTAGATATTAGTTGATTGCGATATTGAAGAAGATTTGGCGAGATTAAATCTGATATCGATGTCATGACGATCTTTCCATATAGATGGAGTTTGACAAAACGATACCACCTAGAAAGATGTCATCTGATTCGTTGTCACCCAATTCTTAAATTTGAAATCGAAAGGGTGAATGTTGCACTTGAGGCTGTCATTGGAACCATTACCCAAAAGTCTCATGCCACTAGTACCTTTCCAAGAAATCTGATTGGATGTGTGAGTCATCTCATGCTAGTGACTCATTTGATAATTGTTGTTGTAAGAGCTATAGGATTGGAATTAAGTTTTGATAATATCGAGCTTTTATTGCCCTTTTAAGATCTAAGAATAAGATTGAAAGTATTGGAATATGAAGTAGGATATCGAATTGAGTATAAAATTGATTGAAACTTGAATAAAGTAAAATTTAACCCGTATGGAATATGAGATTGTTAAGAGGAAGTCGTTAAGTCCTGTGATTGAATTATAAGGTTTTAAATGATTGTTGGTTCGTGTTAAGGGTTGTTCCTAGGCCATTGTCCACTAATGAGGATGCCCAGAGTTCAATAAATAAATTGAAGAAATCTTCTTCTGAATTGGGACCGATGGATCTTTCGGGACATGTGGAACACCTAATGACTCTTGTAGATTAGTATTCATTGTGGTATATTTTAAAAATCCCTAACTTAACTGAGATATCAGTTGGTAGGATGAGTTCTAAGAATTGTATGACATAGTGACACGTAATGTGTTATGGTACAATTTTGACTTGTTTGTGATTAATGAAAAGACTACCTTTGATTGCTAAATTCTACATGTATCGATGATATCTATCCTTTCTTGCTTCTTCCTAATGTTCGCATTAGTGATGCAACCATTGAACAAGTACTCATCTCAATTTGAGTTACGTTGTGGATTATTATTTTTGAGCGCCATCGAGGTCATGAACCTCATGATTATTTGGCTAAAGCTCATTTCCTATCATATTGTAGTTAAGTTCTTGGTGAACAACTCTTCATCACTCTTTTGCAGATCACACATTGTTTTTATAAAGTTAAAACGGTATCCTTTGAGAAAATTTAATTTTCATCAGTATAAGGATTATTCAAAGTGAGATTTATAAGTGATTGTTATCGAAATGAAGTTGTTTATAAAACACCTTGGAAAACTAAATTGTTTTCATAACAAGGAAAATCTTTGTAAATTTATTTTGATTCTTATTTAAGAATTAAGCATGTAAATGTTTTTATTATAAACATGATGATAAAGTTTTGACGAACTGAGTATTGCATCGTTAATCTTGAAATTGTATATAGTTGCGCGCCTACATACAATTTGGAATGGACCATGCAAGGCTGATTAGTAGTCACCATAAAACTAATGAATAAACACTACATTTTCTTTGAAGATTGTGAAAGATTAAATTGTATGAGATCTGCAAGAAGTGAATAATAGGGACATAATGTTAGGGACACCTACATATGTGCCTGTAGCATCTATTCTTCTTAGTCGAATTTACTCATCTGTGGAAATTGTCTTATTTGACAATTAACAATTCTTTCTTGTCCAATTCTCCCGTAGTGAGATTCTTAGGAAAAGCATCTGATTACCGAGTGTTGATACCCGACTGGATGTATTGACGTTCTTATCGTTTCTTATGATCTGATTTCATTTGAATGACATGAGTAACGATCCGAGGAGCTTTCGAATGCGTACTCAAATTATGAAAACATGGGATATAATCATATTCGTTAAATGTTTTCGTCTGTATCTGATTTGAAATTCTCTCCCATAGATTATGCGTTGACCTTACTCTTTTAATAAGTAGTTGTGCCTCCAGATATCCTTGAACTTGTGAAGGATTATGAGTTATTATTAGTCTTTTGAGAAGTTCACATCTTATCGACGACAATAAAACTGGAAAGTTGGTAGTGCCAGTAGAATGGATTGATTGATTATGACATGACAACATTGTCTTAATTGATGGGAACTCGAGTAGAATTCCCCTAAATGATAAGATGTTGATTATCAAAAGTGATTTAAATAATTCCCGATAGGTGGCTGTATCCTGCTTTTAGACTTAAAAGTATACCGTGTATGGTTGTGAATTAGTCATAGATACTATAATCTAGAAAGAACCTAATATGAAATTATTTAAAGATGGTTCCGTTATCTGAAACCTTAGTAAGTATTTGTTGATGAATTACCTAGACTTTTTCCATTAAGGCAGATTGAAATTGGTATTGATTATATTCCCGGTGTTGCACCTATGACGTGTGCACTGTACGTCAGCACCATCTGAATTAAAGGAATTACCGTACAACTGAGAGAGTTGTCGGAGAAAGATTTTATTCTACCGAGCTCGTCATCATGAAGAGCTATGGTGTTATCATTCCTTATATTTATAGATTACTATGAACTGAGTAAATTGACAATCGAAAATGATATCCATAACTCGAAATGGAAGATTTGTTCGATCATTTACAAGGTTCTAGCGTATGTTTTAAAGATTTGATCCACGTCATGGTTATTATCTTCGCATCCGCGGAGAAGATTATCAATTCCAATTACTACATCCGGTACTTGTAATGAACATTATGAGTTTCACGTGATGTCGTTTGGATTGACTAATGCATATGTAGTATTCATAAATTTGGTGAATCACGTATGTAGGCTGTAATTTGATAAATTCATGCTTGTGATCATTAAGGACCATTTGTTTGTTTATAAGAATATGAATGAGTTAATAATCATTTATAAATTGACCTGAATTGGCTGAACCATAAAAACCTGTACCTTGAATAATTAACATGTGATTTAAGACTTAATCCTTTATATTAATTGAACGTGTGATTAATAGATAATGGAATCTATATTGACTCTTCAAAAATTAGAGCCATGAAGGCTTATGGTTATACCAAAAAGGAAAGTGCAAATATATTTTGACAAATATTTTAACAAAGGATTTTTAAGGGATTATTCCCTTATACACAAACCATTTAACTAAACTTCTGTTTAGGGGTAAATGTTCGTGTATACTTCTAGACAACTTAAGAAGAATTGAGGAAAGTATATAATTTATGACTTGAAGTTTGAAACGACAATTTTTGCTTTTCAAGTAAGAAAACTTTGACCAAAGTATAAACAAAGATTTTTCGAACGTTTACGAATCTTACTAATTATTTTCGATAAATCAACAAAAATCTTGTTAATTAAATTCAAATTTATTTTTGAACATTTTATATAATTGGTCGAACTAAGAAATTTAAAATTTTTACGTTTACGTTTCATAAAAATTAACTAATTATTATTTAATTACTTGTAATAATTATCGACGCTTTAAAAACGTCGGATTGAGCAAAACTGATAAAAACGATAGCTGAAACGAAACTGAAACTTAGAAAATATGAAGAAAGATGAATGTAGATACTGACACATAATATAAAAAGGATAAAGAATCAATTAGGATGTGTTCCTCAATAATGACTGTGCAAAATAAATTGCCCAATCAATTTAAAAATAAACGATGTTTGTAAAAAGGATAATATAGATAATAAAAAGGGGGTTCACGGCTAATTTGAACCATTAGAACTGAGAAGCCAATGGCGTTAAATGATTTAAAAGGTCACTTATGGTTGCCTAAATATGGAGATTTTGGGATATAGTTATGTTGGAATCTTGTAAGTATAAGTATTCTATTCCTGTCATTTCTGACTAAGTGTATCTTTATCTGAAGAAGTTATACTGATGGCAAATTATGAAGGCAGACATTGCCTCATACATTAGTAAACGTCTAACTATTACAAAGGTCATCATGTGAATTTGATTCGATTTGGTTCATCGTCGACAGACTGACCAAATCTGCTAATATCATTCTTGTTAATAATAGATTCTTGGTGAAGAAATTGACTCTTTTGTATTTAAAGGAGTTTTGTAAACATAGTGTGCATGTATCGATCATCTCTATCAAGATCCTCGCTTCGCATCAAATTTCTAGAGATTTGCTCAGAAGTCGTTTAGAACGAATCTTGATGAGAGTACTGTGTACCACCCCAATCGAAGGGATGAGGTAAAGTAACGATACAAAATACTATAAGTGTTGTTTTATGTTTGAACGATTGACCTTTGGTAATAAACCGTATAATCGCTTTCCTTTGGAGATATTATCATCGATAATTATCGTGTTAGTATCGAGATTGAATCTTGTTAGGATCTATATTAGAGCATCTGTAAGCAGGAGTTAAGATGAAGACACCCGACATACACCTATTGTGAGTTGGACATGTCTTTAAGGTTTAAGGTTTCCTATGATGGCGAACTTGCAAAATACCCAACCCGTGAGACCTGAAATGATTGTTGAAATTAGGATTTGATTATTGACTGCCAGTAGTGGGCAGGAGGTTAGGTGAATATGAAATGTAGATCTTGAAGTGCTAGATGGGTAGCGAAGTTATGCCAAAAATTTTAACCATGGAAAAATGGATTGATGATCTAAAAGATCATGGGATATAAGTCCTCGTTTTATGGGACCATAGAGATGATGTAAAAAGATTTGTTTGAAAGGCATACAAGTTGGATCTATCCTAGGACTTCAAGAGCTGCGTGAATTATGATTCGTATATAGAACTTGATAAAATGCCTACCAAGTGAAAATCTGATTATTCCTTAATGAAGTTTAGATCGGCGAAAAGTTGCATTCATCAAAAACCCGTGAACATCATGGATAGAGAAAGTAAGTCAACAATAAGCCTGATCTTATTCCTGTAGTTATGTTTGATGAAACTCACGTATTGTAATGAATTACACTTGTGAGAAAAGACCGAATGTGGAGGAAATACCCACATGGCTTTAACTCTATAAGAAGCGAGTAGTAAAATGATCTTTGAGGACAAAGATCCTGTTTAGGGGTAAATGCTGTGACAATCCGTCAATTTATGGTTTATATTTTATTCTCAGATATTATTTAAGAACATTATTTTAATGTTATATTATGAACTCACCTACTTTTGGGAAGAAATTTGGATTTACGTCTTGAAGTAGCCTCGACTACGTCAAAACCGGAGGATTCTACGTTACGTGCTTACGTTTACATACACCGTTTTTGGTGACAGTTGGACACTTCAGGAAATAAATTTATCCATGAATATTATTTTGGGATTTTAAATTTGTGTTGGTTCATAAACTCACAAAATTACGAGAAGAGATTAGGACTTACGATTATAATTTAACGTCCTTCACGACTAAACCGGAAACCTTAGGATTACGTATTTACGTTTTCGAACTCCGTTTTTAATGAGATAAATTTTATTAGATTCGTTTTGTGTCGTTGATTGATAATTTATAAAAACGTTTTTCGTAAAACGACCCGAGGGCATGCAAATCGAGGAAACTAGAATCGAGGAGTACCCGTAAATTAATAGGGATGGGACAAGTTTACACTTTCCCACCCTATACAAGTGGCTTCCAACATAAGCTTTACCACCCTTTGGTGGCAAGCAAACATGCACTAAATGGACACATGTCCATCTAGTTTCATCAAAACAACAAAACAAGCTCCCAAAACCATTTCTCTCAATCTCATACATGCAAACCACTTTATTTTCTCTCTACTCTCTCTCTATGAACGTCCAAATTCATCCACAACACCCCCATTGATCAAAAAAATCAACCATAAATCATATGTATAATTTACATATGATGAAAACCCATTGAAAAGATGAAGATTGGAGGTGGTTATAACATGTGAAAAGGAGTTTCCATGTAGTTTAGGGGATGATTTTCAAGAAGGTATTCATGCATATGAAGATCTCAAGAAGTTCATTTTCCAAGTTGAAGATTTGATAACAAGAACCAAGTCTTGTTCATCAAAAACCTCATCTTTTCATCACTAATGGTGGTATAGAGATTGTTCTTCCTATCCTTTTGTTATTTTTGATTATGTAATCTTGTATTTCTTTTACTTATGTATATGTATATGATGATGAATGATGATTAAGAATATTGTGTGAGGATTTGGTGTTGATAAACATGCTTAAAAAGATGAAAAACTATAAGAAACAAGGCTAAAATCTTGTTTAAATTGTTGGCTGTATAAAACAGTAAAGAATCATATGGTGAACTGATAAAAATGGCATAGATTAATAGATATACAGTAAGTAACATTTCTTGTACACATGTGAGAGTTGGCCATGCAATCGAATCATTGTAATGAGTGAGATATGATCAAAACAAGTTTAGAGTACAAATCTGAGCTCACTGTTTTAAACGATTTTTAGAAAATACTTAGAGGCTGATTAAACAGTAGCTATAGAAGACTTAAATGAAGCACATATCATGTAGTTTATGTCATAAATATTTGAGCTTCTATCTCCATATAGAACTCTAGATATGGCAGTTTTGGTGAACATGAAAGTAAAAATCAGATTTTGGAAATTAAAGTATAATAGTATTATATAAGCACTCAAATAAAAATAGTATAAAATGTGAATTTAAAACCCACTAACTCATATAATACATTTATATGAATATTTACAATGATAAATAAGTGGACATTTTATAAAAATGGTAACTTGTTAAGTTTTATAAGTTATAAAAACTATAAACATGATTTTTACGACTTTTTCGGATATTACCGTAAAATTAACGTTTTTGTTAAATAAAACTTAGACGGTTGGACCCGTCTAATGTAAACTTTTTAAAACTCATATACTGATATATAAACATATATAAGAAGTAAAAACCGATAAAACCCGAACTATATAACATACGGACATTAACGGGCTAAATTAACGTTATTGGACTAATAATACAACAAAATAGACAAAAACACTTATAAACTTATTTATTGGGCTTAACCCATTTGAGCCCAACATGTAATGTATAAATACTGATAAGAAAAGTATGAAATGGATTAATACAAGTTAATAAATTTATAATAGGCTTATTGGACCTAAGACACGTAAATAGGTAAAACTAGTAAACTAGTAAGAAGTTACCAATACGTAAATACTAAAATGAGTAAAAGAGAATATGTAAACCCACTGGATCATCATATATATAAAATCATCATATGTATACATAATTGTTATTTTTATAAAGTCATTGGACATGAGTCTAAGACGAGTATTATTTGTCTAGGTTTCCGTGATTGAGGCACGTACCGTACATCCGAATTGCCGATAACCCGCTTTCCCACATCAACGTGAGTTCATAGCCTCGCACTCTTTTAAATGTTTTTATGAAATGTTTTATAAACCCGCGAGGGAGATAACATGTTAGTTTTTATAAAATAGGACACTAGTTGTCCCGATTGTTTGTTTATTGATTTGGACCCAAATGATTGTATGACCCGATGAATGATTAAATGACCCGATAGATGAAATGAAATGGATTATTAAAGTTAGGTTATGTCACTAAAAGTACCATTAGCATGAATTGTGAACTACCGAGATTTGGTAGACGCTTATGCATATAATAGTACTATTTGGGGACGATCACCCCAGTTCGCGCCATGACGGTTGATCCCCGTCGTGCCACATTGATTGGTAAGCGAATTTATGTATGAGAAGATTTCCATAGCGTGACCTTTGTGACGACACGCTAATTTAGATGGGAAAATTGAGTTTCGGGCTAGCTACCCGTTGTTTGGTTTAGTAAGGTAACAATGTCATGCGGCTTATAATAATCCAGTTATCGAAATACTACTATACGCACTGAATTACGATGTATTGCTTGACTAGCAATACGTGGTCATACTATTGATATTATGTTCGTGTTTTGGTTTTATATAAATATATTTATATAACGGTTTTTATTTATTCTATACAACGTTGCAAAACGTATTGTAGTTCGTATAATGGTTTTTAAGGCAAATGGCTATATTATGATTTGATAAAGATTTGTATAAAATGATTTTGGCTATTTTATGGCCTATTACAATGATTTGTGCAAAAATGATTTTTGGTAATAATTTTATACCAAAGTTATATTGATGGAATTTACTAAACTCTATGAATTCACTCGGCGTTATCGCTAACCTTTTCTTTTAACATGTTTTATCTCAGGTACTTGAAGGTAATTCTCGGGAAGACAACAAGAATTCATGGCCCGCACTTAAATATTAATTTCCATTCAAATGCTTTGTAAAACCTGTATAAAATACAATGACTTGGGACCTATGTAACTTTGATATTTATGAATGGAAATGCTTTATTATTAAACGACGCGATTTTAAGCGTTGTCTATGAAGTGAGTAATGTGCTATCCCGCAACACCAACGAGTCTTCCGCTGTATTGAATTGTGTAAATTTGGGGGTTTTACAGTATAGGCAAGAAATGTTTTTACTTACGTTGCCCCAAAACCGCACCTACCGCGTAATCACTAGCATCACACATAATTTCAAAAGGTAGGTTCCAATCCGGAGCAACTAAAATCGGTGATTCGGTTAATTTCTTTTTAAGCATGTCAAAGGCTTGAATACACTCATCCGAAAAGAGGAATGGAGTCTCTTTTTCCAAAAGATGGGTAATAGGCCGAGCTATCTTAGAGAAGTCTTGGATAAAACGTCTATAGAAGCTGACATGGCCGAAAAACTCCTAACTCCCTTAACGGTGGTGGGTGGAGGTAATTTGGCAATCACGTCGATTTTAGCCCTATTGATACGATGCTTTTGCCTAGTAAGAAAATTAAAGTTCGTTGTTCCTGTCTAATCGAATTGATATCTTGGTAACTATGCGACTCAGCTATCTTTTGGTGAGAACAATAGATTTGTCGTTGTAGTGTAATTAAATTGCAAAACTTAAAAGTAAATGACGGTAATTTAAATCTAAAACTAATTAAACGTAAATGGTGCAATGTTAAAAACGTTGAAAAGAAAGTTAATTAAATGACAAAAATTAAAGCGTGACAAAAATTAAACTTGACAATGTAATATAACTTGGAAACTTAAAAATAAATCAAGTAAAAATGCGGGAAAGCAAAATTCAAAATAACAACAAAAACAAAACAAGGACACGAGTCTGATCGCGCTACGATCGCAACCAACTAATGTGGTTGGATCGTACCCTGATCGTAGCTTTATCCCAACCTAGATCGCACTTGGTGAACGTAGCCCCCGATCGCACTCAATGCTATGGAAAAAAGGGATTGGATCGTACTCAGCAATACGATGGGTAGGGGTGATCGTACTCCCGATCGCAACCACGATCGCAACAAGTGGATCGTGGTCAGGATCGTAGCCTGATCGTAATAAGTCAGATCGCAATCAATGCGATCGTAGCAAGGAGGAGAGACTAGATCGCACCCCAGATCGCAATGAGTGATCGTAGGCGTGGATCGTACCAGGGAAATGACAACAGATCGCAGTCTATGCGATCGAAGCCAATTGGATCGTACCAAGGTAAAACAAATGGATCGTAACAAGGAAAAACCCTTCTAAGATGGAAATGGCACCCAAAGAGAAATTAAGCAAAACTAAATAAGCACTTTAGCAATAAGCAAATTTCAAAAACTAAACCAAAAACTATAATAAGACGAGACAATACGCTACAAAATTAAAGACCTTTTCAAAACATGAAACAAGTAAACAAAATAAGCAAACTTTTAGAAAGATGAAACTTTTAGAAAACTAAGATAAACAAATAAGCTAAGTACAAAACAAGCCACTAAGATTGTCAAACTAATAGCTTATCTCATACAAAAACTTAGATGAAAGTAAAAAGGTGAACTTTTTAGTCAAATAAGCAAATGGATTAAGCAAACCTTACTTAATCCGAAATTTAAATGAACCCAAAAGAACAAGAAAAGTAGAAGGAGAATGATAAAAGTAAACTTGATCAAAGGAAAATAAAGATTAAAGCAACAAAATTAAGAACACTTACTTGGAATTAAAATGAATTAAAGTGCAAGACAAGTATTTAAAATGACATGAAAAGTAAATTTTGCAAGAAATGAAAATGGAAGACCTAGTGTCACTCTAGCCAACAAAAACAAATGGAATGAAAATGGATCCTATTTATAGGAGATTAGGGAGGTGCTTAGAAGAAGCTTCCTCCCCTCTTTCTTATTTCTTTAATTACATCATTAAGTCCTTAATCTTCTTAGTTCTTCGACTTTAATGACTTTGTCTCGGGATTTCTTTAAACTCGTCTTGTAATTCTTCAATAAATTAGACTTGAGTTCTTCGGCTTTTAGTAAACTTCCGTCTTTTGACTTTTTCTTCGATAAAACTTCAGAATTGGTCTTGGACTTCCGTTCTTTTTGCACTCTTGATTTCTTGACTCCGTCTCTTTTCTTTTTCTTCGATAAAAGCCCGTGAATGCCCGTGTTTTCTCCCCTTTTCACCTTTTCGTCCTAAATCACAACAAAAACACAAACCACGCATAATTCCGACATTTATGAAATAAAATACACGTTTTGGCTTGGTTATTATCGTAGTTAAGTGGTAAAAAGGATGGGTGTTTACACACCTATCAAATCCCCTACACTTGACCATTGCAATGTCCTCATGCAATGCATTAGTTACAAAGCACGTTTACACTTTTCATCACAATCAATCCACATTGGCCTTTATTAAAGAGATAGAAAATTATAAACATTCAAAGTAAGTAAAGAAATAAAAAACATACCTTAGGGTTTTGAAAGTCATGAATGATCATCATCCTCAAGTTTTCACTTTCTCCAAACCAAGCTTAAAAACGAGATCATTGTTATTATAAGTCAGCAAACTAACACGAACTCATGTGGGCCAATTATTTACTTAGACTCCCTTATTCCTAGGTGTATCTCTTATATTTTATTGTTGTCTTGAATGATCACGAGGATGAATTGTTGACTTATTTCGATAGTTTATTAGGCTGAAAATAAAGTGGGACGATTTAATCAATAGTTAGCTAAAGGACAAAATCTTTTAAAACTGCTTCTCGGGACCTCATAAAGTTCATATCTTGGCATAACTTGCTTCGCGATTTGAGACCTTTCTCGGACCGATATTTGGTAGCGACTTCATACTTCAAAAATCTTGAGAGACGTTCATGAAATAATGGCCTTCTCTTCATAATAGGAATTTCTTCACTTGAAGTTTTGAGATATTCTTCATACTTGGACCACGACTTCTTCATTTTTCTCCAATCTTTATTTTGGACTTTGATATACAACGATCCGCCTCCTTTTTGGACTTGGATCTATTTATCCTCATACCTTGTTAGGGCCTTTTTGGATAGACTTCTCCATGATCTTTTAGGGAGTACTTGCTTTTCGTCGTGTGTCTCGATCCTTCATATTGATTTTTGATAAATGATTCTTCACAACACTTTTGGATCTTTAGCAACAAAATGTAGCCCTCATGCCTTGTTAGGACCTTTTTAGACTCACCAATCTTCGCATCCCGCTTCAATAAGTTATGCCTTGGCTATGAACTCTAATCCATACCGAGCAACTTTTAAACGATCTTGGGCTAGAAGCTAAGTAACTTTTCAAATCGTACAACCTTATTTATTGCAGATAAATTTATTAGCAAGTGATGGGAGAATATGCTTATAATTAACTCACATAAATTCACGAAAGAATACCAAACTTATAATTGACTCTATCATCTCTCGTTCTCCATAGTTTAAAATCTTAAGGAGTGAGACTCGTGGATGCTTAGCCTATTAAATCAAAGTTTTGGGTTTTCGAGTCGCCTATAGGATCTTGCAAATTCTTATAATTTTTCAAGTTTAGAAATCGCATTTTAAAGTTCCCTTGATAAACGACTCTCTAGGATCAATTATAGGAACTTGCAAAAAGTTCTTGTTCTTAACCCGTGAGAGTTAAGACTTTCGCGTTTTATAGCTCCCTATATAAAAGCCTAGCAAAACTTGACTTAAACACGTTAAGGATACTAGCTAGAGTAAACTTAGATAAGTGAACTCGGGTTGAGTCAAAAGATTCACAACATTTGAAAATTAAAACCACTTTATTAAAAATTTATTCTAATAAGGAAATAAAATTACTATAAAAAGGTAAAACTAATAGGCCAAAATAGATAAAAAATTTTGAAAAATGTCAAAAAATTGATTTTCCGGTTAAAATGAGGACAAATACAAGGAAAAGACCACTTAACTTTGATAGACGTCCCCCCCTACACTTGATATAAACATTGTCCTCAATGTTGAAGCATGTGGGAGTAAACTACCCTACACTTAGGACATTTTGCACGTTATTTAAATCATGCTAAGGAAAGGACAACTAAAGAGATTCCTATTTTAATATTGGAAAATATAAAATAGTGAATAGAAAAGAATTTAGGATAGAACCGAGAAGACGGAAACACGGAATCACGGGTCGTCAAAAATCATCAAGAGTGGATCATTGAGCGCTCGAATCCCTGAATATGAGAAGAGAGGAAATAGCAAACACCAACGGGTCTCCCCTACACTTAGGATATAGATAGATAAAATATAGATACATGGGTTGCCTCCCAAGAAGCGCTTGATTTTTGTTCACCAAGTCGTGAGCCTGACTCGACCTTTATTAGCATAGGAAGAAGCATGAAACATATCCACCGGGATCAAATACATAGTTTTCATCCATCGAATAGCACAAGCTTAAGGCGAACAAGGCAAGCCAAAGAAGAGTAGGCAAGGTTCCCTTAAGCAAAGATGGAGCACGGTGGGAGCAAGTATGGTGAGGTGCAAGCATATCTTCAATAGTTCCAAAAATCTTTCCTTTTATTTCATCAGACGGATACTGAGATGGCTGAAGAATATCGATGCCGGGGTCGAACACCTTTTCCTTTAGGGGAAAATAGCACTCAGGCTCAGCAGAATTTGAAGATGATCCGCGAAGAAAATGCACAACCTCGTCCTCAGAAGGTGGACAAAGAGTTGTCAAATCATACGTGTTGTGGATGTTGGTGTCGTCCGGTTGCTTCTCCTTTGATAGAATTTTCTTCAAATCCGAAGTAGGATCAAGACCATAATCATCAAAGTCTAAAGGAGGGGCATCACTCTCATTTGGGAAGTAGGTGTTGAGAAAAGTAGCAAAGTCTTCCTCAAATGAGTAGTCATCCAAAGTAGGATTAAGCATGGTTGGCAGAGGATCTTCATCATGAGAAGAATCACTCGAGAGAGTATCAGCCTCATCAAAATCATCATAAGTGGGCATGTCGGGATACTCGGAAGTAAAATCATCATAATCATCTCCATCGAAGCTAGAATCATCATCATAAGCATCATAGATCGGTGGAGAATCATATATGGGTGAAGGTTCCAAATTGGAGAGAGAATCATCCACATCATCTTGAAAAAGTGGATTATCATTGCAAGAATCGAATAGAGGATTGTTGTAGACGACAAAATCATCAACCACATTAATCATATTCGCTGATTCTCTTCCAAAGGATTTGCTTGTAAGCTTCCCCATTTCAAAAACTTGTTCATCATCCCCGACTCTTAAGATGAGCTCACATTTATCCACATCTATTAAAGCTCTACCGGTTCTAAAAAATGGGCGTCCAAGTATTAATGGAATACGAGGGTCCATTTCATAATCAACAACGACAAAGTCGACAAGAAAAGTGAATGTGCCAACTTTAATGAACACATCTTCGGCAATACCAACGGGGTAAGCGAGAGTGCGATTGGCAAGCTCAAGAGTCATCTTGGTGGGTGTGAGGTCGGGCAATGATAACCTTTTCCAAACACTTAAAGGAATCAAATTAATACTTGCCCCGAGATCGGTTAAGGCCGTAAATTTGTCGGTTTGGTTGAAAGTACAAGGTAGCACAAAACGACCGGGATCTCTAAGTTTTTCCGGAAGTTCTTTAAGAAGGACGGCAGAACAATTTTCATTCAATCGAGTATTAACAAACTCGGCCATCTTATCCTTCTTATTAAGCAATTCCTTAAACATCTTGACAAATTGTGGCATTTGTCCAAGAGCTTCAACAAGGGTAAAGGTGATTTTCATGCCAGCAATCTTTTCCAAAAAGTTAGAGACTTGAATGTTATTTTTAGTCAAAATTCTAGCCTTGTTGAGTCGAGAAGGGTAAGGAATGCTGGGGTTGGGTGCTGGAGGCGTAGAAGGTGAAGGTTGAGATGTTGAAGGTTTAGAGGTGGAAGGTGCTTCGTCATGATGAGGCGGAGACGGTAATGGGGAACTAATACTAGGTGTGGGATTAGTAGGGATACATGGTGGTGGAGGAGGTGTAGATCGTGGAACTGGGGGTGGGATAGATGGTCCTACTAAAGTAACTCCACTACGGGTAGTAATAGCACTCACATTCGCTCTCGGATTGGTGACGGTGTTTGAAGGTAGAGAACTCGAGGTAGAGGGTTCAGTGGTGGGCAAGAAACTAGCCAACATATTCTTCAAATCATTCGTTTGATTGCTGAAGGAGGATTGTATATTATCTCGAAGCTCGGATCTAATGTCATTCCCTTGCGTGGTGATATCCCCTTTCAAATTAATAATTTGGCTTTGTAGATTCTTGATTTGCTCTCCTTGGGTTCTCATAAACGCTTCAACATCTTGATTGATGGGTGGTGTTTGTTGAGCGGGTGGCTTATAAGGATTAGAAGCTCTAGGTGGGATTTGGCTGCTTCTATTGTAGTTGTTGTTGGGGTTGTGGTTTTGAGGAGAAAAACCAGGTGAAAGGTAGTTGCTGGACCGGTAACTTAGCAAATTTCTATCCCCTTGAGGCCGGGCTTGGTAATTTTCCGGTGAATAATTACCATAAGTCGCATACACGTTTTTCGGATTTCCTTGAGTAGAAGGACAATAAGTGTATGAGTGAGGACCGCCGCATGTCTCACAAGGATTAGCCACCGCTTTAACTTGTTGTTGGTTTGTAGCGAGGAGCAAGATACTTTTGTTCATTTCGGCCATCATGCGGGTGAATTCGGTCATGTCGGGGTTTGCTGAAGTAGAAGAAAAATTGGCTCTCGGGTTGTTCCTTGAAGAAGCGGAGGAAGCCTAGTTTTTGTGATGAGTAGTCATGTTCTCAATAAGCTCTCTACACTCCTCGGGTCTTCTTTTCATAAATGTGCCACCGGCGCTGCATTAATCGTATCACGATCACGAAAAGTCAAACCGTTTTAGAAAGTATCAATTAAGGTCACAGGGAGCATGTTGTGGTTTGGACATCGATCGATCAAAACATTATATCTTTCCCACGCATCAAAGAGAGATTCATCGGGTTCTTGCATGAAACCGCTGATTTGATTACGAAGGCTCGTGACCATGGATGGTGGAAAGTAGCGCGACAAAAAGCGTTGAGTCATGTCATCCCAAGTATGAATTGAATTCTTTGGGAGACGATCAAACCATTTCTCGGCGTGGTGTGATAAAGTATGTGGAAAGATTTGAAGGCGAAGAACATCCATTGTGGCACCGGGCAACTTCATGCTTTGGGTAATAGTAATGAATTTTTCGAGGTGTTTGTTGGCATCATCATCAGGCATTCCTCGAAATGGATTAGTTTGCACCTGCTGGATCATGTGATGCTTCAACGAAAACTCCGGAGCCGTGATTTTCATCGGCGCAATCGGTCCTCCTCGTCCAAACATGGTGGGTTGACAAAGCTCCTCCATTGTCCGAAGATCGTGCTGTGGAAGAACACTGTTGTTGTTATTATTGAGGTGCGGTGGATTATTGTTGTTGTTAACACCTGCCATAGCTAAATCTTCTCGAGTCTCGGGCTCTGGATAAGTAGAAGATCTAGTACGCATACACCTACGAAAGCAAAAGAAAAAAATACCAAACACAAAGAGAATATATACACTTATAAAGAAAATAAAATCTTTTTGGATTTTTGAAATTTTTTTATTTTTTTATGGATTTTTAACAATTTTTTATTTTTATGGGTTTTTGAAGATTTTTAAGCAAGAAAATAACGCTCACGAATGAACGGATCCCAAAAAGCAAAGCGTCTCTCACAGAAAACTGTTAATCTTCACGAAAAGAGCCGGCAGCGGCGCCATTTGATACGATGCTTTTGACTAGTAAGAAAATTAAAGTTCGTTGTTCCTGTCTAATCGAATTGATATCTGGTTAACTATGCGACTCAGCTGTCTTTTGGTGAGAACAATAGATTTGTCGTTGTAGTGTAATTAAATTGCAAAACTTAAAAGTAAATGACGGTAATTGAAATCTAAAACTAATTAAACGTATATGGTGCAATGTTAAAAACGTTGAAAAGAAAGTTAATTAAATGACAAAAATTAAAGCGTGACGAAAATTAAACTTGACAATGTAATATAATTTGGAAACTTAAAAATAAATCAAGTAAAAATGCGGGAAAGCAAAATTTAAAATAACAACAAAAACAAAACAAGGACACGAGTCCGATCGCGCTACGATCGCAAACAACTAATGTGGTTGGATCGTACCCTGATCGTAGCTTGATCGTAGCTTGATCGTAACCTAGATCGCACTTGGTGATCGTAGCCCCCGATCGCACTCAGTGCGATGGAAACAAAGGGATCGGATCGTACTCAGCAGTACGATGGGTAGGGGTGATCGTACTCCCGATCGCAACCACGATCGCAACAAGTGGATCGTGGTCAGGATCGTAGCCTAATCGTAATAAGTCAGATCGCAATCAATGCGATCGTAGCAAGGAGGAGAGACTAGATCGCACCCCAGATCGCAATGAGTGATCGTGGGCGTGGATCGTACCAGGGAAATAACAACAGATCGCAGTCTATGCGATCGAAGCCAATTGGATCGTACCAAGGTAAAACAAATGGATCGTAACAAGGAAAAACCCTTCTAAGATGGAAATGGCATCCAAAGAGAAATTAAGCAAAACTAAATAAGCACTTTAGCAATAAGCAAATTTCAAAAACTAAACCAAAAACTATAATAAGACGAGACAATACACTACAAAATTAAAGACCTTTTCAAAACACGAAACAAGTAAACAAAATAAGCAAACTTTTAGAAAGATGAAACTTTTAGAAAACTAAGAAAAACAAATAAGCTAAGTACAAAACAAGCCAATAAGATTGTCAAACTTATATCTTATCTCATACAAAAACTTAGATGAAAGTAAAAAGTTGAACTTTTTAGTCAAATAAGCAAATGGATTAAGCAAACCTTACTTAATCCGAAATTTAAATGAACCCAAAAGAACAAGAAAAGTAGAAGGAGAATGATAAAAGTAAACTTGATCAAAGGAAAATAAAGATTAAAGCAACAAAATTAAGAACACTTACTTGGAATTAAAATGAATTAAAGTTTAAGACAAGTATTTAAAATGACATGAAAAGTAAATTTTGCAAGAAATGAAAATGGAAGAACTAGTGTCACTCTAGCCAACAAAAACAAATGGAATGAAAATGGATCCTATTTATAGGAGATTAGGGAGGTGCTTAGAGGAAGCTTCCTCCCCTCTTTCTTCTTTCTTTAATTGCATCATTAAGTCCTTAATCTTCTTAGTTCTTCGACTTTATTGACTTTGTCTCGGGATTTCTTTAAACTCGTCTTGTAATTATTCAATAAATTAGACTTGAGTTCTTCGGCTTTTAGTAAACTTCCGTCTTTTGACTTTTTCTTCGATAAAACTTCAGAATTGGTCTTGGACTTCCGTTCTTTTTGCACTCTTGATTTCTTGAATTCGTCTTTTGTCTTTTTCTTCAATAAAAGCCCGTGAATGCCCGTGTTTTCTCCCCTTTTCACCTTTTCGTCCTAAATCACAAAAAAAAACATAAACCACGCATAATTCTGACATTTATGACATAAAATACATGTTTTGGCTTGGTTATTATTATAGTTAAGTGGTAAAAAGGATGGGTGTTTACACACCTATCACCTATCAACCTCAATACCGGCCTTAGAGATCTTATGTCCTAACACAATTCCCTCTTTGCACATGAAGTGACATTTTTCATAATTAAGCACAAGATTCATTTCCTCACAACGTTGCAACATTCTTTCAAGGTTAGAGAGACATGAAGTGAAAGATTCCCCAAAAACCGAGAAATAATCCATGAAGACTTCCATGGTTTTCTCGATCATATCTTGGAAAATGGCCATCATACACCTTCGGAATGTCCCCGGAGCATTGCATAGTCCAAAAGGCATTCGATGATAAGCAAATGTTCCATAAGGACAAGTGAATGTGGTCTTTTCTTGATCACGAGGGTCAATGGGAATTTGGAAATAGCTGGAAAATCCATCCAAAAAGCAATAGAATTCATTTCCCGCTAGTCTCTCTAACATTTGATCCATAAAAGGTAATGGAAAATGATCCTTCCTAGTGGCATCATTAAGCTTCCTATAGTCGATACAAACACGCCAACCGGTCAGAAGTATAGTAGGAATCAACTCATTATCTCATTAGTAACAACCGTCATTCCTCCTTTCTTTGGAACACAATGTACGGGGCTAACCCATGGACTATCCGAGATAGGGTAGATCATTTCAGCGTCTAGAAGTTTAGTGACTTCCTTTTTTATCACCTCATGAATCTTTGGATTGACCCTTCTTTGATTTTGGATAGCGGGTTTATAATCTTCCTCCATTAGAATTTTATGAGTACAAAATTTCGGATATATATCCTTAATGTAGGAGATTTTCCATGCAATGGCCCGTTTATGTTTCTTAAGCACTTTAATAAGTTCATCCTTTTCATTTTCCTTTAATCCCTTAGCAATAATCACCGGTAACTTATCCGTTCCTTCAAGAAAAGCATACTCCAAATGAGTGGGAAGTTCCTTAAGTTCTAGGTTGTTGATACAAAAGTTGGATGATCCTTGCTAGACTCGAATTAGGCTTAATTCGGGTTGGCTGGGCTCCGGCTCTTACACCAAGTGAATAGTCTTGTTGAGATCCTGTACACTAAAGCAACACGCGTTATGCTTACCGTGGGAATGTATCCCACGATTAGACTCCGGCGTGAGAGTAAGTAATCGGTTAGGGTTACGAATCGGATGTGAGTTTAGAGTATGTAGAATCTAATAACTTTGTGGAACCCTTGGGGGTTCCTTATATAGGCGGTGAAATCCTAGTGGACTGTCACCGATGCTTCGGCCCCAAGCAAAGGATAAGTGCCACAATTAGTTTGATTGTTATCTTCTAATTATGGTGAGTGTATATCCTCCACTTTGGGGTAAATCCCAATCATAATAAGATTATGATTTTGTCTAACCCTGTATCGGCCGTGCTGGGTCGTGGGCTACACACATGTATGCGACCACTGTTCATTCGAAGCCCATAAGCTTAAATGATATTAATCTAACCCATCAGTAACGGGCCAGATGCGGGTAGTACCCGTGGGCTGGTTTCATGACCCGGTTGGGGACTAAACGTCATCATGTCCCCCCAGTCTAGTTGTTACAGCCGTAGGCGTAACCTCTAGACTAATCAATGTCCTATAGACCTTGCTGTTGAAAACATGGCCGTGCTCCAGAAAAAGACGACCGGGACAACTTTAATGAATGCATTAATGGTAGTCATTAGTCGGACACATGTCTGCAAAAGTGCACCAGAAAGGCCCACTCTTGAGCCACGTAAAACTGTCAAGAAGTGTCCCGTGGGTTCCTTCTGACGTTCCAGAAGTGTCAGAAATCCCATCAGTTAGATAGGCGTAATAGTTTACACGTGGCAAACATCCATGACACCTTGCAACTCGAGGCAACCTATAAAAGAATTCGCAGCATCACTGTGCAAACACACAGTTCACATTCCCTTTTCCGCCCTTGTGGTCATTTCTTCATTCCTTCTCTTTGTTAGGAATAAAATGTAGCCAATACACTTGGACGCTGACAAGAGCAATCTGGACGTTGTTAAGAAGAAATCAAGCGTTGACTGGACAAGCGTTGACAGGAAGAAGTCAAGCGTTGATAAGAAGAAGTCAAGCACTGATAGAAGACTTAGTCTACACGTATTATGTTTCTAGTATGTTTGTAGTAAAGATATGTTCGACAATGTATTTCTTATGTTTATCTTTACCAAGAATAGCTGATACGTAGACTCTTGTATAAGGTACCTTAATCCATAAAAGGAGGCCTTTAGGTTTTGTTAAATATAAGTTTTTATACGTTTCACACTTTCATTGTACGCAAGTTTGATTTATCAATCAAAGTGAAAGTTTGATTTATCTTGTTTGTGTGTTCTTGTTTGAGTATTAATTCTGCATAATACTTGAATAGTTTCATATACAACAAAGTTTCTCTACGTGTTTAACTTGTTTAATCTCGTTTACACAAGCTAAATCGATCTATGTTTGGGATCAAGAAGTGGTAACAGAGCTTGTTGAAAAACTTTGATCTAAAGAACACAAAAACCCTAATTTTCAAGAAACCCTAATACTAAAACTCCATGTCTACTCCAGAGTTAACCTGCTACTCCTCAACCCCTAACATCAAGATTCCCATGCTAGACCCATACAATTTTGAGCTGTGGAAGTTTAACTTTGAGCAGTATCTTCAAATCCATGACCACACCCTATGGGAAATTATTGAATATGGAAACACATTCATTAAGGCTGCCAAGATTGCAGCTTCTATCTTGGTAAGATCAACTCCAGGTTCTTCAGAAGAGGATCGAAAAGAAAAACCCAAAGATGGAAGAGTTGTCTCAGCTGAGGACGTTGGGAAGAGAAGGAACGACATGAAAACCCTAAGCATCCTCAAACTCTCTTTGGGACAAGCCAATCAGCACAAATATAGAGGCTATGAGTCTACAAAAGATCTTTGGGCAGACCTTAAAGTTGCTTATTGTAACACCCCCAAATTTACACAATTTAATACAAAGGAAGACTCGTTGGTGTTACGGGATAGCACATTACTCACATCATAGACAACGCTTAAAAATCGCGTCGTTTAATAATAAAGCATTTCCATTCATAAATATCAAGTTTACATAGGTCCCAAGTCATTGTATTTCAAACAAGTTTTACAAAGCATTTGAATGGAAATTATTATTTAAGTGCGGGCCATGAATTCTTGTTGTCTTCCCGAGAATTTACCTTCAAGTACCTGAGATAAAACATGTTAAAAGAAAACGGTCATTGAAAACGCCGAGTGAATTCATAGAGTTTCATTAAATCCATCAATATAACATCGGTATAAAATTATTACCGAAAATCATTTTATACAAATCTTTGTAATACGCCATAAAATAGCCAAAGTCATTTTATACAAATCCTTATCAAAAATCATAATATAGGCTTTCGCCTTCGAAATCATTATACGAACCATTGTCGTAAAAACATCATACAATGTATTATAATGTTGTATAAAAGTAGATAAAACCGTTATATGAATATGGTTATGTAAAACCAAAACATGAACATAAAATCAATAATAAGACCCCGTATTGCTAGTCAGGCAATATATCGTAATTCGGTGCGTATAGCAGTATTTCGTTAATTGGATTATTATAAGCCGCATGACATTGTTACCTTACTATAACCAACAACGGGTAGCTAACCCGATACTCAGTTTGCCCATCTAAGTTAGCGTGTCGTCACTATAATCACGCTATGGAAATCTTCTCATACATAAATTCGCTTACCAATCAATGTGGCACGACGGGGATCAACCGTCAAGGCGCGAACTGGGGTGATCGTCCCCAAATAGTACTATTATATGCATAAGCGTCTACCAAATCATGGTAGTTCATAGTTCATGCTAATGGGACTTTTAGTGACATAACCTAACTTTAATAATCCATTTCATTTCATCTATCGGGTCATTTAATCATTTATCGGGTCATATAATTATTCGGGTCCAAATCAATAAACAAGCAATCGGGACAACTAATGTCCTATTTCATAAAAACTAACATGTTATCTCCCTCGCGGGTTTTGAAAACATTTCATAAAAACATTTAAAAGAGTGCGAGGCTATGAACTCACGTTGATGTGGGAAAGCGGGTTATCGGCAATTCGGATGTACGGTACGTGCTTCAATCACGGAAACCTAGACAAATAATACTTGTCTTAGACTCTTTTCCAATGACTTTATAAAAATAACAATCATGTATACATATGATGATTTTATATATATGATGATGATCAAGTGGGTTTATACATCTTTACTCATTCATTATAGTGTTTATATGTTGGTAATTTTCAAGACTAGTTACACGAGTTCAACTTGTTTACATTTTAAAGCCCAATGGGCCTATTACAAGCCCAATAATATTCATTAGCCCAATTATACTTTTATTATCAGTATTTATACTTTACATGTTGGGCCCAAATGGGTTAAGCCCAATAAGTAATTTTTATAAGTGTTTAACTTATTTAGTTAAATTATTAGTCCAATATGCTAACTTAACTCGTTAATGTCCGTATGTCCTATAGTTCGCTTTTTATCGGTTTTTACTTGTATTAGGTACTTATATATCAGTATATTACTTTTAAAAACTTTACATTAGACGGGTTTTATCGTCTAAGTTTTAATTGGCGAAAAACGTTAATTTTACGGTAATAGCCGAAAAAGTCGTAGAAATCATGTTTATAGTTTTTATACTTTTAAATCTTATTCAACTACCTATTTTATAAAGTGTCCATTTATTTAACCTAATACTTACTGTATATTCATTCCAATTTACCATTTTATCAGTATATCATTTGGTTACTTACTATTTTTATACATCCATCTTATTAAGCAAGATTTAACCATTTTTACATGTGGTTTTTCCATCTTTTTACCCATGTTTATCAAATCTATCAACACCAAATCCCCACATAATATTTTTAATCATAATTCATCATCATATACATATACATAAATAAAGAAAATACAAGATTACATAATCAAAATAACAAGAGGCTAGGAAGAACAATCTCTATACCACCATTAGTGATGAAAAGATGAGTCTTTGATGAACAAGGCTTGGATTTTGATGGAAAAACTTGTGATAAACCAATATCATCTTCAAGTCTACCAACCTTTATAAACTTATCATGGAAAATCAGCCCCATGACACCAACAAATCTTCTCCTTGGATGTTAGAATCACCTCCAATCTTTATTAGCTTCAAAGTAGCATCATCATGTGTATGAGTAACACATGATTTTATGGCTAACATAGATCAAATGAGGGTTGTTTTGATGATGGTTGGAAGAAATAGAGAGAGATGAGAGAGTTTGGTGAGTGGTTTGCTTGAGTTGCTAAGTGTAAATGGTATGAATGAAGTGGTTTTGGTGGTTTCTTGCTAAGTTAGCTTACATCTTAAGCTTATGCTAACATGTGTTAGCTTTCTAGCTAAAAGGGTGCCACATATTATTGTAGGATTGTAAATCTTGCTTATGTTTCTAGAGAGAGAAAGAGATAGAGAGATGGTGGATTTCACACAAAGCTAGAGAGAGAAAGAAATGTTTACTATGTGAAAAATATGAAACCACACACCCTCTCCATCAAAGGAGAGGGTTTATATACCCAAGCCTTGTGATGGGCTTGGGCTTACATTGTTGGGCCGGCCTACACATGTTGTAGGCTAGGCTTGGCTTTGTTTGTTTAATAAAGATGTCTAGATTACGAGCTACTACTAAGTATATTGTCGGAGTGACCGAATCTTCCTAAATACGTAAAAACGTATTTCTAACAATCTCCCCCTAAGGGAGGACACTCCAAACAAGGGTGTTACCCTAGTTACAATAATAAAATAAACCTAGCATACTATGCTTGTCTTGAGCTCGTAGTCTTCGTCTTTCTTTTCTTTTTCTTTTCTGGTGAACATGCTGATGTGATCTTTGATATCAGTCTTGAGCATTAATCTCTTGCCTTGATCTCGTGCATCCTTCACTTGTGATCTTCGCCTCTTCGTGACCTCACGTCCCACATACTTATGCCTTAGTAATTCTTGAAAGCTTCAGAGTTCGATACAGCGGAAGACTTAACTTTTAGGCTTTCTTGAATTAGATGAGGTATTAAGTGCATAAAGTATAAGCATGCGGGGACGACTTCTTCTCGGATTCCGCAACGCCACCGTCTTCAAATGTCGCAACATAAGTAGACACGAACGAAATGGCTTTGAACATTTCATTCTAAATCGGTAGCATTTTACCTCCGGTCGGTGAAGACCGTTGGACGATATTAGATATCGTACCCGTGACGGATAGTTTCAATTAAGTAACTTCCTGACAGGATTTCGCGGGTAAACCCGTTCTCTTTATTCGACCGTCCAAAGATGACTGCAAACATAAAGAGTGAATCATTTGGATAAAGATATCCGCATGATTTGAAGCCGTCAATTCATGTTCCTGGAACAAGTGAAATTCAATTAAGAACCGCACCATCGTTGCTTTCCAGTTGTCACGAGCTTGATTCGTATAGAATCTTGCAAGTTACCTACCAAGTGCTGTTTGAGGTTAACACTAGAAGGATTTCCACTCATCACTGTGAACACTAAGGTATCACTCTGAGTGTTCTGGCAAGATCACTAAGATATTGCGTAGAGGCCTGGAACGTGTTTAAATTCAGTTAAGAATTAAACAGCTGTTGCTTTCCAGTTATCACAAGTTTGATTCATAAAGAATCGCACAAGTCACCTACCATGAGCTTTTTGATGTTCGCTCAAGAAGGATTTCCATCTTCATTGTAAATACTTTCGTATTACTCGGATGTTCAGGCAAGATCATGAAGATTTTGCGTAGGACTCTTAAAATCTTTCTTACTTTTCACAGTGTGTGAAGAAGCAAGGAAATATGAAAGTGTGTCCTAGTGAGATATTTGATGATCTCAAATGGCTCTAGACTCGATCGTGCACTTTGGATTTTAGTGATCGGAGGCTGGAGAGGAGTGCCACCATTTCAATACCAATTTATTCGGAGTGAATAAATCGATAGATAACGTGTTGTCTCCGTGTGATTAAAACAAATACCTTTTGAGAGATATCTGAGTTAGCTGGGATGGGTTGTGCATTGCATCACTGGGTCCATGATGTCTGTCTTCAATATCAAGATTCATTAAAATGATCTCAATAGCATATGTATTGACCCGGTTTCTGCCTAAAGTTGTAAGGAGGGCTTCTTTCTTTACACCCTTTATCTTTACAATTCTTTTTCATTCTTCAACCTCTTCAATGCTTACCAATACGTCATAACTAGCACCTTGTTGTGATTGTTCCAGTGCTAACTTAAGTACTTGGTCGGCATTCAGCTACGTTCACAATCTTTCTCCATCTTTCCTAAGGACTACTATTTCTAGCTATAGAATGTCCTTGGGAAGATTCCTCCGGTTCTGGAAGAATCATTGGACTTAACCTATCCTACCATCCTTATGTCACCACAATCATCATCGTCGTGGATTAAATGAGGTTTGGGTAAGTATATGTCACCATGAAAATCCATTTTGATATAGCAAATCCATTTTGCTCCCCCTTAACATATGCCACGATATTCGAAAACATTTCGCACATGTCGGGATGAGCCAACACATTAAGTCAAACCATTTGTGATAATATCCCATATTAAATCACATTTTCTCCCCCATATTAAAAATATTAACCCAATCGATGTTTTTAATATCAATTGATTTAATGCAGTTTTAACAAAGGTTTTGGGAAGAAAAAATGCAAGTCTGTTTTATCTTCATGATATCAAACGTATGAGATATGATACCGATTCGTAACATGATCACATATTCACCATATTAGAAAAATTGACAAGGTTGGACCTGATAGATGAGAACATCATATGATAAGATCAAATGGTTCTTGTCAGCATATGTTGGTCGCCTCGTCACGTCTGAAGTCATCTCTTGACACCACGTGTACGATTGGTATTGTTGTCTTGACACCAACTTGTGAACTTGGCACGTTCGGCATCAAACATTCTGAATGCTTGACAATTGCTCCCCCTCAATTGTTGACCCGTGTTCTATCGAAAGAGCTGTAGTCGTCGGTTGAGTAGTCGCATCGTCGAGTATGTAGATACCAATTGTAGATAGCATGGTTGTAGAGATGATAACTTCATAAAAACAAGACTTCTCTTGTTTTAACAAATAAATGCACTGAAACGTACATAGATTTGTGTTAGACCAAGTTATAAAGTAAACTTGATCCCTTACAAGGTTTTAAAGTAAACCTTGCCCGAGAAAATTAATTCCCGTTGTGAGCCAAAGCTTTCATAAGAAATACTTGACTTTAATATGAAAACCGGGTTGCAGTCTGAAATAACTACAAGCCATCTAGGCATGTTTTATGAAATATTTACAACTTTTGTACGAACTCTATTTATGGCGCCGTGTCGATATTAATCAACATTTCTAAGGCCGTATATATTATCGTACCAAAATACATGCCTTACAAAAATAAAGTAAAAATATTTTTTGATTTTTCTAGATTTTTCAATTTTTATGGTTTTTATATGGTTTTATATTTTTGTATTTTGCTTTTGTGGATAAAAATATAAACAATATATACAGATGATCACCAAGGATACGGAGAATAGTTTTACCACCACTATTCTTTCGCTTCATCTGCTAGTTCCTTAAGAGTCTCAGGCGAGAAGGTTCTCATTCCTAGCTTGTCGGCCAAAAATTCAATTCGAGCGCGATCTAAAGCCTTCGTGAAAATATTCGCCAATTGATACTCAGATCGGACAAAGTAAAGCTCGATTACTCCATTTTCCACTTGCTCCTTGATGAAGTGGTAGCGAATGTCAATATGCTTCGACCGGGAGAATTGAACGTTGTTGCAGCATAAGGCAATTGCACTCTTGTTGTCACAGTACATCGGAATCTTGTTGAAACCTAGACCATAGTCGGTTAATTGCGATCTCATCCAAAGAATTTGAGCACAGCACCCGGACATAGCTATGTATTCTGCTTCCGTACTTGAAATTGCAGCGCTTTTCTGCCTTTTCGATGCCCAACTTATTAATCGATCTGCTAGTAGTTGCAAAGTTCCACTCGTGCTACGCCTTGTATCTTGACAACCCGCGTGATCCGCATCTGCATATGCCATTAGTGCAATAGAAGAGTCCTTCGAATACCAAAGTCCCCGATTAATGGTTCCTTTAAGATATCGAAAGATCCTTTTAATAGTAGCTAAGTGTAACTCAGTAGGCATAGTTTGATACCTGGCACACATACATATAGCAAACTGAAGATCAGGTCGACTGGCTGTGATATACAGAAGAGTACCGATCATTCCACGATAAAGTGTCGGATCAACGGCAACTCCATGTGGATATGCATCAAGCTTAGTTCGTTCCACCATTGGAGTGTCCACGGGGTCGCAAGATTCCATCTTATACTTCTTAAGCGATTCAAGGGCATACTTGGATTGATTGATAAAGATGCCTCTAGGACTCTGAGATATCTGAAGACCTAAGAAGAATGATACCTTGCCCATCATCGACATCTTAAACTTGGAAGACATGAGTGTCCCAAACTCATCCGATAAGGTTTGGGTCGAGGCTGCAAATATAATATCATCAACATATATTTGTACCATAATCATATCTTTACCTCGTTTCTGAATGAACAGCGTGGGATCCACCTTGCCTTTAGCGAAGCCTTGCGTAATGAGGAATTGTGACAAAAGATCATACCATGCGCGAGGAGCTTGCTTCAACCCATAGAGAGCCTTCTTAAGCTTGTACACATGATTAGGATAATTAGGATTCACAAAACCATCCGGTTGTTGAACATAGACCTCTTCCTTGAGTTCACCATTAAGAAATGCCGTCTTCACATCCATCTGATAGACGATCATATTCATATGGGCTGCATAAGCGAGGAGTAGTCGAATAGCTTCCAAACGGGCAACAGGTGCAAAGGATTCCATAAAGTCGATGCCCAATAATTGCTTGTATCCACGAGCTACTAGTCGAGCTTTGTTCTTCATTATTCCGCCTAACTCATCGAGTTTCACCTTGTAAACCCATTTCAAAGTGAGTAACTGCACTTGATCCGGGCATGGGACAAGTTCCCAAACATCAAGACGTATGAATTCGTTAAGTTCTTCTTGCATAGCTTCTATCCAACAGGATTGAGTAAAAGCTTGTTGCCATGTCTTAGGTTCAACTTCAGTGAGAAAAGCATCAAAGTGACAAAACATTGCACTTTCTTGTAACTGACTTCGTGTGGATACCGGACGATTAGGGTCACCAATAATAGAATCTATAGGATGATCCTTTGTCCACTTGCTGTCATGTTCACGAATCCGTGGATTGGAGTAAACTGTAGTAGGAACTTCCTCTGAGGTAGATGACCCGGCTTGATTAGGGTCGGGAATAGATACACCAAAGAATGGAAGTTCACGCATTTGAGCGAATTCCAAATCGTGATCATCATCATCCTCTTCATCATCAATAGGCATGACATGGGTAGTTGAAACATGTGTTGGTTGAGAATTACTTGTTGAAGTTATATCTTGACCAATTGTAGGTGCAGATGTATCTGATTGTGCAATGGTTGCTGGAGTGACAACTTCGGTTACCGGAGCTATTACCTCAGGTTCTGGAGCAACAATAGTTGGAGGAGTAAAGAATTCATCAAAGAACGGTTGAAACAACGTATCCCATTCAGTCCTAGTAGGTGGTATAAATGATGAAGTAGGGTTGTTTGGGACAAGACCAGAACTAATATTACTGGGTCCCATTTCATGAAGTACGGGTTCAGAGCTGCTTTGCTCAGAAGCCATTGTTGTCAGCTCATTAAAATCAACATTCATAGTTTCGAGGATCTTGCGAGAGTTACGGTTGTAAATTCGGTATGCCTTCTTTGCGGGTGAGTAACCAATGAAAATACCAATATCAGCCTTTGGTTGAAGTTTTCCCAAATTGTCACCATCATTATTTGGATAGCAAAGAGAACCAAATACATGAAGATATGATAAATCTGGTACTTTTCCATGGAGAAGCTCATAAGGTGTTTTACCATGGCGTTTACGAATTAGTGACCGGTTTTGGGTGTACACTGCTGTAGATACTGCTTCTGCCCATAAAAACAATGGAGCCTTTGCGTAAATTAACATCGTTCGAGCAGCTTCCATAAGTGTGCGATTTCGCCTTTCAACGACACCGTTTTGTTGTGGAGTGCGTGCAACGGATGTTTCATGAGATATGCCAACTTCTTCATAATAATCACGCAAGATTTGATTCACAAATTCAGTTCCATTATCTGTACGAATGCGTCGGACAGTAGTGTTGAGACGCACTTGAATCATCTTGAGAAATCCGATGATGAATTTAGGTGCCTCATTTTTTGCTTTAAGAAATTTCACCCATGTAAACCGAGAGTAATCATCGACAATGACGAGGATGTACTTTTTGCCACTAAGACTTTCAACACGCATTGGCCCACAAAGATCCATATGCAACAGATAAAGTTTCTCTTGGTTAGTGTCTTTAGTCTTGGGTTTGTAAGACTTCTTAGTGCTTTTCCCCATTGTACACGCGGAACACAAATGATCCTTGTGAAATGATGGTTTAGGAAGACCACGAACAAGTTCGTTTTTCGCCAAATGATTAATAGCGTCAAAGTTAAGATGAGATAACCGTCGATGCCATAACCATGACTTAGTCTTTGATGCTTTGGAGAGAAGACATACGGGAGAAGCGGCCATCATGTATTGTAGAGACAAAGTATACAAATTATTCCCTCGAGTACCTTTCAATAAATCCACCCCTTCTAAATTACGAATGAAGCAGGTATGTTCTCGAAAAGCAACTTCTAGGTTTGCGTCACAAAATTGTCCCACAGAAAATAAGTTGTGACCAAGACCTTCCACGTAATACACTCTTGAAATTATAACATTCCCAATATGATATTCACCATAACCCATTATCTTTGCAATATGATCATTTCCAAATCGAACCGTACCAAGAAACTTGCTGACGAAATTTCTGAGCTGAGAGCGATCTCCGGTCATATGCTTGGAGCAACCAGAGTCCAAATACCAGAGAACAATTTGGACCACCTGTTTTCAACAACAACAGTAGACAATGCATTGGAAACTATTGGTTCCGGAGTGTTAGCAGATACAGATATGTTATTATCAGAATTGCTAACATTTTTGTTATCCTTAGATTTCCTGCATTTTCTAATGTGAGTTTTAGCATTTACAGGTTTTACTGTTCCAATTTTCTGAGGTTTTGGATTATTCGCGGGCACTACAGTGGGAGTAGACCTATTTAAAGGGCACTTGGTTCCTACAGTAGTGTCGGTGTTCCTAGTTAAAGGACACGCTTGTGTCTTGGTAGCCTTGGTACTCCTAGTTAAAGGGCACGCTTTCTTCGCTTTAGTGGGAGTGATCCTAGTCAAAGGGCACGTATTTCCTACTATAGTGAAAGTTCTACCAGTGGGGCGCCACATCCAACCAACTTGGGTTAACACTTTCCCAGTCGGTTTCCATTCTAATCCATTTTTCCGGGCACGCATCTCATTCACATGGTCAATAAGGCAAGAATCATGACGACTAGAAAACATACATTCATTGCAATTCCAACATTTTAAATTAGAATTCAAAGTAGGCTTAGAACGCTGCACAACCGCAGAGCCTTTAGGTTTAGCTACATGATTCTTTTTATTCAAAACAGAAATAACATTCCTAGGATGGGCTTCTACTTTCTTCTTCACTTGACTACTAGATGGGGGCAAGATCTTATCATTCTTATTGTTTCTCTTAAGCTTAGATCTTTGAGCCTTAGTAGTGGTGCTTACTCCTGTAGAAGGCAACACGGGAATATTAGAAGCTGGTTTTGATTCCGCCTTATCTTTAGTGACCAATGTTTGAGAAGGTTTAGTCCTAGGGCCCTTGTTAAGTGGTGTGACGGCTATTAGGTTCCTTTTGATTGCACTAGAGGACGATGCTGAGACAGTGGATGCGTTATCCACAACATTCTTACCTTTTAGAGTACGAAGTGTTTCCTTTAACTCAGCCAAGACCAGATTCTTATCACAAATTTGTTCCCTCAAATCAGATATTTCCATCGACTTTCGATTCAATTGTTCAATCAATGATTGATTATGTGCAGTGGTATCAACACATGCGGGCTGTACTGAATCGAAGAGTCGTGTATTTTTCTGTTTTAAGTTATCAACTTTGGATAAAATCTTGGAAACTCGATTATCTAGATCAAGTTTAAGATTCTCAGCGGCCTCAAGTACGTTCACACAGTTAAGCTCCTTAGATTTCTCTATTTCTATCGGCAAAGATTTAGCAACTTTGTCACTTGGCTGATGCTGTTTTGATTGTAAATTTAATCGAAAATTATTTTCAAAGTTTGCATCATCGATATTAACACCTTCGAATGACGTTTCAAAGATTTCTTGAATAAATTGTTGCTTGCATTCAAGCGAAATACAATGTGTTTGAATCTCATCAAAACGTTTTGAAAGCGAAGAATATGAATCTTGAAGCTTTAAAAATTCAGCGTCAGATTCGTGACAAGTACTATCTACCACATTATCCACAGATTCAACATTATGCACAGTAGAATCATTATCAACACATTTATTCACACAGATGGAAACTATATCATGAGACATCACTTGCTTCAGAAGCTGATCATTTTGGCGTGAAACTCGTTCTATTTCAAGTAAACTGTTTTCATAAGCATCATCCATTTCATTGAAAACACGTTTAACTTCTTCTATTTCCAAATACAAATCTTGATCAAGATTACTAAGACAAGCTTTAACATTCTTTACAAACGGAATAATTTCGTCTCGGAACGCAGCTCTAGTGTGCTCAAAGTTCCATTCACCTTCCGTTATGGCCGAAGCCGTCGTACGTTCCAAAATGACCTTGTCAAAATCGGCTAAGTGTTGGTGTACCGCATTTAAGTTAACGGACGACTTACTTACCGGTGGAATTAACTTCGTTAAATCCTTTTTGACAAGTGTAGGAGACGTACTGGGAGGGTTTTCATTTGACAAACTTTGGGGCACAAGAACTGTCAATTCAGCTAATTCCTTTTGTAAGCGAATGCGGGTCTTTTTAGAAAATTGATCTTTGTTATGTTGATCATAATCAATTGTATGGAATTTTGAAAGCATTTTAGAATGAGTTTCATCCGCAAGTGACTGTGTCGCGTCAGAACTACGAACAAAAGGTGCTTCTTTGGATTTGCCAATTATTGTCATATCATAGAGACCGGGAATATATTCCTGAGCTTGTTTTGCATAACCGGGATTAGGTGGTAAATCTTGAAGACGCTTAAGTTCGAATTCTTGAAATGATTTAGTTAAAAGATGAACTTTTTCTGTGGAAGCGTATTGTTTTAAAAGCTGTTGTTCCTTGAATTTAAGAAGTTTGGTAGCATTAATTTCTGATTCAACCTTTTTAGACTCGAGAGTTTCGAAATCCATTTTAAGTTTCTGAAAATCATTGACCACCGACTCTTTTTCTTTTAATTCATTGGAAAGATTAGCTTTTAATGATTCTATTTCTTTCAAGTGTTCAATCTTTTCAAAACGAAATTGGTCAAATTCAGAACATGTTATTTTCTCTGCTTGAGGGACCATTTCAAAAGCTTTGACCTTTTCTTTATGCAACGCAAGCTCAGCAGTTAGGGTGGAATTCGTATCTACGGATTGTCTGAGGGCCATATGCATTTGATCAATAATATGTTTAGGCACCATGACCAAATCATGTTGAGCATAAGATTCCATACCCGAGAGGATGGACTTATCTGTAAGAGATGTGTACTCCATTTTAATAAGTTAAGATTTACAAACTTTGATCGATCAATGAAAGAAAGTAAATGTGTTTGTTGTTGTGAGTTGAAGTCGAGAAATAATGTTAAAATCCCCTAAAATATGTTCTCAATAAACCAAAATTTCCAAGTCAAAATTACACACGAATACCAATCGGAATAGTGATCGGAATAGTGATCGGAATGATGATCGGAATGAGTTATCGGAAAACCTAATCGGAATACTTAATCTGAATACCAATCTGAATACCAATCGGAATACCAATCTGAATACCAATCGGAATGCTGTGATCGGAATACCAATCTGAATACCAATCGGAATGCTGTGATCGGAATACCAATATGAATACCAATCGGAATGCTGTGATCGGAATACCAAATCTGAATACCAATCTGAATACCAATCTGAATACCAATCGGAATACCAATCTGAATACCAATCGGAATGCTGTGATCAGAATACCTATACCCTATTCCGATTACACTGATCGGAATGTACTATAAACCCCTTTTCGATGTCCAGATCGGAATAATTTCCACTTTTCTCGGGCAAAACTCAACCAATTCGTGATTTTAAGCCAAAAAATGATCAAAACACCCAAAAATTTTGTGTTTTTAGCCAAAGTAACTATACCAAATCCCTACCACAACTATGTAGAAGATTTGTATCAAGAAAAAACCATCAAAAACACAAAAAAAATTTGGACGTGTGAAAATGGATCAAAAATGGCGTATGAATCAAGAACACAAACACATGAACAATACAATCATCCCATAGCTCTGATACCATTTGTAGGATTGTAAATCTTGCTTATGTTTCTAGAGAGAGAAAGAGATAGAGAGACGGTGGATTTCACACAAAGCTAGAGAGAGAAAGAAATGTTTACTATGTGAAAAATATGAAACCACACACCCTCTCCATCAAAGGAGAGGGTTTATATACCCAAGCCTTGTGATGTCTTGGGCTTACATTGTTGGGTCGGCCTACACATGTTGTAGGCTAGGCTTGGCTTTGTTTGTTTAATAAAGATGTCTAGACTACGAGCTACTACTAAGTATATTGTCGGAGTGACCGAATCTTCCTAAATACGTAAAAACGTATTTCTAATAGAATAGTGCTTGGTGATGTTGATATCATCACCACTTTTCTTAAAAGTCTTGGTGATACATGGAAGATTGAAGCAAGGTCTATGATTGCTAATAATAATCACAAAAATTCTACTTTTGATGATGTTTACAATAAACTGAGGCTTGTAGAGAATGAAATTCTTTTGGATCAAGGAAGCAAGTCTACCAATGGAAGTATAGCCTTCTTCTCACACAGTGAAGGTAAATTTGATCAAAGGGAGTCATACATGCACCCTGTTACTGGATCGCCCTATGTCAACGCTGGATCAAGCTTTGTCAGCGCCTCACATTCAAACGCTGACACATACAATGTTGACTCAACAAGAGTTAAGCCTGCTGGTATTGATCTAGATACCATGTGTGCATACATTGCTTCATTTCCCAATGGTTCAGTGATTACATATGAGGACCTTGAGCAAATTAGTGATGAGCATTTAGAGGAGATGGACATAAAATGGAATATGGCTCTTGCAAGCATAAGGGCAAATAGATGGAATCGAAGATTTAAGAAGAAGATGACTTTAAATGCTAAGGACACTGCTGGATTTGATAAATCCAAGGCTGAGTGTTATAATTGTCATCGAATGGGATACTTTATGAGAAAATGTAGATCTCCAAGAAGATCTGATGCTGGAAAACTCTCAAGCCAAATCATCAAGGCTCAGGATTCCAAAGCTATGGTTTCTATGAAAGACATTGATGGTGTTGGCTGGGATTAGAGCTATCTGGCCAAGGATGAGGAAGAGAACAAAGCTTTGGTTGCAGAAAAGGAAGAAGAGGAGCATGTTCACTATGCTCTCATGGCACACTCTTCATCTTCATCAGACAATGAGGTATATGATGATGCATTTTTTAGTAAGGGTTGTCGTCTAAATACTGAAAAGCTTAACAAAGAAGTCTTAAAATTAACAGCAGATGTCGTTAATGAAAGATGCAAGTTATCTAATTATCAACTTGCTCTTACTCAAACTGAAAAGACTGTGTCTGGATATAAGAAAATGGAGTTTTACCTAAAAGATCAAATCAACATTTTAACTCATGACTTAAATGTGTTGAGGTTAGAAACATTTTGGAGAGAGCCAATGGTGCTTTACAGGCTAAGTTAGATGAGGCTATCAAAAACAAAGATAATGTAGATCTTAAAATCCAAAGATTTGATAAAGCTTCACAAATCCTAGAAAAATGTGTTAGTGAACAAAGAGATTCTAGGGATATGACTAGGATTGGGATGAAAGAGTATGCTGGTGTTCCACCACCTACTGGGAACTTATATGGTGTCCTTAGAAAGGATTTGTCTTGGACTGGTATACCAGAACTCGAAGAAGAGGAATTTATTCCTCCACCAAGAGTTCTTACCTTAGTAGATGAATACAAGCAGAAGTTGACTGATTTAGACCAATGGAAGAAAGCCAACCCTACTCTGTTTGTCAAGGGTGGCATGCTTAGTGACATCCCAAATGAGTCTACAACCATAAAAGGGACCAATCCTACTACTGGAAAGAATGTTGACCTTGGCTTAAACGTTGATTGAAAACGTAGTATTAAATATGCAGAAATGTATAGAAAACCTAGGTCACCAAAGAGCCAAATTAGTGCTAATGGGACATGTTTCTTTTCTTCTAGACCTAGAGCTATGTCTAGAAAAGCATGTTATACTCGTGGATGTTTTTCACATTTAGCTTATAAGTGTGTCAATGCTTCAAAGGTCAACGCTGATAAAAAGTCAAACACTGTCAAACCCAAACCTTTTGTCCAGCAAAGTCTACAAGTTGTTAGACCAACCCCATTATTTACTAAAGGGTCTAATACTTATGGACAAATACCTTTTCAGAAGACCAATATGTGGTCTAACAGACAATGGGTTCCTGTAGCAAACCCTAGGTTCAACGCTGATAAGGGTAATTTCAGCGTTGACAAGAACAAATTAAACGTTGACAGGAACATTGCCATACCAAGTAATGGAAAATATTTGCAACCAAAGGGAAAGGGGTCTAAAGATTCTTCTAGCTTGACATGGAGACCTAAACAAGAACACAACCCTAATTCAGATGGGATTTCTATGACCTGTAACAGATTTCATTATATTTCAAAGGTCATAACAAAACCAATTGGGGTTAACTGGGTGTTTAATCCAAAAAGGGATGAACAAGAGGTTCTCATAAGGACTAAGTCCGTTCTTGTTGAACAACCTAATGAATCCAAGTCTGCTCAGGCTTGGGTTCCCAAAGAAAACTAATTTGTTTTCATTATGTGCAGGGCATTCAAAAGCAGGTTAATGATTATGGATATTGGGATAGTGGATGCTCTAGGCACATGACTGGGAAGGAAGATTATCTGACAAAATTTATCCCCATTAAAGATGGTGACAAAGTGGACTTTGGAGGAGGATATGGGACTATCACTGGCAAAGGCACTCTTCTTACCAACAATTTGCGTTTTGAAAACGTGTTTCTGGTAAAAGAACTTGACTATAATCTGTTTAGTGTATCACAGGTTTGTGATAACAAAAATAAGGTTCTTTTTACTGATACGGAATGCTTGGTGTTGAGCAAAGATTTTAAAATACCAGATAACAAATTCATTGATTATAGAACACCTAGGCGTAAGGACATTTATAATGTGAATCTTAATGGAATTAGGATGAATAATAATTTGTCATGTCTATATGCTAAGGCTTTAGTTGATGAGAGTAATCTTTGGCACAGAAGATTAGGGCAAATTAATTTTAAAAATATAAATAGACTTGTGAGACATGGTTTAGTTGATGGTTTGCCTGAAAAGGCTTTCCAAAATGACCATTCTTGTGTTGCATGCCTTAAAGGCAAACAGCACAAGGTCTCATTTAAGTCTAAACCAGTGCACTCTAGTTCTAAACCACTTCACTTGCTGCATATGGACTTGTTTGGTCCAACTAATATAGAAAGCTTAAATGGTAAATCCTACTGTTTTGTCATCACTGATGATTTTTCTAGATTTACTTGGACTTTCTTTTTAGCTTTAAAAAGTGACACTGATGATACTTTGATTAACTTTATTACCCAAATTGAAAAGAAGTCTGGTAATGAGGGTAAGATGCTTAGAAGTGACAATGGGGGTGAGTTTAGAAATAAGTTATTAGATGACTTTTGTGCCAAGAAAGGGAATACTAGACAGTTTAGTGTAACTAGAACCCTACAACAAAATGGGGTAGCTGAGAGAAAGAATAGAACACTCATAGAAGTAGCTATGACTATGTTGGTTGATGCTCACTTTCCCATAGCTTTTTGGGCTGAGGCTGTGAATATAGCTTGTTACGTTCAGAATATGGCATTAGTCAACAAGATCCATAACAAAACACCTTATGAGTTACTTTGGGGTAGGAAACCTAATATTGGTTTTCTTAAACCTTTTGGATGTCATGTAGTTGTTTTGGACACTAGTGATTCCTTAGGTAAGTTTAGTGCTAAAGGTGATGAAGGCTACTTTATGGGTTATTCTGTGCAGAGTAGAGGATATAGAGTTTACCTTAAGAAAGAAAAATGTATACATGAAAAGGTACATGTTAGGTTTTTGGAAAGTAAACATAGTGATCCTGAGAGTGTCCAAATTGGTTATTTGACATAGAACCCCTATCTAGAACATTGAATTATATGCCTGTTTCTAATCCAGACATTATGAAGGTAACTTCAAATGTTGTGGAAGAACAAGTTGTTGAAATTTCAGGTATACAGGTTGATAAAGAGGTTGGATCACAAGAAGGCAAAACATCTCCCATGCTTGAGTATGTTACCATTCCTATATGGACAGATGCATTTGCTGATGCTACTGCTGCATGAAAGGAAAAAGGTGGTCTACAAGTATCACCAGTTGAAAACATGCATGATCCTTCTGGAGTTGACAAAGGAAATTCTGGCGCTGACAAGACAAATTCAGGCGTTGATGGCTCAAACGTTGATGGCTCAAACGTTGACAACTTTGGTTCAGGCATTGACAGATCTTTTAACCATCTTTTCTCTTCTAATAATTTGAACAAGGTGAACCTTCAAACAGTCATGGAGGGGTTCATTCAGATGATGATGGAAGAGAGTCTGAAGAGGATATTCGTAACTTGGAGGATGAGATTGAGGACAACACAATTATTGAAGGAGGAGTGCATACTTCTACAATCAAAAATCATCCTCCTTCGCTAATTATTGATGATGTGATGACTCTTGTGCAAACTAGAAGGTCTCATCAGAATCATGGAGCATTTATTGCCAATATTCACAAGAAGGTTGATACCCATCTTGTTCAAGCATGTTTATTTGCCTGTTTTCTGTCACAACAGGAACCCAAGAAGATTTTTGATGCTCTCAAAGAACCAATTTGGATGGAAGCAACGCAGGATGAGCTTCACCAATTTGTTATTCAGGATGTTTAGGAGTTGTTTGATTGTCCCAGACATGTCAGACCTATTGGGACAAGATGGGTTCTTAGGAACAAAAAGGATGAGAGAGGCATTGTGGTCAGAAACAAGGCATGTTTAGTTGCACAAGGATATACACAAGAGGAAGGGATAGACTATGAGGAGGTCTTTGCACCTATTGCAAGGATTGAGGCTATAAGGATTTTTCTATCCTATGCTTCCTGCATGGGATTTACAGTCTATCAAATGGATTTGAAGAGTGCTTTTTTTATGGCACAATTGTAGAGGAGGTTTATGTAATGCAGCCTCTTGGTTTTGAAGATTCAGAACATCCAGACAAGGTGTATAGAGTGAAGAAAGCTATGTATGGACTTCATCAAGCCCCAAGAGCATGGTATGGCACATTGTCCACCTATCTGGTGGAAAATGGATTTAAAAGGGGCACCATAGACCAGACCTTGTTTACAAAGAAGACTGGTAAGGATTTCTTACTTGTAAAGGTCTATATGGATGATATCATCTTTGGCTCTTCTAGTCCAAAGATGAGTGAAGATTTTTCCAAACTCATGATACACAAGTTCAAGATGAGTGCAATGGGGGAGATGAACTTCTTTCTAGGGTTACAAGTACAGCAGAAAGAAGATGGTATCTTCATCTCTCAAGACAAATATGTAGCAGAAATATTGAAGAAGTTTGGCTTTTCTCCACATGAGAAACGGGATAGCACACCTATAGATACGGAAAACCCTTGGGGAATAGTTGGAGATGGAAAAGAGGTGGATGTCAGGCATTATAGGTCAATGATTGGTTCATTGATGTATCTCACAACTTCAAGACCTGACATTATGTTTATGGTGTGTGCATGTGCACGCCATCAAGTGACTCCCAAAGAGTGTCATGTTCATGCTGTCAAGAGGACTTTTAGATACCTTAGGTGTTATCCAGACTTGGGATTATGGTATCCAAAAGATTCTCCATTGGATCTTATTGCATATTCAGACAGTGATTATGGTGGTGACAAGTTTGATAGAAAATCCACAACTGGTGGATGCCAATTTCTTGGGAGTAGATTGATATCTTGGCAATGCAAGAAACAAACAGTGGTGGCCAATTCTACAACTAAAGCAGAGTATGTTGCTGCAGCTGCTTGTTGTGGACAAGTCTTATGGATTCAGAACCAGTTGTTGGATTATGGGTTTAATTTCAAGCATACCAAGATTTTTTTAGACAATAAGAGTACTTTATGCATTATTAAAAATCCTGTACATCACTCTAAAACAAAACATATTGAAATTAGACCTCATTTTATAAGAGATTGTTTTGAAAAAGGTTTAATACAACCATATAGGGTTGACACAGAATAAAATGTGTCTGATTTATTAACTAAACCTTTTGATATTGGAAGATTTCAATACTTGGTAACAAGTATTGGAATGATCAATCTTACTTAATATGTGTTGTAACACCCGTGAAAGTGCCGTAAGATGCTAAGTTATTGTCTCAAGAGTTGTTCAGTATGAGCATCTCTCTTAAGTTGTGGCTCACTTGTGGATGTGATATCCCGAGCCCAACGTCATTTATTTAATCCTATTTTACGAATAATTTTAAAATTTTTAAGAAATTTCGTTTGTTATATATTTGACGGTTTAAGTTGAAACCAACGTTTACGGCCGTAATTTAACGTTTGACGATTTAAGAAGAACCGATAACGACTACGATACCGACGGATGCCCAAAATTTACATTTTATTATCGATTGATCGATATTTGAGTTTTTCGAGATTTTATTTTTGTTACGTGTTAAGTCGAGTCGGAACCATGTGTATATTCGTTTTGTGTGCGTTTGAACCATTTAAAAGTATTTTCGAGTGCTCGGGACAACCCCCGACTTCCGTAAAATTTTCAAGTCGACTAATAGGTCGTTTCCCGCTATTAGAAGGGTCGTTTACAAGTGAGGACAAAATAATAACTAAATTGCAAGAAAGGCCCCTCCCCTTTTTACAAAAAGATGGAAAAGAAAACACACATCACAAAAACAAATCAAAAATTTTCTTCTCCTCTCTCCTTTTCCTCCATCACCGCCGGCCACCCTAACCACCATCACAAACCACCACAAAAAAATTGATTTTGAGAAAAACTAATCAAAGACCCATGTTTCTTTCATCATTGTAAGTAAATCCCACCCACAATCACATACATGCATCCATTGATTTTTCCAAAAATTTGTGATTTTTCAAAAACGAATTTTGATCTAATTAAACCATACACATGTTTAATTCATGTGCATATAATGTTAATTCATCTATAAAACAAGATGGGGCTTATGATTTTTGTGTTCTACAGCCCCTTAAAGACACAAAATTTTGGGGGTGTTTGGTGTGTTCAAGGTGTTTGATGAAATATGTTGTGGGGTTGTGTTTAAAATGGTGTTTCTAGTGTTTTTGAATTGTTTAAACATATTGCATTTTTGTTTTTATGATTGGGTTTTATGAGGATATTGATTAATAGGGGTTTAGGACTGAAAATGATGTTTGGATATGCTTAGGAGTGCTTAGGATGATGTCTAGTGATGACAAATGGGTTTGAAAACGAGCGTTAGCGTGATTTTGGTATGGTTGATTTTAGGCAGAAAGTTTAAGGCATTTTCGTAAAAATTATTTTGAAAACAGGTCTTGTGGATAGGATAGATTTTTAGAGCATCTTCTTAGCTTCGATTTGGTATAAGGTAGAGCTTACGACTCCTAACGAGTCAAAAGTTATGATATTTTGAAAGTTCGTGTACCGGGAGATGAGAATCAACACAATCCGAAATTGTGTTTGGTTTTGGGTCAAATCCCGGGGACTATAAGGGCTGAATTTTGGTGTCAAACCTGCACATTTGAGTCTATTATAGGACTTAGGTGTCAAATGGGTCAATGGAGTATTTTAAACGGGTCAAACGAGTCCGACTTGGTCAAAGTGCAATTTCAGTCCGAAAAATGTAGGTTAGTAATGTGTTGAGTAACGGGTCGTAAAAGCGAAAACTTTTAATGGGATTAAAAATGGGTTTTCTACAGGTCTTAAGGTATTTTTGAGAATTTTCTTAATTTTTATAACAAGGGTTAAGTCTAGTAAAACAGCCCATACTTTTGGTAAGTATCGGCGAAACCGTAAAATGGATAGTAACTTTAATAACATTGATAAATGATATAAGTCTAGTAACAACTACTTGTTTGATTTTGGCGTGAGTTTTCATAAGCGTTGAGTGTGTTTGTATATGCGTGTGTTTAGTACAATTATGTACGCGGTGTATTGATTTGGTTTTCGTACTTTGACGTTTAGGTCAAGTGTTTGATTTTCCCGGGCATCCACGTCGTCAGTGACATTTCTCGTTACGTCTTCGCTAGAACCACTACTACTACACAAGGTGAGTCTATAGCCTCGCTCTTTACTTATTTCAAATGATTTTACCCGCGAGGGGGATACATGCTATTTAAATGAAAATGAACATAAGTCTTGAATGATTGTTGGACCCGAATGTTGCCTTAGAAATTGTGTTGAGTACCTAGTTGCAAAAGACCCTAATTTCATGAACTATTAACTATTGTCTTGCCCTTGCGAAGGGGGAAATAGCCGCTTATACAAAGTGATAGTACTATGGGGTTGACTACCCTATCCGAGACGAGGGCTAGTACGTTGATACCCCCTGCGGACGGATAATTTGTGATAAGAGATAAGGTATAATTGCAATTGATGCCTTATTAGGGGCCATGGTTTCATCTGAATCACGCCGGTAATTATTACGCGGGTGATGGAGTTAACGGTTTAGTGTCATGAGCTTAAACACAATTGTCATATCCTTTAATAATAGATTGTATGGCCACAATGCTATTGAATGATCATGATTGGTTTTTTTTTTACACTTATGTTCAACTGATGTTTTGATAAACCTATAGATTCGCTCAACCTTTGTGTTGACGATTTTAAGCATGTGTTTCAGGTAATCAAGGTTGATAGCAGTGGAGCATGCGAGGATGGAAGTTGTTGTGGCTTGGCGGTCTACTTGTTTTCCTCCCTTTTTGCACTTAAAACTCTTTTATATTATGTCATGAGAATGAAAATGTACTTTTTGGTTGAGATTCAGTGGGGACCTAAACGCAAACTCTGTTTTGTATTATCTTGGGATTTGGAAAACCGTAGATTTGTATAATTTAAAAATGTTTAAATTCATGTTTAAACTTTTACGTCTCTTTGAGTCGTTTAATATAGCTTATGTGTGATGATAACTACGTAGCACCTAAATGTGGTAGTTCCGCTGCGCATAGCATTTGTGGGGGTGTTACAGATTGGTAATCAGATCCATAAGTTATAGAGAACTAGGTCATTTTGAAAAATCCTAAACTATAACTTTTGGTGTCGTAAGAAATTGTCCAAGCACACAACTATCCTGCATGGCTCCGGTAAGAATTCTTTAGCATTGCTCTATATTTTAGATGTATCCCTCGAAATTGATATGAATTCTCTAGTATTTAGTAAGTAAATACTTGGATATATATTGAGATATATTGTTTTGTACGTTGAGTACTTATCATCGTAATTTGCAAATTCTTGTAAAGATTATCGTATATGTTGCATGTAATTGGCATAACGGGCTACATTGCATTACATGGCAACACCGTGTTGTAATCCTACATGTATGTAGGAAGGGTTGTATGTATAAGTATGTATATACTATGGTATTTAAAGGCATTGCACGTGAAGCAATGGTCCTTGAGTGATTATCGTACATGTTATAATGCGGTTTTGTTGAGAATTCGGCCTCACCGCAAATTATCAATCTTGATAATTAATTGATTGTTCGGATAACTGAATATGAACCTCGTTTGATACTCTAGATACGTAAATAACGCTTCGTAACATATTGTATATTGACTAGAATGATCTCGATTGTCGTTATCGCATCGTGATGTGTCATTGTGGACATTTTCTTTTGAAACGTAATTTACTTACGTATTACTTTATTTTTCTTTATTCCTTATGGGTTTGATATGATAGTTGGCGTAACTATAATATAGACGAAGAATAATCAACGATGCGTACATCGTAGCGACGAATCACATGTGTATGTTATAAAACATGGTTGAGGCGTGTTACCATTAAATCGTTGTTTACTATTCTACTTGAATTTTAAAGATGTGTTTTAAAATAGACTAGCGTTGTGATCAATCGCGATAACTTGAAATTTGGTTGGTTTTTGTGTTAATTTTGCGGAGTACGATTTCGAGACTCATCCGAGGCCGATAACAACACTTAGTTGACATACGTATTCTCGCTTCACTTACTTCATTTTGTTTTGTTGTTTCATTATTTTGAATTCGATATTATACATGACGAGGTCCGGCATTTGTGTGAGTTAAGTAAGTATCGAATTTTGTTGATTGAATGGTTTAAACATAAAGTGTTTTACATATTTAATACTTGGCGGATGAAACTTTTGGATAAAAATGACTTATGATGTGTTTTGTAACCAATAAAATATGTGTAGAGTGTAAATGGACAAAGTGAAAATATTTTTTTCTTCTTCTTCCTTCAACCTTGGTTGGTAAATCTTAATAAGTAATTATTATTACTCGTAAAATCCTTGTTTTTATATATTAATAATTTGATACTAGAAGCTAGTGATGGATTTGTTAAGAATTTATTTAATATAATTTTAAAAAGGAGTTTATAATAAAATTTACGATATGACTATTGAGTATATGTAACTTGGATTTAGTATGAATTAATTTTCGGGTCAATATAGTAAACTTTTGGCGTATCTTGTAATATAAAACATGAGTAGAAGAATTGGTCATGCATTTGGAGATAAAAACTTTGTAAAATTTGTTTTATTTTAAACATAAGGTTATGTTTACGTATGCATTGGTGTAAACTAGAACACGTTACTTGTTGTATTGAATAAACTGGGTTAAAAATCGGAATGTACACTTTAAGTGAGAAATTATAATGCTTGAAATGAATTATAAAATCTTGATGGAACGTCATTTGAAATAATTTGTTTGTCTAATTGTCGTTATAGAGAATCAATATGTGTAATTTGATGATGCTTGTTTAAAATCATTTGAAAAATCTTTCATTTTATTCCGCTGTGAGATGTGTTAATTTTAAAATTGTTTGATAACGAGCTAAAGATTAAAGGTTGAATTTTATATATTTTGGAAATAATTGAAATAAGCATTTTGATCACCTACTTCATTATTATATTATCATATTATTATCATTAATTTTTGAGATTCAAGTCTCGACTAAAATCAGTAATTTATCCGAGATAATACTACGTGAAACGTCTTTGACGCCTGACTCGAGCCGCGTGAATAAAATATAGCAAATCAATTGTAAGGAAGACATGTGTGTAATAAAAGTCAAAGGTTGAATTTCTAAGAGTTAATTGGACTAGTTTGAGTCATGTTGGATACGTGTATCTTGGTGATAAAATGAGTCGTAATAACAGTAATGAGAAACTTTGAAAACTCTTACTATGTACGTTTTTGGTACTTAAGATATGAGCATTAATGATATTTTGACACAAGTATGGAGATTTTCAAACCTAATGATTTTATCAAATATGATGACCGAGTCACCGCCTTACTAATGTTAGTACTTTCCTCTTGAGATTGTAACTTTTCAGAAATTAAAACTTTGTAAGTTGAAAAATGAAAGGTGTAAATTCTGTAATGGTGTAACCCAAATTAAAAATGTGTGAATGCTCGCTTCTACAATGTGCAAGGTAACACAAATTATAATACGCTAATGGATTACCCAACAAACGAATATTTGTATTATTTTCTTAAGATGTATATATAATGTTTTGAGTCACGATGGTTCGATCGTGCGACATCACTTCTTTGATTTTGTGAGTCTGTATCTAAACTTGAGTCGTCATGTGACTGTTCATTTTAACATTTATCATGATATGAAACCATTATTGTTATATTTATTTTAAAACTACTATTTCGCTAGTACTTGAAAATGAGGGTATGTCACCCGGTGTATTTTGTCATGTTCATGGACGCCGTAACTTTCTTCTTTCGGTTAATAGAACCTAAAATTCTGTATTTACTTGTATGATGCTATAAATCTTCATTAGAGTGGTTGTTTAATTATATTTAACAAAAGCGAGGAGGCGTAGCCGCTTTACCAAATTGTAGAGGTGAAAGAACTCGATCTTCCTGGTGAAATTGTTTCTATTTAACCAAGTGATTATTCTTCTCTCCCCGTATACCCCTGGTGGAATGGGTGTGCAACTCGAGACGATGGAAATTATGATCGTTGTTTTATTTTTGAAGCTTGTGTTGATATTCATTTTTTTTACTCCATGTATTCGTAGATCGTTGTTGTTATCCCGAGACTTTTGTCATATGTTTGAAGTACTTTCGTTTCTGATGTAGTTAATTTCAGTTGGCAATTATATTGCTCGATTACCTCGTTAGATCCCATTGATTTTTAATTTTATTACTTGTTGTGCTTGCAATGATCTTTAATCATGAACCACCTTACCGTTATTTTGTGAATAGTCCATTGTGAAAAAAAAATAAAAAAATAAAATAAGGTATGAGTGTGTCAAATGTTTTGGTGAACCAAATGCAAATGGTGTCGATTCCTTTATTTAATTATTTATTTATTTTCCTCACAAAAAGGCAAAGTAAACGTATGATTTCAAAATGGATGAAAAATGTTTGATGTGTTTCTTAAAACGATGATAGCAATATTTTCCCATTTCAAATTTCATTTCAGATGATTTAATTATTTTGAAGACTAGGTCGAAAACTTCCATAGTCGTGTTTGGTATGTAATAATAATGTTTGTGTCGTCACTCGATCCTCAATTATGCACAGCTTAGCTAACTAGGCATAATTCAGGAAGAGTCCTGTTTTGTTGGTTGTTGTTGCTTGATCCTTAAGTATGCATGATCTAGCTAATTATGCATAGTTTAGGAAGGGCACGATCGTGTCAAACGAATTGGTCATCTTGAAACTTGTAGTGTTTTGATAAACGTTTGGATGAGAACGTTTCTTTTAAAAATGGTGGATCATCTTTGCAAGTAGTCGTAATTTCTTTGATTCTTAAAGAAAATTTTTTGAATTTTCTTGTGTTCTTTAAAATCTTTTCTTTTGTTTGGCGTTGACTTAGTAAGTCACTGTGACCGAGTAATTTTGGAAATGTGTTGTGTGTAATGTGTGAAATTTATCGAAATCACGAAGGTGTTGATGAAATACCAAAGGGGCTCGTACCGACACTGAGAAGAAATTTTAAACAAGAATAGAAGACTGCCGAAGTAGAGGAACTCCGAGTTCGAATAACTCCGAGGGAAATAAAGAAGACTTCTCCTACATCAAACATATCGTACCTTATTTATTTTCTTTTCTCGTTCTTTTGGTATGTTTAATGTCACGCGATAAACTGTTGAAGTTTACCAACTATGCATCGGTAGTTGGAAGACAATTCCATTACCGTCTTCGTTTATTTAAGTAAGGAATCCTCTTTGCTTGACTCAACCATCCTTGATTTTCAATGGTTAAACGATAGATAGCCATAGTTGATGTTTGTGTGGTAAACCACTGCTTTTTATGTATTTATGTGTTAAGAGATCTGGTCGAGTGATCGTAAGTTGTGAGAACTTGAGACGACATTGTCCAATGAAGTCCGATCATGGGGAACACGTGCCATGTAATATATTTCTTTTTATATTTAATTGTGAACGGTGATGCTTGTTGAGATTTTGACCACGTTTGGGACGGAAGTGAGATGGTGTTCTTGAAATATCTTTTGGGTATGGATCCGTGTGTGAGCACCCTGCGATGACATATGTACGTATTTTATTTCTTTTTGGATATGCATCCATAGATGGCAAGCTCGTAAACCTTCTTTAACTTGCAATTTTCTTTTGACTGGACTCATCCGAGAAATATGTCGAATATTCTTATTTTATCATGGCTTGGCTATTAGCAAGCATGAGTTAACTTGATTGAACTTATTTACTTGGCATGGGTTGGCTATTTCGCAAACATGTCGTGATACGACTTTATGTGCTTCATAGTGACTTTTGTGTTTGATTGGATTGTGACGTTTTCGAGAGAGTTATGTATACGTCGGATGATTACCGTATCGATGGATTCGTTTTTGATGAAATAGGTTTGTATGTACCTAATATTGCGACAAGGTGATTTTGTACGACTAGTAATAATTACTTCGTCTTTTATATTTTGAACGTTTTCCGATGGGGTTATGTGTGACCCGTGTGATTTTCTTTATGATTAATTGTTTTTATGAGACGATGAACCAAGTGAAAGGACGATTCGAAAGTTGGAAGACGTGCTCCGAGCGTATGTGTTTGATTTTGGTGGAAGTTGAGATCGTGGAAGGGCGTGATTCGTTTTGGAGAATAAGAAAGGTGGGTCCAAAGGTATGTTGGACCAGTTGCCTACTAGTTGGAACTGCTGGATGAACTCCGTGGAAATGACAATACTCTTCATGTGTCGAATTTGAAGGATTATGGGATGAAAAGGTAGATCACCAGTTGGATAGAATGAAGCAGGAAAAAGTCAGTTGAATGGACTTGAAATGATTCGAGAGGCTACGGGAGAGATGGTGTAGATTAAGAATCACTTGCTAACCGCGAGAAGCTTTGAAAAGAGACGTGTTGATAACCGTAGAAAGAATTTGGGAAATTGAAGTGGAGATCATGGATCGAGATGGTAAGAGACTGAAGCAAGGTGTAATACCCATGGTGAAAATGTGATAGAACCCGAAACGTGAACCGGAGCTCGGAACAGAACATGAAGACCTCTTTAGGAAGAAGTACCTTTACCTTCCTAGTAGTACAAAATGCGAGTACAAGAACCGGAGAGCGCCGGGACGTCGCTCCCTTAAGGAGGGGAGGATGTAACACCCGTGAAAGTGCCGTAAGATGCTAAGTTATTGTCTCAAGAGTTGTTCAGTATGAGCATCTCTCTTAAGTTGTGGCTTACTTGTGGATGTGATATCCCGAGCCCAACGTCATTTATTTAATCCTATTTTACGAATATTTTTGAAATTTTTAGAAATTTCGTTTGTTATATATTTGACGGTTTAAGTTGAAACCAACGTTTACGGCCGTAATTTAACGTTTGACGATTTAAGAAGAACCGATAACGACTACGATACCGACGGATGCCCAAAATTTACATTTTATTATCGATTGATCGATATTTGAGTTTTTCGAGATTTTATTTTTGTTACGTGTTAAGTCGAGTCGGAACCATGTGTATATTCGTTTTGTGTGCGTTTGAACCATTTAAAAGTATTTTCGAGTGCTCGGGACAACCCCCGACTTCCGTAAAATTTTCAAGTCGACTAATAGGTCGTTTCCCGCTATTAGAAGTGTCGTTTACAAGTGAGGACAAAATAATAACTAAATTGCAAGAAAGGCCCCTCCCCTTTTTACAAAAAGATGGAAAAGAAAACACACATCACAAAAACAAATCAAAAATTTTCTTCTCCTCTCTCCTTTTCCTCCATCACCGCCGGCCACCCTAACCACCATCACAAACCACCACAAAAAAATTGATTTTGAGAAAAACTAATCAAAGACCCATGTTTCTTTCATCATTGTAAGTAAATACCACCCACAATAACATACATGCATCCATTGATTTTTCCAAAATTTTTTTGATTTTTCAAAAACGAATTTTGATCTAATTAAACCATACACATGTTTAATTCATGTGCATATAATGTTAATTCATCTATAAAACAAGATGGGGCTTATGATTTTTGTGTTCTACAGCCCCTTAAAGCCACGAAATTTTTGGGGTGTTTGGTGTGTTCAAGGTGTTTGATGAAATGTGTTGTGGGGTTGTGTTTAAAATGGTGTTTCTAGTGTTTTTGAATTGTTTAAACATATTGCATGTTTGTTTTTATGTTTGGGTTTTATGAGGATATTGATTAATAGGGGTTTAGGACTGAAAATGATGTTTGGATATGCTTAGGAGTGCTTAGGATGATGTCTAGTGATGACAAATGGGTTTGAAAATGAGCGTTAGCGTGATTTTGGTATGGTTGATTTTAGGCAGAAAGTTTAAGGCATTTTCGTAAAAATTATTTTGAAAACAGGTCTTGTGGATAGGATAGATTTTTAGAGCATCTTCTTAGCTTCTATTTGGTATAAGGTAGAGCTTACGACTCCTAACGAGTCAAAAGTTATGATATTTTGAAAGTTCGTGTACCGGGAGATGAGAATCAACACAATCCGAAATTGTGTTTGGTTTTGGGTCAAATCCCGGGGACTATAAGTCTAGTTTGGTAAATGGTCAAGGGCTGAATTTTGGTGTCAAACCTGCACATTTGAGTCTATTATAGGACTTAGGTGTCAAATGGGTCAATAGAGTATTTTAAACGGGTCAAACGAGTCCGACTTGGTCAAAGTGCAATTTCAGTCCGAAAAATGTAGGTTAGTAATGTGTTGAGTAACGGGTCGTAAAAGCGAAAACTTTTAATGGGATTAAAAATGGGTTTTCTACAGGTCTTAAGGTATTTTTGAGAATTTTCTTAATTTTTATAACAAGGGTTAAGTCTAGTAAAACAGCCCATACTTTTGGTAAGTATCAGCGAAACCGTAAAATGGATAGTAACTTTAATAACATTGATAAATGATATAAGTCTAGTAACAACTACTTGTTTGATTTTGGCGTGAGTTTTCATAAGCGTTGAGTGTGTTTGCATATGCGTGTGTTTAGTACAATTATGTACGCGGTGTATTGATTTGGTTTTCGTACTTTGACGTTTAGGTCAAGTGTTTGATTTTCCCGGGCATCCACGTCGTCGGTGACATTTCTCGTTACGTCTTCGCTAGAACCACTACTACTACGCAAGGTGAGTCTATAGCCTCGCTCTTTACTTATTTCAAATGATTTTACCCGCGAGGGGGATACATGCTATTTAAATGAAAATGAACATAAGTCTTGAATGATTGTTGGACCCGAATGTTGCCTTAGAAATTGTGTTGAGTACCTAGTTGCAAAAGACCCTAATTTCATGAACTATTAACTATTGTCTTGCCCTTGCGAAGGGGGAAATAGCCGCTTATACAAAGTGATAGTACTATGGGGTTGACTACCCTATCCGAGACGAGGGCTAGTACGTTGATACCCCCTGCGGACGGATAATTTGTGATAAGAGATAAGGTATAATTGCAACTGATGCCTTATTAGGGGCCATGGTTTCATCTGAATCACGTCGGTAATTATTACGCGGGTGATGGAGTTAACGGTTTAGTGTCATGAGCTTAAACACAATTGTCATATCCTTGAATAATAGATTGTATGGCCACAATGCTATTGAATGATCATGATTGGTTTTTTTTTTTTTACACTTATGTTCAACTGATGTTTTGATAAACCTATAGATTCGCTCAAACTTTGTGTTGACGATTTTAAGCATGTGTTTCAGGTAATCAAGGTTGATAGCAGTGGAGCATGCGAGGATGGAAGTTGTTGTGGCTTGGCGGTCTACTTGTTTTCCTCCCTTTTTGCACTTAAAACTCTTTTATATTATGTCATGAGAATGAAAATGTACTTTTTGGTTGAGATTCAGTGGAACCTAAACGCAAACTCTGTTTTGTATTATCTTGGGATTTGGAAAACCGTAGATTTGTATAATTTAAAAATGTTTAAATTCATGTTTAAACTTTTACGTCTCTTTGAGTCGTTTAATATAGCTTATGTGTGATGATAACTACGTAGCACCCAAATGTGGTAGTTCCGCTGCGCATAGCATTTGTGGGGGTGTTACATGTGTTTTGGGAACTTACTATAAAAGAATGTACAAGATATGCATTGTTATTGGTATTTATATAAAATTAGATTTTCCACTTTATTTGTCTAACGCTGACAAAGGTTATTTTAACGCTGACAAGTGTTAAATTGACGTTGTCAACAACATGTTAGTTTTGTGGTTTTTGATCTAATTATGCAGGCGTTGTTAGCATTGTACATTTGGATACAGAGTTGCTTTTGGATTCTTGGAGAATTATTGGAGCATGTTTTAGTTTATGGATGATGGTTGGAATATTTATATTCCTATCTTGACATAAATTTTTATTACATGCATATTATTTGGCAACTTATGTATCATAGTTTAAGGGGAGGTTTAGGAAACCTTTAGGACTTTTTGGGTATTCATATAATACTCTTATCACAATTCTAGATTGTGTCTACTGGTGAGTATGAATTAGTTTACTAACTCATGAGGCACTGTAGCATGCAAAGTTGATATACTATGCACGCTGCTAAGACTTTTTGGCCTAGAATTGGATGTGGTCTGTTGGGAGACTTGGGTATGATTTTTATCGGGCTTACCTGGTAAGTTACACAGGATTTTATGAGATAACTTCACTTTTAAGAACTTTGGTTAGCAAGGGACACTTGAGGACTGTTATGTCTATCTTGCTTAAGCAAGTGTGTATGATTGGACAGTGCTTGCCACCCTATAGTAATTTTCAGTTTATAGGTTATCTTCACTAGGATAAATCACTTTGTTAGGGTATTTTTTTCATTTTTATTCTTTTTATTTTTGGACGTTGACAGATTTGTTTCTAAACGTTGTTAGGACCAATTTAGACGTTGACATGGCTTTTTCCAACGTTGACAAGAATATAGCCGTTGGGCGTTGATAGGTTATTTTTGACCGTTGACACTCATTGGGTCCTACCCAGTTGTTATTTTTGACGAAAATTGGGGCCATAATTTTGGGAGTTGGTAACTTTTAGTTAATGAACAAGATAAGTTATTTTCTTTTCAAGATTTTCATCATAATATTTTGAAAATAACTACCTAATTTTTGACAAATCACATGTGCCTACCTCTCCTATATATTTGGCTCCTTCTTTTTAAACAAGGTAATTTCATATTCTTGTCTGACAAACTTTTCTCCTATCTTCATCTTTCATAACCTTTCACACAACTTTCTACATCAATGACGCCTAGGTTTAAACTGAGTGACTTGGTATTGGGGTTCAGAAGTCAGCATAACACGGTTGCCTATTTGGAGGTTGATGATGCTCTGTTTCCTCAATATACTCAGATGGTGGTGTATTTGAATGCATATCCACTATAGTATGCACTTTCTCATGCTCCTCTTATCCATGTCACTCATATTAAACTTGGAACACTGTTAGTTTCTCAACGCTTAATAATGTGACTACATTAACTGCCATTATCCATGGGCGTCCATAGGTGGTTACTAAAGCCTTGGTTCGCCAGGATTTGCATCTTAATGATGTAGACGGTATAACCACTCTACCCATTGGTGAGATAGAACAGGGACTTAAAGCTTTGGGTTATCCTTTCCCTGAAGAGGGTACTTTAAATAAATATAAATACAGGAATTTCCCCCAGCTTGGAAGTACTTAATACATGTTGATATTATGATTTTGCTTGGGTTCAGGTTAATCTCCATATCCTCTCGAATTGATCTTGGTTCTAAGTGGAATGATTGTTCTTGGTTACTAAAAGGGGAGTGTTTTTCTATTCTACTAAAGGTTTAAATGTACGAAAATGTAAACTTAAATCAAAGACAATTAATTTAATAGCAATAAACAAAACTTGAATTAAAATGAAAGTATAAAATGAAGAAACAGTAAATAACACTTATCTAGATTCGAAATACTCAAAAGAAAGTTGATTCGGAAGTTTCTGCCTTTCACTTGATCCGGAACTCCTTGATTCGGAAGTTTGATCCGGAACTTCGTTCGGAACTTTACTCGGAACCTTCACTCGGAACCTTCATTCGGAAGTTTACTCGGAACCTTCATTCGGAACTTGGGTCGGAACTTGATTCGGAAGATTTGGCTCGGAAGTTCACCCGGAACTTCGTTCGGAAGTTGTTGATCCGGAAGTTCGTCCGGAACTTTTGGTCCGGAAGTTTATTCGGAAGATTTGGGAATAAAACTCATTCGGAACTTTTAAAAATTGATTCGGAACTTTTTAAGGGAGAATTCATTCGGAACTTTAAAAACTCATTCGGAACTTTTGAAAAGCAAATTCATTCGGAACTTCTTAAACTCGTGCGGAACTTTGTGTTCGTCCGGAAGATTTAGTTCATTCGGAAGTTTTAGTTCATCCGGAACTTTTGGTTCATCCGGAACCTGGGAAACTCAAGAACAGTAACTTTACCCGAAGAACAGGGAAATCGATTTTAAGCCAAAAATCACCAAGTTTTTCACCAAAACTTAAATAAAACTAAACACAAATGATATACCAACCAATAACTACAAATCCCATCAATAAAAACATAAAACCCAACAACTTTTAAAGATTAAATCAATCAAATAAGAACTTAAACTTTTAACCAAATAGATGAGATGAACAAGATGAAATGGAAAGATTGATGTATTGAATGATTAAGGTTTTAACAATCACAAAACAAAGATTAAAATTACAAGATTGAAAAACAAAGATCAAATCACCAAACACCCTAGTGGTGTTGGTGATGTCTACGAATAGAAGGGGAGAAAAAAGAGGAGAGAAGAAAAACTAAAAAAACTCGATGAAAAGTGTGAGGGGATCCCTTTATATAGGTGTCCCCTTTGGTTGGTGAGTGGGCTTTCTCCCGTTCTTCTTGTCTTCTCGTCTTTTAAGAAAAGTTGACGTTTTCGATTCTGATTCGGGATTTGTCGTCGATTAAATTCAACTCGTCTTTTAATTTCTTCGTTTAATAGACTTGAGTTTCTTCGACTTATGTAAATCTTCCGTCTTTGGTCCTTTTCTTCGATAAATCTTCAAATAGGCCCAGTGACTTCAAATCTTTTGCATCTCTTGGACAATAGACTTCGTCTTGAGTCTTTTTCTTCGATAAAACCCGTCCAATCCCATGTTTTCTTCAATATTCATCCGGTTGGCTCTGAAAACACAATAAACACAAAAACCGCGCATAATTCCAAACAAAATGATATTAAATACGTGTTTTGGTCTCGTTTTAGCCAGAATTAAGTGGTAAAAGGATGGGTGTTTACACACCTATCAAATCCCCTACACTTAACCATTGCCATGCCCTCATGCAATGCTTAGCGATAAAGCAATTTTACACTTTTCTCATAATCAATCAACCTTGGCCTTATTAAAATACTACTAAACAAGAATTAAAGTAATAAAAGGAATTAAAACTTTAAAGGAAACAAAAGGATAGAAAACCATTTTCACTTGAAAATAGCTATATGAAAATAACTTGCAAAGAGATCAAGGACTTACATTAGGGCTTCGGTGCTGCGAAGATTAATCATCCTCAAGTTTCACGTTCCCCAAACTAAGCTTAAAAACGAGATCATTGTTATTATAAGTTAGTAAATCAAACACTTACACACATGGCTTAATTATATGCTTAAACTCCCTTATTCCTAGGTGTATCTCTTATATTTTATTCTTGTCTTAAAATGATCATGAAGATACATTTTTGGACTTATTTCGATAGTTTATTAAGGCTGAAAGCAAAATCGGACGATTTGATCAATATTTAGCTAAAGGACAAAATCTCTTAAAACTGCTTCTCGGGATATCAAAAAGTTCATATCTTGGCATAACTCGGTTCACGATTTGAGACCTTTCACGGGTCGATATTTTGCATGTACTTCATACTTCATATCTTGAGAGACGTGCTTGAGATAATGGTCTTCTCGTCGTTAATAGAGTTTCTTCACTTGGAGACTTTTGAGGGGTACTCCAACTTTGTTGACCACGACTTCATGGTTATTTCTTCAATCTCTAATTGGGATTTTGAGATACAACGATCCGCCTCCTTTTCAGACTTGGATCTATTTATCCTCATACCTTGTTAGGGTCTTTTCGGATAGACTTCTCCATGATCTTTACATGAGTTGATTGCTTTTCGTCGTGAGTCTTGATTCTTCATATTGACTTTGGGAATAATGCTTTTCACATCACCTTGGATCTTTAGCAATAAGATTGAATCATCATGCCTTGTTAGGGCCTTTTCGGACTCGCCAATCTTCGCGCCCCGCTTCATAAGTTATGCCTTGGCTATGAACTCTTATCATTACCGAGCAACTATTAAACGATCTTGGGCTAGAAGCTAAGTAACTTCTCAAATCGTACGAACTTACTTATTGCAGATAAATTATTAGCAAGTGATGGGAGAATAGGCAAATAATTACACCAAGTGAGCTTTTGCAAGAATACCGACTTATAATTGACTCTATCATTTCTCGTCCTCCACAATTTAAAATCTCAAGTAATGAGACTCGTGGACACTTAGCCTAATAAACCAATTAAGGTCTACATGGTTAAGGATACTAGCTAGAATAAACTTGGATAAGTCTATTCGGGTTGAGTCAAAATAAACGCAACGGGCCTAATATGTCAAAGATTTCTAAACAAGCTACACCACTTTATTAATATTTTTGACTTTAATGCGGGATATATACATATGAAAGCAAAGATAAAAATTTTAAAAAAATTATGACTAAATGGCCAAAGTTAATAAAAAATTTGAAAAATGTTGAAAAATAGGATTTTCCGGTTAAATGAAGGCATTTACATGGAAAAGTCCACTTAAAACTTCGATAGAAGTCCCCCCTACACTTAAGATAAACATTGTCCTCAATGTTTAAGCATGTGGGAAAAGTCTCCCCTACACTTATGACATTGTGCACGTTGGTTAAATCAAGCTAAGGAAGAGACGACTAACGTGATCAATTTCAAATGTGAATATGGAGAAAATTGAATCACGATAGTTGAGAGATAGAACCAGGTTTCGGATGAAACGGGAGCACGGTTCTTCAGAGATTCCAAGAGTGCACTAATCCATGTAATCACATCACCACACAAAGAAGGCAACCTATATAGGTCCCCCTACACTTAGGAGGTTAAGCGGAAAAGGATAGGTACTCGGGTTGCCTCCCGAGGAGCGCTTGTTTTTGATAACCGAGTCACGAGCCTGACTCGACCCAAAATTAGTTCATGGGGAACGTGGTGAGGGATGGAGTCATCTCTTGAGAGATGTCCTCACCAAAGTACAATTTCAAACGCTGGCCATTCACCTTGAAGTTGGGCCCATTTGGCTGAGAAAGCTCAATGTTGCCATAGGGAAAAACATTGGCGATCGTGAATGGACCAGACCAGCGGCTCTTCAACTTGCCTGAGAAGATCTTCAACCGAGAGTTAAAGAGTAAGACTTGATCACCAACGTGGAACTCTCGGTTCTTGATTTTAGCATCATGGACAATCTTGGTCTTCTCCTTGTAGATCAATGAGTTCTCGTAAGCTTGATTCCTCAATTCTTGTAGCTCGTTGAGTTGAATCTTGCGAAAATCACCGGCTTTGTTGATGTCGAAGTTAGCCCACTTCAAGGCCCAGTATGCCTTATGCTCCAGCTCGATAGGGAGGTGGCAAGCTTTCCCGTACACAAGATAATAAGGCGTACAGCCGATCGGGGTCTTATAAGCAGTACGGAAAGCCCACAGAGCATCATCTAACTTATCGGCCCACGCGGCGCGATCCTCTCCCATAGTACGCTCCAAAATTCTCTTCAATCCACGGTTGGATATTTCGGCTTGACCGTTGGTTTGAGGATGATAAGCGGTGGAAAGATGATGATTGACACCATACTTTGCCATGACTCTTGCAAATTGATCGTTGCAAAAATGAGTCCCGCGGTCACTGATAATAGCACGAGGAACACCGAATCGAGCAAACAGTTTTTTCAAGAATTTACAAACCACCATCGCGTCGTTAGTGGGTAAAGCCTTGGCTTCAACCCATTTGGAAACGTAGTCAACAGCGACAAGGATGTATTCGTTGCCTTTAGAAGAAGGGAATGGCCCCATAAAGTCGATACCCCATACATCAAAGATTTCACATTCTTGTATGATTAAGGTTTTAACAATCACAAAACAAAGATTAAAATTACAAGATTGAAAAACAAAGATCAAAATCACCAAACACCCTAGTGGTGTTGGTGATGTCTACGAACAGAAGGGGAGAAAAAAGAGGGGAGAAGAAAAACTAAAAAAACTCGATGAAAAGTGTGAGGGGATCCCTTTATATAGGTGTCCCCTTTGGTTGGTGAGTGGGCTTTCTCCCGTTCTTCTTGTCTTCTCGTCTTTTCAGAAAAGTTGACGTTTTCGATTCTGATTCGGGATTTGTCGTCGATTAAATTCAACTCGTCTTTTAATTTCTTCGTTTAATAGACTTGAGTTTCTTCGACTTATGTAAATCTTCCGTCTTTGGTCCTTTTCTTCGATAAATCTTCAAATAGGCCGAGTGACTTCAAATCTTTTGCATCTCTTGGACAATAGACTTCGTCTTGAGTATTTTTCTTTGATAAAACCCGTGCAATCCCATGTTTTCTTCAATATTCATCCGGTTGGCTCTGAAAACACAATAAACACAAAAACCGCGCATAATTCCAAACAAATGATATTAAATACGTGTTTTGGTCTCGTTTTAGCCAGAATTAAGTGGTAAAAGGATGGGTGTTTACACACCTATCACATGTCATCCTTCAATGTTTAAGTCCCAAATGTACTACACATAATGAAATTAACAGATCTATTGGTAGTGCCATTGTGTGTATTACTAAAAGGCAAAACTATAATTTTTCTAAAATGATTTTTGTATGGCATGTGTAAAAACAAGGGTAGCAAGATGACTCTGGATTACCCAAGATTTTTACAAATGATTTTTGATGAACAAAGGTACTGAACCAGGGATCATGATGATTTTTATGTGATCCCTGTGCAAAAGAAAGCTATTTTTAGTAAGATGAATTCACCCCCTCACAGAGACTTACCCCTTACCCAAGCCACGCTTGCTGTTATTGCAGCAGCACAACCTCAACCTGGCCCACAACCACAACTTGACCCATTACCTGAACCATCACCTTCACCTCAACATATGGAACTTGACCAAGATCCCTTCAACGCTGACACATTAAATGTTGGCGTTGATACTTCAAATCCAAACGTTGACACCTTTCTACAACAGACCTAAACATCCCTTAACCTTCAAACTACTACCCAATCCACATCATCTTCCTCACCCCAGACTTTAGGATGGAAAAACGCCAAAGAACCATTGGAGTGTTCTCCTCTGGTGGTCCTAGCCATGTTGTAGAGAGAATCACCTCCACAAGTGTGGTTGGTGATATGGGTGAGGCTAGGACAATTGGTACTCGCTTAGATGTAGGCCAAGCCAATCCTAACATCATTAAGACCTCATCCATGCCCCATGAATCTATTTTAGGAGGTCAAATCCCCATTCTAGAAGAGGGAAGATTGAAACCATATACAATGTTGGAATTGACGGCTGTCTGCATTAGCTTGCAAAACCAAAATGCAGACCTGGTACATACTGTCTCTACACAAGGCATTGAACTCAAGCAATTGAGGGAGAGGATTGTTCTTTTGGATGGTGCTATAGGATTCTTCCAAAGGGGAGGATGAGTAGATACATGTGAGTGACAAAGGCTCACATGATGGGGAATCTTTGGGTGTGGCTGAAGCTCTTACAGATTTCAAGAAGCAACCAGGTTTTGATGTCTCTTTGGTTACTCCTAAAAATTTGAATTTGTCCTTTACAGAAATGATGGAGCAGTTCACAAGAAGAGCTGACAAGAGTAAGGTGAGCGTTGATAAGCAGATTTTTGACGCTGACAAGCCAAGCGCTGATACGAGTAAGTTGGGCGTTGACACAAATGTTTTGGACGTTTATACACCTGTAGAAGTGGTTGATGTATTCCAGTCATCAGCTATCATCAAGGAAGTGTCTTCACATGTACCATCATCATCTTTACCCATCATTGATACATTAGATAGGGGTAAAGGAATTATGGTAGAAACAGAGGTTCCCAAGGATGCAACCCAAGTAAAATTTGATTAAATGTTGGATGCACAACTTATGGAACAAGAAAAGAAGAAGGTTGTTGAGTCACCATTTGTGGTTACTTCTGAGGAACAAGAAGGAAGTAATGATGAGAGCAAATATTCAAGTGTTATGATTATTGAAGAACTAGAAAGACTTGAATATGGTGATGTGTTGGCAAGGGAAAAAACTTGTAGAGTTGAAGATGAAGGTAGATTATGATATGCCAAAAGTTGCCCAGATGTACTTTGCTTGGGAGAATAAGATCATGGAGAATCCAGATATGTCTTTATCAGATCAGATATGGAGATTGGAGATTCTACTTAGGATTCAAAGAGATTGTCAGGTAATCCTAAAGTATAAAGCCAACAAATTTTACTCATAATCTAAGAGGGATAGAAGGGAGCTTTATTATATGTTGCTTAGATGTCATCAAGGGGGTTGGACTTTTTAGAAGTTGCAGGGATTATCCTTTGATGAATTGGAGTATAAAGCTTATTCTATTTGGGCAAGAGTGCAAGAGATGAACACTATGAGACTTCTTTAAGATGAAAGAAAGGAAGAGCTTGCAGAAGAGATGCAGATTCAACAGACTTTAATTGTACCAAGACCTAAGAAGAAGGGAGTTCCACTTGAATTCCCAGAAAATATGGATAGATTGAACCCTAGTGAAGCTATTATTAGAAGGAGAATTAAGCTATCATCATTGGAAGTTTCACATATGGTGGAAGTATTACCTCATGATTTCAGAAACCCTATAGTTAGCTATGAAGAAGATGCAAGTGGGTTCTAGATGATTGGCAGATATGAGAAAGAGGTACATACTTTTACTACTCTTATGTCTTTGTTTGCAAGCTTGGATAGGGAAGACATGGTAGACCTTTGGAGGTTACTGCAGGCCAAGTATGAGACTGAAGCACCTACTTCAGTCAATGGAATAAAGATTTGGTCAACATTCAAGAGGATGTGTGCACCAAATGAAGAAGATCCTGTTTGGCAGGATCTTAATGAGGATATCAATGGACTTCAATGGCGTCTATATTCAACAGTTGGTGTGTATCATTTGAGTTCTACAAAGTTTTCTGAGTATCTTCTTGTTGATGCTGAGTATCCTATGTCCAAAGAAGTTTTGGAAAAAATGATGACAACACAGCTGGAAATTGACTACTCAAGTGACGTGGCCAAAGATTTAATTAGATATATTTATTTCCAATATAATTCAATTTGTAAGAATCCTCCTAGTTCTTAGTTTTTATTCAGAAACTTGATTACTAGAGTAGATATCAAGTTTAGGGGAGGATTGTTGGGAATAAAATGTAGCCAATACACTTGGATGCTGACAAGAGCAGTCTGGACGTTGTTAAGAAGAAATCAAGCGTTGACAGGACAAGCGTTGACAGGAAGAAGTCAAGCGTTGATAAGAAGAAGTCAAGCAGTGATAGAAGACTTAGTCTACACGTATTATGTTTCTATTATGTTTCTAGTGAAGATATGTTCGACAATGTATTTCTTATGTTTATCTTTACCAAGAATAGCTGATACGTAGACTCTTGTACAAGGTTCCTTAATCTATAAAAGGAGGCCTTTAGGTTTTGTTAAATATAAGTGTTTATACGTTTCACACTTTCATTGTACGCAAGTTTGATTTATCAATCAAAGTAAAAGTTTGATTTATCTTGTTTGTGTGTTCTTGTTTGAGTATTAATTTCGTATAATACTTGAATTGTTTCATATACAACAAAGTTTCTCTACGTGTTTAACTTGATTTAATCTCGTTTACACAAGCTAAATCGATATAAGTTTGGGATCAACACTCTTCTTTTTCCACGGACAATCACCACCGCAGGTTAGATCATCACGCCTCTCTAATCCTTTTTATAAATCATGGTGAAAGATAACCCTATCATCACGGACGTCCTCAATGTGATGCTTTCGGAAAAATATATTGACTTTTTATCTAAGTATTATAATCCCGAAAGCGTACACCCGACCTATCCAAGTGACGGTGAAGCTATTACGGACACTCCTAAAGGCAAGATAGGCGTGTATACGCGCCTATTTGACTCGGCTAACTACCGCATCCCCCTATCTAGGTTCCTGGTAGATGTGATTTTGTACTACGACTTCCACATAACCCAGCTTCATTGCATAGGGGCATGTAAGATCAACCAATTTGAGATTACCTGCTACACATGTGAGGTAACCCCTACCATGAATTAGGGTTTTTTACTCACCCCAAATGGTGAATGGGTGGCTATCGTTTAAGAAACGATCCGCGACTGCACCTATGACTTAGAGGAAACCCTTATATTCCCTTAAGAGTTGGTACGACCACTACTTTTTCGTAGATGCAAAGGTATTCCCCACCCCTTTTGTTCGTAAAACCAAAGTTCGCTTTGACTACCCTCCTTCATCCAAGGACTATAGCAGTAAGGATTTAAAAATATTAGACACCCACCGCACTGAATTCCATAAGGGCCTGCTGGGGCACTTCCTCTGCTTAGTAGGAATCAGCCGCAGCTATTATGGGAGGGAAGATAGATATCCGTGCTTTCTGACCGAGCGTAGACAGGGTAGGTATTCTATATATTAGATGCAAACGTGTCTTAACAATACTTTTGAATTTACTAGCCCTTAAGCATGCAAATGTCCGCAGAGATGAAGTTGTTCAGATTATTACGCCAAGGTGATCCAAGCAAAGTTCCACAAGGGTCTCGACCACTGAAAGAAGGTGAACCCCCCTTACTAGCTACCACCGTTAACATGACCATCCCACTGGAAGAAACGACTGAGCAGCGGTTGGATGAGGAGGAGCCCGTGATCCATAAGTCCCCTAGATTTCCACAATGAAGACAGTGAGGAGCTACTGCAGGAGAATGCCCCGCCGCACCAAGATGAAGAAGAACAACTCACAGATCCATCAATCAATCGTGACGGTGGAGAAGACGAAATAACACAGGACTCCGGATCCCCCAGCCATCAAAGCCCAAATCCAGAAAGCGCAAGACTACCAGGAAGATGGTGAATAATGTGGAGGCTGAGGCGGGGGAACACAATGCTCATCCAAAGAAACTATGGCAGGAACACCCGTAGTTCCAAGAGGGAAGCAGTACCACCATGCCCCAAGGCAACCCCTCGCCGCATGTAGATAACCAAGTCTGGAAGGCAACTCCTGTGAATGTTGTGGCTCCTTCTATCACGGGACCCTTGATTGACACAACGTAAGTGCCGACAATACTTCATAATACATAATCCACTAACAAAAACTCATGTGTGTTTCAATAACAGGGCGGATCCGTTGATAGTAGCACAGGAGAAGGAGGCGGAAAGGGAACCCTCACCCGTGATATCTATGAGACCTCCATCCCCCCTTTAACTCATGAAGATGAGCCACATTCTGAGGGCCCTGACACCAACCTCCGTCCAGCCTGGAAATTGTCCAGCTTAACAAGTCTAGAGGCGGAGTCTGAGTTCAAACAATTCATGGACCACATAACCCCTCCAGCTCTAGTACAAGTCATAGATGAACTCGAGCACGAGACGCTGCTGGAGTAGTATGATGTGGCCACGGTGCACCAGGTAACAGTCGAAGCGGCCCTACGGCGCCGTCTGGAAGGAGCCTTGGCCAACGTGAGCCGTGCCGAAAGGAGGATTGCTCGCAGAGAAGAACTGGTGTAAAAACATGAGAAGACTATAACCTCCTTGCAGGCAGCCTTGGTTGTAGCGGAATCGACAATTAAGGAACAGGCCAACCACGTTAATGCCCGCCTGGGAGCGAATAGTACATGTACGGTTTGGATGAATGCATATGAATAAGAAATGGGATATTATGGAAATAACAAATAAATCTAAGATATGAGACAATATTTTGCACAATAACAGGTCGTGGAGCTAGCTAGGAACCACGACATTTTATTAGAACGTTTTACGATTTTTTGACAGAATTAAAATCCTAAAACAAATAGAACCTTTCAAAAACATGAAAACAAAAAATACATGGATCTTCATTGAAGCTAACCATAGCGAAGTGTCCATGCGGAGGCCGTAGCCTTTCAAAGATAGCATTTTTTAAGGTTGCAGATATTCCATCTACGTTCTAGGTCATGACCATCCATATCACGCAACTTGTACGCGCCCAATCCTAAGGCTTCCGTAACCTCATACGGCCCTTCCCACTTGGGGCCCAACTTTCTTGTATTCTCCGCGCGACTTGCCTTGTTAGCACGATAAACAAAATCTCTCGGTCGAAAAGAAACACCTTTCACCTTGGCATCGTTGTAAGCCTTCATTCGTGCCTTGGACTTCGCCTCATTGATGGCCGCTATTTCTCTTTTCTCCTCCAACAAGTCCATATTAATCCGGAGTTGCTCATCGTTCGTGACGACATTAACCTCCGTCGTGCGGATGGTTGGCATTCCGATTTTTGCTGGTATAACAGCCTCGGTCCCGTAGGCCAGCGCGAATGGAGTGTCCCCATTGGCTGTTTTAATCATAGTCCTATGCGCCCATAGAACATGTGGCAACTCGTCTACCCACTTTGCACTTCGCTCATCCAAGAGTGCCTTGATGCCTTCGCCTAAGCTTCTATTTGCCCGCTCCACAAGACCATTAGTTTGCGGGTGCTTAACAGATGCGAAGCGCCGCATGATGTTCAATGCCGCGCACCAATCCTTGAATGGATTATCCGCGAACTGCTTCCCGTTATCCGAGATGATTTCTCCTGGTAGGCCAAAGCGACACACTATATTTTCCCAAACAAACTTTTTAACTTATTTGCTCGTAATGGATTTGACCGCCTTAGCTTCTATCCAACGTGTAAAGTAGTCCATTACGACAATTAAGAACTTAACTCCCCCTACAGCAACTGGAAAAGGTCCTGCGATGTCGATCCCCCACTTATAGAATGGCCATGGGGATGTGATGGGTGTCAGTTCTTGCTGCGGATGTCGCGGTACTGGTCTGTACACTTGGCAATCACTGCATTTACGAATCATGTCACGTGCATCCCTATCCATAGTAGGCTAATAATATCCTCTGCGTAAAGCTCGTGCTACTACGGATCGGGGACCTGCGTGCATACCGCATGACCCTTCATGTATCACACTGATCACATAGGTAGCCTGGCGTGGTCCAACACACCACAACCACGGCTGTAAGAAGGAGCGCTTGTACAGAATACCTTCTCGGAGCTAAAAGTGTTGTGACTTTCTTCTGATACGCCGTGCCGCCTTTTCATCATCCGGAAGGGTTTCATCAGTTAAATAGCTGATGATCGGGGTCATCCATGTAGGTCCGTCTTCCTCAACTATAGTTGCGATTTCCCCTTCCGTTATAGATTTTTCCTTTAGTATTTCTACCAAGACTTGCTTGGATAAGTGAGCAAAACTTGTAGACGTGATCTTGCTAAGAGCGTTCACCTTCTTGTTTTCACCTCTTGGTACCTGCTTGATAAAAAACTTCCCGAAAGTAGCTATGAGTGACTTGACTTTTTCCAGGTATTGAACCATGTTATCCTCCTTGGTTATTTAACCTCCTAGAATGTGGTTCGCGACAAGCCGTGAGTCTACATAAGCCTCAAGGTTGCGGACTCCCATTCTAGCGGCGATTTTTAAACCTGCAATCAACGCTTCATATTCTGCCTCATTATTAGTGGCTGTGAATTCAAAACGCAGGGCATAGGTAAACTTCATTCCTTCCGGATTCGTAAGGATAAGGCCAGCTCCTGACCCGTCCGTGCTCAAGGATCCGTCAGTAAACAAAACCCATGGTTCTGCTGGAACTTCCTCTCGTTGGATCACTGGTCTGTCCTCCTCTGGCTTCTCAATTAGGAAATCCGCCAAGATTTAGCCTTTGACCACTGTCCTTGGTCTATAGGAGATGTTATGCTCTCCTAGTAGAATGCTCCACTTCTGTAGCCTACCGGCCACGTCTGGCTTGGAGATGATTTGTTGTATTGGTTGATCAGTAATAACCACAATTGGGTGCGCCTGAAAGTACCGACGTAACCTTTTCGTGGCATATACTAATGACAAAACTAACTTCTCCATAGAGGAATAGTTCAACTCCGTCCCGTGTAGTGTTCTACTTATGAAGTAGACCAGAGACTAGACTGTATCCCTATCCGTCATGAGTACTGCACTTATTTCTCCGTGTGTAGCCGACAGATACATAATGAGCTCTTCCTTAGGTCGGGGTGCCACTAGCATGGGAAGGGCTGCGAGATGCTTCTTAAGCTGATCAAAAGCTTCCTCTGCTTCCTTTGTCCAACGGAAATCTCCTTTCTTGATGCACTTCTTGAGTGTTTTGAATAGAGGTAGTGATTTCGCCGCGTACTTCGACAAGAACCTATTTAACCCGACCAGTTTTCCATTTAGTGATTGTAACTGCTTTCGTGTCTGAGGGGATGGTAACTGTATCACCGCGTCCGTCTTTTCCGGACAAGGCTTGATGCCGTTTGGATCAATCATATATCCAAGGAACATCCCTTCCGTGGCCCCAAACGTGCACTTTTTTGTATTCAGTTTCATGTTGATTCTCCTCAACGTGTCGAACGTCTCCTGGATATCACAGAGAAGTGCTTCCTCCGTATGACTTTTGATGACCAGATCGTCAATATAGAACTCCAGGTTGCCGCCTATCTGGGAATCGAAGGCTTTATCAACAAGTCGCTGATATGTCGCTCCAGCGTTCTTTAGTCCGAACGACATTTTTGTGTAACAATACACGCCCTGACTAGTATGAAACACCGTTTTCTCCTCGTCTTCTTCCGCCATCTGGATCTGATGGTATCCTTTGTATGCATCTAAGAAACACTTGAAAGGGTATCCACATAAGGATTCCACCTTCCAATCAATTTCTTGTAACAGATAGCAGTCTTGCGGACAAGCTTTGTTCAAGTCTTTGAAGTCCACACACATGCGCCAACTCCCGTCATGCTTCTTGACCATGACTGGGTTGGATAAGCACTCGTGGTAGTATACCTTTTGCATGATTCATGCGTCTACTAATTTCCGTACCTCATCCAGTATTACCTGACTGCTCTCTGGTGCTTGACCACGTTTCTTTTGTTTAACAGGAGGATATCCCCGGCGGATTTGAAGTTTGTGTTCTGCTATTGAGCGCGGTACGCCTGTCATGGGCTTAGGCTCCCATGCGAATATATCCAGGTTTGATTTTAGGAGAGAGCACATGGCCCTCTTGTCGTTATCCGAGAGCGTTCCTCCTATGGACACCTCTTGTTCCGGGTAGTCGGGATGGATTGCCACCTTCCAATTGGGGGGGGGGGGGGGTGATCCTTCCTTAATGGGAACAGGCTGGACTGGTGCCGTCACGGCGTGACATTCAGATGCTGTCATGATTGAATTGTAAATAGTAACAATTCCCCCCTCAATAGGGAACTTGATCATACCATGAGCCGTGGACGGAACTGCCCATATAGCCAGGATGCCTGGCCTTCCAATAATCCCATTGTATGGAGAGTGTGAGCATATAACCATAAAGTTCATCCACGCCGTGGTGGACTGCTCTTCATTCCCAATGGTTACTAGCAGACGCAGTTGTCCTATTGGCCAGATAGTGTCTCCACTAAAGCCAATGAGCGGCGACGTGGCCGGTGTTAATTGGCTTCTTATCTCTGGTCGTAGCTGTACGAAGCAGTGTTCGTAGAGTACTTCCGCCGATGACCCTCCATCTACATACATACGGCGAACATTGTGTGTTCCAATGATTACCTCAATCGTGAGAGGTGCATCAGCCACGTCACTTGCCGTAATGGAAGAGAATGAGATTTCTCTGCCACGTGAAAATGTTTGACTAATTTTCTGCTTTGTGCGGCGCTGCCAAGATTGGATCATGTATATAGTCGAAGGTTTGTCCTTTTGGGGATCTTTCTTAACGTGCTTTTTGTTATCCTTTCCATCCTTCCAATCCTTGACCAAATGTTTGAGTTTTCCTGACTTGATCAGTGACTCAATGTGCTTCTTGAGCTGGATGCATTCCTCTGTGCCGTGGCCCGTGTCGTTGTGGAATTCGCAAAAGCGATTTCCTTGACGACATTCCACCGGACTTATCATTAGGGGGAGGCCTTGGGAAGTTCGCCCCTTCTGTCAACAAGATGTCCCGGTAAGTCATCTTTAGGGGGTGAATTTGTCATCCGACCGCCCTCCTTTTGTTTTGGCTCTTGTAGTCCGAGCCCATTCCATTGCCTTGGTTGCTTTGATCACCGGACTGTCTCCTGGACTGGTCGTTCGATCGATAGTTGTGGTTTCCCTTTGTAGGATAGGTTGCGGCTACCGCGGTTTCTCCTTCTACAAAGTTCCTGACCCTTTCCATGAGGTCATCATACTTCTTCGGTCGCTTTTCATTGAGGCGCCTAATTAATTCCTTGTCTGTTATGGCATGCATGTAATCGAAAATATTTAGGAGCTCCGACATCAGTTATGTGCGCGCGCACTCGTCATTGAAACGTTCCGTGAAGTCCTCCGTAGATTCTCCAGGCCGTTGCTTGACGGTTTCTAGTGATACCGGGTCCCTATTATACTTCTTTCGCTGAGTATAATTGTTTTTGAACGCAGTGCGCAACTCAGTGAAGCTATCGATGCTTCGGAGAGTAAGTCCCTTAAACCAATCACGGGCATTGCCAATCAAGGTTGAATTGAACATCTGGCACCATATAGGCATGGGCCATCGTTCGTTTTTTGCCTGCGTGTCAAATATCTTTAGGTGATCATCCGGATCACCAGACCCATCAGAGGTTTTGACGCACGCTGGCATGCGACGCTTCTTATCCTTAGAGCAATTCCGTATGCGGAGGGTAAAAGAATCTTCCCTAGGATCACACCATGGATGGGAGAGATTGGGGTCACACCATGGGAGGGAGAAATCTTCCCCTTCCACCTTACGATAGTAAGGGCCACCGTAGTACCCCTCATCGTCCGATGGTAGTAGAGGAGTACGCCTAGGTCGGCGACTGATATAAGCTTTTTCAGTGGGTTTCTATATTCTCTCGATATCCTCTCGAATTGATCTTGGTTCTAAGTGGAATGATTGTTCTTGGTTACTAAAAAGGGGATTGGTTTTCTAGTCTACTAAAAGGTTTAACTACATTAACATCAAATACAATTAATTTAATGACAATTAATAAGACTAGAATTAAAATTAAAATAAAATGAAGAAACAGTAGTAAGAAGAAACAGAAAGCAAGACTTAAAAATGCTCAAAAGAAAATTGATACTTGAATTAAACTTAAACTTTAACAACTGAAACAGAAAAAGTAAATACCACTTAACTCTTAGTCGAAATGCTCAAAAGAGAAACTGATCCGGATCTTTTGGCTGTTGATTCGGAACTTTCAAACTCTTTTGATTCGGAAGTTGATCCAGAAGTTTGTTCGGAATTATTGACTCGAAAGTTTTAAAAATCATTCACTCGGAACTTTCGTTCGGAAGTTCACTCGGAACTTTCGTCCGGAAGTTCATCCGAAAGATTGACCCGGAAGTTGATCCGGAAGTTTGTTCGGAAGTTCACTCGGAACTTTCGTCCGGAAGTTCACTCGGAACTTTCGTCCGGAAGTTCACTCGGAACTTGGTTCGGAACTTTTGAAGAATAAACTGATTCGGAACTTAAGGACTGATTCGGAACTTTTGAAAAGAAGACTCATTCGGAAGATTTTGTTCATCCGGAACTTTTAGTTCATCCGGAAGTTTTGGTTCATCCGGAACTTTTTGTTCATCCGGAAGTTTTGGTTCATCCGGAACCTGGGAAACTCAAGAACATTAACTTTTCAGAAAAAACAGGGAAACGCGATTTAATCCAAAATCAAGCTAAATAAGCAAAAAGGTTTTACCAAATTAACCACAAATCATCTACCAACTACAAGGATCAAATCCCAATCACAAAAACACAAATTCAACAAATTCTTAAGATCAAAACTCAACTAAATAAGAACTTTAGAACTTGAAATAAAAAGATGATGAAGAACAAGATGAATGAAAAGATTAAAGGAAGACTTGTATTAATGATTAATGTTGAAAAATAAAAGACAAGATTAAACTACAAGATTTGGAAGAAAAATAATCAAAATCACCAAACACCCTAGTGGTGTTTGTGATGACTACGAACAAGAAAAGAGAAAAAGAAGGGAATGAAAACTGAATGAAAAGTGTGAAGGGAACCCTTTATATAGGTGTTCCCTTTGGTTGGTGAGTGGGCTTTCTCCCGTTCTTCTTGTCTTCTCGTCTTTTTAGAAAAGTTGACGTTTTCAATTCTGATTCGGGATTTGTCGTTGATTAAATTCAACTCGTCTTTTAATTTCTTCGTTTAATAGACTTGAGTTTCTTCGACTTATGTAAATCTTCCATCTTTGGTCCTTTTCTTCGATAAATCTTCAAACAGGCCCAGTGACTTTAAATCTTTTGCATCTCTTGGACAATAGACTTCGTCTTGAGTCTTTTTCTTCCATAAAACCCGTGCAATCCCATGTTTTCTTCAATATTTATCTGGATGGCTCTGAAAACACAATAAACACAAAAACCACGCATAATTCCAAACAAATGATATTAAATACGTGTTTTGGTCTCGTTTTAGCCAGAATTAAGTGGTAAAAGTATGGGTGTTTTCACACCTATCAAATCCCCTACACTTAACCATTGCCATGCCCTCATGCAATGCTTAGTGATAAAGCAAATTTACACTTTTCTTATAATCAATCAACCTTGGCCTTATTGGAATACTACTAAACAAAAATTAAAGTACCAAAAGAAATTAAAACTTTAAAGTAAACAAAAGGATAGAAAACTATTTTCACTTGAAAATAGCTACATGGAAATAACTTGCAAAGAGATCAAGGACTTACATTAGGGCTTTGGTGCTGCGAAGATTTATCACCCTCAAGTTTCACGTTCCCCAAACTAAGCTTAAAAACGAGATCATTGTTATTATAAGTTAGTAAATCAAACACTTACACACATGGCTTAATTATATGCTTAAACTCCCTTATTCCTAGGTGTATCTCTTATATTTTATTTTTGTCTTAGAATGATCATGAAGATGCATTTTTGGACTTATTTCGATAGTTTATTTAGGCTGAAAGCAAAGTAGGACGATTTGATCAATAGTTAGCTAAAGGACAAAATCTCTTAAAACTGCTTCTCGGGATATCAAAAAGTTCATATCTTGGCATAACTTGGTTCACGATTTGAGACCTTTCTCGGGCCGATATTTGGCATGTACTTCATACTTCATATCTTGAGAGACGTGCTTGAGATAATGGTCTTCTCATCGTTAATAGAGTTTCTTCACTTGGAGACTTTTGAGGGGTACTCCAATTTTCTTGACCACGACTTCATGATTATTTCTTCAATCTCTAATTCGGATTTTGAGATACAACGATCCGCCTCCTTTTCGGACTTGGATCTATTTATCCTCATACCTTGTTAGGGTCTTTTCGGATAGACTTCTCCATCATCTTTGGATCTTTAGCAATAAAATGGAATCCTCATGCCTTGTTAGGGCCTTTTCGGACTCGCCAATCTTCGCGCCCCGATTCATAAGTTATGCCTTGGCTATGAACTCTTATCATTACCGAGCAACTTTTAAACGATCTTGGGCTAGAAGCTAAGTAACTTTTCAAATCGTACGACCTTACTTATTGTAGATAAATTATTAGCAAGTGATGGGAGAATAGGCAAATAATTACACCAAGTGAGCTTGTGCAAGAATACTGACTTATAATTGACTCTATCATTTCTCGTCCTCCACAATTTAAAATCTCAAGTAATGAGACTCGTGGATGCTTAGCCTAATAAACCAATTAAGGTCTACATGGTTAAGGATACTAGCTAGAATAAACTTGGATAAGTCTATTCGGGTTGAGTCAAAATAAACGCAACGGGCCTAATATGTCAAAGATTTCTAAACTAGCTACACCACTTTATTAATATTTTTGACTTTATTGCGGAATATATACATATGAAAGCAACAATAAAAATTTAAAAATTACGACAAAATGGCCAAAGTTAATTAAAAATTTGAAAAATGTTGAAAAAGATGATTTTCCGGTTAAATGAAGGCATTTTCATGGAAAAGTCCACTTAAAACTTCGATAGAAGTCCCCCCTACACTTAAGATAAACATTGTCCTCAATGTTTAAGCATGTGGGAAAAGTCTCCCCTACACTTATGACATTGTGCATGTTGGTTAACTCAAGTTAAGGAAGAGACGACTAAAGTGATCAATTTCAAATGTGAGTATGAAGAAAATTGAATCACGATAGTTGAGAGATAGAACCGGATTTCGGATAAAACGGGAGCACGGTTCTTCAAAAATTCCAAGAGTGCATTCATCCCTGTAATCACATCACCACACAAATACAAACACCCTATAGAGGTCCCCCTACACTTAGGAGGTTAAAACATAAAAGGATAGATACACGGGCTGCCTCCCGAGGAGCGCTTGTTTTTGATAACCGAGTCACGAGCCTAACTCGACCCAAAATTAGTTCATGGGGAACGTGGTAAGGGATGGAATCATCTCCTGAGAGATGTCCTCACCAAAGTACAACTTCACTCATTGGCCATTCACCTTAAAATTTGGTCCATTAGGTTGAGCGAGCTCGAGAGTACCATATGGAAAAATTTGGGCAATGGTGAATGGGCCAGACCAACGAGATTTTAGCTTGCCCGAAAAGATTTTCAACCGAGAGTTAAAGATTAAAACTTTGTCTCCAACTTGGAACTCTCGGTTCTTAATCATAGAGTCATGAATGAGCTTAGTCTTCTCCTTATAGATCAAGGAATTTTCATAAGCCTCATTACGGAGTTCATTCAGCTCATTGAGTTGGATCTTGCGTAGGTCACCGGCTTTGTTGATATCAAAATTAGCCCACTTCAAGGCCCAGTAAGCCTTGTGCTCCAACTCAATGGGGAGGTGGCACGCTTTCCCGTACACGAGACGATATGGTGTACAACCAATCGGAGTCTTGTATGCAGTACGAAAAGCCCACAAAGCATCATCAAGTTTATCAGCCCATGAGGCACGATGCTCTCCCACGGTTCTTTCCAGAATTCGCTTTAATCCTCGGTTGGATATTTCGGCTTGACCGTTGGTTTGAGGATGATAAGCGGTGGAAAGACGGTGATTGACACCATACTTTGCCATGACTCTTGCAAATTTATTGTTGCAAAAATGAGTCCCGTGGTCACTGATAATAGCACGAGGAACACCGAATCGAGTAAACAGTTGTTTCAAGAATTTACAAACCACCCTCGCGTCGTTAGTGGGTAAAGCCTTGGCTTCAACCCATTTGGAAACGTAGTCAACAGCGACAAGGATGTATTTGTTGCCTTTAGAAGAAGGGAATGGCCCCATAAAGTCGATACCCCATACATCAAAGATTTCACATTCTTGTATGAAATTTTGAGGCATCTCATCTTTATGTGTGATCTTGCCTTGTTTTTGGCAAGAATCACAATGTTTAACCATCTCGTGAGCATCACGGTAAATGGTGGGCCAATAGAATCCCGAATCAAACACTTTTTTGGCAGTGTAGTTGGGACCAAAGTGACAACCGGTGGGTCCTTTGTGGCAAGCCTGTATAATGTCCAAAGCGGCCGGTCTGTCAACACATCGGCGAATAATCAAGTCAGCGCATTGTTTGAATAGAAAAGGGTCATCCCAAAAGTAAGTCTTAACATCGTTCAAGAACTTCTTTTTTTGTTGGGATGTTAACCCTTGGATGAGAACACCACCCGCTAAGTAGTTTGCAATATCGGCAAACCACGGGGTGCCATCAAGATTGAGATTTATAGACATTAAGGTCTCAAGTGGGAAAGAATCATTGATCTCTTTGTTTGGATGATCCCCTTGATATGGATCCTCGAGTCTGCTCAGATGATCCGCGGCCAGGTTTTCGGCTCCCTTCTTGTCACGAATTTCAATGTTGAATTCTTGAAGGAGTAAAACCCAGAGAAGAAGTCTTGGCTTAGAATCATGCTTTGTCATCAAGTACTTCAACGCGGAATGGTCCGTGTATACGATTGTGGTGGAAAGGACAAGATAGAGGCGGAATTTCTCAAAAGACAACAGCTAAAAGCTCTTTTTCGGTTGTCGTGTAATGCAATTGAGCCCCCGTCATTGTCTTGCTAGCATAGTGGATTGGTTGGAAGTGTTTATTCACTCTTTGGCCCAAAACCGCATGATGAGATGGCATTTATACATGATCTCATCGTTCTTTTCGTGCTTTAAATGCATTAAAATGTCATAAAATACCATATATATGCTTGTGTTTGTTTACTTGTATTTTAGGTATGGATATCGTGAAAAAGACAAAAGATCACAAGTTACAAGGAAAAACGGACACGAGAAACGAAGCCGTACAAAGAACCGGGCCTTAATCATGGAATTCTCAACAAATACCCTTGAAGACTTGAAGACAAACAAGATTGATCCTCAATTATTGAAGAAATGACACTTAAAACCCTTGTATATTAATAATTACAAGTTTGGTCCCTTAAGTTTGTCAAAATTACACAAAAGGTCCTTCAACTTTGAAGAAATGGCAAGATTAGTCCCTCAACAAATCAAAATTGCCAATAATGGTCCCTCATGAAGTCAAAGATACAATGAAGACCTTTGAAGATCAAGAATGTCCAAGATTAGTCCTTGAAATATCTCAAAATGGCAAAAATAACCCTTGAAATCCTTTTTCCAAAGTTTTGTGCCAAAACTGCCAACATGTGAAACTTATTTACAAAGCAAAACACGTTTTAGGGCTGAAAATCTTTATTTACCAAAAATTCCAAAACACAAGGGCTAAACATGGGCAAAGGAAACATTTGAAACGAATTTGCGCCAAACAAACACCTTTCCCCCAATTTCGGATCAAAAAGCTTACTGTTCATCTTTTACCCCACCCAGAATTACCACCACTTAAACTTAGGGTAATTTCCAATTACCTTTGCACATGTGTGATTCACACATGCAGAAACCTATCCCAACCTTAAAACCCTTAATCCCACTCACTATGGACCCCACCCCCAATTCCCGTTTAACCAATCACATGACACCTTGGCCTCCAAGTTATCTGAAATGGCAAAATCAACAGCTAAGAGTCCTTGCTTCATTCCAAAGCTAAAATGAACAGCCAAGATCACTTTGGACAGCTCACACCAAGAATTCGTCTAGAAGACTCAAGGGCATAATAGGGAATTCAGTTCTAGGGTTTGTGAATAGTGTTTAACCAGACATTTGCCTATAAAAGGAGACCTCAACATGTGAGAGTCCCTTTGTTCCAATTTTAGGCTATCAATCTTTGTAATTCATTTTTAAGTAGTAAAATTTTGATTTTCTGATTTTTGAGAAATCTTGTTCTTGTTTATTAAAAGTTGGTGTTGGAATAGCCTAATTCTAAGTTCCATTTATATGTTTGAAGGTTTTTGAGGCAAGGTTTTAGTTGATAAAGCTTGGGTTTCAAAAATCAGAAAGTGCTTGTTTATTTGATCTCACCTTATTGTTTATTCATCTTAGCAGCATTGGAAGCTGGTACTTGTTTTGCTAGTACCTCAGCTCAAACAATCCAGGGCCTGGATGTAGGTCTTGGAGGTTTGCACCTTCTTCCCTTTTCAATTTCTCTTTTATTTTCTGAATTTTTGGTGAATTTGCATGTTTATGGTTGAATCTGTGTTATTGTGGTTGAATATTGTTGATTTGGCTTGGTTTGATGTTATTGAGGTGTTATTGTTCTGATTTGGGGGCTGATTCTTCATAAGCCTTTGAAAATTTATGAAATCAAGTTTTAAAAGGGTGTTTGGGATTACTGCATAAGTTAGATTTGTGGCTTGTTAAGTGCTTGTGTGTTGTTTGCAAGTATTGGTTTCTGCTTGTTGGGTGTTTTTGTTCATCTGTTTGCAGGTTTTGAGGCTTTGAACACATTGATTCATAAATTGGCTATAAAATCTTCATAACTTGGTAAAATTGGCTAGGATTTTGAGGACACCTAGATCTAAGCATAGGTTAGGGCTAACAAGTGCTAAATCATAGTTAATCACACCAGGGTAGAAGGATTTGAGGCTTGAAATTGGATCAAGTGTCAAGTATATCAGCAAACTGTTTCTACATATTGTTCATTGTTCATCAGTAACATTTTGTGCTTTGATCTTGCTATTTACTTTGATTCAGTGTTTGATTCTTGATGCTTTGTGTTTATTGCTAGTTTATATAGCTTGTGTATGCATCTGGTTAAGTTTGGTTGGCTTATTTTGCTTAAATCTGCTTATTAAGTACTTAACTGCTTATTTCCATATCTGGTGCTTATCTGGTGACTGTTTGGCTTATTGTGGCTTATTGTGTGGATCATTTTGTGATTTTATTGTTGCTATTAACTCCTTGTGGTTCACTGATCACAAGGGTGCCCTTGTTTGCAATTGAATCAAACCAGAACTCTCAAATAAGCTTGGTCAATTAGTCAAAGCAGTGGGAACTCCTTTCCCCTCCTGGTTGCCACTGATAGTGCAATTTTGGTGTCAGCTTATCAATAAGCTATAATAGCTTATTTTAACCAGCAACAACTTTGTTTTTGTAATAGGTGCTCATATTTTGACCCATTTGTTCATCCTGGAGCATTTGGGTGGTTGACTTTTAGGTTTGACTAGAAAACCAACTCATTTGACTTTTACATAAGTTCATTTGTGCTTATTCTGGCTTATTGGTTGTGCTTATTGGATTTTTGTTGATTGATATTGCTTATTGAGTCCATTTGAAAGCTTTTGCAAGTTGAATCAGCTTCTGAGGTGCATTATTTCTCAAAACGACTATTTTGTCGTTTTGTGGATTTTTGCTTTTCTATTTTCTGGCTTATTGAGTGTGCTTATTGGAAATTTCTTTTGACAGATCTCTTAAGCATCCTAAAAGAGGGTTGTGTGTCAAATTAGAGCTTATGGCATTAGCTTATGGCTTAATGGGCTGAAAAGCCCAATAAGAATAAGCTTTGTGTTCAATAAGCTGTGATAAGCACATTTTCATCTTTTGGGCCTTTAGAGTTTTGTTTTTAGAATTAAATTTTAAGTCAGATAGGGCTTTTCCAAGTCAATTGGGCCAAGTTTGACTTTTTGGGCCCAAAAGCCCATTTGTGTTGACTGAATTTGGATTTGGCCCATTTGAGGGCCTATTAGGGGTATTTTGGTAATTTCACTTTTATTTTCTGATTATTTAGGTTAAAATAAACTAGTTTGCAAGTTTTTAGAATTTTTTATAATTTTTGGATTTTTAATATTATTTTATTATTATTTTAATATTATTTTTCAATTTTCACATTTTCCAACTTTTTACATTTTTCTTAGATTAATTACATTAAAATAGGAATTAAGAAACTTTTAGAATAATTTTATCACTTTTAGATTAATTTTTATAATTATTTTAAGTTTTAATAGTTTTTAAATTATTTTAAATAGTTTTTATTAGTTTTAAAATTTCTAAAAATAGTTTTTAATCTTTTTACGTCATTTTAGAGGTTTACCAATTTAAAAATCTTTATTTGGGCTTTTTGATAATTTATTTGATTTTTAGGGCTTTAATTAGCATTTAAAAATTGAATATTTAATTATTTAAAAGGTTTGAAAATGTTTTGATCATTGGTAAACTCTTAGTTTATTATTTTTGATTTTTGGTAAATTTTTGGTAATTTTTAGAATTTATTTTTATTTTTGTGATTTTTAAGGTTCTACGTTCTAACTTTCTAGTAGTGATTTTGTGTTGATTTTTATTTTTACGTCTTCGTCCTTTTCTCTTCTAATCCCCTTCTAAACCAATCATTAATCACAAACATTTGGCAAGTTTTTCACACACATATACCTCCTTGGGAAACGAACTTTCATTGGATCATTAACACTTGATTTTTCCTAAAGTCATTTGTTCAATACTTACCGCTTTTACGCCTTTTTCCTAAAAGGTCGTATTTTACCACAATCATTTTGGCGCCGCTGCCGGGGAGGTGTGTCGTGATTAATTTGCATTGTTGTTTTTAATATTAACCAAATAGTATTTGTATTAGTAGAACTCTACTAATACGTATTATCAGTTTTCTTGGTTTTTCTTGTACAAATATTATTACTATATTGTATTAAGTATCACAATCAATATACAATATCTCCAAAAGTGTGAAAACACAACCTTAATTGGGATTTCATCACTCAATTATTGTATTCGAATCTCAAACAAAAAAGAAAAAGGCAAAAATAGATAAATACTTTCGTGAAGCTCGATTTTGAAAAATACAAACTATAAGGTGGGTATAAGGCGGGTATTATAAAATATACCCTAAGGAAAAAGGCTCTTAAGTGCTTCGCGCCGCCTCGTTTCCCCGCTTGCTTGTGAGTATTTTGAGATTGAAGGCTAATCGAGGGTTTTGCCGCCCAAAGTATTATTACGTATACTATATTTGCTTGGTTTTCTTTGTGATTAAACCCTCTTGAACAATTTGGTTTTCACCAAAGTTCTAAAGTCATTCGAAGGCGTTCACTCCACATGATCGTTTTCATTCCTTTGAGGCTTCTTTAATCAAGAGTTTGATTCGAGGAGAGATTTTGTAGATTGTTGTCTACGAAGATACACCAAAATCCAAAAAAAATTAAATATCATCAAAAACACAAAAAAAATTGAAAATTCACAAAACACCCAAAAAGAATCTTCTTTGCTCACCTCCCATTCTTCGTGAAGTTTATGATCACTCGTAATCAAGCAAAACGAGCTCGTAAACGTCTTCAAAAACAAGCCAATCAAGAGACGTTGATTGTTGAAGAATCTCCAATTGTTGAACCTATTGTAGAACAAGAAGTCGTCATGGCTAATCGTACTATGATGGAGTTGCTACAAGCACCCACCGAGGGTTTTGGAGAGGCTATTGTGATTCCCGCCATCCTTGCGGAGAATTTCGAAATTAAGACGGGTTTAATGTCGATGTTGCAAGCAAATAAGTTTAGAGGTCACGAGAAAGAGAACCCGCATTACCATATTAGGAATTTTAACCGTCTCACCGCCACTAGCAAGTTTAAGGATGTTCCACATGACGCCATTAAGATGATGTTGTTTCCATACTCGTTGGATGGACCCGCTAAAATTTGGCTCGAGAAAGAACCGCCAAATTCGATTTTGACATTGGCCGATCTCGTTTCTAAGTTTGTTAACAAGTTTTTTCCACCATCTAAAACAACACACTTAAAAATGAGATTTCACGATTTGTGCAAAGAAATAATGAAAGTTTTTCAATGGCATGGGAACGATTTAAAGAAATGTTACATGAATGTCCACACCATGATTTTACGGAATTGCATCAAGTGGATACTTTTTATAATGGGCTTAATGATCATGAACGAGATTATTTGAACGCCGCCGCGGGTGGTAATTTCTTGTGCAAGACGACAAATGAGGCTTTACAAATCATTGAAAATAGATCTAAGGTTTATAACCCTCGTAACACACCGAGTGTTGCCAATATGGGTTCGTCATCTTCGTCACAATCGTCTCGTAGCATTAACGCCTTACATGATGAAGCTAATGAGGAAAATCGGTTTTTTGATAGATTTGCTAATCTAATGTCCCATTGGAAGGCTCAAGAAGCTTCCAATTCCGCTTCGGTTAAAGCGGTTGCTAACAGTTGTTTATCTTGTGGGGGAGCTCATGATCTTTCCGAGTGCATTACCGCGGATGGTAACACTTCGAGTGCTTATGTAGCAACGGGAACTTATAACCAAAACGGTCAAGGTTCCCGCCAAAATCAAGCTCCACCAAACCAAAATGTTAACAATTATCGAAACAACAACCAAGGTAATTACCAAGGCAATACACGCAATTACAACAAAGGGAATTATCAAAGTGGGAATGGACAAATTTCTAATCAAAACCAAAACCGTGATTTTCAAAACACTACACAAGGTTTTCAAAATGCTCACACTAAGAATTTGCAAGGAGAATTTTTGGATTATGCAAAAGCAAATGATGCTAAATTTGATAATATGCAACGTGAGATGATTAGCTTAAGATCCGAGTTGAAAAACGAGTTAAAAAATGAACTTGCTAATGAACTCAAAACTCATGCAAACAAAATGGAAGGAAATGTCCAACGTCTTCAACAAAACCAACAAAAGATGGAATTAGGACAACATGAGATTAAGCAAGAATTATTAAAAGCGGATGCTAGGCAATCAAAATTTGAGGACCGAATGGCTAAGATGTTTGAAGCAATCATGTGTAAACCCTCTTCCTCGGGTGGTCTTCCTAGTGATACCATTGCAAACCCAAAGGGAGAAATGAAGGTTATAACTACACGAAGTGGTAAAACTTTCAAGGAACCAATCTCTCGTCCAAGTACTTCTACGGAGAAGGAAATCAAGAAAGAACCCGAGGTGATGGTCGAAAAGGAGCACATTACAATCCCATGAAGTACCGCTCATTCCACACCTACGGTTGAACCAATACCAATTATGGAACCCAAGTTTCCAAGGCCGTTGCCTAATGACCAACCCACACCACCTTTACCCTACCCTTCGAGACGAAACAAGGAGAAAATGCAAGAACGTAACAAACAACAAATCGAGCTTTTTATAAAAATGTTTCAACAAGTGCATTTTGATGTGAGTTTAGTCGACGCGTTGTTATATATGCCTCGTTTCGCTTCCACTTTTAAAAGTATGATGAGCGATAAGGAAAAGCTTTCAAAGCTTGCTAATTGTTCTTCGGTTTACCTTAACCGCATACCGGAAAAAGTTGGTGATCCCGGAAAGTTTCTCATTCCTTGTGACATACAAGATATGAAAGAATGCCTCGCCTTGGCCGATCTTGGTGCAAGCATTAATTTGATGCCATTTTCCATTTGGAAATCTCTTTCGCTTCCGGCTCTCATTCCTTCGAACATGTCCATCGAGATGGCCGATCATTCTACGATTATGGCATGTGGAGTAGCCGAAGATGTTTTCGTGAAAGTGGGGAAGTTCTACTATCCCGTTGATTTTATAGTAGTTGACATCCCCGCGGATCCTCAAGTTCCTCTAATTTTAGGTCGCTCATTTTTAGACACTTCGAGATCGCTTATCGATGTTCATGCGAGAACTATCACTTTGAGATTCAACGAAGAGGAACTTGTTATAAACGCTACTCAAAACTCGAAACCTTCTCAGGTTTATGCAATCTCTACCATCAATCACATTGACATCGTTGATGTGGTTTGCGATGAGTTTTCACAAGAAGTGTTAGGTTTTTCCGATAGCTCGTCAAGTGGCAATCCCACTATTTTGGATCCGATTCTTGCTAATTCCACACCAAATCTCACTCCATTCCAAGGAGGCGATCTCACTTCAAATGAAATCAACAATGAAGATGAGGTGTTGATTAGTGATGATACTTCTATTCCACCATTTCTTTCGCCGATGGAAGTTATGAGTGTTGAACCAAAATCTTCAATCGAGGAACCACCTATCCTTGAATTGAAAGATCTTCCTTCTCACCTTGAATACGCATTCTTGGAAGGTGATGACAAGTTGCCGGTTATTATTGCAAAAGGTCTTACTAATAATGAAAAAACCGAGCTCTTGAAAGTTCTTAAGGCTCATAAAGGGGCAATTGCGTGGAAAATATCCGACATTAAGGGTATTGACCCAAAATTTTGTACTCACAAGATTTTAATGGAGGAAGACTACAAACCCGCAATTCAAAGTCAAAGAAGGGTGAATCCTAAAATTCACGATGTCATTAAAAAGGAGGTCCTTAAACTCCTTGACGCGCGAATGATTTATCCTATATCCGATAGCCCATGGGTGAGCCCAATCCATTGTGTCCCTAAAAAGGGAGGAATGACCGTTGTGCCTAATGAAAACAACGAGTTAATTCCCACTCGTGTTGTGAACGGTTGGAGGGTGTGTATTGACTACCGAAAGTTAAATGACGCCACTCGTAAAGACCACTTTCCTTTGCCCTTCATGGATCAAATGTTGGAGCGACTTGCGGGAAATGAATTCTATTGCTTTTTAGATGGATTTTCCGGTTACTTTCAAATCCCTATCGACCCTCGTGATCAAGAGAAGACTACGTTTACGTGTCCTTATGGAACGTTCGCTTATCGTAGGATGCCTTTCGGACTTTGTAATGCACCCGGTACGTTTCAACGGTGTATGATGGCAATTTTTCACGATATGATCGAGAAGTCGATGGAAGTGTTTATGGATGACTTCTCGGTGTTTGGTAATTCGTTCACGTCATGTTTATCTAATCTCGAACAAATGTTAAAACGTTGTGAAGAAACCAATCTTGTACTTAATTGGGAGAAATGTCATTTTATGTGTAAACAAGGAATCGTCTTAGGACATAAGGTGTCGAAGGCGGGGATTGAGGTCGATAAAGCTAAGGTAGACGTCATCACCAAGTTACCTCATCCCAAAACCGTTAAGGGAGTTAGGAGTTTCCTTGGCCACACGGGCTTTTATCGTCGTTTCATCAAGGACTTTTCGAAAATTTCTCGTCCTATGACACACCTTCTCGAGAAGGATGCTCCTTTTAACTTTAATGAGGATTGTGTTAAGGCTTTCGAAACTCTCAAAAGGAAACTTACCGAAGCTCCCATTCTTGTTGCTCCTAATTGGGAATTACCCTTTGAAATCATGTGCGATGCAAGTAATTATGCTATAGGGGCCGTCTTAGGGCAACTTTATGACAAGCATTTCCGTCCTATCCACTATGCTAGTAAGACGATGACCGAGGCTCAATTAAAGTACACCACAACAGAAAAGGAATTCCTAGCCATGGTCTATGCTTTTGAGATATTCCGACCTTATCTCGTCTTGACTAAAAGCATTGTGTATACCGACCATTCGGCTATCAAGTATCTCTTAGCTAAGCAAGATGCTAAGCCGATATTGCTTCGTTGGATGCTCCTCCTCCAAGAATTTGATGTCACCGTGCTTGACAAAAAAGGAGCCGAGAATCTAGCGGCCGATCATCTCTCTCGTCTAGAAGATCCTCACAAAGATGTTTTCGAGAACAAGGAAATTACCGAAACATTTCCTCTTGAAACTCTCGGTGTAGTGAATTCTAAAGACACCACCCCATGGTTTTCCGACATTGCAAATTACCATGCGGGCAATTTCATAATCAAGGGTATGACGACACAACAAAAACGAAAATTCTTTCGTGACGTCAAGTTCTATTTTTGGGACGACCCTTATCTCTTTCGGATTTGTGCGGATCAACTCGTTCGACGTTGTGTGTTTGGTGCCGAAGCTTCTAATATCCTTAGAGCTTGTCACGAGGGACCCATGGGTGGTCACCACGGTGCTAATCTCACGGCTAAGAAAGTATTCGATGCCGGGTTCTTTTGGCCTTCTATTTATCGTGATGCACACGCACTTGTGAAGTCGTGTGATTCGTGCCAACGTCAAGGAAAATTGTCTCAACATGATGAAATGCCGCAAAACATAATTCAAGTATGTGAGATTTTCGACATATGGGAATAGGTTTTATGGGGCCGTTCCCATCGTCTCATGGCAACAAATATATCCTCGTCGCGGTGGACTACCTTTCTAAGTGGGTGGAAGCTAAGGCTTTGCCTACTAATGATGCTCGTGTGGTAGTGAAGTTTTTGAAGCAACTATTCTCTCGGTTCGGAACCCCTCGTGCTATTATAAGCGATCGTGGAACCCATTTTTGTAATGACCAATTCGAAAAGGTTCTAAAGAAATATGGAGTTACTCATCGTCTTTCTACGGCTTATCACCCGCAAACGAGTGGGCAAGTCGAGGTTTCGAACCGAGCTTTGAAGAGTATTTTAGAAAGGTCAATTGGAGAAAACCGTGCTTCATGGTCCGACAAACTCGATGACGCTTTATGGGCCTTTAGGACCGCTTATAAGACACCTATCGGTTGCACTCCTTATAAGTTAGTCTATGGGAAGAATTGTCATTTGCCCATTGAGTTGGAGCATAAGGCATATTGGGCCCTTAAGCATGCAAATTTTGACTTGAAGACCGCGGGAGACCACCGGAAAATACAATTGAATGAATTGGACGAGTTAAGGGATAATGCTTATGAAAATTCATTAATTTTTAAAGAAAAGACTAAAAAGTTTCATGATTCAAAGATTAAAAACCGGGTTTTTAACATTGGTGATCAAGTGTTGCTTTTTAACTCTCGTCTTAAGATATTTTCCGGGAAATTGAAATCTCGTTGGTCGGGTCCGTTCACCATTACACAAGTGTTTCCATATGGGACCATTGAGCTAGCTCAAGATGATGGTCCTAATTTCAAGGTGAATGGACATAGGCTTAAGCACTACTTTGGTGGGGAAATTCCTTCAATGGTTGCCCTCGACCAAGTCACCTTCCCTAATGATAATTAGCATTGAGGGGATCGAGTCGAGCTCATGACTCGGTAATCAAAAACGAGGTGCCTCGTGGGGGAGATCCCATGCTTATCTTTTATGCTCACTATTCACTAATAAGGGGACTTGTACCCTTTCAACTCGTTGTCTCGTGGTTGTTTGTGACTGTGTTATCTAGATCATCATCATCATTTACGATTGAAGACTCTCGTGTTCGTTTACGTGAGCCTCCATCGTTCGTTTGAAGAAGTTTTTCACGATTCCATGACATATCCTTTATTGTTCTAACAATTATCTTTTAGCATACTTAATAAACGGCTTTAGATATATTGTTGATCACCCTTTCCATGCTAGATCCTAAGCATTCGACTCTTCGTCTCTAGTATGGGGGTGCTCCACCTTTAGACTCGAAACATTGAGGACAATGTTTACTTTTAGTATGGGGGGTGAATAGGTACTTGCTTTGCTACGCCCTCACGCTCTCCAATTTTCAATATTTTGTTTTGCTAATAAGGCTAAAAATGGCCAAATTTTAAAATTTTTCTTAGTTTTTCATAAGTGTTTTTAAGACACGAATGTATATTTTCCGTTGGGTAGAATAAGAGTTAATTTTTGACTTGATGGGCATTTGGAGCCATTTACATTCCTTAACCCGCTCAATTCAAGTTTTGCTAGACTTTTATATAGGGAGCTTTAAAACGCGAAATTCTTAACTCTTACGGGTTAAGAACAAGAACTTTTCGCAAGTTCCTATAATTGATTCTAGAAAGTCACTTATCAAGGGAACTTTAAAACGCATTCTCTAAACTTGAAAAAGTCCAAGAAAGTGCAAGATCCTATAGGTGGCTTGAAAACCCAAAACTTTGATTTGATATAGTCTTAATGAAAGCTAATCCAAATTTGTCTTAATTTTGACTTGCATGGCTAAGCATTCACGAGTCTCTTTAATTAGAGGTCTTTATATAGTGAAGAACGAGAAATGATAGAGTTAGACAAGTGATCATGATAAACGTAGAACATGAAAGTGTTCTTTCAAAAACTCATATGTTTTTAATTGTGGCTTTTTCTTCCCATAAGATCAATGCATTAGGAATAAATCATAATTGCAATAAGTAAGGTCGTACGATTTGAAAGGTTACTTAGCCTCTAGCGCAAGATCGTTTAAAAGTTGCTCGGGGTTGAATAGAGTTTATAGCCAAGGCATAACTTATTGAAGCGGGACGCGAAGATTGGCGATCATCCAAAAAGGCCCTAACAAGGCATGAGGAGCTCTATTTGTGATAAAGATCCAAAGATGATGTGAAGTATCATTATTCCAAAATCAATATGAAGGATCGAGACACACGACGAGAAGCAATTACTCCCCTAAAGATCATGGAGAAAGTCTATCCAAAAAGACCCTAACAAGGTATGAGGATAAATATATCCAAGTCCGAAAAGGAGGCGGATCGTTGTATATCAAAATCCAAAGTAAAGATTGACGAAAAATGATGAAGTCGTGGTCCAATATGAAGAATCTCTCAAAAACGTCAAGTGAAGAAATTCCAAATATATGAAGAGAAGACCATAATTTCAAGAACGTCTTCCCAAGATTTGAAGTATGAAGTACATGCCAAATATCGGTTCGAGAAAGGTCTCAAATCGTGAAACGAGTTATGCCAAGATATGAACTTAAGGAGATACACGAGAAGCCGTTTTAAAAGATTTTGTCCTTCGGCTAACTATTGATCAAATCGTGCTACTTTGCTTTCGGACTAATAACTACTCAAATAAGTCAATATGAATCACTTGTGATCCATGAAAAATAGATAAAAAATGCTAGTAACCCATTTCCTTTATAATAACTAGGATTGCGGGGAGAAAAAGTATTACACAATTTGGACGTATAAGTAGTGTTAGCATTGTGACTTGTACCAACAATGATCTTGTTTTTGCACTTAGCATGGAATGTATGCCAATCAAGGATGACGAAGTTTACTCTAAGGAACATTTACTTGTTTCTATTCTTTGACCCTAAAAGTCACTTTTTGTGATGAAAATCATACATTATGTCTTTACACGTCATCGTAGTATGTTGCAAGTCTTTTACTCTTCAATAAAGGTTAATAAAATTGAACTTTGGTGATGCTTTGATACTTTATTCTAGCATTGCGTGAGGGCACGGCAATGGCTTAGTATGGGGGAGTGATGAGATGGCATTTATACATGATCTCATCGTTCTTTTCGGGCTTTAAATGCATTAAAATGTCATAAAATACCATATATATGCTTGTGTTTGTTTACTGGTATTTTATGTATGGATATCGTGAAAAAGACAAAAGATCACAAGTTACAAGGAAAAACGGACACGAGAAACGAAGCCGTACAAAGAACCGGGCCTTAATCATGGAATTCTCAACAAATACCCTTGAAGACTTGAAGACAAACAAGATTGATCCTCAATTATTGAAGAAATGACACTTAAAACCCTTGTATATTAATAATTACAAGTTTGGTCCCTTAAGTTTGTCAAAATTACACAAATGGTCCTTCAACTTTGAAGAAATAGCAAGATTAGTCCCTCAACAAATCAAAATTGCCAATAATGGTCCCTCATGAAGTCAAAGATACAATGAAGACCTTTGAAGATCAAGAATGTCCAAGATCAGTCCTTGAAATATCTCAAAATGGCAAAAATAACCCTTGAAATCCTTTTTCCAAAGTTTTGGGCCAAAACTGCCAACATGTGAAACTTATTTACAAAGCAAAACACGTTTTAGGGCTGAAAATCTTTATTTACCAAAAATTCCAAAACACAAGGGCTAAACATGGGCAAAGGAAACATTTGAAACGAATTTGCGCCAAACAAACACCTTTCCCCCAATTTCGGATCAAAAAGCTTACTGTTCATCTTTTACCCCACCAAGAATTACCACCACTTAAACTTAGGGTAATTTCCAATTACCTTTGCACATGTGTGATTCACACATGCAGAAACCTATCCCAACCTTAAAACCCTTAATCCCACTCACTATGGACCCCACCCCCAATTCCCGTTTAACCAATCACATGACACCTTGGCCTCCAAGTTATCTGACATGGCAAAATCAATAGCTAAGAGTCCTTGCTTCATTCCAAAGCTAAAATGAACAGCCAAGATCACTTTGGACAGATCACACCAAGAATTCGTCTAGAAGACTCAAGGGCATAATAGGGAATTCAGTTCTAGGGTTTGTGAATAGTGTTTAACTAGGCATTTGCCTATAAAAGGAGACCTCAACATGTGAGAGTCCCTTTGTTCCAGTTTTAGGCTATCAATCTTTGTAATTCCTTTTTAAGTAATAAAATTTTGATTTTCTGAATTTTGAGAAATCTTGTTCTTGTTTATTAAAAGTTGGTGTTGGAATAGCCTAATTCTGAGTTCCATTTATATGTTTGAAGGTTTTTGAGGCAAGGTTTTAGTTGATAAAGCTTGGGTTTCAAAAATCAGAAAGTGCTTGTTTATTTGATCTCACCTTATTGTTTGTTCATCTTAGCAGCATTGGAAGCTGGTACTTGTTTTGCTAGTACCTCAGCTCAAACAATCCAGGGCCTGGATGTAGGTCTTGGAGGTTTGCACCTTCTTCCCTTTTCAATTTCTCTTTTATTTTCTGAATCTTTGGTGAATTTGCATGTTTATGGTTGAATCTGTGTTATTGTGGTTGAATATTGTTGATTTGGCTTGGTTTGATGTTATTGAGGTGTTATTGATCTGATTTGTGGGCTGATTCTTCATAAGCCTTTGAAAATTTGTGAAATCTAGTTTTAAAAGGGTGTTTGGGATTACTGCATAAGTTAGATTTGTGGCTTGTTAAGTGCTTGTGTGTTGTTTGCAAGTATTGGTTTCTGCTTGTTGGGTGTTTTTGTTCATCTGTTTGCAGGTTTTGAGGCTTTGAACACATTGATTCATAAATTGGCTATAAAATCTTCATAACTTGGTAAAATTGGCTAGGATTTTGAGGACACCTAGATCTAAGCATAGGTTAGGGCTAACAAGTGCTAAATCATAGTTAATCACACCAGGGTAGAAGGATTTGAGGCTTGAAATTGGATCAAGTGTCAAGTATATCAGCAAACTGTTTCTCCATATTGTTCATTGTTCATCAGTAACATTTTGTGCTTTGATCTTGCTATTTACTTTGATTCAGTGTTTGATTCTTGATGCTTTGTGTTTATTGTTAGTTTATATAGCTTGTGTATGCATCTGGTTAAGTTTGGTTGGCTTATTTTGCTTAAATCTGCTTATTAAGTGCTTAACTGCTTATTTCCATATCTGGTGCTTATCTGGTGACTGTTTGGCTTATTGTGGCTTATTGTGTGGATCATTTTGTGATTTTATTGTTGCTATTAACTCCTTGTGGTTCACTGATCACAAGGGTGCCCTTGTTTGCAATTGAATCAAACCAGAACTCTCAAATAAGCTTGGTCAATTAGTCAAAGCAGTGGGAACTCCTTTCCCCTGCTGGTTGCCACTGATAGTGCAATTTTGGTGTCAGCTTATCAATAAGCTATAATAGCTTATTTTAACCAGCAACAACTTTGTTTTTGTAATAGGTGCTCATATTTTGACCCATTTGTTCATCCTGGAGCATTTGGGTGGTTGACTTTTAGGTTTGACTAGAAAACCAACTCATTTGACTTTTACATAAGTTCATTTGTGCTTATTCTGGCTTATTGGTTGTGCTTATTGGATTTTTGTTGATTGATATTGCTTATTGAGTCCATTTGAAAGCTTTTGCAAGTTGAATCAGCTTCTAAGGTGCATTATTTCTCAAAAACGACTATTTTGTCGTTTTGTGGATTTTTGCTTTTCTATTTTCTGGCTTATTGAGTGTGCTTATTGGAAATTTCTTTTGACAGATCTCTTAAGCATCCTAAAAGAGGGTTGTGTGTCAAATTAGAGCTTATGGCATTAGCTTATGGCTTAATGGGCTGAAAAGCCCAATAAGAATAAGCTTTGTGTTCAATAAGCTGTGATAAGCACATTTTCAGCTTTTGGGCCTTTAGAGTTTTGTTCTTAGAATTAAATTTTAAGTCAGATAGGGCTTTTCCAAGTCAATTGGGCCAAGTTTGACTTTTGGGCCCAAAAGCCCATTTGAGGGCCCATTAGGGGTATTTTGGTAATTTCACTTTTATTTTCTGATTATTTAGGTTAAAATAAACTAGTTTGCAAGTTTTTAGAATTTTTTATAATTTTTGGATTTTTAATATTATTTTATTATTATTTTATTATTATTTTAATATTATTTTTCAATTTTCACATTTTCCAACTTTTTACATTTTTCTTAGGTTAATTACATTAAAATAGGAATTAAGCAACTTTTAGAATAATTTTATCACTTTTAGATTAATTTTTATAATTATTTTAAGTTTTAATAGTTTTTAAATTATTTTAAATAGTTTTTATTAGTTTTAAAATTTCTAAAAATAGTTTTTAATCTTTTTAGGTCATTTTAGAGGTTTACCTATTTAAAAATCTTTATTTGGGCTTTTTGATAATTTATTTGATTTTTAGGGTTTTAATTAGCATTTAAAAATTGAATATTTAATTATTTAAAAGGTTTGAAAAAGTTTTGATCATTGGTAAACTCTTAGTTTATTATTTTTTATTTTTGGTAAATTTTTGGTAATTTTTAGAATTTATTTTTATTTTTGTGATTTTTAAGGTTCTACGTTCTAACTTTCTAGTAGTGATTTTGTGTTAATTTTTATTTTTACGTCTTCGTCCTTTTCTCTTCTAATCCCCTTCTAAACCAATCATTAATCACAAACATTTGGCAAGTTTTTCACACACATATACCTCCTTGGGAAACGAACTTTCATTTGGTCATTAACACTTGATTTTTCCTAAAGTCATTTGTTCAATCCTTACTGCTTTTATGCCTTTTTCCTAAAAGGTCGTATTTTACTACAATCACCGCACCAATAGCAAAGTCGCTAGCATCGCACATCAACTCGAAAGGCAGCTCCCAATTAGGGGTAACCAAGAGGGTGCCTTAGTAAGCTTATCCTTAAGCAAGTTGAAGGCTTCAAGGCACTCTTTGGAAAAGATAAAAGGAGTATCTTTTTCCAAGAGGTGGGTCATCGGGCGAGCGATTTTAGAGAAATCCTGAATGAATCGACGATAGAAGCCCGCATGACCCAAAAAGCTTCTCACACCCTTCACGGTTGAAGGTGGAGGTAGTTTGGCTATGACATCTACTTTAGCACGGTCGACTTCAAGACCGGCTTTAGAAATTTTGTGTCCTAGCACAATGCCTTCTTTTACCATAAAATGGCATTTTTCCCAATTCAAAACAAGGCGAGTGTCTTCGCACCGCTTAAGCATACGTTCCAAATTGGCAAGGCAAGTAGAGAAGCAATCCCCGAAGACCGAGAAATCATCCATGAAGACTTCCATGGTTTGTTCAACCATGTCATGGAAGATAGCCAACATGCACCTTTGGAAAGTCCCGGGGGGCATTACATAAGCCAAAAGGCATCCTTTTGTAAGCAAATGTTCCATAGGGACAAGTGAATGTTGTCTTCTCTTGATCTTGGGGATCGATGGGTATTTGGAAATAACCCGAGAAACCATCAAGAAAGCAGTAATATTCGTTACTGTTAGAAGTATTTAAAGTGATGGTCATATAATATACCGTTGCAAAGCTCGTGGAAAATGCTATTCAACAGTGTCGAGAGTTCTATGTCATTATTATGCATGAAACGGGAACTAGTCCCGAACACACAAATGAGGAAGGCCTCCTATTCATGTAAGCCTTAGTATAAAAGGCATAACCATCCTCATTTGTGTGTGTGTCTCTCATTGTATCTCTTCTCTTCTTCTTGTTTTAGAGAGAGAAACTCTCCTTAGTTTCTCTCACTAGAATCATCTACCTTGTATCTTTCTAGTTCTTCTTCATCTAATCTAATATTCCATTCATAGTTTTAATCTTGATCTTATTCATCTATATTTCTTATTCTATACGTCGTGTGATTAGTTCTTACAAGTGGTATCATTCGCCAAGGGATTCGTGGATAGCTCTTTGGTGTTGTCCTTGTTTCTTGTTAATTCTGTGGGTTTTTTGATGTTTTTACTAAAGATTCAAAAAAATTTTCGTGTTTTTTTTGTTGTTCCAAGTATTCGTGTTGTGGGTATTTTGTTTAGCTCAAAAACACGAATTTGTTGCCTCAAAGTTGCTAATTTGTTGCTTAAAAGTTGCTAAAATCGTTGCCTAAAAAGTTGGAAGAAAGTTCTCTTATTGCGATAGCTACAATTTCGGGAAAGGTAAGTACGGTTTTGATCGCAATAACCCAAGGGTTTTACTTTGCGATCTAAAGATTTCGATACCTATTCCGATCTGGACATTCCGATCGTTCTTTGCGATCTGGGATTCCGACGGTTTTTAAGGAACATTCCGATCTGAAGATTCTGATCTAAACATTCCGATCTAAGCATTCCGACAGGTCATCATTGCGATCTAGGATTCCGATAGTAGGACATTCCGATAGAAGCACATTCCGATCTAGGATTTCGATCTACACATTCCGATCTAGGATTCCGATCTGCACATTCCGATAGAGGGACATTCCGATGGATCATTCCGATCAACATTCCGATGGAAATTTTGTTTGAGTAATTTTTAGACTTAGCCACTATCTAGACTAGTCTCGGAACATAATTTACACGAAGATTAAAAAAAAAAATAAAAATTTTCCTAGACCAGTTTTAGGCCATTTAAGCTTCAATTTCAAATTTTGGCTATGCGAAAAAATTTTCGACCAAAAATTCAAATTTTCGGACCAAAATTCAAATTTTTAGGCTAAATTTCAAATTTTTTAGGTTTTATTTTTCATTAAAAAATTTCATTTTTTCAAATTTTTTCCCTACTAGTTATTGGCTATTTCTAACTCAATTTCAAAATTTAGTGTTTCAAAATTTTTTCGGATTACCGTTTTGTCGGACTGAGGAATTTTTTGTCGGGCTGGAAAATTTAGGCAAAGTTTGATTTTGTTGACACCCCAACACACGCTTTCTACGAATTGAGATCCTGTTTATCACACGACTTCTACTATGACTTATCAACAAGACAATGATGCTGCGGATTTTGAGCTTTGTGATAGCCATGTAAGAAAGAAGAGGAATGCTGCCCATCTCCAGTCTCAGCTTCTTATAGCACAAAAGGAAGAAGCAGGATTTCCACTTCTAGCTAAAGAGTTTGATCTCATGGCATCTGCAGCAGCATATGATGAGGAAGAAGAGGTGACTACCGACTCCATCTTGATGGCTAATTCACAGCAATCATCCACATCGGTAGTTAAACCTGACAGAGCTCCTGTGTATGATTCAGACGGTTCTTCTGAGGTACACCCACGTCTCAATGATAATGAGTTATATAATATGTCTAATCAGGAGGAAGAGTATACTGAGTCACTTGAGCCTTCCACTGAGACACACGGGGTTCAAACGAATAATAGCAATATTATTTCTAATGCGCCCAGTGTGGACCTTAGTGGAGATCAAGTAGCGCAACCTACAACCCTTCCTGACGAGACGCATGCGTATTATAAATCATTATTTGATAAGCTTGCCAAGGATGTTGCTCATGCGAATGTGGTTAATAATAAATTTAGAGAAACTAATGCCAAATTGACCACTGAGCTTGCGGGATATAAGGAACGGGAGAAAAGTTTTGAGATTCATCATGCTAAAATCAAGGAACTTGAACAAGCTCATGCTACATCGGTGTATCAAGAAAAATGCACCACTAAGAAATTAAATGCCTTACATTTGAGTAGTGCTAAAAAGATAAGCGAATTGAATGATGAAATCACATCTCTTAATAAACAGCTTTCAACTGAAAAATCTACCATTTTGGAGTTAAAAGAAGAACGAAAAAAGCTGAAACATGATTTCAAAATTCGAGAAGATGGGCTTCTTGAGGATTTTTGCAAAGCTCAGGATAGGATTAGGGAATTAGACAACCTTTTGGTAAAACGTGGCCAAACTATGCAAACAATAAATATGCTCGCACCAAAAGTGAATGAGATAAACTACACTCGATATAAATTGGCCTTAGGTTGTCCCCTTCCTCCTAATCCAGGATACCTTAAGCAAGTTCAGGCCACAAATGAAACCTTATATAATGGTAGTGTGCTCTTGTCTGATGAGCATGATCCTCCTACTGTGCATGATTCTGAGGAAACTACCGAACTTGCTGTAGAGACTCGTTTAAAAATGCAAAAGCTTAACAAAGAAGTGACACCTGTTTATTATCCGAAAGTTAATCCTCCAACTGTTTTTGTTCGGTGTAAAACGAGTTCTGAAATGCTTTTGCTACCTAGTGCGGAATTGACTGATGACCCTCCGAAACCGAGTATCACACGTAGGTATCTAAACGAGCTCAAAGATAATTTTGTCATTCTCAAACGGGTTGTTAACGCCAAAATGACTGGAGGAAACTTTACATCACCCGTTCATGTCGAGTTACAAAAAGTGCTTCATACAGAAATCAATCCGATTATTAATCAAGTTGATGCGAGGATAGGCAATCTTGAGAACGCTTTTCTAAAAGAACTAGCCAAATTTGTTGAAGACTTCAAATCTTTGGCGAAGGAGGCTGATGAATCTCTTGATAAAATTAAAGTTTTGGAAAGCGACCTTGCATGTCTCTCGAAAGCAAGTGACAGTGGTGATTGTGTTGATAGTACCCCGTTGCGGTAAACATCTCTGTGTCAGACAATGAAACCCTCCAAAATGAGCTTGATCGTACGAAAGAGAAAATGGAGTCTTATGTCATCAAAAAGGACAACGAATTCACCGATCTTTGGAATAAATATGTCAAAAAATGTGATGAATGTAAGGATGACAAACTCTCGTATGATAAAGCTTACAATGAACTGCAACAAACAATCGAACAGCTACGAGCTCAGTTAGGAGGTGAATGTCGCGACAGTGAGCCTTCAACAAATGTTAATCAAAAAGAGTTCACGATTCTTCAACACCGATATGATTTTCTTCAGAAACATTGTCATTCTCTTGAACTTGCTTTGCAAACCAAAGTTGGAAAAGTTCCTGATGACAATAATTTACAAGTAAAACTCTCTGAATCATTTCGTGAATTGAATGAAAAGAGTAAGGATATTTCTGATCTGAAAGCTCAGTTGCAAGACAAAGACATCGCGATTGCTGAGTTGCAGAAACTTGTTGGAAAGATGGGTGGGAAAACTGTGGAAGCTAAGGTTGTAAAATCAGTTGTTAGACAACCCAATGCGTACAAAGTACCAAAGCCATCTATCTTAGGAAAACCGCCTTCTAATGTTTCTAGGTTACCTCCTAATACCGATGTGCCATCGACTGTACCAAAACCAGCCATCTCACTCTATGTTCCTCTATTTAGAAAACCCACTCTTGCTAAACACAACTCTGTGAATGCACCCTGCACTACTCCTAAGAGTACTCCCAAGTGTGTGACTCTTACGCCCACAAAGGAATCTAATGGTTCAAATGACGTTGGTCAAACCAAAAACCTAGGGGATGGTAAGCAAAAAGGGAACATTCCGAAAGTAAACCATGTGTATTCAAAACCTAGTAAACCAACAACCACTAGAGTTCAACACACACCTAATGGTAATCAACCAAAACCTAGGACCCCTTCCCAACAACCTAGGAATTGGCAATCACCAATGAGTAGCCGTGTTTCGAACATAGTGCCTGAACGGTCAGCAAACCCTAGGTACACAAGACCTTTCGAGAATCCCAAACTCCCTGTATGCCCCACGTGTAAAAAGGGCATTCACCATGGAAATCATGCTCATTGCATTCTGCAATACCTCTATGAGGTAAACTCTCGTGCTTTCACACAAAGAAAGAATGCAGAATCCCAAAAGCCAACAAGGAGATTCCCACCCGTCACAAAGAAAAGCAATGTCAATAAATCCTCAAGGCGGATCAATGCAGGACCTAGTTTCTCTCCAAATAAGTCTACCGATGTGCAAGAGAACACTAGTCCTAGATCTAGTCTTCTGTGGAAACCCACGGGTAGGATTTTTAAGGAAGTCGGTCTTAAGTGGATTCCCATCAAGAAGAGTGATGACACCTGCTCCAGCACTAATGCGAGTGTCTTGAATGTAGAAAATGCATTTGTTACTCCTAACACTAGTATTTGTGCAAATTCTTCTTCTGTCATTGCAGGTACTTCAGCGGATTCTGAATCCATTTCTTCAAAGGGTTCCAATTCTGTACATTCGACATCACCTTCTTCTGCTGTACAAAGGTCTATTTTGGATTATTTTCGAAAACATTGAAAATCAAAATACAAAAATATAAAACCTATAAAAACAAAACAAAAAACGATAAAATCTTTCAAAAATACCAAAAATATTCTTCTCGACATGTCTTTCAGTTTCGATAATATGGACGTACCTAGAAATGTCGCTCAATAACGACACGGGTGTGTACATAAAGCTCGAATGAAAGTTCAAATGTTTTTTAAAACATGTCATTTCCCCTTTCTTCAAATGATTTGCAGTTACCTCAGATTGTGACTCGTGCCTCAAAGAAAGGAAAGTTGATCACGGATGATCACTTATCCTTAACAACGAGAAAATAAAACTTTCTCGGTCATGAGCTTCCGATAAAAACATTCCATGTTTTAAGCTCATGTAAACGACTTACTGTTAAATGTTAGACTGTAACTCGAACTTCAAATAAAGGCGAGTGTATCTTTAAAGATAACTTATCCTAATAACGGGTAGAGCAATCTATCTCGGGTTGAGCTTGTCACAAAACATTCAAAGTTTTGAGCTCAACATAATGGCTTATAGTCACATGTCAGACTATAACCCAGTCCCTAAATAAAGGAAAGTCTTTGACTTATCCTCAACAACGAGAAATTCATTTTTCTCGGTCATGAGCTTATATCGAAACATTCAGAGTTTTAAGCTCATCAACACAATTTTTCTCGGACTTTTGAGCACAATTTTTCAAAGTATTTCAAAACAATGTGCTCATATACTCCCATATTTAAATACAATCTCTTTTCGAGGGGGAGTATAATGTTTTTATAAACATTTGTTCCAAAGTTTCATGACACATTATCCTCTCCATGGTTCATCACTAGTTTCACAAAAATTTCAATTTCATGCAATTTTTGAGGGGGAGAATAGTGATTAAAATGTGTTATCTTGAATAAGATCTTTGATATAAGTGCTTTCTCTTCCTAATATGTGCAAAAATCTCTCTTTTTATGATGCACATATGTAGGGGGAGCGTTTTCAGTGATAGAGAAAACTTTCAAGGTGTAAACATTGATTTCATCAACACCTTGACTGCATTTTCAAATGATTTTTCTGGTTACGATATCCATACCCTTCAACACAATTAATCACGACGATATTGGTGTCAAAAGGTGGTTAGGTATTCGTCCTATGATCCAACCAGAACCGGAGGGATCTTCCCATGGACAATCCATTAGAACTTAGAAGTCCTTAGGAAAGATGGAGTAGTTGAGTGTACGGGAATAATGCCGACTAATGACTTAAGCTAGCACTGGAACAATCACAACAAGGTGCTAGTTATGACGTCTTGGTAAGCATTGAAGGGGTTGAAGAATGAAAAAGAAATGTAAGGATAAAGGGTGTAAAGAAAGAAGCCCTCCATACAACTTAGGCAGAAACCGGGTCAATACATCTATTATCAGAATCACTTTGATGATTTCTGATACTGAAGACAAAGCATCATGGACCCAGTGATGCAATGCACAACCCTTCTCAGCCTACTCAAGCTTCTCTCAAAAGAAGTTTGTTTTATTGTCACGGAGTTCAACTCATTTCTATCAACTTTCTCACTCCGAGATAGTAGATATTGAATAGGTGGCAGTCTGCTCCAGCCTCCGATCACCAAATAAACGTGCACTTATAGAGTCTAGAGCCAACGAGATTCATCAAAAATCTCATTAGGACACTTATTCCATAGATCAATTGTTGTTCATCATTAGAACACAAGCGATGATTTACAGAGTCCTACGCTCTATCCTTGTGGTATTGCTAGAACATTCAGAGTGATACTCTTTAGTATTCACAGTGATGAATGGAAATCCTTCCAGTGTTAACATCAAACAACACTGCGGTAGGTCATATGTAAGATTCACTTGAATTAAACATATGTTAACTGGAAAGCAACAGTGGTTTGATTCTTAATTGATTCAAACTCGTTCCAGGTCTCGACGCAATATCTTTATGATCTTGCCAGAACATTCAGAGTAATACTTTTCAGTATTTACAGTGACGAATGGAAATCCTTCTAGTGTCATCATCAAACAGCACTGCGGTAGGTAACTTGTGCGATTCTATATGAATCAAACTTGTGTCAACTGGAAAGCAACGATGGTTTGATTCTTAAATGATTCAGACTTGTTCCAGGAAAGTGAATTGACGACTTAATCTGCAGAATGGAACTGCATGATTCACTCCTTACTTTGAGTTATCTTTCGATATATTCAAGTATTGAGAACGGCTACCACAGCTGGAAATCCTGTCAAGGAAGTTCTTTGAACTTACCTGATCACAGGTACAGTATTCGTACTGTATAACGGGAAACCGGTGGAATGCAAATGGTGGCGTTATTTCAAGAGTCGCAATTCAAGGCCACATATTCAGGATTATTGAAGAAAGCTCAAAGAACATCTAAAGACAAAGACCTCTGCTCCTCTGATGATCGAAGGAGATTGTTAACAAGCTTTCATGACAACACAAAACATGAGTATGTGGGCAAAGACACAAGAACACAAGCTGGCAAAGTTACAAGATCAAGTCAAGGCAAATATCAAAGATCCAAGATCACAAGTCATGAAAGGATCGATGAAAGAACTCTCAAGACAACGAGCTTCAAAGTCTGCAACAACAAAGAAGTGAAGTCACATAATACATGACCACCACTTAGGGGGAGATTGTTAGAAGTATTTAAAGTGATGGTCAAAGAAGTGAAGTCACATATTATATGACCACCCCTTAGGGGGAGATTGTTAGAAGTATTTAAAGTGATGGTCATATAATATACCGTTGCAAAGCTCGTGGAAAATGCTATTCAACAGTGTCGAGAGTTCTATGTCATTATTATGCATGAAACGGGAACTAGTCCCGAACACACAAATGAGGAAGGCCTCCTATTCATGTAAGCCTTAGTATAAAAGGCATAACCATCCTCATTTGTGTGTGTGTCTCTCATTGTATATCTTCTCTTCTTCTTGTTTTAGAGAGAGAAACTCTCCTTAGTTTCTCTCACTAGAATCATCTACCTTGTATCTTTCTAGTTCTTCTTCATCTAATCTAATATTCCATTCATAGTTTTAATCTTAATCTTATTCATCTATATTTCTTATTCTATACGTCGTGTGATTAGTTCTTACAGTTACCTACTAAACGTTCAAGCATTTGGTCCATAAAAGGTAGAGGGAAATGATCCTTTCTCGTGGCATAATTGAGTTTGCGGTAGTCTATACAAACTCTCCACCCAGTAACGAGACGGGTAGGAATCAACTCGTTGTTTGCATTGGGCACAACGGTGATGCCGCCTTTCTTAGGCACACAATGGATTGGACTAACCCATGGTGAATCCGAAATAGGGTAAATCATACCCGCATCAAGAAGTTTGATAACCTTTGTTTTGATGACTTCATGGATTATTGGATTGATCCTTCGTGGGCTTTGAATTGTGGGCTTAAAGTCGTCTTCCATGAGAATTTTGTGTGTGCAGAAGTGAGGATCAATTCCACGAATTTCGGAGATTTTCCAAGCGATAGCTTTTTTATGCTTCTTCAACACGGCGACAATGCGGGCTTTTTCTTCTTCTTTCAGGTCCTTCGCGATGATGATCGGTAACTTCTCGTTGTCTTCAAGGAAGACGTACTCAAGATGAGGAGGTAGGTCCTTAAGCTCAAGAGTGGGAGGATCCTCAATAGATGGTGAAACTAACGATGGATCATCATTAGTCACCTCTTTAGGAGAAGGAGGGTCAATAGCAGTAACCGTCGGAGATAGAGGAGAAAGATTGTCTTCTTTGAGAAGGTTTTAAATGAGGCGGAGATCTTCATCCCAATTGGTGGTAGAATCGTCATGGTCTAAGTTCACATCTCCCATGGTGGCTTCCAAATCTTTCCAAAGGAAATCACTTTCTCCAAATAGATATAGTGATGAATCAATAGAGGAAACGGTCTCAACATTGGGAAGAGAGGTAGGAATACTTTTACAAGCATCTTTGAAGTGTTCTTCACAAGCCTCATCAAGAACATCAATACAATTAACACTCTCGTATGAATAAGGCTGTTTAGAAAGCTTTCCCATGTTGAAGACGATTTTATCGTCACCCACTCTCATGATAAGCTCACCGGCTTCAACATCGATTAGAGTGCGACCGGTCCTTAGGAATGGACGACCAACGATCAATGGCACACGAGGGTCCATGTCGTAGTCAACAACGACGAAATCAGCAGGAAAAGTGAATTTGTCGACTCCTACAAAGATGTCTTCGGCTATCCCCACTGGATAAGCAATCGTACGGTTAGCTAATTCCAAAGTCATTTTGGTGGGGACTAGCTCAGGGAGAGATAATTGCTTCCAAACGCTTAAGGGCATTAAGTTGATACTGGCACCTAGATCGGCTAGGGCCATGCAATTCTCTACTCCCGGGAAGTTGCAAGGAATCAAAAAACGACCCGGATCACCAACTTTGGTGGGCAATTTCCTTAAAAGCACTGCGGAGCAGTTCTTATTAAGTTGGGTCTGAGCAATGTCAAGAAGCTTTTCCTTATCACTTAGAATATCTTTAAACATCTTAGCGTATTTGGGCATGTGAGCGAGAGCCTCGGCAAAGGAGATGTTAAAATTCAATTGTTTAAACATTTTGAGAAAGTTTGAAACTTGAATATCATCCTTGCTCTTTTGCTTCTCTTTCCTCAACCTTGAAGGATAAGGTATATTGGATGAAGAAGAAGGCTTTAGAGGAATAGGATCACTCACAACCACGGGTGGTGGGGAAATGGGGGTAGAAGGTGAAGGAGGCGGAGAAATTGGGGAAGTAGGAGGATGAGGAATAGGAGCAGGTGACTCGTTCTCCTTAGTCACAACCACCGGCGGAGGTATAGGAAGCTCGGGTTCCTTGGTACCTTTTCCACTGCGAGTAGTGATTGCTTTCATCTCCCCTCTTGGATTCGCAACGGTGTTACTCGGAAGAGTATCCGAAGAAGAGGGTTGATTACCTTGGAAGAAACTAGCCATCATGTTCTTCAAGTCATTCGTTTGACTATCCAACGTGTTTCTCATATCAGCTCTCAGATCGTTCCCTTGTTTGACCAGGTCTGCTTTCAAATTGAGCACTTCCCGCTGAAGATTTCCCATGATCACATCGTTAGTCCTCATGTAGGTTTCCACTTCTTGGTGTAAAGAGTTGGGTTGGTTGGGAGGAACATTGTATGCGGGTGGTTGATAAGCAGGTTGCTGGTAAACTTGGTTGTTTCTTTGAGGTGGAAGTTGTTGTTTGTGAGGTGGTATGTATGGTGTACGAGGTTGTTGTTGTTGTTGAGGAGGGCGATTGAGGTTTTGTTGTTGGTTTGGGTTGTTTGGAGGAAAACCAGGTGGTGAGAGATAGTTGTTAGAGCGGTAGCTAAGCAAGTTACGGTCACCTTGAGGTCGATCTTGATAAGCAGGTTAAGGGTAGGTGCCATAAGCTGCATTCACATTTTCAGAAGGGTAGTCTTGGGTGGCAGTACAAGTGGTGTAAGAGTGAGGACCCCCGCATATCTCACATGGTTGGCTAACAGCATTGACTTGAGCGTCTTTAGTGTTTCTAGCGTTGATGCTGTTGGTGTTGCTGGCGGTTTGGGTAGCGAGCGATTCAAGAAGCGTAGTGATTTTGTCAAGTCTCTTATCGCTGTCACTAGTACTAGCACTAGCAACATTGGTCCAAACACTCTTGGTTTGCACACGAGACTTATTTTCAATGATATCCCAAGCAGCATTGGAAGTCTTAGCCAAAAGATTACCCCCCGAGGCACTGTTTAGTGAATCTTGGTCATTCATGTTTAAACCATTATAAAAAGTGTTAATTTGATGCACTTTGGTAAAACCATGTTGTGGGCATTTTCTTAAAAGATCTTTAAAACGATCCCAAGATTCACTAAACGACTCATCGTACTTTTGTTCAAAATTTATGATTTCATTCCGCAAAGCGGTAGTACGAGAGGGTGGGAAAAAGTAATTGATAAACTTGGTCTCCAAATCCGTCCACGAAAGAATACTCTGTGGCGGTTCCTTAGCAAGCCAATGCCGGGCTTGTCCCTCTAAAGAAAAGGGAAAAAGTTGTAACCGGATTACCTCTTGTGGAACACCATTGAATTTGACCGTGTTGGTGAGTTGCAAGAATCTCTTGATGTGGTCATGTGGATCATCAATGGTACGCCCCAAGAATGGTTGAGCAGAGAGCATCTGGATAAAGCCGGATTTGAGCTCAAAATTGTTGGCTGCAATCGCTGGTATAACAATTGGATCAGTGTTTCCATCTACATGAGCCTACAGAAGTTCAATCATCGGGCGATTATCCGGTAGAGGCTCATTGTTGTTATTATTATTCATGTTGTTGAAAGGTGGGTTGTTGTTGTTATTATTGTTGTTTTGAGGTGGTATGTTGTTGTTGTTTTGTACATCGGCCATGTCTAAGTTATCGAGAGGCTCGGGCTCTTGATAAGACGTTGATCGAGTGTGCATACACCTACAAAAGAACTAACAAGGCAAAAACAAAGCAAAAATATTTTTGGTTTTTTATGTTTTTTATATTTTAGGATTTTTGAAAATTTTATATTTTTTAGTGTTTTTGAAGATTTTTATGAAAAAGTAACGTTCACGGGGAACGGATCCCAAAATCCAAGTTCTCACAAAAAACTGTTGATCTTAACGAGAAGAGCCGGCAGCGGCGCCATTTGATATAAGCTTTTTCAGTGGGTTTCTATATTCTCTCGATATCCTCTCGAATTGATCTTGGTTCTAAGTGGAATGATTGTTCTTGGTTACTAATAAGGGGATTGGTTTTCTAGTCTACTAAAAGGTTTAACTACATTAACATCAAATACAATTAATTTAATGACAATTAATAAGACTAGAATTAAAATTAAAATAAATGAAGAAACAGTAGTAAGAAGAAATAGAAAGCAAGACTTAAAAATGCTCAAAAGAAAATTGATACTTGAATTAAACTTAAACTTTAACAACTGAAACAGAAAAAGTAAATACCACTTAACTCTTAGTCGAAATGCTCAAAAGAGAAACTGATCCGGAACTTTTGGCTGTTGATTCGGAACTTTCAAACTCTTTTGATTCGGAAGTTGATCCAGAAGTTTGTTCGGAAGTATTGACTCGGAAGTTTTAAAAATCATTCACTCGGAACTTTCGTTCGGAAGTTCACTCGGAACTTTCGTCCGGAAGTTCATCCGGAAGATTGACCCGGAAGTTGATCCGGAAGTTTGTTCGGAAGTTCACTCGGAACTTTCGTCCGGAAGTTCACTCGGAACTTGGTTCTTGAAGAATAAACTGATTCGGAATTTAAGGACTGATTCGGAACTTTTGAAAAGAAGACTCATTCGGAAGATTTTGTTCATCCGGAACTTTTAGTTCATCCGGAAGTTTTGGTTCATCCGGAACTTTTTGTTCATCCGGAAGTTTTGGTTCATCCGGAACCTAGGAAACTCAAGAACAGTAACTTTTCAGAAAAAACAGGGAAACACGATTTAATCCAAAATCAAGCTAAATAGGCAAAAAGGTTTTACCAAATTAACCACAAATCATCTACCAACTACAAGGATCAAATCCCAATCACAAAAACACAAATTCAACAACTTCTTAAGATCAAAACTCAAATAAATAAGAACTTTAGAACTTGAAATAAAAAGATGATGAAGAACAAGATGAATGAAAAGATTAAAGGAAGACTTGTATTAATGATTAATGTTGAACAAGTAAAAGACAAGATTAAACTACAAGATTTGGAAGAACAATAATCAAAATCACCAAACACCCTAGTGGTGTTTGTGATGACTACGAACAAGAAAAGAGTAAAAGAAGGGAATGAAAACTGAATGAAAAGTGTGAAGGGAACCCTTTATATAGGTGTTCCCTTTGGTTGGTGAGTGGGCTTTCTCCCGTTCTTCTTGTCTTCTCGTCTTTTCAGAAAAGTTGACGTTTTCGATTCTGATTCGGGATTTGTCGTCGATTAAATTCAACTCGTCTTTTAATTTCTTCGTTTAATAGATTTGAGTTTCTTCGACTTATGTAAATCTTCCATCTTTGGTCCTTTTCTTCAATAAATCTTCAAATAGGCCCAGTGACTTCAAATCTTTTGCATCTCTTGGACAATAGACTTCGTCTTGAGTCTTTTTCTTCCATAAAACCCGTGCAATCCCATGTTTTCTTCAATATTTATCCGGTTGGCTCTGAAAACACAATAAACACAAAAACCACGCATAATTCCAAACAAATGATATTAAATACGTGTTTTGGTCTCGTTTTAGCCAGAATTAAGTGGTAAAAGGATGGGTGTTTTCACACCTATCAGCAACGCTTGGGTATTCACCCTATCCCACTTCCTGGTTGAGGATCCCTTTTATCAGAAGAGCTAAGAGCCTTCTTCCCGGTATTCACCCTATCCCACACGCTTGTGCGGCAATTGTTTCTAGTTAATTCCAAGTCTGGCCGTTCGGCTGAGTCGTTGGATCTATCTCCTTCTTCACAAGATTATAGTAGTTCCTGCCTAACACGATCCCCTATGTGACAAACACATTCCGAGATTGAGGATTTTCCTCAAAGAGGTTTCGTTCCTGGGGCCGTGCCCTCTTCTTCTTTTGAGTCTAAAGAGAGGTGCCGGACACGGCCCTGCCAAATTTGAGCCTAGATTGGAGGTTCCTACCTAGGTTTAGCCTTCACGTGATACCCGGGACGATCCTCTCAAATTTATGTGTGACAACACGAGTGAGGTCTTCGTCACTAAGTGGTTCGACTTCCACTTCTTCTTCAGTTGATGGCCTACGTGACTCCTTGTTAGGGGCCTTAGGCGCACTCCCTGGGTCAGGGTTGTCCATGGTCATGGTTGGTGGTGGGGTATTAGCGGACGTGCCTGTCCCACCCATGGACTGAAAAACACTTCGGTTATAAAACCCGCATGCTTTTACCATGAATAGTACCCTTAAGATCGTACGTACTAGATTAAAACTTTCCTTTTATAGTATGTTTATGTTCACGTATAAGAATTTTAAGTATTACATACGTGTTAGAACACGATAAGTATTTATTACGTATGAACACATGATAATTATTTCAAATAATAATTATAATCCCGAACATGTGATCATGAATCATGAACGTAAATTAATCACGAGCTAATATTAATTACATATATATAATTATTATGAACACGAATAAATATATTAAGTCACGATAGATAACTAATTAAAACACGTAATTACGAACACAAGAACACACTATAATATTTAGACTCGATAAATGTACGGGTTACCCTTATGTGGGCCCCTACCCACGAAATTAGGAAGAAAAGGGCCAAGCCCATTGTTTTTTCACTAAACAAGAAAAAAAAATTAGGAAAACATATTCATTTATCAAAAAATCAAGAAAATAAGAAAAACCCTAATTCCTTTCTTTGCTCCCTTTTTGGCCGCCACCTTTGATCATCAACAAGGGGTGTTCGGGTTGATTTTTGATCTTGAATTTTGTGCAAGCATTCGTGTGTATTCATCCTTGATTGATCCACGCATTCGGTATAACCTTTTTAACTCTTTTCTTTTATGTTTTGATTTAGGAATCACATAAAATCATAATTATTTTAAAAACTAATTCAAAACATTTATTAAAACATGTCTATGATTATGGGGTAAATTAAAACAAGGGTTTTTAGGGGTGTTTGTTCTAGCCGACGCCAAAACCGAACCCCCAAGGGGTCTCGGCTTGGCTTATGAACCAGCACCGAGACCTCATGGTCTCGGTATGGTGGTGTGGATCCCACGGCAGCAGCAAACAAGGGGGAACCCCGACTTGGTTCAGGGTATGGTGTTGATTATGGGTCCGGTTCATGGTTTCTAGTCACGATCCGGTTCATTGATTATGTTAAGGTTTATGATTTTAATAGTTATATGTTAAAAAAATTAAATTAATAAAACATGAAATAATTAATTTAATTAACATGACATAGGTTATAAATTTAATTATTTGATCATGAATTTTAACCTAAGTATTCATTTTTAATTAGACTTTATAATTAATTAATTATTAAAAACCATGAATATAATTAATTAATTAACATGACTTAGGTTATATTATTAGTAATTAAAAATACATGTTTTAACCTAAGTATTTAACTTTATTTAACTAAAAACATGATATATTTAATTAAATACTTTTAACCTATAGTTTATTTAAATTACATGTAATAATTAATAAACAATACCTTATATCAATATGACTTAGAATAATAATCAGAAAACACTTAAGCTTATATAATTAGCTTATTTAACCAGCTTATATCTAATTATGGAAACTTTCTATTTTTAGAAACTTATCTACTTTAAGCAGTAATTCTATTTTTGGAAACTTTCTATTTTTGGAAACTTTATATTTTTGGAAACTTTCTATTTTTGGAAACTTTCTATTTTTGGTAACTTTCTATTTTTGGAAACTTTATATTTTGGGAAACCTGCTATTTTTAGAAAGTTACTTATTATTACACAGTAAGTATAATAATACATGAAATACAAATAATACTTAATCAGAATATAAGATAAACACAGTTTAAAGCTTAAAATAGTAAAACATGACATGAACGTATAAAATAAGCTAAGACATGACATAAAACTAGTTACGTATTTAGTAGTCAGATACTTATACACGTATGTATTTATGTAGCATTAGTGATACCGAAGTAGGACTCTCTTCCGTTCGTCTTCTTCGTTCACTGGACATAAGGTACGGATTCCCGTCCTTTCAGTATGGACAATCTTTCCTTATTAGGATTTCCCCGTATGCAGCCAACTGTTTTCCCATAGTATAAGTTTATATGTTTGATTGCTTATGTTTAATTTAGAATACTTGAAGCCATATACATGCATGACCAGTTTCACCTAGTTATGGAGGTACCATAACCATAAAACTAGAGGCACTGGTGTTATGACTTCCCCACGGCGGAGTGATTGCTCGTGGCGTCCCTTCAGCTTGTGGACATATTATTATATTTATCATGTGGGGCGTATGGGTGCATCCTAGTTACTTGTTTTCAGCAGATTACTCAGTGTGAATGTGGTGTGTGCCTTGCATCCTTCACAAGGAGCTGATCCCTCCTACCCAAAACCAGTATATTAAATTAGAGGCAGCCCCTCTAATTTGCATGATGAGGTCACCCCTCCAAGTATTCATGCACGATGGATTTTCATGACCTATATTGGCTAATGGTAAAATATGTTAATTAGTTTTCCTAAGATAAACATAAGGCTTTTCAAAATATAAAACCAGTTTTATGAACATGTTCCGGGTTTTCTAGGACGTATACATTTCCGCTGCTTTTAAGTCTTTATTATGTTTTAGTCATTCATACTATGTCTATATCCGTGCACTGAGCGTTTTTCTCAGCCGTTACTTTCCTTTCCATGTCCCAAAACGGCAGGTACCCAAGGACGGACTCGAGAATTTTGGAGGACATGTATAGGATGGAAGCTGCTATAGACTTCTTCTCCTTTTGCCTTCATATGTTTGTGCTTGTTTAAGTCTTCCATTATTGCACTTACTTTATTATGTTTCGAGCTTATGTTTGGGAACCGATGTTTGATTTCGGTTTACCCTATGGTCATGTATTGTTTTAGACATTTATCCTTGTATGCTTTGATGACACGCCATAATTACGCGTAACGGTCCACTTTTCAAAGTGGGGTGTTACAATTATGGTATCAGAGCCAAGGCTTCGACCTGTAGGCTCTAAAACTCGACCTGTGACTAGTGGGTAGTCACCAGGAGCTTCCTAAGCCAACGTTTTTTATTCTACGTATTGATGTTTTCAGCGCATTGTTGCTTTAACCATGATGTTTTCAGCGCCTTGAGGTTTTAACCTTGATGTTTTCATCGATATTGTTTTACTAATATGGATGGAAAACCGTCATTCATATTTAGTTATGTGTCATTGTTTCATGCATAATGTTCCTCGTGAACTATGGCTATATGGACTGAACCCCAGTAGTTCGTAATTAGTCACATAAATTTTTTTCTGATAAGTTTTGACAGATGAGTTTCATTTATTTATGTTTCATGTATCATTGTTGCAGGGATTATGACTAAGTAATGGTTGGTACAGGACTTGCCCTATTTAGTCGCATGTGCTTTTATCGAAACTTTTAACTTTGGGACCGACCCATAGGCGTCCCCTCGCCATGTCTTTTGTTTTGGGACCGATCCATAGGCGTCCCCTCGAACATATAAAGGTTTTTATAAACCACATTATGCATTCATGCACTGTTTTTTCATGCATAAAATTTTTCTCATGATTTATTGGCATAAATTTTTTTTATGTCCCCTCATAAGTTACTACATTTTATGTCAAGTATGTTTTCATACTGTCATGGTTAACTTCAGTTTCATGCTGATTATGTTATACACTCCTTCATGATAGATTGTTTCATGTTTCTTCATGATAATTCCGTCTTCATGTTGATTACGTCTTACACCTCTTTTGTTATTTATGCTTTCATGCAAGACATTGTTGGATTTCATTGAATCCTTCTTTCATGATAGTCATGGTTGGTTTTCATTGACCATGCTGTCAGGCAATCATCATTGAATTTTTGTAACCACACTTCAACGTTTCTCGATACAACCAGAATGATGCCTATGCTAATATTTCCAGGTTATCATGATGGTTTTCTAACCGTTTAACCGATATACTTTCCTTAAATCATGACAAATGATCAACCCCATACCGATCATTTCATGTGCATTCCACGTGTACTCCACGTACCGTATTCCATGTGTATTAGATGTACATAAATCCATGTGTATTTCATTTGCAATACTTCCCAAGTATTCGCTAGTCGATTCTGAATCATCTCAGGCGTATTTTTCATTTGCTAATATTCTACAAGATTGCTGATGCCGCTCATAACTTGGAGAGGTTACTAAAGGTTGATGCTGCTGATGTTTGGAGACGCTACGAGATGCGGATGCTGTTCACAACCTGGAGATCCTACAAGAAGAAGACAAAGGCGTTAGATCAAAGCAATTGGACGAGAAGATGCTTCACCATCAGACGATTTTCACCAATCATTGTCCCAGATTCTTAGTTACTTGTCACACGTCATTCAATTGGCGTTTCAGTCATATGAGTGCAAACCGGTACCAACCGGCCACTCAGCTGAATAGTTACATGAATCACGGTCATGAGAATGACCGTCATGGAACCGACATACAGGACGATAGTAACCACTACTATGACAGCAACTATCCTAGAAATCGCAACCGAGGCTCCGGCCGCGGATGAGATCAGACATACAATTGATCAGTAGTCCAACCGATCCGCCAATTTTGGGCATAATAACCTAAAATTTTAGTTCTATTTGTTTCACATCTCGAGACACATGTCAAGACATCAGTCAAGACACATGTCTCACGTATACTTTCTAAAGACACATGTCAAGATGACAGTCAAGACACATGTCATGCTTACATTTCCCAAGACACGAGTCAAGACACATGACTCACGTCTAGTTATGGAACATTTCTAAGAAATTCAGGGTATCCTCCAAGGGTATATCCATTTTGTTGTGCCATGTATTAATCAGGCCACAAGAATTTCAGTACCATTACCAGCGCATCAGTGGGAACTATTACGTTTCCCGATGACACTTTCATTTCTTGTAACCATAGCTCATAGATTCATGACCATGAAGGACGCCTTTCGTATTCCCACGTATACGAAGGTTTTCCTTCAGCTTAATGATGAGATCCAAGCTGCTAACGCAATTCTTCGGACAGACACGAGTTGAATTTTATCCTAATTATGGACTATGAACAGCACACCATGCTACGATTTATAATTATGTGCAGTACTGTTCAGGCTCCTGAATACATTCAGCTCGATTTTCCATCAGGAAAATATTTACAAATTATCTATGCTTTCCAAGCACGTGCTTCGTTAGCCATGATTGCTAAAATTTTCTAGCTGTCGGTAGGACACGACTACTGAAGTCCTTTTACGCATAATCAACGGATTATTCCAAAATTGTCCCTTACACTCCAGAAGAACCTTCAAGGATAAGGACGGTAACATAAGATTATGTGTCGACTACCGTCGATTTTAAACAAATCACAATTTACAACCGTTACTCTCCTCCACGTATTGACAAAATCGGATTCATGATCATGCTGCCAATAGTGACGGGTGAAAGAGCAGGACATGTTCATGACTGCTATTCGTGCACGACTCGGTCATGCTAGATTTATGATTTTGAATTAGTCTCATCAATGCTCCAACAACATTATGGACTTAATAAATTGAGTTTCCATGAACTCATAAGCAAATTCATTAGCGTTTTCATTGAGGATAACCTGATTTCCTCTAAGTCTAGAGAAGAATAGGAAGACCATATCTGATCTATGTTGCAAATTCTATGACAAGAGAAATTTTACCCTGGAAAATTTTCCAATATCAATTTTGTTTGATTATAGTGACACACTGAATCACATTGGTTTCTACGGTCAGTCTTACCATGACTATGCTTATGCGTAAAGGTGAGAACCCTACACTACGTTAGGTGTTCCAAGAAAATCCTACGCTAGGAAAAGTCTGATTTCGGAGACTCATAGTTCCGCAAAGTTCTATGTTACGAGTTCCTACGAAGCAAGATACAGATACGTTCATATCTAGATACCTGACATACCAACAGGCTATGATAGAACACCAACATACTAGGATGTCTTTCCATCATCAGAAATGGTGAACAGAAATGGGACAAGATCTCCATGGATTTTTGGCTACCAGATTAACGCAAACTCAGAAGAAGCAAGATGCTATCTGTGTTATTGCCAACAGTTTGATCAAGTCTGTAGAATCCTTGCATCCGCAAGGGTTTCTGAACCAATAGATTGATCGGACATGTTCCAGCCAAGGCTCATCCGATCACTTGGCAATCCCTCAGTTATGGGGTCAGACAAGGATTCGTAATTGTGCTCCTTATTTACTTCACGTCTTCATTCTAATTCCACGACTTGCTTTCACGCTCGCGTCCATAACACTATTCATGTCCATGATGGTATCTCGGCTTACGATTTTACATTCATTTTTCTCATTCTGAGAAGTTTTGCAAGAACTTGAGAGACCAGACCCAAGTTTAGTATAACTCCCTATCCTCAGATAGACGTTCCTCGTCATATTCTATGTCTCACCTTGTAGCGTTTGGCGTTACCGCCATTATATTCTATGTTCACGATATGTTTCACATGTCTTGTTCATTCCATGTTCCTCATATCATGATCAAGATCTGTTACACGTATCATGGATCACGATATGTTTACTCATATTGAACTCATCATATCTCCACGTATCACGTTCAAAAATTTTCACGTATTACGTTCAAAATTTATCACGTACTACGTTCTTTATATCTCGCGCATCGTTGCTAATTATCAGTTAAGTTAGAGTGTTTTGCACGATAACGTTTCAGTTGCCTTACACGTTAATTCTTATTCCCTCGATCAAATCTAGGGGATCTACCTTAAGTTGATAACCAAGAACTTCTTCGTATTTCAAGTCAAGGTCAGGAGGACCAAGATTTATCATTCGCGTCAAGATCTTGTGAAGGAACCGTTCCAAGAGGGAGGCCACTTGGAAACGGACAAGTTCATCCGGACTTCTTATCCGTTTTTTCTTATCAATTAGACATGTCCTTTTAGTCACGTCACGTTCCATGTCCTTTCAAGACATGTCACGTTCCGCGTTCTTTCTGCCAGGTCACCTTCATGTTCATTTATCTTACATACCCTCTTAGTTTGATTCGGGTATGTTTCTCTTTCAGTAACGTTATCTATTATTCGGGGACGAATTATTCTTTTTAGGGGGAAGAGTTGTAAAACCAGCATGCTTTTACCATGAATAGTACCCTTAAGATCGTACGTACTAGATTAAAACTTTCCTTTTATAGTATGTTTATGTTCACGTATAAGAATTTTAAGTATTACGTACGTGTTAGAACATGATAAGTATTTATTACGTATGAACACACGATAATTATTTCAAATAATAATTATAATCCCGAACATGCGATAATGAAATCATGAACGTAAATTAATCACGAGCTAATATTAATTACGTATATATAATTATTACGAACACAAATAAATTTATTAAGTCACGATTGATAACTAATTAAAACACGTAAATTACGAACACGAGGACACACGAGAACACACTATAATATTTAGACTCGAGAAATGTACGGGTTACCCTTATGTGGACCCCTACCCACAAAATTAGGAAGAAAAGGGCCAAGCCCATTATTTTTTTACTAAACAAGAAAAAAAATTAGGAAAACATATTCATTTATCAAAAATCAAGAAAATAAGAAAAATCCTAATTCCTTTCTTTGCTCCCTTTTTGGCCGCCACCTTTGATCATCAACAAAGGGTATTCGGGTTGATTTTTGATCTTGAATATTGTGCAAGCATCCGTGTGTGTTCATCCTTGATCGATCCACGCATTCGATATAACCTTTTTAACTCTTTTCTTTTATGTTTTGATTTAGGAATCACATGAAATCATAATGTTTTTTTAAAAACTAATAAAAACATTTATTAAAACATGTCTATGATTATGGGGTAAATCAAAACAAGGGTTTTTAGGGGTGTTTGTTCTAGCCGACGCCTAAACCGAACCCCCAAGAGGTCTCGACTTGGCTTATGAACCACCACCGAGACCTCATGGTCTCGGTATGGTGGTGTGGGTCCCACGGCAGCAGCAAACAAGGGGGAACCCCGACTTGGTTCGGGGTATGGTGTTGATTACGGGTCCGGTTCATGGTTTCTAGTCACGATCCGGTTCATTGATTATGTTAAGGTTTATGATTTTAATAGTTATATGTTAAAAAAAATAAATTAATAAAACATGACATAATTAATTTAATTAACATGACTTAGGTTATAAATTAAATTATTAGATCATGAATTTTAACCTATGTATTCATTTTTAATTAGACTTTATAATTAATTAATTATTAAAAACCATGACTATCATTAATTAATCAACATGACTTAGGTTACATTATTAGTAATTAATAATACATGTTTTAACCTAAGTATTTAAATTTATTTAATTAAAAACGTGATATATTTAATTAAATACTTTTAACCTATAGTTATTTAAATTACATGTAATAATTAATAAACTATACCTTATATCAATATGACTTAGAATAATACTTAGAAAACACTTAAGCTTATATAATTAGCTTATTTAACCAGCTTATATCTAATTATGGAAACTTTCTATTTTTAGAAACTTATTTAATTAAGGCAGCTAATCTTTTTATGGAAACTTTTTATTTTTAGAAACTTGTCTATTTTAAGCAGTAATTCTATTTTTGGAAACTTTCTATTTAGTAGTCAGATACTTATACACGTATGTATTTATGTAGCATTAGTGATACCGAAGTAGGACTCTCTTCCGTTCGTCTTCTTCGTTCGCTGGACATAAGGTACGGATTCCCATCCTTTCAGTATGGACATTCTTTCCTTATTAGGATTTCCCCGTATGCAGCCAACTGTTTTCCCATAGTGTAAGTTTATATGTTTGATTGCTTATGTTTAATTTAGAATACCTGAAGCTGTTGGGAATAAAATGTAGCCAATACACTTGAACGCTGACAAGAAGAAAACAAGCATTGATAAGAAGAAAACAAACGTTGACAGATCAAGCGTTGACAGGAAGAAGTCAAGCGTTGATAGGTTGAAGACAAGCACTGATAGAAAGATATGGTCTACGTGTATTATGTTTCTAGTTTTTTTCTAGTAAAGATAGGATCAACAATGTATTTTCTATAATTATCTTTACCTAGAATAGCTGATACGTAGACTCTTGTACAAGGCTTCTTATGTCTATAAAAGAAGACCTTTAGGTTATGTTTCATATAAGTTTTCATACGTTTAACACTTTCATTGTAAGCAAGTTCGTTATTATCAATCAAGTGAAAGTTTGTTTTACAACTGTTTGTGTGTTCTTGTTTGAGTGTTAATTTTGCATAACACTTAAATTGTTTTATATACAAACAAAGTTTATATACGTGTGTAACTTGATCTAATCTCGTTTACAAAAGCTAAATCGTTCTAAGTTTGGGATCAACAAGTGGTATCAGAGCTTGTTGAGAAACTTTGATCTTAAAGAACACAAGAACCCTAAACTACCAAAAACCCTAATTTTCACAAAACCCTAAAAACATCATGTCTACTCCAGAAGTAACCTCCTCCTCCTCCTCAAACCACAACATCAAGATTCCTATGCTAGATCTAGACAATTTTGAGCTGTGGAAGTTCAACTTTGAGCAATATCTGCAAATCCATGACTGTACTCTCTGGGAAATAATTGAATATGGAAACACATTCAATAAGGCTCAAAAGATTGCATATGCCATTGCAACAAGAACAGCTGTTCAAGGATGCACTGAAGCAGATAAGAAAGAAAAACCTAAAGATGGTAGAGCTATGTCTGCTGAGGACATAGCAAAGAGAAGGGTTGATATGAAAACCCTAAGCATTCTTAAACTCTCTTTGGGACAAGAAAAACCTATGGTTGTAATGATGATACTGTGGAAGAGAAAAAGAAGCAACTCTTACATGAGTATGCTGTTTTTAAGGCTCAACCTAATGAGAAGCTAAGTAGTGTGAGAAGCAGACTTCTTGAAATTACAAGAAAGCTGTCCTTCATGGGGACAATAATTGGTGATGTTGATATTATTGTCACTTTTCTTAAAAGCCTTGGTGATGCATGGAAGATTAAGGCAAGATCTATAATTGCCAACAACACTCACAAAAGTTCTACTTTTGATGATGTTTATAACAAACTGAGGCTGTTGGAGAATGAAACTCTTTTGGATCATGTAAGTAAGTCTACCAATGGAAACATGGCCTTCTTCTCACACAGTGAAGGTCAATTTGATCAGAAGGATTCATACATGCACCCAGTTACAGGATCAACATGTGTCAGCGCTGGATCATATCCTGTCAACGCCTCACATTCAGACGCTGACACATACAAAATTGACTCACCAAGAATTAAGCCTGCTGGTATTGATCTAGATACTGTGTGTGCATACATTGCTTCATTGCCCAATGGTTTAGTGATTACATATAAGGACCGTGAGCAAATAAGTGATGAGCATTTGGAGGAGATGGACATAAAGTGGAACATGGCTCTTGCAAGTATAAGAGCAAACAGATGGAATAGAAGATTCAAGAAGAACATGACGTTTAATGCAAAGGACACTGCTGGAATTGATAAATCCAAGGTTGAGTGCTACAATTGTCATCGTATGGGACACTTTATGAGAGAATGCAGATCTCCAAGAATATATGACGCTGGAAAACCCTCAAGCCAAATTGTTAAGGCTCAGGATCCTAAGGCCATGGTGGCAATGCAAGAAATTGATGGTGTTGGATGGGACTGGAGCTATTTGGCTAAGGATGAGGAAGAGGATAAAGCTTTGGTTGCTGAGATAGAAGAAGAAGAGCATGTTCAATATGCTCTCATGGCACACTCCTCATCTTTTTGTAGTAAGGGTTGTCGTTTAAATACTGAAAGACTTAACAAAGAGGTTTTAAGGTTGTCAACAGATGTGAGTAATGAGAGATGCAAGTTGTCTAACTATCAACTTACTCTTACTCAGACTGAAAAGACTGTAGCTGAGTATAAAAAATGGAGTTTGACCTAAAAGATAAAATATATATCTTAAAACATGATTTAAATACTAGTACTGATATTAGAAACATCATGGAGAGGGTCAATGCTGAACTACAAGTTAAGTTAGATGAGGCTATCAAGAATAAGGATAATGTAGATCTTAAAATTCAGAGATTTGATAAAGCCTCACAAACCCTAGGAGAATGTGTTAGTAAACAAAGGGATTATAGGGACATGACTGGGATAGGGATGAAAGAGTATGCCGTGTTCCACCACCAGCTGGGGACTTATATGGTGTCCAAAGAAAGGACTTATCTTGGACTGGTTTACCTGAACTCCAAGAAGAGGAATTTATTCCTCCACCAAGAGTCCTTACCCCAGTAGAAGAATATAGGCAAAAGTTGACTGATTTGGATGAATGGAAGAAAGCCAACCCTACCTTGTTCGTTAAGGGTGGCATGCTTAGTGATAGCCCGAATGAGTCTACCCCTATCAAAATAACAAACCCAATCACTGGCAAGACTATTGACCTTGGCTCAAACGCTGTTAGAAAACCTAGCATTAAATATGCAAAAATGTATAGAAATACTAGGTCACCAAAAAGCCAAGTTAGTGATAATGGAACAGGTTTCTTTTCTTCTAGACCTAGAGTTATGTCTAGAAAAGCCTGTTATACTTGTGGTAGCTTTTCACATTTAGCCTATAAGTGTGTCAACACTTCCAAGGTCAACGCTGACAAAAGGTCAAACACAGTCAGACCCAATACTTTTGTCGAGCAAAGTCCACAAGTTGTTAGACCAGCCCCATTCTTTACCAAAGGGTCTAACACTTATTGACAAAGACCTTTTCCGAAGACCAATACATGGTCTAATAGGCAATGGGTTCCTGTAGCAAACCCTAGGTTCAACGCTGATAAGGGTAATTTCAGCATTGACAAGACCAAAACAAACGCTGACAGAAACGTTGCCAGAACAAATAATGGTAAATATTTGCAACCACAGGGAAAGGGGTCTAAAGCTTTTTCTAGCTTGACATGGAGACCTAAGTAAGATCAAAACCCTAATTCTAATGGGATTTCTATGACCTGTAACAGATTTAGTTATATTTCAAAGGTCATCACAAAACCAATTGGGGTTAACTGGGTGTTCAATCCTAAAAGGGATGAACAAGGGGTTGTTATGAGGACTAAGACTGTTCTTGTTGAACAACAAAATGAATCCAAGTCTGCTCAGGCTTGGGTTCCCAAAGAAAACTAATTTGTTTTCTTTATGTGTAGGGCATTCAAAAACAGGTAAATGATTATGGCTATTGGGATAGTGGATGCTCTAGGCACATGATTGGGAAGGAAGATTATCTCACAAACTTCACTCCCATTAAGGATGGTGATAAAGTCTACTTTGGAGGAGGATATGGAACTATCACAAGCAAATGAACTCTTCTCACCAACAATTTGCGTTTTGAAAACGTGTTTCTAGTAAAAGAACTTGACTATAATCTCTTTAGTGTATCACAAGTTTTTGATAACAAAAATAAAGTTCTTTTCACTGATACCGAATGCTTGGTGTTGAGCAAGGATTTTAAAATACCATATGAGAAATTCATTGATTATAGGACACCTAGGCATAAGGACATTTATAATGTGAATCTTAATGGTATTAGGATGAATAATAACTTGTCATGTCTTTATGCTACAGCTTCAGTTGATGAGAGTAATCTATGGCACAGGAGACTAGGGCACATTAACTCTAAAAATATAAATAGACTTGTGAGACATGGTTTGGTTGATGGTCTGCCTGAAAAGGCTTTCCACAATGATCACTCTTGTGTTGCATGCCTTAAAGGCAAACAGCATAAGGTCTCATTTAAGTCTAAACAAGTGCACTCTAGTTCTAAACCACTTCACTTGCTGCATATGGACCATTTTGGTCCAACTAATATAGAAAGCTTCAATGGTAAATCTTACTGCTTTGTCATCACTGATGACTTTTCTATGTTTACTTGGACTTTCTTTCTAGCCATGAAAAGTGACACTGCTGATACTTTAATTAACTTTGTTAACCAAATTGAAAAGAAGACTGGTAATGAAGTTAAAATGCTTAGAAGTGATAATGGTGGTGAGTTTAGAAATAAGCAATTGGATGATTTTTGTGGCAAGAAAGAGATTACTAGACAGTTTAGTGTTGCCAGAACCCCACAACAAAATGAGGTTGCTAAGAGAAAGAATAGAACCCTAATTGAAGAAGCCATGACTATGTTGGCTGATGCTCACTTCCCCATTGCATTTTGGGCTGAGGCTGTGAATACAGCTTGTTATGTTCAGAATAGAGCATTGGTCAACAAGATACATAACAAAACACCTTGTGAGTTACTTTGGGGAAGGAAACCTAATATTGGTTTTCTTAAACCTTTTGGTTGTCATGTAGTTGTATTGGATACTAGTGATGCCTTAGGTAAATTTAGTACTAACGGTGATGAAGCCTACTTCATGGGTTATTCAGTGCAGAGAAAGGGATAGGGTTTACCTTAAAAAGGAAAAACGTATACTTGAAAAAGTACATGTTAGGTTTTTGGAAAGTAAACCTAGTGATCCTGAAAGTGGTCCAAATTGGCTATTTGACTTGGAACCTCTATCTAGGACTTTGAATTATATGCATGTTACTAATCCAAACATTGTGCAGGTAACTTCAAGTGTTGTGGAAGACTAGTTGTTGATGTTTCAGGTACACAGGTTAATGAAAAGGTTGGATCACAAGCAGACAAGTCATCTCCCATACTTGAGTATGTCTGTGACAATCTAACATTTTCAGGTAGTGAAATATTTTCTCGTATAATAATTTGAAACTTATTTTTGTGTTGGTTGACGAACTCACAATTTACGGATTTAAATTTGGGCTTACGTGCATAATTTGGCGTCTTTTACGACTAAACCGGAAACCTTAGGATTACGTATTTACGTTTTTGAACTCCGTTTTTGATGAGACAATTTTTATTGGATTCGTTTTGTGACGTTGATTCATAATTTATAAAAATGTTTTTCGTAAAACAACCCGAGGGCACGCAAATCGAGAAAACTAGAATCGAGAAATACCCGTAAACTAGTGAGATGGGACAAAATACATTCTCCCACCCCACTAGCTATGTTGGACGACACACACATGACACCACATCTTAGATGTGGCATCATGTTAGCTCAATGCTTACAAGTGTAAGAATAGCTTACACCTTAAGCTTACTTCCACTTCCACTAACTCAAAACTAGCAACTAACTCTCATACTACCATTTCCTTACATGCAAACTCTCTCAAATCCTCTAAAAACCCTCCCCTTTGCCGTCCACTTTGAAGCAACAAACACCCTTTTTGATCTTTTCTAGCCATGAAATACATGTTTACTAGCTCTATTATGGAGTTATCTTGAAGCCTTGATCATTTGGTGGCCATATTAACAACATTGGAGGTGATTTGCTTGTGTCCTAGGGATGATTTCCCAACTTATTTTCTTGGTGTTTGATGGTCTTGGAGTTACTTGTTGTATTCATCAAGTTCTTGTCTTCCAAAAACAAGAAATACACTTGGTTGGTAAAGAAGATCATCCTCTCCATTTTTCTCTTGTTATTTTGTCAAGAACAAATGTATTTACTTTCATTTTGTATATGTATATGATGTATATATGATGATAAAAATGTTATGTGGGGATCAAGTGTTGATAGATATGCTTAAAAAGGTTAATAACTATAAGAAATGAGGCTAAAATCTTGATTATTTAGTTGGCTGTATAAAAACAGTATATAACTAAAACATGAACTGATAAAATTGCATGGTATGATCCATTTACAGTAAGTACAAGATGTTATACACATGTGAGAGTTGGCCATGCAATGGAATCAATATAATGAGTGAGATATGATCAAACAAGTTAGGTGTTCTAATCTGAATAAGCAGTTTTGTAGGGACTGTTAAGGGAAGATGAACTTAAAATGAGCAGTAGCTATAGCTAAGTTAAATGTAGCACATAATATGAAGAACATGTCACCCAAAAATGAGCTTCTAATTCATTATAGAACTCTAGATATGGTAAAAACGGTGAACATGAAGATAAAATGCAGATTTTAAGAATTAATGTTTATTATTATTATATAAGCACTCACATTTTATTGTATAAAATATAAAATAAAAACCCACTAACTTATAAAACTTATTTATATAAATATATAAAAGGTTAATTAAATGGATAAATTATATAAATGGTAGTGGAATAATATTTATAAGTAATAAAAACTATACACTTGATTTTTACGACTTTTTCGGCTATTACCGTAAAATTAACGTTTTTCGCCAAATAAAACTTAGACGATCAAACCCGTCTAATGTAAAGTTTATAAAAGTCATATATTTATGTATAGGTAACTAATACAAGTAAAAACCGATAAAACCCTAACTATAAGAAATACGGACATTAACGAACTAAGTAAGCTTAATGGACTTAAAATAGATAAATAGTTAAGACTAGTAAACTAGTAAAAAGTTACCAAAACGTAAACACTAAAATGAGTAAACAAGGATGTATAAACCCACTTGATCATCATCATATGTACAAAATCATCATATGTATATTGATATTTTGATAAAAGTCATTGGACAAGAGTCTAAGACCGATTATTATTTATATAGGTTTCCGTGCCCGAAGCACGCCCGTAGCCGATAATCCGCCTTTCATTAACAACGTGAGTCCATAGCCTCGCACTCTTTTAAATGTTTTATAAAATGATTTGTAAATCCGCGAGGGAGATAACATGCTAGATTTTGATAAAATAAGAACACAAGTAGTCCCGATTGTATGCTTAATTATATGGACCCGAATGATGCTATGACCCTATAAACGAGACTAAAAGGATTATTAGTAGTTAGGTTATGTCACTTAAAGTCCCATTAGCATGAATTGTGAACTACCAGGATTTGGTAGACGCTTATGCATTTGATAGTACTATTTGGGGACGATCACCCCAGTTCGCGCCTTGACGGTTGATCCCCGTCGTACCACATTGATTGGTAAGCGAATTTATGTATGAGAAGATTACATAGCGTGATTTTTGTGACGGCACGCTAACTTAGATGGGCAAATTGTTTGTTGGGTTCGCGGCCCGCTGTTTTCATAGTAAGGTAACAATGTCATGCGGCTAATAATAATCCTCTATAATCTAAATATCCGATATGATAACGACGCTATTAACGATGAATATATTACCTATCATGGTAATATAGAGACTACGGTCTCATGGACGGTTTAAGATGTATGCTTGATTTATATATTGCCTGACTAGCAATATGAGGACTTACTTCCGATATTATACTTGTGTTCTGATTTTAAATGATTGTTTTATATAACGGTTTTTATTAAACTCTATGAATTCACTCGGCATTCGCTGATATGATTTTTGCATGTTTTTATCTCAGGTGCTTGAAGGTAATCCGGATGGAGATCGACTCTGATGGCCCACATAATATTAAAAATGTTCATTCGATCTATGTTTTGTAAACTTAATGACCTGTATAATTTGGGACCTGTTGTACACTTTAAAACTTTTTATCGAATGAATGTATGTTAAACCTTGTACAACCATTTTTATGTGTTGTCTATGATTGGAGTTATTGTGCTATCCCGTAACACTCTAAAAGACCCTTCCGCTGTACCGATACGAAAATTGAGAGTGTTACAGTTTGGTACCAGAGCTCTAGTTATAGAGCACAAAAGATTTTAAAAACCAAGGTTTTGAACAAAACTTTTCAAAATCTTTTGACAATGAACATTTAAGAAAATATTTGAAAAATCTTTTGACTATAACGGTGCCAGAGATCTCCGACGTTACCAACAAGCCCTATTGAGAAGATATATATTTTGATATATATAATTTAATTTAAATATATGTATATATCGTGATTTCAGTATGTAATTGTTTAACTAGTATGTTATCCTAATACGAGATATATATATAAATGCAGATTGTCATGGCTGACCCTAATATTCCTGTAGAAAACCATGCTATTCCCGAACCTAATGTAGAAGATGATCCTTATTTAGACTTAGTAGATTATGATATGGATGATGAGGAGGAACCATTTGAGGATCCCGAGCCCGAGTTAGGACTAGGAGATCAGATTGCCCCTCAGGTTGATTTGGTAGAGAATGAGATTGAGAATGTTGATATTGAGAATGATGATGAGATTGGGTTAGATAATTTAGATGATGAGATTGACGAAGAGGATGTCGAGGAGGATGTAGGTATAGATGTTGAGGTCGATGATGATGAGGAAGTCGAGCTTATTTATCCTTATGATGTTCCGGAGGGCGAGCCTTTGCCCCCACCAGTTTATTTGTCTGATTCTGAGGTTGAGTTACCTAGGGATGAAATGTCTGAATCGTCTGAATCTGATTCTGAATCAGAGGAGGATGAGGATGATGATGCACCTGACGGTACTGATGGTATTGCTACTCGTAGATGTGAGATAGGAGAGTCGTCTAGTGCTCGAGAGGCTACTCATATTGATGGTCTTGCACCATGGGCCTTGAGACGTGATCTAGATGCTTCCCGTGTTAAGAGTAGTATGACAGAGATTGGATTAGGTGTTGTTCAGACTCATGTTGCTTATTTGGAGTCGAAGACTAAGGTTGGCGAGAAAGAGCGGGAATTGCTTAGTTTGGATTTGACTGATGTTGAGCGTGGTTTGAATGAGGCTTTTAGGAGGTTATCGGTGTTGGAAAGTGGTGAGTTTGCTGAAATGAAGAGAAAGGTGAATTCTATGGAGATTCAGTTGAGTGTGGCTCGTGCGATGCGTGAGAAAGCTGAGAAGGAGTTGAATATATCTGTGGGATGGAATAGTAGATTTTATGCTGACATGGTTGAAAGAGGAGTAATCCGTAAGCGCCCAGCTGAAGATGTGTCTAGTGATCGTCCGACGAAGATTCAGAAGACGATGGATGATGGACCATCTGGCGGTTCTCAGTAGACCAGTCTGTATTTAGTATTGACCTTTATATCTTTTGTGCTTTTGTAGCTTTGACTGAACCGACTTGATAGTAGTAGACTTGGCACGAATTTTGAGTGTATATAGTGCTAGAACTTTGATATGGGATGTAACTAAGACAATACTTTTGTTTCAAATCGAATGAAATATGTATCTTGTCTTGAATTCCATATTGTGCCTTATTTGTATCTTGATTATGAATTCAATCCATATTATATGAATCCTTTGTTGGGTGAATGCTTAATACTTTGAAATTGTGAAATTATAGAACTATGCCGCCCAAGAAGGCTGTGACTGAGGATGATGTACGTAGGCATATTACGAAGCAAGTTACTGCATCTATGACTGAATTTATGGCAAATGCTAGAAATGAAGCTGGCGGTAGTGGAGCTGGCGGTAGTGGAGCTGGCGGTAGTGGAGCTGGCGGTAGTGGAGCTGGCGGTAGTGGAATTGGCGGTAATAATGTGAATGTGAATGCTAATAATGTGAATGCTAATGTTGGAGGAAATGTAGGAGGACTTGGAACTAATGCACCTGAAGTTGGTGGCTGTACTTATGTGACGTTCATGAAGTGTGAACCTCTACCTTTTAATAGAACTGAAGGTGCTGTAGGATTAAGCCAGTGGATTGAGAAGATTGAATCGGTGTTTCGGATTAGTAAGTGTAAGGAGGAAGATAAGGTGACTTTTGCTATGGCTACTCTTAAAGGTCGTGCGTTGACTTGGTGGAACGGGAGAATTGCTTTCATGGGTCTTGATGCTGCTAATGCTACTCCTTGGGCTGAAATTAAGAAGTGGATGACTTTGGAGTTTTGTCCTCGTAGTGTGATTATTAGGTTAGAACAAGAGTTGATTCATTTGAGAATGAAAGGTGTGGGCATTGATAGTTACACAAACCGATTCCATGAGTTGGCCTTGCTATGTCCTCGATTGGTTGAACCCGAAGAGATCCGAATTGAGCAATATGTTAAAGGGTTGACCAGGAATATCCGGGGGGACGTGACATCATCGAAACCACTGACCATTGATGATGTTGTTCGAATGGCTTACCAACTCATTGGACAGATAATTCAGGATAGGGAAGATGAAGCCCGTGTAGGTGAGAAAAGAAAGGGAGACGATGAGCGTGTAGATAGAGGTGATAATAGGAAGAATTTCAATCGCCGTCAGAACCATAGAAAGGGGAGTGAAAATGCTCTTACCAACAACACACCGCGCAACGATGATAGATGTCCTAAGTGTGGCAACAAGAGGCATGCTGGCGACTGCTGGAAGTGCCGAAATTGCGGAAAGCTTGGACACAAGGTTGAAAGGTGTAAGAAGGGAACCATTTGCTTCAACTGTAATGAAGAAGGTCATAGGAAATTGGAATGCCCCAAGTTGAAAGCGATTGTACCTGGAAGAAACCCCCAGGGTGGTATCTACCAACTTGGAACAATTGAGGTGAAGAAAGAGGATCCGAATGTCGTTATCGGTACGTTCTTACTCAACAATCATTATGTTGTTGCTTTATTTGATTCGGGTGCTGATAGGAGCTTTGTATCCACTAAATTTAGTGCCCTTATTGATATTGAACCTGTTGAGATAAGTACCAGTTACGAGGTGGAATTGGCTGATGGTAAATTAGTGAAAACTAATAAGCTATTAGAAGGATGCTCTCTAAATCTCTTGAACCATTCCTTTCCGATTGATTTGATGTTGATAGAATTAGGTAGTTTTGATATTATTATTGGTATGGATTGGTTGTCGCTGAATAATGCTACTATTTTATGTGGAGAGAAGAAAGTTAAGATTCCTCTTAGGAATAGGACGTTAGTAATTGATGGTAGTCGAGGTGAATCCCGTTTGAAAATCGTTTCATGTATTAAAGTCCAAAAGTACATCAGGAACGGTTGTGAGTTATTCTTAGCTCAAGTGACCGGGAATGACTCTAGGGAGAAACGATTGGAAGATGTACCTATTATTTGTGAATTTCCTGAGGTATTTCCTAAAGATTTACCCGGACTTCCACCGATAAGGCAAGTAGAGTTTCGAATCGATTTAATTCCTGGTGCTGCACCGGTGGCACGTGCGCCTTACCGATTAGCCCCTTCTGAATTAAAGGAGTTATTTGAGCAACTTAAGGAGTTGTCTGATAAATGTTTTATTCGACCGAGCTCGTCGCCTTGGGGAGCTCCAGTCTTGTTCGTTAAGAAGAAGGATGGATCTTTTCGTATGTGCATTGATTATAGGGAACTGAATAAGTTGACAATTAAAAATCGATATCCTTTACCTAGGATTGATGATTTGTTTGATCAACTGCAAGGATCTAGTGTGTATTCTAAGATAGATTTGCGGCCAGAATATCACCAACTTCGCGTCCGTGAAGAAGATATTCCTATAACTGCATTTAGAACTCGTTATGGACACTATGAATTTCAAGTAATGCCATTTGGGTTAACTAACGCACCTGCGGTTTTCATGGATTTAATGAATCGAGTGTGCAAGCCCTACTTGGATAAATTTGTGATTGTGTTTATTGACGATATTCTGATCTATTCTAAGAATGAAGATGAACATAGAGAACATTTGAGGATTGTTTTGAAATTGTTGAAGGATGAAAGGTTGTATGCTAAGTTTTCGAAATGTGATTTCTAGTTAGATTCTGTGCAATTTCTTGGTCATGTGATTAACAAAGATGGAATTCATGTTGATCCTGCAAAGATTGAAGCTATTAAGAATTGGTATGCACCGACAACGCCAACGGAAGTGCGACAATTCTTAGGATTGGCTGGCTATTATAGGCGATTCATTAAAGAATTCTCTTTGATAGCTAAACCCTTGACTAAGCTTACCCAGAAGAATAAACCTTTCGTTTGGGGAAGTGATGAAGATGGAGCATTTCAGACATTGAAGAAAAATTATGTAGTGCGCCAATCTTATCATTACCTGACGGGAGTGAAGATTTTGTAGTATATTGTGATGCATCTCTTAGAGGCTATGGAGCTGTTTTGATGCAGTGAGAGAAAGTGATAGCTTATGCTTCTAGGCAATTAAGGAAGAGTGAGGAGAATTATACTACTCATGATCTTGACTTAGGAGCTGTAGTCTTTGCTCTTAGGTTATGGAGACATTATCTGTATGGCACCAAGTGTACTGTATTCACCGATCACAAAAGCCTACAGTATATTCTCGACCAGAAGGAATTGAACATGAGGCAACGAAGATGGATAGAGTTGTTAAGTGACTATGATTGTGATATAAAATATCACCCAGGAAAAGCCAATGTTGTTGCCGATGCGTTAAGTAGGAAAGATAGAGAGCCTATCAGGGTGCGTTCTCTAGTCTTGACCGTGCACAATAATTTGCCTGAGCAAATTAGAAATGCGCAACTAGAAGCTTGTAAGAAGGAAAATTTTGTTAATGAAGGGTTCCGAGGAGAAGGAGATCCTTTAGAGGTTAGAGCTGATGGAGTGAAATGCTTAAGAGGTCGTATGTGGATACCTAAGTTTGGAGGCTTAAGAGATTTGATTATGTTAGAATCCCATAAATCTAAGTATTCCATTCATCCGGGATCTGATAAGATGTACCATGATTTGAAGAAGTTGTACTGGTGGCCGAATATGAAAGCTGACATAGCTATGTATGTTCTTCAATGCTTGACTTGTGCTAGAGTCAAAGCTAAACATCAAAAGCCATCAGGACTACTTCAACAACCAAAGATTCCTGAATGGAAGTGGGAGCGAATTACGATGGAATTTATCACCAAGCTTCCTAGAACATCATCTAGAAACAACTCGATTTGGGTTATTGTCGATAGACTGACCAAATCAGCACACTTCATTCCGGTTAAAGAGCTGTTCTCATTTGAGAAGCTGACTCGTATATACCTTGATAATGTTGTATGCAAGCATGGAGTGCCTGTATCGATCATTTCAGATCGAGATCCTAGATTCGCATCGAATTTTTGGAAATCTCTCCAAAGATCTTTGGGAACGAATCTCGAGATGAGCACTGCTTATCACCCCCAGACTGATGGGCAGAGTGAAAGGACGATACAAACACTGGAAGATATGTTGAGAGCTTGTGTGTTAGACTTTGGTAAGAATTGGGATAAACATTTGTCGTTAGCAGAGTTTTCGTATAACAATAGTTACCATTCTATTATTAAAGCTGCACCGTTTGAAGCTTTGTATGGTAGGAAGTGTAGATCTCCTGTATGTTGGAGTAAAGTTGGGGATACCCAGCTCACGGGACCGGGATTGATCCGGGAGACTACGGAGATGATAGTTGAGATTAAGAATAGGTTGTTGACTGCCCGTAGTAGACAGAAAAGTTACGCGGATGTGCGGCGGAAGCCAATGGAGTTTAATGTGGGTGACCGAGTAATGTTGAAAGTATCGCCATGGAAAGGCGTTATAAGATTTGGAAAACGAGGGAAATTGAATCCCCGTTATATTGGACCCTTTAAGATTTTATCTAGAGTAGGTCCGGTGGCTTACAAACTAGAGTTACCCCCAGAACTTCATGGTGTTCACAACACATTCCATGTATCTAATCTGAAGAAATTTCTAGCAGTGTGTGATGAGAAAATTCCGTTAGGTAAGGTTCGAATAGATGGGAAGTTGCATTTTATCGAAGAGCCCGTAGAGGTTATGGACCGTGAGGTAAAGCAACTGAAACAAAGTCGGATACCTATTGTCAAAATCCGATGGAATTCAAAGCATGGACCGGAGTATACTTGGGAACGAGAGGATGAAATGTGGAAGAAATATCCGCACCTCTTCGATTTCAATAAGAAACGGACATCCAAATGAAATGGATCACGAGGACGTTGAACCCTTTTAGGAGGAAAAGCTGTGACAATCTAACATTTTCAGGTAGAGAAATATTTTCTCGTATAATATTTTGAAACTTAGTTTTGTGTTGGTTGACGAACTCACAATTTACGGATTTAAATTTGGGCTTACGTGCATAATTTGGCGTCTTTTACGACTAAACCGGAAACCTTAGGATTACGTATTTACGTTTTTGATGAGACAATTTTTATTGGATTCGTTTTGTGACGTTGATTCATAATTTATAAAAACGTTTTTCGTAAAACGACCCGAGGGCACGCAAATCGAGAAAACTAGAATCGAGAAATACCCGTAAACTAGTGAGATGTGACAAAATACATTGTCCCACCCCACTAGCTATGTTGTACGGCACACACATGACACCACATCTTAGATGTGGCATCATGTTAGCTCAATGCTTACAAGTGTAAGCATAGCTTACACCTTAAGCTTACTTCCACTTCCACTAACTCAAAACTAGCAACTAACTCTCATACCACCATTTCCTTACATGAAAACTCTCTCAAATCCTCTCAAAACCCTCCCCTTTGCCGTCCACTTTGAAGCAACAAACACCCCTTTTGATCTTTTCTAGCCATGAAATACGTGTTTACTAGCTCTATTATGGAGTTATCTTGAAGCCTTGATCATTTGGTGGCCATATTAACAACATTGGAGGTGATTTTCTTGTGTCCTAGGGCTGATTTCCCAACTTATTTTCTTGGTGTTTGATGGTCTTGGAGTTACTGGTTGTATTCATCAAGTTCTTGTCTTCCAAAAACAAGAAATACACTTGGTTGGTAAAGAAGATCATCCTCTCCATTTTTCTCTTGTTATTTTGTAAAGAAAAAATGTATTTACTTTTATTTTGTATATGTATATGATGTATATATGATGATAAAAATGTTGTGTGGGGATCAAGTGTTGATAGATATGCTTAAAAAGGTTAATAACTATAAGAAATGAGGCTAAAATCTTGATTATTTAGTTGGCTGTATAAAAACAGTATATAAATAAAACATGAACTGATAAAATTGCATGGTATGATCCATTTACAGTAAGTACAAGATGTTATACACATGTGAGATTTGGCCATGCAATGGAATCAATATAATGAGTGAGATATGATCAAAACAAGTTAGGTGTTCTAATCTGAATAAGCAGTTTTGTAGGGACTGTTAAGGCAAGATGAACTTAAAATGAGCAGTAGCTATAACTAAGTTAAATGTAGCACATAATATGAAGAATATGTCCCCCAAAAATGAGCTTCTAATTCATTATAGAACTCTAGATATGGTAAAAATGGTGAACATGAAGATAAAAATCAGATTTTAAGAATTAATGTTTATTATTATTATATAAGCACTCACATTTTATTGTATAAAATGTAAAATAAAAACCCACTAACTTATAAAACTTATTTATATAAATATATAAAAGGTTAATTAAATGGATAAATTATATAAATGGTAGTGGAATAATATTTATAAGTAATAAAAACTATAAACTTGATTTTTACGACTTTTTCGGTTATTACCGTAAAATTAACGTTTTTCGCCAAATAAAACTTAGACGACCAAACCCGTCTAATGTAAATTTTATAAAAGTCATATACTGATATATAGGTAACTAATACAAGTAAAAACCGATAAAACCCGAACTATAAGAAATACGAACATTAACAATCTGACTAAGCTTAATGGACTTAAAATAGATAAATAGTTAAGACTAGTAAACTAGTAAAAAGTTACCAAAACGTAAACACTAAAATGAGTAAACAAGGATATATAAACCCACTTGATCATCATCATATGTACAAAATCATCATATGTATATTGATATTTTGATAAAAGTCATTGGACAAGAGTCTAAGACCGATTATTATATATATAGGTTTCCGTGACCGAAGCACGCCCGTAGCCGATAATCCGCCTTTCATTAACAACGTGAGTTCATAGCCTCGCACTCTTTTAAATGTTTTATAAAATGATTTGTAAACCCGCGAGGGAGATAACATGCTAGATTTTGATAAAAATAGAACACAAGTAGTCCCGATTGTATGCTTAATGATATGGACCCGAATGATGCTATGACCCTATAAACGAGACTAAAAGGATTATTAGTAGTTAGGTTATGTAACTTAAAGTCCCATTAGCATGAGTTGTGAACTACCGGGATTTGGTAGACGCTTATGCATTTGATAGTACTATTTGGGGACGATCACCCCAGTTCGCGCCTTGACGGTTGATCCCCGTCGTACCACATTGATTGCTAAGCAAATTTACGTATGAGAAGATTCCATAGCGTGATTTTTGTGACGACATGCTAACTTAGATGGGCAAATTGTTTGTCGTGTTCGCGGCCAGCTGTTTTCATAGTAAGGTAACAATGTCATGCGGCTAATAATAATCCTATATAATCTAAATATCTGATATGATAACGACGCTATTAACGATGAATATATTACCTATCATGGTAATATAGAGACTACGGTCTCATGGACGGTTTAGATGTATGCTTGATTTATATATTGCCTGACTAGCAATATGAGGACTTACTTCCGATATTATACTTGTGTTCTGATTTTAAATGATTGTTTTATATAACGGTTTTTATTAAACTCTATGAATTCACTCGGCATTCGCTGATATGATTTTTGCATGTTTTTATCTCAAGTGCTTGAAGGTAATCCGGATGGAGATCGACTCTGATGGCCCACATAATATTAAAAATGTTCATTCGATCTATGTTTTGTAAACTTAATGACCTGTATAATATGGGACCTGTTGTACACTTTAAATTTTTTTATCGAATGAATGTATGTTAAACCTTGTACAACCATTTTTATGTGTTGTCTATGATTGGAGTTATTGTGCTATCCCGTAACACTCTAAAAGACCCTTCCGCTGTACCGATACGAAAATTGAGAGTGTTACAATGTCACTATTCCCATATGGACAGATGCTTTTGCTACTACTGGAAAGGAAAATGGTGGTCCCTAAGTATCAACAGTTAACAACATGCATGGTCTTTCAGGCGCTGACAAAGGAAAATCTGGCGCTGACAAGACAACTTCAAGCGTTGATGGCTCAAACGTTGACAACTCTAGTGCAGGCGTTGATGGCCCAAACGCTGAAAACCTTGGTTCAGGCGTTGACAACTCTTTTGACCATATTTTCTCTTCCACCTTTGAACAGGGTGAACCTTCAAGCAGAAATGGATGGGTTCATACAGATATTGATGGAAGAGAGTCTGAAGAAGATATTGGTAACTTGGATGATGAGATTGAAGACACCAGACTTTTTGAGGGAGGAGTTCTTACTTCTACAATGAAGGATCACCCCTCTTCTCTAATTATTAGAGATGTGATGTCTCCTGTTCAGACTAGAAGATCTCATCAGAATCTTGGAGGATTTATTGCCAATATAGACAAGAAGGTTGATACCCCTCTTATTCAAGCATGTTTGTTTGCCTGTTTTCTGTCACAACAGGAATGCAAGAAGATTTTTGATGCTCTCAAAGAACCAAGTTGGGTGGAAGCAATGCAGGATGAGCATCACCAATTTGCTTTCAGGATGTTTGGGAGTTGGTTGATTGTCCCAGATATGTAAGACCTGTTGGGACAAGATGGTTCTAAGAAACAAGAAAGATGAAAGAGCCATTGTGGTCAGAAACAAGGCACATTTAGTGGCTCAAGGATATACACAAGAGGAAGGGCTAGACTATGAGGAGGTCTTTGCACCAGTTGCAAGGATTGAGGCTATAAGGATATTTCTATCCTATGCTTCCTGCATGGACTTTACTGTCTATCAAATGGATGTGAAGAGTGCTTTCCTTTATGGCACAATTGTTGAGGAGGTTTATGTAATGCAGCCTCCTGGTTTTGAAGATCCAGAGCATCCAGACAAGGTATATAGAGTCAAGAAAGATATGTATGGACTTCATCAAGCCCCAAGAGCATGGTATGGCACATTGTCCACCTATCTGGTGGAAAATGGATTCAAAAGGGGTACCATAGACCAGACCTTATTTACAAAGAAGACTGGTAAGGATGTCTTACTTGTTCAGGTTTATGTGGATGATATCATCTTTGGCTCTACAAACCCAAAGATGAGTGAAGACTTTTCCAAGCTTATGACAGACAAGTTCAAGATGAGTGCAATGGGGGAGATGAACTTCTTTCTAGGGTTACAAGTTCAGCAGAAAGAAGATGGTATCTTCATCTCTCAGGATAAATATGTAGCAGAAATCTTGAATAAGTTTGGCTTTTCTCCACATGAGAAAAGGGCTAGTACTCCTATGGATAGAGAGCATCCTTGGGGAAAAGTTGGAGATGGAAAAGATGTGGATGTCAGGCATTATAGATCAATGATTGGTTCATTGATGTATCTCACAGCCTCAAGAACTGACATTATGTTTGATGTGTGTGCATGTACACGCCATCAAGTGACTCCCAAAGAATGTCACCTTCATGTTGTCAAGAGAATCTTTAGGTACCTTAGATGTTATCCAGATCTGGGATTATGGTATCCAAAAGATTCACCATTGGAGCTTATTGCATATTCAGACAGTGACTATGGTGGTGATAAATTTGATAGAAAATCCACAACTGGTGGATGTCAGTGTCTTGGGAGTAGGTTGATATCTTGGCAATGCAAGAAACAAACAGTGGTGGCCAATTCTACAACTGAACCAGAGTATGTTGCTGCAGCTGCTTGTTGTGGACAAGTCTTATGGATTCAGAACCAGCTGTTAGATTATGGGTATAATTTCATGCATAAAAAGATTTTTGTAGACAATAACAGTACTTTATGCATTATTAAAAATCTTGTACATCATTCTAAAACAAAACACATAGAAATTAGACATCATTTTATAAGAGATTGTTTTGAAAAAGGTTTAATACAACCAGATAGGGTTGACACAGAAGAAAATGTGTCTGATTTATTAACTAAACCTTTTGATACTGGAAGGTTTCAATACTTGGTAACAAGTATTGGAATGATCAATCTCACTTAATATGTGTTTTGGGGTCTTATTGTAAGAGTATGTACAGGTTATGCATTGTTATTGGTCTTTTTGAGAAGTTAGATTTTCCACTATGTTTGTCTAACACCGACAAAGGTTATCTTAACGCTGATAAGTGTTATCGTGACGTTGTCAACAACATGTTAGTTTTGTGGTTTTTGATCTACATGTGCAGGTGGTGTTAGCATTGTACCATTGGATACAGAGTTGCTTATGGATTCTTGGAGAATCAATTGGATCATGTTTCAATTTATGGATGATGGTTGGAATATTTATATTCCTATCTTGACATAAATTTTTATTTACATGCATATTATTTAGCAACTTGTGTATCACATTTTAAGGGTAGGTTTTAGGAACCTTTAGGACTTTTGGGTATTCTTAAAATACTCTTATCATAATTCTAGATTGTGTCCACAGGTGAGTATGAGTTAGTTTACTAAATCATGAGGCACTGTAGCATGCAAAGTTGACATACTATGCATACTGCCAAGACATTTTTGGCCTAGAATTGAATGTGGTTTGTTGGGAGACTTGGGAATGATTTATATTGGGTTTATCTGGGAGTTACAAGGAATTTTATGAGATAACTTAGTTGTTAAGAATTTTGGTTAGCAAGGGACACTATAGGACTGTTATGTCTATCTTACATAAGCAAGTGTGCATAACTGGACAGTGCTTGCCGTCCTATAATAATTATCAATTTATAGGTTATCTTCACTAGGATAAATTACTTTGTCAAGGTCCTTTTTCATTTTTATTACTTCTATTTTTGGACGCTGACAAATATTTTTCCACGCGTTGTTATGATCAATTTAAACTCCGACATGGCTTTGGCAAACGTTGACAAGAATATAGCCGTTGGGCGTTGATGGGTTATTTTTGACCGTTGACACTCATTGGGACCTACCCAGTTGTTATTTTTGACGAATTTTGGGCCGTAATTTTAGGAGTAGATAACTTGTTTTCTTTTCAATATTTTCATCATTATATTTTGAAAATACTTGCCTTATTTTTGACCAATCACATGTGCCTATCTCTCCTATATATTTGGCTCCTATTTTTAAACAGGGTACTTCATATTCTTGTCTAACACTTTTTTCTCCTATAGTTCATCTTTCTCAATAATTCACAAATATCTTTCTTCAACAATGGCACCAAAGTTTAAACCAAGTGACTTTGTATTGGGATTCAGGAGTCAGCACAACATGATTGCTTATTTGGAGGCTGATGGTACTTTGTTTACACAATACACTCAGATGGTGGCGTATTTGAATGCATCTCCAATTAGGTATGCACTTTCTCATGCTCCTCTCATCCTTGTCACTCATATTAAACAGTTTTGGAACACTGTTAGTTCCTCAACAATTAATAATGTGACTATATTATCAGCTATTGTTCATGGGCGTACTTGGGTGGTTATTGAAGCCTTGGTTCGCCAGGCTTTGCATCTTAATGATGCAGATGGTATAACCACTCTCCCCATTCATGAAATAGAACAAGGACTTCGGGCTTTGGGGTATCCTTTCCCTGCTGAGGGCACTTTAAACAAATATCATAAACAAGAATTTCCCCTAGCCTGGAAGTACCTCATACATGTCATCCTTCAATGTTTGAGTCCTAAATGTACTGCACATAGTGAAATTAACAAATCAATTGCTAGTGCAATTGTGTGCATTGCAAATGGGCAAAAGTTTAATTTAAACAAATAACACCTTTCATTCACAGATCCAAACACATCTTAACCTTCAAACTACAACCCAATCCACATCATCTTCTACCCCACCTGAATATAGGTTGCAAAAACGCCCAAGGACTACTGGAGTGTTCTCCTCTAGTGGTCCTAGCCATGTAGCAGAGAGAACCACCACTACAAGTGTGGTTGGTGCTATGGATGAGGCCGGGACTATTGGTACTATCTTAGATGCAGGCCAAGACAGTCATAACATCTTTAAGACCTCATCCATGCCCCATGACTCTACTTTGGAAGGTCAAATACACATTCTAGAGGAGGGCAGATTGAAACCATATACATTGATGGAATTGACGGTTGTCTGCATTAGCTTGCAAAAGCAAAATGCAGACTTGGTACAAACAGTCAGTACACAAGGCCTTGAAATCAAGCAATTGAGGGAGAGGATTGTTATTTTGGAGGATGCTAACACTAGGCGTGAAATGGAGGAATCTTCCAAAGGGGAGGATGAGCAGATCCATGTGAGTGACAAAGGCTCACATGATGGAGAATCTTTAGGTGTTGCTGAATCCCTTACAGAATTGAAGAAGTAATCAGGTTTTGATACATCTCTGGTTACTCCTACAAACTTAAACTTGTCTTTTATAGCTATGATGGAGCAGTTTACAAGAGGCGCTGAGACAAGTAATTTGGGCGTTGACAAGCAATATTTGAACGCTAACACACCAAGCGCTGACAAGAGTAAATTGGGCGCTGACACAAGGAATTTGAACGTTGACAGACCTGCAGATATGGTTGATGTATTCCAGTCATCAACTATCATCAAAGAAGTGTCTTCACATGTATTACCATCATCCTTATCTATCATTGATCCATTAGATAAGGGTAAAGGAATCATGGTAGAAGTAGAAGTTCCAAAGGATGCAGTACAAGTAGAGTTTGATTCAAGGTTGGCTGCACAACTTATGGAACAAGAAATGAAGAAGGTTGGTGAATCACCATTTGTTGTCACTTTAGAGGAACAAGAAGGAAGTGATGAAGGAAGTTCAGATTCAAGTGTGATGATAATTGAACAACCAAAAAGACTTGAATATGGTGATGACTTGGCAAGAGATAAGCTTAGAGAGTTAAAATTGCAAGTAGATTATGATATGCCAGAAGTTGCTCAGATGTACCAAGCTTGGGAGAATAGGATTATGGAGAATCTAGATTTGACAATTTCAGACCAAATTTGGGGATTGGAGATTCTTCTAAGAGTTCAAAGAGACTGCAAGGTAATTCTGAAGCATAAGGCTAGCAATGTTTTCTCACTGCTGAAGAGGGATAGAAGGGAGCTTTACTACATGTTAGTCAGATGTCATATTTAACTGGATGGACCTTCAAGAAATTGCAGGGACTATCCTTTGAAGAATTGGAGTATAAGGCTTATCCTATCTGGGCAAGAGTGAAGGAAATGAATACTCTTAGACTTCTTTCATATGAAAGGAAAGAAGAACTTGCAGAAGAGATGGAGATTCAAAAGGCAATGATTGTTCCAAGGCCTTTGAAGAAGGGAATTCCACTTGAATTTCCTAAAGATCTAAATAAAGTGGTTCCTAGTGAAGTTGTTCTTAGAAAAAGCATTAAGCTCTCACCCATGGAAGCTTCAGATATGGTACAAGTGTTACCTCTTGATGCCAGAAACCCTATCATTAGCTATGAAGAAGATGAAAGTGGGTTTTGGATGATTGGCAGATATGGGAAAGAGGTACACACATTTACTACTCTTAAGTCTCTCTTTTCAAGTATGGATAGGGAAGACTTGGCAGACCTTTGGAGGTTGTTGATGGCCAAGTATGAGACTGAAGCACCTACTTCAGTCAATGGAATAAAGATTTGGTCGACATTCAAGATAATGTGTACACCAGATAAAGAAGATCCTGTTTGGAAGGATCTTGAGGATGATATCAATAGTCTTCAATGGCGTTTGTATTCAGCTGCTGGTGTGTACTATTTGAGCTCTACAAAGTTTGCTGAGTATCTACTTGTAGATGCTGAGTATCCCATGTCCAAAGAAGTTTTGGAAAAGATGAAGACAACACAGCTGGAGATTGACTGTTCAAGTGACGTGGCCAAAGATTTGATTAGGCATGTTTATTACCAATATGATAAGATTTGTAATATTTCTCCTAGTTCTTAATTTTTATTCAGAAACTTGATTACTAGAGTAGATATCAAGTTTAGGGGAGGATTGTTGGGAATAAAATGTAGCTAGTACACTTGAACGCTGACAAGAAGAAAACAAGCGTTGATAAGAAGAAAACAAACGTTGACAGATCAAGCGTTGACAGGAAGAAGTCAAGCGTTGATAGGTTGAAGACAAGCACTGATAGAAAGATATGGTCTACTTGTATTATGTTTCTAGTATGTTTCTAGTAAAGATAGGATCAACAATGTATTTTCTATAATTATCTTTACCTAGAATAGCTGATACGTAGACTCTTGTACAAGGCTTCTTATGTCTATAAAAGAAGACCTTTAGGTTATGTTTCATATAAGTTTTCATACGTTTAACACTTTCATTGTAAGCAAGTTCGTTATTATAAATCAAGTGAAAGTTTGTTTTACAACTGTTTGTGTGTTCTTGTTTGAGTGTTAATTCCGCATAACACTTAAATTGTTTTATATACAAACAAAGTTTCACTACGTGTGTAACTTGATCTAATATCGTTTACACAAGCTAAATCGATCTAAGTTTGGGATCAATAAGAAAAAAAAAAGTCTACACAATGCAATATGTTGATCCTTGGTGTTATATGTTTTACAAAGAATGCGAGCTTAAGGGAAGTGTTTTTGACATCATCAAATAGGGTAAGATTGTTGGGTCTTTGTTGGGTCGAAATTATGAGTTGATGCGTCAAAAACAACAAAATAAGAAGACAAGGGCTAAAGTGTACAAGTTACAAAAGATCAAGCCAGTGGAGTCTTTTTATTACTTTAACTTTCTTTGTAAGCTATGTTTTTTAGTATATAAAGAAAACATAGGACGTAGGTTTTACATATCATTTATTCACAATATAAACCTAAAGTTGAGTTCGTGTTCTAGACGTGGCATTAATGTATACAAGTCTAGAGATTATTTGTTTTAATGTTTAATGCAAGTAATCATTGGGGAAAATTCATCTTGTTCAAAACATCTTGTTACTAATCAATGTTTTATTCCGTTATGATTAACATCATATGAATGTTGATTATCCTAGATAGAATGGTTTTTAACCATTGAGTCTAACGATCAATGGACTCCACAATTGTTATCAGAGCCTAAGGCTCGTGATATCTAGGATCTACAAGATGTTTATAATCGTGTTCATGTTGAAGGGAAGTCGCCGTCCAGTTTTAGCGACAGTTTTGCGATAGTTTTGCGACAGATCTGGTGTCGCTAATTCTGGGTTTTAGGGTTTGATTAAAGAACTCTAGATCGGTAATGTTCATTGCTGTGAAGAAGATAATGTTTAGGGTTTATTGAGAGGGTTAATTCCTTATAGCCCTAAGGATATTGGTGAAGATTGATGGCTTTGATAAAATTAGGTATTTGTGAATAAACCCTAATTTATTTAATTAGGCGTTCTTTTTCTTCTCTGCTGATGAATATTGTGTGCGTGCTCAAGAAAGGTTTCAAATACTGGTTGTTTTCCATCTTATGGTTGAATCATGAGAACAGAAGCAGATGGAGACGCGTGTATGGTTTGTAGTATTGTGCCATAAAGTGCTGCTCGTGTGGACCTCAAATATGCAGTCATACATATTGAGTATATGCATTGTGGTCCACGCATGAGTTGGTGATTCTATGTGTATTCAAACAACTGGTGGTTGAAACAGAACTGGAAGTGAGATCTCTGATTCTCAGGTATATATTCATATGAGCCGGTATATATCTTTATTCTTTGTTTTTTTTGTTCCGAAAATCAGTTCACTATTTTTGGAATATATATGCAATTTTTATAGACTCTAGCCGTTTCTTTGACTATGTCATGAAGAAATTCCTACGTGATATACGTGTACAATATATTCGGTTAATGAAAGCTGTCACGTAGAGGCATCTTGTTATATATGGATATGCAGTATTTTTGGAAGGGAGACAAAGACGTGGGGTAATGAATAAACAGAAGAGTGGGACATACACACGTGATATAATGGGGTTAAAGCAGAACATGACTTGCTGCAAAAGATAGGAAGCAATTGTTTTTAATTTATGAAAGTGACGTGAAGTTTTAAGACGTTGGGTCTCACATGTGAAAAGATGTTTGGTGTTGCTTTTGACAGTGAAAAAGGTAACATGTTTATTTTGTATTCATGTGAATGTGACAAAAGAAATTCATGATGCTAGATTGGTCATTGTTTATTATTCATGAGGCGCATGTGGACAAAATCAATTCTTCTGTTCACATGGTAAAAGCAAACAGTGGACGAATATTATTCACATGAGGAGTAACGATGGCTATCAAAAGAAATAATGCAAGTTGTTGTTTAGAATTTATGTGTAGAGTAAGTATAATATGTAGGCGCTGTCACATTATTTAGCCGCTGAAACTTGTGACATAGCCGCTGACACTTGTAGTCAAGCCACTGACAATATTGTTCGCAGCCACTGATGGAGAGTTTTGATTTTAGTTTGGATATTGGTTTATTCACAGCAACTAGTTCTTAAAGGTATAAAGGCTTGTTTTATTTCCATTGATTACGAAGAAAAGTTTTTGTTATTTGTTTGAAGACGAAGTAGATTTTCGCGGATTGGTGTTTTATCATATCTTAAAGTCGTGAACTCCCCACCACTGACTTTTAAGGTAACTTGTCCGTGCTTCAAGCTGTGACAAAGGACTTGATAAAAAGTTAGCAAAGGTACGAGATCTGTGTATTGGTGCTTTATGCTCGTATTTGCTATTGTATGTGCCTCACTTTGTCAGCGTGAGGATTCTTTTTGTCAAGAGGCTTCTACTCATTATTACCGTGAGTTTTGGAGTCTACTCATTGATGAGTGAGTTTTGGAGTTGCGTGTTTAGTACAAGATATAAAACACAAGTTCGGGTTATTCTACTTCATCATCAAGTAAGTCATAATTGGATTTCTTCATATGTAATCATTTCATAAACCGTACAGATATTGAAGATTCAAGAATGTAGCACAATTTAAGGGGAAGCTAAATTGTTCATGTGTTAATCATTTACATGTAACATTAAGGTGAAGGTGTTTCCTACTGCTCATTAGTTCTACTACAACTTATGTGAGTTTCTATTGCTCAAATTCATTTAATTTCATCTTGCTGTTCTTCATGGAAGGTAATTTGAGACATAGAAAACTTGTATTAGTAGTGTGGTATTATTTAGGTAGTGGTTGAAATCAAAGTTGCTTACATACAAGACCCCTATTTGGATCATGTCAAAAGGGGAAGACGTCTACAGAATGCAATATGTTGATCCTTGGTGTTATATGTTTTACAAAGAATGCGAGCTTAAGGGAAAGTGTTTTTGACATCATCAAATAGGGTAAGATTGTTGGGTCGAAATTATGAGTTGATGCGTCAAAAACAACAAAATAAGAAGACAAGGGCTAAAGTGTACATGTTACAAAAGATCAAGCCGGTGGAGTCTTTTATTACTTTAACTTTCTTTGTAAGCTATGTTTTCTACTATATAAAGAAAACATAGGACGTAGGTTTTACATATCATTTATTCACAATATAAACCTAAAGTTGAGTTCGCGTTCTAGACGTGGGATTAATGTATACACGTCTAGAGATTATTTGTTTTAACGTTTAATGCAAGTAATCATTGGGGAAAATTCATCTTGTTCAAAACATCTTGTTACTAATCAATGTTCTATTCCGCTATGATTAACATCATATGAATGTTGATTATCCTAGATAGAATGGTTCTTAACCATTGAGTCTAACGATCAATGGACTCCACAAAAGCCATATACATGCATGACCAGTTTCACCTAGTTATGGAGGTACCATAGCCATAACACTAGAGGCACTGGTGTTATGACTTCCCCACGGCGGAGTGATTGCTCGTGGCGTCCCTTCAGCTTTTGGCCATATTATTATATTTATCATGTGGGGCGTATGGGTGCATCCTAGTTACATGTTTTCAGCAGATTACTCTGTGTAAATGTGGTGTGTGCCTTGCATCCTTCACAAGGAGCTGATCCCTCCTACCCAGAACCAGTATATTAAATTAGAGGCAGCCCCTCTAATTTACATGACGAGGTCACCCCTCCAAGTATTCATGCACGGTGGATTTTCATGACCTATATTGGCTAATGGTAAAATATGTTAAACAGTTTTCATAAGATAAACATAAGGCTTTTCAAACTATAAAACCAGTTTTATGAACATGTTCCAGGTTTTCCAGGACGTATACATTTCCGGTGCTTTTAAGTCTTTATTATGTTTTAGTCATTCATACTATGTCTATATCCGTGCACTGAGCGTTTTGGTCAGCCGTTAATTTCCTTTCCATGTCCCAAAACGATAGATACCCAAGGACGGACTCGAGCATTTTGGAGGACATGCATAGGATGGATGCTGCCATAGACTTCTTCTCCTTTTGCCTTCATATATTTGTGCTTGTTTAAGTCTTCCATTATTGCATTTACTTTATTATGTTTCGAGCTTATGTTTGGGAACCGATGTTTGATTCCTGTTTACCCTATGGTCATGTAATGTTTTAGACATTTATTCTTGTATGCTTTGATGACACGCCATAATTACGCGTAACGGTCCATTTATCAAAGTGGGGTGTTACATCGGTTATTCGGTCCACCTGTTTGGTTGTTAGGGGACTGAGTGGGGATGAGTATCCCGTCCCCTGTGGACTTCCGATTCGCAGGATTCGTGTTCCTAGGATTTCCTTACGGATTTCCTTTCGTCATTGAAAGAGATCGAGATGAAAGTTTCTCTAGCTTAGTGTATTGGTCCCACAGATGGCGCCAACTTGTGGATACAAAAGTTGGATGATCCTTGCTAGACCCGAATTAGGCTTAATTCGGGTTGGCTATGCTCCGGCTCTTGCACCAAGTGAATAGTCTTGCTGAGATCCTGCACACTAAAGGAACACGCGTTAAGCTTACCGTGGGAATGTATCCCACGATTAGACTCCGACGTGAGAGTAAGTAATCAATTAGGGTTAAGAATCAGATGTGAGTTTAGAGTATGTATAATGTAATACCTTTGTAGAACCCTTGGGGGTTCCTTATATAGGCGGTGAAACCCTATTGGACTGTCACCGATGCTTCGGCCCCAAGCAAAGGATAAGTGTCATAATTAGTTTGATTGTTATCTTCTAATTATGGTGATTCTATACCCTCCACTTTGGAGTAAATCACAATCATAATAAGATTATGATTCTGTCTAACCCTGTATCGGCCGTGTCGGGCCGTGGGCCGCACACATGTATGCGGCCACTGTTAATTCAAAGCCCATAAGCTTAAATGATATTAATCCAACCCATCAGTAATGGACCGGATGCGGGTAGTACCTGTGGGCCGGGTTCATGACCCGGTTGGGGCCTATACTATTGGGAATAAAATATAGCCAGTATACTTGAGCGCTGACAAGAGGAAAACAAGCGTTGATAGGAAGAAAACAAACGCTGACAGATCAAGCGTTGACAAGAAGAAGTCATGTGTTGATAGGTTGAAGACAAGCACTGATGGAAAGATTTAGTCTACGCGTATATTGTTTCTAGTTTGTTTCTAGTAAAGATAAGTTCAACATTGTATTTTCTATAATTATCTTTACCTAGAATAGTTGATACGTAGACTCTTGTACAAGGCTTCTTATGTCTATAAAAGAAGACCTTTAGGTTAAGTTTCAATATAAGTTTTCATACGTTAAACACTTTCATTATAAGCAAGTTTGTTATCATTAATCAAATGAAAGTTTGTTTACATCTTTGTGTGTTCTTGTTTAAGTGTTAATTCCGCATAACACTTAGATTACTTTAGACATATACAAAGGTTTCTCTACGTGTATAACTTGATCTAATCTCGTATACACAAAGCTAAATCGATCTAAGTTTGGGATCAACAAGTGGTATCAGAGCTTGTTGAGAAACTTTTGATCTTAAAGAACACAAGAACCCTAAAATCACCAAAACCCTAATTTTCACAAAACCCTAAAAATATCATGTCAAATCCAGAAGTAACCACCTCCTCATCTTTACCAAACATCAAGATTCCCATGCTTGATGCAACCAACTTTGAGTTGTGGAAATTCAACTTTGAGCAATATATGGGGATCTATGACTACACTCTCTAGGAGATTATTGAATATGGAAACACATTCAATAAAGCTCAAAAGATTGCTGATGCCATTGCTACAAGATCAGCTGTTGCTGGATGTTCAGAAGCAGATAAGAAAGAAAAACCTGATGATGGTAGAGCTGTGTCTGCTGAAGACATAGCAAAGAAAAGGGTTGATATGAAAACCCTAAATATTCTGAAACTCTCTTTGGGACAAGAGAACCAGCATAAATACAGAGGTTATGAATCTGCAAAAGACCTTTGGGCAGCTCTTGAAGTTGCATATGGTGGCAATGATGATACTAAGGAAGAGAATAAGCAACTCATGCATGAGTATGCTGTTTTCAAGGCTACACCTAATGAGAAGCTTAGCCGTGTTAGAAGCAGACTGCTTGACATTACGAGCAAGTTGTCCTTCATGGGGACACAAGTTGGTGATGTTGACACTATTGCCACTTTTTTTAAAAGCCTTTGTGATGCGTGGAAGATTGAGGCAAGATCTATACTTGCCAATAACACTTACAAAAGTTCTACTTTTGATGATATCTACAACAAACTAAGGCTGTTGGAGAATGAAACTCTTTTGGAGCATGGAAGTAAATCTACCAACAGTAACATGGCCTTCTTCTCACATAGTGAATGTCAATCTAATTAGAAGGACTCATACATGCATCCATTTACTGGATCAACATGTGTCAACGCTGGAGCATGTCCTGTCAACGCCTCATATTCAGACGCTAACACATACAAGATTGACTCACCAAGAGTTAAGCCAACTTGTTTGGATCTGGATACTGTGTGTGCATATATTGCTTCTTTGCCCAATGGATCAGTGATTACATATGAGGACCTTGAGCAAATAAGGGATGAGCACTTGGAAGAGATAGATATAAAGTGGAACATGACTCTTTCAAGTATAAGAGCAAACAGGTGGAATAGGAGGTTTAAGAAGAATATGACCTTTAATGCAAAGGACACTGCTGGATTTGACAAATCCAAGGTTGAGTGCTACAGTTGTCATCGTATGGAGCACTTCATGAGGGAATGCAGATCTCCAAGAAGATCTGATGCTGGCAAACCCTCAAGCCAAGTTGTTAAGACTCAGGATCCTAAGGCCATGATGGCAGTGCAAGAAATTGATAGTATTGGATGGGACTGGAGTTATTTGGCTAAAGACGGGGAAGAGGATAAAGCTTTGGTTGCTGAGATAGAAGAAGAAGAGCATGTTCAATATGATCTCATGGCACACTCCTCCTCTTCATCAGATAATGAGGTATACGATGATGCTTTTTGTAGTAAGGGTTGTAGGTTAAATACTGAAAAACTTAACAAAGAGGTTTTAAGATTGTTAAGTGATGTGAGTACTGAGAGATGCAAATTTTCTAACTATCAAATTGCTCTCACTCAAACTGAGAAGACAGTTTCTGAGTACAAGAAAATGGAATTTGACTTAAAAGATAAAATAAATATCTTAAAACATGAGTTAAATGATATTAATGATGTTAGAAACATCATGGAAAGGGTTAATGGTGAATTACAGGCTAAGTTAGATGAGGCTATTAAAAATAAGGATAATATTGACATTAAAATTCAGAGATTTGATAAGGCCTCACAAACCCTAGGAGAATGTGTTAATAAACAGAGGGATCCAAAGGACATGACTGGGATTGGGATGAAAGACTATACTGTGGTTCCACCACCAGCTAAGGACTTCTATGGTGTCCAAAGAAAGGACCTATCTTGGACTGGTTTACCAGAACTCCAAGAGGAGGAATTTATTCCTCCACCAAGAGTCATTACCCCAGTTGAAGAGTATAGACAAAAGTTGACTGACTTGAATGAATGGAGGAAAGCTAACCCTACCTTGTTTGTTAAGGGTGGCTTGTTGTGTGAAAGTCCAAATGAGTCTACCCCTATTAAGGTAACAAACCCAATCACTGGCAAGACTGTTGACCTTGGCTCAAACACTATTAGAAAACCTAGCATTAAGTATGCAGAAATGTATAGGAATACTAGGTCACCTAAAAGCCAAGTTAGTAATGATGGAACAGGCTTCTTCTCTTCTAGACCTAGGGTTGTGTCTAGAAAAGCCTGATACACATGTGGTAGCTTTTCACATTTAGCATATAAGTGTGTCAACGCTTCCAAGGTCAACGCTGTTAAAAAGTCAAACGTTGTCAGACCCAAAACTTTTGTGGAGCAAAGTCCACAAGTTGTTAGACCAGCCCCATTCTTCACTAAAGGGTCTAACACTCATGGACAAAGACCATTTCAAAAGACCAATACTTGGTCTAATAGGCAATGGGTTTTTGTAGCAAACCCTAGGTTCAACGCTGACAAGGGTAATTTCAGCATTGACAAGACCAAATCCAACGCTGACAGAAACGTTGCCAGACCTAAATATTTGAAACCACAGGGAAAAAGGTCTAAAGCTTCTTCTAGCTTGACATAGAGACCTAAGCAAGATCAAAACCTTAATTCTAATGGGCTTTCTATGACCTGCAACAGATTTAATTATATTTCAAAGGTCATTACAAAACAAATTGTGGTTAACTGGGTATTTCATCCAAAAAGGGATGAACAAGAGGTTGTTATGAGAACTAAGTCTGTTCTTGTTGAACAACCAGATGAACCCAAGTCTGCTAAGGATTGGGTTCCCAAAGAAAACTAATTTGTGTTCTTTATGTGCAGGGCATTCAAAAACAGGTCAATGATTATGGATATTGGGACAGTGGATGCTCCAGGCACATGACAGGGAAGGAAGATTACTTAACTAACTTCACTCCCATTAAGGATGGTGATAAGGTTTACTTTGGAGGCAAATATGGAACTATCACAAGCAAAGGAACTCTTCTCACCAAGAACTTGCATTTTGAAAACATGTTTCTGGTAAAAGAACTTGATTACAATCTTTTTAGTGTATCACAAGTTTGTGATAACAAAAATAAAGTTCTGTTTACTGATACTGAATGCTTGGTGTTAAGCAAGGATTATAAAATCCCAGATGAGAAATATATTGACTATAGAACACCTAGGCATAAAGACATTTATAATGTGAATCTTAATGGGATTAGGATGAATAATAATATGTCATGTTTTTATGCTAAAGCTTCAGTAGATGAGAGTAATCTATGGCACAGGAGACTAGGGCACATAAACTTTAAGAATATAAACAAACTTGTAAGACTTGGCTTGGTTGATGGTTTTCCTGAAAAGGCTTTCTACAATGACCACTCTTGTGTTGCATGCCTTAAAGGCAAGCAGCACAAGGTCTCATTTAAGTCTAAACAGGTGCACTCTAGTCCTAGACCACTTCACTTGCTGCATATGGACCTCTTTGGTCCAACTAATATAGAGAGTTTGAATGGTTAATCATACTACTTTGTCATCACAGATGACTTTTCTAGGTTTACTTGGACTTTCTTTTTAGCTATGAAAAGTGACACTACTGATACTTTAATTGACTTTATTACTCAGATAGAGAAGAAAACTGGTAATGAAGTTAAAATGCTTAGAAGTGATAATGGTGGTGAGTTTAGAAATAAACTATTGGATGATTTTTGTGCCAAGAAAGGGATTACTAGGCAGTTTAGTGTTGCCAGAACCCCACAGCAAAATGGGGCTGCTGAGAGAAAGAATAGAACCCTAATTGAAGCAGTCACGACTATGTTGGCTGATGCTCACTTTCCCATAGCTTTTTGGGCTGAGGCTGTGAATACAGCTTGTTATGTTCAGAATAGATCATTGGTCAACAAGATACAGAACAAAACACCTTATGAGTTACTTTGAGGAAGGAAACCTAATATTGGTTTTCTCAAACCTTTTGGTTGTCATGTAGTTGTACTTGATACTAGTGATGCCTTAGGTAAATTTAGTGCAAAAGGTGATGAAGGTTATTTCATGGGTTATTCAGTGCAGAGCAAGGGATATAGGGTTTACCTTAAGAAGGAAAAACGTATACTTGAGAGAGTACATGTTAGGTTGTTAGAGAGTAAACCTAGTGATCCTGAAAGTGGTCCAAATTGGTTGTTTGACTTGGAACCTCTATCTAGGACTTTAAATTATATGCCTGTCACTAATCTAGACATTGTGAAGGTAACTTCAAATGTTATGGAAGAACAAGTTGTTGATGTTTCAGGTACACAGGTTAATGAAGAGGTTGGATCACAAGCAGACAAGTCATCTCCCATACAAGAGTATGTCACTATCCCCATATGGACAGATGCTTTTGCTACTGCTGCTGCTGGAAAGGAAAATAGTGGTCCCCATGTACCACCAGTTAACAACATGCATGGTCCTTCAGGCGCTGTCACAGGCAAATCTGGGGCTGACAGGACAAATTCAGGCGTTGATGGCTCAAACGTTGACAACAACATTTCAGGCGTTGATAACCCAAACGCTCACAATCTTGGTTCAGGCGTTGACAACACTTTTGGGCATATCTTCTCTTCCAATTTTGAACAAGGTGAACCTTCAAGCATACATGAAGAGGATCATACCAATATTGATGGAAGAGAGTCTGACAAAGATATTGGCAACATGGATAATGAGATTGAAGACAACAGACTTTTTGAGAGAGGAGTTCTCACTTCTACTATGAAGAATTATCCCCCTTCACAAATTATTGGGGATGTCATGACTCATGTTCAGACTAGAAGATCTCATCAGAATCTTCGTGGATTCATTGCCAATATACACAAGAAGGTTGATACCCCTCTTGTTCAAGCATGCTTGTTTGCCTGTTTTCTGTCACAACAGGAACCCAAGAAGATATTTGATGCTCTCAAAGAACCAAGTTGGGTGGAAGCAATGCAGGATGAGCTTCACCAATTTGCAATTCAGGATGTTTGGGAGCTGGTTGATTGTCCAAGGTATGTAAGACCTATTGGGACAAGATGGGTTCTTAGAAACAAGAGAGATGAAAGAGGTATTGTGGTCAGAAACAAGGCACGTTTAGTGGCTCAGGGATATACACAAGAGGAAGGGATAGACTATGAGGAGGTCTTTGTACCAGTTGCAAGGGTTGAAGCTATAAGGATATTTCTAGCCTATGCTTCCTGCATGGGCTTCACTGTCTATCAAATGGATGTGAAGAGTGCCTTCCTCTATGGAACAATTGTTGAGGAGGTGTATGTGATGCAGCCTCCTGGTTTTGAGGATCCAGAGAATCCAGACTAGGTGTATAGAGTCAAGAAGGCTATGTATGGACTTCATCAAGCCCCAAGAGCATGGTATGGTACATTGTCCACTTAGTTGGTGGAAAATGGATTCAAAAGGGGCACCATAGACCAGACATTGTTTACTAAGAAGGCTGGTAAGGATGTTCTACTTGTTCAGGTCTATGTTGATGATATCATCTTTGGATCTACCAATCCAAAGATGAGTGAAGAATTCTCAAAGCTTATGATAGAAAAATTCAAGATGAGTGCAATGGGGGAGATGAACTTCTTTCTAGGATTACAAGTTCAGCAGAAAGAAGATGGTATCTTCATCTCTCAGGACAAGTATGTAGTAGAGATCTTGAAGAAGTTTGGCTTTTCTCCACATGAAAAGAGGGCTACTACTCCTATGGATAGAGAACACCCTTGGGGAAAGATTGGAGATGGAAAAGAATTGGATGTCAGGCACTATAGATCAATGATTGGTTCATTGATGTATCTCACAGCCTCTAGACCTGACATCATGTTTGCTGTGTGTGCATGTGCACGCCATCAAGTGACTCCTAAAGAATGTCACCTTTATGCTGTCAAGAGAATCTTTAGGTACCTAAGATGTTATCCAGATCTTGGCTTATGGTACCCAAAAGATTCACCTTTGGAGCTTATTGCATATTCAGACAGTGACTATGGAGGTGATAAGTTTAATAGAAAATCCACAACTGGTGGATGTCAGTTTCTTAGGAGTAGGTTGATATCTTGGCAATGCAAGAAACAAACAGTGGTGGCCAATTCTACAACTGAAGCAGAGTATGTAGCTGCAGCTGCTTGTTGTGGACAAATCTTATGGATTCAGAACCAGCTGTTAGATTATGGGTATAATTTCATGCATACCAATATATTTTTTTGACAATAATAGCACTTTATGCATTATTAAGAATCATGTACATCATTCTAAAACAAAACACATAGAAATTAGACACCATTTTATAAGAGATTGTTTTGAAAAGGGTTTAATACAACCAGATAGGGTTGACACAGAAGAGAATGTGTCTGATTTACTAACTAAACCTTTTGATGCTAGAAGGTTTCAATACTTGGTAACAAGTATTGGAATAATCAATCTCACATAATATGTGTTTTGGGGTCTTTTTGTAAAAGTATGTACAGAATAATGCATTGTTATTAGTCTTTTTGAGGATTTAGATTTTCCACTATATTTTTCTAACACTGACAAAATTTACCTTAACGCTGATAAGTGTTATTGTGACGTTGTCAGTAATATATTTGTCTAACGCTGACAAAGGTTTCCTTAATGCTGACAAGTGTTATCGGGACGTTGTCCGCAACAATGTTAGTTTTGTGGTTTTCATCTGAATGTGCAGGTGGTGTTAGCATTATACCATTGGATACAGAGTTGCTTATGGATCCTTGGGGAATCATTTGAGCATGTTTTTATTTATGGATGATGGTTGGAATTTGTTTCTATTCCTATCTTGCATTAATTTTTTATGTTCATGCATATTTTTGGCAACATATGTATCACCGTTTAAGGGGGGTTTTAGGAACCTTTAGGACTTTTGAGTATTCTTATGATACTCTTATCACAATTCTAGATTGTGTCCACAGGTGAGTATGAGTTAGTTTTACTAAATCATGAGGCACTGTAGCATGCAAAGTTGATATACTATGCATGTTGCCAAGACATTTTTGGTCTAGAATTGATTGTGGTCTGTTGGGAGACTTGGGAATAATTTTATCATGGATTTTACCTGGGAGTAACAAGGAATTTTATGAGATAACATAGTTGTTAAGAGTTTTTGATAGCAAGGGACACTAGAGGACTGTTATGTCTATCTTGCATAAGCAAGTGTGCATAACTGGACAGTGCTTGCCGCCCTATAATAATTATCAACTTATAGGTTATCTTCACTAGGATAAATTACTTTGTTAAGGTCCTTTTTCATTTTTAATATTTTTTTTTGGACGCTGACAAGTATTTTTCCAAGCGTTGTTGTGACCAATTTAGACGCTGACATGGCTTTGGAAAACGTTGACAAGAATATGGCCGTTGGGCGTTGATGGGTTATTTTTTACCGTTGACACCCATTGGGAGCTACCCAGTTGTTACTTTTTGACAAATTTTGGGGGCGTAATTTTGGGAGCAGATAACTTTTAATTAATGAATGAGATAACTTATTTTCTTTTCAATATTTTCATCATGATATTTTGAAAATAGTTGCCTCATTTTTGACCAATCACATGCATATTTCTCTCCTATATATTTGGCTCCTATTTTTAAACAGGGTACCTATCATTCTTGTCTAACCATTTTCTCCTATACTTCATCTTTATCAATTATTCAAACAGCTTTCAGTAATGGCACCAAAATTTAAACCAAGTGATTTGGTATTAGGATTCAGGAGTCAAACAACATGATATCATATTTGGACGCTGATGATACTCTGTTTCCCCAATACACACAAATGGTGGTGTATTTGAATGCATCCCCCATTAGGTATGCTCTTTCTCATGCTCCTCTCATCTTTGTCACACATATTAAACAGTTTTGGAAAACTGTAAGTTCCTCAACAGTTAATAAAGTGACTACATTATCATCTATTGTTCATGGGCGTACTTGGGTGGTTACTGAAGCCTTGGTTCGCCAGGCTTTGCATCTTGATGATGCAGATGGTATAACCACCCTTCCCATTCATGAAATAGAACAAGGACTAAGGGCTTTGGGTTATCCTTTCCCTGATGAGGGAACATTAAACAAATATCATAAACATAAGTTTCCCCCAGCTTGGAAGTACCTCATACATGTCATCTTACAATGTTTGAGTCCCAAGTGTACTACACACAATGAGATTAATAGATCCATTGCTAGTGCTATTGTGTGCATTGCACGTGGGCAAAAGTTTAATTATTCTAAAATGATTTTTGATGGCATGTGTAAAAACAAAGGGAATAAGATGACATTAGCTAATCCCAGATTTTTACAAATGGTTTTTGATGTCCAAGATTACTGCACAAGGGATCATGATGACTTTTATGAGATCCCTATGCAAAAGAAAGCAATTTTTACAAAGATAAACTCACCCCCTCACCGTGACTTACCCCTCACCCCAGCTATGCTTGCTGTTATTGCAGCAGCACAACCCCAACCAGACCCTCAACCACAACTTGACCCAATACCAGAACCTTTACCTTCCCCACAACACATGCAAATTGATCAAGAACCCTTTGACGCTGACACATTAAATGTTGGCATTGACACACCTAATCCAGACGTTGACACCATTCCTTCACAGACCCAAACACCCCTTAACCAACCCACATCCACCCAATCCACATCATCTTCTGCCCCACCACAATATAGGTTGCAAAAACGCCAAAGGACTACTCGATTGTTCTCCACTAGTGGTCCTAGCCATGTAGCAGAGAGAACCACCACCACAAGTGTGGTTGGTGCTATGGATGAGGCTGGGACTATTGGCTCTGGCTTAGATACAGGTCAAGACAGTCGTAACATCTTTAAGACCTCATCCATGCCCCATGAATCTAACTTGGGAGGTCAAATACCCATTTTAGAGGAGGGCAGATTGGAACCAATGACCTTAATGGAATTGACGGCTGTCTGCATTAGCTTGCAAAGGCAAAATGCAGACTTGGTACAAATTATCAGTACACAAGGCCTTGAACTCAAGCAATTGAGGGAGAGGATTCTTATTTTGGAGAATGCTAGCACAAGGCGTGGGATGGAGGAATCTTCCAAAGGGGAGGATGAGCAGATTAATGTTAGTGATAAGGGCTCACATGATGGTAAATCTTTGGGTGTTGCTGAAGCCCTAACCAGTTTGAAGAAACAACCAGGTTTTGTTAGATCTTTGGTAACTCCTACAAATTTAGACTTGTCTTTTACAGCCATGTTGGAGCAAATTACAACAGGCGCTGAGACAGGTAATTTGGGCGTTCACAAGCAAAATTTGAACGCTGACACACCAAGCGCTGACAAGAGCAAAGTGGGCGCTGGCAAGACAAATTTGAGCGTTGACAGACCTGCAGATGAGGTTGATGTATTCCAGTCATCATCCATCATCAAAGAAGTTTCTTCACAGGTATTACCATCATCCTTACCCATCATTGATCCATTAGATAAGGGTAAAGGTATTATGGTAGAAGTAGAAGTTCCAAAGGATGCAGCACAGGTTGAGTTTGATAGAAGGTTGGCTACATAACTTGTGGAACAAGAAAGAAAGAAGGTTGGTGAATCACCATTTGTTGCCACTTCAGAGGAACAAGAAGGAAGTGATGAAGCAAGTTCAGACTCAAGTGTGATGATTATAGAACAACCAGAAAGACTTGAGTATGGTGATGATTTGGCAAGAGAGAATTTGAATGAGTTGAAATTGCAAGTAGATTTTGATATGCCAGAAGTTGTTCAGATGTACCATGCTTGGGAATATAGGTGTACGGAGAATCCAGATTTGACTATTTCAGACCAGATATGGGGTTTGGAGATTCTTCTAAGAGTACAAAAAGACTGCAAGGTAATCCTGAAACACAAAGCTAGCAATATTCTCTCAATGTTGAAAAGGGATAGAAGGGAGCTGTACTACATGCTACTCAGATGTCATGGAATAGGATGGACCTACAAGAAATTGTTGGGATTATCCTTTGAAGAGTTGGAGTTCAAAGCTTATCCCATTTGGGCAAGAGTGCAGGAAGAAAACACTCTAAGGCTTCTCTCTGATGAAAGGAAAGAAGAACTTGCAGAAGAGATGGAATTTAAGAAGGCAATGATTGTTCCCAGATATTTGAAGAAGGGAGTCTCTCTTACGTTTCCTAAAGATATGGATAGATTGGTGCCTAGTGAAGCTGTTATAAGAAGCTTCAGATATGGTACAAGTGTTACCTCTTGATTCCAGAAACCCTATTATAAACTATGAATAAGATGAATGTGGTTTTGGAAGATTGGCAGGTATGGGAAAGAGGTTCACACTTTTACTACACTTATATCTCTCTTTGCAAGTTTTGATAGAGAAGACTTGGTAGACCTTTGGAGGTTGTTAGAGGCCAAGTATGAGACTGAAGCTCCTACTTCAGTCAATGTAATAAAACTGTGGTCAACATTCAAGAGAATGTGTGGACAAAGAGATGAAGATCCTGCTGTTTGGAAGGATCTTGAAGATGACCTCAGTGGTCTTCAATGGCGTTTGTATTCAGCTGCTGGTGTGTACTATTTGAGCTCTACAAAGTTTGTTGAGTATCTACTTGTAGATGGTCAGTATTCCATGTCCAAAGTAGTTTTGGAGAAGATGAAGACAACACAGCTGGAGATTGATTATTCAAGTGATGTGGCCAAAGATTTGATCAGACATATTTATTACCAATATGAACAAGTTTGTAAGATTCCTCCTAGTTCTTAATGTTTATTCAGAAACTTGATTACTAGAGTAGATATCAAGTTTAGGGGAGGATTGTTGGGAATAAAATATAGCCAGTCTACTTGAGCGCTGACAAGGGGAAAACAAGCGTTGATAGGAAGAAAAAAACGCTGACAGATCAAGCGTTGACAAGAAGAAGTCAAGCGTTGATAGGTTGAAGACAAGCACTGATGGAAAGATTTAGTCTACGCGTATATTGTTTCTAGTTTGTTTCTAGTAAAGATAAGTTCAACAATGTATTTTCTATAATTATCTTTACCTAGAATAGTTGATACGTAGACTCTTGTACAAGGCTTCTTATGTCTATAAAAGAAGACATTTAGGTTAAGTTTCAATATAAGTTTTCATACGTTAAACACTTTCATTGTAAGCAAGTTTGTTATCATTAATCAAGTGAAAGTTTGTTTACATCTTTGTGTGTTCTTGTTTAAGTGTTAATTCCGCATAACACTTAGATTACTTTATACATATACAAAGGTTTCTCTACGTGCATAACTTGATCTAATCTCGTATACACAAAGCTAAATCGATCTAAGTTTTGGATCAACATATACGTCATCATGCCTCTTCAATAGATGTTTTCACTTTAGTCTCATTTTACTCACAACTTTTAAATCCATCGGTAGCGATTCAAAAGGATCTTCATTCAAAAAGGCTTCAAGCAAATCGATATCTTCCTCCATATCATGATAATCCTCATCATATGTAGATGGCAAATCCGGTATGCTAAGAAAAGCATCCACATCGTCCAAAATAAAATCACTAGCCCCAAATGGAGTAAGGGGTGGAGACGAAAGGGAAATAATAGGATCCGATAAAGTAGGATTGCCACTTTCGGAATTAGCCGAGAATCCAAGCACTTCTTAAGAATATTCTTCACAAGCAACATCAATCACATCGATTTGATTAATTGATTCCTCGTATTATATAGAGATATGACCAATATCAAACGTGATATTTTCATCATCAACTCTTAAATTCAATTTCCCCGCTTTCATCTCAACTAAAGCACTAGCCGTCTGTGACAACCCAAAACCGAGGTCATTGCTTAATCTTATTTTACGATTATTTTTGAAAATTTTGGATGAGTTTAAACGGTATTTATTTTTGGAGGTTTAAGTTTAAACCGATGTTGGAAAGTCTATATTTAATATTTATTAAGTATAAGGAGTATTAGCAAGCGTGATGTCCATGGATGCCAAATATTTTACGTTTTATTGTCGGTTGTTTGATTTTTATTATTTTTGAGGTTTTAATTAAATGACGTGTTAAGTCGAGTCGAGATTCGATATAATTATTTTTGAGGTACGTTTTAAATTTTTAAAAGTATCTTTATGAAACCCGAGCCCCGTAAATATTTTGAATATTTACTAATAGTTATTTCCCGCTTTTTTAGCTAACTATTTACATTTTTAGCCACAACTATTGCCAAATTGCAACCAAGGACCATACCTCACTATATATAAAGCTAAATCAACACACACAATCTCATTTTCTTCACTTAAAAATTTCACCCACCATCTCTCTCTCTCTCTCTAAATTGCCGAAACCCACCACCATCACCAAAACACATACAATTTCAATTTTTACTCAAGATTTAGGATGATTTGAGCTAAACCAAGGATAGACCCACTCTTATAATTGATCAAGGATCAAATTGGTGTAAGAAATTCTTACATGTAAGCAAGTTTTTTTTCTTGATGTTGGTAGGTAGAAGCCATGATCATGCATGGTGTTTTTAGCATGATCCATGGTGGTTCTTGCTAAAACTTTGTTAAAAACTTCATTTTGATCTAAAGGTTTTTATTTTTATGATTATTTAGATGTTATGGTTGATGTATGATGATATTAAGGTATAGAAATGATCATTTTATGGTTGGTTTTGATCAAAAAGTTGATTTTGTACAAGATTTTGGTAGTCATTTTATAACAGTAAGTAAAGTGTAAAATCCGAATTTTTATGTTTTGAAAATGGCTTAACTTATAGCCTAGGGTTGTAGATAATTTTATTTGCTTCGATTTGATATAAGGTAGAGCTTCTAGCTCCAAACGAGCGCGAAGTTATGATGTTTTGAATGATCGTGTACCGGGAGACGAGTATCGACACTACATATAGTTGTTGTCGATATTTGGATCGAATCTCGGGGACTCTAAATGGAAGTTTTGAAAAATTTAAGCTACTGATAATGAGGTGTTTACCTATTAGGTTGAGTTTACTTTAAAACCCGAGTATCGGTTTTGTAAACGGAGTCGTTTAAATAAGTTAAAACGGTTGTATGAAAAATTAACGTAAATCTGTCCGGATTTTATAGTTTGAAAATGAGTCGGGTAAAGTACTTTAAAAGTAATTTCATTTGATAAACTTGTAAGAGTACTTTCTATATATAGTAAGTTAGTTTATCGAGTCGTTTCATAAACGGTTGATAAGTTTAAAAGGGGTAAATAAGCTAGTACATGTAGTATGTACCGGCGGATTTTGTTAAAAGTATAAAATAGTAAAGTAAGTGTGTAGTAAAGTATAATGAAGTCATTTATATCGTTTTCTCTCGAGTTTATCGTGACTTTATGAGTTTGAGTTTGATTTTATTATGTATGATTTATTTCTCGAGTCATTATTAATGAACGCGCCTTATTTAATAGGTAGCGGTTCTCGTGTTTGAAAGGCATCCATTATCATCGACGATCATCTCGCTATATCTCTTATACTAAGGTGAGTCTATAGCCTCGCTTTCTACTTGTTTTAATGGTTTTAACACCCGCGAGGGGGATACATGCTATTTGAAAATAAATGAACACAAGTCATGAGTAATTGTTGGACCCGAATGTTGCCTAAAGTTGATTTCATTGTATTGAGTAACTTGTTGCTAAAGACCCTAAAATCATGAGCCGTTAACTATCTTTTGACTTGATGTTGTGAGTCGGGAATAGCCGCTTATTCTAATGATAGTACTATTGGGTTGACCACCCTATCTGAGACCAGGGCATTACGTTGAGTAACCCGCTGGGAAGGATAATTTTACGTGAATAAGATTGTGGTATTCTAGCAACTGATACCCTAGAGGGGCAATGGTTTTATTCTAGTCATGCCGATATTTGGCGTGGGTGACTATTTGGTTAAGGGGTCGGTGTCATGAGCTTAAATACAATGTTTGTTTAATAATATCATTATTATTACAGCCTTGAATATAGATTGTGTGTACGACAATTCTATAAATGATTATGATTGATTTTATTCTTGTGTTCAAATGTGATTTGATAAACCTATAGACTCGCTCAACATTGTTGTTGACACGTTTTATGCATGTATTCCAGGTAATAGGAAGTGATGGAGCATGGAGCTTTGCTCTGGAGGTTGTGGCTTGGCTTTTGGAAGAATGTTGGTCTAAAAACTGTTTCTACCTTTTTAATGTTGAACAATTTGCTTTATGTTGATGTACTGTACTAAACTTGTTGGTTGTTGGTCGAGATCCATGGGGACTAAACGCTTTACTCTGGTGTCGTGTCAGCACACTTATGGGATTAAATTTATGTTTTAGACCTTTTATGAAAATCATGTTTATAATTATGTGTAAACGTCTCACTTTTGAGTCGTTCAATATACCTTGTGTGATGATTCTTGTGTCTAGCACCCAATTGTGTATTTCCGCTGCGCAATGTAAATTGGGGGTGTTAGAGATTGGTAATCAGAGCTGCAAGTTATAGAGAACTGGGTCGATTTTGAAAATTGTCCTAAACTATAACTTTGGGGTCGAAAGTATTTATTCTTCAAAAGCACACAACTCCTCTGCAACTCTCCGGTAAGATCACTTTTAGTTTTGTTTTGCATTATAGATGTATCCCTGATAACTGAAATGATTTCCCGAGTATTTATTAAGTAAATACTATGATATTGTATTGGAATTATTGAAAGTACGCTGAGTGCTTGTCAGTATCATATTTTTTTTTGCAAGCATTGCATAAACATCATTTGCATTGTGTTGCATAGCATGGATAACGTATGACATTTGCATGAGCATTGCATACTAATTATTATTTTATTAACGGTGACCTTAAGTATCCTTAACCCTTATAATTGTAGAAAATGGTTGGTTTACCTCGTGAGGATGGATGGATTGATATGACTAATGTAGTGGATGGTGAGGAAGTAGATAACTTTGGTTCTTGTGACGATGAGGAGCCTTTTGAGTTTTTAGATGATGGGATTCCACTTACTACAGTTGGTCAGACAGAGCCTGATTTAAGACAAGGTAGTTATGTTCCAAGGGTTAATGTTGTGCCACAGACTGTTCCAGATTGTCAGTGACCTGTTGTTCGTTCTTCGACTCCTACTTGTGATGCTTATATTAGTAGTTTTCCTGGGATTGCATTTGCTAGGGGTGATGTTCCTGTTGAGTCGAGTAGGGCTTCTAGTGCTCGATCTATTCATGATGGTATTCCTAAGGTTTATTGTCCAAGTCCTAGGTCTTATGATGATATTTTCTGGTTTCTTAAGAAGTTTGATAGGTCTTTGTTTGAAAGGTATTTGGTTGAGAATCGTGTGATTAGGAGGTTTGAGCAGAATGAGAAAAAGTTTGATAGGTTTGTTGGTAGTGATAGGAGATCAGAGTTTGTAAGGGCAAGGGAAATGGATGAAGTTGTTAGATTAAGATCTATGGTGTTGAATTTGAGTGGAAAAGTTGAAAGGTTACGTAGGGAGCAAGAAAGGAATGCAAGGTTGAGTGCGTGGGGTTTGCCGATGAGATCTTTTCCTAGTCGAGGTGTAGTGATTCGTGATGTGCCGAATCAGGTTGAATCTCAAGTGTTGGTGAGGCCAAGTGAAGGAAGTAGTCGAAAGGGGAAGGAAAAAGTGGAGGAAGAATCTGATGATGATGATAGCAGCAGTGATGACGAGCCGCTGTACAAGAAGCTGCGGGGATCTGATGTTTAGTTCTTTATGTTGTTTTTATTTAGCCTTGTTGTAATAGAACTTATGTAGACTCGTACTCTAGTTTGTGATGAAACTTAATGACTTTAAGTTTGCTGTGATGAAAGATTGTAATGACATTACTTGTCACAATTTTGTGGAGATTTTCCAAAGCAATCCAAATTACCTTCATGACTTATGATTTTTCTTATTAGTTCTTATGTGAATTGGTTAATGATTCATTATGAATTGTGTTGTTGGTGCATGTAGTATCCATGTTACATCTTGATAGAGAAATCCTTCTTCTTATCATGATATGAATACTTACTTGTTCTTTTTTTTTCCTATGTAACCATAGGGAGGAAGGAGTTGGGAGGCGTTTTTCTGACTTTACTAAATTGTTGTTTGGTTAGTTTCCTGTAAACATGCCGCCTAAATTGACGACTGCTACTGTTAATACCATGATTGAGCAAGCTATCGCTAGAGCTTTAGAAGCTGAACATGCTGCGAGGAACCAAGAGGCTAAGAATAGGAATGTTGGTGGTCAGGTTGGAGGGAATGATGAAAATCAGGTTGGAGGTAATGCTGATGAGCAAGCAGAAGGAAATGTTGCAGGACAAGTTGGAGGTAATGCTGCTGTTCAGCAGGTTCAGAAGGAATGTTCTTATGCTAGTTTCATGAAATGTGGACCTACCCAATTTCGTGGTACTGGTGGTGCATTGGAATTAAGGAGGTGGATTGAGAAGATCGAAAGTACTTTTGAAATCAGTGGATGTTCAGAAGCTTGTAAGGTAAAATTTGCTACAACTACTTTTTAGGATGATGCGTTGAGTTGGTGGAATAGTCAAGTAGCTACTATGGGATTGGTTGATGCTAATGCTAGAACATGGACTGTGACCAAGGGACTGTTGACTGCTAAGTATTGTCCTGAGGAAGAGTTAGGTCAGTTGGAAGATGAATTGAGGCATTTGGTGCTGAGGAACAATGATATTGTTGCTTATACAAGGAGATTTTCTGATTTATGTTTGTTGTGTCCTGATGCTTTTGCTGATGACCGTAAGAAGATGAAGTAGTATATTAGAGGTTTATCTAGTAATATCAAGGGAGAAACTACTTCGTCGAAACCCAAGTCATTTGATGATTCTGTTCAAATGGCTCATTCTTTAATGGATGTAAAGCTGCAGGATCGAAAGGATAGTATTGCTGAAGGGAATAAGAGAAAGTGGGAAGCTGCACACTCAAGTCAAGGGCAGAATCGAGGTGGTTATCGTAATAACAATAACCAAGGACCGAATAGGAATCAATAGTATAATTTGAGAAGGAATGATGGTGTTCGTGCTGCCACAGGAAATCAAGGTAACAAGGTGAATCCGAAGTGTGGTCGGTGTAATCTGTATCATGTTGGAAATTGTCCACCTGCTTGCAACAAGTGTGGGAAGGTCGGACATAAGATGGCAGATTGTAGAAACAAGGGTGTAGCCATTGGGGCTAATGCTGTCAAGGTAGTTTACTGTTCTGGATGTGGAGGCCATGGACATAAGCAAGGGAACTGTCCGAGGGTTGGCATACGACAGGGAGGCAATGTTGGTGCTGTTGCTGTTGGGATTGCTGCTCCAGCCTATGTCGTGGGAGATGATGACAAACCTCAAGGGCCAAATATAGTGACTGGTATGTTCTTACTTGATGCTTGTTATGCTAGTGTGTTATTTGATTCTGGATCCGATAGAAGTTTCGTAGATGTTAGATTCAGTTAGCTATTGGATAGAGAACCAGTGAGATTGACAACTAGTTATAATGTGGAGTTAGCTGATGGTAAGGTTGTAAGCACTAGTTCTATACTGAAAGGTTGTTCCTTGAAGTTAGGTAATTATGTGTTTAGTATTGATTTGATGCCCATAGAGTTAGGATCTTTTGACGTGATTATTGGAATGGACTGGTTAGTTGGTAATGGTGCAGTAATTGTTTATGGAGAAAGATTAGTTCAGATACAGCTAAGGAATAGGGTATTAAATGTGAAAGGAGATGAATGTACTTCTCGTTTGAGAGTTGTTTCTTGTTTAAAGATGATGAGGTATATAGAAGCAGGTTGTGATGTGTTTCTTGCACAGATAAGTACTGATGGTGTGAATGAAAGGAAATTGGAGGATGTGCCTGTGATTAGAGAGTATCCTGAGGTTTTCCCTGAGAAATTACCAGGATTACCGCCGCATCATGAAGTGGAGTTTCGTATTGATTTAGTGCCGGGTGTTGCGCCTGTTGCTCGTGCACCGTATCGTTTAGCTCCATCTGAGATGAAAGAGTTATCTGATCAATTGAAGGAATTGATGGATAAGGGATTTATTAGACCAAGTTCGTCGTCGTGCGGTACGCATGTTTTGTTTGTTCGGAAGAAAGATGGTTCTTTTAGAATGTGTATTGATTACAGAGAGCTTAACAAATTGACTGTAAAGAATCGGTATCCACTGCCGAGGATTGATGATTTGTTAGATCAGTTGCAAGGGTCATGTGTATACTCGAAGATCGATTTGAGATCTGGGTATCATCAACTGAGAGTTAGGGAAGAAGATATTCCTATAACAACTTTCCGTAATCGATATGGACATTTAGAATTTCAAGTGATGCCTTTAGGGTTAACAAATGCGCCTGCTGTATTTATGGATTTGATGAATCGTGTATGTAAGCCGTATTTGGATGAGTTTGTTATCGTATTCATTGATGATATTCTCGTTTACTCCAAGAGTGAAGAGGAACATGAGAAGCATTTGAGAATAATTTTGGAACTGTTGAAGAAGGAGAAGTTGTAAGCGAAATTCTCTAAGTGTGAATTTTGGTTGAAATCAGTGCAATTTTTGGGGCACGTGATTGATAGTGAAGGTGTTCGTGTAGATCCTGCTAAGATTGAGGCAATTAAGGATTGGTCAGTGCCGAAGACGCCGACTAAAGTTCGCCAATTTCTTGGTTTGGCTGGGTATTATAGAAGGTTTATCGAAAAGTTCTCATTAATTGCTAAGCCGTTGACTAAGCTTACGGAAAAGAATCGAGTGTTTGAATGGGGATTGGAAGAGGAATCTTCATTTAGTATGTTGAAGGATAAGTTATGTTCTACGCCGATATTGTCTTTGCCAGAAGGATCTGAGGATTTTGTAGTGTACTGTGACGCGTCTCATAAAGTATTTGGAGCTGTATTGATGCAAAGGGAGAAAGTAATAGCATATGCATCGAGACAATTGAGGAAGCATGAAGAGAATTACACTACGCATGATTTAGAACTTGGGGCTGTTATTTTTGCTTTGAAGCTGTAGAGACACTACTTGTATGGCACCAAGTGTGTGGTTTTTACTGATCATAAGAGTTTGCAGTATATTTTGGATCAAAAGGAATTGAATATGAGGCAAAGGAGATGGGTTGAGTTGCTGAGTGATTATGACTGCAAGATTTGTTACCATCCTGGTAAAGCAAATGTGGTAGCTGATGTACTTAGTAGAAAGGAAAGAGATAAGTCTATATGAGTTAGAGCTTTGACGATGTTGGAAAGTGTTGATTTGACAGAAGCGATTTTGAAAGCCCAAACTAATGGTTTGAAGGAAGAGAATGTTGAGGCAGAAAACTTGGGTAGAATGTTGAAACCATTGTTTGATGTAAGGCCAAATGGATTGAGGTATTTTAAGAATATGATATGGTTACCGTTGTGTCCGTCTGAGGAAGATTCGTTAGGGGTGCGAGATTTGGTGATGAATGAATCTCATAAGTCGAAGTATTCAATATATCCTGGATCGGACAAGATGTATCAAGATCTTAAGAAAGTTTATTGGTGGCCGAATATGAAGGCAAATATAGCACAGTATGTTAATAAATGTTTAACTTGTGCGAAGGTGAAGGCTGAACATAAGAAACCGTCTGGATTATTAGTGCAACCTGAGATTCCTGAGTGGAAATGGGAGAAGATTACAATGGATTGTGTGACAGGTTTTCCAAGGACTGCAAGTGGTAGTGATATGATATGGGTGATTGTAGATAGATTGACTAAGTCTGCTCACTTTTTGCCAATGAAGAAGACAGATAGTATGGAGAGATTAACAACAATGTATGTGAAGGAGATTGTTTGTCGACATGGTGTACCTTTGTCGATAATTTCTGATCGTCCTAGTAGGTTTACTTCAGAATTTTGGAAGTCTTTGCAGAAAGCGATGGGAACGGAGTTATGTTTAAGTACAACATATCATCCGGAAACTGATGGACAAAGTGAGAGAACGATTAAAACGTTAGAGGATATGTTTCGTGCATGTGTGATTGATTTTGGAAATGGTTGGGATAAGAATTTTCCATTGGTTGAATTTTCGTACAATAATAGTTATCATTCAAGTATAAAAGCCGCTCCATTTGAAGCTTTGTATGGACGTAAGTGTAGATCTCCAGTGTGTTGGAGTGAGGTAGGAGAAAGTCAATTGACTGGGCTTGAAATGATATTTGAGATGACTGAAAAGATTGTGCAAATTAAGAAGCGTTTGTTATCTGCCAGAAGTAGACAAAAGAGTTATGATGATAACAGAAGGAAACGGTTGGAGTTTGAAGTAGGAGACATGGTTATGTTGAAAGTATCTCCATGGAAAGGAGTAATTCGTTTTGGAAAGAGAGGAAAGTTGAGCCCGAGATATATTGGACCATTTAAGATTATCCAAAGGATTGGATTGGTGGCTTATAATTTAGGATTGCCTGATGAGCTTAAGGCTATTCATAATACTTTTCATGTGTCTAATTTGAAGAAGTGTTTAGTTGAAAGGGATGTGGTGATTCCATTGGAGGAAATTCAACTTGATGATAAGTTGCATTTTATAGAGGAACATGTAGAGATAATGGATAGGGAAGTTAAGAAGTTGAAGCATAGTAGAATTCCCATTGTGAATGTGAGATGGAACTCTAGACGTGGGCCAGAGTTTGCGTGGGAACGTGAGGATTTCTTTAAGGACAAGTATCCTCATTTGTTTAGGAAGGATTAAGCGCCGCGGACGTCGCTTCTTTTAAGAAAGGGGGGATGTGACAACCCAAAACCGAGGTCATTGCTTAATCTTATTTTACAATTATTTTTGAAATTTTTGTATGAGTTTAAACGATATTTATTTTTGGAGGTTTAAGTTTAAACCGATGTTGGAAGGTCTATATTTAATATTTATCAAGTATAATGAGTATTAGCAAGCGTGATGTCGATGGATGCCAAATATTTTACGTTTATTGTCGGTTGTTCGATTTTTATTATTATTTAGGTTTTAATTAAATGACGTGTTAAGTCGATTCGAGAGTCGATATTATTATTTTTGAGGTACGTTTTAAATTTTTAAAAGTATCTTTATGAAACCTGATTCCCGTAAATATTTTAAAAATTTACTAATAGTTATTTCCCGCTTTTTTAGCTAACTATTTACATTTTTAGCCACAACTATTGCCAAATTTCAACCAAGGTCCCTACCCCACTATATATAAAGCTAAATCAACACACACACTCTCATTTTCTTCACATAAAAATTTCACCCACAACCTCTCTCTCTCTAAATTGCCGAAACCCACCACCATCACCAAAACACATACAATTTCAATTTTTACTCAAGATTTAGGATGATTTGAGCTAAACCAAGGATAGACCCACTCTTAGAATTGATCAAGGATCATATTGGTGTAAGAAATTCTTACATGCAAGCAAGTTTTTTTTCTTGATGTTGGTAGGTAGAAGCCATGATCATGCATGGTGTTTTTAGCATGATCCATGGTGGTTCTTGCTAAACCTTTGTTAAAAACATCATTTTGATCTAAAGGTTTTTATTTTGATGATGATTTAGATATTATGGTTGATGTATGATGATATTAGGGTATAGAAATGATCATTTTTATGGTTGGTTTTGATCAAAAAGTTGATTTTGTACAAGATTTTGGTAGTCATTTTATAACAGTAAGTAAAGTGTAAAATCAGAACATTTATGTTTTGAAAATGGCTTAACTTATAGCCTAGGGTTGTAGATAATTTTATTAGCTTCGATTTGATATAAGGTAGAGCTTCTAGCTCCAAACGAGCGCGAAGTTATGATGTTTTGAATGATCGTGTACCGGGAGACGAGTATCGGCACTACATATAGTTGTTGTCGATATTTGGATCGTATCTAGGGGACTCTAAATGGAAGTTTTGAAAAATGTAACCTACTGATAATGAGGTGTTTACCTATTAGGTTGAGTTTACTTTAAAATCCGAGTGTCGTTTTGTAAACGGAGTCGTTTAAATAAGTTAAAACGGTTGTATGAAAAATTAACGTAAATCTGTCCGGATTTTGTAGTTTGAAAATGAGTCGGGTAAAGTACTTTAAAAGTAATTTCATTTGATAAACTTGTAAGAGTACTTTCTATATATAGTAAGTTAGTTTATCGAGTCGTTTCATAAACGGTTGATAAGTTTAAAAGGGGTAAATAAGCTAGTACATGTAGTATGTACCGGCGGATTTTGTTAAAAGTATAAAATGGTAAAGTAAGTGTGTAGTAAAGTATAATGAAGTTATTTATATCGTTTTCTCTCGAGTTTATCGTGACTTTATGAGTTTGAGTTTGATGTTGTTATGTATGATTTATTTGTCGATTCATTATTAATGAACGCGCCTTATTTAATAGGTAGCGGTTCTCGTGTTTGAAAGGCATCCATTATCATCGACGATTATCTCGCTAGATCTCTTATACTAAGGTGAGTTTATAGCCTCTCTTTCTACTTGTTTTAATGGTTTTAATACCCGCGAGGGGATACATGCTATTTGAAAATAAATGAACACAAGTCATGAGTAATTATTGGACCCGAATGTTACCTAAAGTTGATTTCATTGTATTGAGTAACTTGTTGCTAAAGACCCTAAATTCATGAGCCGTTAACTATCTTTTGACTTGATGTTGTGAGTCGGGAATAGCCGCTTATTCTAATGATAGTACTATTGGGTTGACCACCCTATCTGAGACCAGGGCATTACGTTGAGTAACCCGCTGGGAAGGATAATTTTACGTGAATAAGATTGTGGTATTCTAGCAACTGATACCCTAGAGGGGCAATGGTTTTATTCTAGTCATGCCGACATTTGGCGTGGGTGAGTATTTGGTTAAGGGGTCGGTGTCATGAGCTTAAATACAATGTTTGTTTAATAATATCATTATTATTACTACCTTGAATATAGATTGTGTGTACGACAATTCTATAAATGATTATGATTGATTTTCTTCTTGTGTTCAAATGTGATTTGATAAACCTATAGTCTCGCTCAACATTGTTGTTGACTCGCTTTATGCATGTATTTCAGGTAATAGGAAGTAATGGAGCATGGAGCTTTGTTGTGCAGGTTGTGGCTTGGCTTTTGGAAGAATGTTGGTCTAAAAACTGTTTCTACCTTTTTAATGTTGAACAATTCGCTTTATGTTGATGTACTGTACTAAACTTGTTGGTTGTTGGTCGAGATCCGTGGGGACTAAATGGTTTACTCTGGTGTCGTGTCAGTACACTTATGGGATGAAATTTATGTTTTAGACCTTTTATGAAAATCATGTTTATAATTATGTGTAAACGTCTCACTTTTGAGTCGTTCAATATACCTTGTGTGATGATACTTTTTTCTAGCACCCAATTGTGTATTTCCGCTGCGCAATGTAAATTGGGGGTGTTAGACCCTCATCAAAACGGTCTTCCCAAAATAAGTGGTACACGAGAATCTTCGGGATAATCGTAAACTACAAAGTCCGTTGGAAAGACGAGTTTCCCTACTTTGACAAACACATCCTCGGCTATACCCTTTGGAAAGGCGGTCGATCGATCCGCTAGCTCGAGAGTCATCTTAGTAGGTGTAAGCTCGGGAAGTGATAACCTTTTCCACACGGAAAGAGGCATCAAATTAATGCTAGCGCCAAGATCGGCTAAAGCTAAGCATTCTTCCATATTAGGGAAATCACATGGTATCAAAAACTTGCCCGGGCTCCAAGCTTTTTGGGAAGCTTTTGTGTAAGAATCGTGGAACAATTAGCATCTAAAGATGTAGACACTTCAACCAATTTCCCTTTATCGTTCATCAATTTCTTAATAGTCGAAGAAAACTTAGGCATGTAAAGCAATGCATCCGCGAAACTAACATTAATATAAAGATTCTTAAACATCTCTAAAAAAGTAGTCATTTGAGCATTGGACTTTTCGCGGAGCTTCTCTTGGTTAAGTCTCGAAGGGTAGGGTAGTGTGGGTTTAGTCCTCAGAAGCTCGGGTTCCAGAATAGGCAATTTGTCAACCTTTGGTGGAATAGGAATTTCCTTTTCTTTAACCACCTCGGGTTCTTGCTCCACTTCCCTCACCGGAGAGGTACTCACATGTGGAAGCAAAGGTCCGTCTAAAGCCTTCCCACTACGTGTGGTTATAGCTTTCATCTCACCCTTCGGGTTTGGAATGGTGTTGCTAGGTAAGTCACCCGAAGAAGAGGAGGGTTTGCTCATAAAAGACTCAAACATAGAAAGCAATTTGTTTTGACCTTGTTCCAAACTTTGTTGCATACGAATTTAACTTTGCTCTAATCTTTGCTCAAAACGGTTTTGGTTTTGCTCTAGTATTTGTTGATTATGCTCAATCTTGTTATTTTGCCCCTTAATCTTATTTTGAAACTCATTTTTCAAAGTTGCCATTTGTCCTTGAATATTATTTTGAAAATCTTTCAAATTTGCCTCATTCGTGTAGCTTGACAAATCATTTTGATTGTTGTGAAATCCTTTATTGTTTTGATTAGCATGAAATCCATTTCCTTGATTAAAATTCCCTTGGTTACCACGGTTAAAACTATTCCCATTGTTTCCATTGTTGTACCTATTTTGAACAGGTGGAAAACCCGGTGGAGCAACATGATTTTGACGAGGAGCTTGACCGTTAGGGTCATAAGTTCCCGTCGCGGAAAAAGCACTAACTTGATCAAACCCCGTGGTTGAACAAGCGTAATTAGGATGTGATCCATCACATGATACACAAAAATTCTCAACCATATTAATCGATCCATGAGGATTCTTCCTAAGCTCATTAAAAATCGTGTCAATCTTACAGTCCAATCTAGCAATCTCGGTATTAGATGAATTCATATTTGAAACAACCTGTGGGTTTCGTGAATATTGCAGTCTAGACTTATTCTCAATTATATCCCACTCGTCTCTCGGAGTTTTTCTTAAAATATTACCACCCGCGGCGGCATTTAAAGAATCTTGTTTAACCATATTAAGCCCATTATAAAAAGAATTGATTTGGTGCAATTCCGAGAAACCGTGGTGTGGACATTGTCTTAACAAATCTTTAAACCTTTCCCAAGCAACTCCAAACGATTCAGGCACTTTTTGTTCAAATCTAGTGATCTCGTTCTTAAAGTGTGTTGTTTTGGATGGTGGAAAGAAGTAATTCATAAACATAGACACTAAATCATCCCATGTCAAGATCGAACCCGCTGGTTCTTTCTCATACCAAATCTTGGCGTTACCCTCGAGCGATTACGGAAAAAGCATGAGCTTAATCGCGTCTTTCGTTACATCTCTAAACTTGAGAGTCGAGTTATACGATGAAAATTATGAATGTGAGAGTGCGGGTTATCGGTCTCATTGCCACGAAATTGGTCGTTACGAATGAGCGATAAAAGACCCGACTTAATCTCATAATGATCCGCCAAAATAGCCGGCACAATGATTGCTTCCCCATACCCTTCGGTGGGTGCACGGAGCAATTCCTCCATTGTTTGGTTATCGGCCATCTCTACAAAAATAGGTGGAAGCTCGGGTTCCACTATTCGTTGTTGACGATTTCTGTTTCTACGAGGAATATTTTCAAGCCTATTGTAATCAATCACAAGACGATTAGAACGAAGGTGCATACACTACAATGACGAGAATTTAGAGGGTTAAAGAAAAGAAAACAGATGTAAAGAAGATTATTTTTGGTATTTTATTTGGTATTGCTCAATCAAAAAGATTGATAAAAAACAAGGAATAAGGATAATTACTATGGAAGTAATCTACCCTCGGTCGACTTTGAAACGATAGGTGAAAACCTAAACGTCTCGAGGTTCAATAAGTAAACAACAAAAATAAGATTCAATACTACTTGAGTTGGCAAACCAATAATCGGTCGTCCCTCTCAATATACGCACAAGAAAGCGGGGAAACGAGGTGGCACAAAGCACTTAAAAACCTTTTTCCTTAGACGGCCTTTTATAGCTCGTCGCCTTATACCCACCTTAGAGTTTGTATAAATCGATTTCAAACTTTTTATTAGTATTTATCTATTTTGCCTTTTTTTTCTTTTTTTATTCGAATACAATAGCTAGGTGATGAAATCCCAACTAAGGTCTTATTTGGAAGTAGGTAAATTTATTGTTCTACGTAATATAATATAATAATCACAAAAAACACGAAAAACGATACATACTATAATAATAGATAAATAACAAAACTTTCCGAGGACGGAAAGGGTCTTCAAATCAATGATAAACAAATCTCTACGAATGAATCGTACACAAGATCCCCGGCAGCGGCGCCAAAATTTTTGATGTGTCGTCAAATGTATATTAATTAGATACGTTATAGGGTAAACTTAGAAAATTACCTTTAGGAAAAAGTCATAGACTAAATTCACAAAAGACGGATTTAATTAAACACGTTGATGAACCATGTTCGTTGTACACGAAGATCGAGTGAACTTGAGACGTTTTTGTTTCGATATGGACAATTGATTCGAATGAGTTTTCGGTTTTTAAACTAAAATTACTCTACCAATTTAATTAATTAATTCCTAAAGTGCATGAATCGTTTCCCATTATCTTATCTAAAAACAATTATTTAAAATTAAAACTTTTTTTAAAATTTAAACTATTTAAGTGATCTATTAAAAACTTTTCTATTAAATGAAATTACTTTTACACTAATTAAAAATCTATTTAAACTAACTTAAATCTCAAATTTTAAATAAATCTATTAAAAAGTAAATTTCAATTTATAAAACTATTTTATATAAAACTAATTTAATTAAAATCTAATTTATTTAAAAACAAATTTTTATAACTAATTAAATTTATAAAATTAATAAAACATTTTTTTGTTTTTATTTATTATTTGAAATCTTTAATAAAGAAAATTAAAATGAATAATATGTAAATAAAAGTAAAACTAGTTATTTAAACAAAATCCAAGCTGACATCACCTATTTAATACTATATTAATTAAAATGTAAGTAAGTAAACCAAAAAGCAAGTTTAGACGAGATGGCAAACACGTTTGGCCTTCACCCTTGAGGTCAAGGGTTCGAATCCCATGGGGGATTTATTTTTTTGAAGATTATTTTTTTGAAGATTATTTTTGGATGGTTTATTTTTGACAATTGAGTCTGTTACTTATGAAACTCAACAGAACAACAATTTTTCCAACAAAGCTAAATTCTTATATAAACAAAAATAAGAACCAAAGCTCAAACTTATAACAGCTCAATAAACCTACAAACTCAAATATACAGCAGACTACACAAGTTCACAATCCAACAGCTTAAACTAAACTGTTATAAACATTAAGTTATCAGCAAAACTGAACCAGTAAAGCTATAAATCAGCAAAGTCAAACAATTAAGATCTGATCAATCAGCTTATAAAAACCAAAACACTAGCAGATTAAAACTCTAATAATATCAGCAAAACAATATTACTATAGCAAAGTAAAACTTATCAGCAAGCTAAGACCAAAAGGAAACTCAATTCAACATCAAAATAGCTAATACACAATTCAGATTCTACAGTAACTCAATATGACATAAGTTGAAAACCACTTTAAAACAGTTTAAACAAACTCAGATTAAAACATTAATAAGCAGAATCATCATCATAAACATAAGCAGCAGGCATTCTTACCAAATCACACAATTATCTAAAGCAGATTCAATCAACCATTAAAACTAACTAATCTAGCAGATTTAATCACATAAACAAGCAGGTTATTCAACTTAATTTAACACATCTAAACAGATTCCAGTAAAACAGAAGCCAATTAATCCAACATATTATCAATCAAATCTACTCAACTAAGCAGAATCATAACTAAAACATGTAACCGAAAATAACTAAAAAGGATTCAAACCTTTTGACGAATCTTTTGAGAAGAAGATGTGCGCTGAGCACTCTTTTAAACCGAATTGAGACCATCTTCCTTCATCACCATTCATCGAATCACCATCAGCATCATTCGAACAATATTAATTTTAATATTAAACTTTCAGTAGGAAAGTTTATCTACCAACTTTTACTTTTAATATCCAATCTAAGCTATTAAAGAGCTTAAATCGAATATCATGAACATTATTATGATAAAAAATAATATAGAATTAATTTGTAAATTCAATTTAAGCAGAAAGTTAGACACAAATATTATTAAATGCAAATAAACTTTTATTAATAACCAACTTGAATTACAAAACTTATAAAGGAAATACAAAATTAATCCTAACACTATTTCTACATAATAACTCTAATGTAAAAATTGGATAAATGTTTACTATAATTGCGGGTTTTTATAGCCAACCCCCAAGGCCCTTGGTGGTAAGTTGTTGAAGAGCATCTTCATCCTCAGACTTCGATTTCTTTTCTTTCTTCTTTCTTTTTGATCTAACGATGGAGATGAGACCTCTTTTACACGGATTGCCAGCTTGGCATGGAGGTGTGCTTGTTGTGCTACTTCAAATCTGAGGTGTCATCTTTTCATTGAAGGGTTATTGAGGGGTGAGGTGTATTAGCCAATCAAATGAGGCCTATGATGAGAGAGGTTTGCCACGTCACTGCTTTTTCCCCATCTTCTTTGATCCGAGAAAGATGGGAATTAATTCCCCACGCGTGTGCACTCACACGCTTGACCGAATAAAGCCCCAAAATGATTAGGGTTTGTGAATAGTATGACTTGTTATTTCTTTTTTAGAAGAGAGAAGAAAGGCATAGTTTGTATCGAGATGGGTGTATGTGGTGTGAATGAAAAGTAATTGTTTGACCAAGTATATATCTTGTTTTTAATCGTTCCTTGATACATGAAAACCTAATGGGCTTTTGAGGACCCAAAAACTTTCCAAACGTATCAATAATCATTCGTCACATGATATATTGTAAATGACTTTGGGCTTCTGGCCAATTGCTTAAAAAAACGTCCCATTTAGTAATATGTGACTTAGTTATTTCCACTATTGGGATTTTGGGCCCAATAACCAAATGTGGGACCCACAAAGCCCAATAAACTTTATTAAGATTAAATCCTCTAATCGAACTTAATTTTTGGCTTCGTTGATCTTTTCTTCAATTCTCATGTCGTTTTTGCCGGTTTTTGCGAATTTCGGAACCTACACACATTAAACAACAAAACAAGCATATACATGGCCATTTTATACATTTAATGCACTTATTCATTGTTTATAGGTACAAATGATATGAGTAATTTAGCTCATATCAAAGGCACACACCACATTCACCATGAAAATCCTGTAAAAACATGTAACTAGGATGCACCCATACGCCCCACATGATAATATAAATATAAGGCCAAAACAGAAAAGGGACGCCACGAGCAATCACTCCGCTGCGGGGAAGTCATAACACTGGTGCCTCTAGTGTTATGGTTATGGTACCTCCATAACTATGTGACACTGGTCATGCATGTATATGGCTTAGGTATTTAAAACTAACATAAGCGGATCAAAACATATAAAATATATACTTGGGAAAACAATTGGTTGCAAACGAGGAATCCTAATAAGGAAAAGAATCTCCATAATGAAGGACGGAATATCCGTACCTTATGTCCAGTGAACGAGGAAAGATGAAAGGATGAAAAGTCCTACCATGACCTCACTAAAGCTACATAAATAAGGGACATGTATGAGTTGTCTGATATTTGAGTATATTACTGGTTCTTGTATGTTGTTAGCTTGTTTTATATGTTCTTGTCTTAGTTTACTGTTTTTAATGATATACTGTATTATTCATGTATTCCATGTATTCTAATTATGTATTATCTTGTATTCTTGTATTATTATACTTGTAGTGTAATAATAAGTAACTCTCTAAAAATAGCAGGTTTCCAAAAATAGAAAGCTTCCAAAAATAGAAAGTTTCCAAAAATAGAAAGTTTCCAAAAATAGAATGTTTCCAATAATAGAAAGTTTCCAAAGATAGATCAGTTTCTAAAAATGGAAAGTTTCTAAAGTAGTAAGTTTCCTGAAATAGAAAGTTTCTAGAAATAGAAAGTTTCTATAATTAGAAATAAGCTGGATTAATAAGCTAGTAATAAAGCTAGTGTTAACTGGTTAAATGTTATAAGTGATGTAATAGTATAGTTTATTAATTAAATAATATAAGTCATAACTGATTTTTAATTAATAATTATAGTACATGTTTTATTAATTAATAATATATCATGGTTAATTAATAAACTATAGGTTATACAAATTTAATTAAGTCATGGTTTAATTAAATTAAGTCTAATAAAATACTTAGGTTAACATGTATTATTAATTTTAATTAATAAACCTAAGTCATGAATTATTAATTAATTATAAGTCCATGTTTTAATAATTAATTAATAAACTATAGTCTAAAATAAATGACAAAAATACATAGGCTAAAACATGTATTATTTATAAAAATAATATAATCTAAGTCCATGTTTAAATTAAATTAATTATTAATCATGTTAATTAATTTAATTAACCTTGTAAAAAATATATATAACTTGCAAATAATATCGAGCTCGAATCCCGAGACAAAACCAAAAACCCGAACACCAACCACCACCCACAGCCGCGGTTGCGCAGCCAACGGCGGCGGCTGTTGCCGCTGCTGCGCCGTGGCTACCCACTGTCTTAACAACGTTCCCAATGGCATTAGGCTGGTGATTCCCCCTGCTACGCTCGTTGTTCCCCCTGATCGAACCACTGAGCCACCGGATGAGCCGGTGGTTCTTGCTGTTGGACCAAAACCCACACCTAACCCCTTAGGGGGGGGTCTCGGCTGTGGCTAAACAAGGGACACCGAGAGTCGTATGACTCTCGGTTGGCTGTCGAACCAAACCACAAACCAAACGAAAACCTCCCCTTGATTTATTTTAATCCATAACATGTTTATATTACTTGTTTTTAATAATTAACCACATGAACATTAATTAAATAAAAGGATTAAAAAGATGAAGGTTTTTGAATATACCGTTAACGTGATTGAAAAGGGTTGTGAACACGAACACATATACGTAGGAATCCAAGATCGAAATCAAACGAACCATCCTTGTTCTTTTGATGTGTGCCGCGGCTATAGGGTCACCAAAGGGAGGTTAGGTTTAACTTTTTTTAAAATTCTGTAAAAGTAAAAGTCTGTGTTTTTCTTTTCCCTATTAGTGAAAATCAAAGTGGGGTTGGGCCCCCTTCTCTTTGGATGCCGCGGACGCAAGGCCCCAAAAGGGTAAACCGGGCTTTTTCTTAGTTAACGTATAACTCGTGGACATTCGTGTTTATTATTCGTTTTAGTTCGTGTTACCTATACTTCGTATATATCATGTTCTAATACTCGTGGTATAATTATTATACATAATAATTATCGTGTTTATAAATGTTCGTGATCATATGTTCGTGATTATAATTATTATACTTAATAATTATCGTGTAATATTATGTACTTAATAATTATCGTGTATTAATACGTAAGTAGTTTCTGAAGTTAATGTTCGTGACACTTGTACATGACATAAATGGAAAGGTTTAATTGGTTCGTATGTTTACGTAGTGTACTGTTCGTGGTATTTATATGCGAGTTTTACAATTCTGGTTGCAATAAGATTTCTCTTATTTAAACAAAATAAGTGCACTGAAGCGTACACCAATTTGTGTTAGACCAAGTTATAAAGTAAACTTGATCCCTTTTATGATTTAAACATAAACCATACCCGAAAAATTAATTCCCGTTGTGAGCCAACGTTTTCCAAAGAAATACGTGACTTTAACGTAAAAAAGGGGGTTGCAGTCTGAAATAACTACAAGCCATGTGGGCATGTTCTAAACTATGTACAACTTTTATACAAACTCTATTTATGGCGCCGTGTTAATTTTAATCGACATTTCTAAGGCTGTAAATATTATCGTACTAAAAGACATGCCCGTTTTAAAAAAGAGAAAATATTTTTGGAATTTCTTGGTTTTTTATACTTTTTTTATGGTTTTTATAGTTTTTATATTTTTTTATTTTTCTTTTTGGAGGTTTAAATATATACATGATCACGATAAAAAGATACTCGAGAATAGTTTTACCACCACTATTTTGCAGATTCTTCTGCCAACTCCTGAAGAGTCGCTGTTGAGAATGATTTCATGCCCAGCTTGTCGATCAAAAACTCGATACGTCCCCAATCTAAAGCCTTTGTAAACCTATCATCCAGCTGATACTCAGTGTTAACAAAATACAACTCGATTACTCCATTTTCCGCTTGCTCTTTGATGAAATGGTAGCGTATGTCAATATGCTTCGCCCTGGAGTGTTGAACATAGTTGCAGCAAAGGGAAATGGCGCTTTTGTTGTCGCAGTACATCGGAATCTTGTTGAATCCAAGACCGTCGCCAGTCAATTGTGATCTCATCCATAGAACTTGAGCATAACAACCAGACATGGCAATGTATTCAGCCTCTTTACTTGATATCGTAGCGCTTTTCTGCCTTTTAGATGCCCAACTAATCAGTCTATCTCCAAGAAGTTGCACACTTCTAGATGTGCTACGTCTAGTATCTTGACACCCAGCGTGATCCGCATCTTCATATGATATTAGTGCAATAGAGGAGTCCTTCGGATAGCATAGACCACGATGAAGTGTTCCTTTCAGGTACCGAAAGATCCTTTCTAGAACATGTAAGTGCTTTTCGGTAGGCCGATCCTGATACCGGGCACACATGCATATAGCAAATTGTAAATCAGGCCCGCAAGCAGTCAGATATAGAAGGGTGCCAATCATTCTATGGTAAAGTTTCAGATCGACAGCAATCCCATCCCTATCCTCATCTAACTTGGATCTCTCCACCATTGGAGTATCCACGGGGTCACAGTTTTCAAAATGATACTTTTTTAAAGATTCAAGAGCATATTTGGATTGATTAATGAAGATGGCTCTGGGATTCTAAGAAATTTGTAACCCTAAGAAAAATTAGATTTTTCACATCATCGATATCTTAAAACGAGTGGACATGATTTTCTCAAAACGGTCAGAAAATTTTTATGTAGTGGCAGCAAATATTATATCGTCAACATAAATTTTTACCAGTATCATGTCGTTGCCTTCGTTGAGAATAAACAATGTTGGGTCCACTTTGCCTTTGGAGAAGCCTTCCGAGATGAGATAAGACGATAGGAGATCGTACCACGCGCGTGGAGCTTGTTTCAACCCATAAAGAGACTTCTTAAGCTTGTACACATGATTAGGATACTCCGAGTTTACAAATCCATTCGGCTGCCTAACATAGACTTCCTCCATTAATTCACCGTTGAGAAATGTTGTCTTAACATCCATTTGGTAGACGATCATGTTCATGTGAGAAACATAAGCAAGGAATACTCTAATTGCCTCCAATCTTGCAACAGGAGCAAAGGATTATTCAAAGTCAATACCCAATGCTTGTTTGTAACCTCGAGCAACCAATCTATCATTTTTCTTTAAAATTCCACCCATCTCATCGAGTTTGACCTTATATACCCACAACAAAGTAATAATATTAACGCTCTCGGGTAAAGGAACTAATTCCCATACTTCAAGTCGTTGGAATTCATTAAGTTCCTCTTGCATGGCTTTAATCCACGACGATTGTGTCATCGATTGTTGCCATGTTTTAGGTTCCTTCTCGGAGAGAAACGCATCAAAGTAACAATATAATGTGTGCTCTTGTAGTTGATGGCGTGTAGAGAATGGTCGATTGGTGTCACCAATAATATTTCTGATTGGGTGATCCTTGCTCCACTTTGTGTTGTGATTTTCAATCCGTGGTGGTCTGGAGTAAACGGTTGTAGGAGCTACCTATGAGGTTGACGCATCTGAAGGGTTTTCAGGTATCGGCAAACCAAAGTAGGGAAGCTCTTATATGTGAGCAAATTCCAAATCGTGATCATAATTATCCTCTTCAACATCATCAGGAACGAGTGGGGGTGTTGATTCAGGTGTAGTTTGAGAATTGTTGGGGGATGGTGCATCCGGTTCATTAGTAAGTGTAGATGCATCAGATAGATTTCCATTATCTTAAGCAACAACTTCGGGAATCATAGCTACTACTGCAGAGGCTGGAACATCATCACTTGGAGGATCAAAGAATTCATCAAACATAGGTTGAAATAACTCATCCCACTCGGGCCTTGTAGGTGGTGTAAATGATGGAGAAGTATAATTGTTGGGAATTAATCCAGAACTAATAGTACCGGTTCCCATCTCATGAAGCGCAGGTTTAGAGCTGCGTTGCTCAGAAGCCATTGCTGTCAGCTCATCAAAATCGACATCCAATGTTTCTATAATGTTGGCAAGACGACGGTTATAAATCTGGTAAGGTTTCTTTTACCGGTGAGTAGCCAATTAAAATTCCTATAAAAGCCTTCGGTTGAAGTTTGCCCAAATTCTCACTATTAGTATTTGTATAACAAAGTGGACCAAACACATGAAGAAAGGAGATATCGGGTTTGCGTCCATGAAGAAGCTCATATGGTGTTTTTCCATGGCGCTTACGGATGATAGAGCGGTTTTGGGTATAACATGCGGTTGCCACTGCTTCAGACAATAAGAATAAAGGAGCATTCGCGTAAATTAACATAGTTCTAGCAGCTTGCATAAGTGTATGATTACGTCCTTCAGCGACACCGTTTTGTTGTGGAGTGCAAGCAACTGATGACTCATGTGTCCCGACTTCTTCATAGTTGTCCCGCAGAGTCTGATTAACAAACTCTGTTCCATTATAAGTTCGAATGCGGCGAACAGTAGCATTAAGATGCACCTAAATCATCTTAAGTTTGAGACCCCCAAAATCAGGCAAGGAAACAACTAGGTAGCAAGGGGGTTCCACGTCATGGTACAAGAAACAATGAAATTCTATTGACACAAATTGGACGTAACATAAACATATACATTACATCATAAACATCAGAGTTATTAAACAAAAGGTCCCAGAGTTTTATAAGCAGAAAAATCTATTATTTAATTACGATTTTGTAACTTATAGTTACCAAATTACATGATAAACTTCTGACAGTTTTTAGATAAAACCGATGTTTAAATACACACATAAATCTCTAAGCTGCGATAATATCTTACGGGCTCCCATCCAAGCAAAGCTAAGTATTAATACCTGAGATTAAACATGTAAAATCGTCAACACGAAGTTGAGTGATATTCATAGGTTTAACAACACTAACAATCTCCCCCTTTTTGATGATGACAAACAAGTAAACCGCAACGTACATTAGAATGTATAAGTTACTCGTTTACACTTACTTCTCCCCTTTTTGTCGAATCAAAAAGGTAGTCAACGTCTTTGAAGAAGAGAAGAATCAACGTCGAGAGAGCACGCATCCAAAGTGGTAGTCATCGATTGCACATCATTTGAGGAAGAGAAGAGTTGACGTCACGAGAGCTTGCATCCGAAAGGTAGTCTTCATTTGTAGAAAAAAGGATCGACTTTGAAAGAGCTTGCATCCAAAAAGATAGTTGTCCCTTGTAGTCGTCGATTGAGAGGCGAGAATCCAAACCGTATACCTATCATCTGAAGATATTGAGCTTGCGTCATCCTAGTGAAGTCTTCAATCAACATAGGTTAACCAAATCTATGCATAATAGAATTCTTATCTTCGAGATTCCAAAATTCATTACTTGCAAGAAGTTCGATGAATGCAATTCAAGTGAGTCAACGATCGCAAATGTAATGACTAGAAATCTTGCAAATGCTCCCCCTTGATATGAGCTCCCCCTTGCTTGAGGCACCAATGAAGCAAGGATAGTGACAAGCTACAAAGAAGGGTTAGAAAATTCCTACAGAACAAAGTTAGTGGACAAGAGCATATATGTATAACAATGTCACCCAAGCAGAATTAGCTTTAAATATCTTTAGTACAAAGAGAGGGACTCAAGAGAAAGCTAAAACAAACTTAACTTTTAGAAGTGTAAAAAATATGACAAGTTAAGAAAAATAAGAGTGCTATTAGATAGAAAAGAGAACCCAACTTATTTTGGTGACACCCAAAAAAATATATAAAGAGGACTAAGATAGAAAAGAGATGTCCAATTTTTAAGAAAAATATTTTCGAGAGAACATACTCCACTTTAATATATTGGCACGAATACCGAACTAAAGAGAGTATGACAAGCACAATAAAACAATTCCGCATAGTCGAAAAGAGAGGAAGAATGACTATGAGGAAACGCGGAAACGAGGACGATAAACAAGTCATTTGCACAAACAATGAAAAGCATTGGAGAAAGAAATGTGCACCCGATGCTATCAATCCGATGAAAAAATAAAAAGTCTAAGGAGAGGATTTTGACAAGATCAAATCACAATTGATGGAATAGAGGTAGAGGAGAAACATCCATACCAATTATAATGATAATATGTCAAAAGGTTAACAGCTTAGAATTTTTGGAATCACCCAAGAAAATTCAAGATTTAACCAAGATCCTCTCAAAAGGTTAAAAGTTTAGAATTGTTGGAATCACCTAATTAAATTGTAAATTTTAACCGCAATCAATTCTCAACAACGAGAAAAACGAAAAATCTCAAATCAAAGACAGTTTTTGACCTTAAAAACTAATTCCTTTAGACAACTCCAAAAGCTATAAGTCGGGAATCAAGGTACAAAAATAAAGAAAAACCAAAAGCGAGGATAAATCGACGCTTAAGAAAAATACTAGATATAAGACATTATAGGCAAGGATGCTTACGAATGTCGAAACCAAAAAGATGACTTAATGATATAGAGAAAGAGATCAAATAAGCCAAAGAATAGAAAAACCAAGATGGATGGTGTTTAGCATACGATAAACTACATGCTCAAAGTTTTGTAGCTCTGCTCAATCATTGTGAATGTTCAAAGAACAATTACATGACGAGGAAAGGGTGAGGCTCGACTTGACTTAGTTTAGAAAGGATATAAGAGAGAGACTCAACTTAGAGAGGCATGATTAAAATAAATCAAAACAGACTCAACAAAGAAGTTAAGGAAAACTTCAAAAAATAATTCAAGAATACTATACCTTATTAGGTGATAGTGAAGTCTTGAAGAAAAACGAGAGAAGAAACCCAAAAGAAAATAAAAGAAGGAATCTTCAAGAAAACTCGTCAAAGATAGAGATAGACCAAAAATGAACAAAGGGACTCACTGGCCGCGGTTCGTTAAATAGGTCCGTGGTTCATTATTAAAAATGAGCCGCTAGGTTATTTGAGGAACCGTGGACAGTGGGTGTCCATAAACGATTATTGAGTCAAAAGAAAATCACTTGGTCAAACAATTGAACAAAAGTTGCTAAATGTCTTGAGAGTCAATGCTTCAGATATGACTTTTAGAAATTGTAATTGCAAGTTAAAATTACTTGAATATTTCGAAAGAAATATTTAAGTTGTCAATTTTACTAGGAGAGGAATTAGATTTAAGTCTAACATTCCTTGACAACCGAGTGAGAAAATAAAGAAGAAAAGAAAGATCACAAGGACAACGAGATCCAAGAAACAAAGACAAATCATGTTGAAAAACATGAAAAGGAACCTCAGGGAACAAATAAAGAACAACGGTCAGTAAGCAAAAATTGAGTTTTTGGCCAAAACCATTTGGTAACATTTTGGAAGGACTTAGGACTCTAAAAAATCATTTTAGACAGATAGGACTCGTATTTTAGAGTTAATTATGACAAAAAATATTTTTATACTTCCAAACATGAAAAGATTTGTTATCAAGCTATTATACGAAGTTTATTTAACACCAAAACTTGTACGAATGAAACAACAAAACACATTTCATAAGTAATCACTCTTCATGAACAATTTGATACAAAGATCGTCTCTATTTTTAAAAACCGTTTTCATTTTTTAAAAAACCATTTGTTTTGAAAAAGGGAGCAAAGATCGATCCAAGATTTAAAGTACATTATACTTCAAAGATCTTGAATAACCACGCTCTAATACCAATTGTAGAAACTAGAAGAGGGGGGGGGGTTGAATAGTTTCTAGTTACTTTTTTTTTCAAAACACTTCGCATAACCCACTGTGTGAGGTTCTTTAAACATGTTTCCGGTTCATTATCACTAAAGAACCACGTGTCCGTTTAAGGAACCACCGACAGTGGACGAAGGCTATTTATTACATGTTAATATTTAACAATCCTTTGCATCAAATTCCCGATCAAGCTTGACTAGATATGAGATATGTTTGATTGAAATATAAATACTACAAGTAAGAAAACACACAATCACATCAAATCAAGAGTACAACAAGCAATGGTCTAAACACTAAGCACACACGTACTAAGCATAAGCTTTTCCGCAACTAAGATGTTTAGAGTAAGTGATGTACACTTGACCATAATCTAAACATGAAGCACACAGGTACTAAGCCTTAACTTTTCGCAACTTAGATGTTTAGATTATGAGATGCACACAACACACATCAACATATAAATACATCAATAAGAGTAAAGACATAAATGTAAAGGAAAGTACTGACACGATGATTTATAGTGGTTCGGTCACGAAGCTCCTCTTCTCCATACTCCACTCCTAGAGTACACCTTACTCGAGAGTTACTTCACTAGTCAACAAACTCCTTAAGGTGGAGAAATCATACACAACTTCGCTTATCTAATTTCCGACTCTAAGCTAAAAGTCTAGTCCTAATCTTAGGTAGGACCAATCTACACACGTCGCCTACTTCACCATTATACGACACAAGGCTAGATGTCGAGTCCTAATCTTAGGTAGGACCAATCTACACACAACTTACACAACTTCCAAATTGACACACCAATTTGGATCTACACAACTACACAACTCTTCACAACTACCCAACTCTTCGCAACTACACAACTACACCACTCTTCACAACTACACAACTACAACACTCTTCACAACTACACAACTCTTCACCCTAGTTATGTTTTATGGCCCAAAATAACAAACCTTGTGTTTTATGGCCTAAACACATAAACCATATAGATATAAGTACTCACCACTTAGATCTATGACTCTAACACTATATCCAAGTATTAACAAACTTGGATCTACACAACTAACACCTAATCCAAGGATACCCATCTCTTGGATCTACTACCCTTACAAACACATCTAAGTGAACCCGACACTTGGATCTTCTACATATACATAGTAGAAAACAATGACTTGAACTAGAAGAAGAGATCTTCATCATGTTATGAACCCAACACTTCATGGTAATGAAAGTGTTCTTCTCTTTGCACTTGAGAGGATGAGACGATTGAAGGAGAGAATCACATCTTAAACAAGATTAATCTAAACTAACTAATCAAGGAGTTTAAAGATGTTTTTGAAGAAACTATGCAAAAAGGGTTGAAAGAAAAGCTGGAAATGATCCACTATTTATAGGGAAAGAGTGCAACGCTAAAAAACACCCGCGGTTCCTTATCAATAATGAACCATGGCCCACAATTTCTTATCAATAAGGAACCTCCTGCTTGGAGACCGTGCATTTTTGTCCTTTAGCGGGGGTATGCCATCTAGGGTAGTTTATACCTTCAAAGGATATTCCTTTGGCATATGGAATATGCCAAATTCAAATTAAATAATATTTTTTGGAGTATACTTTAGGTAATATTCTTTGGAATATTCCAAATTTAAATTTCCATTTTCTTTTTAATAAAACGTTTTCTTAAAATTAAATTTTATTAAAATCTTTTGTCACATTCGATTAAATATGAGTTTTAAGAAAATATTAATCCTTGATCACTTAGTTAGGTTAATGACATGTTTATTCATACCTTGAGTGATTCATGCCGAATGCGATCTTGGAAATGTCGAGAGAAGTATACTAATGTATTATTGAGTGAGTACGAGTACCTTAACATTGTATATAATGTATTGCGAATTATATGTTTGTCATCAACAAAACACAAAGAGGTTATATCGACAAAACATCTTAATGTTTGAACTAACAGACTTTATGGGGCTGTTCCCATCGTCTTGAGGAAATAAATATATTCTTATAGCCTTCGATTACTTATCGAAGTGGGTGGAATCAAAAGCGCTCCACACTAATGATGCTCGAGTTGTCGTAATGTTTTTAAAGCAATTATTCGCTAGATTCGGAACTCCTCGTGCAATTATTAGTGACCGTGGAACCCATTTTTGCAATGAGCAATTCGCTCGTGTTCTTAAGAAATTTGGTGTTACTCATCGTCTTTCTACGGCTTACCACCCTCAAACTAGTGGTCAAGTGGAGGTTTTGAATCGTGCTCTTAATCGAATTTTGGAAAGGTTGATTGAACGAAATCGCGCTTCATGGTCCGACAAATTAGATGATGCACTTTGGGCTTTTCGTACCGCTTACAAAACTCCAATAGGTTGTACTCCTTATAAGTTGGTTTTGGAAAAGCTTTTCATTTACCGGTCGAAATTGAACTTAAAGCATTTTGGTCCCTTAAAAATTGTAATTTTGACCTTAAGACCGCGGGTGATCACCGAAAAATTCAAATGAATGAACTTAATGAACTACGTGATCTTGCTTATGAAAATTCTTTTATTTTTAAAGAGAAAACTAAGAGAATTCACTATTCAAAAATTAAAAATTGGGTTTTTTATATCGGTGATCGGGTTCTTCTTTATAATTCTCGACTTAAGATTTTTTGGGCAAATTAAAATCTCGTTGGTCCGGACCATTTACCATCACCCAAGTTTACCCTGATGGGACCGTTGAGCTAGCTCAAGAAAACGGTCCTAATTTTAAGGTAAATGGTCATCGTGTTAAGCATTATTTTGGTGAGGAAATACCTTCAACGGTAGGACCCGACCTTCAAACCTTCCCTATTGAAGAATGAATACGGGGATCGAGTCGAGCTCATGACTCGGTTAACAAAAACGAGGTGCCTCGTCGGGGAGCTCCCATGCTTATCCATGTACACATTTTTCTTTTCTAATAGTGTAACGTGAGTAGGCCCGTGCTTCTTCATATCTCGTGTTTCGTTTGTTTGTGATGTGATTTTCTAGATCTCGAAGACTCTTGTGTTCGTTCTCATCACATATCACTCAAGCTTCGATCTTGTCTTTCTTTATCCAATGATTATATCCTTGTGCTAACGCTTATTTTTATTAGCATAATTAATAAACGGCATTTAAAATTTGTGTCATACCCTTTCCATGCTTCGATTCTTGCATTCGACTCTTTGAATCTAAGTATGGGGTATTTTCCCCTAGACTTGAAAACATTGAGGACAATGTTTGGTTTAAGTATGGGGGGTGTCTATCGATATACTTTTCTTTTGTTTGTGTCCTAACGTACTCCGCTTTTTCTTAAATAATTAGCGTACAATTGGGTAAAATTTTCTTTTCGTTTTAATAATAAGTGTTTTGACACGAATATAGGCTTTCCGGTGGGTAGAATAAGAGTTAATTTTTGACTTGATGGGCATTTGGAGCCACTAACATTCCTTAACCCGAATAAATCAAGTTTTGCTAGACTTTTATATAGGGAACTTTAAAACGCAAAATCTTAGCTTGGTATAGCCAAAGAACCTTCGCAGGTTCCTATAATTGATCCTAGAAAGTCATTTATCAAGGGAACTTTAAAACACATTTTCTAAAACTTGAAAATGTTTAAGAAATTGCAAGATCTTATAGATGGTTTGAAAACCTAAAACTTTGATTTAATATAGTCTTAATGAAGCTAATCCAAATTTGGCTAAATTTTCACTTGCATGGCTAAGTTTTCACGCGTCTCTTTAATTAGAGGTCTTTATATAGTGAAGAACGAGAAGTGATAGAGTTAGACAAGTGATCATGCTAAACTTAGAACATGAAAATGTTCTTTCAAAAACTCATGTGTTTTTAATTGTGGCTTTTTCTCCCATAAGATCAATGCATTAGGATAAATAAATTTCAATAAATAAGGTCATACGGTTTATACGGTATTTAGCTTCTAGAACAAGATCGTTTAAAAGTTAATTATGATTACATAAAGTACACTTTTAAAACATAACTTATCAATACGGGATACGAAGATTGGTGAATCTAAAAAGGCTCTAACAAGGCATAATAATTACCTTTTGTTGCTAAATCCAAAAAGATGTGAAGTTCACAAATCCAAATCCAAAATGAAGGATGAAGACACACGACGAAAAGGAAATAATCCATAAGGTCGCGGAAAAGTCTATAAATCTAAAAGGCCCTTACAAGGCATGAGGATGAATTTATGAATCCAATTCTGAAAAGGAGGTGGATCGTTGCATAATCGAAGTCCAAAAATGAGGAAAAGGACAAGTGAAGAAAGTCGTGGTAAAAAATAAAGCATCTTGAATCAAGTCATATCAAGAAGAAGATGTATGCCATAAATGAAGAGAAGACCATAACAAAGATCGTCTCTCAAGATGAAGTACAAAACACATGCCAAATATCGGTCCGGGAAAGGTCCCACGTCGTGATTAAAGTTATGTCGAGAAATGGACTTTTTATATTTATAAGAAACGTTTTAAAAGATCATGTCCTCTAGCTACTTATTAAATAAACCATGTTAACTTTATTTTCGGCTTAATAAATATCTAAATAAGTCAATATAAATCCTTGTGATCCATGACAAAAATAATTAAAAAATTCTATAACCCTTTCTTTCTTTTATATAATTAGGATTGCGGGGAGAAAAAGTATTACACAATTTGAATGCATGAGTAGTGTTAGCATTGTGACTTGTACCGACAATGATCTCTAATAAGTGTGAAAACACTTATCCTTTTACCACTTAGTTATAATAATAACAAGACGAAAATGTGTATTTTATGTCATAAAAGTCGGAGTTATGCGTGGTTTGTGTTTTTATTGTGTTTTAGGACCAAAAGATGAAAAAGAAGAAAACACGGGCGTTCACGGGCTTTTATCAAAGAAAAAGACAAAAGACGAAGTCAAAAGATCAAAAGTGCAGAAGAACGGAAGTCAAAGGCATATTCTAAAGATTTATCGAAGAAAAAGTCTAGAGACGGAAGTTTAACGAAGTCGAAGAACTAAGTCTACTAAAAGAAGAAAATTAGAAGACGAGTTCATGTTATCATTCGACTAATCCCGAGACAAATTCGAGAAAGACGAGTTATTTAAAAGACGAGAAGACAAAAAGAAAGAAGAAAGCAACAACACCCTCCCTTTATCCTATAAATAACCTCCTAATATGTCATTAGGAGGAGTTAGTCATTTTTTTAGATTTTAAGTATGTGTTATTTTCTCTCTCTAGAATTTTCTCTCATGTTTACTTAATCTTTCATTTTTAATCTTGTAATTGAATCTTAATCATCTTAATTAATTCAAAGCTTTTAGTTAATTCTCATTATACCTTTTTTAATCATAATCTATTGTTTTGTCTCTTTAATCATGTAGTTGGTTTAATCTTGTTGATTGTGTGATTGTTTTGCTTATTAGATTGTGCTTATTGATTTAGTGTGTTTGATGTTTTAGATTATCGTGATTATTGCTTATTTTTATGTTTTTCTTATTTTTAAATAAGTTGATTTGGTAGATTAATATTTTTATAAAAAAAGTTGATTTTAAATATTTTGATTATTTAGTATTTTAAAAGTTTTTGAATTGTGGCTTATTTGCTATTTCTAAAAATCGAATTGGTTAAGTTTTTGGTAAGTGCTTATTTGAATTATAGCTTATTTTTACTTTTTGCTTATTTTGTTCCTTATCCGAGTTTCTATAAACCTAGTTTCCGAATAACAAGATAATCAAATAGTATTCCGGATAGTTAACAATTGACTCATTCCGGATTGCATGTGTTTTTTATTATTCCGGATTGTAACATAACATTTTATTCTGGATTGCATGAGAAAAATTATTCCTGATAGCGTGCAATATAGATTCCAGATAAGGACCAAAACTCCCTCATTCCGGATTGCCTCTGATCATTTAATTCCGGATAAGAAGCAGTATACCCATATTCCGGATAAGTATTTTCTTCTAGGGACTCCGGATAACATATATAATGGATTTCGGATAAGCCAAAGTATTGATTCCGGATAACAAGAAGTCTAAGCATTCCGGATAGCAAGAATTTCTTTCGATTCCGGATAAGGTGCTTTTGCGAGATTCAGGATAAGAGTTCTTCGATATTCCGGATTAGCTTAGCTAGGATTCCGGATAGGCTTCTATTTATTCCGGATAGCATCAATTTATGATTCCGGATAAGAGCATCTCATAGTATTCCGGATTTGGTTTTGTTTTAGTTCCCTCTTTTATTTTCTAAGCTTTATTTTTCCCGCCATTTTCTTAAGTTTAATTTCAAAATTGTTTTGTCTTAGTTTTGTTTTCAAGTTTACATTTTTGAATAAGTTTAAAGTTCTAAGTTTACATTTTATCAAGTTTTAATCTTTCGTCAATTATCTTAAAAGTCTTAATTTTTAGTTTGATCTTTTCAAGTTTTCAACTTTATTTTAAAATAGATAATCAACTTTTCTTTCTTTTCACCTTGAACAACTGCGCAACATTCAATCCGGATAAACTCTCAAGGTTAGATATTTATCTTTTATTTTTATATTTATGTTTGATAATTTTAGCTTTTATTTTACAAGTAGAAATAGATAATCAAAAGCTCCCCCTTTTAGTGACCAGAAACAATAAATCCACCCTAAATCGTGATCAATTCGAATTGAATCGAGTACAAACAACACTCAAACAACAAAAAGAACACATCAACGATTTGTCATATTAATCTCGTTTTTACGCTTAGCATGGAATGTGTGAAAATCAAGGATAACGAAATTTCCTCTATAAAACATTTACTTGTTTTTATTCTTTGAACCTAAAAGTCATGTTCTCTTGATGAAAGAAATATATTATGTCATTTCACTTTCGTAGATTAATAATGAATAAATTTTTCGAATAAAAGAAAAACGGAGTTTGCTATATACTTTATTTTAGCATTGCGTGAGGACATGATAATGGTTAAGTATCTGGGATTTGATAAGAGCATAATCTCTTATCTTATTTTTCTTGTAAAACGTGCTCAAAACGATCATATAATCATTAAAAGTGCCATATATACTTGTGTTTGTTGTTTGTGTATGTGTAGGTACGGATATGAAGAAAAGACAAGAAAAACAATCAAGACAAAGTCAAAATGGATATGAGATAAAAAGAAGTGTAAAAAAAGATGAAGCCGGGATTCTACTTCAACGGGTTTTTTACAAATCTTCCTCTCAAATTATCAAAACACCCCTTATGATCCTTAAAAATACTAAAATGGTACAAGTTTCAGAAAGTATGGAGGGCTAATATTGCCAAAGAGTGAAAGTCATGACTGGGTCAAACAAAGTCAAACAACATTGAAATACCTCTCCCCGTTTATTTTATTGTGCATCTCCTTCCTCCTTCACTTTCAGTTTTTACACAAAAATGGGGATTTACCCATTCAGGAAAATTGATCTAATTAAATCATATACACCCACTCCCGCATGACCAATGAGAAAATCCCAGCTGTCATTCCCACATAGGAATGCCACGCTGGCAATCCAAGGCAAAAGGGAAACTAGCACAGCTTGAGTGAAGTTTTACAAAGAATCTAGTGCAAAAGAAACACAAAAGTGTCATAGCACTTGTCCACCCTCGCAATCCGTGGCATGAAAGAGAAAAGGAAAAACTCATCCAACGGACAAAGAAGTTGCTGATTTTTCAAGCTTCATCCAAGGGTCGAAATCAAAACCCTTGGAGAGAGAAAGAGAGGCCATAAATCATCTAGAAGAATCAAAGTTTCCCTATAAATAGAGGGTAGGATTCATTGTAATTTTTCAAGTAATTCCTTAGTTTAATTTCTGAAAATTTTATTTTCCTTTGTAATGTTTTAAGTTTTATGTAATGGATTTGAAGTAATAAAAGTTGATTTAGCTCTAAATTTTTCTTCTTAAAATTTTTCTCAAGTTTATCTATAACTTTCTAACTTAAATATCTCTAAATTTGTGTTATAATTGTTCTCTATAACGTGTTATTGAAACTTGTTTTGATGATTACATAAGCTAAATCTCAGCTTATGTGATTTGTTTTTTTAAAGCTAAGGAAGTTACTCAAAATATCACAAAAATAAGCTACTAACGATGATGAAGGCTGCCTCACTCATTGGCGGAGTGAACAGTGGGTTTGAATAAGCTCTTAATAAGCTTATAGGTTGATTTTTGGGTTAAAGATATAGGCCTTTTGGAAAAGGCTTGCATTGGATAAGAGCTTGCAAAGGTCTTTGAACTTATTTACTTTTCCTCTTAATGTATAGCTTTATAATATAGCTTATCGTCTCTGCTTATTTGTTTCATCTATGAGCTTATTTGTTTTCTATTTCATTTATAGCTTAATTTGTGCTTTACTTTTCTCATATTTTATTTTTTAGTCTAAATACCTAGAAAAATACAAAAATATTTTAGTCATCTAGCTTATTACATGTCACCTAGCTTAATTCTGTGTTAATTCAGCTTAATATAGGTTATTATAGTTGTTCATCATTCATAAGTTTATTAGAAAATCAGTTGAAATCAAAGCTGTAGGTTGAGCGAACTTTCTGTCTGTTTAAGGAGCGTTTGGATCTGTCTATTGAAAATGATTTAAATTTGTTCTAGGTGTTAAGGTTATCTTAAATAGTTTCATAAGGTGATAATTATTCATAATAAATAGTTTGTATTCATTAAAATCCAAGAATATAAAAAATATAGGCTACTTTCACTCTTTGTGATGATTTTCAAGTTTAAGAGAATTTTGGATCTAAAGTTGTTGTTTTTGTGTATTTGCTGCTGTTATTCGTTCACTTACATGTGCTTTAGAGGTCTCAATAGTTGCTTGGAAGGATAGTGTTCATGATACGAACCGGATCGATAATAGAGATAAAAGGATAGATAGATTATTTTAATGGGATAACCCGACCCCCCAATGGCTTATATTAGTGAGATAAACCGACTCCCCAATTGATTAATAAAACCAATACTTCATTAACATAAAACATCATCAGAATTACAGACTTCATAATCTATTTATAATAAAAGACACCCTAAACTTATCTTGGTCCCTAAGATAAAACAATAAAAGGAAAGTAAATAAACTAAATAATTAACTTATAATAATAATAAACTAATTAACTGCAGGATCGTATCATTACTCCGCCCCGCAAAAACACCTTGTCCTCAAGGTGTTGCTCCAAAAGCTTGCCTCCCTCACGTGATTCCGGGATCCCATGTTCTTCGTTGTAAGCCGTTTGCGTGCTTCAAATGCATGTAGCAATCCTCCAATATCTTCTTAAGCTTCTTAAGATTTCTGAAGCGCACTTGTAGTTGTTCATAAGATCCACAACTTTCAAATCCGGTATGTGAAGTACCTAGATTTCTAGGTTTTCTGGTTGGGACAAACTTTTTCTAAAACAACTTTGCCTTATCCTTCCTGTTAGGACTCCATTGATTTAGTTTGATCCTCCATGAATGAACCTCTCCTTCGTGCTTGATGTCTTCTTTTAATGCATTTATCCTCCCTTGAAGCTTCTCAAACCACACTGAGGAATCTTGACGTGCCAATGTGAATTCTTGTCGTGCCAGTGAGAAATCTTGTTTCAAATCTTCACACGCCGATTGTAACTGTTGCACCAACTTTGTGACCTCAATTAACCCTTCTTCAAAACTCTTTACTTCCATTCCTTCTTTTGAGCAACAATCTGGACCAAGCGACAACTGCTGATGAACAGTAGCCGTACGCCGAACAGTAACAGATGAATAGTTTTTTTTTTTTTTTTTTTTTTTTGGCAACCCTAAAATCGAAACAGCTCTGATACCAATTGATACGAACCGGATCGATAATAGAGATAAAAGGATAGATAGATTATTTTAATGGGATAACCCGACCCCCCAATGGCTTATATTAGATAGATAAACCGACTCCCCAATTGATTAATAAAACCAATACTTCATTAACATAAAACATCATCAGAATTATAGACTTCATAATCTATTTATAATAAAAGACACCCTAAACTTATCTTGGTCCCTAAGATAAAACAATAAAAGGAAAGTAAATAAACTAAATAATTCGGATTATGTTTAATGATAATGAAGTATTGGTTTTATTAATCAATTGGGGAGTCGGTTTATCTCACTAATATAAGCCATTGGGGGGTCGGGTTATCCCATTAAAATAATCTATCTATCCTTTTATCTCTATTATCGATCTGGTTCGTATCAATTGGTATCAGAGCTGTTTCGATTCTAGGGTTTCAGCAAAAAAAAAAAAAAAAAAAAAAAACTGTTTACCCGGACACTATTCATCCGAATCACTGTTCACATCCAGAAATTACTGTTCATCGCTACTGTTCATCTACTACTGTTCATCCGGGGCACAAGAAGATGGTTAACAGCATGCGTTCATTCGGAAGAGATTTAAAGATGTCTAACTTTGAAGGAGGTGATGTTTTTGGGTGGATTTACCGCATGGAACGATATTTTCATATCGAGAGGATTGAGGCTAAGGATCAATTAACGGCTGCGGAGTTATGTTTAGAGGGACAAGCTCTTTCTTGGTTATGTTGGAGTGATTGTCGAACTCCGTTTAGATCTTGGGAGGATTTTAAAAGGCGAATATTAAACAGATTCGAACAATCTCGTGAGGGTAGTTCGTATGAGCAATATTCGGCGATTAGAACCTACCAAGAGAATAAGAGGCGTGAAGAATGGAATCAAATGATTAAAGAAAAAATTGAAGAGGATAAGTGGCGTGAAGCATGTATTCAAAAGCTTGAAGAGATGAAAAATCTAATTCAGTCTTTACGGAATCCCATATCGCCACCGGTAACAACCAATGTACCCGCAAAACCGATTCAAAATACCCTACGTTTTGAAGAAACTAGCGGGCAAAGTTATACGAGTGGTGAGGAGGTGAAAGAAGAGTTGAAAGAAGAGATGAAAGACAACGTTGTTAATGGCCTTCATGTCATAGATTCTGATGTTGCTGATGGATATGGCGGGGAAAACCCACCACAAACAGACGTTTTACTTCAGAATTTGGATTCAAAACACATTGGAGTTCTGGAATCAGCAAACAGGAACCCGAATTGGGCAGGGGATGTTCCTTCTCATGGGAAAAGGAAACAACAAATGGGTGGACAGATTTTTGTTGCAGAGCTGGAAAAACTTACTGCTGGGATTGATTTAAGGGTTTTTGAGGGGCGTCATTCTGATCTAGTGAGGGTAGAAGAAAGAAGAACATGGAATCCCGGGATCACTTACCATCAATCAAGAAGATACTTGAAGATCGGCGCTGAACTAATAGATAGCGTGTTTCAACATTTTGAGTGTCTTATCGACCGGCTTGCGAAGAGAGTAGTTCAAACGAGAGTTTGGGATCCAGGAATTCGTGGGGCTTCATTTTTAAGCAACACCTTGAGGACAAGGTGTTTTTGGGGGCGGGAGTATTGATACACCCTGGCAGTTTATTATTAGTAATATTAACTAAATGATTAGTTTATTTACTTTCTGTTGTTGCATTATCTTTAGGAGCAAGTTATCTTTTATTATATATAGGGCATTAGGTTTGTAACAGGGATTATGTTTTATGTTAATGAAGTATTGGTTTTATTAATCAATTGGGGAGTCGGTTTATCTCACTAATATAAGCCATTGGGGGGTCGGGTTATCCCATTAAAATAATCTATCTATCCTTTTATCTCTATTATCGATCCGGTTCGTATCAGTTCATTCGCTAAAAAAAAACTAGTCACTCATTATTTAAAACATTGGCCTCATAGGTACTTGCTGCACTAGCATACATTATAGATCTAATTTAGAGTTTTAGACTTTGAAAATCGACACACTAATAGAATTTTAGGTTGGGTTGATCTATTTTGAGGTTTGGGGTTTTGAAAGTGCTTATTTTATAAGCTTTGATAAACTAAATTTGCCTTTAAAAAGTCACATGTGCACCTTTACAGATGGCTACTATTCTACTTGCTCATTTTAATTTATCTTATTTGATTGTTTGATTTCAAGTTTCTGTATTTTATATTTGTTCTTGTGCTTAAATTTGTTGCATATTGTTGTTTGTTAAGTTTATTGACCAACTGTCAATTAAGCTATTTTGTTCCATCAGCAAGTAAATAAAAAAATACAAAATAGATAGCAAAAACGTGCAACAAGCAAGGGTTGAACCCCTGACCATTGCCTTCAAAGAGACGCAACACAACAACAATTTACCATCTGCTCTCACAGTTCTTTTTGTTAGCTACTTCCTTCCTTTTAATTTTATACACTTTATTTATGCGTCTTATTTTACTAAATATAAGCCCGTATGACCTTATTCACATTTTCAGCTCAATTTAGACAAGAAACATGTCTCGTTTATGTCCAAAAATAAGTTTATTAGTTTTTTTATTAGTTCTCCAAGTTTGGACGTGTGTGGTTTCATTTTCCGAAAGTGAACGACCACGTTTAGATTTTACAAAAAGTGCTTATTACGTCTAAATGGCTTATTCCTGTGGTTTATCCATTTGTTCTTGTTTCTAACGTCTTTAAAAACGTTTTTCAAGCATCATTGCAAAAAACAATCAGACGTTAGGTCCTTGTATTTTTCTCATTCGACTAAATTGTCTTTTTTTTGAAAAAAAAGCCTTTTGCTTATTTGAGCTTATTGCCGAAATCTTTTTCAAATTTTTTTTTTGCTGTAGCTTAATAAGTCCAAAAAAATAGTCCTCGTAAATTTTTAGCTTTTCTTGTTAAATAATCCGCTTATTGTTTTTGGCCCAATAACTCGTTTCGTTCAGAATTCGTACATTTGGGCTTTTTAGCCCATTTGTATTTTTAAAACAGTTTTTTATTTTTCTTCTAAGATTCAACAAGTTTATTTTTAATTAAGTTAAAAAAAATAAATTAATTTTCTTAATTTTTCGTCATTTTCTCGTTTTACGTGATTTTCCTTATTTTACGTTTTAATTCGTTTAACTTTTATGTCTTTGCTTTTACTCTTTCAACGAATTTCTTCGATCATTAATCCAACATCAAGTCGAGAATCTCAAATTCACAATTTCCTCGTCGAACAACGATCTCGGGTCGCTTTCGTGATTTTATACGTTTTTGGTAGGCCGTTTTCGACTTATTTAATTCGCGTCTATTTTTACGTATAACAAAACCTCAATCAAATATATCTGATTTGGACTTTCAGAAATTGATGGATTCCCACACCAAGCAAAGGAGTGTTGTTAATAAATCCAACACGACTATGATTACAATGGTAATAAACCTAGTTAAAATATTACATGGTTAGATGGCCAGTTATAGATTATAGTAATAATCTCGTCCTTATCCTTGGCACTGAAGTATATTGCTCGCGGAAGTCTAAACAATCCTGAGATTCAAGAGGGTTCTGTATTGACCAAAAATAACCAAGAGCGGTAAAGGCATTACAATACCAAATATCCAAGAGCGGTAAATGCTTTAAATAAATGATGATTACAATACCTTTGACTACAAGTATTGTAATCATCATTTATATAATGCTAATCGCTACATGCTTGTTGGCTAAAGACTGGCATAGTGGTAAAAGGCTGGTGTGTGTGGAAGCAGGGTTCAAACCGATGGATTAGTTAACTAAAAGGTCGAACCTTGGTTACCGATAAAAAGCAGTAAGCAAAAATCCCAACACCTCTAAAATCAACAAAGAGTATTTAAAAACAGAATCCTTTATGTGAATTTATGTTTGATCCGTTATTAGGACCTGCCTAACCCACCCATTCTGTCCATCTAAAAGACCTTCAGTTCACTGTTATAATTACAAAGGCCACTTATTATTGTGTTTTGAGTTTCTATTAATTTACAAAACCATTGAGTTTAAGCTGGTAAGACATTCCCTACCACCATGATAACATATTGCTGCAAGGCCATCATGTATCTCTATATTATTTAACATACTTAGTCCATTTTCATCATTAAGTCTTAAACTAGCTCTTAGCAGTACCTCAGTCACATAAATATTTCTATTATTCACCCTAGCCCTAATGCAAGGTTGATTATGACGAGTACCTAAGACAACAGTATTCCAAAATTGTTCAACCATAGGAATAGAGACAATAGGACTTATAGTAAGCGCAAAACGAATATGACTTCGAGATAGAAATCCAAGTATCTCATAGAAACCAAGAGAATCATCATTCAGAGCAAGGTTCGCAACTAGGTTGTGCTTACAGATCACTTGTAAAGTAGCCATTAGTATTTTTGATGATTGAAAAATCAGAGAGAAGGTTATAGAATTAAGAGATAAGAATAAAAGATTAGGTGAATCAATTGTATAATTGGAGTATGTATTTATGTAAATAACAAACCCAAACGCGAAGAAACCGCCAAATTTACAAAAGAGATCCTCAACGGTACAACGGATATGTAGCGGTACATAGAACATACTCGCTACTTAGATTTGTGCTAGCGGTACTTGGACCTAAAACGGTACCTCACAAATTTGACCAGTTCAGGCATTCCACTATCATTATAACCTCTTTTACCTTATTCTATCAACCCGCAATCATATCAAAAACACAAAACAAACACTATAAAATAAAAATTAGCTTAAAAATTGTACAGCTATTACCTCCCCTTAACCTATGCAGCAGTTTATTGGTTAAGCATACCAATATGTGTTACCAAGAATTCAAATATATTTGTATCAAATGCCTTGGTCAAAAATCAGCTACATTGTTATCTGTATGAATCTTCAAGACTTGAATAAGCTTTTTGTCATAGGCATCTCTTATGAAGTGATGTCTTATCTCAATATGCTTGGTCTTGGAGCGAAATACTGGATTATTGACAATGCATATAGTACTATTATTATCAATGTAGATCTTGGTGTTCATGAAGTTGAACCCATAGTCTAATAAATGATTTTGAATCCAAAGTACTTGTCCACAGCAATGAGCAGCAGCTACATATTCAGCTTCAGTTGTAGAAGTAGCAACAATAGTTTGCTTCTTACACTGCCATGATATGAGTCTCCTGCCTAGGAATTGACAACCGCCTGTTGTGGATTTTCTATCATGATTGGCTCCAACATAATCACTATCTGAGTAAGCTTCCAAATCAAATGTTGAGTCTCTAGGATACCATAATCCTAAATTAGGTTGACTTTTAAGATAATTAAAAATCCTTTTCACAGCATGAAGATGTGACACCTTTGGATTGACTTGGAACCTTGAACAGGCACACACAACAAACATATTATCTGGTCTTGAAGTAGTAAGATACATCAATGACCTAATCATTATCCTATATAGGTGAATATCAACATTTTCACCATGTTCATCTTTTGACAAAGATTTCTTAGCTTCAAAAGGTGTGCTTGTACTCCTCGTATCCATACATGTAAATTTATTTAAGATTTTAGCAACATATTTATCTTGGATGATAAATATTCCATCCTTCCTCTGTTTGACCTGTATTCCCAAAAAGAAGGTAAGTTCTCCCATAGAACTCATATGAAATCTTCCTTTCATCAAAGCTTCAAACTCTTCACACCATGATTTCTTGGTTGAATAAAAAATAATGTCATCAACATAGACTTGTACTAGGATAATATTCTTAGCATTCTTTTTGATGAATAGAGTTTTGTCAATGGTTCCTCTCCTGTATGCATGTTCTAACAGAAAAGTGGATAAGGTTGCATACCAATCCCATGGAGCTTGATGTAGACCATAAAGTGCTTTGATAACTTTGTAGAATCTGTTGGGGAATTTATGATCTACAAAACCTGGAGGTTGTGAAACATATACCTCCTCTGAAATAGTACCATAAAGAAAGGCACTTTTGACATCCATCTGATATAATATAAAACCCATATATGATGCAAAGGCCAAAAATAGCCTAATGGCTTCTATTCTTGCCACTGGTGAAAAACCCTCATCATAGTCTATCCCTTCTTCATGTCTATAGCCTTGAGCATAAGCCTTGCCTTGTTCCTCACAACAACTCCTCTTTCATCCTTCTTATTTCTGAAAACCCATCTAGTACCAATAACTCTTTTACCAGAGGGATGATCCACAAGAATCCAAACCTTTTGTAGTTCAAATTGCGTTAATTCTTCTTGCACGGCATCTACCCAAGTTTCTTCATCAAGAGCGTGAGACATGTTCTTTGGCTCTACTTGTGATAAGAAACAGGCAAACAAACAATGTTGAATATCTTTATGATTTGTTCTCTGTTGTTGTTTGACATAACTCACAAGTGCATGAGTTTCAGTATTGGCTTGAAGTTTTCTTCTGGTTTGCACTGCAAACTTAGGATTTCCAATAATTTGAGAAGTAGGATGGTTGTTGTTGACTTTATTAGTGGGAATAGAGCTGACTAGAATGTCAGTTTCCAAATTATTGAAGTCAGTTACTATACCCTACTCATCATAGGAATATTTAGAGAAGATTCCTTCACTTGGACTAGCATATGCATCTTCACGTCCATAGCTTGTAGAATATCTTCTAATGAATCAACAAACTTTGTAGAATTTGACTTAGCAGTACTTGCAAATGAGGTACCGCTAGGTGTAATATGTACTGCTGAGTGTTGTGATTCCAAAGATTCTTCTCTTAAATGCTCATTAGCAGATGTAGCATTCTTTTCTTGATCTTGAAGCCTTTGAAGCTCTTGGGAGGCTTGATCATCAGTTGATGGCATTATTTGCTTTTGAGTGCTAGCAGCCATAGGAGAAACAGTAGGCATACGTGGTACATAAATCTGAACATCATCATCCTAAGAATATGATGAAGAAGGTCCTCCTTGAGTACATGTATTTGATGTACCAACCTCCTCACCTGCATTGTTAGTTTGACAATCCTTTTACACAGAATAGTAATTAATGGAGTTAGTTAGATAATCTAAATCAAACATCCAAGCATAACCTATTACTGGAAAATTGGGTTTATTTTCTAAGAAATTAACATGGGCATTTTCTTCAACCTTTTTAGATGCCAAGTTATAAACCCTATATGCTTTACTTTGCAACGAATATCCTACAAGATATTCTGGAACAGATTTTTCATCAAACTTCCCTAAATGATCAAGAGTATTTAAAATAGACACATGACATCCAAAAGCTCTTAAATAAATTATGGTTGGCTTAATACCAGTCAAAAGTTCATAAGGTGTCTTGTTTTGAGGCTTAGTCACTAAGACTCTATTTAACACATAACATGCAATATTGATTGCTTCTACCCAAAAGGTATTTGGAAAAAGAGAATCAGCTAGCATAGTTCTAGCAGCCTCAATTAGTGTCCTGTTTTTCCTTTCAGCTACTTCATTTTGTTTTGGAGTCCTAGGATTGCTAAATTGTCTCTTGATGCCTTTAGACCTACAAAATTCATCAAATTCAACATTCATGAATTCTGTCCCATTATCTGTCCTAATGATTAAGACTTTTTTAGTGAAATGCTTTTCAACTAAAGTGATAAAATATTTAAGTAATTCATTGGCTTCACTCTTATATGCTAAAAAGAAAACCCAACTGAATCTACTATAATCATCAGTTATAATTAGGCAAAAGGTCTTATGACTAATACTCCTAACAGAAACTGCACCAAACAAATCCATATGCAAACGTTGCAAAGGCTTAGTTACAGAACCGACAGTCTTGGTCTTACAAGAGGCTCTATGTTGTTTACCTTTTTGACAAGCAGTACATGTGAAATCATTTTGAAAAGATTTGTTAGGTAACCCTCGAACCAATTTTTTATTCACCAATCTATTAAGATTCTTGAAATTCATATGACCTAAATTAGACTCATCATTAGAAGTCTTAGCCCGCAAACATGTAATACCACCTATTGGAGTAATAGTATGAAGATTAAAAGTGTTCATGTTTTCTTGCCTAGGTACCTTAAGCAGCACTTGAGATTCTTCAAGCATCTCAAAGTCTTTGGAGAACACCAAGCAGTCTGTAAATGTAAAAATCACCTTGTTCTTTTTATCACATATTTGTGATACAGAAAAGAGATTGAATTCATTCAATTCTTTTACAAAGAACACATCTTCAAATTCCAACTTCCCTGTGTTGATTTTTCCTTTTCCAGTAATTCTACCTTTCCTACCACCAAAGGCTACTGGTCCACCTCTGAATTCTTCAAATTCAGCAAGGAAATCTGTATTCCCTATCATGTATCTTGAGCATCCACTATCTACAATACCTTTATCTTTCAATTCATCAATTATATGCCCCTTCACATACACAAAACTAATTAGTTTTTCACAGGGACCCAAGCCACATTTGGGTCGGATCTTGTGGGACCTACATACTTAAGAGTTTGTTATGTAGTTTTTCTAGTAAGACTATACACACTCTTATACTTCATGGTTCCAGTCAAATAATCGAAGACATAAGTGGGTTTGTTGTCCTTGAACCTTTTTGGATTAAGTACTGTTCTAGCAGTACTTGCTTGAACACATGGTTTTTCTCCTTTAGGAACCCACATTTGCACTGGTTTGTTATTAGACTTACTTCCAGATGTTCTAGCTTTCTCAAATACATTCTTAGAAGTCTTGTGGGACTTTGGTTTACCAGACTTTTGACTAACGGTACTTGAGTTTGGTCTAGCAGTACTTGCAGTTCTAGACTTGCCGGTACTTGGTCTACCAGACTTCAAAGGTACTAGACCTTATTTCATGAGTACTGCTCTTGGAACAAAGTCCTTGGTAGAGATATTATTAACCTTATGAGGTTTATCTACCCTTTTAGCATGATCAAACTAAGGTTTGTCATCTCTAGATCCCATTTGTCTATTAACCTGTGCATTTTTTCCATTGCGTTTCTTTGTGACCTTTTGTGTAGCCTTCTGTTTTATAGTTTTATCTTTATGTAGAGTGAAATATTTGATAAAATGATTTAGACTACCACAAACATAATATCCTTTTCTTCTCAAAGGAGACCCAAAAAGTTTTTTTGACTTAATTTTCTCAAAACCTATCCCACCCCTCTTGGTATTATTATGTTTTGCATTATTATCCAATGCCTTGCTAGGAGTTTTTACCTGCTTGGGAGCAGAACTAGTTTTAAACACTTGTCCTTCAGACACAAAATTGCTCATTAAAGGTGGATAAATAATGTTTATGGTCACAATAGATTTATCTTGGTTTAAAGTACTAGAGTTTGAATCATTTGACTTAACAGCTTTTGACTCATCTAACTCTATGCTTGTATCATTATTAGGGGGAATGAAAATTCCTGATAATTGTGAAGGAACTGCCTTCAATCCTTCAGCATATCTATCATTTTCAAGAGTATCATTTTACTCATTAGAACTATCAAAAATCCCCTTTGATAAGTCATTGTCAGTTAAAGTTATCCCAGGTTAGTCCTCAATATATCCTAGGCCTGATATTTCATAATACCCCATTTGTGAATTAATCAACTTACCTAATCCTTTAGAGGATCTTTGCCAATGATTAATCACTTCCCTTCCATTATAAAGACTGACTTTTAAAGCTTCATTTTCTGCTGATACTTTTAAAAGTTGTTTTTCAAAAGCTTTAATTTCCACATCTTTTTCTCTCACTTGAAGAGTTAAAATTCTAATTTTCTCTTCATAATTTTGTTGACCATTTTATACAAAACTATATTTTCCTCTAATTTAGCAACACCCTGCTTAAAAGCATTTGTTTCTATAGTACATGTGTTGAACTTTTGATACTGTTTATCTAGTTCTACTTTTAGACTCTTAAATTTAAGCACACAATCTTTAGAACAAGGATGTACCTCAGTATGTTCATAAGAGAGAGCCATCAAACCAGTCTCTTCTTCTTCCTCATCTTCAGCCTAGTTTACCACACCATCTATAGTTACCAATGCTTTGGTTCCTTTAGGACTCCTGCTGTCTCCTTTTGGAAAGCTTTCAGAGATTCTTGGACTGGTTCTATAGCTGTTCTTGGACTTTTGACTGCTTCTATCAACCTTATCTCTAGTGCACTCCTTTGCAAAATGTCCATTCCTTCCACATTTATTGCATTCAACTTTAGACTTTTCATATCCTAATGGTTCATCAGGATCAACAGTCATCTTCCTTCCAGTCTTCTTAAAGAACCTATTAGATCTCATAAAGATCATAGCAGCTTGCCATTTGAGGTCCATCTCCTCAACACTAACTTCATCCATTTGGAGCAAGTCATTAAGAATCAACCTTGGTCTGTTGTCTTGTCCACCAAAGAATGAGAAGGCATCATTGTCACTAAAAAATGGTGAAGATCTTCCTTTTGGATTTTGAGATACAATAGGACTGCCTTCAGTACCTTGAGAGTAAGTACTTCTTGTAAGTCCTCCAGCGGTATTTTGGTAGGAAGTACCGCTACTTGATCCACTAGCGGCATTTTGAAAGTAAGTACCACCATTACATTCTTACATAAAATCTAAGTTAGACTTTGTTGTTGCTGCTGCTTTGGTCACCTCAACGCCTTTAACATCCATCTCATAAGCTCTAAGATTATTGTAGAGATGATCAAAAGGAATTGTATCCAGATCACCCCTTGAGATGAAGTGCATAGACATTGCTTTCCATTCTTGTGGAACACTTATTAAGAAATTTAGATTAGCTTCTTCATTAGGAATTATTAGTCCATAAACTGCCAATTGAATGAGCAGCTTGCTGAACCTTCCATAGCCACCAGGGATTCCTTCAACACTAGAAATTGAGAAGTTATCAAATTCTTGTTTCAAAACAATCTTCTTCATCTTCTTAGATTTGTCATTGCCTCCAAATCTAAGTTTGATAGAATTCCACATAGCCTTTGCATCCTTGTAGTGATGAAAGCTAGGTAAGATGTCTTCTGAAAGTGCCATGGCCAAAGCAGGTCTTGCCTTTCTTTCTCTGATCTCTGCTTGTATCTCCTCAGCAGTTACAGCAGGTAAAGCATAGCATGTACCATCATGTAAACAATGCAACTTCTTAGGTGTATTCTCATTCTTGATAACCTGCCACAGAGTATGATCTGTGTGATTCAAGTAATGTTCTATCTACATAGCCTACGTCTCATAGTTATCACCTTTGAGAACTGGGAGTTTAACAGCAGAGAGAGTATGGGAAGGTGTTGTAGTTGTAGAAGTAACTACATCATCTATGGCTTGAACACCTTGTGGTGGTGCAGGATACACAACTTGAGGCTGTCCCTGTGGTATTTGATCAGGATCTGTAATGTCTTCCAAGTGAGGGTCATCACTAGGTTGAGACATTGAATTTTGGTATGAGTGGGGATGTTTAGAGTTGTGTTCTTCTTGTTCAGAGTTTCTCAACAAGCTCTGATACCACTTGTTGATCCCTTTGATTGGATCTATATTCTGTTAAGAATTAGTATAGTAGTTGTAATCAAACTAAGACACTTTAAGAACTCTTACTCAACTAAATAATTTATGTGGAATCTAACTTATAAAGCATAGAAGAACATAATGACTTTTAACTATTTGATTCTCTTATTAATCGACTTGAATGAGGTACATGAATGTCATCGTACCTATGTTCCTTTTATAGAGCAAGGAACCCTAGAAACCTTAGAATATTTTATAAAGATAAGTATATCGCAAACGATATATTATCAATATTCTAACTATAAAGTATATCACATAAGATATACTCTCACTATAACTACGACATATCTTATACAAAGATATATTCGTCCTAATCAATATAGTAGTACTTGTATTTAACAATAACAGTACTTGCTATGTACCGCGTTAACACTAATGGTACTTGCTAACACTAACAGTACTTATACTTACACTAACAGTACTTGGTACTTTACAAATAATTCCCAACACATCCTTATAGAACCTAGGTTCATAGACGTTGGAAAAACTATGAGTCTCGGAAAATTAGACCTCTCTTAGCATAGGATCCTCTAGAACACATAATTTAGTGTAGGATTCTCTCCTTTACGTGTAAGCTTAGTCATGGTAAAACTAACCGTGGGAACCAATGTGATTCAGAGTGTCACTGTAAACAACCAAAATTCATACTTGAAAACTTTAGTGTACAGTTTATTATGTCGTAGAATTTGTAACATTGTGCGAAGATGATCTTTGTGGTCTTCGCTAGACTTGGAGAAGATCAAAATGTTATCAATGAACATAATGACGAACTTGTCCAAGAATTCATGAAAATTTGATTTATCAAGTCCATAATTATAGCTGAGGCATTCGGGAGACTAAACAGGCATAAACCCAAATTCATAATGACCATAACATGTGCAAAAAGCAGTCTTGGAAATGTCATGCTCTTTCACTCGTAACTGTCGGTATTCTGATCGTAAATCGATCATGGAAAAGTGCTTAGCACCCGGTAGTTGATTAAACATGTTATTAATATGTGAAAGGGGATAACGATGACGAATGGTGATCTTGTTCAATTTACAGTAGTCGATACATAGTCTCATTCTATCGTCCTTCTTCTTGACAAACAGAATTGGTGCACACCATCGTGATACACTCGGGCGAATAAACCTTGTTCCTGAAATTCTTGCAGCAGATCCTTCAACTCTTTTAGCTCAAGAAGCCATGCGATAAAGAGCCTTGGAGATTTGTTCTGCTCCCGAAACATGCTCTATGTTAAACTACACCTTGTAAATGGAAAGTGTACCTAGAAGTTCTTCTAGAAAAACATCCAGAAACTCAAAAATAAAAGGCTGATCATGGATTTTAGAACTTCAGAAATTGCATCATAAATTATAGATAGAAAGTCTTCGTAGCCCAGGGATAATAAAGCACGTGCTTGTAAAGCAGAAATAATTTGTACATATTATACTGGTAGCAAAACATGATGAATGTATTCAAGAACCTAAATATCGCCGAACATGACTTGATATGAATGGCAATCAATCGTAGCGTGATGTGATGCTAACAGTCCATAGTCGGAATCATATCGAACTCGCATCTTTCCGAGGAAAGTACGTTAGCAAAATGGATCTTGTCATTAGTGTGAAAGGAAATCCTTTTTACACATGGCTGATGCGAACGGTGTCTTTTATAAGTAGGATATATGTAATATATGATCAAGAAATAAAGGTGTCATGTCGATACATGAAGTAAACATGGCAGATCTCACTGGATGTGTTCGACCGCCTTACGCGAAACGAACACTTCGTATCCAAACATGAACAATATGCTAGTGGTGGTACTAAAATTTTAGTGGCCTGTTTCATACGTGGCACAATAGGATGGGTATACCCCTTGGAGGGTACCCATGATTACTGAGGGCCTGGTTCAGGATATATAGGTGAGTCATGTGTCTTGACTCGTGTCTTGAGAAATATACGTATGACATGTGTCTTGACTGGTGTCTTGACATATGTCTTCAGAAAATATACTTGAGACATGTATCTTGATAGATGTCTTGACATGTGTTTTCAAAATATACTTGAGGCATTTGTCTTGACGGGTGTCTTGACATACGTATCGAGATGTGAAACGAATAAAATTGAAACCTTTAGGTTCAAATTCCAGAATTGGCGGATCGGTTGGACTGCTGACCCTTTGTATTTCTGATCACGTCCGTTACTGGAACTTTTGTCGTTATTGCCAGAGTATTTGTTGTCACGGTAGTTGTCACTACCTCCTTGTCTGTCAGTTCCATGACGGTCATTATCATGACTGTGATTCATGTAACTATTCAGTTGAGTGGTCGGCTGGTACCGGTTCCCACTCATATGCCTGAAAGGCACATGATATCTAACTGAGAAAATAAAGACATGGAATGAAATGGTAACGTATAGTGGATGAATTATATTCCTTGTCTGGTAATTCCAATCTATCGCTTTCATCCTTGTCCGGTAGCGTCTCCAAGCTGCGAGTAGCATCATCACTTGAGCAACATTGGTAAGTGTAGAACGTCTGAGATGATTGAGAATCGATTATCAATACACATGGAGTACGGTAAGTGGAATACTCATGGAATACAGTACGTCGATTACACGTGGTATATGGTACATGGAGTACACATGGAATGCGGTACGTGGAGCACACATGGAATACGGTACATGGAGTACACATGGAATACGGTACATGGAGTACACATGGAATGCACATGAGATGATCGGTACGGTTGTCAACCATCTGACGTGATCAAAGGAAAGTAATTGATTAAACGGTTAGAAACCAAACTGAAGAGGACAACATAATAGCCTAGCTATTCTAGTATAGACATAACCCACTTGCATGAAGAAGCACAAAAACATGATTAAACGAAATTCAACAATGACCAGCATGAAAGCATGATTACTGATAAACAACCATGACTATCATGAAAGCATGATTAAATGAAATCCATCAATGTATATCATGAAAGCATAATCAACATGAAGAACACAAAAACATAATCAACATAAGGGGCATGAAAGCAAAAACCAACATGAAAACGAAATAAATCATGAAAGTATGAAAACATAGTCGAAATAAAGAAATATGAAATATTAATGAGGGAACATGAAAGAAGTCTGACAGTATTTACAATAAAATCTAAAAATCGCTGGTGTGGACGGCTATGTTTTAGCCCATAAAATTCAAAAGAAAGACATGTGATTGGGAATGGACGACAATGGTTCAAGCCACACCAGTCTAATTTACGAAACAAGAAACATGTGACTAAGTATGAACGACTATGGTTCAATCCATACTAGTCAAAACTCAAGAGAAAACATAAAGAATTGGAATCACCAACATGCGACTAAGTATGGACGACTATGGTTCAAATCCATACTAGTCAAAATTCAAAGGAAAACATCATGAATAACGATTGACAAAATGTGACTAAGTATGGATGACTATGGTTCAATCCATACTAGTCAAAATTCAAAAGGAAACACCATGAGTAAGAATCAGCAATACTCAGAAAATACCAGTACATGGAGTGTAACAAACGTCATTTTAGGGAAAGCCTGGTGATTACCCACTAGTCACATGACATGTTTTAGAGCCTACAGGTCGAAACCTTGGGCTATGATGTCATAATTGTAATACCACACTTTGATAAGTAGACCCTTACATGATATGGCGTGTCATCAAAGCATGTAAGGTGATATGTCTTAAAAACATACATGACTAAAAAGGAAAACCGGAACCAAACATCGGCTCCCAAACATAAGCCCAAAACATGCATAAAGTAAATGAAGTAGAAAAGACTAAAAAAGTGTCCAAGAAAGCATAAGTATATGAAATGCAAAAGGAGGAGAAGTTTAAGGTAGCTTCCATCCTATCTACGTGCTCTCAAATGCTCATGTCTGTCCTTGGGTACCTGCCATTTGGGGACATGGAAGAAAATACGACTGAGCAATACGCTCATTGAACGGATATAATAACATGATACGAATAACTTAAACATAAGTAAATGATAAAAATACAGTGTAAAGGTCTTATATTTATACTTGCAAATGTAATTTAAATGCCATAGAGCTCATATAGGTCATGATATATATCAACGTGCATTAATACATAGAGGGGTGACTTTGTCATGCAATTAGAGGGATGACCTCTAATTTTATAAGTCTGGGTGGAGGGATCAGCTCTAATGTGACGGATGTAGAGCACACACCACAGTCACCTTGTAAACCTGCAAACAAGAAAACTAGGATGCACCCATACGACCCACATGATAATAATAATGGCCAAGTAACTGAAAGGGATGTCGCAAGAAATCACTCTCGTCACGGAAGAGTCATGACACTGGTGCCTCAAGTGTCATGGTTATGGTACCTCCATAATTAGGTGGACATGATCATGCAGGTATATAGCTCAGGCAATTTAAAATGATAGCATGGCAAATACTGAAAAGTTTTATGACATGTAAACTACTGCGGAAAACAGCAGACAGTAAACGGGGAATCCTAAGCATGCATAGAAAAGATGTTCTTACTGAAGGACGGAATATATGTACCTTATGTCCAGTAACGAATGAAAGATAAAATGCGGGAGATACTACTCCGACTTCACGAGTGCTACATAATAAATGACATGAATGAGTTGTATGTTCATGTATAACTTACTGATTTTAGTTTACTTGGTCTTGACTTGTCTCATTTGTTCTTGACTTGTTTTACTTGTTCATGTCTTGTTTTACTTGTTCATATCTTGTTTTACTGTTTCATTTCTTGTTTTACTGTTTCATGTTAAATCATGTATTTCTTAGTGTTTCATGTGTTCTTGATTAACGTATTATGTGTTTCATGTGTTATTATACTTGATGCTTCATAGAACATTGGTGATCTCTTATGCCTCCAGGAAACTGAAGAAACATGAGAAGAACTATACCACTCATGATCTAGAACTTGGATTTGTGGTTTTGCTTTAAAAATCTGGAGACATTATCTGTAAAGAACTAAGTGCACTATGCATACTGACCATAAGAGTTTGCAACACATACTGGATCAAAAGGAGCTAAACATGAGGCAACACCATTGGATTGAATTACTACGTGACTACGACTACGAGATCAAATACCACCCTGGTAAAGCAAACGTTGTTGCTGATGCTCTAAGCCGTAAGGAAACCGATCCTCCTATGAGGGTCCGAGCACTAGTCATGACGATTAGCTGGACCTACCCAATCAAATTCTAGAAGCTCAGACTCAAGCTCGGAAGCCTAAAAACCTCGTGAAGGAAGATATTGGAGGTATGCTTAGAACCGACCTCACCAAAAAAAATAGAGCCAAGAGCGGATGGAACTCTGTGTTTGCACGTGAGGAGTTAGTTACCTTGTTATGGGGACTTGAGGAACGTGATCATGCACGAGTCCCATAAATCCAAGTATTCCATATATCATGGAACTGAAAAGATGTATCACGATATGAAGAAGTTATACTGGTGGCCGAACATGAAAGCAAACATTGCCACTTATGTTCAGAAGTGTATGAGATGCTCACGTGTCAAGACCGAACACCAAAGACCATCTGGTTTGCTAGTACAGCCTGAGATACCAAAGTGGAAATGGGAGAACATCACTATGGACTTCATCATAAAGCTTCCAAAGTCTTCTCACGGTTACGACACCATCTGGGTAATCGTTGATCGACTCACCAAGTCCGCAAACTTTATACCAATCAGGGAAACTCCCTGACAAAACTAGCAAAGACATATCTTAAGGAGATAGTGACCAAGCATGGAATACCAGTATGAATAATCTGTGATCGAGACGGTAGGTTCAATCCAACTTCTGGAAGGCTTTCCAACGAGCTTTCGGGACAAACTTAGACATGAGCACTGCTTAGCACCCGCAGACTGACAGTCAAAGTGAACGGACCATCCAGACCCTTGAATACATGTTGCGAGCATGTGTGATTGACTTTGGGAATCGATTGGTTGATCACATCCCTCTGGTTGAGTTCTCCTACAATAACAGTTATCATGTTAGTATTAAGGCGGCCCCCTTCGAAGCACTATCTGGTAGAAAATACCGTTCACCTGTGTGCTGTGCAGAAGTAGGCGAATTTCAACTCACCGGACCAGAACTAATCCAGGAAACTACCGACAAGATTGTCCTTATAAATCAAAGGATCCAAGCTGCCCGCGACCGAAAAAAGAGCTATGCGGACCAGAAACGAAAGCCTATGCAATTTGAAGTAGGTGATCGTGTCATGCTCAAGGTATCACCTAGGAAGGGAGTTGTTCGCTTTGGTAAACATGGGAAACTAAACCCACGTTATGTAGGCCCTTTTAAAGTGATAGCCAAGAACGGGGAGGTCGCCTACCGTTTGGAGTTACCATAACAATTGATTCGAGTGCACTCCACCTTTCACGTATCTAACCTGAAAAAGTGCTACGCTGATGAACCTCTAGCTATGCCATTGGAAGGAGTACACTTTGATGAAAAACTCCAGTTCATAGAAGAACCGATAGAAATCATGGATAGAATAGTTAAAAAGTTGAAGAGTAGTCGCATCCCGTTGGTCAAGGTACGATGGAACTCGAGGAGAGGTCCTGAGTTCACTTGGGAACGAGAAGACTCGTTCAAAACCAAGTACCCATAGTTGTTCAGCTGACTAGTGACGTTAATCTAAGCTTTGAGGACAAAGCTAAAATAACGGGAACATGCTGTAAAACCCCTGTTTTTACTTCTTTGACTTTGTCACCTTATCTACACATCTTGCTTGAATAAATGTAATCTCACTTCATTAAATTTATGAAGCACCAGTCTTCCATTAAATTACACTGTCAATTCTAGTATATTATTAAATATATGGGACTTTTGGCATGTTTAATTTCCTTAGCCTTCACAAAGCTACATTATAAACATTTAACATATACCATACACTTTAATTAAGAAGTTACCTTCCACCTTATACCTTGTCCTAACTAGATTATCACACTAAACATACGCATAAACATAAGACTAAAAAATGGACACATCACACTTTTTGTAAACATACGCATAAACATAAGACTAAACATATAATACTACCAAACTACTTACCACATCATCAGATATTTTCCTTTCCCCCACTTGTGTATGTTATACACGGCTAGGTAGGAATTAAGCCACACAAACCGAATTCAAACATTCTCCTAGGATATCTTATACTAGGATTGTTTCATTAAAACAAGTACTTGTGTGTTCCCTACTTACCACACTACTAGCCGATTACTACACCACATAAACCTCATGTACATCTCTTCCATTTATGGGATGTACTAAAGTTACTATACAAGCATCATACCTTATACAACTAGCAACTAAAACCACTTTCCTTTGACAAACATACGGCTAGAATATGTATATAGACTATTCTTCAAAAAAACCACTTAACTCTCACTTCATTTACTTCCAGTCATACTTAAACAATCTCACATTTACTCCCATGGCATTTAATTGAGTAAAGGTGACATTGAAGAAGAAAGAAGGTCTCGTCTTACTTAAGATTTTGACTAGGAAATCTTCATATTCCACTCTAGGTCACCGCTAGGGTTCTAAACGTGTAGAACTCGGCTAAAAATCAAGGATGTTAGATAGCTTTGTTCACCACCATCATCCTTATCTAAACAAGAAAGTGAAACCTTTCCTCAACATCTTTCCATTTACGCTTACTTCTCATGCATGTCATTCACTCAAATCCTTAGGCTAAGAATGCATGCACGCGTAAACTATGCTAAAACCTAGCTAGCAAACTCACGACTTGAACATTTTGGTTACAAGAGAGCATGTTTTCATGCTTAGATCTATAAGAAACGAATGTAAACAATTAACTAACTTAGTTTTACTCCCTAAGAAACTAAAGTGCTAGACCTAAATGATTGGTTAGACGAAGCCCTATAACTCTCAGCTTATTTTTATTAAGCTGAGTATGAATCGTGGCTTATTAAACTTTTGAGGCTAATACAAATATGTAGGAGTGGGGGACTTATTAGCAACCTAGAACATCTAATAACCCACACAAATAAGCTAATAATCCGAACCCCATAAGCGTCGAATCAAATAAGCCATAAGCTAGTTTAAGCCGAAACATTATAAGCCCAAGTTATATTTTGCTTTTATTGTTTTGGTTATGTTTAGATTTTCTAAATAAATAAACTAGTCCAGTAACAAGCCCTTTAGGCCCATTCACCAAAACCGGACCCTTAATGGGCCACCCTAGCCCATTAGCACCGAATACATTAAATGGGAGACTACTTGGGCCATTTGTGTAAAATAATGATAGTTATTGTCAAAAATGATAAAGTATAAAACTTGTATATGTTTTTCATGACATGAAACAAGTATAAGGACCAAACATGTCCAAATTGAGAAGTCTTGTGTTGCGGTTATATAAGCCGAGCCATAATTTAAACCCCATGGACTAAACGTGCCTTTTTGTAAACTATTTACAAGCCCAAAAACCTTTCTGTGCCCTATTGAACTTTGTTCGAGTCTTGAGGGACTAGTTTGGAGCATTTGGAAAACTTATATAAGCCTAGGTTACTTTTTATGCCTCCTTTATATTTTTCAAAACCAGAAGGACCCATGTTGCCATTTTCCGAATTTAAATCGAGCCCTAGGGGGCCGTTGTGTAAATTGTGAACACCCCTAAACTTAACCGAACTACAAGAATCTAATTTGCCAAACCATGAAACTTATACAAGCCCTAGGGGCGTTTATATAAATATACCAAAAGTATATTTATATACTTGAGGGACTAGAGTCGTAATATTCCCTAAACTTATATAAACCCTAGTTATATACTTTCCCTAAAAATTAAAAAGCGTAAACTTAAATAACACGATACAAAAACCTTTTTGTTCTTAAACTTGTCATTTAATTAGTTTATATAAACTTTGGAGAATTTTATTAATGAAAATGTAAAACGTTTTAGTAAACCTTATTTATATAAATTATATATATAAATACAATTATTTTATAAGAATAAATATATTTAATATATTTATTATAAAACTTGTACATTTTAAATAAATGTAAAACCGTCTTTTATAAACATTTAAACTCACTTTATAATGGTACAAGTACGAAAACATTAATTAATCGAAGTAGTAACTTGAACGATATAAATTACTACACATTTAAAATTAATTACTTTATTACTTGTACAACGATAAATTAACTTACAGGAATCTTAATAAAATACTTAAAACCAGTAGAAGCATATGCAGATTGATATGAGAAAAAACTCATATTAATTAATCAACAAATCACCCTAAAACACAAGGAAAATACCTAACTTTTGTGCTATAAAGCGGAATTATGTGGTATGTTTTGTGTTTGTGTATAAATAGGTAAGAAGGATACATTTTAAAGCAAACAAGAAGAAATCAATCTTATTTGGATGAAAAAGACAAAGAAGGATCAAAGATGACAAGACATTGAAGATAAGGGACCTATCTTGAAAACACTCCAAAGTTGAAGGACTCAAAGTGTAAATTTGCCAAAGTTAAGATAAAAGTTAAACATGTTCAACTCTTCAGTCAACCAAGTCAAAGGGTCAAACTTAACAAGAATGCACGTGGAAGGACCAATTATGCCAAAGGAATGAAGTGCTAAGCTTTAATTTTGAATCTGCCAAAGTACAAGGGCTAAAGCTGCCATTTTTCAAAGTGTATTAAGGTCTTAATCCGTGTGACATGGTAATGAGCCAATGAGAGGGCAAGGAATTAGTGCCATGGATTGCCAAGTAATAAGCCACATCACCAAGGGAAATAAATGCGCTGTTTTCAAACAGTAAAACCCACTACTCAATTTTCAGCCAATAGGAACTGGACATGCAATAATTAATATATCCACAAACGGATAACAATCCGTGTGACCCTCTTTTACCCAATCCAAATCTTCCACGTGACATCTTCTTCCTCAACACAACCCAGGAACGAATTTGAGTTCTACTGCATCTCAGGAGAAACTTTATACATGAAAAGTAATCGTTTTCAAGCAAGGAATTCAACCCATGTGCTCAATTAACCTGAAAATCAACCAAGAAGAAAAGCCCAATTTCAAGTTCATAACGGCTATTTCCAATTGACAGATTGAGGACACTTGGCAACAATTCATTGGTTGGGACACGTCATCAGCTTCAACCACTTCTCACATTTTGTCTATAAATAGGGAATAGCCCCCTCATTTGTACATGTAGCCTAAGTGTGAAATTTTCACACACTTTACCTTTTTCCTTCAATCTCCTAAACAATCCCTGCATTATTGTTACTCTTGTGTTGTTATGAGTTACTTGTGATCACCATTGATCATAAGGAGCTCTTGTTGAAGACTTGTTGCTGTTCAATCTTGTTCCTTTTCCAAGAAGATGTTTTTGTTAATTTTGAAGCAGAATTGTGTAAAAATGGTGATGATGATGATTGTAGTTGTTGATTAGTTGGTAAATAGTGTTAAGGTGGTGGTTTAACACTATCTAGGAGTCTCAGCGCCTACCTACTCCATCAGTGGAGGATTTTGCTAAAAGGTTTCTTAGTTTCTGATTTTGGTTCCTCTAAACAGCAAAATGCATGCTAAATTCTAGCTTAATCCTTCTTGTTGATCTGATCAATGTGTTTAGATTGTTCTTGTATTGATTTTGATGATTAGATAAGCTTCTAGTTAGTTTGATACTTGTTTACTTGCTTATTTCTAGTTTTTGAATTCATTTCATCAGTTTTATAGCTTGCTATTTCATTCTAAGTCTTAGTCTATTTTACTGCATATTATTGGATCATTTGTACTTCATTTTGGTTAACAAGTTTGGCTAGATATCAGTTTTGAGTCAGTTCAACCAATTGCTCATAATCTCTTCACAAAAGTTTTGATCTTATCAGTAAACTAGTGTTTGGATTTAGCTGTCATATTGTAGTTAAGTGTTGTTAAGTGGTTAGTTTTTGCTCATTTACATCCATTTAGTCATTGTAAACAAAGTTGAGTAGTTTTCAAGTCAATATAAAGGTCAAACAGGCAATTGGTTGTAAAAAAGTATGGGTCAGTTTTAGCTTAACAAGTTCATAAAAAAGTAGCTGATTTCAATTGCTTGCCATTTGGTCAATTCTTGATGAAAATGATTCAAACCAACTCCTACTTGTCCAATAACATCTGAATATTGAGTGCTTATAAGGAAATTACATAGTTTAACAATTCAAGAGAGAAATAAGCTTTTTCATAAGCTGCTGAGCAAATGAAAGTTTTTGTCAATCAAGTGCTTACTGATTTCTCATTCTAGCAATTCCACTTCATAAACCTTGCAATTTTATTTCATAATATTGTTTAGAAAGTGTTCTTGAGTAGATCTGGAGGTTTTCAGTTTTTTCAAAATTTTGGTCAAAGTTGGTCAATAAGCTAGTTTCAGCTTATTTTCAATTTCCAGCTTCATTACTGGATCATTTTTCTTTAAAAAATACATTCCAGACTCTCTATGGACTGATAAACAAGATTCAACTTAAAAAACTAATTGTGGTTGTCTAGCTTATTAGATAGCTTATTGTTGGCTTATCATAATTGGCTTATTTGAGTTTTACTGCTTTTCAAGCTTATTCCTTTTACAAGCCTAAGTGAATTTGGATTTTAAGTTGTTTAAAACTTGTTTGAGCTTATTTGCTTGATTCTAGAGCTTAAACGAGCTTATTAATCTAACTAGCCCTTTTTTATAGAAAGTTCAATTTTATTGCACTTTAGTCCTCCAAGTTTGGTATTGTTTGAATTACTGGCTAATATTACTTGTTTTTAGGGTTTGCTTGGAATTAGTCCTAATCTTTTCAAAACTTGTCATTTTCAGTTAGTAGTTTTAAAAGTTGTTACAATTAGTTAGTAGTTAGTTACAATTTGCATAGTTGGTCCTTAAAGTTTCTAATTTTTACATTTCAAGCATTATAGTTTCATTCATTTACATTTTAGCACTTTAATTCCATAGATTTACATTTTTGTCCTTATTTGAATAAAAACTTGGTAATTGCTAATTGTTTTATGGATACGTAGTTAATACTTTTCACCTTTTTACTTGATTGCTCAAATAGACATAGATAATCCAAATAACCCTATCAACCAAAAACGATCATAAACCTGATTTTGTTAGGACTTTCAATTGGTTAAGAATCGAGAGAAACGAACTTCAATTTACAAAATTTCGAATGGCGCCGCTGCCGGTTCTTTGACTTTACGAGAGACTATCGATTGATGGTTTTCATTGGCTTTTGGGATCCGTTCACCTAGTGAACGTTATTTTTACGTATCATAAATAAAAAACAATAAAAAAATCAAAAATATAAAAATATAAAAACTAAAAAATAACAAAAACAGTTCTTTTCCTAAAGAATTGACCAAACAAATTAAAAAATCCAAAAAGCAATCTTTTTCATAAGAGATTGTACCCAAAAATATATATTATTGGATTCCCTCGGTTTTTATGTACATATAGTATTTTCTCTAAAGAACCCCATAATACAAAAATATTTTCTATATATTATTATAAGTAAATACGTATACGTATAAGAACAATCAATACACATATTCTCCATAAGTATTGCCAAGGCAATACACCGTGTTGAGGGGCGTTCCGGTCCTTGACACGCGTATCGATCAAATTCAATAAAGCAAGAATAGATAAATACTCCCAATAAGCAATCATTCGAAGAATACAAACTACAAAGTGAATAGAAAGGCGATGTGCTATAAAATGCCATCTAAGGGTCAATAGGTACTTAAGTGCTTCGCGCCACCTAACCCCCCGTTCACTAGTGAGTATTCCAAGAAGGAAGGCTTCATTAGGGGTCTTGCACCCAAGTAGTACATACGTATATTATATTTTCTTGTGGATATTTCATATTGAAACTCGAATAGGTTAATCCTTTTCTCTTAAAAGTCACACGAGAGCTTATCTCTCATTCCTCGTATTGAGTTGCATGCTCACTCGCGGGAGTACACAAATACCGATTGGTGTACAACCACTTCCTCCGAAAAGGAAGAAAAAGAGAAAGAGTAGGAACACCACCGTCCATCAAGCCGATCCCTAGAATCGTGCTTTGATCCACACACAACAAGAAGCCATGGCCGGAGTTGATACTCGACCTTTGATGGAGCACTTGCAATCCAATGTGCAAGGATATGCTGATGCTATCAAGATACCCGATATTCCCGCAAACACATTTGAGCTAAAAACATCCATGATTAAATTTGTTTCAAATACACCATTTTATGGGAACAAGAATGATAATCCACATAATCACCTTAAGAAATTTCTTGCTCTTTGCAACACCATTAACTACAATGGAGTTCCCCATGATGCCATTAAGTTGATATTGGTGCAATTTTCACTAGAGGGTCCGGATAAGGATTGGTTACATACACAACCACCCGAGAGCATTACCACATGGGATGGTTTCACTAAGAAGTTTTTGAAAAAGTTCTTTCCCCTATATAAGACCACGACTTTGAGGAACTTAATTATAGGCTTTCAACAAAAACATAGTCAAACATTTAGTGATGCTTGGGAGGAGTATAGAGAGTTATTGAGGAGATGCCCTAACCATGGATTGGATGAAGTTCACCAAATCAATACTTTCTACAATGGCCTTAAACCTCATCACCAAGACTCACTCAATGCTTCCGCGGGAGGAAATATTCTTCTTAAATCCATTCAAGAAGCTTGGGATATTATTGAGACCAAAGCAATGGTACAAATAAACACTTAATTTGAAGAAAGGATTCATGTTATCCAAACCAATTCTCAAACACCTTGTGATAACCAATTCCTCGAGAGTCACCAAGAGATACTACAAAAGATAGATAGGGATCATGAGATAAATCTTAAGGCAAATCAAGAATTGATCCAAGCCATTAAGGGCCTTTCATTGAACAATTCCACCAATGATGTGCATGCTATTACCCTTTCATGTGAGACTCGTGGAGGTCCCCATTCTTATCAACAATGTGGTAAGGTGCAAGGTTATCAAGGGAGTGTTATGCTTATCAAGAAGAACATCGTGAACATTTTAAGACAAACATCAATCCAAACAACCTTTCTTACAAGTCTCAAAATTACCTTACTCCACCGTGATTCCCACCCCAACCACCCACCCAATTTCAACAAAATCCCCCTCAATTGTTACAAAGGAATCAAGGTCCAAGACCACAATACCAAGGGAACAACTACAAGGCACCCAACAATTTTCAAAATCAAGGAAATATCTTTTATCCACCAAATCAAGGATTTAGTACACCACTCCCACCTTTCCCAAATCAAGGATACCCTCAAATACCAAATCAAGGATATCCTCAATTTCAAAATCAAGGATATGGGATACAAGAGACTCATGAGTATGTTGAGAGGAGAATTCGTGAAAGTGAAAAAAGAATGAATGAGCAAATGAAACTCATATCGAAGGAGCAAACTAAGAGGCTTTTGATGGCATTAAACCAAAGACAACAAGGAGCTTTACCAACTAACACATAAACAAAACCGAGGTCAAATGTCAATGCTATTACAACAAGAAGTGGAAAAACAACAAAGGATCCTTCACCTCCTACACCTTCTATGGTTAAACCCACTTTGGTTCCTACATGTGATAAGCCTTCTACATCTATTTCACCACCTCCAAACTTTACTACTTCATCAACCACACCTTCTCAACCTATTCCCACTTCTCCTTTACCTTCCACAACTCCCAATGAAGAAGCTAACAAAGACAAATCTTCCACTACAACACCTACACCTAAACCAAATCTTCCTTACCCTTCAAGATTGAAAAAGGACAATTTAAAGAACAAGGATGATATACAAGTCTCAATTTTCTTAAGGATGTTCAAGCAACTCAACATAAACATCTCCTTTGCGGAAGCTCTTGCTTACATGCCAAAATTTGCAAAGATGTTCAAGGATCTACTCTCCAACAAGGAAAAACTGGTTATTTTTCCCAACACATCCCTTAATGAAAATTGTTTCGCCGTGTTACTTAAAACCTTGCCAACAAAACTTGGAGATCCGGGGCGCTTTTTGATACCATGTAATTTTCCCGAGGTGGAAAATTGCATGGATTTGGCGGATCTAGGGGCAAGCATAAACCTCATGCCTTTATCGGTTTGGAAAAACTCTCTCTTCCCGAGCCCACTCCCACTAGGATGACACTTGAGTTAGCCAACCGTACCATAGCTTACCCGGTAGGTATCGTGAAGGATGTGTTTGTAGGTGTGGATAAGTTTACCTTTCCGGCCGACTTTGTAGTGGTTGATTATGACATGGACCCTAGAGTTCCTTTGATTGTTGGTAGACCGTTTTTGAGAACGGGTCGTACTTTAATAGATGTGGCGGAAGGAGAACTAATTATGCGAGTTGAGGATGAGAAAGTGGTTTTTAAATTAGGGAAAGTTTGTGATAGGAAAGAGATTAAGGAGTCTAAACCTTGTGAGACCATTAACATAGTTCATGTGCTAGATGAGGTGTGTGATGAGCATTTTCATGACGCTTGTAAGAGTAATAGTGAGGATATGCCCCATGTTGAAACCGTGGACTCAATTGCTCCCTGTTTAACACCTTTTGGAGAGAGTGGTTTCCTCTTGGAGGAATTTGAGTCCAACTTTCATGGTAATGATGATTATCCCATCAATTGGGAAGAAGATATTCTCACTATCCAAAAGTTGCTCAATGAGGACCCTATTCCTTCACCCATTCCACAAGAAGTCACCAATGATGGTACATCCATAGTTAAACCCTCCATAGAGAGTCCACCTCCACTTGAACTTAAGGACCTTCCATCCCACTTAGAGTATGCTTTCTTAGAGGGAAAAGAACAATTACCCGTGATTATTGCTAAAGAGTTGAAAGAGGATGAGAAAGAGAAACTCATAGAAGTCCTTAAGAAACATAAGTAAGCCTTAGCATGGAAAATATCTGACATAAGGGGAATTGATCCATATTTTTGTACACATAAAATCCTTATGGAGGATGATTACAAACCCGCCATTCAAAGCCAAAGAAAGGTTAACCCTAAAATCCATGAGGTCATTAAAAAAGAAGTTATCAAACTCTTTGATGCGGGCATGATTTACCCCATTTCTGACTCTCCATGGGTTAGCCCGGTACATTTTGTTCTAAAAAAGGTGGAATCACCGTAGTACCCAATGAGAACAATGAGCTTATTCCTACGAGACTTGTTACCAGTTGGAGAGTTTGTATTGATTATAGGAAGCTCAATAAGGCTACTAGGAAAGATCACTTCCCATTGCCTTTTATGGACCAAATGCTTGAACGCTTAGCGGTAAATGAATACTATTGCTTTCTTGATGGATTTTCGGGTTATTTTCAAATACCCATTGACCCTAAGGATCAAGAAAAGACCACATTCACTTGTCCCTATGGTACGTTTGCTTACAAGAGAATGCCATTTGGCTTGTGTAATGCACCGGGGACATTTCAATGGTGTATGATGGAAATTTTCCATGATATGATAGAGCAAACTATGGAGGTTTTCATGGATGATTTCTCCGTCTTTGGAGTTTCATTTACCTCTTGTCTCACCAATTTAGAACGAATGCTTAAGCGGTGTGAGGAAACCCGTTTAGTTCTTAATTGGGAGAAATGTCATTTTATGGTGAAAGAGGGAATTGTTTTGGGACACAAGATATCCAATAAGGGATTAGAAGTGGATCGAGCTAAAATTGATGTGATTGCTAAGCTTCCCCCACCCACAACGGTTAAAGGTGTAAGGATGCGGGGTTTTATAGACGCTTCATACAAGATTTTTCTAAGATAGCAAGACCGATGACTCACCTCTTGGAAAAAGAGGCTCCTTTCATTTTCAACCAAGAATGTTTGGATTCATTTGAGACTCTTAAGGAGAAATTGACTAAGGCTCCCATTTTGGTTTCTCCAAATTGGGAATCACCTTTTGAGCTTATGTGTGACGCTAGTGATTATGCGGTGGGGTTCGTGTTAGAACAAAGAGTGAATAAGCATTTTTAACCTATACACTATGCTACTAAAACCATGACCGGTGCACAACTTCATTATACTACCATGGAAAAAGAGTTGCTTGCTATAGTTTATGCCTTTGAGAAATTTAAACCATACCTTGTGCTATCCAAAACCATAGTGTATACGGATCATTCCGTTCTTAAGTATCTCATGACAAAGCAAGATGCTAAGCCTAGGCTTTTGAGATGGGTTTTATTGCTTCCAGAGTTTAAGATAGAGATTCGAGATAAGAAAGGAGCCGAGAATGATCACTTGAGTAGACTTGAGCATCCTTTTCAAGGAAATTTTCCTAATAAAGAAATCAATGAATCCTTTCTATTAGAGGAGCTCATGTCTATTTATTCTCAAGAGGATGCCACCCCTTGGTTTGCTGATATTGCAAACTATCTTGTGGGGAATGTTCTTATAGAGGGTCTTACTTCCCAACAAAAGAAGAATTTTCTAAAGGAAGTAAGGTATTACTTTTGGGATGATCCTTACCTCTTTAGGCAATGTGCGGACCAAATCATTAGACGGTGTGTAGATGGGTCCGAGGCATTTAAGATTTTAGAAGCTTGTCATAAGGGACCTACGGGTGGACATTTTGGGCCCAACTATACCGCCAAGAAAGTCTTTGATTCGGGTTACTATTGGCCTTCCATTTACAAAGATGCCAAAGAGATGGTGAAATTTTGTGATGTATGTCAAAGACAATGAAAAATTACACAACGTGATGACATGCCACAAAACTTCATTCAAGAATGTGAGATTTTTGATGTGTGGGGCATAGATTTTATGGGACCTTTTCCATCTTCCAAGGGAAATAAGTATATACTCGTAGCGGTGGATTATGTGTCAAAATGGGTTGAGGCCAAAGCCTTACCTACTAATGATGCTAGAGTTGTGAAATTTTTGAAGCAATTGTTTGCTAGATTTGGTGTACCTCGGGCCATCATAAGTGATCGTGGTACGCACTTATGTAATGATCAATTCACGAGAGTTATGAAGAAATGTGGAGTTAATCATAGACTTTCTACCGCGTATCACTCTCAAACAAATGGTCAAACCGAGGTCACAAATCGTGGTTTAAAGAGAATTTTAGAGAGAACGGTGGGAGAGCATCGAGCTTCTTGGTCGGATAAGCTTGATGATGCTTTGTGGGCTTTTAGGACGGATTTTAAGACACCAATTGGTTGTACCCCTTATAGGCTTCTCTATGGAAAAGCATGCCACCTCCCATTCGAGTTAGAACACAAGGCTTTTTGGGCTCTCAAGTGGGCTAACTTTAATTTAAACCAAGTCGGTTCACATAGAAAGGATCAACTTAATGAAATGGATGAATTGAGAGCCAATGCCTATGAGAACTCTTTGCTTTATAAGGAGAAGATTAAGAAATTGCATGATGCCAAGATCAAGAACCGTGAGTTTAAAGTTGGAGAGCCGGTTCTCCTCTTTAACTCAAGGTTGAAACTTTTTGCGGGCAAACTTGTGTCGAGATGGTCCGGTCCATTCACTATTGCTCAAGTATTTCCATATGGAACTATTGAGTTGTCAACCCGATGGTCCAAATTTTAAAGTGAATGGTCACCGTGTGAAGCATTATTTTGGGGAGGACATTTCCGTGGAAATGGTCCAAGAAATCCCCATTTTCCCCGTGAATTAATTCATTGTGGGATGAGTCGAGCTAGAGACTCCTTAAATCAAGCTTGAATAACTAGGTTTAGAAGTTGTTAGATCTAGAGTGTTGTAGGTTAGAAATAAGGGTAGCAAATTGATGAGAAGTGTTGGGGAGACCTTCTTTTGTCTTCATGATGTTTGTAGGGTTTCTCACTCATCACGTGCTTTGGAGCTTATGGAGGAGGCCCTTGTATCCGGTTCACTTTGTTACTATTGCGATTTTTCATAGACACATAGTTGATCTTTAAAAATGAATTCACTATAGTTGATCTTTCCTTAACTTGGGTTAAGAAAAGTCTATTCATTGTCATAAGTGTAGGGGAAGTTTTAAACTTCCATGCTTTTAAACATTGAGGACAATGTTTAGCTTAAGTGTAGGGGGCTCTTCTATCGAAGTGACCTTACCTAGAACTTGTCATTGACTTTCATGATAACATGGAAAATTAATTTTTCAAACATTTTTCAAAATTTTGATCTACTTTGGCCACCAAAAATATGCATTCATAATTTTTGCATCAATCATGTTTCATTTGCATATCACATTTGCATTGTATATATTTCTTCTTTTGTTTTTATGAAAAGTTGAAAAAAGAAAAAAAAAATATAATAAAAACATGGTTTAACAAATTTAGACTTCTTTGACATATAGGACTGCCATGGATATTTTCACTGAACCCGAGTTTGCTTATCTTAGCATTCTCTAGCTAGTATCCTTAACCATGTAGTCCTTCATTGGTATATTAGGCTAAGCATCCACCAATCTCATTATTTGAGATTTTAAATTTGTGGAGAATGGGAAATGATAGAGTTGAAGCAAGTATAAAAGGGCTAGATAAACTTCATGATAATTACTTGTGGCTAAACCCTTCTCTTATTTACCTCTATTTTCTTCGCATGTATATATGTTAATAAATAATCAAGAACGGTTTTAATAGGTTTGTAATCTCTTATGCATTTTTGTCTAATCTTTCATGGTTGGTATAAGTATGTCTTAAGATTATAAGTTAAAATGTTTTATGTGTACTAGACTTATGTCATGCTTAATACTTAGCGGGTGTTTTTCCTTTTATTCTTTTTAAATTTCTTTGTGAGGAATAAAGAAAAATAAGAGCGGCTTACAAAAAAATGAGTGGCTAGAAGAAAAAGAAAAAGAAAAAAAATAATTATACAAGACTCCCAAGAGGGGCAGTGAAGTGTTAATTATAGTAACTATTAGATTCCAATATTACCTTGACGGGTTGCGGGGATTTAATAGTTGCTCCAATCCAATATTACCTTGCGGGTTGCGGGATTGAAGATCCAAAGTCTCAAAAAGATGGCGGATGTAAATTATTGTGTGAGTTTTATTTTTCTTTCCTGAGCGAGTGTGTAGCTACTTATTAATGCATGACATGAGGGTTTTACACATAAGACGAATGACTTATTACTCTTGAAACGGACTTATATTAATTGTGAGCGGTTTTTCATGTAATGGATGAGAGGATTACTTAGGATTAAAACCGTGCTTCCTTATTTTTGGATTTTACATTTCTTATATTTCACGCTTTAAATAATGACAAATTTGCCCAAAAGCAGTTTGCTCAAATAACAACCGGTTCCACATTTAATTGTCATGAATAAGTTGATGCACCTTTTTACTTGTGAATGCAATGATCCCATTTTTAAGCTTGGTATGGGGAAAGTGAAACTTGAGGGTGATAAGTATCCATGGTACCAAAGCCCTAATTTAAGTCATTGACTTCTTTATGAGTTTTTCTATCAAAGCCATTTCAAGAAAAATCCAAAAAAGATATAAATATAATGTTTTTCTTTTGCATTGCATTGTTCAAAATCAAAATCATGCATCATGTAGAGTAGCATAATGTAATAGCATTCCATATTGGCCAAGGTGGGTTAATTATGAGCAGAATGTAAATTTGTGCTTTAAAATATAGCATTGCATGAGGTGATGGCAATGTTCAATTGTAAGGGATTTGATATGAGCAAAAACTCATATCAATTAATCAACAAATCACCGTAAAACACAAGGAAAATACCTAACTTTTGTGCTATAAAGCATAATTATGTGGTATGTTTTGTGTTTGTGTATAAATAGGTAAGAAGGATACATTTTCAAGCAAACAAGAAGAAATGAAGCTTATTTGGATGAAAAAGACAAAGAAGGATCAAAGATGACAAGACGTTGAAGATAAGGGACCTATCTTGACAACACTCCAAAGTTGAAGGACCAAGTTTAAATTTGCCAAAGTTTAGATAAAAGTCAAACATGGTCAACTCTTCAGTCAACCAAGTCAAAGGGTTAAACTTAACAAGAATGCAAGTGGAAGGACCAATTATGCCAAAGGAATGAAGTGCTAACCTTTAATTTTGAATCTGCCAAAGTACAAGGGCTAAAGCTGCCATTTTTCAAAGTGTAATAAGGTCTTAATCCGTGTGACATGGTAATGAGCCAATGAGAGGGCAAGGAATTAGTGCCATGCATTTCCAAGTAATAAGCCACATCACCAAGGGAAATAAATGCGCCGTTTTCAAACAATAAAACCCACTACTCAATTTTCAGCCAATAGGAACTGGACATGCAATAATTAATATATCCACAAACGGATAACAATCCGTGTGACCCTCTTTCACCCAATCCAAATCTTCCACATGGCATCTTCTTCCTCAACACAACTCAGGAACGAATTTGAGTTCTACTGTATCTCAGAAAAAACTTTATACATGAAAAGTGATCGTTTTCAAGCAAGGAATTCAACCCACGTGCTCAATTAACCTGAAAATAAACCAAGAAGAAAAGCCCAATTTCATGTTCATAACGGCTATTTCCAATTGACAGATTGAGGACACTTGGCAGCAATTAATTGGTTGGGACACGTCATCAGCTTCAACTACTTCTCAAATTTTGTCTATAAATAGGGAATAGCCCCCTTATTTGTACATGTAGCCTAAGTGTGAAATTTTCACACACTTTACCTTTTCTCTCTCAATCATAGCTAGTAGTTTGTTAGTGTAACGACCTCAAGAGTCTGACAAACTCTTGAGTTAGTTATAGTAGGTGTAACTCCTTACTAGAATTTGTAACAAACTTTCTCATTCAAGCAATAAAAGTTCCCTCCTTTTTCCTTCAATATCCTAAACAATCCCTGCATTACTGTTACTCTTGTGTTGTTATGAGTTACATGGGATCACCATTGATCATAAGGAGCTCTTGTTGAAGACTTGTTGCTGTTCAATCTTGTTCCTTTTCCAAGAAGCTGTTTTTGTTGATTTTGAAGAAGAATAGTGTGTAAAAATGGTGATGATGATGATTGTAGATGTTGATTAGTTGGTAAATAGTGTTAAGGTGGTGGTTTAACACTATCTAGGAGGCTTAGCGCCTACCTACTCCATCAGTGGAGGATTTTGCTAAAAGGTTTCTTAGTTTCTGATTTTGGTTCCTCTAAACAGCAAAATGCATGCTAAATTCTAGCTTAATCATTCTTGTTGATCTGATCAAATGTGTTTAGATTGTTCTTGTATTGATTTTGATGATTAGATAAGATTCTAGTTAGTTTGATATTTGTTTACTTGCTTATTTCTAGTTTCTGAATTCATTTCATCAGTTTTATAGCTTGCTATTGCATTCTAAGTCTTAGCATGTTTTACTGCATATTATTGGCTCATTTGTACTTCATTTTGGTTAACAAGTTTGGCTTGATATCAGTTTTGAGTCAGTTCAACCAATTGTTCATAATCTCTTCACAAAAGTTTTGATCTTATCGGTAAACTAGTGTTTGGATTTAGCTGTCATATTGTAGTTAAGTGGTTAGTTTTTGCTCATTTACATCCATTTAGTCAGTGTAAACAAAGTTGAGTAGTTTTCAAGTCAATATAAAGGTCAAACAGGCAACTGGTTGTAAAGAAGTATGGGTCAATTTTAGCTTAACAAATTCATAAAAAAGTAGCTGATTTCAATTGCATGCCATTTGTTCAATTCTTGATGAAATGATTCAAACCAGTTCCTACTTGTCCAATAACATCTGAATATTGAGTGCTTATAAGGAAATTACATAGTTTAACAATTCAAGAGAGAAATAAGCTTTTTCATAAGCTGCTGAGCAAATGAAAGTTTCTGTAAATCAAGTGCTTACTGATTTCTCATTCTAGCAATTCCACTTCATAAACCTTGGAAGTTTATTTCATAATCTTGTTTAGAAAGTGTTCTTGAGTAGATCTGGAGGTTTTCATTTTTTTCAAAATTTTGGACAAAGTTGGTCAATAAGCTAGTTTCAGCTTATTTTCAATTTCCAGCTTCATTACTGGATCATTTTTCTTTAAAAAAGACATTCCAGACTCTCTATGGACTGATAAACAAGATTCAGCTTAAAAATCTGCTTGTGCTTGTCTAGCTTATTAGATAGCTTATTGTTGGCTTATCATAATTGGCATATTTGAGTTTTACTGCTTTTCAAGCTTATTCCTTTTACAAGCCTAAGTGAATTTGGATTTTAAGTTGTTTAAAACTTGTTTGAGCTTATTTGGTTGATTCTAGAGCTTAAACGAGCTTATTAATCCAACTAGCCCGTTTTTGATAGAAAGTTCAATTTTATTGCACTTTAGTCCTCCAGGTTTGGTACTGTTTGAATTACTGGCTAATATTACTTGTTTTTAGGGTTTGCTTGGAATTAGTCCTAATCTTTTCAAAACATGTCATTTTCAGTTAGTAGTTTTAAATTTTGTTACAATTAGTTAGTATTTAGTTACAATTTGCATAGTTGGTCCTTAAAATTTTTGTTTTTTACAATTCAAGCATTATAGTTTCATTCATTTACATTTTTAGCACTTTAATTCCATAGATTTACATTTTTGTCCTTATTTGAATAAAAACTTGGTAATTGCTAATTGTTTTACGGATACGTAGTTAATATTTTTCACCTTTTTACTTGATTTCTCAAATAGACATAGATAATCCAAATAACCCTATTAATTTTCAAATTGTTACTAGTTGAAAAAGTTCGTTTTCTCGGTATCTTCTCGAATTGATTTCTGGTTTATTGTGTGAGATTAGTTGTTCTTGGTGAAACAAATATTTTTGGTTTTGGTAAAATAAATGTGCAAGACTATAAAATAAAGGACGAGTAATTAAAGCTAAAACTAGTTGAAACGTAAATGGTGCAATATTTAAAACTTTAAAAGTAAATGACGAGAAATGAAATGACGTAAAATTAAAACTTAGCGAAATACCCAATCGGAATACACTTAGCGAAATACAAAACGAAATTAAAATGAACTAAAAATAAAACGAGAAAAATTGACACTTTAACTAAAACAAAATATTAAAACAAAGCAAAATACCCAATCGGAATACACCCGATCGGAATCCAATCGGAATGCGGTCGGAATGTACTCCATCGGAAAGCAATGGTCGGAATGTGAAAAAGGGTCCGATCGGAATATATTCCGATCGGATGATCGGAATGTATGAAAACATCCAAATCGGAATAATTGAAGAGTATGCTAATCGGAATATCTAAAAGGAACTAATCGGAATACATAAACAAATCAACACAATCGGAATAAAGTAAAATGCAAGTAATCGGAATAAGCCAAATGGTCCTGATCGGAATAACTGATGTAAATCGGAATACTTGGAAACCCTTTTCCGATCAGCAGATCGGAATGAGGTCCCTTGGTCGGAAAGCAGATCGGAAAGGGGTTTATAACCCTTTCCGATTACAATGATGATCCGAAACTTAAGCAAAGGGAAATAAGCTATGGTAATAAGCTCACACCAAAACTAGAATGAAAACAATAATGAAACGGAACCAATAAGCACAAATAACAACTTTTCCAAACTTAAAATAAACAAACTTTTAAATCAAACAATAAAAAGATGAATTTTTAAGCATGAAATCATTAATGAACAACACGGATCATATGTAATTCGCACCAAAAGTAAACTAGAATCAAGAAAGGAAGATGAGAGATTAAACAAGAAAAGTGAAGATTCAAGAACAATAAATGAAAACTTACTTGAAAATTAAATGATTAAAGGTGCATAACAAGAAAATTAAAGTGCAAGAAATGAAATAACAAGTATGAAAATGGTGGAAGTGGTGGTTTGTCAAACCACCCAACAACTCTAAACAAATGAGGTTGGTCACTATATATAGGGAGATTAGGGAGGAGCTTAGGAAGCTTCCTCCCTCTTTCTTCTTTCTCTTAATTGCACACTTAGGTCCTTGATCTTCTTAATCTTTTGTTAATCTTCTTAATACTTGGACTTTGTCTTGGAATTTCTTCAAACTCGTCTTGTATTTTCTTCATAAATAAGACTCGAGTTCTTCAGCTTTTAGTAAACTTCCGTCTTTTGACTTTTTCTTCGATAAATCTTCAGAATTGGTCTTGGACTTCCGTTCTTTTTCCACTCTTGATCTTTCGACTTCATCTTTCGTCTTTTTCTTCGATAAAAGCCCGTGAATGCCGTGTTTTCTCCACTTTTCACCTTTTCGTCCTAAATCACAACAAAAACACAAACCACGCATAATTTCGACATAAATGGCATAAAATACACGTTTTGGCTCGGTTATTATTGTAATTAAGTGGTAAAAAGGATGGGTGTTTTCACACCTATCAAATCCCCTACACTTAACCATTGCAATGTCCTCATGCAATGCATTAGTTACAAATCACGTTTACATTTTTCGTCACAATCAATCCACGTTGGCCTTTATTAAAGAGATAGAAAATTATAAACATACAAAATAAAAAAATCAAAATCATACCTTTGGGTTTTGGAAATGTCGGGAATGATCATCATCCTCAAGTTTTCACTTTCTCCAAACCAAGCTTAGAAACGAGATCATTATTACTATAAGTTAGCAAACTAACACGAACTCATGTGGGCCAATTATTCACTTAGACTCCCTTATTCCTAGGGGTATCTCTTATATTTTATTGTTGTCTTGAATGATCACGAGGATGCATTGTTTGACTTATTTCGATAGTTACTTAGGCCGAAAATAAAGTGAACGATTTAATCAATAGTTAGCTAAAGGACAAAATCTTTTAAAACTGCTTCTCGGGACCTCATAAAGTTCATATCTTGGCATAAATTGCTTCGCGATTTGAGACCATTCTCGGACTGATATTTGGCAGCGACTTCATACTTCAAATCTTGAGAGACGTTCATGAAATAATGGTCTTCTCTTCATAATAGGAATTTCTTCACTTTGAAGTTTTGAGAGATTCTTAATAAATGGACCACGACTTCTTCATTTTTCTCCAATCATTACTTTGGACTTTGATATACAACGATCCGCCTCCTTTTTGGACTTGGATCTATTTATCCTCATACCTTGCTAGGGTCTTTTCGGATAGACTTCTCCATGACTTTTGGGGAGTATTTGCTTTTCGTCGTGTGTCTCGATCCTTCATATCGATTTTCGATTAATGATTCTTCACATCACTTGGGATCTTTAGCAACAAAATGTAGCCCTCATGCCTTGTTAGGGCCTTTTCGGACTCGCCAATCTTTGCATCCCGCTTCAATAAGTTATGCCTTGGCTATGAACTCTAATCCATACCGAGCAACTTTTAAACGATCTTGGGCTAGAAGCTAAGTAACTTTTCAAATCGTACAACCTTATTTATTGCAGATAAATTTATTAACAAGCGATGGGAGAATAGGCTTATAATTAACTCACATAAATTCACGAAAGAATACCAAACTTATAATTGACTCTATCATCTCTCGTTCTCCACAGTTTAAAATCTCAAGGAATGAGACTCGTGGATGCTTAGCCTATTAAATCAAAGTTTTGGGTTTTCGAGTTGCCTATAGGATCTTGCAAATTCTTAGACTCTTTCAAGTTTAGAAATCGCATTTTTAAGTTCCCTTGATAAACGACTCTCTAGGATCAATTATAGGAACTTGCGAAAAGTTCTTGTTCTTAACCCGTGAGAGTTAAGACTTTCGCGTTTTATAGCTACCTATATAAAAGCCTAGCAAAACTCGACTTAAACACGTTAAGGATACTAGCTAGAGCAAACTTAGACAAGTAAACTCGGGTCGAGTCAAAATATTCACGACTTTTGAAAATTAAAACCACTTTATTAAAATTTATTCTAATAAGGAAAGAAAACAATTATACAAAAGTAAAAACTAATAGGCCAAAATAGATCAAAAATTTTGAAAAATGTCGAAAAATCAAATTTTCCGGTTAAAATGAGGACAAATACAAGGAAAAGGCCACTTAACTTCGATAGAAGTCCCCCCTACACTTAAGATAAACATTGTCCTCAATGTTTAAGCATGTGGGAGTAAACTCCCCTACACTTAGGACATTGTGCACTTTGTTTAAATCTCGCTAAGGAAGAGACAACTAAAGAGATTCCTATTTTAATATTGAGAAAATATAAAATAGTGAATCGAAAAGAGTTTAGGATATAACCGGGAAGAAAGGAACACGGAATCACGGTTCGTCAAAAGTCATCAAGAGTGTGTCTTTGAAGCTCTAATCCCTGCACATGATAAGAAAGAAAGCCAGAAACACCACGGGGCTCCTCCTACACTTATGGTGAAGATAGATAGATAATTGGGTTGCCTCCCAAAAAGCGCTTGTTTTTGTTAACCGAGTCACGAGCCTGACTCGTCCCCGAATTAAATGGTCAATGGGGAAGCCTCGAATGTAATACCGGGATCAAAGACCTTGTCCTCGTTCCCGGTTGACATCAACAAAGGAGAGGCGGGGGGATAAGTCTTGAATGGGAGAAAGGTCCTTTCAACATACGAGAAGTATGTGAATTCAAGATCCACTGGAGGTGGGGTGAGTAAAGTAAGCACATTGTCCTCCCCAAAGACAATGGATGCTGAGCAAACGGCAAAGCCGTAATGGTATCAATCATAGCATAATCAATGTCACCTCCCCGGTCAAAGCACTCATCCTCCGTAATAGTGGCTAAAGGGGAGGATGAAAGGTGCTCGGGAGGGGGACTTGGGACAATATCTTCCTGCAGCAAATTGAAAATAATGTCCCCCTCCGTGTCAGAATCATCAATACCTAGAGGGATGGAGTGGATATCGATTTCTTCTAGCAATGGGTCATTATCTTCAACGGGAGGAATAGATGGAGGTAAACACTTGGAAAGAGAAGGAAAAGTCAACTCTTCGATTTGAGCAATAAGAAGATGAACTTTCCGTAATTTATCGCGAAGAAGCACGTCTTCCACCTTATCCACAAGATCATGTTCATCGGTGAACTTCTCGTAAACCGGAGAGAATAAATCGTCATCGTCTGCATCTCCCGGTGGAGATTGACAAATTTCAAAAGTGAAATTCTCATAGCAGAGAGAAGAATTGTCATCACTAGGATCGACCTCTTCCGTAAGAGCAACGTCGTCCTGAAGCTCCATAGCAGGTAAGTCACAAACCGCATCATCCAATACTTTGTCGAGACCAACATCACTAAGCTCATTCAACGAATCTAGATCCTTAGATGCAGTAGGAACATCGATAGTAGGAGCAGCAACTTCAGAAGATTGGTTGAAAGTGTAGACATCATCGTCGTCGTCATCATCATAATAGATGGGACGAGTCCAGTTAGGAGTGACGTAGTCAGCTAACTCTTCCTTGATAACCTCCACATCTTTAAGAAGCTCATGCAGTAACTTTTGTTGTTCATCGCCCCGAGTATGTTCAATTTCACCAATTATATCCCACGCTGTAATTAAACATTTTGGTGTAGAAAAGAAGGGAAAACGACTAAATTGGCTCAAAAAGGTGTCGGTGGTTTTCAAGGTTTCGTCCACATCAAGCAACGGTTGCCTTTCCTGATGCAAGTCAGCTCGGAGTTGAGCTAGACTTTCTAGAATGCCATTCAAAGAAGTGAGTTGTTGATCAAGACTAGTTTGCTGAGAGGATTGATGATTGAGGGTGTGATGTGGGGGTTCAAAGTTATAGACACTAGGATGATAGCACGGTACTTTCTCAAATATTTGCGACGGATCACAAAAAGAAGCATCATGAGGGCCCCCACAAATATAGCACCATGGGTATGGAGAGAAACTGGGTGCTTCTTGTGGATAGCTATTATCATTGTCATAATTGTACCCCGGTTCTTGCCCGTGTCCATACGGGTATTAAACCGGGCACGAAACATGCCAATGAGAATCGCTTCCACAATAGATGCACGGGGGAACAGGAGGAGGTGTGTTCAAAAAGGACGAATTAGTCGAGTTGCACAAAGGACAAAATCCGAAAAGGAATTTTGTATTGTCGATATCGTTTCCGCACCGCTCACATGTACACCATTGACAAGAGTTGTTCCCAGATAATTGTTTCCCACACCGGTTGCAATGGACATAAAAACCCATAAAGAAAGATAGATGAGCAAGAAGAATATTTTTGGTGCAAAACTTTGAAAAAGAAATGCTTTTTATGATTTTTCAAATGTTTTTGAGGTTTTTGAAAAATTTTTGACACGAAAAATAACGTTCACAAGTGAACGGATCCCAAAAGCCAACGCGTCTCTCACAAAAAACCGTAAATCCTCACAAAAAGAGCCGGCAGCGGCACCATTTTAATTTTCAAATTTTTACTAGTTGAAAAAGTTCGTTTTCTCGGTATCTACTCGAATTGATTTCCGGTTTATTGTGTGAGATTAGTTGTTCTTGGTGAAACAAATATTTTTGGTTTTGGTAAAATAAATGTGCAAGACTATAAAATAAAGGACGAGTAATTAAAGCTAAAACTAGTTGAAACGTAAATGGTGAAATATTTAAAACTTTAAAAGTAAATGACGAGAAATGAAATGACGTAAAATTAAAACTTAGCGTAAAGTAAATCGACGATTAAATAAAAATACAAAACGAAATTAAAATGAACTAAAAATAAAACGAGAAAAATTGACACTTTAACTAAAACAAAATATTAAAACAAAGCAAAATACCCAATCGGAATACACCCGATCGGAATCCAATCGGAATCCGGTCGGAATGTACTCCATCGGAAAGCAATGGTCGGAATGTAAAAAAGGGTCCGATCGGAATATATTCCGATCGGATGATCGGAATGTATGAAAACATCCAAATCGGAATAATTGAAGAGTATGCTAATCGGAATATCTAAAAGGAACTAATCGGAATATATAAACAAATCAACACAATCGGAATAAAGTAAAATGCAAGTAATCGAAATAAGCCAAATGGTCCTGATCGGAATAACTGGTGTAAATCGGAATACTTGGAAACCCTTTTTCGATCAGCAGATCGGAATGAGGTCCCTTGGTCGGAAAGCAGATCGGAAAGGGTTTTATAACCCTTTCCGATTACAATGATGATCCGAAACTTAAGCAAAGGGAAATAAGCTATGGTAATAAGCTCACACCAAAACTAGAATGAAAACAATAATGAAACGGAACCAATAAGCACAAATAACAACTTTTCCAAACTTAAAATAAACAAACTTTTAAATAAAACCATAAAAAGATGAACTTTTTAAGCACGAAAACGTTAATGAACAACACGGATCATATGTAATTCGCACCAAAAGTAAACTAGAATCAAGAAAGGAAGATGAGAGATTAAACAAGAAAAGTGAAGATTCAAGAACAATAAATGAAAACTTACTTGAAAATTAAATGATTAAAGGTGCATAACAAGAAAATTAAAGTACAAGAAATGAAATAACAAGTATGAAAATGGTGGAAGTGGTGGTTTGTCAAACCACCCAACAACTCTAAACAAATGAGGTTGGTCACTATATATAGGGAGATTAGGGAGGAGCTTTGGAAGCTTCGTCCCTCTTTCTTCTTTCTCTTAATTGCACACTTAGGTACTTGATCTTCTTAATCTTTTGTTAATCTTCTTAATACTTGGACTTTGTCTTGGGATTTCTTCAAACTCGTCTTGTATTTTCTTCATAAATAAGACTCGAGTTCTTCAGCTTTTAGTAAACTTCCGTCTTTTGACTTTTTCTTCGATAAATCTTTAGAATTGGTCTTCGACTTCCGTTCTTTTTCCACTCTTGATCTTTCGACTTCATCTTTCGTCTTTTTCTTCGATAAAAGCCCGTGAATGTCGTGTTTTCTCCACTTTTCACCTTTTCGTCCTAAATCACAACAAAAACACAAACCACGCATAATTCCGACATAAATGGCATAAAATACACGTTTTGGCTCGGTTATTATTGTAATTAAGTGTTAAAAAGGATGGGTGTTTTCACACCTATCACCTATCAACCAAAAACGATAATAAACCTGATTTTGTTAGAACTTTCAGTTCGTTAAGAATCGAGAGAAACGAACTTCAATTTACACAATTTCACAGATTATTTCAGTGACTTTTATACATCCTATTATACTTTTACTGAGACTGTATAATTATTTAGGTTGTTGACTGTGTTGTGGGCATTACTTTGGATTCTTGTGACTTTCAATGTTTTATTTAGTTGAGTTCATGGCCCCACTTTATATAATGACAAACTTTTAAATCTTTTATGGGGAAGAAATCATGCAATTTACTTTATGGATGTAAACTGAACTGTACCAACTTTAATTACATGTGTCTATTGTAGAATTCCTCATGACCCATGAACTGAAACTGTTAGAATTGTAGAATTACCTGAATGTTATAAATAGATCTATTTGGGATTGACCATCCCCACCTGAGTGAGTCATGCTCAATGTGCCGTGCCCGGGACAATAGGTGTTTACCATGTCAGAACGGAATAATGAGTGCCTTTTTATACGGAGACGGGTTTTCATTTGTTGAGGGCTTAACAATGTCAAGTGTCAGTTTTGGGCAATAGGCAATGTAATTACCTTCAAGTATTGATGCTTTGTGCATCACTGCTTCAGTGACTGGTTTACTATCCAAACTTATTTAATAAACCTTTGAATTTAAAACTTTATGTTGACCCTCAAAAGCATGTTTTTCTCAGGTATTTGAAGCAGGTAGTTATACTATGCATGAATCTCAGCATCAGGCTAGGTAGCATTCTAGCACGCATCTGGGGATTTTTATTACTGGGGACTTATAAACAATCTTTTATTTGTGTTGAAATCATTTACACAGCAATTTGCACTTTAAATCATGTAATAAATGTTCGATAATCTTTTATCTGCTGCTCTATGTACTATCTACTATTGATCCACCTACGTGACACCCAAATATTATTTCCGCTGCATTTGACCAATTTGGGAGTGTCACAAAGCTGACATAGGAATACGTGTCATAAACGTGGTGACTTACACTTAATGTGTTCGTCAATAACCTCACATAATGAATACTGTGTGTCTATCCTGAATAATACTCTAGTGGTGTAACTTAGTCTTTAATAGTCTGATTTCTGTGTGCCATGACAATATGGTTATACCCCTTGGAGGGTACCCTGAATTTCTGAGAGCCAGTTCAGAAGACATACTGTAGTTATGAGTCTTGGCTCGTGCCTTAAAAAGATATTCGTATGACATATATCATGAATGGTATCCTGACATCTGTCTTCTGAAACGATACTAGAGACATGTGTCTTGACTGATGTTTTGACATGTATTATGGAAGACGAATAAGGTTGAAAATTTTTGTAACTGCTATGACTGGCGGACCGGTTAGACTGTTGACCTCTGTATTTATGGTCATATCCGTACCAGAGTTCTGATGGTTACTGACTAATTAATTATAAGCACGATGGTTGTCATTACCGCCTTGTCTGTCAGTTTCCTGACGATCGTTATCATGACCGTGATTCATGTAACTATTTTTGCTGATGACCGGCTTGTTACCGGTTCCCACTCTTTTGACTGAAAGATTGGCTGAGTGAAGTGTGACATCTAACTGAGGAAGCAAAAGCATGTACTAGAATGGTAGCGTCTGATGGTTGAAGTATATTCTTGTCAGAAATTTCAAATTTATAGTTTTGTCCTTGCTCTTGAAGAGTCTTCATAGTATAAACAGCATCAGCATATGGTGGAATCTCTAAGGTATCAGCAGCATCCGCATTTGTGAGGTCTCCAAGTGTTAGCAGTATCAGTATTTGGTAAACTCTTAAACTTACGATCAGCATCAGCATGTGGTAGAATATCGACAACTGGAAATGCCTGAGATGATTGGGGGTCGATTAACAATATCCATGGAGTAAGGTATATGGGGTACACCTGGAATATTACACATGAAATACGTACTGATTACTGCACATGGACCATATCTGAGACACTATACATAGATTACATATGAAATATTGTATATGGCACTCATGGGAATTTTTTTAGGGGATGATCGATATTGGTGTCAATTGTCTGACATGATCAATAGAAATAAATTTATTTAAACGATAGCAAACTGGACAGAAACGAGTTACAAGATAGCCTGTCAATTCCTACGTAGACTTAATGCTGGTTGTATAGAGCTAAAAATATGATTAAACGTAGTTTCATCAATAGCCAGCATGAAGATATGATTGATGAAGACCAAATACGATTTATCATAAAAAAAAGATTTTACTGAAATCCTTTTATGTCTTAGCATGAAAACATTATCACTCTACTGAAAATAAAACCCTCGTAAGGAGACATGAAATTGAATCAACGTGAAAACAACATCAACTTGAGATTACAAAGAACATAAGAGTATGATCAACTGATGTTTTACAACAACTTGTGTGGATAGATGCGGTGAAATCCACCAAATTCGAATGAGAAAACACGCTAAGTATGAACGATCCTGTTTCAATCCATACTTGTCGAAATTTTACGAGAAATATCCCGTATAGAAATTTACAATCTGGGACTAAATGTGGATGGCTGTTGTCCAATCCATGCTAGTCAAACTTAAATGCAACATTGTGATATGAACAACGGTGAACGCTTTTGGGTCGGTTCACAAAACAACTATCGACCAGAAAACATGAAATTTTGACCTCAACAACGGTGAATGTCTATGGGCCGGTTCACAAAGTAATATTCGACTGAAAACATGAATCTGCCATGAGTAACGATGAACGCCTATGGGTCGGTTTACCAATACAAAATCTGAACGGGCAAGGGTGAACGCCTATGGGTCGGTTCACAAAAACAAAGTTCGTAGAAAAGCACATGCGACTAAATATGGCCAGCCCGGTACCAACCTTTTACTTAGTCAAAAACTATAAGAAAGTTGACTGATAAATGAAGAAAACTGACTGAAAAATGCATAAGAAACATGAAAGATAACAACGCCAAAATCTGGGAAGTTCCTGGTGACTACCCGCTAGTCACAAGTCAAGTTTTAGAGCCTATAAGTCGAACGTTGGGCTCCGATACCATACTTATAACACCCTACTTGGATAAGTGGACCATTACGTGTATTTATGGCGTGTCATCAAATCATAAGGTAAATGTCCTAAAACATTAATTGACCATAAAAGAAATACCGGAATCAAACATTGGTAATCCAAACATAAGCTCAAAACATGAAAAGTAAATATTGAAGGAAAGGACTAAACAAATGTCCAAATAAGTAGAATAATGTAAGAAGTGCATAAAGTAAGATGTCTGGATAGCTTCCATCCAAATGCACATGCTCTTAGAATCCTAAGAACGTCCTTGTGTACTTGTCGTTAGAACATGAAAGGAACTACGGCTGAGCATAACGCCAAGTGAACGGATATAAAGCATGATAAGAAATTACTGAAATGAAGGAGATGATAAAATACTGAAACTGTAAGATTGATAAGTAAAGTTACAGCAGAAATCTGTGTATAATCTGAAAAGTCTGATTTATAAATAATAAAGCTGAATTGTTATCTGTTAAATCTGAAAACATACATTTATTGTATTTTAATTGCCAAGAGCTTATATAGGTCATGTGCTGTAACAACTGCTACATGAATAAATAGAGAGGTGACCTCGTCATGCTGTAGAGGATGACCTCTAAATAATGTGCTGGGTGGAGGGATCAACTATAATGTGAAGGATGTAGAGCACACACAACATTCACCTGACAAGCTGTAAACTGATAGCCTAGGATGCATCTATACGCCCTGCTGATAATACTAATAAATTGGCCAAGCTAAAATAAATGGGATGCTGCGAGAAATCACTCCCCCGCAGAGGAGCCATGACAGCGGTGCCTCTTTGTCATGGTTACGGTAACTCTGTAACTAATACCTAACTGGTCATGCTTGTATATAAAGCTCAGGCAAATTTATTTAGTTACTAAAATGATTACTGATAAGCTTAGAACATATACTGGGGAAAAACATTTGGCTGCAGACGGGAAATCCTAATCATGCATAGAAGGAGGTCCTTATTGAAGGACGGGAAATTCGTACCTTGTGTCCAATAACTGACTGCAAGGAAAGCTGATGAGACTCCTACTCTGATTTCACATAAGCTACATAAATGACAGACGCGAATAAGTTAACTGATATTAGTTTTGTTTATTGTTTTTAACTCTTCTTAGTTTGATTTTATTCTTGTATTATTGTTTGTATATAAACTTATAATATCTGACTATTCGATAATATTACTGATTAACTCAATTTCTGTATACCTGAATACTGTATAATGTGCAAATTCCGATATAATTGTTATTACTATAAATAGTAATCTGATATAATTAGAAAGTTTCTAAATTCGTTTCTTTGAAAATATTAATTAAATCATACGTTTCAAAATAATTAACAAGTAAAACAATATTGATTTAATTTTAAAAACTAAATTAATAAAATTTAACAATTTAATTAATCTATTTATAAAATACTTTATAACATGATTTAATTAATATAAATATTTTCTCGCGTTTACAATTACTAGTTATCCCGAAAACCCGTGCTAAAATCCTCCCCAAGACACACATGTCTCGGGTAACCAAACCAGGCCCACGTCGTGGTCCCCCTTGTTGTTGACGTTACTCTTGCAGTAGCTATTGGCCTAGTTCCAGTTGCTACTCCTCAGTATAGGGTTCCCACTGCCCTCACTTGTTCCCACTGTTTGTCATGTTAAACGTTCCCACTGTTAATGTAGTGGTTCCCACTTCTAATGCATTGGTTCCCACTGCTTCATGTTTGTTTCCCCCCGTTGGTATTATAAACCTAAACGCCCCTTTACTGCCCCTTTTCCCCACTGTTAATGCCAAACACCCCCTGTTTTCTTACTTTTTACAAACCGAACCCCCTGATGGGCTTGTAATTCAAGGCTGGGAAAAAAAAGGACCACCAAGACCCCTAGTGGGTCACGTCTGTCACACACCAAACCAAACGCCCTTTTGGGTCACGTTTGTCACAAACAGTAACCTCACTGACACCATAATGGTCTCGGTTTTCGTGCTGTCAAACAACCCGACACCTCATTGATGATTAGTTCATGTTTGCCTTATGGATTTGATAGTTGAGTTTTACAACCTTGTTTAGGAAAACAAAGCGTAATTAGGGTAAGTACGACGGTTTAGTAAAACCGTGCACAAATGACCCAAAGTGGGATCGTTCTAAAGGAGGCTAGTGTGTTGTGTAAGAAATGATTAACTTTTATAATTATGATTAAGAAGAAAGAAAAGAGAAAATGATGGCGGTTACGATTCTAAATTAAACTATGACGAATGACGAAACCGTAAAAACCGTAAAACATGACGAAATTTAAAATTTAATCTAAGAAATAATTAAAAATAGAAAACAAATCTAAAATAACATAAATAAGAATAAAAATTAGACAAAATTATTTTAAAACTTATTTCTAGTTTAATATTCGATTTTAAATGCTACTTAAAGCCTTAAAATTCAATAAAATTAAAAATATGACTTTGTCCAATTAGAACCTTACATATATTACATAAAAGCAAAAAAAAAATTCTTGAATTTTTTGAAACTAATTTTCTATTTTTTAATGACTAAAACACTTTTTAAATCAAAATAATGATTAAAATTAATAAAATAATGCTAAAATTAATTTAACTTTTCTAAAAATCCTATTTATGATACTAAACAGTAGAAAAATGAAAAAGTTTAGTAAAAATTATCTTTACCACTAAAAGACAAAACAGCTTAATTAAAAATCTATTTAAACTCAAATTAATTCTAAAAAATAATTAAAAACAGTGAATAGTGAACTTTTTTAACTAAAAATATTAAATTAATATTTTGAAACTAGGAAAATTGGAAAAACTAAAAAATGATACTTTTTTGCACTACAGGACAAAACTCAGATTAATTAAAAACAAATTTAACTAAAAAAATTCTAGAAAATGATTAAATAAAGTTAAAAATGAATTTTTTTTGTGAAAATCTTAAAATACTTAACCTAAAACAACAAAACTGAAAAAACAGAATCTCAACACTTTTTAACACTAAATGACAAAAACAGAATAATTAAAAATCTAATTTAAATTCAAAATAATGTAAATAATAGTAAACTAATCAGTTAATTAAAATTACTTCTTCTAAAATTACTAAAATAATTCAAAGATAATGACAAAAATTTAAAATCTTAAAAACTAGGGTTTTAAAGCACTAAAGACAAAAATCCAAAGAACTAACAGTGACATGTGATGTTACTTTTGTCTTACATACTAGCAGTGGCTAGGTATCCTCTATCAGTAGGAATAGGGGTTCCCACTGCTATTCACAGAAAGTGGATATTGATGAATTTGAGCTTGTATGATGGTAGTTTTGGACAAGGAGGGCACCCCACAAGTAAGTGGACTTGTGAGAGTCATAATTAGCACATAAACAAACAGAACCAACCACAAATGCACACAAGAAAGATAAAAATCCAAATAACAATCATTAGGCAAAGCAGTTATAGCTGAGGCAAACAGAAAAGGTATAATGCAAATAAAAGATATCCAATCAATTAAAAACTCAGGTTTATAGCAATAAACACACAAATCTTAATTAGTCATGGCAAGATTGACAAATTTCATGCAGATAATTCCCAATTTTTAAGCTATAAATCAGATTAAACCCTAGCTGATGAAAATAGTAGACATGAAAATGGATTTGCTGGTTTAGTTTGCATTGCAGTCAGATTCAAATGCCCACATGGAGTAATCAGTTAGCACAAAGTACAAAAGACTCTTACCCAAACTTAACCCTAAGTCCTAGCAAGCTGAAAATCTAAATTTCACTATCATAACACCTACAGCAAACTTGTTCAAGGCTTAAGTGAAGTTTAAGTCTATTATATCAATAATACCTTACTAAATCCTACCAACTCATAAACTAGAAAACAAAACCACTTTTAGTTGTACTATTACTACCTAATAGAGTTCAAAAATGCAAATCCAAACACCCTGTTATAAGCTGATGACAGATTTTATCAATCACTTTTGTTCACAAACACTTTATGTCTCCAAGATAGTTACCAACCAATACTCATCACCCAAAAACATGCATAGTCAACATAAAGAACATGAATTTATAACATCAACTTGAAACAGAAAAATGACAGCATAAAATAGTATGTAAAAAGCCTTTAGACAAACCTCAAGAACATACTATCCATGCTCTCGACTTAATGAGCTTATGTACTCAGCAAAAACGAGTACAAGCTTCCAAGAATAACTATCCTGCTAAGAAAAATACCAAGTGAATAGTTACAATAATACACAAAAATTAATAAAAAGAGAAAAACTGGCTTTAACTCCTTATCTTGCTTAACTTCTGATCAAAAGAAAAGAACAAGTACTCAGGTTTTATAACCCACAAGCCGTCGACCCACAATATTTTTCACCCAAACTTGGACATCCACACTTCCTTGATATAACTTATATCAGTGAAGCATGGTCATGACCAAATTCAAATAACAAACCTGGTTGGTCTTATGTGCTTATGATAAATCCAACGTGCTTAAAAAAAAGAGAAAATTAATAGCTTGGTTACGGCCTTCTTAACAAAACACCAATATAAACTTTCAAAACAGATTTAACTCAAGAAACTTTGAAAAAACTTCAACACTTAAACAAAACCTTTACTTCCTTAAAAACTGATAATTTAAAGCACATAATCAAACAGCAGTAAGTAAAATGGATCCTGGATTTTTCATCATCAACACTTCACCAAGTTTCATTCATTAATAAAACGGGTTTTACAAGCTCGTGAACAAAGGAAAAATCAGGAACAAAAAAAACTAGGCTAAGTCTAAATGCCCTTTATATAGAGGGCTTATAATTCTAGAAGCTGATAGAAGACCTAAACCCTAATTGCATAATCTTCCTCATTTGCCCTTGTAATATTCAGATATGCCTTGAAGATGCCCATTTTGAATTTTTGGGTCAAAGGTTCATGTGATTTCTGAAAAGATGCCAATTATTCTCTTTGATCTTGGCCATCAAGTTAGTCTTTGGGGACACGAAAGAGCTCTGTTTCGTTGGATCTCTGCCAGTATTTTGGTGGTATTCTAAAAGGGTGTAGCAGGGGACATGTAAGTGGGTCCAAGAGGGGATGAGGGGATTGATTTAAACGCGTGAAGGTGTTCAGGGGTGTGTTAATAGCAGATCTGGACAATATCAAAGTCCAATTCATGGGATTAAGTTAAAAGGGATTTAGGGTTTATGAGTGTGATGAACACTGGGTTTAATCGAAAAGAGTGTAAAATTAGGTGTTAAGCACGTGTTCATATTAATAAACACTTTTTCAAAAAGTTTTATTAATACAAAACTTGTTTAGTGGTTGGTGACGTAGGTCCTGGTGAGGTGGACTGGTGACATGGGTCTTTTGGTGAGGTGTCGTCATGTGAGTTGGGGAGGAAGTTTGGATGTCTGGCCCATTCACCCCTCAATGTTTCAACTTTGTTTCATATTATGTTATGGCAGATTAATACACTATTTCCATTCTTATGAAGTTTGCATTTTCACACTTTGGCACCAAATTGTTTTCCAAAGTGTTTTCAAGGGCCATTTTTGTAATTTCATGATTCTTCAAGCGTTCTTTTTGACATGTCTTCTTTCTTCAAGGTCTTCATTTGTATGATTGACTTTGTGGAGGACTAAAATAGACAAGTATTCATATTTGAGGGACCATTCTTGCCAATTCTTCATAGTTAAGGGTCCTTTTTGTAAATTTGACAAACTTTAGGGACCAAACTTGTAATTATCAATATACAATGGTTTAAAATGTCAATTATTCAATATTGGAGGACCCTTCTTGTACAATATTCAATTCTTCAAGGGTTTTTCTTGGAAAATCAACTCTAGGGCCCGGTTCATTGTGCGGCTTCATTTCCCGTGTTCGTTTTTGCTTGTTTCTTGTGATCTTTTGCCATTTTCTCAATATCCATACCTAAAATACACATGTAACAAACACAAGAATATATTTGGCATATTTCATGATATTTAATGCATTTTAAGCCTGTTTTGTACGATGAGACTATGTATAAAAGCAGTCTCATCACTCCCTCATACTAAACCATTGTCGTACCCCCACACAATGCTAGAATAAAGTATCGTAGCACCTCCAAAATTCATTTTTGTGCACTTTTATTGAATGATAAACATACTACACTACTACTATTACTACTACTTGCGTTTTAGACATAACGTATGATTTTCATCGTAAAATGGGACGTTTAGGTTCATAGAATAAGAACACGTGAATGCTTCATTAGAAATAATTTCGTTGTCCTCGATTTTCACCCCAATTCCATGCCAAGCGTGCAATGTGATCATTGTCACTATATGTTAGTAATGCTAACACTACTCGTATGCCCTAATCACGTACTTACCCTCCCATTTTCCTAAGTGGTATCTCTTATATTTTATTTTTGTCTTGAATGTTTCACGAGGATACATTCTTAACTTATGCGATGATAGAGATTTAGGTCTAAAAATAGAGTCATAACGGTGTAACCAAGACCATCGAATTAATAACCCCCCCCCTAATAGACAACGATGTCAAAAAATTAAGTCAACAAGAAGGATCGATAAACACAGTTTAATAACGGTTTTGAACATGAGACTTATTACCAAGACTTTTATAATCCCCCTAACGGATCGGCCTTATTATCATAGGTTTACCTCCATCTTTTATTCAACTTCGCCATGAAGCTTTTATTATGACTTCCGTCTTGCCTTGGCTTTTATTTAACCTCGCCATGAGGTATTTATTATGGCCAAAGACATATATCCTCACGCTAAAAGCGAATTTTGGATCTTTAAAGCTTCAAAGATTAAGGCATAATTCACTTTGAATTTTGCATAGATTTTTTGGCCTTGTGAGCTTCAAAATGTTTGCTTGATTTAGGTGAGCACTTGAAATCTTATTATTAGTTGAAGCTATCGATTATTCGGGTTGCCAATACTTCAAAACCGTGACGCTGGTGATACCTTAATGTCTTCCCAATTTATTTACATGGAAGCTACTAGAAAAGACTAGAAACCAACAATCAAGACTAAACCGCTAAGCCAATACTTATTAAGCAAAATATATACAAGCGAAGGGAGAATAAGCAAACAACGAGAACACATGAGTTTTTGAAAGAAGAGCGACTTCTACGTTTAGCATAGTAACTTATAATTAACTCTATCATTTCTCGTCCTCATTTAAGAGACTTAGCCTAATATAAAGTTAAGGAATCGAAGCTAAGTGCTCAATACGCACGGTCGAGTAAAAAATTACTCTTATTCTCGGCATCGGAAAATTTACATTCATGTCTTCAAACACTTACAAAACATGATAAAAATTTTAAAATCTGGCCATTTTTAGCCTTATTTTGCAACAAAACGATAAACAAAAAGATAAACTTTGGAAAGCGTAAAGGTTTGGCAAGGCAAGTATATATTCACCCCCAATACTAAAGTTAAACGTTTTCCTTAATGTTTCGAGTCTAAGGGTGCAAATACCCCCATACTAGAGACGTAGTCGAATGCCTAATCTAGCATGGAAAGGGTGTAACAATTAAATTTAAAGCCGTTTATGAAGTGTTCTATAAACCTAAGGTTAGAACATCAAAGGATATATCATGGATATTGAGAAATTCTTCAAAGCAAACAATCGAGTGCTCCCTTAAAACGAACATGAGAGGCTCCAATCGTGAAGATCATGATCATCTAAAAACCACATATCACAAACAACCACGGAACAAAGGTCGGAAGGGCACAAATCCCCTCACGTTACTACATTAGAAAGCGATAATATGTACATGGATAAGCATGGGACTCCCCCACGAGGCACTTCGTTTTTGATTATCGAGTTATGAGCTCGACTCGATCCCCTCAATACTAATTATCATTGGGGAAGGTGATTTGGTCGAGGTAGTTCAAGGATGGAACTTCCCCGCAAAAGTAGTGCTTCAACCTATGTCCATTCACCTTGAAATTGGGGCCATCATTTTGAGCTAGCTCGATGGTCCCATAAGGAAAAACTAGGGTAACGGTGAATGGACCGGACCAACGGGATTTCAACTTGCCGGAAAATATTTTCTAACGTGAGTTAAAAAGCAACACTTGATCTCCAATGTTAAAAACCCGGTTTTTAATTTTTGAATCATGAAACTTTTTAGTCTTTTCTTTGTAAATCAATGAATTTTCATAAGCAATGTCTCTCAATTCATCTAATTCATTCAATTGCATTTTCTGGTGTTTTATTGTGGTCTCAATATCATCATTACAATGCTTAAGGGCCCAATAAGCTTTGTGTTCGAGTTCAATTGGCAAGTGACAATTCCTCCCATACACGAGCTTATAAGGAGTGCACCCGATGGGCGTCTTATGAGCGGTCCGAAAGGCCCATAAAGCATCGTCCAACTTATTCAACCAATATTGTCGGTTCTCTCCAATCGATCTTTCCAAGATCCTGTTCAACGCTCGGTTTGAAACCTCGACTTGCCCACTCGTTTGTGGGTGATAAGCCGTAGAAAGCCGATGTGTAACCCCATATTTCCTTAGGAACCTTTCGAATTGGTCATTACAAAAATGGGTACCACGATCGCTTATGATCGCACGAGGGGTTCCAAACCGAGAAAACAAGTTCTTCAAAAACTTGACTACCACACGAGCATCGTTCATGGGCAAATCCTTAGCTTCCACCCACTTGGATAGGTAGTCAATGGCGACAAGGATGTACTTATTACCACGAGATGATGGGAACGACCCTGATAACTCCCAAATCCAACATATTTTATTGGGCGTTATCCATACTTTTGTGCATGTATATTGGTTATATATATGATACTTTTGTGCATATTTGTGCCCAATTATGTTTGCAAGTGTTTGGGTAGCCAATTGAAGGAATGAAGTGTAAAACAACGCAAATGTGAAGATTAGTACGAGTACGAAGAATCCTAGTCAAGTTCAAGACCCGTGTACAAGTTACAAGCCTTTGAAGATCAAGTTCGGGTGCAAGAACAACTATTTCCAAGGAGCATACAAGTCAATCAGCATGAAGATGCCACCAACACCATCAAGTTGCCACTTGCATAACCATCAAAGAATCCACCAACATGATGAAGAAGCCACCAACTTTTGTGTAGGCAGAAATTATGTCTACATACATGCAAGATCATACAAGAAGCTTCTAGGCTTGCTTTGGCTCCAAAGACTTTTCTTTGGCTCCAAGTATTTGTCTTTGGCTCCAAGTCATGCATTCACTCCATGCCATTAACTTTGCCTATAAATAAGACCCTAAGGGTCATGCCTTTCAACAACAACTAATATATCTTATATACTTCTCAATATATCTTCATATCATCTCACAAATAACTCTCTCAACCTTATCCAGACCTCCATTCCAGGATTTGAGCAAGGTGGTGCAAGAAAAGTTACTTTTGAGGTCCGAAAAGCAAAGTTAACATCACGAAACTCTTAGGGATCATTACCGTAATCATTAGCAACATATTTCCACTTTGTAAGGATCTTGATTATGACTTGTAAGACTATTGTTTCAGAGTTTATTTCATCATTTGTTATGAGTAGCTAAATCTTATTCTACACTTGGTAGGATGATGTTTATGGTATGAAGTAGTTTTTGTGATTGTGATTTATGTTTGTTTCAATGTCAAGCTTTCCTATGAACAATTAGTACTTATGTTTCATGTGACAATTGTTATCAAAACATTATTTGTTGGTATAGATTTCATAGGTCGAAAGAGTTATTTTCTATCAATAAGTCATAGCCGGTTTGTCTATGATTGGCTATCTTTTGTATTGATCATTTCTTAAGAAGTTTTGATTGTCAAGAAACATAATTATAAGTGTTAGCAAATTTGTGAAACAACCGTGAATCGAATGTGTTGAAATTAGATTATGTCTTGAATTGAGTGATTGAGTCTAATTCTTGTTTTCTTTAACCAAGGTCTGGACGAAGATTGAAGCTTTTGAAAACAATAGATTGGATTATCCATCTACTTATCATAATAATATTTGTTAAACGTGTCATCACAATCATACCACTATGGATGCTCAAACTAGTCCTTACCAAGTGTTACCTTTAATCTTATTATTAATCTCATCAATTTTACTTGTTATTTGTTTGTCAACAATTGCTACAATCAACGATTATAGTTTTATTTTTGAATGATCATAGGTTTTCCAAATCCCCGTGAACGATCTCGGTATTACCACATAAAAGCTATACACAAACAAAAGGGTTATACTTGCCCGTGCGTTTTTAGTCAATCCGGTAATTCGTGTTATAAATTTAAAACTTCTTCTACAAATCCATCACACGACGGACGCATCAAGTTTTTGCCGCCGCTGCCGAGGATTTGATTGTGTTATTAGTTCCAAAATCATCCTATAATCAAATTCATTGTAGCGTTCTTGTTGCCAAAAAGCCCAAAAATAAAAAAAATAATAAAAAATAAAAAATTCAGCAAAATCACCTTTGCCGACCGGCTTCTTTAAAACAGTGCGCAACGTGTCGACCGACACGAGTAGAAGCCGACCGGCTTCTCTAAAAAAAAATTATCTTTTTATTTTGTTTAGTTTATTTAATTTCCTATTTACTTATTTTCCTATTAGTTATATTTTGTGTGTTTTTGTTACTTGTACTCTTTTTTTTTCAAAAGATCTTCAAGACTTGAATGAACACACGTTCTTCCAGTCAAGAATTGCTTAGTCCATACACCGATCCCGAAGGTTATATTCATCAATCTCGAAAGAAAAACCTCAAGAATCAACCCTTTGTTTCTTTTGAAAACCGAATTCCAAAAACCAAAAACCCACTATTTGATAATCTTTGAGATGCATTTGTCGTCTATAACGCATTTAACGATCTACCATTCCCAATGGCCGACAATCAATCAATGTGGGAAGCCAACCAAGTAGTAGCACCTACCCCCGAGGCTGCTATTGTTCAAGTTGAGCTTGGAGAAAACTTCACCGTGAAAGGTCATCACCTTTCAATGATCAAAGACCGCCAATTTAACGGCCGTACGCGGGCCGATCCGCATAAGCACATATCTAAATTTATAGAAATATGTGGCATGTTCCAATATGGAGCCGACGTCGATGGAGACGCTATAAAACTCAAACTCTTCCCATCATCTCTATCCTGAGATGCAAGAGTTTGGTATAACGAGTTGACTCCCGGTACCATTGAAACATGGGAACAAATGAGAACCGCTTTTGTGAGCCGATTCTTTCCACCCACCATGTACGAAAGACTCATGGGAGAAATCCGAGGTTTCGGCCAAATTCCACAAGAAACACTCATTGATGCGTGGAACCGAATGGAAGACCTACTTCGTAGTTTTCATGGACATGGTTTATTAAAAGGAACCATCTTCCAAATCTTTTATCATGGTCTAAATGAACCGACGCAAGCAATCTTTGACGCCGGTGGACTCTTTCTCTATAAGACTCCCAACGAATCATATCAATTGCTCGAGGACCGAGTTCTCTTAAAACTCGATTGGTCCAAAGATAACCGTTACAAACCTTTCAAGAAAACCGTTGCTTTCGTTGAAAGTAGCGAAAATTCTAAACTCATGGAAAAGATGGACGCTCTCACATCTAAATTCGACTCGCAGTTCTAAACTATCAAAGAAGAAATGAAAGAGATGTGAGGCGAATGTACTCTTTGTGGAGGACCACACCCATCTATGGAGTGTGGTGACACACCAATAAGAGAACCACCACAAGAAGCAAACTACGCCCAAGGATACCGAGTAGGTGGTTATCGAGGTAACTACTACGGCGTGAGTACCCCAAACGAGAAGAAACCCGAAGGATCGAACTTAGAGAAAACGTTGTTAGCTTATATAGAATCTCAAAAATCAACAAACACGTTCATTAAGAACCAATTCTTCGATCTCAAAGCCAACGTTGAAAGAGGACAAAGACACCACACCGCCACTATTAGTGATCTCGAAACCAAGATTGGTCAAATCAATTACCAATTGGCCAATCAACCAAGTGGTTCGTTGCCAAGCAACACTCAAACAAACCTAAAACCATCTACGGATAAACCATACCGCCCACCCTCCTCCCGTAATGAACATGTGAATGTCGTATTAACAAGGAGTGGGTTGAGTTATGATCCACCACAAAACCCAAACACCAATGCTCCCACTTTTGCCGACGAAAGTGAAGATGAAGCCGATGAGCCCGAGAAGGAAGAAACCTTTCCTCCTTTCAAACCCAAACCAAAACAAACCACACCAATTCCAACACCAACACCAAAGGCGTATACACCCAAAATTCCATGTCCTCAACGCCTACGAAAGGTTTAGATGGAGGCTTGTAATGCCAAATTTCTTAAGATGATAAAAGAAGTTAAGATCAACGTTCCCCTTGTTGATATCTTAACCGGCATGCCCAACTATGGGAAATTCCTCAAAGATCTTGTGAGCAACCATAGTAAGACGGAGCAAATCTCTGATGCCTTTCTGAATGAACTATGTTCTACAGCATTGCAAAGAAAACTTCCACCAAATCTCGGAGATCCGGGAAGCTTTCTCATACCATGTAACCTAGCTAACAATGTTGAATGTCATGCCTTGGATGATCTAGGCGCGAGTATCAATCTTATGCCATACTAATTATACAACAATACTTCAAACAATACTTTGAAACCTACAAGTATGAGTATACGTTTGGCTAACCACACCTACCAATATCCCATTGGGATAACCAAGAACATGCTTGTTCAAGTTGGCAAATTCAAATTTCCTGTCGACTTTGTAATCCTTGAAATGGAGGAAGACCATCACGTCCCTCTCATTTTAGGACGACCATTCTTGCACACCGCCAATGCAATAATTCTTGTAAAGAATAAAGAACTCAACCTTGGAGTTGGTGACGATCGAGTCACATTCTTAGTTGATAAAGCTATGCAACATTCTCACTCCAATGATGACACATGCTTCCGCGTGGATGTTATCGATGAAGTAACAGAAGAAGAGTTGGATGCATTGCTTGATGACAACGCACCATTCCAAACAACTTCAGAAAAGATTAGCGATACCGATCATGATCCTGACTTCAAAGTATTCATGGCTGTTGATTCTGAAGAAACTCTCGAAGAAGAGGAAAACAAACCCTTCGAAGTTTTGACTTCGAAGTCAAACTTTGTAGTTCACAAATCTATTTATGATTCATCGACGGATCTTGGATTAAAACCTCTTCCCAAACATCTCGAGTACGCTTATCTAGAGAAGGATTCACTTCTTTCGATGATTATCTCAGCCTCACTCGAGGAATATCAAAAGAAACGTCTTGTTTCTATGCTCAAAAACCACAAAGAAGCATTTGCATGGAAAACATCCGATATACCGGGAATTGATTCGCAATTTTGTAAACACAAGATCAATCTTGAAGACGATGCCAAGCCCGTTATTGAGAGGCAACACCGACTTAACCCAAACATGAAGGAGATTGTAAAAGCCAAAGTAATACAACTCCTTGAGGTAGGAATCATCTTTGCCATAGAAGATAGTCCTTGGGTTAGTCCTATTCACTGCGAACCTAAGAAAGGATGAATGACTCTTGTGACCAGCGAACATAACGAACTTGTTCCTACAAGAACCGTTACCGGTTGGTGTGTGTGTATTGATTACCGCAAATTAAATGATGCCACACGAAAAGATCATTTTCCTCTACCATTCATGGACCAAATGTTGGAAAGGCTAGAGGGGAACAAATTCTTTTATTTCCTCGATGTATTTTCCGGATATTTCCAAATACCTATCAAACCATCCAATCAAGACAAGACCACTTTCACGTGTCCTTTTGGAACATTTGCTTATAGGCGTATGCCTTTTGGTCTCTGCAATGCACCTGCGACTTTTCAATGGTGTATGATCACGATTTTTCAAGACATGATTTAAGTATCCATGGAAGTTTTCATGGATGATTTCTCAGTCTTCGGAAACTCATTCGAGTCTTGCCTTTTTAATCTAGAGCACATGCTCATCCGATGCAAACAAGCTAATCAGATGCAAACAAGCTCATCTCGTGCTCAATTGGGAGAAATGTCACTTTATGGTGACTGAAGGAATTATGCTTGGACAAAAAGTCTCTGGAGCCGGATTGGAAGTAGACAAGGCCAAGATCGAAGTGATATCCGAATTACCACCACCCACTAACGTTAAAGCCGTTAGAAGTTTTCAAGGTCATGCGGGATTCTACCGCTGATTTATAAAAGACTTTTCCAAAATCGCTAGACCGATGACCAAACTCCTTAAAAAAGACATATTCTTTGATTTCAACGAAGAATGCATAAAGGCATTTGAAAAGCTTAAAGACAAGTTAACGAATGCACCGATCATGGTTTCACCAGATTGGTCGCGACCGTTTGAACTTATGTGTGATGCAAGCGATTTCGCTGTAGGAGCCGTATTAGGACAACGCGAAGGAAAACATTTCCGTCCTATACATTTTGCGAGCAAAACTCTAAATAGTGGGCAGCTCAACTACACAATCACCGAGAAAGAACTACTTGTCGTAATTTTTGCTTTTGACAAATTTCGATCCTATCTCATGTTGTCAAAGACGATTGTATTCACCGACCATTCCGCGTTGAAATACTTATTCTCTAAACAAGATGCAAAGCCGCGTCTAATTAGATGGATTTTACTCCTCCAAGAATTTGACATTAAAATTCAAAACAATAAAGGATCCGAAAACGTCGCAGCCGATCATTTATCGTGACTTGAAAATCCACACATGGAAGAGTTAAGGGACGAAGATATCGATGACTATTTTCCCGATGAAACTCTTATGAAAATCTCCACGGACGAATCTTCGTGGTTTGCCGATTTTGGAAATTACCTAGTTGGAAGAATTCTAAGAAAAGGTTTAACCTATCACCAACGATGTAAATTCTTTTCCGACCTAAAACACTATTTCTGGGAAGATCCCTACCTTTTCAAGGTATGCCTCGATGGCATGATTAGGATATGTGTTTATGGTGCGAAAACAAGGAAGATCCTTAATGAATGTCATCATGGCCCTACTAGGGGACATTATGGTCCTTCCACCATCGCGAAAAAAGTGTTTGATGCTGGTTTCTATTGCCGAACAATTTTTAAAGAGGCCTATACTCTAGTCAAAAATTTTGATGCTTGCCAACGTACTGGTAGCCTCTCACGAAGAGATGAGATGCCTCAAAACAGCATCCAAGTTAGCGAAATATTTGACGTATGGGGAATTGATTTCATGGGACCCTTTCCCAAATCCCATAAGTTAGAATATATCTTAGTCGCTATTGATTACGTGTCCAAATGGGACGAAGCCGAAGCTTTACCCACGAACGATTCACGAGCCGTAATCAATTTTCTAAAAAAGCTTTTATCTCGTTATGGAATGCCGAAAGCTTTAATTAGCGATCGAGGTTCCCATTTCTTTAACAAACAAATGGAGAAAATCTTAAAGTGTTATGGAGTCACCCATCGCTTTGACACCACATATCATCCACAAACGAGTGGACAATTTAAGAATACCAACAGAGCCTTAAAACGAATACTCGAAAAAACGTTTAAGGACAATCCTTCCATTTGGTCAAGGAAACTTGACGACGCTCTATGGGCATTCCGAACAGCTTATAAGACACCAATTGGCAGAACACCTTATCGTTTATTGTACGGTAAAACGTGTCACTTGCCCTTCGAAATTGAGCACCGTGCTTATTGGGCATTGAGAAGCTGTAATCCCGATCTCAAAATCGCTGGAGAAACTGATTCTTGCAAATGCATGAACTCGATGAATTAAGACTCCAAGCTTATGAGAATTACAAATTATATAAAGCACGTACCAAAGCTTATCATGACAAGAAACTTCGAATCCGAAAAGAATTCAAGAAGGGAGACAAAGTTCTATTGTTTAATATGCGTTATAAATTCAAAGCTCCAAAGCTTAAACAAAAGTGGTACGGTCCTTTTATAGTAAAACATGGATACCCGTCCGGTTATGTTGAATTGTATGACAAGAATGGAGGAAGCTTCATTGTTAACGGACACCGTGTTAAACTATATCATGAGGAGTGGAGTGAACACTTTCCACTTGATAAAAATAAAGAAAACTAAAAAGAAGTAAGAGTCAGGCTGATGACTCAATAATAAAATAAGCGCTTCTCGGGAGGCAACCCGAGTGTTTTAATTTTTTGTTTAAAAGTGTGATTTTACTTTTTAAATAAATTCATGATTATACCCTACAATTTGTAACCAATGTTTTGCTTAAGTGTGAGGGAGTGTAGAATGAGTCGCTTTTATAAAAACCTATAAAAACCAAAAATAGAGTGTTTTTGTATTTTTGTGTGTTTTATCTTTTTTGTAGGTACCGCAAGTTGAAGGCGAAGACAAGACTCTTGTATGATACATGATACGCCCGCGATTCTGGTTTTTCTCTCATTCCTATACTTTTGTTTAGTTTCATCACATTGAGGACAATGCCAAACTTAAGTGTGAGGGGGTTGTAGGGAAGTCGGGAAAAAGATGCTTAATTGCCATATTTTTGGGCTATTTTAAAATTTTGTTCTGTTTGCCCTCGTAAATAAAAAAGTTTCAAGCAAATGTATATAAATAATCAAGAAAATATCCAATCGGTAATTTTTGAAAATTTGAGATATATTTTTGTGTCAAATTTACCCAAATCAAAATCTCATATAATAGTAGAAGAAAAATCCAAAAATAGGAGAAAGTTGCAAGTTCCATGTTTGTCAATACAACATGAACTTTGAAAGTATGTTGATCCATGGCTAGGAGTTTTAGCCAAGAAGAAAAAAAAAGAAGAAAAAGAAAAAAAAAGAAAGAAAAAAGTCAAAAGACAAATAAATAGCAAATGAGCTATAATGTTATGAAGTTGAAGGAAGAAGAAGAAATAAAAGGTATCGATTAGCCAATGTGCTAAGTCGTAATACATGTTGCTTCAATTCATATGTTAGTAATATAGTTAGAAATAAAAGACTTTCTAGATTTTTATGGGTATTAACTTTATATCTCAATTTTTCAACCTTAAAAACTTAAGTCGATGAGTTTTATCGTGTACCTGTACTTGGTAGACTAGCATCGAATTTTTATAAAATACATGTACCTTTAGATTTAAATTTTCTTTTCTTCTTGCTTGAGGGCAAGCAAAACTTAATTGTGAGTTGATTTGATAACGCCCAAATCCAACATATTTTATTGAGCGTTATCCGTACTTTTGTGCATGTATATTGGTTATATCTATGATACTTTTGTGCATATTTGTGCCCAATTGTGTTTGCAAGTGTTTGTGTAGCCAATTGTAGGAATGTAGTGTAAAACAACGCAAATGTGAAGATTAGTACGAGTACGAAGAATCCTAGTAAAGTTCAAGACCCGTGTACAAGTTACAAGCCTTTGAAGATCAAGTTCGGGTACAAGAAAAACTATTTCCAAGGAGCAGACAAGTCAATTAGCATGAAGATGCCACCAACACCATCAAGTTGCCACTTGCATAAATCATCAAAGAAGCCACCAACATGATGAAGAAGCCAGCAACTTTTGTGTAAGTAGAAATTATGTCTACATACATGCAAGATCATACAAGAAGCTTCTAGACTTGCTTTGGCTCCAAGCACTTCTCTTTGGCTCCAAGTATTTGTCTTTGGATCCAAGCCATGAATTCACTCCATGCCATCAACTTTGCCTAAAAATAAGACCCTAGGGGTCATGCCTTTCAACAACAACTAATATATCTTATATACTTCTCAATATCTCTTCGTATCATCTCACGAATAACTCTCTCAACCTTGTCCAAACCTCCATTCCCGGATTTGAGCAAGGTGGTGCAAGAAAAGTTACTTTTGGAGTCTGAAAAGCAAAGTTAACATCACGAAACTATTAGGGATCATTACCCTAATCATTAGCAACATATTTCTACTTTGTAAGGCTCTTGATTATGACTTATAAGACTATTATTTTAGAGTTTATTTCATCATTGTTATGAGTAGCTAAATCTTATTCTACACTTGGTAGGATGATGTTTGTTGTATGAAGTAGTGGTTGTGATTGTGATTTATGTTTGTTTCAATGTCAAGCTTTCCTATGAACCATTAGTACTTATGTTTCATGTGACAATTTTTATCAAAACTTAATTTGTTGGTAAAGATTTCATAGGTCGAAAGGGTAATTTTCTATCAACAAGTCATAACCGCTTTGTCTATGATTGGCTATCTTTTGTATTGATCATTTCTTAAGAAGTTTTGATTATCAAGAAACATAATTATAAGTGTTAGAAAATTCGTGAAACGACCGTGATCAAATGTGTTGAAATTGGATTAAGTCTTGAATTGTGTGATTGAGTCTAATGCTTGTTTTCTTTAACCAAGGTCTTGACAAAGATTGAAGCTTTTGAAAACAATAGATTGGATTATCCATCTAACTATCATAATCATATTTGTTAAACGTTTCATTACAATCATACCACTACGGATGCTCAAACTAGTCCTTACCAAGTGTTGCCTTTAATCTTATTATTAATCTCATCATTTTTACTTGTTATTTGTTTGTCAACAATTGCTACAATCAACGATTATAGTTTTATTTTTGAATGATCATAAGTTTTCCAAATCCCCGTGAACGATCTCGGTATTACCACATAAAATCTATACACAAACGAAAGGGTTATACTTGCCCGTGTGTTTTTAGTCAATCAGGTAATTCGTGTTATAAATTTAAAACTTGTTCTACAAATCCACCACACGACGGACGCATCAGGCCCCATAAAATCAATTCCCCAAACGTCAAAGATCTCACACACTTGGATGATGTTTTGTGGAATTTCATCGGTTTGTGAGGCTTTTCGTTGTCGTTGGCATGAGTCACACGACTTCACAAGTGCGTGTGCATCTCGGTAAATAGTAGGCCAAAAGAACCCGGCATCAAAGACCTTCTTAGCCGTCAGATTAGCACCATGATGATCACCCGTGGGTCCCTCGTGGCAAGCTCTAAGGATATTAGAAGCTTCGGTGCCAAATACACAACGTCGAATGATTTGATATGCACAAGTCCAAAAGAGGTAAGGGTCGTTCCAAAAGTAGAACTTGACGTCACGAAAGAATTTTTGTTTTTGTTGAGTCGTCATACCCTTGATGATGAAGTTGCCCGTATGGTAATTTGCGATGTCCGCAAACCATGGGGTAGATGAGTCAAGCTGAGAATTCATTACACCAAGTGTTTCGAGAGGAAATTTTTCGGTGATTTCCTTTGGCTCGTAAACACGTTGGTGAGGATCTTCTAAACGAGAAAGATGATCGGCCACTAGATTCTCGACTCCTTTTTTGTCAAGGAGTTCGACATCAAATTCTTGTAGGAGGAGAAGCCAACGAAGTAATTTCGGCTTTGCATCTTGTTTAGCCATGAGATACTTAATAGCCGAGTGATTCGTATACACTATGCATCGAGTCAAGACGAGGTAAGGTCAGAATTTCTCAAATGCATACACCAAGGCAAGGATTTCCTTTTCCGTTGTAGTATGCTTAAGTTGAGCCTCGGTCATCGTCTTGCTAGCATAGTAAATAGGCAAGAAGTGTTTTTCATGACGTTGCCCCAATACGGCCCCAATAGCGTAATCACTAGCATCACACATGAGTTCAAAGGGAAGGTTCCAATTGGGGGCAACAAGAATGGGAGCTTTGGTAAGTTTCCTCTTAAGGATTTCAAAGGCTCGTAAACAATCTTCGTTAAAGACAAAAGGAGCATCTTGTTCGAGGAGATGTGTAATAGGTCGAGAAATCTTCGAAAAATCCTTGATGAATCATCGATAAAAGCCCGTGTGGCCTAGGAAACTCCTAACTCCCTTGACGGTTTTGGGATGAGGTAATTTGGCGATGACGTCTACCTTAGCTTTGTCTACCTCAATCCCCGCTTTCGAGTCTTTGTGCCCTAAGACGATTCCTCCCTTAACCATGAAATGACATTTTTTCCAATTGAGCAAAAGGTTGGTTTCCTCACAATGTTTTAACATTCTCTCAAGATTTGACAAACACGAAGTGAACGAACAACCAAACACGGAAAAATCATCCATAAAGACTTCCATCGTCTTCTCGATCATGTCATGAAAAATAGCCATCATGCACCTTTGAAAGGTTCCCTATGCATTGCAAAGTCCGAATGGCATCCTAGGATAGGCAAATGTTCCATATGGACAGGTAAACGTAGTATTTTCTTGATCACGAGGATCGATGGGGATTTGGAAGTAACCAAAAAAACCATCTAAAAAGCAATAGAAATCCTTTCCCGCAAGACGCTCCAACATTTGGTCCATGAAGGGCAAGGGAAAATGGTCTTTACGAGTGGCGTCATTCAACTTATGATAGACGATGCACACCCTCCAACCGGTTACGAGTCGAGTTGGAATTAACTCGTTGGCATCGTTTGGAAAAACGGTCATTCCTCCCTTCTTAGGGACACAATAAATAGGACTCACCCAAGAGCTATCGGAAATAGGGTAAATCATTCCCGCGTCAAGGAGTTTAAGGACCTCCTTTTTGATGACGTCGTGATTTTGGGGGTCACCCTCCTTTGACATTGGATTGCGGGATTGTAGTCCTCCTACATTAAGATTTTTTGGGTACAAAATTTGGGATCAATCCCCTTAATTTCGAATAATTTCCACGCAATTTCCCCTTTGTGATCCTTTTGAACATCGATAAGTGTGGTTTTTTCAACATTTGAAAGATCTTTCCCAATAATCACCGGCAACTTATCGTCCTCCTCCAAGAATACGTATTCAAGATGAGGAGGTAAATCTTTCAACTCGAGGATAGGTGGTTCCTCAATTGAAGATTTATGCTCGATACTCATAACCTCCTCGGGTGGAGGAATTGGGAAATCGTTAAGAAAATCCTTGATAATCGAGAAGTCCTCATCGTTGTCGAGGTCTTCATCACAAGTACGTGGAACATCAAATTCTTCCAACGTAAAACCACCACCTTCAAATGGAGTGAAGGATGGTGTCGAATTATCAAGAATTGGATCAAGCATAGTGGGATTGTCACTATTTTCATCGTCACGAAAACCTAAAACTTCTTGTGAAAATTCCTCGCAAATAACGTCGATCATATCAACGAGGTTTATGGTCGCGATGGAATAAACATGAGAAATTGGAGAATTTTGAGTCGCGTTTATAACAAGTTCCTCGTCGTTGAAACGTAAGGTGATATTTCTAGCATACACATCAATCAATGCATAGACGTATCTAAAAACTAACGACCTAAAATAAGAGGAACTTGAGGATCCGTGGGAATATCAACAACGATAAAGTCTACCGGATAATATAACTTTCCCAGTTTCACAAAAACGTCTTCGGCCAACCCACATGCGGGAATAGTGGAATGATCGGCCAATTCGATAAACATTAGTGATGGAGTAAGATTAGGAAAATTGAGCGACTTGAAGATTGCCAGTGGCATCAAGTTAATGCTAGCACCAAGATCGGCCAAGGCATAGCATTCTACCATATCTTGGATAGCACATGGAATCAAGAATTTACCGGGATCACCGACTTTTTGAGGTATGTGGTTAAGATAAATCGATGAACAACTAGACAGTTGTTGAAATTTCTCCTTGTTGTTCAACATACTCTTAACGTTAGCGGCAAATCGAGGCATCATGATCAAAGCATCGGCAAAACTCACATTGAAATGCACGTCACGAAACATTTTCATAAAAAGCTCAAATTGGTAATTGTCGCGCTCTTGACGTTTCTCCTTACGAAGTCTCGATGGGTAAGGTAAGGGTGGTCTGGGTTGGGACATACGCATAGCCTTTGGAATCTCGGGTTCCAATGATGGTAAAGGGTCAACCGTAGGTGTGGTTTGAGCGGTACTTCGTGGGATTGGGACATGCTCCTTTTCGACCACCACCTCGGATTCTTCCTCACTTTCCTCCATCGTTAGAGCAATTGGTTGAGGAGTTGGCTCCTTAAAGGTCTTATCACTATGTGTGGTAATCACTTTCATCTCTCCTTTCGGGTTTGACACAGTGTTTACTAGGAAGACCACCCGAAGTAGAGGCTCTACTCATCACGATAGCATCTAAAAGCTATTTTCCGTCTTTTTACGTTCCTCCCTATCTTGCTCTTTCTCGGCTTTTTCATTTTGCTCCAACCTATGTAAGGCTTGTCCAGTCTTATGTTGACCTTGTTCCATTTTTTGTTGGTTTTGTTGGAGCCTAACCACATTCCCTTCCAATTTGTTACGTTGAGTTTCAAACTTAGCCCTTAGGTTACTAACATCATTTGCCATTTTTGTGTACCTATCATCGCTAGCCTTAAAATAGTTCCAAATCACTGGTGGAATGTCTTTTGGTAATGCATTTGAAAGCCCTTGATTAACATTTTGGAAATCATGATGTTTATTTTGATTTTGAAATTGACCACTAGTCCCTTGATTCCCATTGTTGTAATTGGTACCCTTATAGTTGTTCTTGTAACCACCTTGATTGTTTTGATAATTGTTATCATTTTGATTTGGTGGAAAACCCGGTGGAGTCAATTGATTAGTGCGGGTAACTTGACCGTTTTGGTTATAAGTTCCCGCGACCGCAAAGGCACTCGAAGTGTTACCACCGTTGGTATTGCACTCGGAGTAAACTTGAGCTCCACCACAATACATACAAGAAACCTCAACTGCTTTAGCCGTAGCGGTAGTGGGTTGTTCACCAACTTTAAACTCAATTAACAATCCTTTAAGCTTATCAAAAATCTTGTTTTCCAAATTAGCCTCGATTTGGCAAGCATCGATGGTATGAGACAATGAAGGCGAAGTCGAAGACAAAGTCTTATGAACACTCGACGTGCTACGAGGAATATAGACCTTAGACCTATTCTCAATGATCAACAACGCTTCCTCGACCAATTTATACAAAAAATTACCACCCGCCGCGGAATTAAGATAATCACGCTCATGATCGTTCAATCCATTGTAAACGTGTCAATTTGATACAAGTCGGAAAAACCATGATGAGTACATTCATGCAACATTTCCTTAAACCTATTCCAAGCCGTTGAAAAACTCTCATTATATTCTTGTGAAAATTTTGAAATCTTGTTTTTCAAATGCATAGTCTTAGAGGGCGGAAAAAATTGGTTCACGAACTTCGAAACGACATCCTTCCACGTCAATATAGAATTGGGTGGCTCTTTCTCTAACCAAATTTTAGCGGGCCCTGCTAAGGAATGCGGAAAAGCATCATCTTAATCGAGTCGTTAGAGACTTCCTTAAACTAGCAAGTGGCGGTAAGACGATTGAATTGGCGGATATGGTTGTGAGGGTTTTCCTTTTCATCACCACGGAATTTGTTGTTTTGGATCATCGACAACAAACCCGTCTTAACTTCAAAATTCTCCACAAGGATGGCGGGAATCACAATAGCCTCTCCATAACCCTCGGTGGGTACTTAAAGTAACTCCATCATAGTTCGATTATCCATGGTTGCTTCTTGTTCTACAATAGGTTCGTCAATAGGAGATTCCTCACTAGAAGGCGTTCCTTCCTTTTGGTTTCTACGTTTACGTGCACGTCTTGCTTGATTACGAGTAAGCATAAACGTCACGTACAACGTGGGGATGAGCAAAGAAGATTCTTTTTGGTGTTTTTAATTTTTCCAATTTTTTGTAGTTTTTGATTGTTTTTACTTTTTTTGATTTTGGTGAATGTATTAAGCAGACAAAAATCTACAAATCTCTCCTCAAATCAAATCTCTTTATTAAAGGAGCCTCAAGTAATGAAAACGATCACGTGAAGTGAACGCCTTCGATGACTTTAGAACGTTGGTGGAACACCAAAACGTTCAAGAGGGTTTAATCAATTGAAACCAAGAAAATATATATGATACTTAGATAATACTTTGGTTGGCAAACCCTTGATTAGCCCTTTTTATCTAAACATGCACAAGCAAGCGGGGAAACGAAGCGACGCAAAGCACTTAAGAGCCTTTTTCCTTAGGGTCTATTTTATAATACCCGCCTTATACCAACCTTATAGTTTGTGTTTGTCAAAATTAAGCTTCACAAAAGTAATTATCTATTTTGCCTTTTTTCTTTGTTTGAGATTCGAATACAATGATCGAGTGATGAAATCCCAAATCAAGGTTGTGTTTTCATACTTTTGGAGTACTTATGAATTTATTGTTCTACGTATACAATATAGTAATATTCACACAAAAAACGAAAACCGATAATACGTATTAGTAGAGTGCTACTAATACAAATAGATATTATGGCTAATATAAAAACAACAATTTTTCAAATCAAAACACAACACTCCTCCTCGGTAGCGGCGCCAAAATGATAGTTTAGTTTTACAACCTTGTTTAGGAAAACAAAGCGTAATTAGGGTAAGTACGACGGTTTAGGAAAACCGTGCACAAATGACCCAAAGTGGGATCATTCTCAACGAGGCTAGTGTGTTGTGAAAGAAATGATTAACTTTTTTAATTATGATTAAGAAGAAAGAAAAGAGAAAATGATGGCGGTTACGATTCTAAATTAAACTACGACGAATGACAAAACCGTAAAAACTGTAAAACGTGACGAAATTTAAAATTTAATCTAAAAAACAACTAAAAATAAAAACAAATCTAGAATAATATAAATAAGAACAAAATTTTGACAAAAATACTTTAACACGTATTTCTAATTTAATATTCAATTTTAAATGCTATTTAAAGCCTTAAAATTCAATAAAACTAAAAATAAATTGAAGATATGATTTTATCCAATTAGAACCTTACTTATGTTACATAAAAGCAAAAAATTATTTTTCTTGAATTTTTTGAAACTAATTTTCTATTTTTTATTGACTAAAAACACTTTTTAAATCAAAATAATGATTAAAATTAATAAAATAATGCTAAAATTAATTTAACTTTTCTAAAAATCCTATTTTATGATACTAAACAGTAGAAGAAAGAAAAAGTTTAGAAAAAATTATCTTTACCACTAAAAGACAAAACAGCTTAATTAAAAATCTATTTAAACTCAAATTAATTCTAAAAAATAATTAAAAACAGTGAACGGTGAAATTTTTTAACTAAAAATCTTAAATTAATATTCTGAAATTAGGAAAATTGGAAAAACTAAAAAATGATACTTTTTTGCACTACATGACAAAACTCAGATTAATTAAAAACCAATTTAACTAAAAATAATTATAGAAAATGATTAAATAAAAATGATACTTTCTTTTGTGAAAATCTTAAAATACTTAACTTAAAACAACAAAATTGAAAAAACAGAATCTCAACACTTTTTAACACTAAATGACAAAAACAGAATAATTAAAAATCTAATTTAAATTCAAAATAATGTAAATAATAGTAAACTAATCAGTTAATTAAAATTACTTCTTCTAAAATTTCTAAAATAATTCAAAGATTATGACAAAAACTTAAAATCTTAAAAACTAGGGTTTTCAAACACTAAAGAAAAAATCCAAAGAACTGACAGTGACATGTGATGTTACTTTTGTCATATATACTAGAAGTGTCTAGTTATCCTCTGTCAGTGGGAACAAGGGTTCCCACTGCTATTCACAGAAAGTGAATATTGATGATTTTGAGCTTGTATGATGGTTGTTTTGGACAAAGAGGGCACCCCACAAGTCAGTGGACTTGTGAGAGTCACAATTAGCAAAAAAAACAAATAGAACCAACCACAAATGACACAAGAAAGAAAAATATCCAAATAACAGTCAACAGGCAAAGCAGTTATAGCTGAGGCAAACAAAAAAGGTGTAATGCAAATAAAATCTATCCATTCAATTAAAAACTCAGGTTTATAGCAATAAAATCACAAATCTTAATTAGTCATGGCAAGATTGACAAATCTCATGCATATAATTGTGATATTATTGTTGTTATTGACTCCTTGTGATCCACTGATCACTTGGGTGCCTTTGCTTAACCTGAATCCAACAAAAGGTCACATAAGACAAAAAGTCAAAGAAGTCAAGCAGTGTCAACTCCTTTCCCCTGTTGCTAGCAGCTGCTAGTGTTATTTGATCAATAGCTTATTCATAAGCCATTTTGGCTTATCCAGACTTGCAACAACTTATTTTTTGTGATAGATCTTCCTTATTTGACCCATTAAACTAATCTGGAGCATATTAGGGTTTGACTTTTAAGTTTCACTAGAAAACCAAACAGTTTGACTTTTACATAAGTGCTTATTTTCTTATTCCAGCTTATTCTTTGTGCTTATTGGAAAACTTTTTGATTATTTTGCTTAATTAAGTCATTAAAACCTTTTGCAAGTTGAATCAACACTTGAGGTAGCCTAGAACTCAAAAACGACTATTTTGTCGTTTTCTATAGAGAGCTTTGGCTTATTTCAGGCTTATTTCTTGTGCTTTTTCAAAATTTCTTTTCACATATCGCTTTGGTAACTCAAAAGAAGCTTGTGTGTCAAGTTAAAGCTTATGGCATTAGCTTATGGCTTAATGGGCCAAAAAGCCTATTAAGAATAAGTTGTTGACAATTAAGCTGTGATAAGCACATTTTCAGCTTTTGGGCCTTTAGAGTTTTGTGCTTAAAATCAAATTTTGAGTCAAGTAGGTGATTTTGGGCTTATTTGGTGGACTTTTTCTTATTGGGCCAGTTTCAAGCCCACTAAGGGATTGTTTTTTATTTTAGCCTATTTTAAGGCCCAATAGGGGTATTTTGGTAATTTCAAGTTCATTTATGTGTTTATTAGGTTAAAATAAACTAGTTTGCAACTTTTTAGATTTTTTATAAGTTTTGGATTTTTATCAATATTTTATTAATATTTTATTAATATTTTATTATTAAAAAGTAAAATTTAGATTTTTGCAAGTTTTTCATTTTTCTTGGTTCAAATACATTAAGTTAGGAATTTTAGAATTTTTAGATTAATTTTTGTGTCATTAGATTATTTTTAGAATTATTTTAAGTTTTTATAGTTTTTAATCATTTTTAAATAGTTTTAATTAATTCTAAAATTTTCAAAAATAGTTTTAAATTTAGTTAAGTCATTTTAGAGGTTTACAAAGTGAAAAATCTCATTTTGGGATTTATGTTAATTAAATTGATTTTTGGGCTTTAATTAGCATTAAAAAATTAATATTTAATTAAATAAATGGTTTGAGTGATTTTTTATTTTTTGTAAACTCTAATTACATTTTTTAGGATTTATTTCAATTTTTTAAGGTAATTTTTAAAATTAGTCACTTTTTACGGTATTACGTGCACGACTTCGTCTTAGTGTAATTCATAATCATAACCGTCATTCTTTTCTAATCTCTTTTCTATTTTTCTTTCTTCATAAACATAATGATTGTGATTATGTTACATAATCACAATAATTAATCAATTCTTACACAACACACTAGCCTCCTTGAGAACGATCCCCACTTTGGGTCATCTACTTGTGGTTTTCCTAAACTAGTTGTTAACGCTTGCCCAAATTACCACCATGATTTTGGCGCCGCTGCCGGGGAGGCGTGTTGTGTTTTAATTTGAACAATTGTTGTTTTTATACTAGCCATAATAGCTAATTGTATTAGTAGCACTCTACTAATACGTATTATCGGTTTTTTGTTTTTTGTGTGAATATTACTATATTGTGTGCATAGAACAATAAATTCACAAGTACTCCAAAAGTGTGAAAACACAACCTTGATTCGGGATTTCATCACTCGATCATTGTATTCGAATCTCAAACAAGAAAAAAGGCAAAAAAGATAATTACTTTCGTGAAGCTTAATTCTGACAAACACAAACTATTAGGTGGGTATAAGGCTGGTATTATAAATATACCATAAGGAAAAAGGCTCTTACGTGCTTCGCGCCGCCTCGGTTCCCTGCTTGCTTGTGCGTGTTTAGATAAAAAGGGCTAATCAAGGGTTTGCCAACCAAAGTATTATCTACATATCATATATATTTTCTTGGTTTCATTTGATTAAACCCTCTTGAACGTTTTGGTGTTCCACCAACGTTCTAAAGTCATCGAAGGCGTTCACTTCACCTGATTGTTTTCATTCCTTGAGGCTCCTTTAATCAAGAGATTTGATTTAAGGTAGAGATTTGTAGATTTTTATCTACTTAATACATTCATCAAAATCCAAAAAAAGTAAAAACAATCAAAAACCACAAAAAATTGGAAAAATTAAAAACACCAAAAAGAATCTTCTTTGCTCAACCCCACGCTGTACGTGACGTTTATGCTTATTCGTAATCAAGCAAGACGTGCACGTAAACGAAAAAACCGAAAGGAGACCACACCTAACCTTTCTAGTGAGGAGTCTCCTATTGACAAACCTATTGTAGAAGAAGAACCAACCATGGCAAATCGAACTATGATGGAGTTACTTCAAGCACCCACCGAGGGTTATGGAGAGGCGATTGTTATTCCCACCATCCTTGCGGAGAATTTTGAAGTGAAAATGGGTTTGTTGTGGATGATCCAAAACAACAAATTCCGTGGTGATGAAAAGGATAACCCGCACAACTATATCCGTTAATTCAATCGTCTTACCGCCACTTGTAAGTTTAAGGATTTTGCTAATGATTCGATTAAGATGATGATTTTATCGTATTCCTTAGCGGGGCCCGCTAAAATTTGGTTAGAGAAAGAGCCACCCAATTCTATATTGACGTGGAAGGATCTCGTTTCAAAGTTTGTGAACAAATTTTTTCTGCCCTCTAAGACTACGCATTTGAAAAACGAGATTTCAAAATTTTCAAAAATATTTAATGAGAGTTTTTCTCTGGCTTGGAATCGGTTTAAGGAAATGTTACATGAGTGTCCTCATCACGGTTTTTCTGACTTGCATCAAATTGACACGTTTTACAATGGATTGAATGATCATGAGAGAGAATATCTTAATGCCGCCGCATGTGGTAATTTGTTGTGTAGAACGGTTGAGGAAGCGTTGTTGATTATTGAGAATAGGTCTAAAGTCTATAGTCCTCGTAACACATCGAGTGTTCGTAAGGCTTCGTCTTCGGCTTCACCTTCATTGTCCAATACCATCGATGCTTGTCAAATTGAGGCGAACTTGTAAAACTAAATCTTTGATAAGCTTAAAGGTCTTTTAATTGAATTCAAAGTTGGTGAAAAAAGTTCTCCAGCTACGGCTAAAGCGGTTGAGGTTTCTTGCATGTATTGTGGTGGAGGTCATGATTTCTTCGAGTGCATTACAAACGGTGGTAACATTTCGAGTGCCTACGCGGCCACGGGAACTTACAAGCAAAACGGTCAACTTACCCGCTCTAATCAAATGACTCCACCGGGTTTTGCTCCCAATCAAAATGCTAACAACAACAATAGAAACAATAAAGTTGGTTTCAAAAACAATTACAAAGGGAACAACTATGGGAATCAAGGGGCTAATTGTTAGCCCTATATTTTATATAGTCGAACAAGAATGTAATAGGTCATCTTAGTCGTTAAATGGTTTTGTATTGTAATAGGTTAGTCGGGAAAACCGGGCTTGGACTTTAAGCTAATATTAAACAAAGCCAAGCCCGGCCCAAGATGAAGCCCACAAAGGCCTTAGAGCCGTGGCATATATAACCCTCTTCCACATGTGGAGAAGGGTGTTGGTTACCATTTTACTTCCTCTCTCTAAAGTGATTAACCTTCCAAATTCTCTCTTGTTTCTCTCTCTACTTTCTTCTCTTTCTCTCTCTAAATATCTCTTCTAAATCTTGTGTTATGGATTGAATGGGATTAACATTTGGTATCAGAGCTTTCTTGAGATATTCAGGCTTGACAAAACTCGTTTTCATATTTCTATTGAGCATATTCATAGTTTGAATAGACTGACCCGTTTTGTAAACAATGTTGTTTAACGTGTCGACTCTCTTTTCCAAAGCAAGAATTTTTTCAATATCCTTTTCTTCAAGAGTTTTATAAAGCTCAGTTTGTTCTTTGTTAACCGACTCTAATTCGATAATTTGGAGTTTATGTAGCAGCAGTTGTTCTTCAAGTTCCGATATCTTCTGTTTTGACATATGAATTTCGTGTGTTACTTCAGAACAATATTGTTCGTTGAGCACCTTACGTTCATATACCAAACCATTAGCTATTGCAACCCGTCGATCAGCTTCTTTTACATAATCACACTCTTTAAGCTTGTTTATCTCCTCGGCTAAGGATGCGTTTGCTTGCTTCAAACGTTTATTAGCTTCTTTGTTTTCATCAATTTCACGTTTTAAAGAGTCAATAATAGACGCAAGCAAATCACGGTCCTCATCCGAGTCAGTATCCTGAACAGCTTTTTCGTCATCATTACACATATGCTGTGAATCCGTAGAGATATTGTTATCCTCCGTGTCCATTACATATGTGTCATTGATGCTTTCGGGTTGCTCAGGATGTCGTCGTTCATTAGCAAACACATTATAGTTATCATGTGATGGTACCTTTTCAAGTGGCTCAGAATCATAGATGGGTCCAGAAGTATCATCAGTCTTTGGGATCACTTCTTGAATCTTTGCCATGTACACATAATGTGCCTCTAACTCTTGATCATCGGCTTCATCATCAGTGTCATCACGCCAGTCAACTTCATCTGCTGTTAGTGGAATTCCTGCTTCTTCTTTCTTACACAGCAGCATCTTTTCCTTGTGATACCCTGAGTCCTTAACCCGTTTTGGTTTCTTGCATTCCCTAGCCATGTGCCCAAATCCCTTGCAGTTGAAGCATTGAATCCCAGTCTTTCGCACAACCGGAGTGCCTACAGTATCTCTAGCCCCAACTTGATTCAGCATCCTCTGATTATCATACCTAGGTGCATGATCAACTTCCTTATATCTAGCATTGGATGATGATCTGAGGTTATTGTTGGTAGGTTTGTAGATCTTCTTATAAGTTGTGGTGAGTAAAGACATGAGTTATTCAATCTTCTTGTCCTTTGAAGTTTGTTCATCATCAATGTCTCCATCTGACTCGGTGTCATACTTTGGAGGTGGATTGGGGACAATTGCTTTTGCTTTGTGTTTAGCAGCAGCTAGAGGTTTGGTGGATGAGCTTGATGACTTTGAGGAATGAGTAAGTGGTTGTTGACGGGGAACGGGTTTTGTTGAAGTAGCAGCCACAAAAGCAATAGAATTAGTAGACCGTTCTGCCTTTTCAGCCCTTAGTTCATTCACTTCATTCTGATGTTGTTTCAAGATATCATAAAGTTTGTGATAGGAGATGGTCTTGATATGTTCCCTTTGTTTAACCAAGGTCACAAACCTTTGCCATTCCGGTTTGAGTTGAAGTAGAAACTGAACATTTGCATGATGATTGGAGATGGTGCACTGATTTCTGACAAGCTCATTCATCATTTTGTAGAATCTCGAGTAATATGAGTCAATGGATTCACCATCTTCAGATGTGAATTTTCCAAACTCCCAAAGTAGATTAGTCTCGAGATCTTGAACATTGATTGACTCACCTTGCTTCAATCGATGAATTGCATTCCACATTTCCATAGCATTAGGACATGCATCAACTGTGGAATAGATATCGTTATCATATCCAGTGAGTATGAAATTTACAGCATCAACTTCAGCTTAGAGGAGATTCTTTTTCTCAGCAGAACATGTGTCAAAATCCTCCATAGCTCGTATAGTTGATGAAGTACCATCCTCTGCCTGTGTGGTAATTGGGCTGAATTCAAAAACTGGAGGTGGATTCTCAACGCAGTGACGAAGAGCAGTTCGGTTTTCTTTTCCGTCGAGAAATCTGAGAAAATGAGATCTCCATTGAACGTAGCAACCGGCAGTGAGCACAGGTGGATTACCGTTGCCACCTTGTTCCAAACGAATTTGATTAGCAGTTGCAATGTTGATGTTGTTGTTAGACATGGTGAATACTTGTGAATGAATTGCAGATCTTAATAGATTTGTTGTGATGTTGTGTGGTTAAAATTGAAATTTCGAAAATTCAAAAAAAAAATTTCTCAGTCCGACAATAAATTCCTCAGTCTGACAAAACGATAAGCCGAAAAATTTTGTATCGCCAAATTTTGAATTCGAGTTATAAATAGCCAAAAACTAATAGGGAAAAAGTTGATTTTACTTGACCTAAAAATTTAAACTTTTTTTTTTCTTTTTTTTTTAATCTTCGTGTAAACGATGTTCCGAAACTAGTCTAGATAGTGGCTAAGTCTAAAAATTACTCAAACAAAATATCCTTCGGAATGTCCATCGGAATAACCTTGTCGGAATGTCCTTGATCGGAATACCCTTGTCGGAATAACCTTGTCGGAATAAACCCTATCGGAATACGCTGATCGAAATATCCCTAATCGGAATACCCTTGTCGGAATAACCTTGTCGGAATGTCCCTATCGGAATGCCAAATCGGAATGGCCAAATCGGAATTCCAAATCGGAATGGCCAAATCGGAATGCTCAGATCAGAATGTCAAATCGGAAAGCTCAGATCGGAATGTCAAATCGGAAGATTCAAATTACCAAGCCTGCTCTTTATGATATCGGTTGTTATGTTGATAATCTTGCTCTTATGCTTTCCCCTGACTGCGACGAAATCATTCGCCAACAAGAAGAAAGTCGATCGAACTTAAGTGATTTGATAAACCTTTCTGATTCTAACACTCATATTAAGTTTGTCCCTCAAAAAGAACTTTCAAAAGAACAAAAGATGTATAATAGTGTTCCACCACCAAGTGATGAACCACAAAAGAAAGTTTCTTTAAAAAGGAGTTTCAAAAAGCAATCATTTTTGTTAGAAAAGCAAATTTTCGATGAAAAACGTAAATGGGATGAGAAAAGCAAAAGTGTTCAGCAATTTGAGTTTATAAAACAAGGGGTTTCAAATTTGTACAAAGATGTCGTCGACTATGAAAAGGTTTCTAGGGATACCATTTGGAACATTAAACCTAACCGACAAGTAGAATTCGTCATTCAACAATGCGTTGTTCCAACCATTGATGATCTTTCAAAAAATGTGGAAATGTTTTATAATGTTCTCACTGAGGAAATGTTAACTGATTTAAGCTATGTCAAATCTCTTGAAGATGAAGTTGATTTTCTTCAAATTAAATTAAAGACACAAAAACACCAACTTTCTAACGAAATTGATCGACTTTCTAAGGAATACTTTTATGCTGACCATATGAATGCTATACTTGGTGTGTATACCGATCTTGATCAATATTGTCATGTAGCATGTCTAGTGTCAGAATCGGACGAGAAATGTCGCAATCCTGAAGTAGAGCTTTCAAAACAAATTCAGTCATACAACAAACTTTCGAAAAGTTTTTCTCAACTTGAGAAACACTCCATTTCTCTTGAACTTGCTTTACAAAAAGGTGAAAAATCTCATAATCATAAAAAGTGTCAAGAAATGTCAGCTTCTTCGTTTCGTCTACTAAATGAAAAAGATTTCGAAATAAATGATTTGAAAGCTCAGCTAAAAGAAAGGGACATAGCCATAAGTGAGTTACAGAAACTCATTGAGAAAATCAAAGGAAAGTCTGTTTTGGGTAAACCATCCGCCGTTCGTCAACCGAATGCGGTTAAATGCCCTAAATCATCTATATTGGGACAATCCCCACAGACTTTGCCTAAGATAGGAAATGATAAGAGTACAAATGTGATAGCACCAGGAATGTATAAGATGAACACTAAGCCCACTCAAACTGGAACATCGAGGTTACCTGAGAATATTAGGAAAACTAATCAATGTGTGTCTTCTTCTACAGGAGTAATCCCCACTACTAGCGTTAGCGGACCACAGCTTAAGAGCAATAGAATGCAAGATAAGGTCATGCCTAACAATAGTCAAGGAAAGAAGTTGGAAGTAGAAGACCACCATAGGAATTTTAAGTTTTCTAAGAATAAAACGTCTATAACTGCATGTAATGACAGTTTAAATGCTAAGACCTCGAATGTTGAATTTTTTTGTATTGAATGTGGCAAATGTGTTCGTACTTTCAATCATGATGCTTGTGCTCTTAATCATAATGGCGTGAATACTAGAACTAGGAAGCCTATTCGTATGCCCACTAGTACTAGTGAACCCACAAGAACTTTGAACCAATCCACTACTCTACGTAAACAAAGCAGGTTAAAGAAGCTTTATGAGAACATGATTAGGACATGTACACGGGGGTATTCAAGATTTACACCACCCGGATACAGATGGGTACCTAAGACAACCCCCATTCTAATTGGGTCTATGAATGTTAGATTGCCTTTAGAATCTAGGTCCACTACTATTTTGGAACCCGTTTCTATCAAGGGATCCCATTTGTCAAATGCTACATTGTCTTCTAATTCTTCTGCAGCTCGTCGAAATCATCCTATTCATAATGGACTCCGGGTGCACAAAGCACATGACGGGCAATCTCATGCTTCTCATTAACTTCGTGGAGAAGTTTCTGGGTACGGTACGGTTTGGAAATGATCAATTTGCACCGATACTCGGATATGGAGACTTGGTTCAAGGGAATATCACTATAAAACGGGTTTATTACGTCGAGGGACTGAATCACAATTTATTCTCGGTTGGTCAATTTTGTGATGCGGATTTGGAAGTGGCTTTTCGGAAATCTACTTGCTATGTTAGAGACTACGATGGGAATGACCTTCTTACAGGTTATCGTGGTTCTGATCTCTACACAGTAACTATTCAAGACACATCTTCAACAAATCCAATTTGCTTAATGGCTAAAGCTTCATCATCTCAAGCATGGTTATGGCATCAACGATTGTCACATCTCAACTTTGACACCATCAACTTGCTTTCGAAAAATGATATTGTGACTGGTCTCCCAAAGTTAAAATTCGTCAAAGACCATCTTTGTTCTTCTTCTGAGTTGGGGAAAGCAAAACGGAAGTCTTTCAAAACAAAGACTACCCCAAGCTCAAAAGGACGATTGGAACTTTTACACATGGATTTATGTGGTCCCATGCGTGTAGAGAGTATTAACGGGAAAAAGTATATTCTCGTGATTGTTGATGATTACTCTAGATACACATGGACTTTCTTCTTAAGGTCCAAAGATGAAACACCAGAGGTTCTCAAAAACTTTCTCAAGATGATACAACACAATCTTCAAGCTCAAGTCTTAACCGTAAGAACGGATAGGGGTACTGAATTTTTGAACAAGAACTTGCAATCTTACTTTCAAGAAGAAGGCATCGAACATCAAACGTCTATTGCTCGAACTCCTGAACAAAACGGCGTTGTCGAAAGGAGGAACCGTACTTTGGTTGAGGCTGCTCGAACAATGCTTTCTGCTTCAAAATTACCGCTATTCTTCTGGGCTGAAGCAATTGCAACTGCCTGTTATACTCAGAATCGTTCTCTCGTCATCCCTAGAAATGAAAAGACACCTTACCACATCATCAATGGCAGGAAACCTACTGTCAAATTCATTCACGTATTTGGATCTTTATGCTACATCCTTAAAGACGGTGAGAATCCCGACAAGATAAAAGAAAAAGGTGATGCATGTATTTTTGTGGGGTATGCTACATTGTCGAAAGAATATCGAGTCTATAACAAGAGAACAAAGATTATTGTCGAAACAATTCATGTGAACTTTGACGAATTGCCACAGATGGTACTTGATCACAACAGCTCAAGTCCCGCTCCTCAATGTCCAGCAATGGCACCTACACACAACAGTGTACGTCTCGTGCAAGAATGTCAAGAAAATACTCCTACAGCAGACTCGACGGATACGACACAAATGAATGAGTTGGTTGATTTATATGATCCAATGTTTGATGAATATTACTATGGAAACAATCAAGTTGTGTCAAAGCCTTCCGCTGTCAATACTGCTGATGCACCCGCACAAAGTCAACAAGACACAACTACATCTACTTCAACAACCGTTGCTCAAGAGGCAATTCCAGTGGATACTCAACAAACTCAAGAAACAGTCATACAACCAACATCACCAACCGTCTATGCTGAAGGAGGAAACAACAATCAAGCAGTCGATGCACAACCTGACAAAGAAGAATTTATCAATCCGTTCGATACACCGATACACGAAGTCGGAGAGTCTTCTAATCAACATGTTGATCCGTCCAACATGCATACATTCTACCAACCATATCCATCCACTCACCATTGGACACGTGATCATCCATTGGAGCAAGTCATTGGAAATCCTTCACAACCGGTTCGAACACGCAAACAACTCGAAACCGATGGCGATGTGTGTATGTATGCACTCACCCTGAGTTTAACTGTACCTACAAACATGAAACAAGCCATGACTGATCATGCGTGGATTGAATCAATGCAAGACGAAATTCATCAGTTTGAACGCCTAAATGTTTGGGAACTTGTTGACCGACCCTATGGAATGTCAATTTTAGATTTCAAATAGATCTGGAAAAACAAACTGGATGAAGAACAAACCATCATCAAAAACAAATCTCGTCTTGTGGTTAAGGGGTATCGTCAATAAGAAGGCATTGACTACGATGAATCATTCGCTCCAGTCGCTCGTTTGGAAGCAGTCAGGATATTCCTTGCTTATGCTGCACATAAGGGCTTCACGGTTTTTCAGATGGACGTTAAAACTGCTTTTCTCAACGGTCATTTGAAGGAAGAAGTGTATGTGAATCAGCCTGAAGGATTCATCGATCCTCATCATCTTGACAAAGTCAATCGTCTCAAGAAGGCTGTATATGGACTTAGACAAGCTCCAAGGGCATGGTACGAAGAACTTTCAAACTTCTTGGTGTCCAAAGGATTCTCTAAAGGTTCTATTGGTCCTACTCTCTTTACTAATAAATATGGGGATGACAAAATGCTGGTGCAAGTTTATGTTGATGACATTATTTTTGGTTCTACGAACCCAAAACTTTCAAAACGTTTTGAAAAATTAATGCACAGCAGATTTGAAATGTCAATAATGGGGGAGCTAAAATTCTTTTTAGGCCTCCAGATTCATCAATCCCACCGTGGTATCTTCATTAACCAAGCTAAGTATGCTCAAGAGATACTTAAAAAGCATGGTATGACCTCATGTGCTCGCGTTGGTACACCATTGTCGACCACATCCCTAGACGCTGACTTGTACTCATATCCCGTAGATCAAACGCGATATCGCAGTATGATCGGGTCACTTATGTACCTTACAGCCAGCAGGCCTGATATTCATCATGCCACATGCTATTGTGCACGATATCAAGCCAGACCTACTCAAAAGCACCTCAAAGAGGTTAAACGGATCTTTCGGTACCTTAAGAATACTATTCACATGGGACTCTGGTATCCGAGGGAAACCGGTTTTCATCTAACGGCTTTTTCAGATTCTGATCACGCAGGTTGTCTTGATAGTCGTAAAAGCACTTCTGGTAGCATACAATTTCTAGGAGAAGACAAGCTTGTCAGTTGGTCGTCAAAGAAGCAGGATTGCACTTCGCTCTCATCAACTGAAGCAGAATATGTGGCTCTATCCGCGTGTTGTGCTCAAGTCCTCTGGATGAGAACTCAACTCACAGATTATGGCTTCCACTTTGATAAAATACCTATGTATTGTGACTCAATGTCGGCCATAGCCATATCTTGCAATCCGGTTCAACACTCACACACCAAGCACATCGATGTCAGATATCACTTCATCAAGGAACAAGTGGAACGCGGCATCGTGGAATTATACTTTGTCATAACTGAGTACCAGCTGGCAGACTTGTTTACAAAAGCTCTCTCGAAAGATAGGTTTGCGTATCTCGTTGGCCGTCTTGGTATGAAGTACATGACTCCAGAAGACTTGGAGGTTTTGGCAAATGAAGCTGCTTGATATTCTCTCATAATGACTTCTAAGCGCATCACAGCTTAGGACTCGGACCTCAAATAAGGAAAGTTTATCTCGGACGATAACTTATCCTTCTTAACGAGAAAATCAAATTTCTCGGTCATGAGCTTCTCATAAAAGCATTCAAAGTTTTTAAGTTCATGAAAAACGATTTCTAAGTAAATGTCAGCTTAGAACTCGAATTTCAACTTAAGGAAAGTTTATCACGGATGATATCTTATCCTTCACAACGGGAAATTTATTTTTCTCGGTCATGAGGTAGTCACAAAACAATCAAAGTTTTGAGCTAATGAAAAACGGACCCGAAAGGGGAGTGTACGTTTCAGTGCACTTTCCCTAAGCAATAGAAGAGAAGTCTTCTATCCTGATTATTTTAAAACCGTTGAACACAATTTTTCAAGACTTTCTCAAAAGGTTTTTCTAAATATTTCAAAATTGTGTGTTCAACACTCCCTTCCTCATAATAGGTTTTTATCTCAAAATGTCATATGTTATTTTGATCACTTTTTGAGGGGGAGCGTTTTAAAATCAAGCCTTTTAATGTTGTTGGGTACATCTCTAAAATTGTCACATTTTCTGTATCCAACACATTCCGAAAATGTGATTAAATCTGTCATATATATTATCGGTAAAGGCATCTCAACTCCGTACCTAAACATATTTTGTGGTGTCGTTTTTCTAAAATTTTGTCAAATTTTGTTTCAAGACACACATATATTGTTGAGGGGGAGCGTCCCGACTGAAAATGTTCCATGATCCATGCGTGCACACATGTTTCTCTCCCGTCGATTTTTCGGAAATTGTCTTATTTTAATCTATTGGTATCTCTAATATTATATTTTTATATTAGAGATAGGGGGAGAAAATGTGATTAAAATGTAATATATCGCAACAAGTGATCTTAAAGACTCAAGTGCAACTCTTTCCTTCACATGCCAAACTATTTTGTATATCGATGCATGTGTGTAGAGGGAGCTTTTCGAAAAGATAAAACTTTCAAAGTGTTAAAGTTTTGATTCTTATCAAGCAATTTGAATAGTTTTCAATTGTTTTATGGTTACGATCTTTACCCAAAACAACCTACTATCCACGACGGAACGATGGAGTCAAAAGGTGGTTTAGGATAGGAAACTAAGTCCTATGATCCAACCAGAACCGGAGGGACTACCCAAGGACATTCCATAGCTAGAAATAGTTGTCCTTAGGAAAGATAGAGTTGAATGAAGCTGAATGCGGACCAATTACTTAAGTTAGCACTAGAACAATCACAACAAGGTGCTAATGATGACGTATTGGTAAGCATTGAAGGAGTTGAATATTCTATGCAACTTAGGCAGAAACGGGGTCAATATATCTATTGAAGACAAGTCATCATGGACCCAGTGATGCAATGCACAACCCTTCCCAGCCATTCGAGTTTCTCTCAAAATAAACTTGTCTCATTGTCACGGAGATCAACACGTATCTATTGACTTTCTCACTCCGAGTTAGTTAATATTGAAAAGGTGGCAGTCTGCTCCAGCCTCCGATTACCAAAATGCACTTATTGAGTCTAGAGCCAAAAGAGATCAATTTATCATCTCATTAGGACACAATCGAGTCCTACGCATTATCCTTGTGATATTTCCAGAACATTTGAGTGATACGATTCACAATGAAGATGGAAATCCTGCTTGAGCAAGCATCAAACAAGCTCATGGTAGGTAACTTGTGCGATTCTACACGAATCAAACTTGTGATAACTGGAAAGCAACTAAGTTTGGATTCTTAATTGATTCAAACTTGATTCCAGGTTTCTTCGCAAAATCCGTGTGATCTTGCCAGAACATTCAGAGTGACACTATTTAGTGTTCACAGTGACGAATGGAAATCTTTCAAGTGTCAACATCAAACAACACTGCGGTAGGTAACATGCAAGATTCTTATGAATCGAGCTTGTGGCAAACTGGAAAGCCACAATGGTGCGATTCTTATAGAATCAAACTTGTTCCAGGAATTCTGAATTGACGACTCTAATCAAACGGATAACCGTATCCTTTTTTATTCACTCTTTACGTTCGTAGTCTGCTTTGAGACGGTTGAGTAAAGAGAACTGGCTACTACCGCCGGGAAACCCTGTCAACGAGGTTCTAAATCGAATCTACCTAATCACAGGTACGGTATTTAATACCGTTTAACGGTCTTCACCGACCGGAGGTAAAACGCTACCGAGTTAGGGTGAAATGTTCAAAGCCATTTCATCCGTGTCTATATATGTTGCTGCATATCAAGAAGGTGGCGTAGCTGTGCAACCAATGTCGATTCAGAAGTCACAAGAGAACAAGATGGTGATAATCATGATACCTGAGAATGTAAGAATGTAATAGGTCATCTTAGTCACAAGGGGTACAGATGAAGATTTCAAGCACTCAAAGTCAAATGACAAAGGCTCAAGATAAAGATCACGAAAGCATGAAGGAACAAAGCTGTTACAAACAAGATCAAGACCAAGATACAACACCAAAGCAGGAAGATCTCCTCTACAAGAATGTATTCACTCAATCATCTTATTCTTTTTAAACTTTTAAGATGATCGATACATTGGGGGAGATTGTTAGCCCTATATTTTATATGGACGAACAAGAATGTAATAGGTCATCTTAGTCGTTAAATGGTCTTGTATTGTAATAGGTTAGTCGGGAAAACCGGGCTTGGACTTTAAGCTAATATTGTATAAGTTAGGGGTGTAAGCCCAAAACAAAGCCAAGCCCGACCCAAGATGAAGCCCACAAAGGCCTTAGAGCCGTGGCATATATAACCCTCTTCCACATGTGGAAAAGGGTTTGCAAACTTTGAAAGATCTTCCAAATGAATTTGTTGAATACTCTAATGGAAACGATGCTAGGTTTGATAATATTCAAAGAGAGTTCATTAGCCTAAGATCCGAGTCTAAGAATGACTTGAAAAATGAGTTGAAAAATGAATTAGAAAATGAGCTTAAGATCCACACTAACAAGATGGAGGGAAATGTAACTAGGTTACAACAAAATCAACAAAAAATGGAACAAGGGAAACATGAAATAAAACAAGAGATGCCTAAGGCCGATAAGAGGCAATCTATGTTTAAGGATAAAATTTCATCCATGTTTGAGGCTATAATGTGTAAACCGTCTTCGAGTAGTCTTCCTAGCAACACATGAACTTTTCCAATTTAATGGAGGTGCTCTTGAGATCTGCATTCTCTAATCTATGTTTCTCACAACTTAAGCAACCTAAATCAACTTCTTTATTTTTCTCAAGCTTGGCTAATTTCTCCCTAAGTTCATTGATCTCATTTTCAAGCTTAGTTTTGGTTGATTTTAAGGTTTTGTTCTTTTATATTAATTTAAGGCTAAGTTTATGTAAATTATCATATTGGCCTTCTAATTCAATATCATCTAAGGTAGAGCTATCATTTCTATAATATTCGGTTTCGGAATGTACCTCTTTAGAAGTATGAGCCATAAGACATTTATCCTCTTTGGGGTTGTCATCAACATCTTCACCGCTATCGCTCTAAGAACCACTAACGAACGCCGTGTGATTCTTATCGCGTGAAGGCTTTGGATAATCACTCATGAAATGATTTGGATCACCACATCTAAAGCAATTCCTATCACCTTTTTCGTTCTTGGCAAACCGATTTTTTGAGAATGGTTTCTTGTCATTGTTGGGTTGCCTCACGTGTTGACCTCGTCTTTTGAAGAACTTCTTGAAATCTCTCACCGCCAATGCATACTCCTCGTCATCGTTATCCGAGGAACTATCATGATCGCTTTGTGCCTTCTTGGATTTGAGTGCAAGAGACTTCCTTTCACTCTTGGTTTTCACCAATTCCGAGTCCTTCAAAATTATCATCTCATGAACCTTCAAGTTGCCTATGAGTTCATCGAGTGATAAAGTTGAGAGATCTTTCGATTCTTCAATCGCCTTGACTTTTGCTCTCCACTTCGGATGTAAGGCCCTTAGAAACTTCCTAACATTGTTCTTGCTAGAAAAACCTTCATCAAGTGCTTTTAGACTAGTAATAATAGTGTTAAATCTAGCAAATGCACTATCAATAGTTTCATCTTCTAAGATGACAAATTGTCCATATTGTTGGACAAGAAGATCGATTTTGCTGTCTTTGACTTGGCTATTACCTTGGTGGGTTACTAAAAGAGTGTTCCAAATATCTTTAGCGATTTCACACATAAAAATCCTTTCATACTCTTTCTTAGGTAAAGCATTATAAATCACCATTTTAGCCTCATTATTTTTCGAAAGTTTCTTTTTAGTATCGTCATTAGCTTTGTCAAAAGTGACCAATTCTTTTGTTTTAGAAACTTCATCAAATTGATAAGGTAAAAAATCACCATTGGTAATAACATGCCAAAGATCTAAATCTTTTGATTTCACATAAGTCTCAAATCTATTTTTCCAATAAATAAAACTATCGGTTTCAAAAAGTGGTGGTCTTTGCATAGATTGCTCTTCTAGCTACTTGTTGGAATCCATAGATCGATTCAAGTTTTAAAATACAATATACTTTAAAAATTCTTGAGAAACCTCGCTCTGATACCAATTGTAGAAACTAGAAGGGGGGTTGAATAGTTTCTTATATTTACTTGTTAAAAGATGGTTTTCAAAAAATCCTTTTTCAAAAACTTAGGCTTGAGTAAATATGTGAAGTCTTCTTATGCACAATATGAACAATGATAGTGTAACTAAACTAATACTAACTAATGTATATGCACAAAGAATAAAGAATGTAAAGAGTTAAGGGTAAAGAAAGATCAAACCAAACACCAAGGATTTATAGTTGTTCGGCAACGAAGCTCACTCCTCGTTCCTACTCCACTCCTCGAGTACTCCTTACTCAAGAGTTCACTACACAACAAGCTCCTTATGGTGGAGAAAAGCGTACATGTTGCTTAACCAATTTCCGACTCTAAGATAAAAGTCGATCCCTAATCGTAGCTAGGACCAATCTACACAACTGTACTTAGTACATACACAACTTCCAAATAGACACAAGTACTTGGATCTTCACAACTATGACACAACAACAAATGTATAAGATTTGATCTTCAAAGGATCTTTGGTGGTGGACTCAACACTTCATAAGGATAGTGTTCTTCTCTTTGCACTTGGTGGCGGATTCCAATAATAATTATAATCACGAACATACGAACATGAAATCATGAACGTCATTAATCACGAGCTAATATTACGTATGTAAGTATATTTATTACGATCACGAATAAATATATTAAGTCACGATCGATAACTAATGAAATCACGTAATTTACGAACATGAGAACACACTATTATTTTAAACACAAAAATGTTCGGGTTACCCTTTGTGGGCCCCATACCCGCGGCTACACCAAGACCAAAGGGACCAAGCCCATTAATTTTACTAAATAAGGAAAAAGGGAAAAGATTATTTTCATAATTCAAGATTTATAAAATAACTAAAAACCCTAAAAATCCATTTTCTTCTTCCTCTCATGGCCGTCGGGTTTAAATCACCAAAGGGGTGATTCGGTTTGATTTTGGTGTTTGATCTAGTGCAAGGAACGTTGTGTGTTCATCCTTATTGATTCCACGTAATCGGTATAAACCTAACTCTTTTATTTTATGTTTTGATTTATTTAATCACATAAAATCATGAAGGTTTTTAATAAACTAATTAAAAACAAGTAATTAAACATGTTACTAATCATGGGTTTTAATCAATCATGGGTTTAGGGGTGTTTTTTTTGTGGGCGACGCCTAACCGAGCCCCAAGAGGGGTCTCGGCTTGGCTTATACACCACCGAGACCTTAAGGTCTCGGTTTGGTGGTGGTGGTGTCACGGCAGCCGAAAGGAAGGGGAAACCCCGACTTAGGTCGGGGTATTGTGGTGTTTTAGGTCCGGTTCATGGGTTTTAATCACGGGTCCGATTCACACATGTTAGATTTATAACATGGTCCGGTTCATGATTTATTTTTCAAGGTTTATTATTTTTACAAGTTATATTATTTATTACAAGATTTAAATTAATTTTATTAAAGGCATGAACATGATTAATTTAATTTACATGACTTAGGTTATTAATTTTATTATTAACACATGAATTTTAACCTAAATATTTTTATGTTTAATTAGACTAGATAATTAAGTAATTATTAAAACCATGACTTATAATTAATTAATTTCATGACTTAGGTTATATTATTAGTAAACAATAATACATGTTTTAACCTAAGTATTTTACCATTTATTTAATTTAACCATGTTATATTTAAATAAATACTTTAACCTATAGTTTATTTAATTCACATGAAATAATTAATAAACTATACTATATAATCACATGACTTAGAATATTAATCAGAAAACACTTGAGCTTATATAATTAGCTTAATTATCGAGCTTATATCTAATTATGAAAACTTTCTATTTTTAGAAACTTAGTTTTAAGGCACCTAATCTATTTATGGAAACTTTCTATTTTTAGAAACTTGTCTACTTTATGTAGTAATTATATTTTTGGAAACTTTCTATTTTTGGAAACTTTCTATTTTTGGAAACTTTCTATTTTTGGAAACTTTCTATTTTTGGTAACTTTCTATTTTTGGAAACTTTCTATTTTAGGAAACCTGCTACTTTTAGAAAGTTACTTATTATTACACAACAAGTATAATAATACATGAAATACAAGTAATACTTAATCAGAATAGACAGAATATATGATAAACACAGTATAAAGCTTAAATAAGTAAAACATGCCATGAACATATAAACAAGCTAAGACATGATATAAAAACCAGTTACGTACTCAGTAATCAGATACTTATACACGTATGTATTTATGCAGCATTAGTGATACCGAAGTAGGACTATCTTCCGTTCGTCTTCTTCGTTCACTGGACATAAGGTACGGATTCTCCGTCCTTTCAGTATGGACATTCTTTCCTTATTAGGATTTCCCGTATGTAGCCAACTGTTTTCCCCAATATATGTTTTATATGTTTTGATTGCTTATGTTTAATTAGAATACCTAAAGCCATATATATGCATGACCAGTTTCACCTAGTTATGGAGGTACCATAACCATAACACTAGAGGCACTGGTGTTATGACTTCACCATGGCAGAGTGATAGCTCGTGGCGTCCCTTCAGCTTTTGGCCATTTATTATATTATCAGGTGGGGCGTATGGGTGCATCCTAGTTACATGTTTTCAACAGATTACTCGGTGTGAATGTGGTGTGTGTCTTGCATCCTTCACAAGGAGCTGATCCCTCCTACCCAAAACCAGTATATTAAATTAGAGGCGCCCCTCTAATTTGCATGACGAGGTCACCCCTCCAAGTATTCATACACGTTGATATTTCATGACGTATATTGGCTAATGGTAAAATATGTTATACAGTTTTTACAAGATAAACATAAGGCTTTTTAAACTATAAAACCAGTTTTACTAAGATTTAACCAGGTTATCCACTGAGCGTATTGCTCAGCCGTTTTCCTTTTCATATTCCCAAAACAACAAGTACTCCGAGACACTCGTAGACATTAAGCGTACGTGCATATGGACGGGAAGCTTTCTTGCCTTCTTAATTTATGCATTTATCTATACTTTGATACTCATTTCCATGGACATTGTTTAGTCCTTTCATTTACAGTACTTATGTTTGTGTGTGATGAGTTCTACTTTTGGACTACCGATGTTTGATTCTGGTATTTCCTTTATGGTCATGTAATGTTTAGACATTTATCCTTGTATGATTTGATGACATGCCTTAATCACGCGTGACATTCCATTTATCAAAATGGGGTGTTACAATTATGGTATCAGAGCCTGGTTTCGACCTGTAGGCTCTCAAAACATTACATGTGATTAGTGGGTAGTCACTTTGGTCTTCCTAGAACTGACAGTCGGTTTTAATGCATTCATCATTTTCATGCATACATATATATGTCATTGTCGCAGGTTTATGACTAAGTAATAGTTGGTACAGGACTGGCCCTATTTAGTCGCATGTGTTAAATCGAAACTTTTAAATTTGGGACCGACCCATAGGCGTCCCCTCACCATGTCTTTTATTTTAGGTGAACTGACCATAGGCGTTCACTCTCGTGTATACAAAAGTTTTTATAAAACTACATCATGCATTCATGTACTAGTTTTCCTGCATAAAATTTTTCTCATGATTTATTGGTATAAATTTTTTTTCATGTATATAGTTTATGTTTCGATCAGTTTAATCATGTATTTTGTGTTATACTGTCAGATGGTTCTCACACGCGAGCATGAACAACTCAATGCAGCAATCCAAGCTACAATGCAAGCTTTACTTCCTCAGCCGAGGAACGAAATCAGGGCTGAGGTTCAGGCTGCCAACAATCAGCAGCATCACCCACTACCTCCTCTAGTGACATTGGCCACATGGCTGGAGAGATTCAACAAGCTCAGTCCTCGAGCTTTCGAGAGAATAGATAGCCCCAGTGAAGCTGAAAGCTGGTTGGCTCACATTGAGAAGAACTTTGATGCTATGGGCTGTGACCCCGTTTTCAAGTCAAGGTTGGCATGCTACCGATTCGAAGGTGATGTGTTAAATTGGTGGTTAGAACTGAAGCAGTCTGAGGGAGGTGATAATTGGGTGGCTGGTTTGACATGGGCTCAGTTCAGGGATAGGGTGATGAAGCAGTTCTTTCCCAAGGCTGAGCAGGACAAGCTGAAGAGAGAGTACCATGGGATCCGATAGAGAGCTGGGGAGAATAGCAAGGAGTTCATGTAGCGCTTTCTTCGCTTAGCTGGTTTCCTTGGTGCAGCAGCAGGCACTCTTGAAGAGCAGGCACACCACTTCAGGTGGGCTCTTCGCACATCGGTCGCAAACAACTTTGTGTGTGCTATGTTCAACACGTTAGCACAAGTGGGCGATGTAGCACGTAAGCTGGAGATGCTGCAGGAGAGAGATGAGTTCGGGGAAGCAGGGAGACCCGATAAGAGGTAAACATTCGTATTCAAGCGGTGACCAATCCGTATTTTTTTAGTATATGTCAACATTTTATCTCTTTAAATTGTATCTTCTAGGCAGAAGACTGGGTACCGGTCTCAGCCGGCTACTCAGCAGCAGCATAATCAACCCAAGGGAAACGGTCAGACTAACGACCGTTCTGCTACGGATAGGCGTGGCGGTAATTATAATTACCGTAACAACGCTGGACACTCCAACATCAGCAGGTCCTTATACTTACGCATTTTCTTACGATACATGTTAAAATTCTTAATTCTGACACATTAGCAAATATTCTACCAGGAATCATGGTAACGGTATGGACCAGAACCAGAGAGGTTCGTAGCCTAACCGTCCAGCTATCACTGGTATTCAATCTTACGATTATCCGCATTGTCCTTGAACCCTATTATCATGTCTCATGTATAATGTTTTATCAGGTTCTCATCCAGTCAGGACACCTGCTGAAGGATATACTCATCATCTTTGCTCTACTTGCCACCGTAGGCACCCAGGGCCATGTCACCACGACAGTGACGCATGCTTAAAGTGTGGTCTTCCTGGCCATCACATGAAGGACTGCCGCAAGGGCGAGATGGAGGGCACATCAGGACATGCTGATACCAAGCCGCCTCCTACTACTGGACGCGTTTACACGTCATCTCGCGATCAGGCCAACAAGTCTACAGGTACCATCACTGGAATCTTGTATGTGTATGGTCAAGCTGCATGTCATCTATTTGATACGGGTGCTACTTACTCGATCATTTCTATTGCTTATGCCAAGAATGTTAGGATACTCCCCATGCCACTAGAGAATAGACTCAGTATTTCCACGCCTTTGAGAGACTTTGTACTTATAACCCATGTGTACAAGACCTTCCCCTAGAGTTTGACGACAAGGTTCGTCCTGTTGACGCACTTCCGCTGGACATGAATGATTTTGACTTGATTTTGGGCATGAATTGGCTATCCAAGCATCATGCTACCATAGACTGCTATTCATATCGAGTGATCTTCGGTGATGTTGATGCACCAGAGTACATTCATAACGGGTTTGTACCCGGCAGATCTGTACAAATCATATCAACCCTACAAGCATGTGCACTACTGTCACATGGGTGTGAGGGTTATCTAGCTACTGTTCATGACATGCATGTTGAATCCCCATCAATTCAGGATCAGCCGATAGTGTCAGAATTCCCAAATGTATTTCCAGAAGAACTTCCGGGCATACCACCTGCACGTGAAGTGGAGTTTAATATCGAGCTCATCCTAGGAGCTAAGCCAATTTCCAAGGCTCCTTATCGCATGGCTCCCATAGAGTTAAAGGAGCTGAAGGATTAACTGTAAGAACTTCTAGAACGAGGTTTCATTCGACCGAGCGCATCTCCATGGGGCGCACCGGTCTTATTCGTTAAGAAGAAGGAAGACAGTATGCGTCTTTGCATAGATTATCGCGAGCTCAACAAGATTACCATCAAGAATAGGTATCCACTCCCACGTATAAATGATCTGTTTGACCAACTCCAAGGGGCCAAACATTTCTCAAGGATTGATCTTAGGTCAGGCTATCATCAGCTACGGGTTAAGGAGCAGGACATCACCAAGACTGCTTTTCGTACACGCAATGGCCACTACGAATTTGTTGTCATGCCATTCGGACTGACCAATGCTCCAGCAGTGTTCATGGATTTGATGAACAGAATCTTCTATGCGTTTTTGGACAAGTTCGTCATTGTTTTCATCGATGACATCCTGATTTTATCTAAGTCCAAGGAGGAACACGAAGACCATCTTTGTACAGTACTACAGATTCTTCGTCAGAAGCAGCTGTATGCTAAATTATCCAAGTGTGAGTTCTGGTTAGACAAGGTGGCATTCTTAGGCCACATTGTATCAGGAGAAGGAATCACTATGGATCCAACGAAGGTTGAGGCTATTACTAAGTGGTCGAGGCTGACATCAGCGACTGAAGTCCGCAGCTTCTTAGGCTTAGCTGGTTATTACCGTAGGTTCGTGGAGAACTTTTCTCGCTTAGCACTACCATTGACCAAACTGATGTAGAAAGGGGAGAAATTCGTCTGGACTAAAGAACGAGAGAAGAGCTTTGAAGACCTGAAGCAGAAGTTAGTATCTGCACCTATTCTTACTCTCTAATAAGTGTGAAAACACTTATCCTTTTACCACTTAATTATAATAATAACCAAGCCAAAACGTGTATTTTATGTCGTAAATGTCGGAATTATGCGCGGTTTGTGTTTTTGTTGTGATTTAGGATCAAAATGTGAAAAGGGAAGAAAACACGGGCTTTCACGGGCTTTTATCAAAGAAAAAGACAAAAGACGAAGTCAAAAGATCCAGAGTGCAAAAAGAACGGAAGTCCAAGACCTATTCTAAAGATTTATCGAAGAAAAAGTCTAAAGACGGAAGTTTAATAAAGCCGAAGAACTCAAGTCTAAATTAATGAAGAAATTATAAGACGAGTTCAAATAATCCCGAGACAAAGTATAAAAAAGTCGAAGAATTTAGAAGACGAAAAGACGAGAAAGAAAGAAAGAAGGAAGCAACACATGCTTAACCTCCCTAATCACTATAAATACCCTCCTAATCTCATATTAGTAGGTGTTGGCTATTTTGACAAACTAGTCTTCCAATTTAATTACTTGCACTTTTCTTAATGTCATTTACTTAATTGCACCTTTAATTTCTTGTCTTGCACCTTAAATTTGTAAGCTTTTAATTCTTGTCTTTACTTTAATTGTTGAATCTTAATTTTAATCAAGTTTTAATTAATCTCTCATTCTTCCTTTCTTGTTCTTGATTTAATCTTTATGCTTATTTGCTTATTGTTATGCTTGTTTGATTATTGGTATTGTTTTTATGTTTATGATTGTGTTAGCTTATTGCTTTTATAGCTTATTGTGTTTTTCTTAAGTTTAATTAAGTGATTCTTAGTTAATTTTTATAAAAAGTAGTTCTAAAATATTTTTTATTATTTAGTTTTTTTAAAAGTTTTTAAATTTAGGCTTTTTTGCTTTTTTTTTAAATTTGATTTGGTAAAAGTTTTAATTACGTGGTTATTTGTTTTAGCTTAATTTTAGATTTAGCTTATTTGATTCTTACTGTTATCCGGGTTTTGGTAAGAACCCTCTTATTCGGGATAATAGCCAAAATTTTATTCCGAGTAAGCTCCATTTGCAACATTCTGGATAGTCACAAGAAACAATTATTCCGGATAGCTAGCTGGAGATTTTGTTCCGAATAGAGCTTCAAAACCTAGTATTCCGGATAGTGGAGTATTCCGGATAGGAGTTGGATTGGTGATTCTGGATAAGGAGAAAAAGGGTATTCCGAATAAGTTTTAAAAGTTATTCCGGATTAGCCTTTACTGCCAAGCATTCCGGATAAGTGTCCGGAATTTATTTCGGATAGTAACAGATTGTGGGAATTCCGGAAAAGTCGTTTCACTTATTCCGGATAAAGAACTTAAGATTATTCCGGATAAGGGTATTTTCTTGATTCCGGATAAACTGCAAACAAACATTCCGGATAAGAGGCTAGGAAGTTTATTCCGGATAAGAACCTCGTAGACCGACTCCGGATAAGAGTGACAGCAGCTTATTCCAGATAAGGTGTTGAACGCGTATTCCGGATAAGCATTTTAGAGGATATCCCGGATAAGCAGCAAATCAAGATTCCGGATGAAGGTGACAGCTTTATTCTGGATAAGCAGTACTTTGTTGGGTATTCTGGATAGTGATAGTATTTTGGATTCCGACTCAGGTTTTGTTTATCCTCATTTTATTTTCAAGCATTTGTTTTCCCCGCTATTTTTCTTTAAGTGTTATTTTAATTGTTTAGCTTTATTTAATTTTTAAGTTTACAATTTTATTACAATGTCAAATTAATTTTTCGTCACGCTTTAATTTTAAGTCATTTAATTAATTTACTTTTTAAAGTTTTAATATTGCAGCATTTACATTTTAATTAGTTTTAGATTTAATTAACCGTCATTTACGTTAACGTCTTGCAATTTAAATTTACAACAACCAAAAATATTCTTTCTCATCAAAAGACGACTGAGTCGCACATTTTTTCCCTTTTTCAATTCGAAAAGATCGGACGACAATTTTAACCCTAGCAAAAGCAAGTTATTAAATGGCGTCGCTGCCGGCTCTTTTCGTAAATATTAACGGTTTTCTGTGAGAGACGCGTTGAATTTTTGGATCCGTTCACTCGTGAACGTTACTTTTCTTGCATAAAAATTTCAAAAAAAATTCATAAAAATTAAAAATAGTTAAAAATCCATAAAAATAAAACATTTTCAAAAATCCAAAAATATTTTTATTTTTATTTTTATAGTGTATATATATTGTCTATTTCTTTGGTCTCTTTTTCTTTTGCTTTTGCAGGTGTATGCGTACTAGATCTTCAACTTATTCAGAGCCCGAGACTCGTGAAGATTTAGATATTGCTGGTGTGCACAACAACAATAACCCACCACACCTCAACAATAATAATAACAATGTTCCCCCACCCGATCTTAGAACAATGGAGGAGCTTTGCCAACCCACAATGAATGGACGATGAGGACCGATTACGCCGATGCAAATCACGGCTCCAAAGGTTTCGTTTAAGCATCACATGATCCAACAAGTTCAAAACACTTGTCCATTTCGCGGATTACCGGATTATGATGCCAACAAACACCTCAACAAATTCATTACCGTTACTCAAAGCATGAAGTTGCCCGGTGTTACTATGGATTTTCTTCGCCTTCACCTATTTCCACACACCTTATCCCACCATGCCGAAAAATATAAGAACTCGTACTTTTCCGATATTAAATTATTCTTTTATTCGTACTTCTCGATTTTACAATATTTTATTTGTTCCTCTTTACTTTTTCATACGTAAATCCTGAGATCTCAAGAATTTTAATTAAATTATATTTTAATTATTTTTCTGATCATTGATAATATTTTATTTGGAATTGTAAAAAAAATTATTATTTTTATTTTCCCATATTTATTTACTATAGTAACCCGAAATTTAAAATCAACATTTAGACCGAGTTCTAATAATATTATTATTATTCGGGCCAATATTATTGCTTTAACGTATCAAAAATGTGCCTCTTATTATATATTGGCAAAGTCTATGACCGTCATCGACCGTAAATATCCTCGACATGACATCAAAATATTTTTCTTGTCATTATTATAATTATTCGTTTCATGGATATTCTTCATAAATTTATGATAAAATTTAAGTGTCATTCTTTATATGACGCGTTAACGTTTATTAAATATAATCCCTCCATTTTTATATCAATATATCAACGTTCTCCGAATTTTAAAGTTTTTATTTTATATTGAGCGTTTATTTTTCGTGTCTAACGCGTATCTTTTATATCGCGTAACTTTTAAAAGATCAGGTTTCGATAAGACCCGCTTATTCAAAATATTAGAAATATATTTAACCATGACCTTTGTTCAATCTAATCCTAACGTTACTATTAACAAAAAAATCAAGACATCTAATACTCATTCACTTAAATATGGTTATTCACTTTTAGTATCTTCTAATATACATCACATTGTAGATATGATTTTATCACAATCTGTTTCCATGCGTGGAAACCAATTGATTTCAAGTTCACACGCAGCTACTGATCACCCACATGCGCTCAAAGTTCACATGAAAGCCACGTATAGTAAGAACTCTTATGAGTCCTTTCATATGGCTACAATTCCTTTTTATCGTTTATTCTCATCCGATCAAATTTGTAAAAAAAGAAAGATGATCGTGCTCCCTCCTTTATGCTTTACACACATTTATATCCTGTTTTTTGACCCTGGAATATTTACTTCTTGCTTGGTAAGAGGATGCAACCTAAGACAATATTGTCAAACTCACAAAGCTATTATGCTAGTTAGACAAGTCAAGTCAAGATGTACATACGGCTTGGGTCTAAACGAGTTTGGTTACAAAAGTTAGTAGTAAATAGGAAGCGCCTTGGTGAAGGTCTTGATAAAGATGACGACGAATGGAGGCATTTTTTGACTCGACATCTTATTATGTCTATACAGAGGAGGTAGAAGTTCGTATATATTTTGGTTCGGGTTTGATCACGATATTGGTTCAAGTTTGTACTGTTCGAGCTTTAGTCTTCTAATCATTAATATTCAGTTGGTTAGCCGCGAGTTTGAGTTGGTTCGAGTCTTGGGCATGTTTAACTTTTTAGTATTGATGTTCGTTTGGTATTTAAACTCGCATCGCGACGACGAGTCGTTCATATCTCCGTGAGTAGCTAAGGTATTACTTGAACTCAATATTAAGAACTATAATTGCTACAACTATACAAATGAAATAATAAGAATGAAGAAGTGTTATTGACGTCAAGTTCATGCAATTCAAATGGATTTTAACATTTTGGTCCTTAAATTATAGTGATAAATACAAATTAATATTATAGATTTCTAGAGTAACACTTTTAACCCTTGTCAATATTATTCTTTTCAAAACTAGTCCAAACTATATTTTAGAAATCTTTATAAAACTAGTTTCAAATTTGTACGTTGTCATTTATATTTCTAAGATGCGTCATCTTTATATTAGGTCGCCGTTAGAAGCTCACGACCTCCCATCATATCGTATTTCATCATTTCACTACTGTCACTATTATATGATCGTTATCCTCGTTTGATATCGTTATCGCTAAGGTGAGTTCATAGCCCTTTTTACTACTTATACATTGTTTCTAAACGCGGGGTGAGATTTTACATGGTGGAACACATTCATTTAAAACTGTATGCTATCCAGAACTTGTATGCTATCTAGAACTTGTATGCTATCCAGAACTTGTATGCTTTCCAGAACTTGATGATTTCCAACAGATTTTCATTATTATTATTGCTTTTAGTTAGCCCTTAAGTTTCCTCTCCTGATCATGAAACGTTAATTTACTTGTGTTGCTAAGCACGAATTTTGTGGGTGGATCCATCGGGTTTGACAATCCCCGTCCCATGTTGCGGTTGTTTAACCATTGACGCATTGCATTTGTTTATACTTGAGTATTTAGGCTGAATACTCACTAGATGAACTTACATTGAGTTAAGCTTCGGTTCATGAACTAAATAACAATAATAATGGTTTCGGACTATGGTTAATGATCATAACCATTTTCCCTATTTACTTGTTTTACTAATGAATGCTTGTGTTCCACACCTTTACTGCTAAACCTATGAATATCACTCAACTTTTTGTTGACGATTTTACATGTTTAATCTCAGGTATTATTACTTAGCTTTGCTTGGATGGGAGCCTGCAGGATATTATCGCAGCTTGGAGATTTATGTGTTACTTTTTAAAGTTTGGTTTTGGTAAAAGCTGACAGAATTTTATCCTATACTTTTGGTAACCACATGTTATAAACCATGTTTAAATAATATATTTTGCGCTTATAAAACTCTGAGACCTTTGTTTAAAAACTCTGATCTTTTTATGATGTAATGTATAATTTTTTATTACGTCAACTTTATGTCAACAGTATTTCATTGTTTCTTGTACCATGACGTGGAACCCCTTTGTTGCCTACATGTTTCCTTGCCTGATTTTGGGGGTCTCACAGATTGGTATCAGAGCGATGGTTATAGGGAACTGAGTCGTTTTTCAAAACTTAGTCTATAACCGAAAGTTCAAATATTTCATGTTTCTAAGTGTTAAACACATAATCTGCCATTGTTGTTCGATATCTGCGCGGGTAACTCTCTAATCCTTATTATTTACTTTTAATTATCGTTGTAGTATTTCATTCCTTGATTACATTTTGAAATATTACATTACCCTAATCACGATTATTACCATCTCTTTCCAAATCCTTTGTGCTTAATGAATTATCATTGGATAATACTGTGATTACATATGCCCTTACTTTATTTCTTGAATTCTTGTTCTTGTGAACTGGATCTTGTTACAATAATTTTATATTGTTTTGACATTTCATACTTGTATTTGGAGCGCGCATGATGCCGACCTTTCATACTCACTTTTCTGAATACTATTGCTATTTTGTTTATGCATGATTCGGCGGACCTCATATACTCGTTCGTTTTGGACCGCTTGTTTTCTCGACTCATTCTTTTACATGTTGTGTGTATTCTCGTGATATCATTGTTCGAGATTAAATAAGTGTTGCTTTCGATGAAACTTCTAATTTTCATTTTTATAACCATGCGTGTTACTTTCATGGTTAAACATCTTTAAGATATCTATTTAGATATCCAAATTGCTTTCCGACCATTTGTGACTGGATGTCTTGCAAAATAGTCTATAGATCATTGTGTAGCTCAATGTGCCTTCGAAAAAGACTAAAAGACACCGCGTGAGTCACACATCTCGAAGCAAACCTTGAATCCATGTTGAATAATATCGTGGGTTTTCGTAACCTTGATTTACCTTTACGTCATTGTTTTACGCGACACTTGTATATCGATTAAATATTACTTCATTGACCATTCTACATTTCGACTTCGAATTACAACGTCCATTTGTACCTTGAAAACACCATCGTCAGCTTGTAATTTCTCCTCTATATTGTGGCAATTGTTTGGAATACGATTTTACATGGGAAGCAATGAGTCAGTTCTAAACTTTCTATTTCCATTTGTTTGCATCTTCTTCCGTCTCCAGTGGAACTCTGGGGACCAGAGTTCCTTTAGGGGGGTCGACTATAAGAACTCGTACTTTTTCGATATTAAATTATTCTTTTATTCCTACTTCTCGATTTTACAATATTTACTTGTTCCTCTTTACTTTTTCATACGTAAATCCTGAGATCTCAAGAAGTTTAATTAAATTATATTTTAATTATTTTTCTGATCATTGATAATATTTTATTTGGAATTGTAAAAAAAAATTATTATTTTTATTTTCCAATATTTATTTACTATAGTAACCCGAAATTTAAAATCAACATTTAGACCGAGTTCTAATAATATTATTAATATTCGGGCCAATATTTATTAGCCAAACTTTACATGACATTTTACTAATAATATTGAATTTTCAGTTAACCGACAAGGTTATTGCTTTAACGTATCAAAAATGTGCCTCTTATTATTTATTGGCAAAGTCTATGACCGTCATCGACCGTAAATATCCTCGACATGACATCAAAATATTTTTCTTGTCATTATTATAATTATTCGTTTCACGGATATTCTTCATAAATTTATGATAAAATTTAAGTGTCATTCTTTATATGACGCGTTAACGTTTATTAAATATAATCCCTCCATTTATATATCAGTATATCAACGTTCTCCGAATTTTGAAGTTTTTATTTTATATTGAGCGTTTATTTTTCGTGTCTAACACGTATCTTTTATATCGCGTAACTTTTAAAAGATCAGGTTTCGATAATATCCGCTTATTAAAAATATTAGAAATATATTTAACCATGACCTTTGTTCAATCTAATCCTAACGTTACTATTAACAAAAAATCAAGACATCTAATACTCATTCACTTAAATATGGTTATTCACTTTTAGTATCTTCGAATATACATCACATTATAGATATGATTTTATCACAATCTGTTTCCATGCGTGGCAACCAAATGATTTCAAGTTCACACGCAGCTACTGATCACCCACATGCGCTCAAAGTTTACATGAAAGCCACGTATAGTAAGAACTCTTATGAGTCCTTTCATATGGCTACAATTCCTTTTCATCGTTTGTTCTCATCCGATCAAATTTGTAAAAAAAGAAAGATGATCGTGCTCCCTCCTTTATGCTTTACACACATTTATATCCTGTTTGTTGACCCTGGGATATTTACTTCTTGCTTGGTAAGAGGATGCAGCCTAAGACAATATTGTCAAACTCGCAAAGCTATTATGCTAGTTAGACAAGTCAAGTCAAGATGTACATACGGCTCGGGTCTAAACGAGTTTGGTTACAAAAGTTAGTAGTAAATAGGAAGCGCCTTGGTGAAGGTCTTGGTAAAGATGACGACGAATGGAGGCATTTTTCGACTCGACATCTTATTATGTCTGTACAGAGGAGGTTAGAAGTTCGTATATATTTTTGTTCGGGTTTAATCACGGTATTGGTTCAAGTTGGTATGGTTCGAGCTTTAGTCTTCTAATCATTAATATTCAGTTGGTTAGCCGCGAGTTTGAGTTGGTTCGAGTCTTGGGCATGTTTAACTTTTTAGTATTGATGTTCGTTTGGTATTTAAACTCGCATCGCGACGACGAGTCGTTCATATCTCCGCGAGTAGCTAAGGTATTACTTGAACTCAATATTAAGAACTATAATTGCTACTACTATACAAATGAAATAATAAGAATGAAGAAGTGTTATTGACGTCAAGTTCATGCAATTCAAATGGATTTTAACATTTTGGTCCTTAAATTATAGTGATAAATACAAATTAATATTATAGATTTCTAGAGTAACACTTTTAACCCTTGTCAATATTATTCTTTTCAAAACTAGTCCAAACTATATTTTAGAAATCTTTATAAAACTAATTTCAAATTTGTACGTTGTCATTTATATTTCTAAGATGCGTCATCTTTATATTAGGTCGCTGTTAGAAGCTCACGACCTCCCATCATATCCTATTTCATCATTTCACTATTGTCACTATTATATGATCGTTATCCTCGTTTGATATCGTTATCGCTAAGGTGAGTTCATAGCCCCTTTTTACTACTTATACATTGTTTCTAAACGCGGGGTGAGATTTTACATGGTGGAACACATTCATTTAAAATTGTATGCTATCCAGAACTTGTATGCTTTCCAGAACTTGATGATTTCCAACAGATTTTCATTATTATTATTGCTTTTAGTTAGCCCTTAAGTTTCCTCTCCTGATCATGAACCGTTAATTTACTTGTGTTGCTAAGCACGAATGTTGTGGGTGGATCCATCGGGATTGACAATCCCCGTCCCATGTTGCGGTTGTTTAACCATTGACGCATTGCATTTGTTTATACTTGAGTATTTAGGCTGAATACTCACTAGAGGAACTTACATTGAGTTAAGCTTCGGTTCATGAACTAATTAGCAATAATAATGGTATCGGACTATGGTTAATGATCATACCCCTTTTCCCTATTTACTTGTTTTACTAATGAATGCTTGTCTTCCACACCTTTACTGCTAAACCTATGAATATCACTCAACTTTTTGTTGACGATTTTACATGTTTAATCTCAGGTATTATTACTTAGCTTTTCTTGGATGGGAGACCGCAGGATATTATCGCAGCTTGGAGATTTCTGTGTTACTTTTTAAAGTTTGGTTTTGGTAAAAGCTGACAGAAGTTTATCCTATACTTTTGGTAACAACATGTTACAAACCATGTTTAAATAATAGATTTTCCGTTTATAAAACTCTGGGACCTTTGTTTAAAAACTCTGATCTTTTTGTGATGTAATGTATAAGTTTTTATTACGTCAACTTTATGTCAACAGTATTTCATTGTTTCTTGTACCATGACGTGGAACCCCTTTGCTGCCTACATGTTTCCTTTCCTGATTTTGGGCGTCTCACAAAAAATGATTTGATCGTCTTCCGAAGAATTCAATTCATACTTGGGATGAGATGACTCAACGCTTTTTGTCGCGCTACTTTCCACCATCCATGGTCACGAGCCTTCGAAATCAAATTAGTGGATTTACACAAGAGCCTGATGAATCACTTTTTGATGCTTGGGAACGCTATAATGTTTTGATCGATCGATGTCCAAACCACAACATGCTCCCCGTTACTTTGATTGATACTTTCTACAATGGTTTAACTTTTCGTGATCGTGATACGATTAATGCAGCCGCCGGTGGCACATTTATGAAAAGACCCGAGGAGTGTAGAGAGCTTATAGAGAACATGACTACTCATCACAAAAATTGGGATTCATCCGTATCTTCAAGATCAAACCCGAGAGTCAATGTGCCTTCTACTTCTTCAAACCCTGATATCACCGAAATGACCCGTGCAATGGTCGAAATGAGCAAAAACATGCAACTCTTGGCTACAAATCAACAACAACAAGTTAAAGCTGTAGCAACTTCTTGTGAGACTTGCGGCGGTCCTATTTCATACACTGATTGTCCTTCTACTCATGACAATCCGGAAAACGTGTATGCGGCTTATGGTAATTATTCAACGAAAAATTACCAAGCCTGACCTCAAGGTGATCGTGACTTGTTAAGTTACCGTTCTAACGACTTTCTTTCACCCGATTTTTCTCCTCAAAACCACAACCCAACAACTTTAATATAAGCAACCAAAACCCACCTAGAGCTTCTAATCCTTATCACCCACCCGCTCAACAACCACCCATTAATCAAGATGTAGAATCCTTAATGAGAACCCAAGGAGAGCAAATCAAGAATCTACAAAGCCAAATTATCAATTTGAAAGGAGATATCACTAAGAAAGGTAATGATATTAGATCCGAGCTTCGACATGATATACAAACTTCTTTAAGCACTCAAACAAATGATTTGAAGAATATGCTGGCTAGTTTCTTAGCCACTCCTCAACCCTCTAATTTGGGCTCTCTACCTTCAAATACCATCACAAACCCAAGAGCGAATGTGAGTGCTATTACTACACGCAGTGGAGCAACCTTAGTAGGAGCGTCTATCCCTCCCCCAGTTAATCCATCTACACCTCCTCCACCACCATTTATCCCTCCTACTCCCAACCTAGTATTAGTTCTCCATTACCGTCTCCACCTATGCATGAAGAACTACCCAAGAAACACCCTTCACCAACCCCACCTTCCACCTTTAAACCTTCAACATATCAACCTTTACCTTCTACACCTTCCACCTATAAACCCAATATCCCTTATCCTTCTCGCTTAGACAAGGCCAAATTGCAAACCAAGGATGACATTCAAGTGTCAAACTATTTGAAGAAGATTTCGGGACTGACCATCACCTTTAGCCTTGTTGAAGCTCTAGCCCAAATGCCTAAATTTGTTAAAATGTTTAAGGAATTGCTTAATAAGAAGGAGAAGATGGCCGAGTTTGTTAATACTCGATTGAATTAAAGTTGTTATGCCGTCCTTCTTAAAGAACTTCCGGAGAAACTTGGAGATCTTGGTCGTTTTGTGCTACCATGTACTTTTCACCAAACCGAAGAATTTACCGTCTTAGCCGATCTCGGGGCAAGTATAAATCTGATGCCATTAAGTGTTTGGAAAATACTCTCATTACCCGACCTTACTCTAACAAAGATGACTCTTGAGCTAGCAAATCGCACTCTCGCTTACCCCGTTGGTATTGCCGAAGATGTGTTTATTAAAGTTGGCACCTTCACTTTTCCGGTCGACTTTGTTGTTGTTGATTATGAAATGGACCCTCGTATTCCTTTAATACTTGGTCGGCCATTCTTGAGAACCGGAAAAGCTTTAGTCGATGTTGCCGAAGGTGAGTTAATCTTAAGGGTCGGGAATGATGCACAAGTATTTAAAATGGGGAAGATCACAACCAAATCTAATGGAAGAGAATCAACGAATATGATTAATGTGCTTGATGATTTTGTCGTCTACAACAATCCTTTTTCGATTCTTGATATGATAATCCACTGTTCCAAGATGATGTGGATGATTCTCTCTCCAATTCTGATCCTCCACCAATTTATGATTCTCCATCGATCTATGATGCTTATGATGATGATTCTAGTTCCGATGGGGATGATTATGATAATTTTAAATCTGAGTATCCAGACATGCCCACTTATGATGATTTTGATGAGGCTGATACTCTCTCGAGTGATTCTTCTCATGATAACCTTACTCCTACTTTTGATGAAGATCCTCCGCCAACAAAACTTGTACCTACTTTGGATGACTTCTCATTTGAGGAATATTTTGCTACTTTTCTCAACACCTACTTCCCAAATGAGAGTAATGCTCCTCCTTTGGACTTTGATGATTATGGTCTTTATCCTCCTTTGGATATGAAGAAACCCGTTTCAAAGGAGAAGAAGCCGGTCGACACCGATATCCGCAGTTCTTATGTCTTGACACCTCTCTATCCCCCTTCTGAGGATGAGATTGTGCGATTTATGAGCGGATCATCTTCAATGTCTACTGAGCCTGAGTGTTATTTTCCCCTAAAGGAAAAGGTGTTCGACCCCGGTATTGCAATTTTTAAGCCATCTCAGTATCCATCTAATGAAATAAAAGGAAAGACTTTTGGAAACCATTGAGATATGCTTGTGCTGTGTCATACTGTCTACCACCGTGCTCAATCACTGCTTAAGGGAACCTTGCCTACTCTTCTTTGGCCTGCCTTGTTCGCCTTAAGTTTGTGCTATTTGATGGATGAAAACCATGTATTTGATCCCGGTGGATGTGTTTCACGTTTCTTCCTATGCTAATCAAGGTCGAGTCAGGCTCACGACTCGGTTAACAAAAACAAGCGCTTCTCAGGAGGCAACCTGCAGTATCTATCCTTTTTATCTGTTTTTTTATAATAAGTGTAGGGGGAGACCCTAGTATGTGTTTATTGTTTTCTTTCTTATCATGTGCAGGGATTCGAGCTTTCAAAGATCCATTCTTGATGACTTTTGACGACCCGTGATTCCGTGTACCCGTCTTCCTGGTTCTATCCTAAACTCTTTTGATTCTCTACTTTATATTCTTCAATATTAAAATAGGAATCACTTTAGTTGTCCTTTCCTTAGCAAGATTTAAACAAAGTGCACAATGTCCTAAGTGTAGGGGAGTTTACTTCCACATGCTTAAATATTGAGGACAATGTTTTATTAAGTGTAGGGGGACTTCTATCGAAGTTAAGTGGCCTTTTCCTTGTATTTGTCCCCATTTTAACCGGAAAATTGATTTTTCGACATTTTTCAAAATTTTTGATCTATTTTGGCCTATTAGTTTTTACCTTTGTTATGGTTATTTTCTTTCTTTGCTAGAATAAATTTTAATAAAGTGGTTTTAATTTTCAAACGTTGTGAATCTTTTGACTCAACCCGAGTTTACTTATCTAAGTTTACTCTAGCTAGTATCCTTAACGTGTTTAAGTCAAGTTTTGCTGGACTTTTATATAGGGGACTTTAAAACGCGAAAGTCTTAACTCTTACGGGTTAAGAACAAGAACTTTTCGCAAGTTCCTATAATTGATCCTAGAGAGTCGTTTATCAAGGTAACTTTAAAATGCGAATTCTAAACTTGAAAAAGTCTAAGAGTTTGCAAGATCCTATAGATGACTCTAAAACCCAAAACATTGATTTAATAGGCTAAGCGTCCACGAGTCTCATTCCTTGAGATTTTAAACTGTGGAGAACGAGAGATGATAGAGTCAATTATAAGTTTGGTATTATTTCGTGAATTTATGTGAGTTGATTATAAGCTTTTTCTCCCATCGCTTGTTAATAAATATAATTGCAATAAGTAAGGTTGTACGATTTGAAAAGTTACTTAGCTTCTAGCACAAGATCGTTTAAAAGTTGCTCGGTATTGATTAGAGTTCATAGCCAAAGCATAAGTTATTGAAGCAGGATGCAAAGATTGGCGAGTCCGAAAAGGCCCTAACAAGGCATGAGGGCTACATTTGTTGCTAAAGATCCCAAAGATGTGAAGAATCATTATCAAAAATCAATATGAAGGATCGAGACACACGACGAAAAGCAAATACTCCCCTAAAGATCTTGGAGAAGTCTATCCAAAAAGGCCCTAACAAGGTATGAGGATAAATAGACCCAAGTCCTAAAAGGAGGCAGATCGTTGTATATCAAAATCCCAAATAAAGATTGGAGAAAAATGAAGAAGTCGTGGTCCGAATATGAAGAATCTCTCAAAAAGTTCAAGAGAAGAAATTCCTATTATGAAGAGAAGACAATTATTTCATGAACGTCTCTCAAGGTTTGATGTATGAAGTCGCTGCCAAATATCGGTCCAAGAAAGGTCTCAAATCATGAAGCAAGTTATGCCAAGATATGAACTTTATGAGGTCCCGAGAAGCAATTTTAAAAGATTTTGTCCTTTAGCTAACTATTGATTAAATCGTCCTACTTTATTTTTAGCCTAATAACTATCAAAATAAGTCAACAATGAATCCTCGTGATCATTCAAGACAATCATAAAATATAAGAGATACACCTAGGAATAAGGGAGTCTAAGTGAATAATTGGGCCACATGAATTCGTGTTAGTTTGCTAACTTATAATAACAATGATCTCGTTTTTAAGCTTGGTATGGGAACGTGAAACTTGAGGATGATAAACATTCATGATATTCCAAAACCCCAAGGTAAGTTTTTGATCTTTTTACTTGTTTTCTTCTTTTAAACATTTTGTCTCTTTAATAAAGGCCAATGTGGATTGATTGTGATGGAAAATGTAAAACTTGCTTTGTAATTAATGCATTGCATGAGGACATTGCAATGGTCAAGTGTAGGGGATTTAATAAGTGTGAAAACACTTATCCTTTTACCACTTAATTATAATAATAACCAAGCCAAAATGTGTATTTTATGTCGTAAATGTCAGAATTATGCGTGGTTTGTGTTTTTGTTGTGATTTAGGATCAAAATGTGAAAAGGGAAGAAAACACGGGCTTTCACGGGCTTTTATCAAAGAAAAAGACAAAAGACGAAGTCAAAAGATCAAGAGTGCAAAAAGAACGGAAGTCCAAGACCTATTCTGAAGATTTATCGAAGAAAAAGTCTAAAGACGGAAGTTTAATAAAGCCGAAGAACTCAAGTCTAAATTAATGAAGAAATTATAAGACGAGTTCAAATTATCCCGAGACAAAGTCGAATAACTTAGAAGACGAAAAGACGAGAAAGAAAGAAAGAAGGAAGCAACACATGCTTAACCTCCCTAATCACTATAAATACCCACCTAATCTCACATTAGGAGGTGTTGGCTATTTTGACAAACTAGTCTTCTAATTTAATTACTTGCACTTTTCTTAATGTCATTTACTTAATTGCACCTTTAATTTCTTGTCTTGCACCTTAAATTTGTATGTTTTTAATTCTTGTCTTTACTTTAATTGTTGAATCTTAACTTTAATCAAGTTTTAATTAATCTCTCATTCTTCCTTTCTTGTTCTTGATTTAATCTTTATGCTTATTTGCTTATTTTTATGCTTGTTTGATTATTGGTATTGTTTTTATGTTTATGATTGTGTTAGCATATTGCTTTTATAGCTTATTGTGTTTTTCTTAAATTTAATTAAGTGCTTATTAGTTAATTTTTATAAAAAGTTATTCTAAAATATTTTTATTATTTAGTATTTTTAATGTTTTTAAATTTAGGCTTCTTAACTTTTTCTTAAATTTCATTTGGTAAAAGTTTTAGTTACGTGCTTATTTGTATTAGCTTAATTTTAGTTTTAGCTTATTTGATTCTTACTGTTATCCGGGTTTTGGTAAGAACCCTCTTATTCCGGATAATAGCCAAAATTTTATTCCGAGTAAGCTCCATTTGCAACATTCCGGATAGTCACAAGAAACAATTATTCCGGATAGCTAGCTGGAGATTTATTCCGAATAGAGCTTCAAAACCTAGTATTCCGGATAGTGGAGTATTCCGGATAGGAGTTGGATTGGTGATTCCGGATAAGGAGAAAAATGGTATTCCGAATAAGCTTCAAAAGTTATTTTGGATAAGCCTTCACTGCCAAACATTTCGGATAAGTGTCCGGAATTTATTCAGGATAGTAACAGATTGTGGGAATTCCGGATAAGTCGTTTAACTTATTCCGAATAAGGAACTGAAGATTATTCCGGATAAGGGTATTTTCTTGATTCCGGATAAACTGGACAAACATTCCGGATAAGAGGCTAGGAAGTTTATTCCGGATAAGCACCTCCTAGACCGACTCCGGATAAGAGTGACAGCAGCTTATTCCGGATAAGGTGTTGAACGCGTATTCCGGATAAGCATTTTAGAGGATATCCCGGATAAGCAGCAGATCAAGATTCCGGATAAAGGTGAGAGCTTTATTCCGGATAACCAGTACTTTGTTGGGTATTCCGGGTAGTGACAGTATTTTGGATTCTGACTCAGGTTTTGTTTATCCTCATTTTATTTTCAAGCATTTATTTTACCCGCTATTTTTCTTTAAGTGTTATTTTAATTGTTTAGCTTTATTTTAATTTTTATGTTTACAATTTTATTACACTGTCAACTTAATTTTTCGTCACGCTTTAATTTTAAGTCATTTAATTAATTTACTTATTAAAGTTTTAATATTGCACCATTTACATTTTAATTAGTTTTATATTTAATTAGCGTCATTTACGTTAACGTCTTGCAATTTAAATTTACAACAACCAAAAATATTCTTTCTCACCAAAAGATGATGAGTCGCACATTTTTCCCTTTTTCAATTCGAAAAGATCGGACGATAATTTTAACCCTAGCAAAAGCAAGTTTTTACTCTCTCATCTGGTACGGGTGGATTTCAAATCTACAGTGATACATCGGGGAAGGGACTTGGCTGTGTTCTCATGCAACATGGGAAAGTGATCATGTACGCTTTATGGCAGCTTAAGCCTTATGAGGAAAATTACCCTACACATGACTTGTAACTTGCAGCAATCGTGTTTGCATTGAAGATATGAAGGCACTACTTATATGGAGAATCATGTGACATTTTCACGGACCACAAGAGCTTGAAGTATATCTTCACTCAACGTGAATTGAACATGAGACAAACATGATGGTTAGAGCTGTTGAAGGATTACGACATTAATCTGCAGTATCATCCCGTCAAGGCGAATGTAGTAGCAGATTCACTTAGCAGAAAGTCCAGAATGATCAACGGCATTGAGATTGAGGAAGAAATCATAAGAGACGTGGAGCGACTAGACATAGAGATCTTGGTACGTGGACAGCATGGTTACTAGGCTAATCTTAGAGTCGAACCCGAGTTACTCTCTAAGATCAAGGAAGCTTAGAAAGATGATGGAGAAATCTGGGCAATAATTCAGAATTTGGAGAAGCAAACAGTATTTCGAGTAGATGCAGATGGTATCTTATGGCAGGGCACGAGACTTTGTGTTGCTGATCATCAAGAACTCAAGGAAGCCTTGTTAGCTGAGGCTCATAGCTCCCCATTCTCTATACATCCTGATTCGACCAAGATGTACCATGAAATCAAGCAGTACTTTTGGTGGAGTGGTATGAAACAGGATGTTGCCACTTACGTCTCAAAATGTCTTACCTGTCAGCAGGTTAAGATCGAGCATCAACGATCTGGCGGTCTTCTTCAACCGTTAAATATTCTAGAGTGGAAGTGGGACAAAATCACCATGAATTTTGTTACTGGTCTTCTGCCAACCAAGAGGAAGCACGATGCAATTTGGGTTATTGTTGATCGACATACCAAATCAGCTCATTTCTTACTAATCCGCAAGGAAGATTCTGTCAGTAAACTCGCCGATACTTATACAAGGGAGATCATGAGACTTCACGGTGCTCCATCCAGCATCGTCTCAGACAGAGACCCTTGATTCACTTTGCGATTCTGGAGAAGTCTGTAAAAAGCTTGTGGTACACAACTTAAGCTTAGTACGGCTTTTCATTCTCAAACAGACGGGCAGTCAGAGCGAACGATTCAGACATTGGAAGACATGTTGAGGTCGTGTGCGTTGGAATGGACGGGTGATTGGGACGATTATATCTGTTTGGTGGAGTTTGCATACAAAACTAGTTGGCACGCAAGTATCAAGTGTGCTCCTTTTGGGATGTTGTATGGCAGAAAGTGTCGCGCCCCAATCTGCTGGGATCAGGTTGGTGAGCGAACACTTGAAGGACAAGAAATCATAGAGATGACTAATGAGAAGGTCGCAGTAGCTAAGCAGAAACTGCAAGAAGCACGGTCACGTCAGAAGAGCTACGCAGACAAGTATCGTAGGGACTTACATTTTTAATGTAGGAGATCACGTTTTCCATAAAGTTTCGCCGGCACGTGGTGTTAGACATTTTGGAGTTAAAGGGAAGCTCAGTCCTCGATTCATCGGACCGTTTGATATCATTGAACGAGTCGGTGAAGTATCTTACTTATTAGCGTTACCTCCTCAGCTTTCGCATGTACACAATGTTTTCCATGTGTCCTTAGTCAGAGGGTACCAGTATCATCCGCTTCACATGGTTCAGTATCCACTGGAACAGATTCGTGAAGATCTCACTTTCATAGAAGAACTCGAATGATTTCTTGATAGACAAGAACGAGTCATGAGAAGGAAAACGATTCCATTCGTCAAAATCCTTTAGAGGGATCATACCGAGCGGGAAGCTACTTGGGAAACAGAGGAGTCTATCCGGGCTTCCTACCCTCATTTCATATTTTGAATTCGGGTATATTCTTCTTTTCTAGTTACTTTATCTATAATTTGGGGATGAATTATTCTTTTTAGGGGGAAGAATTGTAAAACCCGCATGCTTTTACCATGAATAGTACCCTTACGATAGTACGTATATGATTAGAACTTTCCTTTTATAACATGGTTACGTTTCACGAACAAGAATTACAAGTATTACGTACGTGTTATAACACGATAAGTATTTATTACGTATGAACACACGATAATTATTCCAATAATAATTATAATCACGAACATACGAACATGAAATCATGAACGTAATTAATCACGAGCTAATATTACGTATGTATGTATGTATATTTATTACGATCACGAATAAATATATTAAGTCACGATCGATAACTAATTAAATCACGTAATTTATGAACACGAGAACACACTATTATTTTAGACACGGAAAATGTTTGGATTACCCTTTGTGGGCCCCATACCCGCGGCTACACCAAGACCAAAGGGGCCAAGCCCATTAATTTTACTAAAAAAGGAAAAAGGGAAAAGATTATTTTCATAATTCAAGATTTAGAAAATAGTTAAAAACGCTAAAAATCCCTTTTCTTCTTCCTCTCTTGGCCGCCGGGTTTACATCACCAAAGGGGTTATTCGGTTTGATTTTGGTGTTTGATCTAGTGAAAGGATCGTTGTGTGTTCATCCTTATTGATTCCACGTAATCGGTATAAACCCTAACTCTTTTATTTTATGTTTTGATTTATTTAATACATAAAATCATGAAGGTTTTTTATAAACTAATTAAAAACAAGTAATTAAACATGTTACTAATCATGGGGTTTATTCAATCATGGGTTTAGGGGTGTTTTGTTTGTGGCCGACGCCTAAGCGAGCCCCAAGAGGGGTCTCGGCTTGGCTTATATTCACACCACCGAGACCTTATGGTCTCGGTTTGGTGGTGGTGGTGTCACGGCAGCAGCAAGGCAGGGGAAACCCCGACTTAGGTTGGGGTATGGTGGTGTTTCGGGTCTGGTTCATGGGTTTTAATCACGGGTCCGGTTCACACATGTTAGATTAAAAACACGGTCTGGTTCATGAGTTATTTTTCAAGGTTTATTATTTTTACAAGTTATATTATTTTTTACAAGATTTAAATTAAATTATTTAAAGGCATGAACATGATTAATATAATTTACTTGACTTAGGTTATTAATTTTATTATTAACACATGAATTTTAACCTAAGTATTTTTTATCTTTAATTAGACTAGATAATTAATTAATTATTAAAACCATGACTTATAATTAACTAATTTCATGACTTAGGTTATATTATTAGTAAATAATAATATATGTTTTAACCTAAGTATTTTACCTTTTATTTAATTAAATCATGTTATATTTAATTAAATACTTTAACCTATAGTTTATTTAATTCACATGAAATAATTAATAAACTATACTATATAATCACATGACTTAGAATATTAATTAGAAAACACTTAATCTTATATAATTAGCTTAATTATCCAGCTTATATCTAATTATGAAAACTTTCTATTTTTAGAAACTTATTTATTTAAGGCACCTAATCTATTTATGGAAACTTTCTATTTTTAGAAACTTATCTACTTTAAGTAGTAATTCTATTTTTGGAAACTATCTATTTTTGGAAACTTTCTATTTTTGGAAACTTTCTATTATGGAAACTTTCCATTTTTGGAAACTTTCTATTTTTCGAAACTTTCTATTTTTTGTAACTTGCTATTTTTGGAAACTTTCTATTTTTAGAAAATTACTTATTATTACACAACAAGTATAATAATACATGAAATACAAGTAATACTTAATCAGAATAGATATAATATATGATAAACACAGTATAAAGCTTAAATCAGTAAAACATGACATGAACATATAAAACAAGCTAAGACATGATATAAAAACCAGTTACGTACTCAGTAATCAGATACTTATACACGTATGTATTTATGTAGCATTAGTGATACCGAAGTAGGACTCTCTTCCGTTCGTCTTCTTCGTTCACTGGACATAAGGTACGGATTCTCCGTGCTTTCAGTATGGACATTCTTTCCTTATTAGGATTTCCCATATACAGCCAACTGTTTTCCCCAATATATGTTTTATATGTTTTGATTGCTTATGTTTAATTAGAATACCTCAAGCCATATACATGCATGACCAATTTCACCTAGTTATGGAGGTACCATAACCATAACACTAGAGGCACTGGTGTTATGACTTCACCACGCGGAGTGATAGCTCGTGGCGTCCCTTCAACTTTTGGTCATTTATTATATTATCAGGTGGGGCGTATGGGTGCATCCTAGTTACATGTTTTCAGCAGATTACTCAGTGTGAATGTGGTGTGTGCCTTGCATCCTTCACAAGGAGCTGATCCCTCCTACCCAAAACCAGTATATTAAATTAGAGGCATCCCCTCTAATTTGCATGACGAGGTCACCCTTCCAAGTATTCATGCACGTTGATATTTCATGACCTATATTGGCTAATGGTAAAATATGTTAAACAGTTTTTACAAGATAAACATAAGGCTTTTCAAACTATAAAACCAGTTTTACTAAGATATAACCAGGTTATCAAGCCTTAGTTTCTTCCGCTATTTCATGCTTATATGCTTATATTATTCATGCTCTATTTGTATATCCGTGCACTGAGCGTATTGCTCAGCCGTTTTCCTTTTCATGTTCCCAAAACGGCTCGTAGACTATAAGCGTACGTGCATATGGACTGGAAGCTTTCTAGCCTTCTTTACTTTATGCATTTATCTATACTTTGATACTCATTTCCATGGACATTATTTAGTCCTTTCATTTACAGTACTTATGTTTGTCTGTGATGAGTTCTACTTTTGGACTACCGATGTATGATTCCGGTATTTCCTTTATGGTCATGTAATGTTTAGACATTTATCCTTGTATTCTTTGATGACACGCCATAATCACGCGTGACATTCCATTTATCAAAATGGGGTGTTACAATTTATAGGACAAAGGGCCAACGGCTATATCTTCCCGCGCTTACTTATCTCAGCCGGCGGTTCCTTATCGATAAGAAACCGCATAGGCACTAGGGAACCGCCAGAGTAGACACCGCTCCTTTTTTTCCTTTAGTGGTGGAGGTCTTATCTGATTATAAAATATCCTGAAAGAATATTCCAAATCAAAAAAGAATATGCCATTAAATTTCAAATATTTAATTTAATAAAACATTTTCTTAAAAAGAAAGTTTAATAAAAAAACTTGTCCCACTTAATAAAAAGTGAGTTTAAAGAAAAGATTAAATCACTTGATCACTTGATTAAGATTAGTACTTGTTTATTCATACCTTAAGTGAAAATGGGTAAAATGAAAAATACTTGAACTCAAGAAATCGTTTTTCGTTGTTTTCGTAAATGATTGTTTTTACATATTGTCGTAATCAAAACTAAGAGAGATCAAAAAATGCAAGTAACGTTTTTAGGCATTATTGCATTAACACATAGGATGGAAGCTGCCATAGACTTCTTCTCCTTTTGCAATATACTTATGCTGGTTTAGTCTTTCCTAGTTCATTTCCTTTATTTATGTTTTGGGCTTATGTTTGGGAACCGATGTTTGATTCCGGTTTTCCCTATGGTCATGTATGTTTTACTACATATTACCTTGCATGCTTTGATGACACGTCATAATTACGCGTAACGGTCCACTTATCAAAGTGGGGTGTTACAAAGAAACTATAAGACCACCCTAGGAATTTGAATGTTTCTAAGAACAAAACGTTTGTAATCACATGTAATGACGGCTTGAATGATTTGACTGCTTTGAATGCTTTGAATGTTAAGTTTGTTTGTGTGAAATGTCAAAATTGTGTTGTTAATGCTAATAATTCTATGTGTGTTATGAATCATGTCAAAGGCATAGATACTTGAACTAAGAAGCAAATTGTGATGCCTATTAGTGCTAGTAAACCCAAACGTAAAGTGAACCATTCTGGTGCAACCCCGCCTAAGAAAAGTAATGCATCAGACTCCACTACTAAATGAAGGTTTGTTATGTTGGAAATACTTTTTTCAGATTTAGAAAATCTCGGTCACTCCAACAATATAGGGCTCGTAGTATAGTTTAGTTATATCTTAGGTTAGCCCGACTTATAAGCATGTTCATGGCTGGAGGCCCAAGTCCACTAAGGGAGTTGGGTATATATAAACCGCTTTCCTTCATGGAAAGGGGTGTTGGTTGTTTCTTTTACACTTAATACATTTCACATTTTCTCTCATCTCTCTCTCCTTTCTCTCTCTATAAACATCAACTCTCTTGATAGATCATAGATTTCCAAGCTTCTACAATTGGTATCAAGAGCCATAGGATGAAATAGAGGTTGGTTTTGTATTGTTCATGCTTATTTTAGTGTGTTCATGTGTTTTTTTATTGATTTTTACCCAAGTTTCAAATTTTTTTCGTGTTTTTGTTATTCCAAGTGATCCATATATCTTCTATATAGTTGTGGTAGAGATTTGGGTTCTTTGGGTTGGTTAAAATCACGGATTTCTAGTAAAAAATCTCATTTGTTTACCTAAAGTCTCAGAACAGTACCAGTATTGAGACAGAATCACCTTAAGTTCCATCGCAACAGCTAGGGTTTTCATATTGCGATCAGTATTGCGATTCGTATTGTGATAGAACATCTTCTGTGATATTGCGACAATTTATTATTTGTGATATTGCGACAGAACGTGATTGAGTATTGCAAAAGCTTATTCTATTGTGGATTACGATAGATTCTTCTTAGTGATATTGCGACTGTCTTTTTTTGAGTGATTGAGACAGATTGTTATTTGTGCATTACGACAGAACTTGTTTGTACATTGCGACATAGTGACTTCTGAGACATTGCGAACATATTGAATTTTTGGCATTGCGACAGGTTTGAAATTTTGGCATTGCGACAATTTTTGTGTACTGTAAAGAATTTGCATAACTTAGAGGATTTTTTCGACTTTGAATTTATTGGTAGACTTTCACAAAAACACACAACCAAAAGATAACAACATCTTGCTTAACAACACTAAAACACTTAACCTTATTTCATTGCTCGATCGTTTTGGTAATCTTTCTTCAAGTGATCAAAAATGAATTCACATTCATACATGCCTACAATGACATCGCTTATTGACGTTTCTATCATCTCGGGTACCGATACCCATACACCGTTGCTTATCAAAGAGCTATTTGAAGCATGGCAAGGTCGCATGATGTCTTATATTATGGGAAGACCCAGTGGGATACTTATGGTTCAATCCATTGAGAAGGTCCACTCGATTGGGGCGAAGTTACTGTAGACATTATGACTCGGCCAAGGATATTTCATGAATTAACGGCTGGCATCCAAATCATTACCGACGCTGATGAGAAGACCGTTCAGACCATAGTTCAAGCTCTTCCACCCTATATTTATCTTATGGTAAGCAAACACAAGGTAGCAAAGGGATCGCTTGACAATTTTGTTACAAGGGACTTCACTTTCCAAGCAGGAACGAGAGTGTCAACTCTATGATTTGTTCGATAGGTTCTCATATATTCCAGGGGAAACACTTCATGACTACTACTGACGCTTCACTACATTTATGAATGATTTGAATGTGTATCATTTCACGATTGCTTAGTTTCAAATCAACACCATGTTTTTGAACACGTTACCCCCAGAGTGGATCCAATACGTCACTGACGTTAAATTGATTCGAGATTTGCACAAATCAAATTTAGATCAACTCTATGCTTTCTTGTAGCAACAAGAGAAGCATTTGCTCCAGAAACGCATGTCTCAAGGATCTTATTCCAAACCATTGACGTTAATGGTAAATCATCCAACATTGTCATATAACAACACTTTGTATGCTATGGGACAACAATCTTATCACAAGCCCATGTTTCAGACTCCAGGCTTTCCGCAGTATTCGATCTTACCACAACCACCTACATCATATCAAAAACCAGCATCATTAATAAGTGTGAAAACACTTATCCTTTTACCACTTATTTCCAATAATAACAAGACCAAAACGTGTAATTTATGTCGTAAAAGTCGGAATTATGCGTGGTTTGTGTTTTTATTGTGTTTTAGGACCAAAAGATGAGAAAGGAAGAAAACACGGGCTTTCACGGGCTTTTATCGAAGAAAACGGGAAAAGACGAAGTCAAAAGATCAAGAGTGCAAAAAGAACAGAAGTCCAAGGCCTATTCTGAAGATTTATCGAAGAAAAAGTCTAAAGACGGAAGTTTAATGAAGTCGAAGAAATCGAGTCTAAATTAAAGAAGGAAATTATCAAGACGAGTTCAAATCCCGAGACGACGTTGAGAAAAGACAAAGAATTAAATCGAGTCGAGAAGACGTGAAGAAAGAAAGAAAGAAGAAGCAACACATGCACTCCTTCCATTTTCCTATAAATACCCTCCTAATACACATTAGGAGGGTTGTTAGCTTTTAGTTTTAGTTTTCATTTTTCACTTTTCTTTCTAGTTTTAGAGAGATAAAGTTCTCAACTTTCTCTTACTAAGTTTCATCTTTTCTTTTAATCTTTCAAGATTAAATCATTATGTATTGTTGATTTCATTAATCAAGTTCTAGTTAAGCTTTTAATCTTTCATCTCATTCTACCTTTCTTGATTTTAGTTAACTTTTGGTGCGAATTTCATTTGATCCGTGTTGTTCTTAATGATTTCGTGCTTAAAAAGCTAATCTTTTTATGCTTACTTAAGTTTTCATACGAATAAGCTTTAAGATCTTTGTGCTTATTGGCTTATTTACATGTTTAGCTTATTTACTTTTTAAAAAGTTTTCTTAAAAAGTTCATTTTTTTTATATATAGTTTGATTCGTAAGATTGATTATTTTGAGTTTTGATAAGTTGTTGATTGATGAGATGGCATTTTTACATGATCTCATCGTTCTTTTCGGGCTATAAATACATAAAAATGTCATAAAATACCATATATATGCTTGTGTTTGTTTACTTGTGTATTTTAGGTATGGATATCGTGAAAAAGACAAAAGATCACAAGATACAAGGAAAAACGGACACGAGAAACGAAGCCGTACAAAGAACCGGGCCCTAATCATGGAATTTTCAACAAATACCCTTGAAGACTTGAAGACAAACAAGATTGATCCTCCATTAATGAAGAAATGACACTTAAAACCCTTGTATATTGATAATTACAAGTTTGGTCCCTTAAGTTTGTCAAAATTGCAAAAAGGTCCTTCAACTTTGAAGAAATGACAAGATTGGTCCCTCAACAAAATCAATTTGTCAATTATGGTCCCTCATGAAGATTAAGAGACATTGAAGACCTTTGAAGATCAAGATTGTCCAAGATCAGCCCTTGAATTATTCAAAAATGCCAAAAACAACCCTTGATAACCTTTGTGTGAAGTTTGGTGCCAAAAGTGAAAAAAGGGGAAAGTTATTAACAAGGGAAAACGGTTTTTAGGGATGAAAAACCTTATATGCCAAAAATATCAAAACACAAGGACCCAAGTTGCACACTTTGAAACATTCAAACCAAAAACGCGCCTAACACTTTTGTTTCCCCTAAATTCGGATCAAATAGAAGTTACTGTTCCCTTTTCACTCCCAGTTTTCACCTCACTTAAACCAAGGTTAAAATTCAATTAACCTTGGCCACGTGTGATTCACACCCACAGAAACCCATCCCACACCTAAAAACCCCAATCCCACCACTGTGGACCCTACCCCAAATTCCCCTTTCCACCAATCACAATACACCTTGATCCCTAAGTACTGTGACGTGTCACAAATCAACAGTGGAGATCTTATGCTTCCTCCCAACGCATAATAAACGTCCAGGATTCAATTTGACACCTCAACCTCAAAAACGCGTCAAGGGCATTTTGGAGATTTTCTAGTGATTAGGGTTTTGTTTTTAGGATTCTAGAATAGTCTATGAGTAGTATAAAAGGAGACCCAAGCTTGTGGTGATCCCTTGTTCCAGTTTCTTTAGCAATCTCTTGTAATCCTTTTTTAAAGAAATTTAAAGTTGGTATTTTTATAAAATTGTAATTCCTTTTATCTGTTTTTTAAAAGTTGGTATTGGATAGCTAAGGATTCTGAGTTCCATTGTTATTTAACTTGTGTTTTAAGGATTTCAGATTTTCATAAAAAGTTTTGAAAATCTGAATTTCTTGGTAAGGATTGGTCTCACAGATTTGGTGTTAAGAGTAACAATTTGTTTGGTGATTAAGAGTTTATAAAACGTTTTAAGAAGGTTTGAAAAGTTTTGGAAGGTTTTAAGAAAGAAAGAAAAGTGAAAACAGATTATATACATATTGTTTGTGTTATTGTGTTTTGCTTTGATTTTGTCTTAAACAGGAAGAGTATTGTTGATTTTTGTGTCTGCATACACCCGGGTGTATAAGGAGGTGGATTGACATCCACAAAGGACTTGGATGTAAGTCCTTGAGGTAAAATCCCTTTTACCTTGTTGAAAATTTCAGAAAAGTTATGGTGTATGTGATTTGAATGATTATTTGATATTTGTGTTAAAACTGTTTGGATTATGTTTACATGATATGATATGCATGATAGATGTCATATGAATCAGTTTGGATAGGTTTAGGAAGCTTTTGATTTGAAAAAGTGTGAAACTGAGTTTTAAAAGGGTGTTTGGAAACGGGTTTAAGCAGGGTACAACCTAGTTGATTGTGTTTAAATAGGTGTTAGAGCAGTTGAATCAGGTTAAGATAGGTTGCATGTTAGCATTAGGATAGATTAGAACTAGTTTTGAGCCAGTTGGTGTGTTAAAAAAGGAAAAGATAGTTTAAAAAAATCTGCATAGGCACTTTCTGCTTATTTTCATAAGAATTTGGTGATTGAATCTTGAATGCTTGTTAGTGTTAGGGTGAGTTAAGGTTTGATTTGGTTTGTATATTGATTGGTGAGGTTGTATGTTAAGTATTGGCCTTTAAAAGTCACTAGGTTGCAAGTAAATCAGCCCTCAACCACCAGACCTAGTCAACACTGTCACAGAAACTTGATATTGCTTTTGTGTGCTTTGTTTGAGAAATTTTGAGTGCAAGGTGTTATTCTATCTGCTTGACCTGACTCCTTGTGCTCCAAAGAGCACAAGGGTGCCCTATTGTACCAAAAACAACCACCAAATAAGCCATTCACCAAGCCCTCTTGGTGTTCTTCACATTCTGTGAAGAAAAGCAAGAACACATAGCATAAGCTTGTGTTCAAGTTGAACCTGTCCATGTTTTTGATCCTCATTTGGCTTAATCTTGCATAAAAAGTGTAATTGGATTGAGTTCACAAGCTTACTAAGGTCACAGATTGATTTGGCAAAATAAAAATAAAAAAAGAAAAATTTGGTAAAAAGGTTGCCCGCAGCAGGACTCGAACCCCAGACCTCTCGCTGGAGGAGTAGGGGAACTACCACTGATCTAGACACCTTTTTACGTTTTAGTTTGTTTTCATATTCTATTTAATACGTTTTTCTTTTCTAGCTTATTATTAAAAGCCGTAGCTTAATTCCTTCTTTTCAGCTTATTTGTTAAGCTATTTTACTTCTTTTGAATTTTCCTATAATCTTATTAGGTTTTGTGATTTTTCTAGCTTGGTTTGAAAATTTTCCCTTTATTTAATTATTTTCTAGAATTTATTTAATACCCGGTTTTTATTAAATCATTAAAAAATAGAAAAAGGAGTTTTAATTTTTAGGAAAAATTATTTTTAACTTTTAAAATAATATTTTGAGGTTTACATTAGGTTTTGGTTTTATAAACTTTAATTTTTAATTTTATATTATTTTAAGGTTTTTTATAAACTTAAATTATTTTTATAAAATTATTAAAAAGGTTTTAGGAGTTTTAATTTGTGTTTTTATCTTAGTTAGAATATTTTAAGATTTTAGAAATTTTTTAGAATTAATTTTAGAAACTTTTTATTTTTAGTATTATTTTAATATTATTTTATTATTAAAAAATCAAAATTTTATTTTTATTTCTTTTTCATTTTTCTTAAGTTCTTTAGCAATAATTAGGACATTTTCCATTTTTAGAATATTTTTATAGCTTTTAGATTTATTTTTATAATTATTTTAAGTTTAATTAGTTTTTAATCATTTTAGATCATTTTTAGAGTTTTAAAAGTAGTTTTAATAGCTTTTAATTTTTAGAAAATTACTTTTTAGTCTTCTAAATATAAGTTAAGTAATTATTCAATAAAATCATATTTTAGACATTTGAATTAGTTATATTTAATTTTAGGGCTTTAATTAGCATTTAAAATTAAATATTTAATTAATAAAAGGATTTAAAATATCTTTGTTGGATTTTTATCTTCATTTATATTATTTTAGACTTCTTTTTAGTCTTTTTAATTATTGATTTTGTTTTTGGTCTTAGTATAATTATTTTTAATTTGGGTAGTTTTTCACGGCTTTACGTTTACGTCGTAGTGTAATTTTAACGTAACCGTCTTTTCATCTTCTCATCCCCATTCTTCTCAATATTAATCTCAAATAATTGCAAGTTAATTCACACACATATACCTCCTTGGGAAACGAACTTTCTCTCATTTTATTTGATTGGGTCATTAACACTTGATTTTTCGTAAAGTCATTTGTTCGATACTTACCGCTCATATACGTTCTTTTGTTTTCCTAAACAAGAGTCGTATTTTTACTCCAATCATTTTGGCGCCGCTGCCGGGGAGGTGTGTTGTGCTTTAATTTGGAATCTTTTGTTTTTGATATTATCCATAATAAGTATTTGTGTTAAGTGGAACTCCCTTAACACGTATTATCGGTTTTCTTGGTTTTTTCTTGTAGAAATATTACTATATTGTATTAAGTATCACAATCAATATACAATATCTCCAAAAGTGTGAAAACACAACCTTAATTGGGATTTGATCTCCTAATTATTGTATTCGAATCTCAAACAAAAAGAAAAGGCAAAAATAGATAAATACTTTCGTGAAGCTCGATTTTGAAAAATACAAACTATAAGGTAGGTATAAGGCGGGTATTATAAAATATACCCTAAGGAAAAAGGCTCTTAAGTGCTTCGCGCCGCCTCGTTTCCCCGCTTGCTTGTGAGTATTTTATGATTGAAGGCTAATCGAGGGTTTTGCCGCCCAAAGTATTAATACGTATACTATATTTGCTTGGTTTTCTTTGTGATTAAACCCTCGTGAACAATTTGGTTTTCACCAAAGTTCTAAAGTCATTCGAAGGCGTTCACTCCACGTGATCGTTTTCATTCCTTTGAGGCTTCTTTAATCAAGAGTTTGATTCGAGGAGAGATTTTGTAGATTGTTGTCTACGAAGATACACCAAAATCCAAAAAAATTAAATATCATCAAAAACACAAAAAAATTGAAAATACACAAAACAACCAAAAAGAATCTTCTTTGCTCACCTCCCATTCTTCGTGAAGTTTATGATCACTCGTAATCAAGCAAAACGAGCTCGTAAACGTCTTCAAAAGCAAGCAAATCAAGAAACGTTGATTGTTGAAGAACCTCCAATTGTTGAACCTATTGTAGAACAAGAAGTCGTCATGGCTAATCGTACTATGATGGAGTTGCTACAAGCACCCACCGAGGGTTTTGGAGAGGCTATTGTAATTCCCGCCATCCTTGCGGAGAATTTCGAGATTAAGACGGGTTTAATGTCTATGTTGCAAGCAAATAAGTTTAGAGGTCACGAGAAAGACAACCCGCATTACCACATTAGGAATTTCAACCGTCTCACCGCCACTAGCAAATTCAACGATGTTCCACATGACGCCATTAAGATGATGTTGTTTCCATATTCGTTGGATGGACCCGCAAAAATTTGGCTCGAGAAAGAACCGCCAAATTCGATTTTGACATGGGCCGATCTCGTTTCTAAGTTTGTGAACAAGTTTTTTCCACCATCTAAAACAACACACTTAAAAAATGAGATTTCACGATTTGTGCAACGTAACAATGAAAGTTTTTCAATGGCATGGGAACGATTTAAAGAGATGTTACATGAATGTCCTCACCATGATTTTTCGGAATTGCATCAAGTGGATACTTTTTATAATGGGCTTAATGATCATGAACGAGATTATTTGAATGCCGTCGCGGGTGGTAATTTTTTGTGCAAGACGACAAATGAGGCTTTACAAATCATTGAAAATCGATCTAAGGTTTATAGCCCTCGTAACACACCGAGTGTTGCCAATATGGGTTCGTCATCTTCGTCACAATCGTCTCGTAGCATTAACGCCTTACATGATGTAGCTAATGAGGAAAATCGGTTTTTTGATAGATTTGCTAATCTAATGTCCCATTGGAAGGCTCAAGAAGCTTCCAATTCCGCTTCGGTTAAAGCGGTTGCTAAGAGTTGTTTATCTTGTGGGGGAGCTCATGATCTTTCCGAGTGCATTACCGCGGATGGTAACACTTCGAGTGCTTATGTAGCAACGGGAACTTATAACCAAAACGGCCAAGGTTCCCGCCAAAATCAAGCTCCACCAAACCAAAATGTTAATAATTATCGAAACAACAACCAAGGTAATTACCAAGGCAACACACGCAATTACAACAAAGGGAATTATCAAAGTGGGAATGGACAAATCTCTAATCAAAATCAAAACCGTGATTTTCAAAACACTACACAAGGTTTTCAAAATGCTCACACGAAAAATTTGCAAGGAGAATTTTTCGATTATGCAAAAGCAAATGATGCTAAATTTGATAATATGCAACGTGAGATGATTAGCTTAAGGTCCGAGTTGAAAAACGAGCTTAAAAATGAACTTGCTAATGAACTTAAAACTCATGCAAACAAAATGGAAGGGAATGTCCAACGTCTTCAACAAAACCAACAATATATGGAATTAGGACAACATGAGATTAAGCAAGAGTTATTAAAAGCGGATGCTAGGCAATCAAAATTTGAGGACCGAATGGCTAAGATGTTTGAAGCAATCATGTGTAAGCCCTCTTCCTCGGGTGGTCTTCCTAGTGATACCATTAACAACCCGAGGGGAGAATTGAAGGTTGTTGCTACACGAAGTGGTAAAACTTTCAAGGAACCAATCTCTCGTACAAGTACTTCTAAGGAGAAGGAAATCGAGAAAGAACCCGAGGTGATGGTCGAAAAGGAGCATATTACAATCCCACGAAGTACCGCTCATACCACACCTACGGTTGAACCAATACCAATTGTGGAACCCGAGTTTCCAAGGCCGTTGCCTAATGACCAACCCGCACCACCTTTACCCTACCCTTCAAGACGAAACAAAGAGAAAGCACAAGAAAGGAACAATTATCAATTTGAGCTATTCATGAAAATGTTTCGTGATCTACATTTTAACATAAGTTTTGCCGACGCTCTTATCATGATGCCTCGATTCGCCGCAAACTTCAAAAGTATGCTTAACAACAAAGAGAAGTTACAACAATCGTCTAGTTGTTCATCGGTTTTTCTAAGCCGCATACCACAAAAAGTCGGTGATCCCGGTAAATTTTTGATTCCGTGTGCTATTCAAGATATGGAGGAATGCTACGCCTTGGCCGATCTTGGTGCTAGTATTAATTTGATGCCTCTCGAGATTTTCAAATCACTTTCGCTTCCGGCTCTTACTCCTTCGAACATGTCTATCGAGATGGCCGATCATTCTACGATCATGGCATGTGGAGTAGCCGAGGACGTTTTTGTTAAAGTCGGAAAGTTTTACTATCCCGTTGACTTTATCGTTGTAGACATTCCTATCGATCGAAAAGTTCCTCTCATTTTGGGTCGTTCATTTTTGGATACATCAAGAGCACTTATCGATGTTCATGCTCGAAAAATCACCCTTCGTTTCAATGAGGAAGAACTTGTCATCAATGCAACACAAAACTCCAATCTTTCTCATGTCTATTCTATTGCAACTTTAAACCATGGTGACTCGACCAATGTCGTTTGCAAAGAATTTTCACTAAGAGTTTTAGGAAATGTCTCCAAAAACAATTTACCATTTCCTCCGCCGGTGGAGGTTATGAGTGCAAAACCTACAAAGAAGAAACCGTCAATACTTGAATCGAAAAATCCTTCGCCTCACCTCGAACATTCATTCTTGAAAAGTGTTGATAAGTTATCGGTTTCTACGGAAGATCTTTCGGATGATGAATATGTAGACCCCAATAGGGAGGTTTTCTTCGTCGATAAACGTTTTGAGAACTTGCCACCACCAAAACCAAAACGGTTTCAAAATGTGAGAATTTTTAGTGTGACTAACATCGTCTTAGAAACACCGAATATTTTCGACATAATCAAAAAGGGTTTTCATAAGGAGAGTTCAAAAGATAACAAAGGAAAAGATCTTAAATGTGATTTAATTGATTTTTCGACAAATCTAACTCCGTCATCACCACGTGATTTGAGTGCTACAAGCTCGTCTACTCCTTTTGACGATGCTTTGTGTGGTCTTAGTATGGGGGAAGCCCCTAATGTTCCCTCATCCTTGTCCACCGAGGACGAGATATTCTATCCCGGAATTTCATGTAAAGGGAAATCTCGGTCTTCCACCGATGCAATAAATGGAAACTATATCTATTTGCTTGGTGCGAGTCTACCTCGAGTAGCTCAAACGTTTGTCTTACCAATTGTCTCACCCTTCTATTTCTCATCTATTTTCTTCAAACTCTTTGAGTTTATGGCACAGGTTGGAGTGGTGTTAATTTGTCTTTCCAATGGAAACGAGAACGCCATTTTCGACCCCGGTATTTTGCATCATCTAAGGACTTAGTCCTTTATACCGGTTGCTTTTTGGGCCTTGTTTATCATGTAAGCCCCATCAAAAATTGACCACACCTTGATTTTCCCTAAATGTTCACATTTTGAGGGGATCGAGTCGAGCTCATGACTCGGAAATCAAAAACGAGGTGCCTCGTGGGGGAGATCCCATGCTTATCTTTTATATTCACTAATAAGGGGACTTGAACCCTTCCAACTCTTTGTCTCGTGGTTGTTTGTGATTGTCATCATCATCTACGATTGAAGACTCTCGTGTTCGTTTACGTGAGCCTCCATCGTTCGTTTGAAGAAGTTTTTCACGATTCCATGACATATCCTTTATTGTTCTAACAATTATCTTTTAGCATAATTAATAAACGGCTTTAGATATATTGTTGATCACCCTTTCCATGCTAGATCCTAAGCATTCAACTCTTCGTCTCTAGTATGGGGGTGCTCCACCTTTAGACTCGAAACATTGAGGACAATGTTTACTTTTAGTATGGGGGGGTGAATAGGTACTTGCTTTGCTACGCCCTCACGTTTTCCAACTTTCAATGTTTTGTTTTGCTAATAAGGCTAAAAATGGCCAAATTTTAAAAATTTTCTTAGTTTTCATAAGTGTTTTTAAGACACGAATGTATATTTTCCGATGGGTAGAATAAGAGTTAATTTTTGACTTGATGGGCATTTGGAGCCACTTACATTCCTTAACCCGCTCAATTCAAGTTTTGCTAGACTTTTATATAGGGAGCTTTAAAACGCGAAAGTCTTAATTCATTCGGGTTAAGAACAAGAACTTTTCGCAAGTTCCTATAATTGATTCTAGAAAGTCACTTATCAAGGGAACTTTAAAACGCATTCTCTAAACTTGAAAAAGTCCAAGAAAGTGCAAGATCCTATAGGTGGCTTGAAAACCCAAAACTTTGATTTGATATAGTCTTAATGAAAGCTAATCCAAATTTGGCTTAATTTTGACTTGCATGGCTAAGTATTCACGAGTCTCTTTAATTAGAGGTCTTTATATAGTGAAGAACGAGAAATGATAGAGTTAGACAAGTGATCATGCTAAACGTAGAACATGAAAGTGTTCTTTCAAAAACTCATATGTTTTTAATTGTGGCTTTTTCTTCCCATAAGATCAATGCCTTAGGAATAAATCATAATTGCAATAAGTAAGGTCGTACGATTTGAAAGGTTACTTAGCCTCTAGCGCAAGATCGTTTAAAAGTTGCTCGGGGTTGAATAGAGTTCATAGCCAAGGCATAACTTATTGAAGCGGGACGCGAAGATTGGCGATCATCCAAAAAGGCCCTAACAAGGCATGAGGAGCTCTATTTTTGCTAAAGATCCAAAGATGATGTGAAGTATCATTATTCCAAAATCAATATGAAGGATCGAGACACACGACGAGAAGCAATTACTCCCCTAAAGAATGGAGAAAGTCTATCCAAAAAGACCCTAACAAGGTATGAGGATAAATATATCTAAGTCCGAAAAGGAGGCGGATCGTTGTATATCAAAATCCAAAGTAAAGATTGAAGAAAAATGATGAAGTCGTGGTCCAATATGAAGAATCTCTCAAAAACGTCAAGTGAAGAAATTCCAAATATATGAAGAGAAGACCATAATTTCAAGAACGTCTTCCCAAGATTTGAAGTATGAAGTACATGCCAAATATCGGTCCGAGAAAGGTCTCAAATCGTGAAACGAGTTATGCCAAGATATGAACTTAAGGAGATACACGAGAAGCCGTTTTAAAAGATTTTGTCCTTCGGCTAACTATTGATCAAATCGTGCTACTTTGCTTTCGGACTAATAACTACTCAAATAAGTCAATATGAATCACTTGTGATCCATGACAAATAGATAAAAAATGCTAGTAACCCATTTCCTTTTATAATAACTAGGATTGCGGGGAGAAAAAGTATTACACAATTTGGACGTATGAGTAGTGTTAGCATTGTGACTTGTACCAACAATGATCTTGTTTTTGCACTTAGCATGGAATGTATGACAATCAAGGATGACGAAGTTTACTCTAAAGGGACATTAACTTGTTTCTATTCTTTGACCCTAAAAGTCACCTTTTGGTGATGAAAATCATACATTATGTCTTTACACATTCTCGTAGTTTGTTGCAAGTCTTTTACTCTTCAATAAAGGTTAATGAAAATTGAACTTTGGTGATGCTTAGATACTTTATTCTAGCATTGCGTGAGGGCACGGCAATGGCTTAGTATGGGGGAGTGATGAGATGGCATTTTTACATGATCTCATCGTTCTTTTCGGGCTATAAATACATAAAAATGTCATAAAATACCATATATATGCTTGTGTTTGTTTACTTGTGTATTTTAGGTATGGATATCGTGAAAAAGACAAAAGATCACAAGATACAAGGAAAAACGGACACGAGAAACGAAGCCGTACAAAGAACCGGGCCCTAATCATGGAATTTTCAACAAATACCCTTGAAGACTTGAAGACAAACAAGATTGATCCTCCATTAATGAAGAAATGACACTTAAAACCCTTGTATATTGATAATTACAAGTTTGGTCCCTTAAGTTTGTCAAAATTGCAAAAAGGTCCTTCAACTTTGAAGAAATGACAAGATTGGTCCCTCAACAAAATCAATTTGTCAATTATGGTCCCTCATGAAGATTAAGAGACATTGAAGACCTTTGAAGATCAAGATTGTCCAAGATCAGCCCTTGAATTATTCAAAAATGCCAAAAACAACCCTTGATAACCTTTGTGTGAAGTTTGGTGCCAAAAGTGAAAAAAGGGGAAAGTTATTAACAAGGGAAAACGGTTTTTAGGGCTGAAAAACCTTATATGCCAAAAATATCAAAACACAAGGACCCAAGTTGCACACTTTGAAACATTCAAACCAAAAACGCGCCTAACACTTTTGTTTCCCCTAAATTCGGATCAAATAGAAGTTACTGTTCCCTTTTCACTCCCAGTTTTCACCTCACTTAAACCAAGGTTAAAATTCAATTAACCTTGGCCACGTGTGATTCACACCCACAGAAACCCATCCCACACCTAAAAACCCCAATCCCACCACTGTGGACCCTACCCCCAATTCCCCTTTCCACCAATCACAATACACCTTGATCCCCAAGTACTGTGACGTGTCCCAAATCAACAGTGGAGATCTTATGCTTCCTCCCAACGCATAATAAACGTCCAGGATTCAATTTGACACCTCAACCTCAAAAACGCGTCAAGGGCATTTTGGAGATTTTCTAGTGATTAGGGTTTTGTTTTTAGGATTCTAGAATAGTCTATGAGTAGTATAAAAGGAGACCCAAGCTTGTGGTGATCCCTTGTTCCAGTTTCTTTAGCAATCTCTTGTAATCCTTTTTTAAAGAAATTTAAAGTTGGTATTTTTATAAAACTGTAATTCCTTTTATCTGTTTTTTAAAAGTTGGTATTGGATAGCTAAGGATTCTGAGTTCCATTGTTATTTAACTTGTGTTTTAAGGATTTCAGATTTTCATAAAAAGTTTTGAAAATCTGAATTTCTTGGTAAGGATTGGTCTCACAGATTTGGTGTTAAGAGTAACAATTTGTTTGGTGATTAAGAGTTTATAAAATGTTTTAAGAAGGTTTGAAAAGTTTTGGAAGGTTTTAAGAAAGAAAGAAAAGTGAAAACAGATTATATACATATTGTTTGTGTTATTGTGTTTTGCTTTGATTTTGTCTTAAACAGGAAGAGTATTGTTGATTTTTGTGTCTGCATACACCCGGGTGTATAAGGAGGTGGATTGACATCCACAAAGGACTTGGATGTAAGTCCTTGAGGTAAAATCCCTTTTACCTTGTTGAAAATTTCAGAAAAGTTATGGTGTATGTGATTTGAATGATTATTTGATATTTGTGTTAAAACTGGTTTGGATTATGTTTACATGATATGATATGCATGATAGATGTCATATGAATCAGTTTGGATAGGTTTAGGAAGCTTTTGATTTGAAAAAGTGTGAAACTGAGTTTTAAAAGGGTGTTTGGAAACGGGTTTAAGCAGGGTACAACCTAGTTGATTGTGTTTAAATAGGTGTTAGAGCAGTTGAATCAGGTTAAGATAGGTTGCATGTTAGCATTAGGATAGATTAGAACTAGTTTTGAGCCAGTTGGTGTGTTAAAAAAGGAAAAGATAGTTTAAAAAAATCTGCATAGGCACTTTCTGCTTATTTTCATAAGAATTTGGTGATTGAATCTTGAATGCTTGTTAGTGTTAGGGTGAGTTAAGGTTTGATTTGGTTTGTATATTGATTGGTGAGGTTGTATGTTAAGTATTGGCCTTTAAAAGTCACTAGGTTGCAAGTAAATCAGCCCTCAACCACCAGACCTAGTCAACACTGTCACAGAAACTTGATATTGCTTTTGTGTGCTTTGTTTGAGAAATTTTGAGTGCAAGGTGTTATTCTATCTGCTTGTACTGACTCCTTGTGCTCCAAAGAGCACAAGGGTGCCCTATTGTACCAAAAACAACCACCAAATAAGCCATTCACCAAGCCCTCTTGGTGTTCTTCACATTCTGTGAAGAAAAGCAAGAACACATAGCATAAGCTTGTGTTCAAGTTGAACCTGTCCATGTTTTTGATCCTCATTTGGCTTAATCTTGCATAAAAAGTGTAATTGGATTGAGTTCACAAGCTTACTAAGGTCACAGATTGATTTGGCAAAATAAAAATAAAAAAAGAAAAATTTGGTAAAAAGGTTGCCCGCAGCAGGACTCGAACCCCAGACCTCTCGCTGGAGGAGTAGGGGAACTACCACTGATCTAGACACCTTTTTACGTTTTAGTTTGTTTTCATATTCTATTTAATACGTTTTTCTTTTCTAGCTTATTATTAAAAGCCGTAGCTTAATTCCTTCTTTTCAGCTTATTTGTTAAGCTATTTTACTTCTTTTGAATTTTCCTAGAATCTTATTAGGTTTTGTGATTTTTCTAGCTTGGTTTGAAAATTTTCCCTTTATTTAATTATTTTCTAGAATTTATTTAATACCCGTTTTTTATTAAATCATTAAAAAATAGAAAAAGGAGTTTTAATTTTTAGGAAAAATTATTTTTAACTTTTAAAATAATATTTTGAGGTTTACATTAGGTTTTGGTTTTATAAACTTTAATTTTTAATTTTATATTATTTTAAGGTTTTTTATAAACTTTAATAATTTTTATAAAATTATTAAAAAGGTTTTAGGAGTTTTAATTTGTGTTTTTATCTTAGTTAGAATATTTTAAGATTTTAGAAATTTTTTAGAATTAATTTTAGAAACTTTTTATTTTTAGTATTATTTTAATATTATTTTATTATTAAAAAATCAAAATTTTATTTTTATTTCTTTTTCATTTTTCTTAAGTTCTTTAGCAATAATTAGGACATTTTACATTTTTAGAATATTTTTATAGCTTTTAGATTTATTTTTATAATTATTTTAAGTTTAATTAGTTTTTAATCATTTTAGATCATTTTTAGAGTTTTAAAAATAGTTTTAATAGCTTTTAATTTTTAGAAAATTACTTTTTAGTCTTCTAAATATAAGTTAAGTAATTATTCAATAAAATCATATTTTAGACATTTGAATTAGTTATATTTAATTTTAGGGCTTTAATTAGCATTTAAAATTAAATATTTAATTAATAAAAGGTTTTAAAATATCTTTGTTGGATTTTTATCTTCATTTATATTATTTTAGACTTCTTTTTAGTCTTTTTAGTTATTGATTTTGTTTTTGGTCTTAGTATAATTACTTTTAATTTGGGTAGTTTTTCACGGCTTTACGTTTACGTCGTAGTGTAATTTTAACGTAACCGTCTTTTCATCTTCTCATCCCCATTCTTCTCAATATTAATCTCAAATAATTGCAAGTTAATTCACACACATATACCTCCTTGGGAAACGAACTTTCTCTCATTTTATTTGATTGGGTCATTAACACTTGATTTTTCGTAAAGTCATTTGTTCGATACTTACCGCTCATATACGTTCTTTTGTTTTCCTAAACAAGAGTCGTATTTTTACTCCAATCATTGATTGTGCTTATTTAGTATATTTCACTTTTGATTCGTGCTAGTCTTGGTGTAAGCTTATCAAAGTAGCTTATTCCTTGGCTTATTTTCGAATCCCACATAAATCAGAAAGGGTCTAAACCCCTTTCCGATCGGTACATTCCGACCTGCATCCTCCTTTCTTCATTCCAATCATTAGAACGGATAAGGGTTTTAACCCATTCCGATTTGCACCTCTGCATTCCAATCACTTTGGATCGGAATAGGGTTTCTCATTCCGACTGATTCATTTTTATTGTATTCCGATTATAAAATTTCTTTAACATTCCGATTTGATTCTTCGTGTGGTATTCCGATTTGGCATTTTAGAATATTCCGATCTGGGTGTTAATATTAACATTCCGATTGGGGTTGTTGTTTAATATTCCGATTAGAGCTATTTCCTAGTATTCCGATCAGTCACATTTCCAACATTCCGATCAAATATTCCGATCAGGTTTCGAATTTGTTTTCCGATGGTTTGAATTTCTTGTTTTTACAAAGTTTCCAAGTGTTAGTTTTATTAAGTGTTCAAGTATTTTTCCTAATCTAGTCGTTAAGTTTTCAAACATTTAATTTTAACTCGTCATTTTAGTATTAATCTTTAAACTTCTACTTTACTCAACGACATTTAAATTACTTGCTATTAGTTTAAAATAGATAATCAACCAAACCATTTTCATTTCCACCAAGAACAATTGAGTCGCACTTCGAACCAATAGTCAATTCGAAGAGATTTGGAACAAAGAAATTTTATACTTGGTTGCAAAACCTAGTATTAAATGGCGCCGCTGCCGGCTCTTTTCGTGAGGATTAACGGTTTTTTGTGAGAGACGCGTTGGCTTTTGGGATCCGTTCACTCGTGAACGTTATTTTTCGTGTCCAAAATTTTCAAAAATCCAAAAACATTTGAAAAATATTTAAAAACATTTCTTTTTCAAAGTTTTGCACCAAAAATATTCTTCTTGCTTGTCTATTTTTCTTCATGGATTCGTCTTGTGTACGGTGTGGGAGACCATGGCATGGTTTTCAAACATGTCAATGGTGTACTTGTGAGCGGTGTGGTTCTGATATCGACGATACACAATTTGGATTTTGTCCATTTTGCAATTCAACAAATTCGTACTTCTCCTCTTACAATACTTTCTCACCCTCTCCCGTCTATGACAATCCTTATCCTCAAAATGCACCGGATTTTTCTCCATCCCCGTGGTGCTATAAGTGTGGGGGTCCTCACGAAAGTTTTCACTGTCCAACGGGGGATCAAAATTACAATAATTATACCCCTTCCAGTTTTGACCAACCCCTGCATTACCCAATTGATCATCAGCCTTGTCACGGGATGAGTTACCAAGAACCAATTGACGATCTTGCTACAGCCTTTCAAGAACAAAGAAACGATCTTGCTACAACTTTTCAAGAACAAACGAAAGAGCTTTTACACACGCTGCAAACTTGTATGGAGTCATTTTTACAGCAGCAAGGTCAGACGAGTACTCATATCCCTGAGCTTATTATTAGCCCTTTAGATATTGAGGAGAGCGATGACGATATTGAGGTCATTTTCAACGAGGAGGAATTTCTAAAGCAACGTAAGACTTCTCCCATTCCTCCTTCGTCTATTGCTATCACACCCGAGGAGCCCGTTGGCTCTCTCATCATGGAGGATGAGCATCTTGACGTTATCTCGGCAACTGAATCGGACAAATTCCTAAAGTCTAGTGTCGAGGAACGTGTCGTCATTCCAAGGGAGCCCGCGGGTATTCCGGAAAATCTGTGTGATGTGCCGACTTTTGCGGAGCTTACGGACAAGTTTGCTTCGCTAGGCAATGATCACATACTCACAACTCCACATGCGATATTTGATCCTCCCAACAAGAGTTCAACATGTGGTGAGTATGATCATTTCGTCTTCGAGCCCGAGATTGAGGAAATTATCGACCGAGAGCTAGCTCTTTTACCTCTGCTTCCTCCTACAAGCGAGGTCGACTTTTCCAACATCGATGCCGAACTTGATGAGTTGGAACGTCTTATTTTTCATAATACTGACGAACCAACTCACATGCCCAAACATCCTATTCTCGAGGAGTTACCTAATCAACACTCCTCTTATGAGAATTACGTTTACCACATTCGTGAGGATTTACCTTATCAACAATCCCTACAAATAAATTATGGTTTCGTACTTGATCGTGATCTTTTCAAACGAGTTTCTACACTCCTTATCTACGATGATATCGACAAGATCTACTTTCATGAGGATAAATGCTTTGACCCGGGAGGTGACATGGACCATTCTATGATTGATAATTTTACGGCTTTGCCAATTATTCAGCATCCATTGTCTTTGGAGGATGACAATGTGATTCCCTTACCCACCCCACCTCCCGTCAATCTGGATTTCACTTGCTTTTCTTATATTGAGCAGACTTTCCTACCATTCAAGACTTATCCTCCCGCCTCTCCTTTGTTGATGTCCTCCGGGAACGAGGACAAGGTCTTTGATCCCGGTATTACATTTGAGGCTTCCCCATGGACCATTTAATTCGGGGACGAGTCAGGCTCGTGACTCGGTTAACAAAAAGAAGCGCTCTTCAGGAGGCAACCCAATTATCTATCTTTATCTGCTTTCACCATAAGTGTAGGGGGAGCCCGTGGTGTCCCTTGTTCCCTTTCTTATCATATGCAGGGATTCGAGCTTCAAATACACACTCTTGATGACTTTTGACGAACCGTGATTCCGTGTTCCCTTCTTCCCGGACGAAAAGGTGAAAAGTAGAGAAAACACGGGCATTCACGGGCTTTTATCAAAGACAAAGACGAAAGACGAAGTCGAAAGATCAAGAGTGCGAAAAGAACGGAAGTCCAAGACCAATTCTGAAGATTTATCGAGGAAAAAGTCAAAAGACGGAAGTTTACTAAAAGCCGAAGAACTCAAGTCTTATTTATGAAGAAATGTCGAGACGAGTTCAAAGAAATCCCGAGACAAAGTCATTAAGTCCAAGATTAACAAAAGATGAAGAAGGGAAGGACTTAACTTTGCAATTAAGGAAAAGAAGAAAGAGGGGAGGAAGCTTCCTAAGCTCCTCCCTAATCTCCCTATAAATAGATTGTTATGTTTTCATTTCTAAGTTGTTGGCTACTTGACAAATAGCTTTCCACCATTTTCATTTCTTGCAACTTTATTTTTCATGTCATTTTAATTAATTGTCTTGTACTTTAATTCCTTTAATTCAAGTAAGTGTTTTTAATTTTGTTGTTGAATCTTCACTTTTAATTATGCTTTTCTTTATCTTTCTCATCCTACTTTTCTTGTTTTTGGTTTATCTCAATTTCGGATTAGGCAAGATATTTCTTAATCTCTTTGCTTATTTGATTAAAAAGTTCACCTTTTTATTTCTATCTAAGCTTTCATACGAAATAAGCTATAAGTTTGACAATCTTATTGGCTTATTTTGTATTTAGCTTATTTACTTTTTAGTTATCTTAAAAAGTTTAGTCTTTTTAAAGTTTGCTTATTTCGTATTTTAAAAGTTTTCAAAATTATGCTTATTGATCTTTTAATGTTTGATTTTTATAACGTAAAGTGTTTTAGTGCTTATTGTGTTAATTTTCTTATTTTTGATCAAGTGCTTTTTAGTTAATTTTTATAAAAAGTCGTTTTTAAATATTTTTATTATTTAGTATTTTTAAAAGTTTTTAAATTTTGGTCTATTAGCTTTTTCTTAAATTTGATTTGGTTAAATTTTTAGATAAGTGCTTATTTGGTATTTGCTTATTTGCTTATTGTATGCCATCGTAATGCTTAAGGGTTTTGCCAGTACGATCCAGTGAGTGTGATCGCATAAACCCCGAGGGTTTCTACTTGCGATCCATCACTGCGATCCTTAGTACGATCGTCACCACGATCACACTCCATAATCCTCACCACGATCACTTGTTGCGATCGTGGGTACGATCGTGGGTGCGATCCGTGGGTACGATCCATGTTACGATCCATGTTACGATCCAACATTACGATGGATTCAACATGCAGAGTACGATGGAAATATAAGAGTACGATGGAAAGTTTACTATAAGACTATAAGAGTACGATGGAAAGTTTACTATAAGACTATAAGAGTACGATGGAAATGCCTTATGTTTTAGCGCCATTTTCATTTTTCACCTAGTAGGCTGGCTGCTTCCAGCAGCTAGCCTGCTAGCTTGTTTATTTAATAGTATTGTTCCGTAATTGTCTAGTTTTATAGGAAAGTTGTTCCGATTTTATTTCTGAAAGTTACGTATTTTTAGTTAAATTTTTCGTCGATTTTTAGTATTAATATTTTTTCGTAAAGTTTAAATTTTATCTTTTATTTAGTACCCGCTTTAGGTTTTCCCTCGTTTAGCTTTAAAGTACCATTTTAGTTTTATTCTCTCCTTTCTCATTTAGTAAACTTTATTTTCGAGTCGATAGTTGATTTCGTCCTTTAGTTTTATTTTTATTAATTGTTTCGCTTTAAATTACATTTTATTATTTGTTTTAATATTCATTTTAATATCGTTTTAACTTTTAGTTTTTAATATTCACCTTGTTTTACTTTTATTATTTGTACTTGTCTTTAGTTTGTTTTTAAATACCTTTCGCATTTACTTTTTAATTAGTTATAGATAATCAACTTCCCTTTTTCTTAACCAAAAACAATTGAGTCACATATTTAACCGGAAATCAATTCGTTAAGACACCGAGAAAACGAACTTTCAACTAGTAAAATCCATGTATTAAATGGCGGCGCCATTTGGTAGAGTCGTTTTCGTACACCCGAAGGTTATCGTAGTTCCAGCGAAGTGTGAATGGAAATCCACGTTTATGTCTCAAGTTTGATGCTCGAATAAAAGGTTTTGATTTTTATATTTAAAACTATTAATATTTATAACAAAATATAAAACAATAAAAATGATAATTATACTAAGAATATTAAGCTAAAAGTATATAAAATAAAACTAAGAACAATAACGATGGTAAACTAAACGAGCATAATCAAAACTACTATAATCTTGATATTAAAGCTAAACAAGAACAAAGCAATAATAATAATCATATAAAAGCTATTTTAACTAAGATAAAAGAAACGAACCCGTATGACGAACCAGATACGCCGAGCTAACATAAAACAATAAACTTTAACTACAATAATTAAGATATTAAACTAATTTATAAAAACTATTTTAATAATCTAATTTTATTAAACTATATAAGATGAAAACTATTTTAGAAAAGAAATTTAAACCTAAATAAAAAAACTGATGTAAAAGATTTATAAATTCTAATAAGAAAGATTTTTATGCTAAAAACTAAAATTCATTTATAGAAAAGCTGATTTTCAAAAAAAAGATATGCTAACTTATCAAATCCCAATTAACATCTAAAAATAACTTTTTGCAAACATAGCATAAGAATGAAGTTGGGACAGTGGTAAAGTTTATGTTGTGTGAGCGGATGGTCATGAGATTGAATCTCATGGCTGCCTTATTTTTGAAAACAATATATTTTCTACTGATTGAAACAAACACAGCCTATCTTAAATCTATTATAGGCAGCCTAAATGATAGGAAACCAAAATGCAGGCAATATTAATATATAAAGTAAGAGTAAAGTTATTTTGGATACCATATCTATCATGGATACTAAGGGACTCATCCCCACCATCCATCCTTATCATATCTAATGGTTGAGATTAAAAGTATTTAATTATTTCACTTATTTTTAAAACTTAAATATCTTTTAAACCGTTAAGTGTTAAACGGATAAAAGTATACCATCGCGACGAGCATTTAATTAGCTTTCTACAGATATGCAATATGATATACTTTTGAAGAAAAAAAAAATCATTTTTTTTTTTAAATTTGCGTAAAATATCATATATGATAATAGTGTTTTATCATATATGATATTATTGTTATGTTACAAATTATTACAGAATCATATATGATATTGGTTTATATCATATGATATTGGTTTATATCATATGATATTGGTTTATATCATATGATATTGGTTTATATCATATATGATAAGTTATATCATATATGATACCAGTGTTACTATCATATATGATATTTAGTATCATATATGATAAATTACGGAAAAAACAAAAAAAAAATAATTTGTCGAAAGTATATCATATAGCATATCTGTAGAAAGATAATTAAATGCCCGTCGTAATGGTATATTTTTTTTCGTATAACGATTGACGGTTTAAAAGATATTAATGTTTGAAAAAAAAAGAGGAAATTGGTTTTATGTTTAATCTTATCTATTAAATTAAGATGGAGATGAGTGGTGGAGATTAGTCCCTTAGTATGCAAATAAAGGTTTGGTATCCAAATGAACTTAAATTTAGTATTTTGACTTTATGTTTTCTACTTCATTTTTTTTATAGTTTCATTGATTTTATTAAGAGTCAAGTTATTTTGGATACCTTATCTATCTTGGATACTAAGGGACTCATCCCCACCATCCATCCTCATCATATCTAATGGTTGAGATTAAAAGTATTTAATTATTTCACTTATTTTTAAAACTTAAATATCTTTTAAACCGTTAAGTGTTAAACGGAAAAAAATATACCATCGCGACGAGCATTTAATTAGCTTTCTACAGATATGCAATATGATATACTTTTGAAGAAAAAAAAAATCGTTTTTTTTTTAAATTTGCGTAAAATATCATATATGATAATAGTGTTTTATCATATATGATATTAGTGTTATGTTACAAATTATTACAGAATCATATATGATATTGGTTTTTATCATATGATATTGGTTTATATCATATGATATTGGTTTATATCATATATGATAAGTTATATCATATATGATACCAGTGTTACTATCATATATGATATTTAGTATCATATATGATAAATTACGGAAAAAACAAAAAAAAATAATTTGTCGAAAGTATATCATATAGCATATCTGTAGAAAGATAATTAAATGCCCGTCGTAATGGTATATTTTTTTTCGTATAACGATTGACGGTTTAAAAGATATTAATGTTTGAAAAAAAAAGAGGAAATTGGTTTTATGTTTAATCTTATCTATTAGATTAAGATGAAGATGAGTGGTGGAGATTAGTCCCTTAGTATCCAAATAAAGTTTGATATCCAAATGAACTTAAATCATAAAGTAAGAATAAAAGGTAAATAGAGATCTGCACTACCTTTCCAGATCTGAAATACAGTTAAGAAATATATCAAGCCAGTGATGTTTTTTTATCAATGATTTAAATCTGGAAAGAAAGGATTTACCAATAATAAGACAGAAAAAAATGAAAGCAGAAAAAACTAAGCTACAATCTAGCTAAAAAAACGCAGGTTTGAAAAAAAGAATATGGAATATTTGTGCTTTTTGTTTACGCAGGTCCACCACCCCAAACAAAATGAATGAATAATATTTGACAAGTTGGGGATCTGCTAGTTTTATCTACTTACTTAAGAAAAAGAAAGAAAAATAAGGAAAAATGTTATGCTCTTTTAAACAAAACGCAAGGAGAAGTATATACAAATAAAATAAAAATCCTTTCCTAAATCTAGATCTAAAAAAAAATTCGCAGGAGAAAAGTGATGTTATAAACGGAATGTGATTGCTGCCAAAGAAAAAAAATGATTCTCATCTCAAGAAACCAATCCTACACTACATATTAAAACTAAAAAAAAAGAATAGAATGAAAAGAAAAAAAAGTTAATTCAGATGAAGGCTGCGTATCTCCTCCGCCATTCCAAACTGATCTCTCTTTTTCTTTCCCCATTTGGGCTGCTGGGCTGCGTCCCTTTTTCTTGTTGTTGGGCCTTGGTGGGATGAAGTTGGGCCGAACCATCTTTTTGTCTTCTGGGCCTGCGCCAATTTGGGCCAGCAGCTTAAAGGCTGAGTATTTGGGCTGCAATAGTGTATTAATGGGTCGGTTCGACCCATTTAAATGGTGTCGGGCCGACCCAATAAAATATGAAGGCACCGTCAAACTCGATTTCCCGTGCTCTTTCCATTCCTCGTGCTCGTTTTTTATCTTTTTCTTCGTTTTTGCTCTTTTTTCTTTGACATCCGTACCTACAATAATAAACAACACATATAAACAATAAATGCACTAGAACATACACGTTTTGCTATTTATTATACCAAAAATGAAGGGATATAGCACTAAAATCATGACTAATTCCGTGTTTAACACACCTCTACACTTAAAACATTGCTTGCCCCCAAGCAACTATTATCACAAACGTTAATCTAAAAACAATTTAAATCTACTTTATTCGAAATTGCTAAAATAAAATAAAAATAAAAATCCATAGTGACCCGCCATGCTCGACTTTTTATTCAAGGTATAAGGATCGTAGAACGGGAAACACACAAACTGGGTGTCGCCAGGGAATAAATATCGTCATCCTCTTTTTATTACTCCCAACTAAACTAAAATTCCTTGTGCAAACGTTTTGGCAAAATGCTAACACTACTTATACTAATAACCTATGTAAATATAACTTTTCACTCCTATAATTATGCAAGACTAGGCAAGTGTGTTCATTTTCAAAGATTTGGTCGTTCAAATCGACATTTGTTATGGTTGCTAATCATCTAAGTGGAGTATTAGACTCACCGAAAATCACGAGATTTAAGATTCAAAAATGGCATTTCCCATGTAGCGGCTTTCTTCTCGGAACGTCCCAACCTAATCGGTTAAGTGCCCGGGCTTTTGACACCCCACGGAGAATAGTACCGGGATTGGCGGGATTTTAAAATCAAAGATCTTGAAATCACCGCTAAGCTAATAAAAGACACTTAGATGAAAAAACAACGACGGTAATTAGAGAATGAAGATTCAAAGGAGAGATCACTCCATGTAGCGACTTTCTTCTCAGCTTGTCCTTTAGCAAAGCTTAGGAGGCTAGGTTTTTACACCCTCGAGAATAGTATCGGAGCTCACGGGACCTTTGACTTCTACATTCTCAATTACCGTCTAAACTCTTATACAAAATTGACGAATTCTAGTTCAACTTCGGATTTAAATTTAAGAAAAAACAAGTTTTTCACAATTATAATTAAAGCAACAAAAAACATAAAACTCTTATTCATTCACTCGATTCTTCTAACGCTATTGAACACTTTTTTTTTTTTTGAATTTCTTTCTTTTTTTCTCTTTTTTTTTCTTTCTTTTTTTTCTTTCTTCTTTTTTTTCTGAATTTTTTTTTTTCAACATATTTATTCACGCAACATTATTTCAAATTTAAGAAAGTATGCTTTCACTTAAATTTAAATAAAAAGTTGAACTAGGACTCTATATCAAAATTGCACAAGGATTTATTTTTGCATAACAACACACTTTTTAACGTTCAAAGGCTTGAAAAAAACACACTTATTTAGTCTAGTTATAATCTAGGAGGAAAAGCCACAGGTTATTCATATAAGCTCTAAAGAGAACCAACTACTCCACGTTTAGCATTTTTATTTGCACAATTCCTAAAAGCTTAGTCTAAAAGTTAAGGGAGTAGCCAGATCAACACTCAGGCAGAGTCAGGATCCCCTTTGTTCTAGCCTACGGGACAAGTCAATCACGCACGGTAAAAAACGTTTAATTATTATTTAATAAAATAAAATAAAACAAACACACATTTGCTCAAAATAGGATGCTAGAGGGCAAACAAGTAGGCATAAATATGATCCATATGATATAAAACCCCCTACACTTAGAACCGAACATTGGCCTCAATGTTCAAAAGTGATAAGGTGCTACCTCTACACTTAAGAACACAAAAGGCTGATGCTATAATTCCAAGTGTAAGAAGGAGAACACAATCAAATATGTATGGATAAAGATGAGAACTGAGTACTCCCCTGATATAGACATGAAAATCGATCGGAAACTGAATGAAGAAGATGATGGAAAACAGCAACATCAACCCTCTGAAAGTCTTCTCGATCCAAGGGTACCTGCACACAAAAACAAAAACCAACAAGCACACATGGAGAGAATCACACGCCCCTACAATTATGTTAGAAAATAAATAAAAAGGATAGAATGAAAAGAAAAAAAGTTAATTCAGATGAAGGCTGCGTATCTCCTCCGCCATTCCAAACTGATCTCCCTTTTTCTTTCCCCATTTGGGCTGCTGGGCTGCGTCCCTTTTTCTTGTTGTTGGGCCTTGGTGGGCTGAAGTTGGGCCGAACCATCTTTTTGTCTTCTGGGCCTGCGCCAATTTGGGCCAGCAGCTTAAAGGCTGAGTATTTGGGATGCAATAGTGTATTAATGGGTCGGTTCGACCCATTTAAATGGTGTCGGGCCGACCCGATAAAATATGAAGGCACCGTCAAACTCGATTTCCCGTGCTCTTTCCATTCCTCGTGCTCGTTTTTGATCTTTTTCTTCATTTTTGCTCTTTTTTCTTTGACATTCGTACCTACAATAATAAACAACACATATAAACGATAAATGCACTAGAACATACACGTTTTGCTATTTATTATACCAAAAATGAAGGGATATAGCACTAAAATCATGACTAATTCCGTGTTTAACAATCATCATCACAACGTGACTCACATCAATCACCCTATGCTCAACAACCATACTCTCCTTATCAACCACCAACAAATCCTACTATCACCTACCAGCAACATGAAGTTCCTCAACCCCACTATTCACTGTGGAAACCTTGGTTTCCGGATCTTTTAAGCTACTAGGAATGATCATTGTTCATATGATTTAAACAATCAAAGCTGAATTAGAACAACAACCATTAACAAGGTGTTTAGGCACGAAACATGAATTAAAACACAATTGGATTGCTAATTATATTAATAATCAACAATCACTAGACGTGTATACATTGAATCCCACGTCTAGTCGACACACACTTGTGGTTTACATTGTGAATGAATTGAATGAATAAAACCTAAGACTCTTGTTCCTTTTATAGTGGAAGGAACAGAATCTACAAGAGATAAAATCAAATAAACATCTAAATCTTCTATTTAGATAAAGTATATATTGTGTATATCATAAATAATATACTCAATATATTCCCTAAATAGATTTCTCCATCAAATCTTCAACGTTGACTTTTGTTGACAGCATTTGACTTTTGTTGACTTCTGTCAACGCCCAATTTGCTCTTGTCAACGCTTGGATTACTCTTGTTAACGCCTGAGTAAATGTCTTGATGTTTTCTTCGTTTTTGAGTTTCTGCCACATCAACTTTTTGACCCAACAATCTTCCCCTAGTTGATAGTGGCAAAACTCTATGTGTATCTCTTGTAAGTTGTACATGATCTTCAAATTGCTTCCCCTCAAGTGTAGCATGTATTTCTTCCCCTTTTGTCACATCAACAGGAAAGTAAACAATGTATGCAATCTTTGAAGATTCTCCAAATGTAGCTCTATGTAATGATCTTGAAGAATAATAAATAAGATATTCTTGATGTAGAAGTAGAATAACCCAACCTTGTGTTCCATGTCTTGTACTATCCATGTGATGAAAAACTTATACAAATGACTAAATATAAGTAGACCTCGATCCCTTGTCAATATTCTCATCCTTTGTGAGACACTGAGCACAATAATGTAACTCCTTCAAGTGTTATGACAAGTCTTCATCACCAACCATGTAAAGCACGAACAAGTTACCTTTAAACCAATGGTATCCCTCCATGATTTAAAGATATGATAAAACACAAACTCGCGAAAATCTTCTTCAATCATCAAACTTACCATAAGAATTCTTCCCCTTAAGCCAACACCTCTTCATGACGAAACTTATTCTTCATATCATATGTAAAAGTTATTAGATGGATAACTCTTTTACAAGGCTACCTCGATTACATAATCAAATCCAATAAATTTCCTCACGAATTGTTGTCAACTCGCATTAAAACCATTAATTCCGTTTAAAAATATCTGAGCCATAAATATCATCATGATATTCTAAATTAAAACGGAGATTCCATGTACCTTCGTGTGTATAATCCTCCTTTTTGTGTGCTAAAAACGTACTAATTTTCTCAATAGCAGCATTTTCTCCTTTACCCGAGATCCTTCACTGTCCGATAAACCTTCACTATGTATTGTCCCACATCGGACAACACTCGTCAGCGGACCAAACTTCATATCTCGGATGACACTTGTCAGTGTTACTGTCAGCGCCCACTGTCAGCGCCTTAAAATCTTTTATCAGCGGCTGACGTCATCATCTCATAACAATAGCTGAACAATACTTAACAATGGTACTAAAAACTAAAGAATACCAAGAATATACCTTACTGTTAATACATGCACATCAGCTTTGTTTTGTTCAACACCCCACTTCTCATCACATCACGTACATCTTATACTTGTTTTCATTCCATCACGTCCAAAAATAGAATGTAATATATTCCCATAATAGTTTCCATGCAAACCATACGTTTTAAAACAAGGAGTATGTGAATATCCCTATTTAATAGGAATAAACACAATAACAGCCATATCTTCACTGGATATACAGCCATCCCACAAATCACGCCCAAAATTTATACCCTGCTGAGAGAATCGATAATAAAACGCAACCACTTTATGTCCCCATGGCTTTTCCTTTGTATTAACCTTCACGTGATCACCAGTAAAAAAACATTGTAATCTTATTTGACTACACCACTTCTTGACTCACGTGAACTTTAAATCATGTCATCAACTTGATCTCATATTGTTGGTACCCTACATCCATGCATACACGTGATATAACCAAAACCATATGAAGACTTCACGTCTCTTTTGGGAATAGTCCACAGAAAACATTCAAACCATAACACACTCTTTTCTGCTTTCAAAGTCGACCTAGGGTTTATAGCGTTATTCATTGAAACCCTAACTTAGGGTTTGTAAATAAACCTTAGATCATATATTTATCTTGAACCACAACAGCCACAAACCTCGTAATATTCTGCTTCTTATGTCGATCTAGGGTTTGAGAAACCCTAGTTCATGATTTTATGTGAAAGCAAAAACATTAATACCTTTACTGCAGCGAACTTCGACCTTAAATAACTTCTTCATTAGGGCTCAGATCGAAAATCCCTTCGGTGAGATTCTAGCCACAAGTGCCACGAATCTACAGTTCAAAAATCACGAAGATCCAACGGTTAACGAAGGAGAGCTCGTGTTTTGAACATGGCTGTCCACAGAAAACTGCATACACTCACTGCTGACTTTGACGCTTAATAACTTTTGCCTGGGGATAAAACTTGACAATCCCTCCGGTGATTGTTTAGATCTATGTATGAAGAACACACATATAAAATTTTGTGACGATCCAACGGTTCAATCAAAAGTTATGACCTTCTGAATACTGCTGCGCACACAAAAACGTCCAGAAAAACCCTAGACGGATTTTTCTTTTCTTCTCGAAACACGAACACCTTGTTGGTCCTAGCATCACGAGCCACGAGGCTCTGATACCAATTGTGGAAACCTTGGTTTCCAGATCTTTTAAGCTACTAGGAATGATCATTTTTCATATGATTTATACAATCAAAGCGGAATTAGAACAACAACCATTAACAAGGTGTTTAGGCACGAAACATGAATTAAAACACAATTGAATTGCTAATTATATTAATAATCAACAATCACTAGACGTGTATACATTGAATCCCACGTCTAGTCGACACACACTTGTGGTTTACATTGTGAATGAATTGAATGAATAAAACCTAAGACTCTTGTTCCTTTTATAGTGCAAGGAATAGAATCTACAAGAGATAAAATCAAATAAACATCTAAATCTTCTATTTAGATAAAGTATATATTGTGTATATCATAAATAATATACTCAATATATTCCCTAAATAGATTTCTCCATCAAATCTTCAACGTTGACTTTTGTTGACAGCGTTTGACTTTTGTTGACTTCTGTCAACGCCCAATTTGCTCTTGTCAACGCTTGGATTACTCTTGTCAACGCCTGAGTAAATGTCTTGATGTTTTCTTCGTTTTTGAGTTTATGCCACATCAACTTTTTGACCCAACATTCACAACATGTCAGTACTCCTTCAATTGTGTATGTAGCTCCACCAGCACCAGTTTTCTACTGCGATGATAAGGTTCCAGTTCCTGAGTTCAGACAAGGGGATAATCCTACTGATGTACTAGCATAAATGTCTGCCTACATAACTCAAACGTTGAAAAAAAGAGGTTACAGAGGACCATCTCCAACAAACAATCTGTTGATAAATTCTTCTAACTCTCGTCCACAAGAAACAATCCAAGATAGTAGAGTTACTGTGCAACCACTTCAAGGGAGACCAAGTTCATCCAATACGGGTGCACGCCCATTTACCACTGCTCCAAGAGGAAACAACATTGGCAAAGTGAAGATGATCATCTACTATAACTGCAAAGGGGAAGGACATATGGCTCAGGAGTGTAATCAATCAAAGAGGAAGAGGGACGGTACATGGTTTCAAGAAATGATTTACTTTGTTAATGATCAAGCACAAGGTCGAGAGCTCGACGAGGAGGAGTTAGCATTTCTCAAAGATCCAGGAGTTGCGGAAAATGAGGGACTCACAACATCTTACATTCAAAATGCAGCATATCAATGCGATGATCATGATGCATATGATTCAGATTGTGATGACATCAACACCGCCAAAGCAGCTCTTATGGAAAATCTCTCGCTCTATGGGTATGACCAAATCGCTGAGGTACCAAATACTGCCAATGATACTAGTATTATACCTTATCAAGTTGAGCAAGTGTCTGAGTATCCGGAACAGCCTCTTGTAGTTAGTAATTCAAACGAGGAGACAAACAATGATAGAAATATAAATGTAAGTCCCCAAACTTTGAGTGAAACACAACCGGGAGCTATTAGTCTACAAATTCATCTGCTCAACAAGATTGGTTATGGTGTCGGCATCTATGCATGGCCAAATGAATACTGCGGTCATTGAAACCCTAAATGTTAATCAGACACTCTCTGTCGAGCTTGCTTTGTATAAGGAAAAGGTTCAAACCTTGGAATTAACTCCAATGACTAATACCTTAGCCAATCCAGAGTTTGATAGGTTTAGGAAAGTCCAAATGGATAATTTGCTAGAAATTAAACATTTAAGAGCAGATCTTTCAAAAGAACTTAAAGAAAAAGAGTCAGTCGTTTCTAATTTTCAAAAACATATAACAGATTTCGAAACTCTCGAGTCAAAAAGGGTTGAAACTGATATTAAGGCGTCTTATAAAATTAAACAGACTAAATTTTTGCTTTTAAAACAATACCCCGCTTCACATTTAGTACACTTGTTTCATTCATCCTTTAAGGAATTTACTCTATCGCGTCTATCAGACCTGCCACCTAACCCGGGTTATGCAAAGCAAGCTCTTAACCACAACCCGCGACTTTATGATGCAACAAAATTAGGTTTGGTCTTAGACCCGATTGGTAATTCGAATGATTCCGAGTATATATGACTCATAGACGAGAATCAGTCAAAAATGCTTTTGGAATATCCTAAGTTTGATTATGATAAACTTAATTAAGAGTATGCAAAAACGGATATTAGAACTCGCTTTAACATACAAAGGGAGTTTATACATACACCAACTTACATGTCTACTAGAGAAAACCCTAGTGAATTTCCTACACTTGTCAACCCGATTGAACCCATAGAAATTCCAAAGGGTCTTCCACTGGTAAGTATAGTATTGCTAAGTTTGAAAGAGATTAGAGGATACTTTACCGGTTTTGACAAGGTCATTAAGGAATGTACGACTTCAACGGCTCAAACCGCCGGAGAATGGGCTTTCAAAAACATGAAATCGGTGTTTGGGAAAGAGATCGTTCCGTTTGTAAATAATCTTAAAGAGAGCTTTCTAGATCTCGGAGATAATCTTAATTTCGAAATGGCCCAAGTTCCAAAAATTTTCCATGATATGGATGATGCTTATGAGGAACATTTAATAGAGAAAGAAAATATTTTGTCCGAATATGACCGATTCTTGGAACAAGTGGTGTCTCTCGATGTGATGCAAGTTGTGACTATTGAATGTGCTATTGAGATTACATCTATTGTGAATAAATGTGATGATGCGCATGATCTTTCTATGAATATTGTTGAACCTGTGAATAATGTAGAAAATCATTCTTGTCACGAATCTAAAGCTGAATTTTTAAAGCTTCAAGATTCGTATAACTCAATTTCAAAACGTTTTGACAAGCTTCAACAACATTGTATATCTCTTGAAATTAAACAACAATCTAAAAATGAAACTCTTTCAAAAACAAAGGATTGTGAAAACAACATTGAGACAAGTTACAAGATGATTCAGGTGGTTCAGGCATTAGAGGAAGAAGTTATGAGACTTAAGAGAGAATCATTAGCAGCGAAAGTGGAACCAGAGGCTGCAGAGAATAAAAACCATGCCCTAGAAAATAGAATTACTTCTATGCTAGGGGAGTTTGAAAAAGTAAGGCAGGGTGTCTCCCAAGTTTCTGGTTCAATAGAAGAACGCTTCGATTTAATACGTTAGAGGAAAAGTCATTTGTTGACCAACTGAACAAGAAATGTGAGGAAATCTCTGACCTAAATATTCAACTCATAGATAAAAACATGGTTATAGCTGAATTAAAGGAGACACTTCAACTCAAAGAACGAAAAGATGTTGATAACTCAACTACCATCTTTGCACCGTCGTCTAGTGCTCCCACACCCAACCCACGTGTGCTTTATCGAGACCCAAAATTTAAGCATAGTCCAACTAGGTTTGCAACCTACATGAAAAATGCCTTAGAACATGCAGATCTAGCTAGAGATAGCCTTGATGATATGCGTAAACTAGATCCCACAAGTCATCTTCTATACCAGCTTTTCCTATATGTGGATCACATTCAATAATGTTTGGCAAATTAGAATATATCGGTCAACCGATACCTGCACCACTTAAACAACTACCCCCACCATTGCCATGAATCCAATGAATAAGACCCCAGGAGCTAGGCCTACTTTAAACACACCCACCAAGGCTAAATCAAAATTTGTCACTAATGTTCTCTTGGCTTCTACAAGAGTAACTGCATCTACTAAGGCTAAAGGATCTCGAGTAAAGAAAGATAGGATCAAGCCTTCCACTAGTAGCACTATGAAGAAGAAAGTAGAAGTTCACCTTAGGAATGTTATTTCAGATTTAAATAAAAGGAATCATGTAGCTAAGACAAAAGGTTTTGCCTCTGTGTGGAAGCCTAAGCAAAATGTGAATTCTAATTTGAGATGTTGGAATTGTAATGAATGCATGTTTTCTCAGCATCATGATTTATGCCTTGTTGACCATGTTAATGAAATGTATGCCATTAGTAACAATATTGAATGGAAACCAACGGGGATGAAATTCACCCAAGTTGGATGGCAATGGTTACCCACTAGTAGGACCTTTACTACAAATGGAACTAAGTGCCCTTTAACTAGGATCACATCTACTGAAGTTAGGTCTCAACGTCCTTTAAATAGGATCACTAGCACTAAAAAAATGGAAAAAGCACCCTTTAACCAGGTCTGCCTCTACTATTGTGCCTACCAGTGAAGAAGTACCTCAGGATCTTAGACAACTAGAATCTACGCTGACAACTAGGAAGAAAATTTAGAAGCCTAAGAATTCTTCTGATAGCAAATCTAAGATAATTGTATATGTACCTGCTAACTCAGAGGAACAATTAGATTCCGCTACATCGTCTTTATTTGGTGATATTTCAGGTCGTCCAAATTATTCTTTGGTATCTGGACTCGGGGTGCTCCAAGCATATGACCGGAGATCGCTCGATGCTTAGAAATTCTGCCAGCATGTTTCTAGGAACGGTGAAATTTGGTAATGAACATATTGCAAATATCATGGGTTATGGTGAATCTCAAATTGGGAATGTCACGATTTCAAGGGTCTATTATGTGGAGGAACTCGGTCATAACTTATTCTCAGTGGGACAATTTTGCGATTCAAACCTTGAGGTTGCTTTTCGACAACATACTTGCTTCATTCGTGATCTTGCAGGAAATCACTTGTTAAAAGGTTCTCGAGGGGATAATCTCTACACACTGTCTATTCAAAATATGATGGACACTTCTCTAGTATGCCTTCTCTCCAAAGCATCTAAGACCAAGTCATGGTTGTGGCATCGACGATTATCTCATCCTAACTTTGATGCAATTAACCATTTGGCTAATAACGAACTTATTCGTGGTCTTCCAAAACTCAAGTTTAACAAGGATCATTTATGTTCCGCGTGTTCATTGGGGAAAGCACCAAGAAATCCTACAAACCTAAAGCTGAAGACACCAACCAAGAACCACTGTATCTTTTGCATATGGATCTTTGCGGGCCAATGCGTACGGCTAGTGTGAGTGGTAGAAAATACATCCTCATCATGGTGGATGATTCTTCAAGGTTTACATGGTTTAAGTTCTTAGCAACCAAGGATCAAGCACCAGCATATATTACACTTTTCTTAAGATGATCCAAGTGTGTCTTAATGCTACTGTTCACCGCATTCGAACTGATAATCGAACAGAGTTCGTTAATCAGACTCTACGAGATTACTATAAAGAGGGTGGTATTTCACATGATACTTTAGTTGCTCGCACTCTACAACAAAACGGTGTCGTGGAAAGACGTAATCCTACATTTATGGAAGATACTAGAAATATTTTGATTTATGTGAATGCTCCTTTATTCTTATGGGCTGAAGTAGTGGCAACTGCATGTTATACGCAAAACCGTTCTATGATTCGTAAGCGCCATGGAAAAACTCCATATGAGCTTCTTCATGGACACAAACCCGATATTTTCTTTCTTCATGTGTTTGGTGCACTATGCTATCCAAATACTAATAGTGAGAATTTGGGCAAACTTAAATCGAAGGCTGATATTGGAATTTTCATTGGTTACTCACCCGCAAAGAAAGCTTACCGGATTTATAATCGTCGTCTTGGCAAGATAGTAGAAATTTTGGATGCCGATTTTGATGAGCTGACAACGATGGCTTCTGAGCAACGCCGCTCTGAACCCGCACTTCATGAGATGGGAACCGGTACTATAAGTTACGAATTAACTCCCAACAATCCTACTTCTCTATCATTTACACCACCTACAAGGCCCGAGTGGGATGAGTTATTTAAACCTATGTTTGATGAATTTTTTATCCACCTATTGATGATGTTCCAACACTTGCAGTAGTAGCTCCAATTCTCGAAGTTGTTTCTCAAGATAATGGAAATCAATCTGATGCATCTTCAGTCACTACTAAACCAGATGTACCATCCCCTAACAATTCTCAAATTACACCTGAATCAACCCCCCACTCGTTCCTGATGATGTTGAAGAGGATTATGATGATCACGATTTGGAAATTTCTCACAATTAAGAGCTTCCATTCTTTGGTTCACCAATACCCGAAAAACCTAACGGTGCGTCTACCTCAGAGGAATCTCCTACAACCGTTTACCCTAGACCACCACGGATTGAAAATCACAACACCAAATCGACAAAGGATCACCCAATCCACAATATTATTGGTGACATCGACCGACTAGTCTTAACATGCCATCAGTTACAAGAAAGTGCATTATACTATTACTTTGATGCATTTCCAAAACTTGGCAACAAGCCATGACACAATCATCATAGATTGAGGCCATGCAAGAGGAACTTAATGAATTTCAACGACTTGAAGTATGTGAATTAGTTCCTTTACTCGACAACGTTGACATCCTTACATTGTTGTGGGTATATAAGGTCAAACTCGATGAGTTGGGTAGTGTTTTAAAGAACAAGGCTAGATTGGTTGCTCGAGGTTACAAATAAGCTTTGGGTATTGACTTTGAAGAATCCTTTGCTCCTGTTGCTATATTGGAGGCTATTTGACTATTCTTTGCTTATGCTTCTCACATGAACATGATCGTCTACCAAATGGATGTTAAGACGGCATTTCTCAATGTTGAATTAAGGGAAGACGTCTATGTAAGCCAGCCGAATGGATTTCTCAACTCGGAGTATCCTAACCATGTGTACAAGCTCAAAAAGGCTCTTCATGGGTTGAAACAAGCTCCACGCGCGTGGTACGATCTCCTATCGTCTTATCTCATCTCGGAAGGCTTCTCCGAAGGCAAAGTGGACCCAACATTGTTCATTCTCAAGGAGGACAACGACATGATATCGGTACAAATTTATGTTGATGATATAATATTTGCTGCCACTACTCAAAGAATGTCTGACCATTTTGAGAAAATCATGTCCACACGCTTTAATATTTCGATGATGGAAAAAATTTCATTTTTCTTAGGGTTACAAATTTCTCAAAATCCCAGAGGCATCTTCATTAATCAGTCCAAATATGCTCTTGAATCTTTAAAAAAGTATCACTTTAAAAACTGTGATCCTGTAGATACTCCAATGGTGGAGAGATCCAAGTTGGATGAGGATAGGGATGGGATTGCTGTCCATCCTAAACTTTATCGTGGAATGATCGGCACCCTTCTCTATCTTACTACTAGCAGGCCTGATTTGCAATTTCCTATATGCATGTGTGCCGGTATCAGGCTCGGCGTACCGAAAAGCACGTACATGTTGTGAAAAGGATCTTTCAGTATCTTAAAGTAACACTTCATCGTGGTCTGCGGTATCCGAAGGATTCCTCTATTGCTCTAATATCATATGTAGATGCGGATTGTGCTGGGTGTCAAGATACTAGACGTAGCACTTCTGGCAGTGTGCAACTTCTTCAAGATAGGCTGATATGTCGGGCATCAAAAAGGTAGAAAAGCGTTGCGATATCAAGTACTGAGGCTGAATACATTGCCATGTCTACTTGTTGTGCTCAAGTTCTATGGATGAGATCATAATTAACTGACTACGGTCTTGGATTCAACAAAATTCCGATGTACTGTGACAACAAAAGCGCCATTGCCCTTTACTGCAACTACGTTCAACACTCCCGGGCGAAGCATATTGACATACGCTACCATTTTATCAAAGAGCAAGTGGAAAATGGAGTGATTGAGCTGTATTTTGTCAACACTGAGTATCAGCTGGCGGATATATTCACAAAGGTTTTAGATCGAGGACGCATCGAGTTTTTGATCGAAAAGCTGGGCATGAAATCATTCTCACCGGCGACTCTTAAGGGTTGGCAGAAGATGTGACAATCCGTCAATTTATGGTTGATATTTTATTCTCAAGTATAATTTAAAAACATTATTTGAATGTTATATTATAAACTCACTTATTTTTAGGAAGAAATTTGGGTTTATATCTTGAAGTAGCATCGACTATGTCTAAACCGGAGGATTCTACGTTACGTGCTTACATTTACATACACCATTTTGGTGACAGTCCGACACTTCAGGAAATAAATTTATCCGTGAATATTATTTTGGGATTTTAAATTTGTATTGGTTCATAAACTCAATAATTGACGAGAAGAGATTAGGACTTACATGAATAGTTTAACGTCCTTTACGACTAAACCGGAAACCTTAGGATTACGTATTTACATTTTTGAACTACGTTTTTCATGAGATAATTTTTATTAGATTCGTTTTGTGCCGTTGATTCATAATTTATAAAAACATTTTTCGTAAAACGACCCGAGAGCACGCAAATCGAGGAAACTAGAATCGAGGAAAACCCGTAAATTAGTAGGATGAGACAAAACAAGTTTTGCCTCACCCCACTAACATGGGACGGCCAAAACTATGACTCAACACCATGAGGTGTCAAGTTTGTAGCTTACAAGCTACACATGTAACTAGCTTAACTTGTAAGCTACAACAAACCATCAAACCACTAACTTCAAACAATTTACTTCATATCACACATGCAAACCACTCTCCAAAAACACACAACTCTCTCCTTCCTCTCATTTTGTCCGTCCACCATAGCTCCCCCACCACCATGATTCATCAAGTTTAAACATAAATCTTATGTTACTTCTACACATGCTGATGCTCCTTTGAAGACTTGAAGATTGGAGGTGATTCTAACATCCAAGGAGGTGATTTGATGATGTCCAAGGGCTGCTTTCTACAAGAAGTTTACAAGTATTGGTGGTCTTGAAGATTGGTGTTGATGTATCACAAGTTTTGCCATCAAAAATCCAAGCCTTGATCCTAAACTACTTAATCTTGGTGGAATTTAGATTGTTCTTCCTATCCTCTTGTTATTTTGATTATGTAATCTTGTATTTTCTTTATTTATGTATATGTATATGATGATGAATGATGATAAAAATATTATTTGGGGATTTGGTGTTGATAGATTTGATAAATATGGTTAAAAAGATGGAAAACCATAGGTAAAAAGGCTAAATTCTTGCTTATAAAGTTGGCTGTATGAAAACAGTAACTAACCAAATGATAAACTGTTAAATGGAATTGTGGAATCAATTTACAGTAAGTATTAGATTTCATACACATGTGAGAGTTTTCCATGCAATGGAATCATTAAAATGAGTGAGATATGATCAAAACAAAATTAGTATACCAATCTAAATAGTCTGTTTTGTAGGGACTGTTAAGGATACATAGACATAGATTGAGCAGTAGCTATAACTAACTTATTTGTAGCACATAATATGCAGTTTATGTCATCCAAAAATGAGCTTCTATCTAGTTATAGAACTCAAGATATGATAAAAATGGTGAAAGTGAAACTAAAAATCAGATTTTGTGAAATTAAAGTTTAATAGTATTATATAAGCACTCAAAATAATATAGTATAAAATGTGAAATTAAAACCCACTAACTTATACATTTCATTTATATAAATATGTATAAGGATAAATAAATTGACATTATATAAAAATGGTAGTTTGGTAAGTTTTATAAGTTATAAAAACTATAAACATGATTTTTACGTCTTTTCGGCTAGTACCGTAAAATTAACGTTTTTCGTCAATTAAAACATAGACCATCGGACCCATCTAATGTAAACTTTTTAAAAGTCGTATACTGATATATAAGTACTTAATACAAGTAAAAACCGATAAAATCTGAACTAAATAACATATGGACATTAACGGGCTAAGTTAGCATTATTGGACTAATAATCCAACTAAATGGGCTAAACACTTATAAATTTACTTATTGGGCTTAACCCACTTGGGCCCAACATGTAAAGTATAATACTGATAATAAAAGTATAAAATGGTCTAATTTAAGGTAATGGACTTATAATAGGCTTATTGGACCTAAAACATGTAAATAGGTAAAACTAGTAAACTAGTATAAAATTACCAACACATAACACTAAAATGAGTAAATGAGAATATATAAACCCACTTGATCATCATCATATATATAAAATCATCATATGTATACATAATTGTTAATTTTATAAAGTCATTGGACAAGAGTCTAAGACAAGTATTATTTGTCTAGGTTTCCGTGATTGAAGCACGTACTGTACATCTGAATTGCCGATAACCCGCTTTCCCACATCAACGTGAGTTCATAGCCTCGCACTCTTTTAAATTTTTTTATGAAATGTTTTATAAACCCGCGAGGGAGATAACATGTTAGTTATTATGAAATAGGACACTAGTTGTCCCAATTGTTTGTTTATTTATTTGGACCCGAATGATTGTATGACCCAATGTATGATTATATGACCCGATAGATGAAATGAAATGGATTATTAAAGTTAGGTTATGTCACTAAAAGTCCCATTAGCATGAATTGTGAACTACCGGGATTTGGTAGACGCTTATGCATATAATAGTACTATTTGGGGACGATCACCCCAGGTCGTGCCTTGACGGTTAAATCCCGTCGTGCCACATTGATTGGTAAGCGAATTTATGTATGAGAAGATTTCCATAGCGTGATATTGTAACGACACGCTAATTTAGATAGGAAAATGAGTTTCGGGTTAGCTACGCTTTGCTTGTTGTAGTAAGGTAACAATGTCATGCGGCTTATAATAATCACAAAATAACGAAATACTGCTATACGCACTGAATTACAATGAATTGCCAGCACCTCTGGGAGCAAAAGACAGGCCCAGCGAACTACCATTCATTCTGATCGCGACTTTGTTTACCCGGTTCCCCTCGCGGCTAAAGGGTACATCCGGGTCCGGCCGCATGGACCTACTTACCATGCTTGTAGACCAGCTGCAGAGCTAACCCTTGTTCTATTGGTTTGATGCTACCAAGACGATATATCACTAGATCGATCGGTATCTTTACAAATTGATAAAGCTTTCGCCTCAATTCATACTTAGCCGCGAGCAATCTACGTTTGTGATCTCGTATATTTTGCTTCTCCAACATCTTACTGACTTTCCCCCTCATCTTTTTGAAAAAAGCCACTCCACGGTGGTAAAGTCTCATCTTGTGTGTTGGCCGAATTTAAAATAGTGACATTGAACCCTCGAATATGTTCGAAGATCTCGAAATGATCTTCCAGTTCCGGGGAGAATTCGAAAAACTCCATTTCCATCAAGAATTGAATGGACTTTTCCCGTATTTCGACCGGAAAATCTAAAAGAGACATTACTGCGGAGATTCTTACCAAAAAATGTCCGGGGTCTTATTATTGGTTTTATGTTCGTGTTTTGGTTTTACATAACCATATTCGTATAACGGTTTTCATTTAACTTTATACAACGTTATAAAACGTATTGTATGATGTTTTTACGACTTTGGTTCGTATAATGATTTTGAAGGCAAAAGCCTATATTATGATTTTGATAAGGATTTGTATAAAATGACTTTGGCTATTTTATGGCCTATTATAAAGATTTGTACAAAATGATTTTCGGTAATAATTATATACCGATGACATATTAATGGTTTTATTAAACTCTATGAATTCACTCGGCGTTATCGCTGACCCTTTTCTTTTAACATGTAATATCTCAGGTACTTGAAGGTAATTCTCGGGAAGACAACAAGAATTCATGGCCCGCAGTTAAATAATAATTTCCATTCAAATGCTTTGTAAAACTTGTATGAAATACTATGACTTGGGACCTATGTAAATTTTATATTTATGAATGGAAATGCTTTATTATTAAACGACGCGAATTTCAAGCGTTGTCTACGATGTGAGTAATGTGCTATCCCGTAACACCAAGGAGTCTTCCGCTGTATTGAATTGTGTATATTTAGGGGTTTTACAGTTTGGTACCAGAGCTCTCGTTATAGAGAACGAAAGATTTTTAAAACCAAGGTTTTGAATAAAACATTTAAAAATCTTTTAACTATAAACATTATTCTAAAAATGTCTAAAATCTTTTGACTATAACGGTGCCGAAGAATTCCCGAGTTACCGACAAGGCCAGACTGAGAAGTGTTATTTTATTATATATATATATATATATATATATATATATATATATATATATATATATATATATATATATATATATATATATATATATATATATATATATATATATATATATATATATATATATATATATATATATATATATATATATATATATATATGATGTAATTTGATTACATGATTGTTTGATGATTATTTCTATATTTATACGAGGTATTTATACGACGTAGATTGTCACAAGAAACCCTAACTCCCATAGCAAATAAATCGAAGCTATTCCCGTAGGAATTCTAGCTATTCTAGATCTAAATCAAGTTGTGGATATTTTTGATCCCAACAAATGGTTGATATTCGTAGAAATGTAGATATTAGTTGATTGTGATATTGAAGAAGAATTGGCGAGATTAAAACTGATATCGATGTCATGACAATCTTTCCTTATAGAGTGGAGCTTGACAAAACGTTACCACCTAGAAAGATGTCATCTGATTCGTTGTCACCCAATTATTAATTTGAAATCCAAAGGGTGAATGTTGCACTTGAGGCTGTCATTGGAACCATTACCCAAAAGACTCATGCCACTAGTACCTTTCCGAGAAGTCTAATTGAATGTATGAGTCATTCCATACTAGTGACTCATTTGATAACTATTGTTGTAAGAGCTATAGGATTGAAATTATGTGTTGTTCATATCGAACTTTTATTGCCCTTTTAAGGTCTAAGAATAAGGTTGAAAGTATTGGAGAATGAGGTAGGATATCGCATTGAGTATAAGTTGATTGAAACTTGAATGAAGTAAAATTTAACCCGTATGGAATATGAAATTTTTAAGAGGAAGTCGTTAAGTTCTATGATTGAATTATAAGGTTATAAATGATTGTTAGTTTGTGTTAAGGGTTGTTCCTAAGCCATTGTCCAATGACGAGGATGCCCAGTGTCCAATAAATAAATTGAAGAAATCTTCTTCTAAATCGGGACCGATGGATCTTTTGGGATAGGTGGAACGCCTAATGACTCTTGTAGATTAGTATTCATTGTGGTATCTTTTAAAAATACCTAACTTAACTGAGACATCAGTTGGTAGGATGAGTTCTTGGAATTGTATGACATAGTGACACGTAATATGTTACGGTACAATTTTGACTTGTTTGTGATTAATGAAAAGACTACCTTTGATTGCTAAATTCTACATGTATCGATGTTATCTATCTTTTATTGCTTCATCCTGATGCTCGCATTAGTGATGCAACCATTGAACAAGTACTCATCTCGAATTGAGTTACGTTGTGGATTATTCACTTTGTATTCCTGAGTGCCATCGAGGTCATGAACCTCATGATTATTTGGCTAAGCTCATTTCCTGATATAATGTAGTTAATTCTTGGTGAACAACTTTTCATCATTGTTTTGCAGATCACTCATTGTTTTTATAAGATAAAACAGTATCCCTTGAGAAAAATTGAATTTTCATCACTATAAGTATTATTCAAAGTGAGATTTATAAGTGATCGTTATCGAAATGAAGTTGTTTATAAAACACCTTGGAAAACTTAACTGTTTTCATAACAAAGAAAATCTTTGTAAATTTATTTTTGATTCTTATTTAAGAATTAAGCATGAAAATGTTTTTATTATAAACATGATGACAAAGTTTTGACGAACTGAGTATTGCATCGTTAATCTTGAAATTGTATATAGTTGCGCGCCTACATACAATTTGGAAGTGACCATGCAAGACTGATTAGTAGTCACCATAAAATTATTAATAAACACTAAATTTTCTTTGAAGATTGTGAAAGATTAAATTTTATGAGATCTGCAAGAAGTGAAAAATAGGGACATATTGATGAGGACACCTGCATATGTGACCGTACTATTTATTTCTTCTGAGTCGAACTTACTCATCTGTGGAAATTGTCTTAATTGACAATTGATATTCCCTTCTTGTCCAATTCTCCCGTGGTGAGATTCTTTGGAAAAGTATCTGATTATCAAGTGTTGATACCCGATTGGATGTATCGACGTTCCTATCATTTCTTTTGATTAGATTTTATTTGAATGACCTGGGTAACGATCCGAGGAGCTTTCGAATGCGTACTCAAATTATGAAAACATGGGATATATTCATATTCAATAAATGTTTTCGTCTGTATCTGATTTGAAATTCTCTCGCGTAGATTTTGCGTTGACCTTTCTCTTTTAAGGTTAGTTATGTCTCCAGATATCCTTGAATTTTGAAGGATTATGAGTTATTATTAGTCTTTTGAGAAATTCACATCTTATCGAAGGCAATGAAACTAGAAAGTTGATAGTACCAGTAGAATGGATTTATTGATTATGACATGACGACATTGTCTTAATTGATGGGAACCCAGTGTAGAAATCCCCTAAATGATAAGATGTTGATTATCAAAAGTGATCTAAATAATTCTTGATGGATGACCATATCCTGCATTTTGACTTGAAATTATACCATGAATTGTTGTGAATTAGTCATAGATACTATAATCTAGAAAGAACCTAATATGAATTTATTAAAAGATGTTTCTGTTATCTGAAACTTTAGGAGGTATTATTTGGTGATTTACCCAGACTTTTGCCAATAAGGCAAGTTGAAATTGGTATTGATTATATTCCCGGTGTTGCACATGTGGCTTGTGCACTGTACGTCAGCACCATCTGAATTAAAAGAATTACCGTACAACTGAGAGAGTTGTCGGAGAAAGCTTTTATTCTATCGAGCTCGTCATTATGAAGAGCTATGGTGTTATCATTCCTTATATTTATTTGTTGATTATCGTGAACTAGGTAAATTGACGATTAAAAATCTATATCCACTACCCAAGATGATAGATTTGTTCGATCATTTACAAGGTTCTAGCGTATATTCAAGATTTGATCCTCGGCATGGTTATCATCAATTTCGCATCCGCGAAAAAGATTATCTATTCCAATCACTACATTCAGAACTCGTAATGAACATTATGAGTTTCATGTTATGTTGTTTGGATTGACCAATGCACATGTAGCATCCATAAATTTGGTGAATCAAGTGTGTAGGCTGTAATTTGATAAATTCATGCTTGTGATCATTAAGAACCATCTGTTTGTTTATTAGAATAAGAATGAGTTAATAATTATTTATAGACTGCCCTAAATTGGCTGAACAACGAAAACCTATACCTTGAGTATTTAACATGTGATTAAAGACTAAATCCTTTAGATTATTTGACCATGTGATTAATGGTAGTGAAATCTAAATTGACTCTTCAAAAATTAGAAGCCATTTAAGACTTTGGGTTTTACCAAAAAGAAATTGCAAAACTATTTTGACAGATATTTTTATCAAAGGAAATTTTAAGGGATTATTCCCTTATACCCAAAATCATTTAACTAAACTCCTGTTTAGGGGTAAATGTTTTTGTATACCTCAAGACAACCTAAGAGGGTTTGAGGAAACCATTTAAACCATGACATGAAATTTTAAACGATAATTTACGCTTTTCAACTAAGAAAATTTTGACCAAAGTATAATCAAAGATTTTTCGAACATTTACGAATCTTATTAATTATTTTTGATAAATCAACAAAAATCGTGTTAATTAAATTCAAATTTATTTTGAACATTTTTCTATAATTAGACAAACAGAGAAAATTTAAAAATTTTACGGTTACGTTTCATAAAATTAAATATTTATTATTTAATTACTTGTAATATTTATCGACTCTTTAAACATCGGATTGAGCAAAACTAATAAAAATGATAGTTGAGACGAAACTAAAACTTAGAAAATATGAAGAAAGAATTTCTGAGTAAATTGTAGACATGATAATTATTTCATCAGGAAAGATGAATGTAAATACTGACGCGTTATGTAAAAAGGATAAAGAATCAATTAGGATGTGTTCCTTAATAATGAATGTGCAAAATAAATTGCCAAACAATTTAAAAATAGCCGATGCTTATAAGAAGGATAATATAGATAATAAAAAGGGGTTCGCGGCTAATGTGAACCATTAGAATTGAGAAGCTGATGGCGTTAAATGTTTTAAAGGCCACTTGTGGTTGCCTAAATATGGAGGATTTCGATATTTAGTAATGTTAGAATCTCATAGGTTTAAGTATTCTATTCATGCTATTTCTGGTTTAATGTATCTTTGTCTAAAGAAGTTGTACTGATGGCAAATTATGAAGGCAGACATCGCCTCATACATTAGTAAACGTCTAACTATTGCAATGGTCATCATCTGAATTTGATTCGATTTGGGTCATCGTCGACAGATTGACCAAATCTGCTAATATCATTCCTATTAATGATAGACTCTCGATGAAGAAATTGACTCTTTATATTTAAAAGAGTTGCGTAAACATAGTGTGCCTGTATCGATCATCTCTATGAAGATCCTTGTTTCGCATCGAATTTCTAGAGATTTGCTCAGAAGTCATTAGGAACGAACCTTAATGAGAGTACTATTTACCATCCCAATCGAAGGGACGAGGTAAAGTAATGATACACAATACTAGAAGTATTGTTTTATGTTTGAATGATTGACCTTTGGTAATAAACGGTATAATCGCTTTCCTTTGGAAAGATTATCATTGATAATTATCGTATTAGGATCGAGATCAAATCTTGTTAGGATCTAAATATTAGAGCATCTGTAAGCAGGAGTTGGGATGAAGACACCCGACATACACCCATTGTGAGTTGGACATGTCTTTTAGGTTTAAGGTTGCCTATGATGACAAACCTAACCTTAGACCTGAAATGATTGTTGAAATTAGGATCTGATTATTGACTGCCATTAGTGGGCAGGAGGTTATGTGAATATGAAATGTAGATCTTGAAGTGCCGGATGGGTAGCGAAGTTATGCCAAAAAATTTTACTTTGGAAAAATGAATAGATGATTTGAAAGATCATATGATATAAGTCCCCGTAGTATGGGACCATAGAGATGATGTAAAAGTTGGTTTGAAAGGCATATAAGCTGGATCTACCCTAGGACTTCAAGGGATGCGTGAATTATGTTTTATATATCGACCTTGATAAAATGTCTATCAAGTGAGAATCTGATCACTTCTTGATGAAGTTTAGATCGGCGAAAAGTTGCATTCATCAAAAACCCGTGAACATCACGGATAGAGAAAGTAAGTCAACATTAACCCTGATCTTATTTTCGTAGTTATGTTTGATGAAACTCGCGTTTTGTAGTGGATTACACTTGTCAGGAAAGACCGGATGTGGAGGAAATACCCACATGGCTTTAACTCTATAAGAAGCGAGTAGTAAGATAAATTGATCTATGAGGACAAAGATCCTGTTTAGGGGTAAATGCTGTGACAATCCGTCAATTTATGGTTGATATTTTATTCTCAATTATAATTTAAAAACATTATTTTAATGTTATATTATGAACTCACTTATTTTTGGGAAGAAATTTGGGTTTACATCTTGAAGTAACATCGACTACGTCTAAACCGGAGGATTCTACGTTACGTACTTACGTTTACATACACCATTTTTGTGACAGTCCGACACTTCAGGAAATAAATTTATCCGTGAATATTATTTTGGGATTTTAAATTTGTGTTGGTTCATAAACTCACTAATTTACGAGAAGAGATTAGGACTTACATGAATAGTTTAACGTCCTTTACGACTAAACCGGAAACCTTATGATTACGTATTTATGTTTTTGAACTCCGTTTTTGATGAGATAATTTTTATTAGATTCTTTTTGTGCCGTTGATTCATAATTTATAAAAACGTTTTTCGTAAAACGACCCGAGAGCACGCAAATCGAGGAAATTAGAACCAAGGAATACCCGTAAATTAGTGGGATGAGACAAAACAAGTTTTGCCCCACCCCACTAACATGGGACGACCAAAACTATGACTCAACACCATGAGGTGTCAAGTTTGTAGATTACAAGCTACACTTGTAACTAGCTTAACTTGTAAGCTACAACAAACCATCAAACCACTAACTTCAAACCATTTACTTCATATCAGACATGCAAACCACTCTCCAAAAACACACAACTCTCTCCTTCCTCTCATTTTGGCCGTCCACCATAGCTCCTCCACCACCATGATTCATCAAGTTTAAACATAAATCTTATGTCACTTCTACACATGATGATGCTCCTTTGAAGCCTTGAAGATTGGAGGTGATTCTAACATCCAAGGAGGTGATTTGATGATGTCCAAGGGTTGATTTCTATGAGAAGTTTACAAGTATTGATGGTCTTGAAGATTGGTGTTGATCTATCACAAGTTTTGCCATCAAAAATCCAATCCTTGATCCTAAACTACTTAATCTTGGTGGTATAAATATTGTTCTTCCTATCCTCTTGTTATTTTGATTATGTAATCTTGTATTTGTTGATCCCAAACTTAGATCGATTTAGCTTTATGTATACGTGATTAGATCAAGTTATACACGTAGAGAAACCTTTGTATATGTATTAAGTAATCTAAGTGTGATGCGGAATTAACACTTAAACAAGAACACACAAAGATGTAAACAAACTTTAACTTGATTGAATGATAACAAACTTGCTTATAATGAAAGTGTTTAACGTATGAAAACTTATATCGAAACTTAACCTAAAGGTCTTCTTTTATAGACATAAGAAGCCTTGTACAAGAGTCTACGTATCAACTATTCTAGGTAAAGATAATTATAGAAAATACAATGTTGAACTTATCTTTATTAGAAACAAACTAGAAAAAATATACGCGTAGACTAAATCTTTCCATCAGTGCTTGTCTTCAACCTATCAACGCTTGACTTCTTCTTGTCAATGCTTGATCTGTCAGCGTTTGTTTTCTTCCTATCAACGCTTACTTTCCTCTTGTCAGCGCTCAAGTAGACTGGCTATATTTTATTCCCAACAATCCTCCCCTAAATTTAATATCTACTCTAGTAATCAAGTTTCTGAATAAACATTAAGAACTAGGAGGAATCTTACAAACTTGTTCATATTGGTAATAAATATGTCTGATCAAATCTTTGGCCACGTCACTTGAATAATCAATCTCCAGCTGTGTTGTCTTCATCTTCTCCAAGACTTCCTTGGACATGGAATGCTGACCATCTACAAGTAGATACTCAGCAAACTTTGTAGAACTCAAATAATAAACATCAGTAGCTGAATACAAACGCCGTTGAAGACCACTGAGGTCATCTTCAAGATCCTTCCAAACAGCAGGATCTTCATCTCTTGGTCCACACATTCTTTTGAATGTTGACCACAATTTTATTCCATTGACTGAAGTAGGAGCTTCAGTCACATACCTGGCTTCCAACAACCTCCAAAGGTCTGCCAAGTCTTCTCTATCAAAACTTGCAAAGAGAGATATAAGTGTAGTGAAAGTGTGTACCTCTTTCCCATACCTACCAATCTTCTAAAACCCACATTCATCTTCTTAATAGCTTATAATAGGGTTTCTGGAATCAAGAGGTAACACTTGTACCATATCTGAAGCTTCCAATGGTGAGAGCTTAATGCTCCTTCTTATAACACTTTCACTTGGATTCAATCTATCCATATCACTAGGAAACTCAAGAGGGACTCCCTTCTTCAAAGGTCTTGGAACAATCATTGCCTTCTTAAGTTCTATCTCTTCTGCAAGTTCTTTTTTCCTTTCATCAAAAAGAAGTCTTAGAGTGTTTTTTTCCTGCACTCTTGCCCAAATGGGATAAGCTTTGAACTCTAACTCTTCAAAGGATAATCCAATCAATTTCTTGTAGGTCCATCCTGTTCCATGGCATCTGAGTAGCATGTAGTACAACTCCCTTCTATCCCTTTTCAACATTGAGAGAATATTGCTAGCTCTGTGTTTCAGAATTTCCTTTCAGTCCTTTTGTACTCTTAGAAGAATCTCAGTCCCCATATTTGGTCTGAAATAGTCAAATCTGGATTCTCCATACACCTATCTTCCCAAGCATGGTACATCTGAACAACTTATGGCATGTCAAAATCTACTTGCAATTTCAACTCATTCAACTTCTCTCTTGCCAACTCATCACCATACTCAAGTCTTTCTAGTTGTTCTATGATCATTACACTTGAGTCTGAACTAGCTTCATCACTTCCTTATTGTTCTTCTAAAGTGACAACAAAAGGTGATTCACCAACCTTCTTTATTTCTTGTTCCACAAGTTGTGCAGCTAACCTTCTATCAAACTCAACCTGTGCTGCATTCTTTGGAACTTCTACTTCTACCATTTTTCATTTACCCTAATCTAATGGATTAATGGTGGGTAAGGATGATGGTAATACCTGTGAAGAAACTTCTTTGATGATGGATGATGACTGGAATACATCAACCTCAACTGCAGGTCTGTCAATGCTCAAATTTTTCTTGTCAGCGCCTAAATCTTGCTTGTCAACGCCCAAATTACCTGTCTCAGCGCCTCTTATAATTTGCTCCAACATGGCTGTAAAAGACAAGTCTAAATTTGTAGGGGTTACCAGAGATCTAACAAAACCTGATTGTTTCTTCAAACTAGTTAGGGCCTCAGCAACACCCAAAGATTCTCCATCATGTGAACCTTTTCCACTCAAGTCAAACGGTTCTGTAGCAGCTTCATGTGAGCCTTTATCACTCAAATTAACAGGCTCTGTAGCAGCTTCCTCCCCTTTGTAAGAATCCTCCTCTGATAAAAGGACCCTTGTCTGTCTTCTCCTTGACTCAGTTGTTTCCAAAATAACAATCCTCTCCCTCAATTGCTTGAATTCAAGGCTTTGTGTACTGACTGTTTGTACCAAGTCTGCATTTTGCTTTTGCAAGATAATGCAGACAGCCGTCAATTCCATTAAGGTCATTGGTTCCAATCTGCCCTCCTCTAAAATGGGTATTTGACCTCCCAAGTTAGATTCATGGGGTATGGATGAGGTCTTAAAGATGGTAGGACTGTCTTGGCCAGCATCTAAGCCAGAACCAATAGTCCCAGCCTCATCCATAGCACAAACCACACTTGTAGTGGTGGTTCTCTCTACTACATGGCTAGGACCACTAGAGGAGAACACTCCAGTAGTCCTTTGGTGTTTTTGCAACCTATATTGTGGTGCGGTAGAAGATGATGTGGATTGGGTGGATGTGGGTTGGTTAAGGGGTGTTTGGTTCTGTGAAGGTATGGTGTCAGCGTCTGGATTAGGCATGTCAACGCCAATATTTAATGTGTCAGCGTCAAAGGGTTCTTGGTCAATTTGCATGTGTTGTGGTGAAGGTAAAGGCTCAGGCATTGGGTCAAGTTGGGGTTGTGGGTCTGGTTGGGGTTGTGCTGCTTCAATGATAGCAATCATAGCTGGGGTGAGGGTAGGTCACGGTGAGGGGGTGAGTTCATCTTTGTAAAAATAGCTTTCTTTTGCACAGGGATCTCATAAAAATCATCATGATCCCTTGTGCAGTAATTTTGGACATCAAAAACCATTTATAAAAATCTGGGATAAGCTAATGTCATCTTATTCCCTTTGTTTTTACACATGCCCTCAAAAATCATTTTAGAATAATTAAACTTTTCCCCAGTAGCAATGTACATAATAGCACTAGCAATGGATCTATCAATCTCATTGTGTGCAGTACACTTGGGACTCAAACATTGCAAGAGGACATGTATTAGGTACTTCCAGGCTGGGGGAAACTCCTGTTTATGATATTTGTTTAAAGTTCCCTCATCAGGGAAAGGATAACCCAAAGCCCTTAGTCCTTGTTCTATTTCATGGATGGGAAGGGTGGTTATACCATCTGCATCATCAAGATGCAAAGCCTGGCGAACCAAGGCTTCAGTAACCACCCATGGTTTCCATGAACAATAGATGATAATGTAGTCACGTTATTAACTGTTGAGGAACTTACAGTGTTCTAAAACTGTATAATATGTGCGACAGAGATGAGAGGAGTATGAGAAAGAGCATACCTAATTGGGGATGCATTCAAATACGCCACTATCTGGGTGTATTGGGGAAACAGAGTATCATCAGCGTCCAAATATGCTATCATGTTGTGTTGACTCCTGAATCCCAATACCAAATCACTTGGTTTAAATTTTGGTGCCATTGTTGAAAGCTGTTTGAATATTTGATAAAGATGAAGTATAGGAGAAAATTTGTTAGACAAGAATGATAGGTACCCTGTTTAAAAATAGGATCCAAATATATAGGAGAGAAATATGCATGTGATTGGTCAAAAATGAGGCAACTATTTTCAAAATATAATCATGAAAATATTGAAAAGAAAATAAGTTATCTCATGCATTAATTGAAAGTTATCTGCTCCCAAAATTACGGTCCAAAAATTAGTCAAAAAGTAACAACTGGGTAGGTCCCAATGAGTGTCAACGGTCAAAAATAACCCATCAACGCCCAACGGCTATATTCTTGTCAACGTTTGCCAAAGCCATGTCAGCGTCTAAATTGGTCACAACAACGCTTGGAAAATACTTTTCAGCGTCCAAAAATAAAAATATTAGAAATGAAAAAGGACCTTAACAAAGTAATTTATCCTAGTGAAAATAACCTATAAGTTGATAATTATTATAGGGCGGCAAGCACTGTCTAGTTATGCACACTTGTGTATGCAAGATAGACATAAAAGTCCTCTAGTGTCCCTTGCTAACCAAAACTCTTAACAACAAATTTATCTCGTAAAATTCCTTGTTACTCCTAGGTAAAACCCATGAGAAAATTATTCCCAAGTCTCCCAACAGACCACAACCAATTCTAGGCCAAAAATGTCTTGGCAGCATGCATAGTATACCAACTTTGCATGCTACAGTGCCTCATGATTTAGTAAAACTAACTCATACTCATCTATGGACACAATCTAGAATTGTGATAAGAGTATCATAAGGATACCCAAAAGTCCTAAAGGTTCCTAAAACCTCCCCTTAAACTGTGATACATATGTTGCCAAAAATATGCATGAACATAAGAAAATTTATGTCAAGATAGGAATAGAAAATTCCAACCATCATCCATAAATAAAAACATGCTCAAATGATTCCCCAATGATCCATAAGCAACTCTATATCCAATGGATAATGCTAACACCACCTGCACATTTAGATTAAAAACCACAAAACTAACATTGTTGCTGACAATGTCCCGATAACACTTGTCAGCGTTAAGGAAACATTTGTCAGCGTTAGACAAATATATTGCTGTCAACGTCACAATAACACTTATCAGCATTAAAGTAACCTTTGTCAGTGTTAGTAAAATATAGTGGAATATCTAAATCCTCAAAAAGACCAATAACAATGCATTATCCTGTATATACTTTTACAAAAAGACCCCAAAACACATATTATGTGATATTGATCATTCCAATACTTGTTACCAAGTATTGAAACCTTCCAGCATCAAAAGGTTTAGTTAATAAATCAGACACATTTTCTTCTGTGTCAACCCTATCTGGTTGTATTAAACCCTTTTCAAAACAATCCCTTATAAAATGGTGTTTAATTTCTATGTGTTTAGTTTTAGAACGATGTACAGGATTCTTAATAATGCATAAAGTGCTGTTATTGTCAACAAATATCTTGGTATGCATGAAATTATACCCATAATCCAACAGCTGGTTCTGAATCCATAAGACTTGTCCACAACAAGAAGCTGCAGCTACATACTCTTCTTCAGTTGTAGAATTGGCCACCACTGTTTGTTTCTTGCATTGCCAAGATATCAACCTACTCCCATGAAACTGACATCCACCAGTTGTGGATTTTCTATCAAACTTATCACCTCCATAGTCACTGTCTGAATATGCAATAAGCTCCAAAGGTGAATCTTTAGGGTACCACAAGCCAAGATTGGGATAACATCTAAGGTACCTAAAGATTCTCTTGACAGCATAAAGGTGACATTCTTTGGGAGTCACTTGATGGCGTGCACAAGCACACACAACAAACATGATGTCAGGTCTAGAGGCTGTGAGATACATCAATGAACCAATCATTGATCTATAGTGCCTGACATCCACATCTTTTCCATCTCCAACCTTTCCCCAAGGGTGTTCCCTATCCATAGGAGTAGTAGCCCTCTTTTCATGTGGAGAAAAGCCAAACTTCTTCAAGATCTTTGCCACATACTTACCCTAAGAGATGAAGATACCATCTTCTTTCTGATGAACTTGTAACCCTAGAAAGAAGTTCATCTCCCCCATTGCACTCATCTTGAACTTGTCTGTCATAAGCTTGGAAAAGTCCTCACTCATCTTTGGATTAGTAGATCCAAAAATGATATCATCAACATAAACTTGAACAAGCAAGGCATCCTTACCAGCCGTCTTGGTAAATAATGTATGGTCTATTGTGCCCCTCTTGAATCCATTTTCCACCAAATAAGTGGACAATGTACCATACCATGCTCTTGGGGCTTGATGAAGTCCATACATAGCCTTCTTGACTCTATACACCTTTTCTGGATTCTCTGGATCTTCAAAACCAGGAGGCTGCATCACATACACCTCCTCAACAATTTTTACATAGAGAAAGGCACTCTTCACATCCATTTAATAGACAGTGAAGCCCATGCAGGAAGCATAGGCTAGATATATCCTTATAGCTTCAATCCTTGCAACTTGTGCAAAGACCTTCTCATAGTCTATCCCCTTCCTCTTGTGTATATCTGTGAGCCACTAAACGTGCCTTGTTTCTGACCACAATGCCTCTTTCATCCCTCTTGTTTCTTAGAACACATCTTGTCCCTATAGGTCTGACATATCTGGGACAATCAACCAGCTCCCAAACATCCTGAATTGCAAATTGGTGAAGCTGATCCTGCATTGCTTCCACCCAACTTGGTTCTTTGAGAGCATCAAAGATCTTCTTGGGTTCCTGTTGTGACAGAAAACAGGCAAACAAGCATGATTGAACAAGAGGGGTATCAACCTTCTTGTGTATATTTGCAATGAATCCACCAAGATTCTGATGAGATCTTCTAGTCTGAACAGGAGTCATGACATCCCCAATAATTTGAGAAGGAGGATGATTCTTCATTTTGGAAGTGAGAACTCCTCCCTCAAAAAGTCTTTTGTCTTCAATCTCATTATCCATGTTGCCAATATCTTCTTCAGACTCTCTTTCATCAATAGTAGGATGAACCTCTTCATGTAAATTGGAAGGTCCACCTTGTTTAAAATTAGAAGAGAAAAGATTCTCAAAAGTGTGTCAACGCCTAAACCTTGGTTGTCAGCGTTTGGGTTATCAACGCCTGAAATGGTGTTGTCAACGTTTGAGCCATCAACGCCTGAATTTGTCCTGTCAGTGCCAAATTTTCCTTTATCAGCGCCTGAAGGACCATGCATGTTGTTAACTGGTGGTACTTGGGGACCACCATTTTCTTTTCCAGCAGCAGCAAAAGCATCTGTCGATATGGGGATAGTGACATACTCTTGTATGGGAGATGACTTGTCTGCTTGTGATACAACCTCTTGATTAACCTGTGTACCTGAAACATCAACAACTTGTTCTTCCACAACATTTGAAGTTACCTTCACAATGTCTGGATTAGTTCCAGGCATATAATTTAAAGTCCTAGATAGAGGTTCCAAGTCAAACAACCAATTTGGACCACTTTCAGGATCACTAGGTTTACTCTCTAAAAACCTAACATGTACTATTTTAAGTATACGTTTTTCCTTCTTGAGGTAAACCCTATATCCCTTGCTCTGCACTGAATAACCCGAAATAGCCTTCATCACCTTTTGCACTAAATTTACCTAAGGCATCAATAGTATCAAGTACAACTACATGACAGCCAAAAGGTTTAAGAAAACCAATATTAGGTTTTCTTCCCCAAAGTAATTCATAAGGTGTTTTGTTATGTATCTTGTTGACCAATGCTCTATTCTGTACATAGCATGTTGTATTCACAGCCTCAGCCCAAAAAGTTATGGGAAAGTGAGCATCAGCCAACATAGTCCTAGCTGCTTCAATAGGGTTCTGGCAACACTAAACTGCCTAGTAATCCCTTTCTTGGCACAAAAATCATCTAACAGTTTATTTCTAAACTCACCACCATTATCACTTCTAAGCATTTTTACTTCATTACCAGTTTTCTTCTCTATCTGAGTAATAAAGTCAATTAATGTGTCAGCAGTGTCACTTTTCATAGCTAAAAAGAAAGTCCAAGTAAACCTAGAAAAGTCATCTCTGATGACAAAGCAGTATGATTTACCATTCAAAGTCTCTATATTAGTTGGACCAAACAGGTCCATATGGAGCAAGTGAAGTGGTTTAGAACTAGAGTGCATCTGTTTAGACTTAAATGAGACCTTGTGCTACTTGCCTTTAAGGCATACAACACAAGAGTGGTCATTGTGGAAAGCCTTTTCAGGCAAACCATCAACCAAGCCAAGTCTCACAAGCCTGTTTATATTCTTAAAGTTTATGTGCCCTAGTCTCCTATGCCATAGATTACTATCATCTACTGAAGCTTTAGCATAAAAACATGACATATTATTATTTATCCTAATCACATTAGATTCACATTATAAATGTCTTTATGTCTAGGTGTTCTATAGTCAATATATTTCTCATCTGGGATTTTATAGTTCTTGCTTAACACCAAGCATTCAGTATCAGTAAACAGAACTTTATTTTTGTTATCACAAACTTGTGATACACTAAAAAGATTGTAATCAAGTTCCTTTACCAGAAACACGTTTTCAAAACGTAAGTTCTTGGTGAGAAGTGTTCCTTTGCCTGTGATAGTTCCATATCCGCCTCCAAAGTAAATCTTATCACCATCCTTAATGGGAGTGAAGTTAGTAAGGTAATCTTCCTTCCCAATCATGTGCCTAGAGCATCTACTGTCCCAATATCCATAATCATTGACATGTTTTTGAATGCCCTGCACATAAAGAAAACAAATTAGTTTTCTTTTGGAACCCAAGCCTTAGCAGACTTGGATTCATCTGGTTGTTTAACAAGAACAGACTTAGTTCTCATAACAACCTCTTGTTCATCCCTCTTTGGATGAAATACCCAGTTTACCCCAATAGGTTTTGTAATGACCTTTGAAATATAATTAAATTTGTTGCAGGTCATAGAAAGTCCATTAGAATTAGGGTTTTGATCTTGCTTAGGTCTCCATGTCAAGATTGAAGAAGCTTTAGACCCCTTACCCTGTGGTTGCAAATATTTAGGTCTGGCAACGTTTCTGTCAGCGTTGGATTTGGTCTTGTCAACGCTAAAATTACCCTTGTCAGCGTTGAACCTAGGGTTTGCTACAGAAACCCATTGCCTATTAGACCAATTATTGTTCTTTTGAAATGGTCTTTGTCCATGAGTGTTAGACCCTCTAGTGAAGAAAGGGGCTGGTCTAACAACTTGTGGACTTTGCTCCACACAAGTTTTGGGTCTGACAACGTTTGACTTTTTAACAGCGTTGACCTTGGAAGCGTTGACACACTTATATGCTAAATGTGAAAAGATACCACAAGTGTAACAGGCTTTTCTAGACACAACCCTAGGTCTAGAAGAGAAGAAGCCTGTTCCATCATTACTAACTTGGCTTTTAGGTGACCTAGTATTCCTATACATTTATGCATACTTGATGCTAGGTTTTCTAACAGTGTTTGAGCCAAGGTCAACAATCTTACCAGTGATTGGGTTTGTTACCTTAAAGGGGTTGACTCATTTGTACTTTCACATAACAAGCTACCCTTAACAAATAAGGTAGGGTTGGCTTTCTTCCATTCATTCAAGTCAGTCAACTTTTGTCTATACTCTTCAACTGGGGTAATGACTCTTGGTGGAGGAATAAATTCCTCCTCTTGGAGTTCTAGTAAACCAGTCCAAGATAAGTCCTTTCTTTGGACACCATAGAAGTCCCCAGCTGGTGGTGGAACCACAGTATAGTCTTTCATCCCAATCCCAGTCATGTCCTGAGGATCCTTTTGTTTATTAACACAGTCTCCTAGGGTTTGTGAGGCCTTATCAAATCTCTGAATTTTAAGGTCAACATTATCCTTATTCTTGATGGCCTCATCTAACTTAGCCTGTATACCAACATTGACTCTTTCCATGATGTTTCTAATATCATTACTAGCATTCAAATCATGTTTTAAGATATTAATTTTATCTTTTAGATCAAATTCCATTTTCTTGTACTCCTCAACTGTCTTTTCATTTTAAGTGAGAGCAATTTGGTAGTTAGACAACTTGCATCTCTCAGTACTCACACCACTTAACAATTTTAAAACCTCTTTGTTAAGTTTCTCGGTATTTAACCAACAACCCTTACTATAAAAAGCATCATCGTATACCTCATTATCTGATGAAGAAGAGGAGTGTGCCATGAGAGCATATTTAACATGCTCTTCTTCTTCTATCTCAGCAACCAAAGCTTTATCCTCTTCCCCATCCTTAGCCAAATAGCTCCAATCCCATCCAGTACCATCAATTTCTTGCACTGCAACCATGGCCTTAGGATCCTAAGCCTTAACAATTTGGCTTGAGGGTTTGCCAGCATCAGATCTTCTTGGAGATCTGCATTCCCTCATGAAGTGCCCCATACGATGACAATTGTAGCACTCAACCTTGGATTTGTCAAATCCAGCAGTGTCCTTTGCATTAAAGGTCATCTTCTTCTTAAGCCTTCTATTCCACCTGTTTGCTCTTATACTAGCAAGAGCCATGTTCCACTTAATATCCATCTCCTCCAAGTGCTCATCACTTATTTGCTCAAGGTCCTCATATGTAATCACTGAACTATTGGGCAAAGAAGCAATGTATGCACACACAGTATCCAGATCCAAACTAGCAGGCTTAACTCTTGGAGAATCACTTTTGTATGTGTCAACGTCTGAATGTGAGGCGTTGACAGGATATGTTCCAGCGTTGACACATGTTGATCCAGTAACTGGGTGCATGTAAGAGTCCTTCTGATCAAATTGGCCTTCACTATGTGAGAAGAAGGCCATGATGCTATTAGTAGACTTATTTCCATGCTCCAAAAGAGTTTCATCCTCCAACAGCCTTAGTTTGTTGTAGATATCATCAAAAGTATAACTTTTGTGAGTGTTATTGGCAAGAATAGATCTTGCCTCAATCTTCCACGCATCACCAAGGCTTTTAAGGAAAGTGGCATTAATGTCAACATCACCAACTTGTGTCCCCATGAAGGACATCTTGCTTGTAATGTCAAGCAGTCTGCTTCTCACACTGCTAAGCTTCTCATTAGGTTGAGCCTTGAAAACTGCATACTCATGCATGAGTTGCTTCTTCTTCTCTTCCTTAGTATCATCATTGCCACCATATGCAACTTCAAGAGCTGCCCAGAGGTCTTTTGCAGATTCATAACCTCTGTATTTATGCTGGTTCTCTTGTCACAAAGAGAGTTTCAGAATGTTTAGGGTTTTCATATCAACCTTTCTCTTTGCTATGTCTTCAACAGACACAGCTCTACCATCACCAGGTTTTTCTTTCTTATCTGCTTCTGGACATCCAGCAACAACAGTTCTTGCAGCAATGACATTAGCAATCTTTTCAGCTTTATTGAATGTGTTTCCATATTCAGTAATCTCCTAGAGAGTGTAGTCATAGATTCCCAGATATTGCTCAAAGTTGAACTTCCATAGCTCAAAGTTGTTTGCATCAAGCATGGGAATCTTGATGCTAGGGTTTGAGGAGGAGGGGTTTATTTCTGGATTGGACATGATGTTTTTAGGGTTTTGTGAAAATTAGGATTTTGGTGATTTTAAGGTTCTTGTGTTCTTTAAGATCAAAAGTTTCTCAACAAGCTATAATACCACTTGTTGATCCCAAACTTAGATCGATTTAGCTTTATGTATGCGTGATTAGATCAAGTTATACACGTAGAGAAACCTTTGTATATGTATTAAGTAATCTAAGTGTTATGCGGAATTAACACTTAAACAAGAACACACAAAGATGTAAACAAACTTTCACCTGATTGAATGATAACAAACTTGCTTATAATGAAAGTGTTTAATGTATGAAAACTTATATTGAAACTTAACCTAAAGGTCTTCTTTTATAGACATAAGAAGCCTTATACAAGAGTCTACATATCAACTATTCTAGGTAAAGATAATTATAGAAAATACAATGTTGAACTTATCTTTACTAGAAACAAACTAGAAACAGTATACGCGTAGACTAAATCTTTCCATCAGTGCTTGTCTTCAACCTATCAACGCTTGACTTCTTCTTGTCAATGCTTGATCTGTCAGCATTTGTTTTCTTCCTATCAACGCTTGTTTTCCTCTTGTCAGCGCTCAAGTAGACTGGCTATATTTTATTCCCAACAATATTTTCTTTATTTATGTATATGTATATGATGATTAATGATGATAAAAATAGTATGTGGGGATTTGGTGTTGATAGATTTGATAAATATGGTTAAAAAGATGGAAAACCATAGGTAAAAAGGCTAAATTCTTGCTTATAAAGTTGGCTGTATAAAAAGAGTAGCTAACCAAATGATAAACTGATAAAATGGCATTTTAGAATCAATTTACAGTAAGTATTAGATGTCATACACATGTGAGAGTTGGCCATGCAATGGAATCATCAAAATGAGTGAGATATGATCAAAACAAAATTAGTATACCAATCTGAATAGTCTGTTTTGTAGGGACTGTTAAGGATACTTAGACATGGATTGAGCAGTATCTATAACTAACTTATTTGTAGAACATAATATGAAGTTTATTTCATCCAAAAGTGAGCTTCTATCTCCTTATAGAACTCAAGATATGATAAAAATGGTGAAAGTGAAACTAAAAATCAGATTTTGTGAAATTAAAGTTTAATAGTATTATATAAGCACTCAAAATAATATAGTATAAAATGTGAAATTAAAACACACTAACTTATACATTTCATTTATATAAATATGTATAAGGATAAATAAATGGACATTATATAAAAATGGTAGTTTGGTAAGTTTTATAAGTTATAAAAACTATAAACATGATTTTTACGTCTTTTCGGCTAGTACCGTAAAATTAACGTTTTTCGTCAATTAAAACATAGACGATCGGACCCGTCTAATGTATACTTTTTAAAAGTCATATACTGATATAAAAGTACTTAATACAAGTAAAAACCGATAAAACCCGAACTAAATAACATATGGACATTAACGGGCTAAGTTACAATTATTGGACTAATAATCCAACTAAATGGGCTAAACACTTATAAATTTAATTATTGGGCTTAACCCACTTGGGCCCAACATGTAAAGTATAATACTGATAATAAAAGTATAAAATGGTCTAATTTAAGGTAATGGACTTATAATAGGCTTATTGGACCTAAAACATGTAAATAGGTAAAACTAGTAAACTAGTATAAAAGTTACCAACACATAACTCTAAAATGAGTAATTGAGAATATATAAACCCACTTGATCATTATCATATATATAAAATCATCATATGTATACATAATTGTTAATTTTATAAAGTCATTGGATAAGAGTCTAATACAAGTATTATTTGTCTAGGTTTCCGTGATTGAAGCACGTACCGTACATCCGAATTGCCGATAACCCGCTTTCCCACATCAACGTGAGCTCATAGCCTCGCACTCTTTTAAATGTTTTTATGAAATGTTTTATAAACCCGCGAGGGAGATAACATGTTAGTTTTTATGAAATAGGACACTAGTTGTCCCAATTGTTTGTTTATTGATTTGGACCCGAATAATTGTATGACCCGACGTATGATTATATGACCCGATAGATGAAATGAAATGGATTATTAAAGTTAGGTTATGTCACTAAAAATCCCATTAGATGAATTGTGAACTATCGGGATTTGGTAGACGCTTATGCATATAATAGTACTATTTGGGGACGATCACCCCAGTTCGCGCCTTGACGGTTGATCCCCGTCGTGCCTCATTGATTGGTAAGCGAATTTATGTATGAGAAGATTTCCATAGCGTGATATTGTGACGACACGCTAATTTAGATGGGAAAATGAGTTTCGGGTTAGCTACCCGTTGTTTGTTGTAATAAGGTAACAATGTCATGTGGCTTATAATAATCCAAAAATTACGAAATGCTGCTATATGCACTGAATTACAATGAATTGCCTGACTAGCAATATGGGGTCTTACTATTGATTTTATGTTCGTGTTTTGATTTTACATAACCATATTCATATAACGGTTTTCATTTAACTTTATACAACGTTATAAAACGTATTGTATGATGTTTTTACGACTTTGGTTCGTATAATGATTTTGAAGGCAAAAGCCTATATTATGATTTTGATAAGGATTTGTATAAAATGACTTTGTCTATTTTATGGCCTATTTAAAGATTTGTACAAAATGATTTTCGGTAATAATTATATACCGATGACATATTAATGGTTTTATTAAACTCTATGAATTCACTCGGCATTATCGCTGACCCTTTTCTTTTAACATGTTTTATCTCAGGTACTTGAAGGTAATTCTCAGGAAGACAACAAGAATTCATGGCCCGCACTTAAATAATAATTTCCATTCAAATGCTTTGTAAAACTTGTATGAAATACTATGACTTGGGACCTATGTAAATTTGATATTTATGAATGGAAATGCTTTATTATTAAACGACGCGATTTTCAAGCGTTGTCTATGATGTGAGTAATGTGCTATCCCGTAACACCAACGAGTCTTCCGCTGTATTGAATTGTGTATATTTGGGGGTGTTACCGAAGAATCTTCAGAATAGTGGTGGTAAGATATTCTAGAGTATCCTTCTTATCGTGATCTTGTATATTATTATATATATATATACCATCAAAAGAAAAATTTAATAATATAAAACCTACAAAAACCATAAAAATTTTAAAATCAAGAAAATCCAAAAATATTTTTCATTTTAAATCAGCCATGTCTTTTAGTACGGTAATATTTACGGCCTTAGAAATGTCGATTAAAATTGACACGGTGCCATAAATAGAGTCCGTATAAAAGTTGTACATATTTTAAAACATGCCCATTATGGCTTGTAGTTATTTCTGACTGCAACCCGCTTTTCGCATTAAAGTCACGTATTTCTTTTGAAAATGTTGGCTCACAACAGGAATTAATTTTCTCGGGCAAGGTTTACTTTAAAACCTTGTAAGGGATCATGTTTACTTTATAACTTGGCCTAACACAAATCTGTGTACAATTCAGTGCACTTATTTTTTTAAAATAAGAGAAATCTTATTGCCACTAGAATCGTTTCAAAAAATCACTTTACGGAAAATGTATTCATCGGTGTTTGACTCCTTAAACAATGACTACAGCTCTTTAAATAGAAAACAAGTCAGAGTTTAAGAGGGAGAAAGTATCTTTTCATCTTTGATTTAAAATTGGTTTTCAAAATATTTTCAGAAAAATGCCTTATGTGTGCCTTATGTGCAAAGTGTGCCCTATGTATGTGGAATTGATTTGGCCTTAGGTTTTTTTATCACATGCCTTAAGTGCGTTAGTTGTGTGATCATGTTTTCATGATAGATAAGAGGATACGGGATTATGTGTTTTTATTAACTTGTTTATACAAGTTTCTACAATTAATACATGCAAAAGGGGGGACCAATATTAAATATTTGCAAAATGTTATAAGGTTATTGACCAAGTCAACCCCCCCCCCCCCTTGTTCCTTTCTTCCTTATCGCAAAACACACACAAAGATATACCCCTTTGCTGCCATTGTTATACCTTCAAGATACCATCTTTCACTGTGATCTATTACTGAAATCTATCTACCATAACTAGGTATCTATCTGTTATTGCTTATTTGTAAATCATATATGCCTATTCATTACAAACGTACCAATTATTTCGATTAATCACTTTACGGTTTCGAAATGACTTGTGTTGAAACGTTGAAATTGAATGAGGGGATTCGTTTATATGAATTATACCAACATAGGTTTTGAATGGTTTTACCTAACTCCCAGTTTCGAACTCGTAACCGCACCTAAAGACCTTACCTCGTAATATCCGTCACCTATTGCGATGATCATTGCGATGGATCATTGCGATGGTTTATGGCGATGGTTCATTGTGATGGATCATTGTGATGGATCATTGCGATGGTTCATTGTTATGGTGAATATTGCGATGGGATTGGTGGTGTGTTATTGCGACTGATGGACATACATTGCGATGATTATGTATTGCAATGGACTATGTTATTGCGATGGAAATGTTGACTGTCATTGCGATGGAATTGTGTGTATGATATTGTGATGAATATGTCTGATTACTTATTGCGATGGACTAGTTTGAAGAATATTGCGATGGAAATGGGTGATTAGTATTGCGATGGATTTGTGATGGTTATTGTGATAGAAATGCCTTTTATTTTGACACATATGTTGTTTATTGTTATTACGACAGAATGTTTGTCATTGCGAAAATCTAACAATATTGCGATAAGTTTAATATGTCTTCATTGCGACAACATGGACTTATAAAAATTGCGACTTTATGGAACTAAAGAGTTGTAAAACACAAAAAATTGCTAAGTGTTGTTTCTTCTCAAAAATAACATAATGTATGTTTCTCCAAGATTAATCCGACAACATTTGATATGAAAAATATAAAATGAGTTAGGATTCATTCTTAGATAACGTCATCATGCAAAGTTATGTGACTTGACACATTTTTCCATGCAAAATAACTTCATAATGTATGGTATATAAATCTTTATCTATCATTTGCATATGTTGTTTATCTAAACAGGAAAATGTTTATCAACTCGATCTTGCATTTGTACCACTCAGTGCCAGGCTGCCACCTGCAGAGAACAACTATCGTCTGAAAGAGGACTTTGATCCTACTCTTGCAGCCTTCAAAGTCGCCATGGATATCCAGGACATGTCACCCCGAAGGATGACCTAAGAGCAACTGCATCAGTTCCTGAAGGTTATATGCGCTAGTTTTGGGCCACAACGTCAATCTCACAGGGAAAACAATTATCAAGCAAGATTATCACCTTTAAGCTCAACAAGAACAAAATGACTCTTGACTTTAGTCGGTTCAGAAAGCTGTTCAAACTCCCTATGATAGCCAAAGATGAAAAGTATGTGCCTAACCCAGACATAGCTGAAATGCTTAGAGTAATTCTAGCTCTGAACTATGGGGAGATATTCTTAATTTGTCTCCGTTTCACACTTCACAAATCGGGCAACCGTGGAAAGCTATCTTCACTATCATCATCAAGTGCTTCACTTCAAAGGTTCGTGAATTAGACGCAATGAGACCCCCTCAGGCTCATATATTTTGGGGTCTCTACACTGCATCTAAAGTGGATTACGCCCTACTACATTGGGATGAATTCTGCTACCAGTTCACCGACACCAAAAAGAAGTCTATGCATCTTCCATTTCCACGGTTCACAAAGCTCATCATCAACCATTTCATGAAGAGTTTCACATCCATTGACATGCGTGAGAACTTTTTCTACCATTCAGCAGACAAAGACTACGTGATGGAGCATATGAATGAAGACAATTATTCTGCTAAGTACTCATTGCGTCTAGCTCTAGTGCCTGATGCAATGATCAATGAAGGGATCAAGGACAGTGAACCTTACAAAAAAAATGCTTAGGGATATTGAAGCACAAATAAAAAGATCAAACGAAGATCCGTCTACTAATCAAAAGAGTACAAGAAAGAAAAAGATTGCCAAGTGCCAAATGTAACACACCCAAATTTATACAATTCAATACAGCGGAAGACTCGTTGGTGTTACGGGATAGCACATTACTCTCATCATAGACAACGCTAAAAAAAATCGCGTCGTTTAATAATAAAGCATTTCCATTCATAAATATTAAATTTACATAGGTCCCAAGTCATAGTATTTCATACAATTTTTACAAAGCATTTGAATGGAAATTATTATTTTAGTGCGGGCCATGAATTCTTTGTTTTCTTCCCGAGAATCACCTTCAAGTACCTGAGATAAAACATGTTAAAAGAAAAGGTCAGCGATAACGCCGAGTGAATTCATAGAGTTTAATAAAATCCATCAATATAACATCGGTATAAAATTATTACCGAAAATCATTTCGTACAAATCTTTGTAATAGGCCATAAAATCGCCAAAGTTATTTTATACAAATCCTTATCAAAATCATAATATAGGCTTTCGCCTTCAAAATTATTATACGAATCATTGTCGTAAAAACATCATACAATACGTTTCATAACGTTGTATAAAGTTAAATAAAACCGGTTATATGAATATGGTTATGTAAAACCAAAACACGAACATAACGTCAATAATAAGACCCCGTATTGCTAGTCAGGCAATATATCGTAATTCAGTGCGTATAGCAGTATTTTGTTATTTAGATTATTATAAGCCGCATGACATTGTTACCTTACTACAATAAACGACGGGTAGCTAGCCCGAAACTCAATTTGCCCATCTAAATTAGCGTTTCGTCACATTAATCACGCTTGTGTAAATTTCTCATACATAAATTCGCTTACCAATAAATGTGGCACGACGGGGATCAACCGTCAAGGCGCGAACTGGGGTGATCGTCCCCAAATAGTACTATTATATGCATAAGCGTCTACCAAATCCCGGTAGTTCACAATTCATGCTAATGGGACTTTTAGTGACATAACCTAACTTTAATAATCCATTTCATTTCATCTATCGGGTCATTTAATCATTCATCGGGTCATACAATCATTTGGGTCCAAATCAATAAAAAGACATTCGGGACAACAAGTGTCCTATTTTATAAAAACTAACATGTTATCTCCCTCGCGGGTTTATAAAACATTTCATAAAAACATTTAAAAGAGTGCGAGGCTGTAACACCCCCAAATTTATACAATTCAATACAGCGGAAGACTCGTTGGTGTTACGGGATAGCACATTACTCACATCATAGACAACGCTTAAAAATCGCGTCGTTTAATAATAAAGCATTTCCATTCATAAATATCAAATTTACATTGGTCCCAAGTCATTGTATTTAATACAGGTTTTACAAACATTTGAATGGAAAATATTGTTTAAGTGCGGGCCATGAATTCTTGTCGTCTTCCCGAGAATTACCTTCAAGTACCTGAGATAAAACATGTTAAAAGAAAAGGTCAGCGATAACGCCGAGTGAATTCATAGAGTTTAATAAAATCCCAATATAATATAAGTATAAAATTATTACTGAAAATCATTTTTGTACAAATCATTTTAATAAGCCATAAAATTGCCAAAGTCATTTTATACAAATCTTCATCAAAATCATAATATAGGCGTTTGCCTTAAAAATCATTATACGAGCCAATATCGTAAAAACATCATACAATACGACTTATGACATTGTATGAAAATAAAAACTGTTATATGAATATGGTTATGAAAACCACAACATGAACATAATATCAATAGTATGACCCCGTATTGCTAGTCAGGCAATACATCGTAATTCGGAGCGTATAGTAGTATTTCGATAATTTGGATTATTATAAGCCGCATGACATTGCTACCTTACTAAACCAAACAACGGGTAGCTAACCCGATACTCAATTTTCCCATCTAAGTTAGCGTGTCGTCACAAAGGTCACGCTATGGAAATCTTCTCATACATAAATTCGCTTACCAATCAATGTGGCACGACGGGGATCAACCGTCAAGGCGCGAACTGGGGTGATCGTCCCCAAATAGTACTATTATATGCATAAGCGTCTACCAAATCCCGGTAGTTCACAATTCATGCTAATGGGACTTTTAGTGACATAACCTAACTTTAATAATCCATTTTATTTCATCTATCGGGTCCTTTAATCATTTATCGGGTCATACAATCAGGTCATACAATCATTCGGGTCCAAGTCAATAAACAAACAATCGGGACAAATGGTGTCCTATTTTGTAAAAACTAACATGTTATCTCCCTCGCGGGTTTATAAAACATTTCATAAAAACATTTAAAAGAGTGCGAGGCTATGAACTCACGTTGATGTGGGAAGGTGGGTTATCGACAATTCGGACGTACGGTACGTGCTTCAATCACGGAAACCTAGACAAATAATACTCGTCTTAGACTCATGTCCAATGGCTTTATAAAAATAGCAATTATGTATACATATGATGATTTTATATATATGATGATCAAGTGGGTTTACATATTCTCTTTTACTCTTTTTAGTGTTTACGTATTGGTAACTTCTTACTAGTTTACTAGTTTTACTTATTTACGTGCCTTAGGTCCAATAAACTTATTATAAGTTCTTTAACTTGTTTTAATCCATTTTATACTTATATTATCAGTATCTATACTTTCCATGTTGGGCCCAAATGGGTTAAGCCCAATAAGTTCTTTTTATAAGTGTTTATCTTATTTAGTCCAATTATTAGTCCAATATGCTTAGTTAGCTCGTTAATGTCCGTATGTCCTATAGTTCGGGTTTTATCGGTTTTTACTTGTATTAGTTACTTATATATCAGTATATGACTTTTAAAAACTTTACATTAGACGGGTTTGATCGTTTAAGTTTTAATTAGCGAAAAACGTTAATTTTACGGTAATAGCCGAAAAAGTCGTAAAAATCAAGTTTATAGTTTTTATAACTTATAAGTATTATTCCACTACCATTTTTATAATTTATCCACTTATTTAACCTTTTACATATTTATATAAATAAAATTCATGAGTTAGTGGGTTTTAATTTTACATTTTATACAATAAAATTTTGAGTGCTTATATAATAGTAATAAACATTAATTCTCAAAATCTGTTTTTTATTTTCATCTTCACCAAAACTGCCATATCTAGAGTTCTATATGGAGATAGATGCTCAACTTTTTATCACATAAACTACATGATATGTGCTACATTTAAATCTTCTATAGCTACTGTTGAATCAGCCTCTAACTATTTTCTAAAAATCGTCCAAAACAGTGAACTCAGATTGGTACTCTAAACTTGTTTTGATCATATCTCACTCATTACAATGATTACATTGCATGGCCAACTCTCACATGTGTACAAGACCCATAGCTTACTGTATATAAATCTATTCAAGCCATTTTATCAGTTTATCATATGAGTCTTTACTGTTTTATACAGCCAATAATCTAAACAAGATTTTAGCCTTGTTTCTTATAATTTTTCATCTTTTTAAGCATGTTTATAAACACCAAATCCCCACACAATATTTTTAATCATCATTCATCATCATATACATATACATAAGTAAAAGAAATACAAGTTTACATAATCAAAAATAACAAGAAGATGAGGAGGACAATCTTTATACCACCAAGTTGATGTAGGTTGTGATCAAAACATGGATTTTGATGGAGAAACTTATGAATAACCATGACCATCTTCAAGACCACCATTCTTCATGAACACCTTGTGGAAAATCAGCTTCAAGACTCCATGGAAACTCCTCCTTGGATGTTATAACTTGCACCAATCAATAGGGCTTCAAAAGGACTTCAACATGTGTGTGAATAACATGAGATTTTGTGGTTAATTTTGATCAAAAGGGTGTTATGGTGGAGTGTTTTTGGACGGCACAATGGAGGAGGAAGAGAGAGTTTGTAGCTAGTTTGCATGAGTGGAAATGATACTAGTGGTTTGTGTTGGATGGTTTTTGAGGTAAGTTAGCTTACAATGTAAGCTTAAGACATGTGTAGTGAAGTTAGCTTACACTTGACACATAAGTGGGGTGGTAGCTAAGTTAAGGCCGGTTTGAGTGGGGGTGGGGCAAGTGTCCCACTTGTCTCATCCCCATTTATTTACGGGTACTCCTCGATTCTAGTTTTCTCGATTTGCGTGCCCTCGGGTCGTTTTACGAAAAACGTTTTTATAAATTATGAATCAACGGCACAAAACGAATCTAATAAAAATTGTCTCATCAAAAACGGAGTTCTAAAACGTAAATACGTAATCCTAAGGTTTCCGGTTTAGTCGTAAAGGACGTTAAAATAAAATCGTAAGTCCTAATCACTTCTCGTAAATTTGTGAGTTTATGAATCAACTCAAAATTAAAATCCCAAAATAATATTCACGGACAAATTTATTTTCTGAAATGTCGGACTGTCACCAAAATAGTGTATGTAAACGTAAGCACGTAACGTAGAATCCTCCGGTTTAGACGTAGTCGATGCTACTTCAAGACTTAAATCCAAATTTCTTCCCAAAAATAAGCGAGTTCATAAAATAATATTTTCAAATAAATATTGAGAATAAAATATCAATCTTAAATTGTCGGATTGTCACAGCATTTACCCCTAAACAAGATCTTTGTCCTCAAAGATCATCTTACTACTCGCTTCTTATAGAGTTAAAGCCATGTGGGTATTTCCTCCACATTCGGTCTTTTCTCACAAGTGCAATTCATTACAATACGCGAGTTTCATCAAACATAACTACGGGAATAAGATCAGGCCAAATGTTGACTTACTTTCTCTATCCATGATGTTCACGGTTTCTGATGAATGAAACTTTTCGCCGATCTAAGCTTTACTAAGAAGAATTCAGATTTTCACTTGATAGATATTCCATCAAGTTCGATATACGAAACATAATTCACGCATCTCTTGAAGTCCTTGGGTAGATCCAGCTTATATGCCTTTCAAACCAAATCTTTGACATCATCTCAATGGTCCCATACAACGGGGACTTATATCCCATGATTTGTCAGATCATTAATTCATTTCTCCAAGGTTAAAAATTTTGGCATAACTTCGCTACCCATCTGGCACTTCAAGATCTACTTTTCATATTCACATAACCTCTTGCCCACTACCGACAGTCAATAATCAGATCCTAATTTCAACAATCATTTCAGGTTTCGCGGGTCGGGTATTTTGTAAGGTTAGGTTCGCCATCATAGGAAACCTTAAACCTAAAAGACATGTCCAACTCACAATGGGTGTATGTCGGGTGTCTTCATCTCAACTCTTGCTTACAGATGCTCTAATATTTAGATCCTAACAAGATTTGATCTCAATCCTAATACGATGATCATCAATGATAATCCTTCCAAAGGAAAACGATTATACGGTTTATTACTAAAGGTCATTCATTCAAACATAAAACAGCACTTACATTACTTTGTATCGTTACTTTACCTCGTCCCTTCGATTTGGGGTGGTAAACAGTACTCTCATCAAGGTTCGTTCTCAATGATTTCTGAGAAAATCTCTAGAAATTCGATGCGAAGCGAGGATCTTGATAAAGATGTTCGATACAGGCACACTATGTTTACATAACTCTTTTGTATTTATCATTAACGGGAATGATATTAGCAGATTTGGTCAGTCTGTCGACGATGACCCAAATCGAATCAGATTCAGATGATGACCTTTGCAATAGTTAGACGTTTACTAATGTATGAGGCGATGTCTGCCTTCATAATTGCCGTCAGTACAACTTCTTCAGACAAAGATACTTTTAGTCATAAATGAAATAAATAGAATACTTATACTTACAAATTCCAACATAACTATATCTCACAATCTCCATATTTAGGCAACCACAAGTGGCTTTTTATACTTTTAACGCTATCGGCTTCTCAATTCTGATGGTTCATATTAGCTGCGAACCCCTTTTTATTACCTATATTATCCTTTTTACAAACATTAGTTATTTTTAAATTGTTCGGCAATTTATTTTGCACCTTCATTATTAAGGAACGTGTCCTAATTGGTTCTTTATCTTTTATACATAATGTGTTAGTAATTACGTTCACTTTCCTAGATGGAATAATCATTATGTCCGTATTTATTCGAAAATTCTTTCTTCATATTTCTAAGTTTTAATTTCGTCTCAACTATCATTTTTATCAGTTTTGCTCAATCCGACATTTAAAGCGTCGATAATTATTACAACTAATTAAATAATAAATATTCAATTTTTTTTTGAAACGTAAACGTAAAGATTTTAAATTTCTTAGTTTGACCAATTATAAAAATTTTCAAAATAAATTTGAATTTAATTAACACGATTTTTGTTGATTATCGAAAATAATTAATAAGATTCGTAAATGTTGAAAAATCTTTGGTTATACTTTGGTCAAAATTTTCGTAGTTGAAAAGCAAAAATTGTCGTTTCAAATTTCAAGTTATGGTTTAAATGTTTTCCTCAATTCCGCTTAGGTTGTCTCGAGGTATACACAAACATTTACCCCTAAACAAGAGTTTAGTTAAATGTTTTGTGTATAAGGGAATAATCCCTTAAAAATCCTTTGTTAAAACATTTGTCAAAACATATTTTCACTTTTGTTTTTAGTAATACTCGAAGTCTTAAAAGGGCTCTTAATTTTTGAAGAATCAATATATATTCCATTATCTATTAATCACTCGGTTAAATCATGTAAAGGATTAAGTCTTAGGTCATATGTTAAATATTCAAAGTACAGGTTTTCACTGTTCGGCCAATTCAGGGCAATCTATAAATAATTATTAACTCATTCTTATTATTATAAACAAACAAATGGTCCTTAATGATCACGAACATGAATTTATCAAATTACAGACCACACATGTGATTCACTAAATTTATGAATACTACATGTGCATTGATCAATCCAAACGATATCATGTGAAACTCATAATGTTCATTACAAGTACCGGATGTAGTGATTGGAATAGATATTCTTCTTCGCGGACGCGAAGTTGATAATAACCATGCCGTGGATCAAATCATTAAAACATACGTTAGAACCTTGTAAATGATCGAACAAATCTTCCATTTCGAGTTATGGATATCGTTTTCGATTGTCAATTTACTCAGTTCACAGTAATCTATAAATATAAGGAATGATAACACCATAGATCTTCATGATGACAGGCTTGGTAGAATAAAATCTTTCTCTGACAACTCTCTCAGTTGTACGGTAATTCCTTTAATTTAGATGGTGCTGACGTACAATGCATAAGCCACAGGTGCAGCACTGGGAATATAATCAATACCAAATTCAATCTGCCTTAATGGCGAAAGTCTAGGTAATTTACCAATAAATACTTCCTAAAATTTCAGATAAAAGAAACATCTTTTAATAAATTCATATTAGGTTCTTTCTAGATTATAATATCTATGACTAATTCACAACCATTCACGGTATAATTCAAAGTCTAAATACAGGATATGGTCATCCATCAAGAATTATTTAGATCATTTTTGATAATCAACATCTTATCATTTAGGGGAATTCTACTCGAGTTCCCATCAATTAAGACAATGTCGTCATGTCATAATCAATCAATCCATTCTACGGGCACTATCAACTTTCCAGTTGCATTGCCGTCGATAAGATGTGAACTTCTCAAAAGACTAATAATAATTCATAATCCTTTACAAATTCAGGGATATTAGGATACACAGCTACTATTAAAAGAGTAAGGTCAACGCATAATCTATGCGAGAGAATTTCAAATCAGATACAGACGAAAACATTAACGAATATGAATATATCCCATGTTTTCATAATTTGAGTACGCATTCGAAATCTCCTCGGATCGTTACCCAGGTCATTCAAATGAAATCAAATCAAAAGAAATGATAGGAACGTCGATACATCCAGTCGGGTATCAACACTCGGTAATCATATACTTTTCCTAAGAATCTCACTACGAGGGAATTGGACAAGAAGAGAATTGTCAATTGTCAAATAAGACAATTTCCACAGATGAGTAAATTCGACTCAGAAGAATAGATGCTACAGGCACATATGTAGGTGTCCCTAACACTATGTCCTTATTTTGCACTTCTTGCAGATCTCATAAAATTTAATCTTTCACAATCTTTAAAGAAAATGTAGTGTTTATTAATCAGTTTTATGGTGACTACTAATCAGCCTTGCATAGTCTATTCCAAATTGTATGTAGGCGCGCAACTATATACAATTTCAAGATTAAGGATGCAATACTCAGTTCGTCAAAATTTTGTCATCATGTTTATAATAAAAACATTTTCATGCTTAATTCTTAAATAAGAATCAAAATAAAATTTACAAAGATTTTCCTTGTTATGAAAACAATTAAGTTTTCCAAGGTGTTTTATAAACAACTTTATTTCGATAACAATCACTTATAAATCTCACTTTGAATAATCCTTATAGTGATGAAAATTCAATTTCCTCAAATGATACTGTTTTATCTTATAAAAACAATGAGTGATCTGCAAAAGAGTGATGAAAAGTTGTTCACCAAGAACTAACTACAATATGATAGGAAATGAGCTTAGCCAATTAGTCATGAGGTTCATGATCTCGATGGCACTCAAAAAGAATAATGCACAACGTAACTCAAACCGAGATGAGTACTTGTTCAATGGTTGCATCACTAATGCGAACAAGGAAGAAGCAATCAAAGATAGATAACATCGATATATGTAGAATTTAGTAATCAAAGGTAGTCTTTTCACTAATCACAAACAAGTCAAATTGTACCATAACACATTATGTGTCACTATGTCATACAATTCCAAGAACTCATCCTACCAACTGATGTCTCAGTTGAGTTAGGGATTATTTTTAAAAGATACCACAATGAATACTAATCTACAAGAGTCATTAGGTGTCCCACCTGTCCCGGAAGATCAATCGGTCCCCAATCTAGAAGAAGATTTCTTCAATTTATTTCTTGGACACGGGGCATCCTCATCATTGGACAATGGCCTAGGAACAACACTTAACACGAATCAACAATCAATTAAAACCTTATAATTCAGTCACATGACTTAATAATTTCCTCTTAACAATTTCATATTCCAATACAAGTTAAATTTTACTTTTATTCAAGTTTCAGCCAACTTATACTTAATTAAATATCCTACTTCATTCTTCAATACTTTCAATCTTATTCTTCGGCCTTGTAAAGGCAATAAAAGCTCAATATGATCAACACTTAATTTCCATCCTATAGCTCTTTCGTCAATAATTATCAAATGAGTCACAGTATGAAATGACTTGATCATTCAACTAGACTTCTCGGAAAGGTACTAGTGGCATGAGGCTTTTGGGTAATGGTTCCAATTACAGCCTCAAGTGCAACATTCACCCTTTCGATTTCAAATTTAAGAATTGGATGACAACGAATCAGATTGTTGATCCCAAACTTAGATCGATTTAGCTTTGTGTTAACGAGATTAAATCAAGTTTAACACGTAGAGAAACTTTGTTGTATTGAACAAACTAAGTGTTATGCGGAATTTAACACTTAGAACAAAGAACAAAACAATGTAAACAAAACTTTCACTTTGATTAATAATATCAATGAATGATTACAATGAAAGTGTTATGAGATATGTGGAAGAGGTGTGTGAAAAAGATGTGTCTTATGTCTAACCCTAAGGCCTCCTTTTATAGGTTTAAGGAGCCTTGTACAAAAAGATAAGATCAATTATTTTTGGAAAAGACATAAGATAAACATAACTTATTGACTAAATCTTTTTAAACATTAAGAATATATTCTGAATTCTTATCTTCATATTTTGTCCACCAGCTTGAAGAACTCATCATTGGCAGATTTAGTCCTTGTCTTTGTCTTAAGATTATTCTTGTCAACGCCTAGATAATTCTTATCAGCGTCTCACCTGTCAGCGCCTCGTGTCCCATTGAGTGTCAACGGTCAAAAATAACCTATCAACGCTCAACGGCTATAATCTTGTCAACGTTTGCCTATAGCCATGTCAGTGTCCAATTTCCTCTTGTCAGCGTTCCAGTGACTTAGCTAATTGTATTCCCAACAATCCTCCCCTAAACTTGATATCTACTCTAGTAAACAAGTTTCTGAATAAAATAAAACATACAGAGAGGATTCTTACAAACATACTTATCCCTGAATTTGAGTAATAATAAATCTCAAAAAGTCAATCACTCAAATCCCTTGTATAGTCAGCCTTCACTTGATCTTAATCATCTTCAGTACATGTAGAGTCTTTGGAGCTTTCTTTATTACTTTTGTCACTCAAATTCGATTGCTCCTCCCCTTTTTAAGACTCCTCTCCAAGATGAATATACAAGGACAAAACTAAGAACATCCTCCTTGCATCAGCTTCCAAAACAACAAGTCTATCAGTTCAAAACTAGGATCCTTGACAATTTGTACCATTTCTATATTATGCTTTTACAAGCTAATACAGGTTTCGTCAATTCCATTAATGTCAAAGGTTTCATACTGTCCTCATCCACATTCGGGAAATGAATCCTCAATGTTGATTCATAGGACATGGGGATGGACTTACTGATGATAAGACTGTCTTGACCTGCATTAAAGCTAGTGCCAATAGTCTCAGCCATCTCCATAACACTATACACCCTTGTGAAAGTGATCTCTGCTGCTACTAGATGTCAATCACTAGGAAAAACATCTCAATGATCATTAGGCTTCCAGATATCCAAAAATTTGAAAAATGTAAGGGTGAAGAAACGTTTTGGGTCTATAAAAAAAATAATTGAAAAATGACATCAACTAAGATGGCATAGCATAAAATGTACTTGAGAATGCATAAAACCTTAGTTAAAACACAAACAAGGTAATAATCCTAAGGAAATTAACTAGTCTCTAATAAGCAAGAATGACAAACACTGTTCATGCATACACTCATGCAAAAGCATGATAGACACACATGAACTCTAGAGTCCTTTGTTCACAAATGCCCCAAAGAGAAAGTTAACTCGTATAAAACCTTTGCAACTCCCCAAGTAAGCCCAAAAATATATCTACCCCAAGTCACCCATACGACCACACCCAATTCTAGGTCAAAAGTCTTGGCAGCATGCATGCAAAATAAATTACGTGCATGCTACAGTGCCTCGAGGTTTAGAAATTCCAACAATTTCATAAGGAAAGAGCCTTCATTATTTCTAACCCCCACTCACCAGTGGACACAATCTAGAATTGTGCAAGAGTGCTCTAAGAGTACCCAAAAACCTAGAGGTTTACCTCCCCTTAACAGAAGCATACAAATCATTATATGTGAAGAAGCAAAATTTTATCTCAAGATAGGAATGTAAACACTCCAACCATCATAAATAAATTTTGCAACTTTGTATCCATCCAAATGTAGCTCCATTTTCCTGCATAGTTAGACAAAAACCACAAAAACACACACTAACAGAGGCTACCTTATCCCATGATAATGGGTAGAGATAACATGTCAGTGGATAAAAATAATATCAGTGGAAAGACCAACAATGCATGTTCCTTGAGCATCCACTATCCCAATATCCTTGATCATTAACCTGCTCTTGGATAGGCTGCTCAAAAAGAAAACAAATTAGTTTTCTTTGGAGATCCAAGCCTTATCAGACTTGGATCTGTCTAGCTGTTCAACTAGAGTGGACTTATTCTTTACCACAAATCCCTGTTCATCCCTTTGGGAACTAATCACCCAATTTTTTCCAATGAGTCTAGTAATGACCTTCTCAAGATATTTAAGTCTATTGCAACTCATTGAAATACCATTAAAATTGGAGTTTTGCTCTTGTTTAGGTTTCCATATTAAGTGGGATGATGCTTTAGACCCTTGACCCTTACTAACCAAGTATCTTTGTTTATATGGTCTAAAATAAGGTCTCATACCAAACTTGGAGCTGTCAGCGCTGCATTTGTGCCTGTCAGCGTTGAATTTGTTCCTGTCAGCGCTGAATTTGTTCCTGTCAGCGCTGAATTTGTTCTTGTCAGCGCCCAAATTAGGGTTTGCTACAGGAACATACTGTCTGTTTGACCAAGTGTTGGTCTTTTGAAAGGGCCTTTGTCCATGGGTATTAGCTGCCTTAGAGAAGAAAGGAGCTGGTCTAGTAGCATGTGGTCTAGTGTGGACTAAAGGTCTATGGTTGACATTGGATGACCTATTGTCAACGAATGAATTGTATCCACTGACATAATTATAGGCCAAATGTGAGAAGCTCCCACATGAATAACAAGCCTTTTTGGACACAAACTTAGGCTTAGACTGATAAAACCCTGTCCCATTAACACTTGCTTGGCTTTTGAGTGACCTAGGTTTCCTATACATTTTAGCGTATTTAACACTAGGTTGTTTCTTAATTGGGGAGCCAAGATTAACAGCTTTTCCAGTGATGGGATTGGTCACAGTGATAGGTGTAGATACTCCTGTACTCTCAATGGGTGTAGGCACATATGGACTCTCACTATGCATCCCACCCTTAACAAACAAAGTGGGGTTGGCCTTCTTCCACTCTTCTAGGTCAATAACCTTTTGTTGATATTCCTCAACTGGAGAGAGAACTCTAGGTGGAGGAATAAATTCCTCTTCTTGGAGTTCTGGAATACCAGTCCAAGAGAGATCCTTTCTATGGACACCATAGAAGTTCCCAGCAGGTGGTGGAACGGCAACATATTCTTTCATCCCAATCCCAGTCATATCCCTAGAATCCCTTTGTTCACTAACACATTTTTCTAGGGTTTGTGAGGCCTTATCAAATCTTTGAATTTTAAGGTCTACATTATCCTTATTCTTGATAGCCTCATCTAACTTAGCCTGTAACTCAGCATTGACTCTGTTCATGATGTTTCTAATATCCATACTAGAGTTTAAATCATGTTTTAAATATTGATTTGATCTTTTAGGTCAAACTCCATTTTCTTATACTCAGCTACAGTCTTTTCAGTTTGAGTAAGAGCAAGTTGATAGTTAGACAACTTGCATCTCTCAGTACTCACATCTGATAACAGTCTTAAAACCTCTTTATTAAGTCTTTCAGTATTTAACCTACATGAAGAGTCATCACATACCTCATTATCAGATGACGAAGATGAGTTGGAACTTGAAGTAGATTTGGCCTTGACTGAAAACATCATCAAATTCTTCTTCACCTTCTTCCTTAGCCTGGTTCACCTCACGGTATTGGATCTCGTTCTTCAAATCAAAGTTTCTCAACAAGCTCTGATACCACTTGTGGAAACCTTGGTTCCCGGATCTTTTAAGCTACTAGGAATGCATCATGTTCATATGATTAAATAATCAAAGCGGAATTAGAACATAACACATTAACAAGGTGTTTAGGCACGAATAACATGAATTAAAACATATGGATTGCTCATTATATTAATAACGAACAACCACTAGGTGTGTGTACATTGAATCCCACACCTAGTCGACACACACTTTTAGGTTTACATTGTGAATGAATTATATAAACCTATGCAGGTGTGTGTTTATATACTACACATAACCCTCTTTATAAGAAATCTAATTACACTAGAAGTCCCTCCATATTTTGCTAATAAGTCCTCCTTGTTGTATGAAAGGGCTCCATATTCTTGTAAATCTTGATAATTGCATATAAGTCCTTCTTGTTTCATTATTCTTGATTTGTCTCATCAAATTAATTCCTAACAAAACATGGTTTTGGCCGAGTTAAAGGAGACACTTCTTCTCACCCGACAAGAAGTTGTTAATAACTTAGCTACCAACTCTGCACCATCCTCTAGTGCTCCATCAACCAATTCAGTAGTTCTCTATAAGAACCCGCTGCATAAGCAAAACCCAGATACTTAGGATGTTTATATGATGAATGCAATTAAGCACGTGGACCTTGTTAGGGATATTTTAGATGATTTGTATGCGTTAGATCCCTCAAGAAGTTACTAGTATTCAGCTCATGCATATATTCAGCGAGTTCAATATTGCTTAGCATATTTGCAATACATAGGAAAACCGGGTTCTACACTACTCACTAATCGACCCATTGCTGTAACTCCATTCAATAAGACCCCAGGAGCAAAACCGTCATTGACACCATCAACTAAGGCACCTTTAAAATCTGTTGCTAATGTTCCCACTTTGCCTTCTACAGGAGTAAAAGAGTCTACTAAGGTTAAAGGATCATAAGTCAAGAAAGATAGGATCAAGCCCTCCACTAGTAGTACCATCAAGAAGAAAGTAGAAGCTCACCCTAGGAATGTTATTTCAAATTTAAATAAAAAGAATCATGTTGCTAAGACTAAAAGCTCTGCGCCTGTACAGAAGCCTAAACCATTTGTGAATTCTAATTTGAAATGTTGGAATTGTAATGAATGCATGTTTTCTTAACGTCATGATTTGTGTCTTATTGATCATGTGAATGAAATGAATGCCATTAGGAATGATCTTGAATAGAAGCCAACTGGGAGAACTCGTACCCAAGTTGGATGGCAATGGCGTCCCACTGGTAGGACCTCTACATTAGATGGAAAAATGTGCCCTTTAACTAGGAATGCATCCATTGAGGTTAGGTCTCAGCGTCCTTTAATTAGGCACACTAGCACTAAAGTATGGAAACCGCGCCCTTTAATTAGGTCAGCCCCCACTATAATGCCTATCAGTGAAGAAATACCTCAGGATTTAAGCCAACATGAATCTACACCACCAACTAGGAAGAAGGCTAGGAAATCTAAGAACCTAATTTTAGCAAATCTAAGATCATTAAATATGTACCTGCTAATAACAAGGAACATTCAGATTCCGAAACCTATACATTGTCCTCGTCTGGTGATATTTTCAGGTGGTCCAAATCATCCTCTGGTATTTGGACTCTGGTTGCTCAAAGCATATGACCGGAGATCGCTCGATGCTCAGAAATTTCGTCAGCAAGTTTCTTGGAACGGTTAAATTTGGTAATGATCATATTGCAAAGATAATGGGGTATGGTGAATATCAGATTGGAAATGTTACGATTTCAAGGGTATACTATGTAGAAGGTCTTGGTCATAATTTATTTTCAGTAAGACAGTTCTGTGATTCCAACCTAGAGGTTGCTTTTCGACAACACACTTGTTTCATCCGCAACTTGGAAGGAAAAGACTTGTTGAAGGGGTCTCGTGGTGCAAATCTTTATACTTTGTCCCTACAAGACATGATGGCCGCCTCTCCAGTATGTCTTCTCTCCAAAGCATCTAAGACCAAGTCATGGTTATGGCATCGCAGATTATCTCATCTTAACTTTGATGCTATTAATCCTTTGGCTAAAAACGAATTAGTTCGTGGTCTTCCAAAGCTCAAATTTCACAAGGACCATTTATTTTCCGCGTGTTCAACGGGGGAAAAGCACCAAGAAATCATACAAGCCCAAAGCTGAAGACACCAATCAAGAAAAACTTCATCTTTTGCATATGGATCTTTGTGGGCCAATGCGAACCGAAAGTGTGAGTGGTAAGAAATTCATCCTTGTTATTTTGGATGATTTCTCTAGGTTTACATGGGTTAGATTTCTACGTACAAAGGATGAAGCACCGAAGGCTATCATCACTTTCCTGAAATTCATTCAGGTACGTTTAAATACTACTGTCTGCCGTATTCGTACTGATAATGGAACAGAGTTCGTCAACCAGACTCTTCGTGATTACTATGAAGAAGTTGGTATCTCACATGAAACATCCGCTGCACGTACTCCACAACAAAACGGTGTCGTTGAAAGACGGAATCGTACGCTTATGGAAGCTGCTAGGACTATGTTGATTTATGCGAACGCTCCATTATTCTTATGGGCAGAAGCTGTATCTACTGCATGTTACACCCAAAACCGCTCTATCATTCGGAAACGCCATGGAAAAACACCTTACGAGCTTCTACATGATCGTAAACCTGATGTTTCATTCTTTCATGTGTTTGGTGCTCTTTGTTATCCAAACATTAATAGTGAGAATTTGCGCAAACTTCAACCGAAAGCCGATATAGGTATTTTCATTGGTTACTCACCCTCAAAGAAAGCATACCGAATTTACAACCGTCGTCTTGCTAAGATAGTAGAAACTATGGACGCAGATTTTGATGAGCTGACAACGATGGCTTCTGAGCAACGCAGCTCTGAACCCGCGCTTCACGAGATGGGAACCGGTGCTATTAGTTCCGAATTAGTTCCCAATAATCCTACTTCTACATCATTTATACCACCTATAAGGCCCGAGTGGGATAAACTATTTCAACCTTTGTTTGATGAATTCTTTGATCCCCCAAATGATGAAGTTCCAGCACCTGTAGTGATAGCTCCAATCCCTGAAGTTGTTGCTCAAGCTAATGAAGCTTCATCAAATGCATCTTCAATTAACATTGAACCGGATGCACCTCCACCAAGTAATTCTCAAACTACACCTAAATCTTCACCCTTACTTGTGCCTAATGATGATGAAGAGGATTCTGTTGATCACGATTTGGAATATGCTCATCAACAAGAGCTTCCATTCTTTGGTATACCGATACCTGAAAATCCTTCAGCCGCGTCTACCTCAGAAGAAGCTCCTATAATCGTTCACTCTAGACCACCACAGATTGAAAATCACAGCACCAAATGGACAAAAGATCACCCAATTAGGAATATTATTGGAAGTCTCAATCGACCAGTCTCGACACGCCATCAATTACAAGAGAGTGAACTTTATTGCTATTTTGATGCATTTCTCTCCGAAGTTGAACCTAAAAACTGGCAACATGCTATGACTCAATCATCTTGGATTGAAGCCATGAAAGAGGAACTAAATTAATTCCAAAGACTTGAAGTATGGGAATTAGTTCCTCTCCATGACAAGGTTAACATCCTTACTTTGTTGTGGGTTTATAAGGTTAAACTCGATGAGATGGGTGGAGTTTTGAAGAATAAGGCTAGATTGGTTGCTAGAGGATACAAACAAGCCTTGGGTATCGACTTTGAAGAATCTTTTGCTCCTGTTGCATGATTGGAGGCTATTAGACTATTCCTTGCGTATGCTGCTCATATGAACATGATCGCATATCAAATGGATGTGAAGACGGCATTTTTGAATGGTGAACTAAGGGAGGAAGTCTATGTTAGTCAGCCGAATGGGTTCGTTAGCACGGAGTTTCCTAATCATGTGTACAAGCTTAAGAAGGCCCTCTATGGGTTGAAACAAGCTCCACGCGCGTGGTATGATCTCCTTTCAACATATCTCATGTCGGAAGGCTTCTCCAAAGGCAAGGTGGACCCCACTCTATTCACTCTCAAGGAAGACAACGACATGATACTGGTACAAATTTATGTTGATGATATAATATTTGCTGCCTCTAACATAGAATTGTCAAACCGCTTTGAGAAAATAATGTCCACGCGCTTTCAGATGTCAATGATGGGAAAATTTTCATTTTTCTTAGGATTACAAATTTCTCAGAATCCCAGAGGCATCTTTATTAATCAATCCAAATATGCTCTAGAATCATTAAAGAAATATAACTTTGAAAATTGTGACCCCGTGGATACTCCAATGGTGGAGAAATTCAAGTTAGATGAAGATAGGAATGGGATTATTGTCGATCCGAAACTCTACCGTAGGATGATTGGCACCCTTCTCTATCTGACTACTAGCAGGCCTGATCTGCAATTTGTCGTATGCAAGTGTGCCCGGTATCAGGCTCGGCCTACCGAAAAGCACCTACATGCTATTAAAAGGATCTTTCGGTATCTCAAAGGAACACTTCATCGTGGTCTATGGTATCCAAAAGATTCCTCTATTGCTTTAATATCATATGCAGATGCCGATCATGCTGGGTGTCAAGACACTAGGCGTAGCACTTCTGGTTCTGTGCAACTCCTTGGAGACAGATTGATTAGTTGGTCTTCAAAAAGGCAGAAAAGCGCTGCCATTTCAAGCACGGAGGCTGAATACATTGCCATGTCCGGTTGTTGTGCTCAAGTCCTTTGGATGAGATCACAACTAACTGACTACGGTCTTGGATTCAACAAAATCCTGATGTATTGTGACAACAAGAGCGCCATTGCCCTTTGCTGCAACTACGTTCAACACTCCCGGGCCAAGCACATTGACATTCGCTACCATTTCATTAAAGAGCAAGTGGAAAATGGAGTGATCAAGCTGTATTTTGTCACCACTGAGTATCACCTGGAAGATATGTTCACAAAAGCCTTAGATCGAGGACGAATCGAGTTTTTGATCGACAAGCTTGGCATGAAATCCTTCTCTCCAGCGACTCTCAAAGAGTTGGCAGAAGAATCAGGAGAATAGTGGTGGTAAACTATTCATGTGTATCCTTTGATCGTGATCATGTATATTATCGTATATATATAAACTACAAAAATAAAAATACAAAAATATAAAACCTACAAAAACCATAAAAAAATATAAAACCTACAAAAACCATAAAAAAATATAAAACCAAGAAAACCCAAAAATATTTTCGTCTTTTTAATCGGGCATGTCTTTTATACGGTAATATTTACGGCCTTAGAAATGTCAATTAATATTGACACGGCGCCATAAATAGAGTCCGTATAAAAGTTGTACATTTTTAAAACATGCCCATTATGGCTTGTAGTTATTTCAGACTGCAGCCCGCTTTTCGCATTAAAGTCATGTATTTCCTTGGAAAACGTTGGCTCACAACGGGAATTAATTTTCTCGGGCATGATTTACAAGCCAAATCATGCAAAGGGATCAAGTTTACTTTATAACTTGGTCTAACACGACTTAGTGTACGTTTCAGTGCATTATATTGTTTAAATAAGAGAAATCTTATTGCCACCACGAATCAATCTTTTCAAAGACATTAATTGGAAAATGTTTTCATCAATATTTGACTCTTTAAACAATGACTACAGCTCTTTTAATAGAAAACGGGTCATCGTTTAAGGGGGAGAAAATATTAAATTATCTTCGTCATCAAAAAGGTCTTCAAAAGTTTTCGAGGAAAATTAATTGGCTAAATGGTTAATGACTGAAATTGCTTTGGTATTCGTCTTGTATTCGTTCGTGATTTGTCGTGAATATTTAAGTTGTGTGATCGCTAAGATAGGTAAAGGTGGTTAAGTCTAACGATGGTTAGGAAGTTTAACGATGGTTAGTGACTAGAAACGAAAAGAAAAAGAAAAGAAAAGAAAAACGAAAAGTTAAGGGATCAAAAGTGACAAAGGGAAAAACTTTAAAAGTTTGACCTAAGTCAAACTAACCCCCCCCCCCCCCCCCCCCCCCCGTCCTTCTTTCTTCTCTCTTTTTCTGTTTTCTCACTTGGTCGCCATTAAAACACACAAAAACACACACAAAACTCAAATCATTCGCGTTCTTAATCAATCAATCCATTCCATTCGATTAACAAAGGTACATACTCGCTATTAATTCATCTAATTCGTTGTTAATCCACTTAAATTAATTCGATTTAATTAAAGTAATCTAATTAGGGTTTATAGCTATTTAGGCTTTAATTGATTAGGGTTTTAGGTGGGTTTGGCTCGGAATAGGATTAGAATGAGTTTGGTTGCCTTTAGAATGCCTTAAACACACAAATGAGCTTAGATTAATCGAACTCATAGCACGTTTATTAAGTTATTCCGGATGAACCGATTTTGCAAAAACATTCCGAATGAACAAGGTTTAGGGGTATTCCGAATGAGCAGGTTTTTCAAAGTATTATTCCGGATGAACAAAAAATGTTCCGAATGAAGAAGTTTTTGAATTATTCCGGATGAACAAAAATGTTCCGAATGAATAGGTTTTTGAATCATTCCGGATGAACAAAAATGTTCCGAATGAACAAGTTCTTGAATGTTCCGAATGAACGAATGTTCCGAATGAACGAATGTTCCGAATGAAAGAATGTTCCGAATGAACGAATGTTCCGAATGAACGAATGTTCCGAATGAACGAATGTTCCGAATGAACGAATGTTCCGAATGAACGAATTTTCCGAATGAACGAATGTTCCGAATGAACGAATGTTCCGAATGAACGAATGTTCCGAATGAACGAATGTTCCGAATGAAGGAATGTTCCGAATGAAGGAATGTTCCGGATGAAGGAATGTTCCGGATGAAGGAATGTTCCGGATGAAGGAATGTTCTGGATGAAGGAATGTTCCGGATGAAGGAATGTTCCGGATGAAGGAATGTTCCGAATGAAGGACATTCCGGATGAAGGACATTCCGGATGAAGGACATTCCGGATGAAGAACATTTCGGATGAAGAACATTCCGGATGAAGAACATTCCGGATGAAGGGCATTCCGGATGAAGGGCATTCCGGATGAAGGGCATTCCAGATAAGGGCATTCTGGATGAAGGCATTCCGAATGAAGGCATTCCGGATGAAGGCATTCCGGATGAAGGCATTCCGAATGAAGGCATTCCGAATGAAGGATTGTTGGATTGATGAATTTTTGCTTGTTAAATGTTTATGTGTTATATATGCTTAAGGAATTATGTCTTATGTATAACGCTTAGAAATAAAATCATAATGGTATATATATATATTTGTGTATCAACCTGTTATGTATTATCTTAAGCAGAAACCATGACAAATCCAACCGTGCAAGAACTCCAAGATGCTAGAGCAGCCGCAATTGCTGAGGCAAAAGAACTTAAGCTCATACCGAACAATTACCGATTGAAAGAAATTTCTACTTCCACTCACCATGGATTCAAAGTCGCCTCAGCAATCCTTGATCAATCTCACTTCAAGAATGCTTTAAGGAATACTGCTTCGGTGCCATTTGATTACATGTACGAATTCTGGGCTACCAAGGAAAGGACTTCAAACAAGATCACCTTCTTCCTCGACAACAAACAACAGACACTCATCGTTTCAGTCTTTCGCAAGATATTTGGGTTCGGGATTCACCCAAGGGTATGACATTTTCAAGGAACCCTACCAAAAACGAACTCATGGAGATGTTCCTTACTCTTGGATGTCCTGACCTACGAAGAGTGTCCGATTTTACCACAGCCAAAGTAGGTCAACCTTGGAGAGCTATCTTCGGTATCCTCAGTCGGTGTCTTACACCTAAAACAACTGGGTATGATGCTATGCGTGGTCCAATTATGAATATCTTTTATGGAATGTACAAAGGCTTAAATGTAGATTATGCATCTTTGTTGTGGGAAGAGTTTAATTTTCAACTCTTCCAAAACACGAAGCAGAAGGCTAATGTTTTTCCTTACCCTCAGTTCATTAAGCTTATCATTAATTATTTTATGGAAAATGATGCTTCTATTGATAAGCGTGCAGAAATCCATCACCACACTACAGAGGCTGATGACCTTGTGGACTTAAGGCATGAAGGACCCTCTGGTGCTATTAATCCTGGTCCTGTTCCTAATCATCTCCTGACGGACAAAATCCTAGCTTCTGATGATTACAAGCAAATGCTAATAGAAATCAGAAAACAGCAAGAAAAAGTTCAGGCGGGAGAAGTCTCGTCAACTACAGTCAAAAGTAAAGGTAAACGTAAGCAAGATGTTGTCTTACCTGTGCCTAAACCCAAGAAAACAAAGACTGTGGCTAAAAAGGATAAGCGCAAAGCTGAGAAGTTAGTCATTCGAGATGAGGATACTGATGACGATGTTACTCCCGAGCAAATTCACAAAGCTGAGAAAAAACAATTGAAAAAGGCTGTTGAAAGAAGTAGGAAAGACACAAGAGGTAGTGGTTCGGGTGTGCAGATAGAAGATGAACAGGAAGACGAGGAGCCGTATGATATTTTTGAGTTTGGAACACCAGACAAGTACTCAACATCTAAAGCAACATCCATTGCCGCTACAGCAAGCATCGAAAAGGAGTCCGTTGCTACGACAATCATTGTGACTCCAAACCTTTATCTACTCAACCTTCACCAATCCAGCGTCTGCCAACACAACCGTTGACTACTCAACTACTATCCCTTCCACCTCCAACTACTTCCGTCCTCGGTACTGTCATCACAACCGTGCCGATTCAACCGCCCCAGAGTAGCCCTGTTTCATCTTCATTTTCTACACTCTTAATAGCAGAAATGATGGATAAACACATGGAAACTCAAAGAAAAGAGATGGCTCAAATCCGAGAAGAGTTACTCAAACGAGTGCAAAGTAAAGAGGCATCCAAGAAAGCTCAAGCCGAGATGATAGCTAAGTTCAATACTGAGATGGAGTCTATACGGAAATCTCATGCAGAAGAACTTGTTCATGTCAGAAAAGATGAAGCTGATAAAAGTATAGCAAGGATTACTAAACTCCGCGAATTAAAGAATAAGTATAAAGAGGAGAAAGAAATACTTGAAGCTTCACTAATGATAGGGTAAAGGAATCTGTTAAGTCTATTATGCCAAAGCTGGGAAAAGAGATAAAGAAAATTGTGGCTGATAAGTTGATGATTAAATCGTCAAACCCTTCCAATTCAGCCTATAAAATTGCATATGACTTAACGGACATTGAACTGAAGAAGATTCTCCACGCCCGCATGGTTGAAGTTGGATCTTTCGACAAATCCAAAATTCAGCGGACACTTCACAAGGCACTTAATGCAGCTATAAAGGAAGATGACAGGCTGTTTAAGACATTTGGAAGCGTGGTTCCTTACCATATTTTGTATAAAAAGGGTGATGAAGAGGCATCTGGTGAGGAGGATAGTGAGCAAGAAGAGAGTGGTGGTGAAGAAGACGATGTGAGTGATGAAGATAAGGGTGATGATAATGATGATGATGGTGAAGGTGGTGATGGTAATGAGGATACTGATGAGACTGTATTTATACATAGTCTCATCGTCCAAATCAGGCTTAAAACGCTTAAAATATCATCAAAATACCCATATATGTGCTTGTATTTGTTCATTGTGTATTTTAGATATGGATATCGTGAATTCACCAAAAGATCAAAGGAATCAAGCAAAAACGAACACGGGAAACGAAGCCGCACAAAGAACCGGACCCGAATCATGAATTTCCTTTGAAGTCCTTGAAGTTTTGAAGATTGGCAAGAATGGTCCCTCAAAATTACATGTGGGTCCCTAAAATATCAATAATGTATAAGAATGGTCCTTGGGATATGGCTAAATTGCACAAATGGCCCTTGGTGAAAGTTTAAAGAATGCTTGTGCCAAAATTGACAAGAGGTCTAAAGTTATTACAAAGGGAAGTACAAGATTGCTGTTGGAAACTTGGCATACCACTTTTTGTAAAGATGAGGGGGCATTTATGCCATTAACAAACCTCCCACCCATTTAATAAAACCCATTGACCCAGTCAAACCCATATTACCCCAACCCACCAGTCACAAACTGACACGTCACCAAAATCAACCCATACCCACAACCCAACTACCCTACCCGTTTTTACTTAACCCAATTTTAGTTAATATGTTTTTAAAACATATTAAACTAATATTAAAAACCGAGAAACATAACACTGCTCCAATCCCACCCCATAATCCCCTTATTATCAGACCAAGAACCCTAATTGCAATCTTCTTAATTTCCAAATCATAAACCCCCATCACCTCCAGATCATTAATTTATCAAACCCTAAACATACCCTAACCCTTTAATCAGTCACCACCACACCCACATGGGCTGTGGGACCTTCCCCTGCAAATGTCTTTTTCCCACTTCTCCCAAAACAAGACCATATCAACGGCTCACTATCAAATACTTGGTCCCTACTCTTCTTTTAAGGGTTCAAGATCAAAAAGTACCAGCTGTCAACTCACATGGGATTTCAGGGTATCAAGGAAGCAAATTGACCAAGATTCTAGTCAAAACCAAGGGCATAGTTGGGATTCAACAGCATTAGGGTTTGTTATTCGAATTTTTATTAATGATTCTAGATAGTTCTTTTGTTTAGTATAAAAAGAGCATACGGGTTGTGTATTGCCTTTTGTTCCAGCATATTTTGTACTATTTTAATTTTAATGAAATATTACATTTTTATTTTATAAAAATATTGCTGAGTTCCATTTACTTATCAGTTTGTAGCTTAGTTTTTACAATTAATTCATTTAAGTTAAAACTTCATGGTGGTTTTGATTTAAGAAATTTTGTGGTAAGTTTTTTTTTATTGAACTCAAATTCTGAATTCAGAGATACAAAAAAGTGAAAGTGGATTTGTATTCCTTGTGCTTCAGGATTAGAGTTTGTGTTTGGTTACCTTTATAGTCCAATTGTTTTCCTAAACCTGGTTCTTTTTTTTCTTTTTCCTGTTTTTCAGAAAAGTCGTATTTAAGAAGTTTTGTTGAAAAGGTTCTTTATAAGATGGATTTAACTATCATGAAGTGATAGTGGATTGTGTAGTTATTTCAGCTTATGGTTCAGCCTTCATCATAGTTTCCTAGGTTTTCAGATTTTCCTTCAAAAATCCGTTTTTCAAGTTCTTTGTTACATAGCCTATAAGCTATAAGCTTGCTTAGTCAATAAGCCAAGTTTATAGCTGCATAGGGGTGTTGACCAGATAATCTTGTGGTCTTGTTTTCTTATTCTTAGCAGGGTATTAAGGAAGCATTAATTTGAAGATATATTGGGTGTGACTTTGGAAGTCACACCATCACTCTCTACTCTCAAACAAACAGCATCATCCATAAGCTTATAAGTTGAGAAATTTAGTGAGCTGAAGGCATCAGCTCAGTTCTTGGTCTGGACAAAACCAAGTAAGTAGGCTTGAACCCACTCATTGATATTTTTTGCTTAGATTGTGCATGATGTTGATTTACATGTTGACTGCCCCTTTAGATTGTACACTTGTTCTGATTATCTAGTTTAAGTTTGGTTGAAGTTTTCAAGCCTTTTCCTTGTTCTTTCTCAAAACAGTAGGTTTAAGAGGGTGTTTGGATGTATGCTTAACTTAGTTAAGGTGACATAACATGAAGTTAAAAATGGCCTAGGCAAACTCCAATAGATATTATTAGTATAAATTGGTAGATTATTTCAAGTTTGGTATCTTAGGTTAGGATTTACTTTCTTAAAGTTTGGCAAAATCTGCTTAGCTTAAATCAGTAGGACAAACCATCTTGTTTTAGCAGACTATGTTTTTTAAATCCTTGAACTAGTTAGATTACATGTTAAGATAGGGTATAGGATTGTTCATTTGTGTTTTGTTGGTATATTAAGCAAGATTAGTAGCTTTAAAACTCACCTAGAAGCCAACTAGATCAGCAAAGATTACCCACATCCCTCTTAAGATACTCAGTGACTATAATTTTGATTTTGTGTGTTATTTTTGTGAAAAGCTTGTTGTTTTTTTTGCTTATCTTGACTCCCCACACTCCACTGAGTGTGGGGGTGCCCTTTTATCCAAGAAAAAACCACCAACAAAGCTTTCCTAAGCTTGTAACTCACCAGACCTCAATTTTGCACTATCAGTGGGAACCAAGTTCCCACTGCTAGTTTGAATGTTTCCACTGCTTTGCTAGAAGACAGAAAGTGGTAACATGTCACTGTCAGTTTCTTAGATTTTTGTCTTTAGTGCACTCTTTTAGGAATTAGGACCTGAAATCTTTTTCATAATTTTTCTTATTTTATTTCTGATTTTTCAGTATAATTTATTTTACAGTTACTGTTCATTAAGTATTTTTTAGATTAAATGGTTAATTTAAATTACTTTTTAATTACTGATTTTTGGAATCTAGTGTAAAAAAATTATATTTTTCAGATTTAAATTTTTTCTTAGATTTAGAAAATTAGTTTAAGATTTTTAGTTTAAAAATTAGTCACTGTTCACTTTTTAATTATTTTTTATAATTAAATTAGTTTAATTAGGGTTTAATTATTAACTAGTTTTGTCTTTTAGTGCAAATTTTTACATTTTTCAAACTTTTTCAATTTTCTACTGTTCATTAGGGTAATTTAGGATCTTTAAAATTGTTAGATTAATTTTGACATTATTTTATTATTTTTTAGGATTATTTTAATTAAAAAATAGTTTTTAGTCATTTAAAAATAGAAAAATAGTTTTAAAAATTTAGGAAAAATACTTTTTAGTCTTTAAATAATATAAGTTAGTTATTAGTTCAATAAATTAATATTTTGGGCATTTTGTTAATTATATTTAATTTTTGGGCTTTAATTAGCATTAAAAATTGAATATTTAATTAATAAAAGGTTTTAAAATATATTTGTTGGATTTTTATTCTTATTTATATTATTTAAGACTTAGTTTTAACTTTTAATTAATTTTTAGGTTTAATTTTTAATTTCGTCACGTTTTACGTATTTACGTTCGCGTTTTACGTTAATTCGTCGTAGTTTAAACGTAGTCGTAACTCGTCTTTTATTTTTCTCTCTTTACATCAAAAACGACACTAATCCAAACATTGTTATTTTATATATTGGCACATAATCCACACACCTCCTTCGAGAACGAACCCGCATTTATTCGTCTTCACGGTTTTTCGTTTAATCGTGTCGATTAATACTTGCCGCGTTTATATTTGCTTTTTCCTAAAAGTAAATATATACTAAAACACTACATCAATTTTTGGCGCCGCTGCCGGGGAGGTGTTTAGTGTGCCATTACTATTAGTATCGTGTTTGTGTGAGTAGTGCGTTTTAGCTTTTCTTTTATTTTGGAAAGCGTGAATATCGTACATACTCATTTTTGTTATTTTTCATTACTATATTATAATATCCAAATAAATCGTGTTTAATTTTCCTAAGTTAAACACACAACAAACCTTTTACTATATTGTAGATATATTGGTTTTCGTTTTTTATTGTAAATATATTATTACTATATTGTACTACGTAAGAACAACAAAAATACAAGTACTCCAAATACGTGAGAAATCACAACCTTGATTCGGGATTTCATCACTCGATCATTGTATTCGAATCCAAAGCAAAAGTTTAAAGGCAAAATAGATAAATACTTTCGTGAGGCTTAATTTCAATTAACACAAACTATAAGGTGGGTATAAGGCGGTTGTATTTCACGACCTAAAGGAAAAAGGCTCTTAAGTGCTTCGCGCCGCCTCGTTTCCTCCGCTTGCTTGTGCGTGTTTTGAGAAAGAGGGCTAATCGAGGGTTTGCCGCCCAAGTATTATCTACGTATATTATATTTGCTTGTGTTTTCAAGATTAAACCCTCTTGAACGTTTTGGTGTTCCACCAACGTTCTAAAGTCATCGAGAACGTTCAATCCACGTGATCGTTTTCATTCTTTGAGGCTCCTTTTAATCGAGAAAGTCGATTCGAGGGGAGATTTGTAGATTTGTGTCTACGTAATACATTCAAAAACCCAAAAAAAAAATTAAAAAACAATCAAAAATGAAAAAAATATTCTTCTTACCCCTAATCAAATAATTCTTTCTCTAACCCTCTAGTGTTTAATTCTCGTAACACCATTCACGTTTCGTCATGTCCAACGAGGGATATTACTCTTGTCCATATTGTGGAGGTCCGCCCGACGGTGGTAATTGCTTCAATTGCGAGATTTATGGAGGAAGGGAGGGGTATATATACAACTCTCCTCAAAACGACCATGGTTACGGATTTCAATCCTATGACCAAACTCCACAACCGCCTTCGTCTTATTCGTGTGATTTTTGCGGTTTGGAGCACGACTTCGGATTTTGTTGTACGAATTATAATGACCCCAAACTGAATCCTAATTTCTTTGACCAATCATCGCAATATCCATCGTCGTATTCATGTGAGTCTTGTGGAAACGCACCTCATTATGGGTACGATTGTCAACCGATGAACTACAATACATCTTTCGACAATCAATTTTCCGGTTTTGACCAATCACCTCCACAAAATTCTTTCGATGATGATCTCGGTGCAAGTCGCGTTGATAAGGGATTTGAAGAGATTAAATTGCTTTTTCAACAAATTATGGAGAAAAAGGAACTTTCAACCGTCGAAGTGATCGAAGAAAGGATCAAAGATATGGAAGAGGAGAAACGACGAATCAATCAAGAAATAAACGATATCTCTAATGAACTCGGCATTAGGAGATATCGTAAAGAAGAAATAAGTGACGAGTTTAAAAGAGAGTGTGAGATTAGAACTAAACAACTTTTACAAGATTACAATGGTTTAAGCATCGATATTCGTCATAAAAAACAAGAACTAGAAAGAGAGGAGCATCTAGCTAGATGTGATCTCACGCCTCCTATTTATGATGACGACGACGATTGCGACATTTTTAATCTCAACTCGTCTTGTGAAACCATAACTCTCACGCTCCCAACGAAACCCGATGCCTCTCTAAGTATGGGGGAGAAGAATCTTAGCACTAATCCTAGTGTTGAGATCCCTATTCCAATCCAAAGTGAGCCTACGGTTGTCTTCGATGAGGAGTTAAGTGATTTCGCTCTCGATGAATTTTCCCACGAAGATTCTAACGAGTCAAATTACGATTGTAAGTGTGATACGATTTCATGTGATGATGTCTCTCCCAATGACACTTCGGGTAGAGAATCATTGACTTTTTCGAACCCGCTTTTCGATGATGATTTTTCCACTAGTGATGATGAGTCACTACTCGATGAGGAAGTTCGTGTCGACAAATTTAAAATCTACACGAATACCCTTTTTAAATTTAATGACGAGTTCCCGCACACTCTCCATCCGGTCACGAGTCTAGTGGGAATCAACTCGTTGGCATCGTTTGGCACAACGGTCATCCCTCCCTTTTTAGGGACACAATGAATAGGACTCACCCAAGGGCTATCAGAAATAGGGTAAATCATTCCCGCGTCAAGGAGTTTAAGGACCTCCTTTTTGATGACGTCGTGAATTTTGGGGTTCACCCTCCTTTGACTTTGGATTGTTGGCATGAAATCTTCCTCCATTAAGATTTTGTGGGTACAAAACTTGGGATCGATCCCCTTAATGTCGGATAACTTCCACGCAATCGCCCCTTTGTGAGCCTTAAGAACATCGACAAGTGCAGTTTTTTTCATCATTCGAAAGATCCTTCGCAATAATAACCGGCAACTTGTCGTCCTCCTCCAAATAGACATATTCGAGGTGAGGAGGTAAATCTTTCAACTCGAGAATAGGTGGTTCCTCAAGTGAAGATTTGGGCTCGATACTCATAACCTCCTCGGGTGGAGGAAATGGGAAATCGTTAAGAAAATCCTTGATAATCGAGAAGTCCTCATCGTTGTCGAGGTCTTCGTCACAAGTACGTGGAACATTGCATTCTTCCAACGTAAAACCACCACCTTCAAATGGAGTGAAGGTTGGTGTCGAATTATCAAGAATTGGATCCAACATAGTGGGATTGCCACTAGTTTCTTCATCACCAAAACCTAGAACTTCTTGTGAAAATTCCTCGCAAACCACGTCGATCATATCAACGAGGTTTATGGTTGCAACGGAATAAACATGAGAAATTTGAGAGTTTTGAGTTGCGTTTATAACAAGTTCCTCGTCGTTGAAACGCAAGGTGATCTTTCTAGCATGCACATCAATCAAAGCCATAGACGTATCTAAAAACGAACGACCTAAAATAAGAGGAACTTGAGGATCCGTGGGGATGTCAACAACAATGAAGTCCACGGGATAGTAGAACTTCCCCACTTTCACAAAAACGTCTTCCGCCAAACCACATGCGGGAATTGTGGAATGGTCGGCCAACTCGATAGACATTAGTGAAGGAGTAAGATTAGGAAGATTGAGCGACTTGAAGATTGCAAGTGGCATCAAGTTAATGCTAGCACCAAGATCGGCCAAGGCGAAGCATTCTTCCATGTCTTGGATTGCACAAGGGATCAAAAATTTACCGGGATCACCGACTTTTTGAGGTATGCGATTAAGATAAACCGACGAACAACTAGACAATTGGTGGAATTTCTCCTTGTTGTTCAACATACTCTTAAAGTTAGCGGCAAATCGAGGCATCATGACCAAGGCATCGGCGAAACTTACATTAAGGTGCAAATCACGAAACATTTTCATAAAAAGCTCAAATTGGTAATTGTCGCGCTCTTGACGTTTCTCCTTCCTAAGTCTCGATGGATAGGGCAAAGGTGGTGTGGGTTGAGGCATAGTAGGCATAGCCTTTGGAATCTCGGGTTCCAATGATGGTAATGGGTCAACCGTAGGTGTGGTATGAGCGGTACTTCGTGGGATTGGGACATGCTCCTTTTGGACCACCACCTCGGGTTCTTCCTCAATTGCTTCCTCCGTAGGAGCAATTGGTTGAGGAATCGGCTCCTTAAGTGTCTTACCACTACGTGTGGTAATCACTTTCATCTCACCCTTAGGGTTGGATATGGTGTTACTAGGAAGACCACTAGACGACGGTTTACACATTATTGCCTCAAACATAGACGAGATTTTATCTTCAAAATTAGATTGCCTCAATACGGCTTCGGTTTGCCTTTTCTCGGCCTTAAGCATCTCTTGTTTAATCTCATGTTGCCCTTGTTCCATTTTTTGTTGGTTTTGTTGCAACCTAGTGACATTTCCTTCCATCTTATTGGTGTGGATTTTAAGTTCATTAGCTAACTCATTTTTCAACTCTTTCTTCAAGTCGTTATTAAACTCGGATCTTAGGCTAATGATTTCTCTTTGTATGTTGTCAAACCTAGCATCATTACCACTAGCATATTCAACAAACTCACTTGGAAGATCTTTCAATGTTTGCAAACTTTTGTTGTTATTTTGAAAATCATTTTTGTTTGAAACTTGATTATTAGCCCCTTGATTCCCATAGTTTCCCTTGTTGTAATTGTTCTTAAAACCAACTTGATTGTTGCGATAGTTGTTAGCATTTTGATTTGATCCAAAACCCGGTGGAGTCATTTGATTAGAGCGGGAAACTTGACCGTTTTGGTTGTAATTTCCCGTGGCCGCAAAGGCACTCGAAGTGTTACCACCGTTGGTAATGCACTCGGAGAAATCATGACCTCCACCACAATACATGCAAGAAACCTCAACCGCTTTAGCCGTAGCGGGAGCACTTGGTTCACCAACTTTAAACTCAATCAAAAGTCCTTTCAACTTATCAAAAATCTTATTTTCCAAATTCGCCTCAATTTGGCAAGCATCGATGGTATTAGACAAAGAAGGTGAAGCCGAAGACGAAGCCTTACGAACACTAGACGTGCTACGAGGACTATACACCTTAGATCTATTTTCAATTATCACCAAAGCTTCCTCAACCGTTTTACACAAAAAATTACCACCCGCGGCGGCATTCAAATAATCCCTTTCATGATCATTAAGTCCATTGTAAAACGTGTCAATTTGATGCAAATCGGAAAAACCGTGATGAGGACATTCATGTAACATTAAAACTTTCATTAAATTCTTGTGAAAACTTTGAAATCTCGTTTTTCAAGTGCGTAGTCTTAGAGGGCGGAAAAAATTGGTTCACAAACTTAGACACGAGATCCTTCCACGTCAATATAGAATTGGGTGGCTCTTTCTCTAACCAAATTTTAGCGGGCCCCGCTAAGGAATACGGAAAAAGCATCATCTTAATCGAGTCGTTAGAGACATCCTTAAACTTGCAAGTAGCGGTAAGACGATTGAATTGGCGGATATGGTTGTGTGGATTGTCCTTCTCATCACCACGGAATTTGTTGTTTTGAATCATGGACAACAAACCCGTTTTCACCTCAAAATTCTCCGCAAGGATAGCGGGAATCACAATAGCCTCTCCATAACCCTCGGTGGGTGCTTGAAGTAACTCCATCATAGTTCGATTCGCCATGGTTGGTGCTTCTCTTACAATGGGTTCGTCAATAGGAGACTCCTCACTAGAATTGTTGGGAGTGGGAGTTTTGTTCTTTCGTTTACGTGCACGTCTTGCTTGATTTCGAGTTAGCATAAACGTCACGTACAACGAGGGGATGAGCAAAGAAGATTCTTTTTGGTGTTTTGTATTTTTTCAATTTTTTGTGGTTTTTGATTGTATTAACCTTTTTTGGAACTTGGTGAAATGTATTAAGTAGACAAAAAGTCCACTAATCTCCTCACTAATCAAATCTCTTGATTAACGAAGCCTCAAGGAATGAAAACGAACACGTGGAGTGAACGCCTTCGATGACTTTAGAACGATGGTGGAACACCAAATCGTTCAAGAGGGTTTAATCAATAGAAACCAAGAAAATATATATGATACTTAGTCATACTTTGGGCGGCAAAACCCTCGATTCACTCTCACAATCAAATACTCACAAGCAAGCGGGGAAACGAGGCGGCGCGAAGCACTTAAGAGCCTTTTTCCTTAGGATATATTTTATAATATCCGCCTTATACCCACCTTATAGTTTGTATTTTCAAGATTAAGCTTCACGAAAGTATTTATCTATTTTTGCCTTTTTCTTTGGTTTGAGATTCGAATACAATGATTGGGTAATGACCTCCCAAGTCAAGGTTGTGATTTCTCACGTATTTGGAGTACTTGTGTATTTATTGTTCTACGTATAAATATAGTAATAATATTCACACAAAAACCGAAAAACGATAATACGTATTAGTAGAGTGCTACTAATACAAATACCAATTATGGTTAGTATAAAAACAACAATGCCAAATCAAAACACAACACGCCTCCCCGGCAGCGGCGCCAAAATGATGTACGTATTTTCACACTTGTTTAGGAAAACAAGGTAAAAGCGGTAAGTATTAAGCGTACGTTTAGGAAAACGTAAACACTTATGACCCTTAATGGGACCGTTCTCTCGAGGAGGCACGTGTGTTGTGTAATGAATGATTGATTAATGTTTTTGATTATTAACAAGAAGAAAAGAAGAGAAAATGACGAAGACGAAAACGTATTAGACTACGACGAAAAAGACGTAAACGTAAAGTCGTAAAAACCACCAAAATTAAAATCTAAACCTAAAAATTTCTAAAAATCACCAAAAATCCCTAATAATATTATAAGAGTTTACAAAAAATCAAAACTTGCAAAAACCTTTTAATTAATTAGATAATGACTTTTTAATGCTAATTAAAGCCCTAAAAATCAAAATTAATTATTAAAAAGCCCTAAACAAGATTTTCAAGTTTGTAAACCTCAAAAATACTCTAATTAAGCTAAAAACTATTTTTCAAAATTTTAAAACCAATTAAAACTATTTTTAAACAATTAAAAACTCCTAAAATCAATTAAATCTTAAATTAATTTTAACAAATAATTAAAAGACCTAAAAAATATTGGGAAAGTTGCAAAAATCCTAATTAAGTATTTAGAACCTAGGAAAAATATAAAAACCTAGAAAATCAGACTTTTAATTTTTAATAATAAAATAATATTAAAATAATATTAAAAATCTAAAAATTATAAAAAATTCTAAAAACTTGCAAACTAGCTTAAATTAACCTAAATAACTCAGAAATGAAAGTGAAATTACCTAAATACCCCTATTGGGCCTAGAAAATGGGCCAAACCCAAAACAGTCCCTTATTGGGCTTAATGAAGGCCCAATAAGAAAAAGTGCTCAAAATAAGCTCAAAAAACACAGGTTGACTCAAAATTTGATTTTAAACAGCTTTTCCCAAAGGCCCAAAAGCTGAAAATGTGAAATAAGCTAACTTATAATAAGCAGCTTTTTCTTAATGGGCTTTTTGGCCCATTAAGCTATAAGCTGATGCCATAAGCTAAAATTTAACACACAACCTTCTTTTGACCTAACAAAGACTTTTGCAAAAAGAATTTTCAAATAAGACCACTTAATAAGCCAGAAACAAGTCAACAACTTATTCACAAAACGACAAAATAGTCGTATTTATGATCTAGACCACCTCAGAAGCTGATTCAAGTTGCAAAAGCTCACAAATAGCTTAACTAAGAATAATCAATCAAGAAAAGCACAAAAAGCCAAGTAGAATAAGCTGTGAGAACAGATAAGCTGGCTGAAAAAGCCAAATAAGCTAGTTTCCTAGCAAAAGCTTAACCAAAAGACTTGTAAACTTCCAGACTTGATATTAAGCTGAGAAAAATGAGTTCTATTACAAAAACTAAGTTGTTGCATGTACCAATAAGCAAAACAGATTTAATAAGCTTAAAACCAAGTTTGACCAAAAGTCAAACGCTGATAAGTTATAATCAAACGCTGACAGGAACAAAATGGACGTTCACAGACTTAATGAAGTGTAAGGACTTGTTTTTCACCCTGCTGATCAAGGTTTGAGTGCAAACCTTGTGAATCAAGGCTCACCAGTTGGGTAAACTTGATGTGTTTTGGCACAGATAAGCCAATAAGCCAGTGGGCTTATAAGCTATGATCAAAGCAATCCAAATAGCAAAAACCAATCACAAGCAGCACATGAACAAGATCCAAGCAACAATGCAACAATCCTAATGCTAGAAATCACAATGCAACACCAAATGAGGTGGTCACTTTGCTGATGCAAATGACCACTTCAGAAGACTTTGATAAGCTATAAAAATCACAATCAGCCAGCCAAATTCAACCAAATGCACACACAAGCTATAATAAACTCCAATAAGCAATTCTAAATAGGTTTCATGCACTGGTTCAAAGAATTAAGCAAGATTCAAGCAATGAAAGTTACTGATGAACAATACACATGCAGTTTTCTACTTTTGCTGATGTATTTGACACACAAGCCAATTTCAACACCTCAAATCTTTCAAACAGGTTATGTTAACTTTGTTTAAACCACTTTTATCCCTAAGCATGCATACACCCTAAGTGTTCCCAAAATCCTAGGTCAAAACAAGCAGAAACAAGGTCTATATAGCAGATTGATCAATTCAAGTGTTCAAACCCAAAAACTTGCAGCAAAACACTCTCAACAAAGGTCTAGCAGATACAAAGCATAAACAACACTTTCCCTTAACACAAAAAAGCAGATTACAAGCATAAACCAGTAGACCCAAACACCCCTTTAACTTTTTCAAATCAAAATTTTCAAAAGCAAAACAAGATTTCAGGCCAACCAAGCATCAATTAACACTAAAACAAGTCTAATAAACAGATTCAAGCAAGAACAAGCCACAAAATTCACAAGAACAACAGTTTCATACAAACATCACCAAAAATCACAATTTAAGCAGATTTGGAGATTAAGTATGCAAACCTCATGGATGTACATCCACACCCACGAATTTTGAGCTTATGTGCTAGCAAGAACAAGCACAAGCTTCCACAAAAGCCTGCTAAGATTGAACAAGGGTTAAGCACAATAACATGAAAAATCAGAAACTTCAAAAATCTTGATTGATGCAAACTTGTTACCCCACACTTGATTATCCCCAAGTTATAAGCCTCACCACACCTTAACCAACTCAGTTAGGATGCTATGATCAGCCCTATAGCCCAATAATTCCAAGATTGGAACAAGACTTAGCAAAATATCAAGATAATGAGGAAAATATGCAAACTTGTGCACACTCCTATTTTGAAAACAGGTTTTAAACTTCAAAAGCAGTAAACTAATAACATAAACAAGCAGAATAAAGATGGCACTTGGTCTTTCTTCAAAGCACTTAACTCAAATTCATTAATCAGAAAGAGGATTTACAAGTGTTTGAACAAAGGAAAAACCAAAAGCAGGAGCAAATGAAATGAACTAGACCCTTTATATAGAGGGTGTACATGGTCCTAGAAAGCTGAAAAACGTGTAAACCCTAATGCTTAAGTCCCAAAAATGCCCTTGAGGTCTTTGTCTTCTTCTTGAATCATGTGACTGAATTTGGAGCCTTGTGAAGATAGCTGGCATGAAGATGTGATCAAATGGCTCATAAGATGCTTAGAAAGTAAGCATGAATGTAGGACGTTGGATTGTGGCCCTACTGTTTGTCTTCTTCCTCTCTTTGTAGCAGGGGAGGCATGTGTGGGACAAGTGAGTGATGTGGCAAGTAGTATTAAGGTTGGGATGTGATTAGGGGAAGCTTAATCAACATTCTGGAAGGTTTTAACACTTAATTGTTGATGATGAAGAAAAACCCAAATTGTGTGAAGAACACTAAGAACAGGTTTTTAATCTGTTTTGGGGTGGATTAAGTTTTAAAAACTTGTTTAGGCGCCAAGATTAATTTAATCTTAATCCTGGTGAGTGGGATTGTGAGGTGGAGGAAGGAAGGCTGGTGATTGGTGGAGAGTGTGAGTGGGACAGGTGTCACCCACTCACTGGCCTAGGTAAGAATAGCTGTCTGCCAGAAATAGTCCCTTATCTCCTTTCTTCTTTTCACTTTGTAAATAACCAGCCTAAAATTCGTTTCCTTTGTTAATGAAGTTTCAAACTTCACACTTTTGCCCCAAAAAGTTTTGTAAAATGATTTCAGGGGTATTTCTTGCCATATTTGAATTCTTCAAGGGCTGGTTTGGTATTTTATTCAATGATAATGGTCTAGACTTGTATGGTTGTCATTTTGGAGGACTGAAATTGCCAAGTCTTGATAATTGAGGGACCATTTTTGCCAAATGTTGAAAGTTGAGGGTCCTTTTTGTAAATTTGGATTTTTCAAAGGACCAAACTTGTCATTCTTGTTCTTTGAAGGACTTCATGATGTATTTGACTTTGTGGATGATACTGGTTGACAATTTAGCTTTGTTGAGGGGCTAAACTTGCAAATTCTTCAAAGTTAAGGGCCCTTTTTGTAAATTTGACAAACTTTAGGGACCAATCTTGTAATTATGAGGATACAAGGGTATAAAGTGTCAATTCTTCATAATTGGAGGACCCTTCTTCATAATTCTTCAAATCTTCAAGGGTTGATCTTTGGGAAGTCTTCATTAGGGCTTGGTTCATTGTGCGGCTTCGTTTCCCGTGTTCGTTTTTGCATGATTCTTGTGATCTTTTGTCATTATCTCAATATCCGTACCTAAAATACACAAGCAACAAACACAAGCATATATTTGGGTATTTTGATGATATTTAATGCATTTTAAGCCCTATTTGGAAGATGAGACTATGTATAAAAGCAGAATAGTTTTTATACATGGTCTCATCATCCAAATCGGGCTTAAAATGCACAAAATATCATCAAATATACCAAATATATGCTCGTATTTGTTACTTGTGTATTTTTAGGTACGGATATTGAGGAATTGGCAAAAGATCACAAGAATCATTCAAAAACGAACACGGGAAACGAAGTCGCACAATGAACCGGGCCCAAGTTTGGAATTTTGCAAAATGACCCTTGAAGTTTGAAGAATTGGCAAGAATGGCCCCTCATCTTTGAAGAACTTGTCACAATTGACCTTCCAAATGTCAAATGTACAAGAATGGTCCTTATTTTTTGAAGATATTACAAGACCAGTCCCTGAAATTTGAAGAATATACAAAAGAAACCCTTGGAAAAAGTTTTTAAAGGTTTTGTGCCAAAAATGACAACTTGGCAAAAGTTGTTATAAGTAAAACAAACGTTGATGGGCATTATTTACAAAGAGAAAGAAAATGGAAAGATTGGGGACCAAATCTGCCAAACTACCAAACCCATTCACCCAACCAGCACTTGCCACGTCACAATCCACCCAAATACCCACACCCTACCCATTATACACCCAAACCCACAACCCGGTTTTAGTTTATAAATTAGCCAGGGTCAAACGGTCAACCATTTTTCCCACCCAAACACACTTTTTAAACAAATCATTACCAAAAATGGATTAAACCTTTTCTTAATCACCCCTAGAACCCTAACTCACCCAGATTAAATCAAACCCAAAACAAAGGGGTTTTACCCCAAATACTCCAGATGGGTAATTCACTTTACCCTCATCCTATCCCACTCAAAACCCCTTTCCCCAACACAACCATGTGAGCAGTAGGGACCTCCCCTGCTGCGTCACTTTCATTCCCAAACCCTAAACCCGACAATTTAAACGGTTGGATGTTTCTACTTGGTCCCCAAGACTTAATAGACGACCCAGATCATTCCATCAAGCTGGCATCTTCACATGACACCAACAAGACTCACAAGATGCGATTTTTGACCATGATTTCAGTCAAATTCCAAGGGCACTTTAGAGATTTCAGAAACTAGGGTTTTACCATCTAGATTATTCTATAGCTTAGTATATAAGGGTGTCGCATGTGAACCCTTACCTTTGTTCCTGTTTTAGCATTTTTCACTTGTAATTCCTTTTTTAAATTAATGAAGTTTGGTGTTTGTGAAAGACAAGTGTAATTCCTTTTATTAAGTTTAAAAAGTTTGTGTGTTGTGATTGATAGCTAATTCTGAGTTCCATTTAAAAATTAAGAAACACTTTGAGTGTTTGATTTTCAAAAAGTTTCATAAAAAGGTTTGGACAGATTTGTATAGGTTTCAGAAATCAAAAGGTGTTGTGAAGTGAAAGTGGAATAGCACACTTTGGTTTATGACTTGTAAGAGTTTTTAAAACGTGTGTTAAAAGTTTTGAAAGTTTGTGAAAAAAGTTTTTAAGAAAAAAGTTATAAACAGAATATATTGTGTTGTTCTTGTTTTTCTTCTTTTCTTCTTAGCAGGTGATTGATTTATTGTTGATTAAGTTCTGCATACACCCGAGTGTATTGGAGAGGGCTAAATCAGCCTTAGTTGGTCTTGGATGTAAGACCAACAAGGTAAATCCTTGTTATAATTTTTCTAGTTAAAAAATTGTAGTTTATGTGAATTTGCATGCTAGGTGGTGATTGTTTGTTTAAGCTATTTGATTTCAGTTGTTAGGTACTTGTATGCATGTTAGATGCTTAAGAAATCAATTTGGTAGTATTTTGATTCAAGATGGTTTGAAAAATCTTGGTTAACTGCTTTTAAAGGGGTGTTTGGATTAGCATAATAGCTAAGTAAATTGTTGGATTTTTGGTTTTAAAACTTGTTAGAATCATTCATTAGGGTAAAGTAGGATTGCATGCTAGTTTTGGTGCAGTTTGGTACAAGTTTGAGCTAGTTGGGAGTTAAAAAAAAGTGAAGCATAGCATAAAAACTGTATGAACATTTTTCTGCTCAGTTTTGATGATTTTGGTGCTTGGATTTTGAAATCTGCTAGACTATAGGGTATTCTAGGACTGAAGATTGTTTGTATGTTATGTGGTGAGTGTGTATGCAAGATATAGGCCTTAGAAGTTCAATATTGTGCTTGTAGATCAAGCAAACACCCACCAGACCTAGTATTTTACATCAGCAACTTGCATATGCCTTTGTGTGCATTTTTGTGAAATTTTTGCTAAGTGGCTTGATTGTTTTCTGCTTGCATTTGACTCCCTACACTCCAAAGAGTGTAGGGGTGCCTTTGTCCATCAAAGAACAACACCAAAAAGCACAAATCCAAGTCCTCTTGGATCCTACACTCACAAGTGGTGAACTCACACTTGTGTTTATCAGTAAACAAACCTTGTCTGGGCACGTTTTGCCTTTAATTCGATCCAATCTTGGTCACTTTAGGTTTGTGATTGTGTTTTTGTAGCTTACAAGTGTTATTGTTTAAGTGTTAAAAAAAGAAAAAAAAAAGAAAATTTTTGTAAAAACTTCACCCTGCCTGGACTCGAACACGCGACCCCTCGCTGGGGGAGTAAACGTGTTAACCAGTGATCTAGATGAGTTTTTACGTTAAGGTTTCATTTCATCACCTACTTAACCCCTTTTTGTTTTGAGCTTGTTTAAATAAGCCGTGACCTTTTGGCTTATTTGTGGCTTATTGGATAAGTGTTCTTAGCTTATTTGATTTTTCCTAGGGTTTAATTAGGTTTTAGGATTTTTCTGTTTAAAAACATTATTTTTCCTTTTATTTAATTATTTATTAGGATTATTTTTAGATTAAAAATTAGAAAGTAATTTAAAAATAGTAAACAGTAATAAAAAAATCCAAAAAAATAGTTTTTAAGTTTTAATTTATATTTTTGAGGTTTACATATCATAAAGTTTTCAAAAACTTTAATTTTTAATTTTATTTGATTTTAGGTTTTATATTAGACTTTAAAAATTAATATAAAGTTAATTAAGAGGTTTTATGAACTTTAATTTACATTTTCTTCTTAGTTAGAATATTTAGGATTTTTGAGAATTTTTTAGAATTTATTTTTGAACTTTTTATTTTTTTGTTTATTTTAATATTATTTTATTCATAAAAATTCAAAGTTTTATTTTTAACTTTTTTCATTTTTCCTAGATTCTAGACATTAAAATAGGAACTTTTTCACTTTCCAATTAATTTTTAGGCTTCTCAATTAATTTTTAGAATTAATCTAAGATTTAATAGATTTTAATTGATTTTAGGAGTTTCTAATTGTTTAAAAATAGTTTTAATTGGTTTTAAAATTTTAAAAAATAGTTTTTAGTTTAATTAGGATATTTTTAAGGTTTACAAACTATTAAATCTTGTTTAGGGCTTTTTAATATTTAAAAGTGATTTTTAGGGCTTTAATTAGCATTAAAAAGTCATTATTAAATTAATTAAAAGATTTAGCAAGTTTGGATTTTTTGTAAACTCTTAGAATATTATTGTGGATTTTTAGTAATTTTTAGGAATTTTTAGGTTAAAATTTTAAATTTTGTACTTTTTACGACTTTACGTTTACGTCTTTTTTGTCGTAGTTTAATACGTTTTCGTCTTCTTCATTTTCTCTTCTTTTCTTCTTGTTAATAATAAAAAACAAAAATCAATCATTCATTACACAACGCACTAGCCTCCTCGAGAGAACGATCCCAATTAAGGGTCATAAGTGTTTACGGTTTTCCTAAATCACTCGTTAACGCTTACCACTATTTATTGCTCTTTTCCTAAAGGTGTAGTTTTACTCAACATCATTTTGGCGCCGCTGCCGGGGAGGCGTGTTGTGCTTTGATTGAACCATTGTTGTTTTTTATATTAGCCATAAAAGTATTTGTATTAATAGCACTCTATTAATACGTATTATCGTTTTTCGGTTTTTGTGTGAATATTATTACTATATTGTATACGTAGAACAATAAATACACAAGTACTCCAAATACGTGAGCAATCACAACCTTGATTCGGGATTTCATCACTCGATCATTGTATACGAATCTCAAACCAAAGAAAAAGGCAAAAATAGATAAATACTTTCGTGAAGCTTAATCTTGATAATACAAACTATAAGGTGGGTATAAGGCGGTTGTATTTCACAACCTAAAGGAAAAAGGCTCTTAAGTGCTTCGCGCCGCCTCGTTTCCTCCGCTTGCTTGTGCGTATTTGATTTTGAGAGTGAATCGAGGGTTTTGCCGCCCAAAGTATTATTACATATCATATATATTTTCTTGGTTTCTATTTGATTAAACCCTCTTGAACGATTTGGTGTTCCACCATCGTTCTAAAGTCATCGAAGGCGTTCACTCCACGTGATCGTTTTCATTCCTTGAGGCTTCGTTAATCAAGAGATTTGATTGAGGAGGAGATTTGTGGACTCATTGTCTACTTAATACATTCACCATTTTCCAAAAAGGTTAGTACAATCAAAAACCAAAAAAATTAAAAAATTAAAAATACCAAAAAGAATCTTCTTTGCTCGTCTCCACGTTGTACGTGACGTTTATGCTCACTCGTAACAAAGCAAAACGTGCACGTAAACGCAAGAACAAAACTCCCACTCCAACTCATTCTAGTGAGGAGTCTCCTATTGACGAACCCATTGTACGAGAAGAACCAACCATGGCGAATCGAACTATGATGGAGTTACTTCAAGCACCCACCGAGGGTTATGGAGAAGCTATTGTGATTCCCGCAATCCTTGCGGAGAATTTTGAGGTGAAAACGGGTTTGTTGTCGATGATCCAAAACAACAAATTCCATGGTGATGAGAAGGATAATCCTCACAACCATATCCGCCAATTTAATCGTCTTACCGCCACGTGCAAATTTAAGGATGTCTCGAATGACTCGATTAAGATGATGCTTTTTCCGTATTCCTTAGCGGGGCCCGCTAAAATTTGGTTAGAGAAAGAGCCACCCAATTCTATATTGACGTGGAAGGATCTCGTTTCGAAATTTTTGAACCAATTTTTTCCGCCCTCTAAGACTACGCATTTGAAAAACGAGATTTCTAAATTTTCACAAGAATCAAATGAAAGTTTTTCTACGGCTTGGAATAGGTTTAAGGAGATGTTACATGAATGTCCTCATCACGGTTTTTCCGATTTGCACCAAATCGACACGTTTTACAATGGACTTAACGATCATGAAAGAGATTATTTGAATGCCGCCGCGGGTGGTAACTTTTTGTGTAAAACGGTTGAAGAAGCTTTGGTCATAATCGAGAATAGGTCTAAGGTTTATAGCCCTCGTCACACACCGAGTGTTGCCAAAATGGGCTCGTCATCGTCTCGTTCCATTAATGCTTTACATGATGAGGCAAATGAAGAAAATCGGTTTTTCGATAGGTTTTCTACCCTTATGTCCCATTGGAAGGCTCAAGAAGCTTCCAACACCGCTTCAGTCAAAGCGGTTTCTAAGAGTTGTTTGTCGTGTGGGGGAGCTCATGATCTTTCCGAGTGCATTACCACGGATGGTAACACTTCGAATACTTCTGTAGCCACGAGAACTTACAACCAAATCGGTCAAGGTTCTCGTTCAAATCAAGCTCCACCTAATCAAAATGCTAATAATTATCGCAACAACCAAGGTGGAAATTACCAAGGAAATCAAAGGAATTATAACAAAGGTAATTACCAAAGTGGAAATGGGCAAATTTCTAATCAAAACCAAAACCGTGATTTTCAAAACAATGCCCAAGGTTTTCAAAACGATCACACCAAAAATCTTCAAGGAGAATTTTTGAATTATGCTAAGGCTAATGATGCTAAGTTTGATAATATGCAACGTGAAATGGTTAGCTTAAGATCCGAGTTGAAAAACGAGCTTAAAAACGAACTTGCTAAAGAACTTAAAACTCATGCTAACAAAATGGAAGGAAATGTCACACGACTCCAACAAAATCAACAAAAAATGGAGCAAGGACAACATGAGATTAAGCAAGAGTTGTTAAAAGCGGATGCTAGGCAATCTAAGTTTGAAGACCGTATGGCTAAAATGTTTGAAGCTATCATGTGTAAGCCCTCTTCTTCGGGTGGTCTTCCTAGTGATACCATCGTGAACCCGAAAGGAGAATTGAAGGTTGTTACTACTCGTAGTGGTAAAACTTTCAAAGAACCCATTTCTCGTTCAAGTACTTCTATGGAGAAGGAAAAAGAGAAAGAACCCGAGGTTGTGGTTGAAAAGGAGCACATTCAAAGCCCACGAAGTACCGCTCAATCCACACCTACGGTTGAACCTACACCTATCATGGAACCCGAGATTCCAAGGCCGTTGCCTATGCATACTTTGCCCCAACCCACACCACCTTTACCCTACCCTTCAAGACGAGACAAGGAAAAGGCACAAGAACGAAATAATTATCAATTTGAACTCTTTATGAAAATGTTTCGTGACTTGCATTTCAATATAAGTTTTGCCGACGCCTTAGTCATGATGCCTCGATTTGCCGCGAACTTCAAAAGTATGTTGAATAACAAAGAGAAATTGCAAAAATCGTCTAGTTGTTCATCGGTTTTTCTAAGCCGCATACCTCAAAAAGTCGGTGATCCTGGAAAGTTTTTAATCCCATGTGCTATCCAAGACATGGAAGAATGCTACGCCTTGGCCGATCTTGGTGCTAGTATTAATTTGATGCCTCTCGAGATTTTTAAATCGCTCAATCTTCCACATCTCACTCCTTCAAGAATGTCAATCGAAATGGCCGATCATTCTACGATTCTAGCTTGTGGAGTTGCCGAGGACGTCTTTGTGAAAGTTGGGAAATTCTATTATCCCGTGGACTTCATTGTTGTTGATATTCCCATCGATCCTAAAGTTCCATTAATTTTAGGTCGATCTTTTTTGGATACCTCGAGAGCACTTATCGATGTGCATGGAAGAAAAATCACTCTTCGTTTCAATGAGGAAGAACTCGTCATTAATGCAACCCAAAACTCCACTCTTTCTCATGTGTATTCTATCACATCTTTGTACAATGTCAATCCCATCAAAAGCATTTGCAAAAAGATTTCAAATAGAGTTTTAGGAGTTGTTGAGAAAAATGAAGTTCCGTCCCCTCCGTCGATGGAGGTTAAGAGTGTTAAGCCTATGATTCCAATCTCGAGTGATTCTTCGGATGATGAATACGCTGATCCCGATGGGGAGGTTTTCTTTGTTGACAAAAGATTTGAAAACTTGCCACCACCTAAACCAAAAAGATTTCAAAATGTGAGAATTTTTAGTGTGACTAACATTGCTTTAGATACACCAAATATTTTTGACATAATTAAATCGGGTTTTCACAAAGAGAGTGTAAAAGATGAAAAAGGAAAAGATTTTGAATTTGATTTAAAAGATTTTTCTACAATTCTAACTCCGTCATCACCGCGTGTATTGAGTACTGCAAGCTCGTCTTCCCCTTTTGACGATGCGTTGTGTGGACTTAGTGTGGGGGAAGCCCCTTATGTTCCCGCCCCTTTCTCCACCGAGGACGAGATATTTGATCCTGGAATTGCTTATATAGGGAAATCTCGGTCTTCCACCGATGCAATAAATGGAAAATCTTTTCATTTGATTGGTGCGAGTCTACCTCGAGTAGCTCAATGTTATGACTTACCCATTGTCCCACCCTTCTATTTCTTCTCTCCTATTTTCTTCTACCCCTTTGGGGTTGTTTTAGTTTGTGTTGAAGAAGCGTTGTTTCGTCTTTCATCCGAAAACGAGGACGCTATCTTTGACCCCGGTATACGTTTATCGGATTTTTAAAGTACTCCACGTACTTTTGGGCCTTGTTTATCATGTAAGCCCCACCAAAAATTGACCATACCATGATTATCCCTAAATGATCACATTTATGGGGATTCGAGTCGAGCTTTTGACTCGGTTATCAAAAACAAGGTGCCTCGTGGGGGAGACCCATACTTATCCATGTACATATTTTTGCTTTCTAATTAGTTTAATGTGAGGGGATTTGTGCCCTTCCAACCTTTGTTCCGTGGTTATTTGTGAATTGTGGTTTTTAGATTATCATCTTCACGATTGGAGCCTCTCGTGTTCGTTTTATGGGAGCACTCGATCGTTTGCTTTGAAGACTTTCCCAATATCCATATGATATATCCTTTTATGTTCTAACCTTAGGTTTATAGCACACTTCATAAACGGCTATTAATTTATTGGTTACACCCTTTCCATGCTAGATTAGGCATTCAACTACGTCTCTAGTATGGGGTGTTTGCACCCCTAGACTCGAAACATTGAGGACAATGTTTAACTTTAGTATGGGGGGTGAATAGATACTTGCCTTGCCAAACCTTCACGCTTTCCAAAGTTTATCGTTTTGTTATCGTTTTGTTGCAAAATAAGGCTAAAAATGGCCAAATTTTAAATTTTTTTTCATGTTTTATAAGTGTTTGAAGACACGAATGTAGATTTTCCGATGGCGAGAATAAGAGTAATTTTTGACTCGACCGTGCGTGTTGAGCACTTAGCTTTAATTCCTTAACTACACATTAGGCTAAGTCTCTTAAATGAGGACGAGAAATGATAGAGTTAATTATAAGTTACTATGCTAAACGTAGAGTACTCGTATTCTTTCAAAAACTCATGTGTTCTCGTTGTTTGCTTATTCTCCCTTCGCTTGTAAATATTTTTTGCTTAATAAATATTGACTTAGCGGTTTAGTTAGGATTGTTGGGTTTCTAGTCTTTTCTAGTAGCTTCCGTGTAATTAAATTGGGAAGACATTAAGGTATCGCCAGCGTCACGGTTTTGAAGTATTGGCACCCTAATAATCGAAAGCTTCACCCAATAATAAGATTTCAAGTGCTCACCTAAATCAAGCAAACAATTTGAAGCCCCACAAGGCCTAAAATCTATGCAAAATTGAAAGTGAATCAAGCCTTAATCTTCGAAGCTTTAAAGATCCAAAATTCGCTTTAGCGTGAGGATATACGTCTTTGGCTAATAAAACCACCGATGAGGCGGATAATAAAAGGCAAGGCAAGACCGAAGTCATAATAAAAGCTTCATGGCGAAGTTGAATAAAAGATGGAGGTAAACCAAAGATAATAAGGCCCTTCCGTTAGGGGGCGTATAAAAGTCTTGGTAATAAGTCTCATGTTCAAAACCGTTATAAAACCGTGTTTATCGATTCTTCTTGTCAACTTAATTTTTTAACATCGTTGTCTATTAGGAAGGGTTATTGATTTAATGGTCTTAGTTACACCGTTAGGACTCTATTTTTAGACCTAAATCTCTATTATCGCATAAGTCAATGATGTATCCTCGTGATCATTAAGACAAAATAAAATATAAGAGATACAACTTAGGAATAATGGGAGAATAAGTACGTGATTAGGGCATATGAGTAGTGTTAGCATTACTAACTTATAATGACAATGATCTCGTTGCACGCTTAGCATGGAATTAAGGTGAAAATCGAGGACGATGAAATTATTTCTAACGAAGCATTCACGTGTTCTTATTCTATGAACCTAAACGTCCCATTCTGCGATGAAAATCATACATTATGTCTAAAACGCAAGTAGTAGCAATAGTGTAGTGTAGCTAGTTATCATTCAATAAAGTGAATAAAATTAAATTTTGGAGATGCTTTGATACTTTATTTTAGCATTACGTGAGGGCACGGCAATGGTTTAGTACGGGGGAGTGATGAGACTGCTTTTATACATGGTCTCATCATCCAAATCGGGCATAAAATGCATAAAATATCATCAAATATACCAAATATATGCTCGTGTTTGTTACTTGTGTATTTTTAGGTACGGATATTGAGGAATTGACAAAAGATCACAAGAATCATTCAAAAACGAACACGGGAAACGAAGTCGCACAATGAACCGGGCCCAAGATTGGAATTTTGCAAAATGACCCTTGAAGTTTGAAGAATTGGCAAGAATGGCCCCTCATCTTTGAAGAACTTGTCACAATTGACCTTCCAAATGTCAAATGTACAAGAATGGTCCTTATTGTTTGAAGATATTACAAGACCAGTCCCTGAAATTTGAAGAATATACAAAAGAAACCCTTGGAAAAAGTTTTTAAAGGTTTTGTGCCAAAAATGACAACTTGGCAAAAGTTGTTATAAGTAAAACAAACGTTGATGGGCATTATTTACAAAGGGAAAGAAAATGGAAAGATTGGGGACTAAATCTGCCAAACTACCAAACCCATTCACCCAACCAGCACTTGCCACGTCACAATCCACCCAAATACCCATACCCTACCCATTATACACCCAAACCCACAACCCGGTTTTAGTTTATTAATTAGCCAGGGTCAAACGGTCAACCATTTTTCCCACCCAAACACACTTTTTAAACAAATCATTACCAAAAATGGATTAAACCTTTTCTTAATCACCCCTAGAACCCTAACTCACCCAGATTAAATCAAACCCAAAACAAAGGGGTTTTACCCCAAATACTCCAGATGGGTAATTCACTTTACCCTCATCCTATCCCACTCAAAACCCCTTTCCCCAACACAACCATGTGAGCAGTAGGGACCTCCCCTGCTGCGTCACTTTCATTCCCAAACCCTAAACCCGACAATTTAAACGGTTGGATGTTTCTACTTGGTCCCCAAGGCTTAATAGACGACCCAGATCATTCCATCAAGTTGGCATCTTCACATGACACCAACAAGACTCACAAGATGCGATTTTTAACCAAGATTTCAGTCAAATTCCAAGGGCACTTTAGAGATTTCAGAAACTAGGGTTTTACCATCTAGATTATTCTATAGCTTAGTATATAAGGGTTTCGCATGTGAACCCTTACCTTTGTTCCAGTTTTAGCATTTTTCACTTGTAATTCCTTTTTTAAATTAATGAAGTTTGGTGTTTGTGAAAGACAAGTGTAATTCCTTTTATTAAGTTTAAAAAGTTTGTGTGTTGTGATTGATAGCTAATTCTGAGTTCCATTTAAAAATTAAGAAACACTTTGAGTGTTTGATTTTCAAAAAGTTTCATAAAAAGGTTTGGACAGATTTGTATAAGTTTCAGAAATCAAAAGGTGTTGTGAAGTGAAAGTGGAATAGCACACTTTGGTTTATGACTTGTAAGAGTTTTTAAAACGTGTGTTAAAAGTTTTGAAAGTTTGTGAAAAAAGTTTTTAAGAAAAAAGTTATAAACAGAATATATTGTATTGTTCTTGTTTTTCTTCTTTTCTTCTTAGCAGGTTATTGATTTATTGTTGATTAAGTTCTGCATACACCCGAGTGTATTGGAGAGGGCTAAATCAGCCTTAGTTGGTCTTGGATGTAAGACCAACAAGGTAAATCCTTGTTATAATTTTTCTAGTTAAAAAATTGTAGTTTATGTGAATTTGCATGCTAGGTGGTGATTGTTTGTTTAAGCTATTTGATTTCAGTTGTTAGGTACTTGTATGCATGTTAGATGCTTAAGAAATCAATTTGGTAGTATTTTGATTCAAGATGGTTTGAAAAATCTTGGTTAACTGCTTTTAAAGGGGTGTTTGGATTAGCATAATAGCTAAGTAAATTGTTGGATTTTTGGTTTTAAAACTTGTTAGAATCATTCATTAGGGTAAAGTAGGATTGCATGCTAGTTTTGGTGCAGTTTGGTACAAGTTTGAGCTAGTTGGGAGTTAAAAAAAAGTGAAGCATAGCATAAAAACTGTATGAACATTTTTCTGCTCAGTTTTGATGATTTTGGTGCTTGGATTTTGAAATCTGCTAGACTATAGGGTATTCTAGGACTGAAGATTGTTTGTATGTTATGTGGTGAGTGTGTATGCAAGATATAGGCCTTAGAAGTTCAATATTGTGCTTGTAGATCAAGCAAACACCCACCAGACCTAGTATTTTACATCAGCAACTTGCATATGCCTTTGTGTGCATTTTTGTGAAATTTTTGCTAAGTGGCTTGATTGTTTTCTACTTGCATTTGACTCCCTACACTCCAAAGAGTGTAGGGGTGCCTTTGTCCATCAAAGAACAACACCAAAAAGCACAAATCCAAGTCCTCTTGGATCCTACACTCACAAGTGGTGAACTCACACTTGTGTTTATCAGTAAACAAACCTTGTCTGGGCACGCTTTGCCTTTAATTTGATCCAATCTTGGTCACTTTAGGTTTGTGATTGTGTTTTTGTAGCTTACAAGTGTTACTGTTTAAGTGTTAAAAAAAGAAAAAAAAAAGAAAATTTTTGTAAAAACTTCACCCTGCCTGGACTCGAACACGCGACCCCTCGCTGGGGGAGTAAACGTGTTAACCAGTGATCTAGATGAGTTTTTACGTTAAGGTTTCATTTCATCACCTACTTAACCCCTTTTTGTTTTGAGCTTGTTTAAATAAGCCGTGACCTTTTGGCTTATTTGTGGCTTATTGGATAAGTGTTTTTAGCTTATTTGATTTTTCCTAGGGTTTAATTAGGTTTTAAGATTTTTTTGTTTAAAAACATTATTTTTCCTTTTATTTAATTATTTATTAGGATTATTTTTAGATTAAAATTTAGAAAGTAATTTAAAAATAGTAAACAGTAATAAAAAAATCCAAAAAAATAGTTTTTAAGTTTTAATTTATATTGTTGAGGTTTACATATCATAAAGTTTTCAAAAACTTTAATTTTTAATTTTATTTGATTTTAGGTTTTTTATTAAACTTTAAAAATTAGTATAAAATTAATTAAGAGGTTTTAGGAACTTTAATTTACATTTTCTTCTTAGTTAGAATATTTAGGATTTTTGAGAATTTTTTAGAATTTATTTTTGAACTTTTTATTTTTTTGATTATTTTAATATTATTTTATTCATAAAAATTCAAAGTTTTATTTTTAACTTTTTTCATTTTTCCTAGATTCTAGACATTAAAATAGGAACTTTTTCACTTTCCAATTAATTTTTAGGCTTCTCAATTAATTTTTAGAATTAATCTAAGATTTAATAGATTTTAATTGATTTTAGGAGTTTCTAATTGTTTAAAAATAGTTTTAATTGGTTTTAAAATTTTGAAAAATAGTTTTTAGCTTAATTAGGATATTTTTAAGGTTTACAAACTATTAAATCTTGTTTAGGGCTTTTTAATATTTAAAATTGATTTTTAGGGCTTTAATTAGCATTAAAAAGTCATTATTAAATTAATTAAAAGGTTTTAGCAAGTTTGGATTTTTTGTAAACTCTTAGAATATTATTGTGGATTTTTAGTAATTTTTAGGAATTTTTAGGTTTAAATTTTAAATTTTGTACTTTTTACGACTTTACGTTTACGTCTTTTTCGTCGTAGTTTAATACGTTTTCGTCTTCGTCATTTTCTCTTCTTTTCTTCTTGTTAATAATCAAAAACAAAAATCAATCATTCATTACACAACGCACTAGCCTCCTCGAGAGAACGATCCCAATTAAGGGTCATAAGTGTTTACGGTTTTCCTAAATCACTCGTTAACGCTTACCACTATTTATTGCTCTTTTCCTAAAGGTGTAGTTTTACTCAACATCATTTTGGCGCCGCTGCCGGGGAGGCGTGTTGTGTTTTGATTGAACCATTGTTGTTTTCTATATTAGCCATAAAAGTATTTGTATTAATAGCACTCTATTAATACGTATTATCGTTTTTCGGTTTTTGTGTGAATATTATTACTATATTGTATACGTAGAACAATAAATACACAAGTACTCCAAATACGTGAGCAATCACAACCTTGATTCGGGATTTCATCACTCGATCATTGTATTCGAATCTCAAACCAAAGAAAAAAGGCAAAAATAGATAAATACTTTCGTGAAGCTTAATCTTGATAATACAAACTATAAGGTGGGTATAAGGTGGTTGTATTTCACAACCTAAAGGAAAAAGGCTCTTAAGTGCTTCGCGCCGCCTCGTTTCCTGCGCTTGCTTGTGCGTATTTGATTTTGAGAGTGAATCGAGGGTTTTGCCGCCCAAAGTATTATTACATATCATATATATTTTCTTGGTTTCTATTTGATTAAACCCTCTTGAACGATTTGGTGTTCCACCATCGTTCTAAAGTCATCGAAGGCGTTCACTCCACGTGATCGTTTTCATTCCTTGAGGCTTCGTTAATTAAGAGATTTGATTGAGGAGGAGATCTGTGGACTCATTGTCTACTTAATACATTCACCATTTTCCAAAAAGGTTAATACAATCAAAAACCAAAAAAATTGAAAAATTAAAAATACCAAAAAGAATCTTCTTTGCTCGTCTCCACGTTGTACGTGACGTTTATGCTCACTCGTAACAAAGCAAAACGTGCACGTAAACGCAAGAACAAAACTCCCACTCCAACTCATTCTAGTGAGGAGTCTCCTATTGACGAACCCATTGTACGAGAAGAACCAACCATGGCGAATCGAACTATGATGGAGTTACTTCAAGCACCCACCGAGGGTTATGGAGAAGCTATTGTGATTCCCGCAATCCTTGCGGAGAATTTTGAGGTGAAAACGGGTTTGTTGTCGATGATCCAAAGCAACAAATTCCATGGTGATGAGAAGGACAATCCTCACAACCATATCCGCCAATTTAATCGTCTTACCGCCACGTGCAAATTTAAGGATGTCTCGAATGACTCGATTAAGATGATGCTTTTTCCGTATTCCTTAGCGGGGCCCGCTAAAATTTGGTTAGAGAAAGAGCCACCCAATTCTATATTGACGTGGAAGGATCTCGTTTCGAAATTTGTGAACCAATTTTTTCCGCCCTCTAAGACTACGCATTTGAAAAATGAGATTTCTAAATTTTCACAAGAATCAAATGAAAGTTTTTCTACGGCTTGGAATAGGTTTAAGGAGATGTTACATGAATGTCCTCATCACGGTTTTTCCGATTTGCACCAAATCGACACGTTTTACAATGGACTTAACGATCATGAAAGAGATTATTTGAATGCCGCCGCGGGTGGTAATTTTTTGTGTAAAACGGTTGAAGAAGCTTTGGTCATAATCGAGAATAGGTCTAAGGTTTATAGCCCTCGTCACACACCGAGTGTTGCCAAAATGGGCTCGTCATCGTCTCGTTCCATTAATGCTTTACATGATGAGGCAAATGAAGAAAATCGGTTTTTCGATAGGTTTTCTACCCTTATGTCCCATTGGAAGGCTCAAGAAGCTTCCAACACCGCTTCGGTCAAAGCGGTTTCTAAGAGTTGTTTGTCGTGTGGGGGAGCTCATGATCTTTCCGAGTGCATTACCGCGGATGGTAACACTTCGAATGCTTCTGTAGCCACGGGAACTTACAACCAAATCGGTCAAGGTTCTCGTTCAAATCAAGCTCCACCTAATCAAAATGCTAATAATTATCGCAACAACAACCAAGGTGGAAATTACCAAGGAAATCAAAGGAATTATAACAAAGGTAATTACCAAAGTGGAAATGGGCAAATTTCTAATCAAAACCAAAACCGTGATTTTCAAAACAATGCCCAAGGTTTTCAAAACGATCACACCAAAAATCTTCAAGGAGAATTTTTGAATTATGCTAAGGCTAATGATGCTAAGTTTGACAATATGCAACGTGAAATGGTTAGCTTAAGATCCGAGTTGAAAAACGAGCTTAAAAACGAACTTGCTAATGAACTTAAAACTCATGCTAACAAAATGGAAGGAAATGTCACACGACTCCAACAAAATCAACAAAAAATGGAGCAAGGACAACATGAGATTAAGCAAGAGTTGTTAAAAGCGGATGCTAGGCAATCTAAGTTTGAAGACCGTATGGCTAAAATGTTTGAAGCTATCATGTGTAAGCCCTCTTCTTCGGGTGGTCTTCCTAGTAATACCATCGTGAACCCGAAAGGAGAATTGAAGGTTGTTACTACTCGTAGTGGTAAAACTTTCAAAGAACCCATTTCTCGTTCAAGTACTTCTATGGAGAAGGAAAAAGAGAAAGAACCCGAGGTTGTGGTTGAAAAGGAGCACATTCAAAGCCCACGAAGTACCGCTCAATCCACACCAACGGTTGAACCTACACCTATCATGGAACCCGAGATTCCAAGGCCGTTGCCTATGCATACTTTGCCCCAACCCACACCACCTTTACCCTACCCTTCAAGACGAGACAAGGAAAAGGCACAAGAACGAAATAATTATCAATTTTAACTCTTTATGAAAATGTTTCGTGACTTGCATTTCAATATAAGTTTTGCCGACGCCTTAGTCATGATGCCTCGATTTTGCGCGAACTTCAAAAGTATGTTGAATAACAAAGAGAAATTGCAAAAATCGTCTAGTTGTTCATCGGTTTTTCTAAGCCGCATACCTCAAAAAGTCGGTGATCCTGGAAAGTTTTTAATCCCATGTGCTATCCAAGACATGGAAGAATGCTACGCCTTGGCCGATCTTGGTGCTAGTATTAATTTGTTGCCTCTCGAGATTTTTAAATCGCTCAATCTTCCAAATCTCACTCCTTCAAGAATGTCAATCGAAATGGCCGATCATTCTACGATTCTAGCTTGTGGAGTTGCCGAGGACGTCTTTGTGAAAGTTGGGAAATTCTATTATCCCGTGGACTTCATTGTTGTTGATATTCCCATCGATCCTAAAGTTCCGTTAATTTTAGGTCGATCTTTTTTGGATACCTCGAGAGCACTTATCGATGTGCATGCAAGAAAAATCACTCTTCGTTTCAATGAGGAAGAACTCGTCATTAATGCAACCCAAAACTCCACTCTTTCTCATGTGTATTCTATCACATCTTTGTACAATGTCAATCCCATCAAAAGCATTTGCAAAAAGATTTCAAATAGAGTTTTAGGAGTTGTTGAGAAAAATGAAGTTCCGTCCCCTCCGCCGATGGAGGTTAAGAGTGTTAAGCCTATGATTCCAATCTCGAGTGATTCTTCGGATGATGAATACGTTGATCCCGATGGGGAGGTTTTCTTTGTTGACAAAAGATTTGAAAACTTGCCACCACCTAAACCAAAAAGATTTCAAAATGTGAGAATTTTTAGTGTGACTAACAATGCTTTAGATACACCAAATATTTTTGACATAATTAAATCGGGTTTTCACAAAGAGAATGTAAAAGATGAAAAAGGAAAAGATTTTGAATTTGATTTAAAAGATTTTTCTACAATTCTAACTCCGTCATCACCGCGTGTATTGAGTACTGCAAGCTCGTCTTCCCCTTTTGACGATGCTTTGTGTGGACTTAGTGTGGGGGAAGCCCCTTATGTTCCCGCCCCTTTCTCCACCGAGGACGAGATATTTGATCCTGGAATTGCTTATATAGGGAAATCTCGGTCTTCCACCGATGCAATAAATGGAAAATCTTTTCATTTGATTGGTGCGAGTCTACCTCGAGTAGCTCAATGTTATGACTTACCCATTGTCCCACCCTTCTATTTCTTCTCTCCTATTTTCTTCTACCCCTTTGGGGTTGTTTTAGTTTGTGTTGAAGAAGCGTTGTTTCGTCTTTCATCCGAAAACGAGGACGCTATCTTTGACCCCGGTATACGTTTATCGGATTTTTAAAGTACTCCACGTGCTTTTGGGCCTTGTTTATCATGTAAGCCCCACCAAAAATTGACCATACCATGATTATCCCTAAATGATCACATTTATGGGGATTCGAGTCGAGCTTTTGACTCGGTTATCAAAAACAAGGTGCCTCGTGGGGGAGACCCATGCTTATCCATGTACATATTTTTGCTTTCTAATTAGTTTAATGTGAGGGGATTTGTGCCCTTCCAACCTTTGTTCCGTGGTTGTTTGTGAATTGTGGTTTTTAGATTATCATCTTCACGATTGGAGCCTCTCGTGTTCGTTTTATGGGAGCACTCGATCGTTTGCTTTGAAGACTTTCCCAATATCCATATGATATATCCTTTTATGTTCTAACCTTAGGTTTATAGCACACTTCATAAACGGCTATTAATTTATTGGTTACACCCTTTTCATGCTAGATTAGGCATTCGACTACGTCTCTAGTATGGGGTGTTTGCACCCCTAGACTCGAAACATTGAGGACAATGTTTAACTTTAGTATGGGGGGGGGTGAATAGATACTTGCCTTGCCAAACCTTCATGCTTTCCAAAGTTTATCGTTTTGTTATCGTTTTGTTGCAAAATAAGGCTAAAAATGGCCAAATTTTAAAAAAAATTTCATGTTTTATAAGTGTTTGAAGACACGAATGTAGATTTTCCGATGGCGAGAATAAGAGTAATTTTTGACTCGACCGTGCGTGTTGAGCACTTAGCTTTGATTCCTTAACTACACATTAGGCTAAGTCTCTTAAATGAGGACGAGAAATGATAGAGTTAATTATAAGTTACTATGCTAAAAGTAGAGTACTCGTATTCTTTCAAAAACTCATGTGTTCTCGTTGTTTGCTTATTCTCCCTTCGCTTGTAAATGTTTTTTGCTTAATAAATATTGACTTAGCGGTTTAGTTAGGATTGTTGGGTTTCTAGTCTTTTCTAGTAGCTTCCGTGTAATTAAATTGGGAAGACATTAAGGTATCGCCAGCGTCACGGTTTTGAAGTATTGACACCCTAATAATCGAAAGCTTCACCCAATAATAAGATTTCAAGTGCTCACCTAAATCAAGCAAACAATTTGAAGCCCCACAAGGCCTAAAATCTATGCAAAATTGAAAGTGAATCAAGCCTTAATCTTCGAAGCTTTAAAGATCCAAAATTCGCTTTAGCGTGAGGATATACGTCTTTGGCTAATAAAACCACCGATGAGGCGGATAATAAAAGGCAAGGCAAGACCGAATTCATAATTAAAGCTTCATGGGAAGTTGAATAAAAGATGGAGGTAAACCAAAGATAATAAGGCCCTTCCGTTAGGGGGCGTATAAAAGTCTTGGTAATAAGTCTCATGTTCAAAACCGTTATAAAACCGTGTTTATCGATTCTTCTTGTCAACTTAATTTTTTAACATCGTTGTCTATTAGGAAGGGTTATTGATTTAATGGTCTTAGTTACACCGTTAGGACTCTACTTTTAGACCTAAATCTCTATTATCGCATAAGTCAATGATGTATCCTCGTGATCATTAAGACAAAATAAAATATAAGAGATACAACTTAGGAATAATGGGAGAATAAGTACGTGATTAGGGCATATGAGTAGTGTTAGCATTACTAACTTATAATGACAATGATCTCGTTGCACGCTTAGCATGGAATTAAGGTGAAAATCGAGGACGATGAAATTATTTCTAACGAAGCATTCACGTGTTCTTATTCTATGAACCTAACTGTCCCATTCTGCGATGAAAATCATACATTATGTCTAAAACGCAAGTAGTAGCAATAGTGTAGTGTAGCTAGTTATCATTCAATAAAGTGAATAAAATTAAATTTTGGAGATGCTTTGATACTTTATTTTAGCATTACGTGAGGGCACGGCAATGGTTTAGTACGGGGGAGTGATGAGACTGCTTTTATACATGGTCTCATCATCCAAATCGGGCTTAAAATGCATAAAATATCATCAAATATACCAAATATATGCTCGTGTTTGTTACTTGTGTATTTTTAGGTACGGATATTGAGGAATTGGCAAAAGATCACAAGAATCATTCAAAAACGAACACGGGAAACGAAGTCGCACAATGAACCGGGCCCAAGTTTGGAATTTTGCAAAATGACCCTTGAAGTTTGAAGAATTGGCAAGAATGGCCCCTCATCTTTGAAGAACTTGTCACAATTGACCTTCCAAATATCAAATGTACAAGAATGGTCCTTATTGTTTGAAGATATTACAAGACCAGTCCCTGAAATTTGAAGAATATACAAAAGAAACCCTTGGAAAAAGTTTTTAAAGGTTTTGTGCCAAAAATGACAACTTGGCAAAAGTTGTTATAAGTAAAACAAACGTTGATGGGCATTATTTACAAAGAGAAAGAAAATGGAAAGATTGGGGACCAAATCTGCCAAACTACCAAACCCATTCACCCAACCAGCACTTGCCACGTCACAATCCACCCAAATACCCATACCCTACCCATTATACACCCAAACCCACAACCCGGTTTTAGTTTATTAATTAGCCAGGGTCAAACGGTCAACCATTTTTCCCACCCAAACACACTTTTTAAACAAATCATTACCAAAAATGGATTAAACCTTTTCTTAATCACCCCTAGAAACCTAACTCACCATGATTAAATCAAACCCAAAACAAAGGGGTTTTACCCCAAATACTCTAGATGGGTAATTCACTTTACCCTCATCCTATCCCACTCAAAACCCCTTTCCCCAACACAACCATGTGAGCAGTAGGGACCTCCCCTGCTGCGTCACTTGAATTCCCAAACCCTAAACCCGACAATTTAAACGGTTGGATGTTTCTACTTGGTCCCCAAGGCTTAATAGACGACCCAGATCATTCCATCAAGCTGGCATCTTCACATGACACCAACAAGACTCACAAGATGCGATTTTTGACCAAGATTTCAGTCAAATTCCAAGGGCACTTTAGAGATTTCAGAAACTAGGGTTTTACCATCTAGATTATTCTATAGCTTAGTATATAAGGGTGTCGCATGTGAACCCTTACCTTTGTTCCAGTTTTAGCATTTTTCACTTGTAATTCCTTTTTTAAATTAATGAAGTTTGGTGTTTGTGAAAGACAAGTGTAGGGGTGCCTTTGTCCATCAAAGAACAACACCAAAAAGCACAAATCCAAGTCCTCTTGGATCCTACACTCACAAGTGGTGAACTCACACTTGTGTTTATCAGTAAACAAACCTTGTCTGGGCACGTTTTGCCTTTAATTTGATCCAATCTTGGTCACTTTAGGTTTGTGATTGTGTTTTTGTAGCTTACAAGTGTTACTGTTTAAGTGTTAAAAAAAGAAAAAAAAGAAATTTTTTGTAAAAACTTCACCCTGCCTGGACTCGAACACGTGACCCCTCGCTGGGGGAGTAAACGTGTTAACCAGTGATCTAGATGAGTTTTTACGTTAAGGTTTCATTTCATCACCTACTTAACCCCTTTTTGTTTTGAGCTTGTTTAAATAAGCCGTGACCTTTTGGCTTATTTGTGGCTTATTGGATAAGTGTTTTTAGCTTATTTGATTTTTCCTAGGGTTTAATTAGGTTTTAGGATTTTTCTGTTTAAAAACATTATTTTTCCTTTTATTTAATTATTTATTAGGATTATTTTTAGATTAAAATTTAGAAAGTAATTTAGAAATAGTAAACAGTAATAAAAAAATCCAAAAAAAAATAGTTTTTATACAATATTGTAATAGTTTTACACTTCTTGTTTAGGAAAACAAAAGAGCGTAAATGAGCGGTAAGTATCGAGTGATGACTTTAGGAAAAATCAACACTAATGACCCTTAATGGTGTGTAAGTTCGTTTCCCAAGGAGGTATATGTGTGTGAAAAACTTGCCAAATGTTTGTGATTAATGATTGGTTTAGAAGGGTATTAGATGAGAAAATGACGAAGTCGTAAAACTAAAAAATAACTAAAAATCACTATTAGAAAGTTAAAACGTAGAGACTAAAAAAATCACCAAAATTAAAATAAATTCTAAAAATTACCAAAAATTCACCAAAAATCAAAAATAATAAACTAAGAGTTTACCAATTATCAAAACTTTTTCAAACCTTTTAAATAATTAAATATTCAATTTTTAAATGCTAATTAAAGCCCTAAAAATCAAATAAATTATCAAAAAGCCCAAATAAAGAATTTTCAATTGATAAACCTCTAAAATGACCTAAAAAGATTAAAAACTATTTTTAGAAATTTTAAAACTAATAAAAAATATTTAAAATGATTTAAAAACTATTAAAACTTAAAATAATTATAAAAATTAATCTAAAAGTGATAAAACTATTCTAATAGTTGCTAAATTCCTATTTTAATGTATTTAACCTAAGAAAAATGTAAAAAAGTTGGAAAAAGTGAAATTTTAAAAATAATAATAAAATAATATTAAAAATCCAAAAATTATAAAAAATTCTAAAAACTTGCAAACTAGTTTATTTTAACCTAAATAATCAGAAAATGAAAGTGAAATTACCAAAATACCCCTAATGGGCCCTCAAATGGGCCAAATCCAAAAACAGTCAACCTAAATGGGCTTTTGGGCCCAAAAAGTCAAACTTGGCCCAATTGACTTGGAAAAGCCCTATCTGACTTAAAATTTAATTCTAAGAACAAAACTCTAAAGGCCCAAAAGCTGAAAATGTGCTTATCACAGCTTATTGAACACAAAGCTTATTCTTATTGGGCTTTTCAGCCCATTAAGCCATAAGCTAATGCCATAAGCTCTAATTTGACACACAACCCTCTTTTTGGATGCTTAAGAGATCTGTCAAAAGAAATTTTCAATAAGCTCACTCAATAAGCCAGAAAATAGAAAAGCAAAATTCCACAAAACGACAAAATAGTCGTTTTTGAGAAATACTCAACCTCAGAAGTTGATTCAACTTGCAAAAGCTTACAAATAGCTTAACTAAGAATAAACAATCAAGAAAATCACAAAAAGCCAAGTAGAATAAGCTGTAGGAGCAAATAAGCTGGCTGAAAAAGCCAAATAAGCTAGTTTTCTAGCAAAAGCTTAACCAAAAGACTTGTAAACTTCCAGACTTGATATTAAGCTGAGAAAAATGATTTCTATTACAAAAACTAAGTTGTTGCATGTACCAATAAGCAAAACAGATTCAAATAAGCTGAAAACCAAGTTTGACCAAAAGTCAAACGCTGATAAGTTGAAATCAAACGCTGACAGGAGCAAAGTAGGCGTTGACAGACTTAATGAAGTGTAAAGACTTGTTTTTCACCCTGCTGGTCAAGGTTTGAGTGCAAACCTTGTGAATCAAGGCTTACCAGTTGGGTAAACTTGATGTATTTTGGCACAAATAAGCCAATAAGCCAGTGGGCTTATAAGCTATGAACAAAGCAATCCAAATAGCCAAATATCCTCACAAGCAGCAAACAAATAAGATCCAAGCAACAAAACAACAATCCTAATGCTAGAAATCACAATGCAACACCAAATGAGGTGGTCACTTTGCTGATGCAAATGACCACTTCAGCGGACTTTGATAAGCTATAAAAACCTCAATAAGCCACCAAATTCAACGAGCAGATAACCAATAGATAGCTTATCACCCAAACTATTCCCAAACCAAATTTCAGACCTTAAATCCAACTAACAAAGAAGTTATTGGATCTGATGTGTTTGACCAAATTCAAACCAATTTTATCAGATTTTTTGCAAAACTTAAAATCCCTTTTTCAAACTTTCAGAAAGTGAACCAATGGCAAAAACTTGTGTATTAGGACTTGTTTAGACCTCCCAAAACCTAAGAACCAAGGGCACAAGGCCACAAGGCCTTGATAGCCAGTAATCCCAAACAACCCTTAATCAAGCACTTAACAAACAAACTTCTGATTTTAACACACAACCTGTTGATTTTAATGATCAAAAATCTAAACTAGGTGACAACTAACAGAAACCAACCAATAAACACAAAGCACAAACACAAGAACACCAAATCATAAACCAAAGTACAAAATAAGCAGAAACATGAAATTTTTAGGGGAATCTTAACAAGAGCTTATACCTGCCTTCCACAACATCCTAGGAAGGCCAGCAATGCTCCTTGGACATTGTTCAACAACTAGAACAAGACCAAGGTACTTCAATAAAGGTGATGCAACACTGCCTTGGTTGATGGTTCAAAGTAGAACCTCAAGGACTTGATGTCTTCAACACAAGCAGCAAACAACTCAACCAAGGGCTCTAATCCCTTCACAAGCTTGGTGTCAACAAGCTTGTAAGAGCTTATAGCTAATGGTCAAGGGTTAGTACATAAAATAACCAAAACAGAACCTAGGATTTCAAGGTTTTCAAACCTTAAAAATCTTATGAAACAAGACGTGCCTTAACCACAAGATTAAGGTAGGCCTTCACAATCAAATGGAACTCAGAATTAGGCTACTCAAACACCAAACTTTTAACTAAATCAAAAAGAGATTTCAAATTTCAGAAATTCAAATTTTATTTAACTTAAAAAGGAATTACAAAGATTAATAGCCTAAAACTGGAACAAAAGCTCTCTCACATGTTGAGGAGTCTTTATATAGGCAAATGCTAAGGCTACACTGTTCACAAACCCTAGATGTGAAATTCCCTAAATGCCCTAAGTCCTTGAGTACGTTTGTTGTTGTTGAGCTGTCCAAAATGATCCTACACGTTCATTTTAGCTTTGTGATCAAGCAAAGGCTCTCAGCTGTTGATCTTGACACGTGGCTAAGCTTGGAGGCCAAGTTGAAATCTGATTGGTGGAAAGGGAATTGGGGTGGGGTCCATAGTGAGTGGAGATGAGGGTTTTGTGTGTGGGATAGGTTCCTGCATGTGTGAATCAAACGTGTGCCTGGGTAATTTCATTTTACCCTTTGTTTTAAGTTGTGTAAAATATGGGCTGTAAAGGTGAATAGTACTTGTGTTTGATCCGGTTTTGGTGGAGTGGAGTTGTTTGGCGCGTGTTTGTGTGTTTAAATGTTTTAGTATGCACACATTCAGCCCTTGTCCTTCCTTTCTTTTGTCACTTGGATGCAAACTTCTATCAGCGCCCATTTTACATGTATCAACGTTTCACCTTTTGTCATTTTTGGCACAAGCTTTACAAAAAGTGTTTCAAGGGTTATATTTGACATTTTTGAATATTGCAAGGGCTGATTTTGGACATTGTTGATCTTCAAAGGTCTTCAATGTATCTTAATCTTCATGAGAGACCATTATTGGCAGTTTGGATTTGTTGAGGGACTAATCTTGCCATTTCTTCAAAGTTGAAGGACCTTTTGTGTAATTTTGACAAACTTAAGGGACCAAACTTGTAATTATTAATATACAAGGGTTTTAATTGTCATTTGTTCAATAAATGAGGATCAATCTTGTTTGTCTTCAAGTCTTCAAGGTATTTTGTTGAGAATTCCATAATTAAGGCCCGGTTCTTTGTACGGCTTCGTTTCTCGTGTCCGTTTTTCCTTGTAACTTGTGATCTTTTGTCTTTTTCACGATGTCCATACCTAAAATACACAAGTAAACAAACACAAGCATATATATGGTATTTTATGACATTTTTATGCATTTAAAGCCCGAAAAGAACGATGAGATCATGTATAAATGCCATCTCATCACTCCCCCATACTAAGCCATTGCCGTGCCCTCACGCAATGCTAGAATAAAGTATCTAAGCATCACCAAAGTTCAATTTTATTAACCTTTATTGAAGAGTAAAAGACTTGCAACAAACTACGAAGATGTGTAAAGACATAATGTATGATTTTCATCACAAAAAGTGACTTTTAGGGTCAAAGAATAGAAACAAGCTAATGTCCCTTAGAGTAAACTTCGTCATCCTTGATTGTCATACATTCCATGCTAAGTGTAAAAACAAGATCATTGTTGGTACAAGTCACAATGCTAACACTTCTCATACGTCCAAATTGTGTAATACTTTTTCTCCCCGCAATCCTAGTTATTATAAAAGGAAATGGGTTACTAGCATTTTTTATCTATTTGTCATGGATCACAAGTGATACATATTGACTTATTTGAGTAGTTATTAGTCCGAAAGCAAAGTAGCACGATTTGATCGATAGTTAGCCGAAGGACAAAATCTTTTAAAACGGCTTCTCGTGTATCTCCTTAAGTTCATATCTTGGCATAACTCGTTTCACGATTTGAGACCTTTCTCGGACCGATATTTGGCATGTACTTCATACTTCAAATCTTGGGAAGACGTTCTTGAAATTATGGTCTTCTCTTCATATATTTGGAATTTCTTCACTTGACGTTTTTGAGAGATTCTTCATATAGGACCATGACTTCATCATTTTTCTTCAATCTTTACTTTGGATTTTGATATACAACGATCCGCCTCCTTTTCGGACTTGGATATATTTATCCTCATACCTTGTTAGGGTCTTTTTGGATAGACTTTCTCCATTCTTTAGGGGAGTAATAGCTTCTCGTCGTGTGTCTCGATCCTTCATATTGATTTAGGAATAATGATACTTCACATCATCTTTGGATCTTTAGCAAAAATAGAGCTCCTCATGCCTTGTTAGGGCCTTTTTGGATAATCGCCAATCTTCGCGTCTCGCTTCAATAAGTTATGCCTTGGCTATGAACTCTATTCAACCCCGAGCAACTTTTAAACGATCTTGCGCTAGAGGCTAAGTAACCTTTCAAATCGTACGACCTTACTTATTGCAATTATGATTTATTCCTAATGCATTGATCTTATGCAGCGGCGCCAAAATGATGTTGAGTAAAACTACACCTTTAGGAAAAGAGCAATAAATAGTGGTAAGCGTTAACGAGTGATTTAGGAAAACCGTAAACACTTATGACCCTTAATTGGGATCGTTCTCTCGAGGAGGCTAGTGCGTTGTGTAATGAATGATTGATTTTTGTTTTTGATTATTAACAAGAAGAAAAGAAGAGAAAATGACGAAGACGAAAACGTATTAAACTACGACGAAAAAGACGTAAACGTAAAGTCGTAAAAAGTACAAAATTTAAAATTTTAACCTAAAAATTCCTAAAAATTACTAAAAATCCACAATAATATTCTAAGAGTTTACAAAAAATCTAAACTTGCTAAAACCTTTTAATTAATTTAATAATGACTTTTTAATGCTAATTAAAGCCCTAAAAATCACTTTTAAATATTAAAAAGCCCTAAACAAGATTTAATAGTTTGTAAACCTTAAAAATATCCTAATTAAGCTAAAAACTATTTTTCAAAATTTTAAAGCCAATTAAAACTATTTTTAAACAATTAGAAACTCCTAAAATCAATTAAAATCTATTAAATCTTAGATTAATTCTAAAAATTAATTGAGAAGCCTAAAATTTAATTGGAAAGTGAAAAAGTTCCTATTTTAATGTCTAGAATATAGGAAAAATGAAAAAAAGTTAAAAATAAAACTTTGAATTTTTATGAATAAAATAATATTAAAATAATCAAAAAAATAAAAAGTTCAAAAATAAATTCTAAAAAATTCTCAAAAATCCTAAATATTCTAACTAAGAAGAAATTGTAAATTAAAGTTCCTAAAACCTCTTAATTAATTTTATATTAATTTTTAAAATTTAATAAAAAACCTAAAATCAAATAAAATTAAAAATTAAAGTTTTTGAAAACTTTATGATATGTAAACCTCAAAAATATAAATTAAAACTTAAAAACTATTTTTTTGGATTTTTTTATTACTGTTTACTATTTTTAAATTACTTTCTAAATTTTAATCTAAAAATAATCCTAATAAATAATTAAATAAAAGGAAAAATAATGTTTTTAAACAGAAAAATCCTAAAACCTAATTAAACCCTAGGAAAAATCAAATAAGCTAAAAACACTTATCCAATAAGCCACAAATAAGCCAAAAGGTCACGGCTTATTTAAACAAGCTCAAAACAAAAAGGGGTTAAGTAGGTGACGAAATGAAACCTTAACGTAAAAACTCATCTAGATCACTGGTTAACACGTTTACTCCCCCAGCGAGGGGTCGCGTGTTCGAGTCCAGGCAGGGTGAAGTTTTTACAAAAAATTTCTTTTTTTTTTCTTTTTTTAACACTTAAACAGTAACACTTGTAAGCTACAAAAACACAATCACAAACCTAAAGTGACCAAGATTGGATCAAATTAAAGGCAAAACGTGCCCAGACAAGGTTTGTTTACTGATAAACACAAGTGTGAGTTCACCACTTGTGAGTGTAGGATCCATGAGGACTTGGATTTGTGCTTTTTGGTGTTGTTCTTTGATGGACAAAGGCACCCCTACACTCTTTGGAGTGTAGGGAGTCAAATGCAAGCAGAAAACAATCAAGCCACTTAGCAAAAATTTCACAAAAATGCACACAAAGGCATATGTAAGTTGCTGAAGTAAAATACTAGGTCTAGTGGGTGTTTGCTTGATCTACAAGCACAATATTGAACTTCTAAGGCCTATATCTTGCATACACACTCACCACATAACATACAAACAATCTTCAGTCCTAGAATACCCTATAGTCTAGCAGATTTCAAAATCCAAGCACCAAAATCATCAAAACTGAGCAGAAAAATGTTCATACAGTTTTTATGCTATGCTTCACTTTTTTTTAACTCCCAACTAGCTCAAACTTGTACCAAACTGCACCAAAACTAGCATGCAATCCTACTTTACCCTAATGAATGATTCTAACAAGTTTTAAAACCAAAAATCCAACAATTTACTTAGCTATTATGCTAATCCAAACACCCCTTTAAAAGCAGTTAACCAAGATTTTTCAAACCATCTTGAATCAAAATACTACCAAATTGATTTCTTAAGCATCTAACATGCATACAAGTACCTAACAACTGAAATCAAATAGCTTAAACAAACAATCACCACCTAGCATGCAAATTCACATAAACTACAATTTTTTAAGTAGAAAAATTATAACAAGGATTTACCTTGTTGGTCTTACATCCAAGACCAACTAAGGCTGATTTAGCCCTCTCCAATACACTCGGGTGTATGCAGAACTTAATCAACAATAAATCAATAACCTGCTAAGAAGAAAAGAAGAAAAACAAGAACAATACAATATATTCTGTTTATAACTTTTTTCTTAAAAACTTTTTTCACAAACTTTCAAAACTTTTAACACACGTTTTAAAAACTCTTACAAGTCATAAACCAAAGTGTGCTATTCCACTTTCACTTCACAACACCTTTTGATTTCTGAAACTTATACAAATCTGTCCAAACCTTTTTATGAAACCTTTTGAAAATCAAACACTCAAAGTGTTTCTTAATTTTTAAATGGAACTCAGAATTAGCTATCAATCACAACACACAAACTTTTTAAACTTAATAAAAGGAATTACACTTGTCTTTCACAAACACCAAACTTCATTAATTTAAAAAAGGAATTACAAGTGAAAAATGCTAAAACTGGAACAAAAGCTCTCTCACATGTTGAGGAGTCTTTATATAGGCAAATGCTAAGGCTACACTGTTCACAAACCCTAGATGTGAAATTCCCTAAATGCCCTAAGTCCTTGAGTACGTTTGTTGTTGTTGAGCTGTCCAAAATGATCCTACACGTTCATTTTAGCTTTGTGATCAAGCAAAGGCTCTCAGCTGTTGATCTTGATACGTGGCTAAGCTTGGAGGCCAAGTTGAAATCTGATTGGTTGAAAGGGAATTGGGGTGGGGTCCATAGTGAGTGGAGATGAGGGTTTTGTGTGTGGGATAGGTTCCTGCATGTGTGAATCAAACGTGTGCCTGGGTAATTTCATTTTACCCTTTGTTTTAAGTTGTGTAAAATCTGGGCTGTAAAGGTGAATAGTACTTGTGTTTGATCCGGTTTTGGTGGAGTGGAGTTGTTTGGCGCGTGTTTGTGTGTTTAAATGTTTCAGTATGCACACATTCAGCCCTTGTCCTTCCTTTCTTTTGTCACTTGGATGCAAACTTCTATCAGCGCCCATTTTACATGTATCAACGTTTCACCTTTTGTCATTTTTGGCACAAGCTTTACAAAAAGTGTTTCAAGGGTTATATTTGACATTTTTGAATATTGCAAGGGCTGATTTTGGACATTGTTGATCTTCAAAGGTCTTCAATGTATCTTAATCTTCATGAGAGACCATTATTGGCAGTTTGGATTTGTTGAGGGACTAATCTTGCAATTTCTTCAAAGTTGAAGGACCTTTTGTGTAATTTTGACAAACTTAAGGGACCAAACTTGTAATTATTAATATACAAGGGTTTTAAGTGTCATTTCTTCAATAAATGAGGATCAATCTTGTTTGTCTTCAAGTCTTCAAGGTATTTTGTTGAGAATTCCATAATTAAGGCCCGGTTCTTTGTACGGCTTCGTTTCTCGTGTCCGTTTTTCCTTGTAACTTGTGATCTTTTGTCTTTTTCACGATGTCCATACCTAAAATACACAATTAAACAAACACAAGCATATATATGGTATTTTATGACATTTTTATGCATTTAAAGCCCGAAAAGAACGATGAGATCATGTATAAATGCCATCTCATCACTCCCCCATACTAAGCCATTGCCGTGCCCTCACGCAATGCTAGAATAAAGTATCTAAGCATCACCAAAGTTCAATTTTATTAACCTTTATTGAAGATTAAAAGACTTGCAACAAACTACGAAGATGTGTAAAGACATAATGTATGATTTTCATCACAAAAAGTGACTTTTAGGGTCAAAGAATAGAAACAAGCTAATGTCCCTTAGAGTAAACTTCGTCATCCTTGATTGTCATACATTCCATGCTAAGTGCAAAAACAAGATCATTGTTGGTACAAGTCACAATGCTAACACTTCTCATACGTCCAAATTGTGTAATACTTTTTCTCCCCGCAATCCTAGTTATTATAAAAGGAAATGGGTTACTAGCATTTTTTATCTATTTGTCATGGATCACAAGTGATACATATTGACTTATTTGAGTAGTTATTAGTCCGAAAGCAAAGTAGCACGATTTGATCGATAGTTAGCCGAAGGACAAAATCTTTTAAAACGGCTTCTCGTGTATCTCCTTAAGTTCATATCTTGGCATAACTCGTTTCACGATTTGAGACCTTCTCGGACCGATATTTGGCATGTACTTCATACTTCAAATCTTGGGAAGACGTTCTTGAAATTATGGTCTTCTCTTCATATATTTGGAATTTCTTCACTTGATGTTTTTGAGAGATTCTTCATATAGGACCATGACTTCATCATTTTTCTTCAATCTTTACTTTGGATTTTGATATACAACGATCCGCCTCCTTTTCGGACTTGGATATATTTATCCTCATACCTTGTTAGGGTCTTTTTGGATAGACTTTCTCCATTCTTTAGGGGAGTAATAGCTTCTCGTCGTGTGTCTCGATCCTTCATATTGATTTAGGAATAATGATACTTCACATCATCTTTGGATCTTTAGCAAAAATAGATCTCCTCATGCCTTGTTAGGGCCTTTTTGGATAATAGCCAATCTTCGCGTCCCGCTTCAATAAGTTATGCCTTGGCTATGAACTCTATTCAACCCCGAGCAACTTTTAAACGATCTTGCGCTAGAGGCTAAGTAACCTTTCAAATCGTACGACCTTACTTATTGCAATTATGATTTATTCCTAATGCATTGATCTTATGGGAAGAAAAAGCCACAATTAAAAACATATGAATTTTTGAAAGAACACATTCATGTTCTACGTTTAGCATGATCACTTGTCTAACTCTATCATTTCTCGTTCTTCACTATATAAAGACCTCTAATTAAAGAGACTCGTGAATACTTAGCCATGCAAGTCAAAATTAAGCCAAATTTGGATTAGCTTTCATTAAGACTATATCAAATCAAAGTTTTGGGTTTTCAAGCCACCTATAGGATCTTGCACTTTCTTGGACTTTTTCAAGTTTAGAGAATGCGTTTTATAGTTCCCTTGATAAGTGACTTTCTAGAATCAATTATAGGAACTTGAGAAAAGTTCTTGTTCTTAACCCGAATGAATTAAGACTTTCGTGTTTTAAAGCTCCCTATATAAAAGTCTAGCAAAACTTGAATTGAGCGGGTTAAGGAATGTAAATGGCTCCAAATGCCCATCAAGTCAAAAATTAACTCTTATTCTACCCAACGGAAAATATACATTCGTGCCTTAAAAACACTTATGAAAACTAAGAGAAATTTTAAAATTTGGCCATTTATAGCCTTATTAGCAAAACAAAACATTGAAAATTGGAAAGCGTGAGGGCGTAGCAAAGCAAGTACCTATTCACCCACCCATACTAAAAGTAAACATTGTCCTCAATGTTTCGAGTCTAAAGGTGGAGCACCCCCATACTAGAGATGAAGAGTCGAATGCTTAGGATCTAGCATGGAAAGGGTGATCAACAATATATCTAAAGCCGTTTATTAAGTATGCTAAAAGATAATTGTTAGAACAATAAAGGATATGTCATGGAATCGTGAAAAACTTCTTCAAACGAACGATGGAGGCTCACGTAAACGAACACGAGAGTCTTCAATCGTAGACGATGATGATGATCTAGATAACACAATCACAAACAACCACGAGGCAACGAGTTGAAAGGGTACAAGTCCCCTTATTAGTGAATAGTGAGCATAAAAGATAAGCATGGGATCTCCCCCACGAGGCACCTCGTTTTTGATTACCGAGTCATGAGCTCGACTCGATCCCCTCAAAATGTGAACATTTAGGGAAAACCTTGGTGTGGTCAATTTTTGATGGGGCTTACATGATAAACAAGGCCCAAAAAGCAACCGGTATTAAGGACTAAGTCCTCAAATGATGCAAAATACCGGGGTCGAAGATGGCGTTCTCGTTTTCTTTGGAAAAACAAATCAACGCCACTTCAACATGTGCCATAAACTCAAAGAGTTTGAAGAAAAGAGATGAGAAGTAGAAGGGTGAGACAATTGGTAAGACAAACTTTTGAGCTACTCGAGGTAGACTCGCACCAAGCAAATAGAAATATTTTCCATTTATTGCATCGGTGGAAGACCGAGATTTCCCTTTACATGAAATTCCGGGATCGAAGATCTCGTCCTCGGTGGACAAGGATGAGGGAACATAACGGGCTTCCCCCATACTAGAACCACACAAAGCATCGTCAAAAGGAGTAGACGAGCTTGTAGCACTCAAGACACGTGGTGATGACGGAGTTAGATTTGTAGAACAATCAATTAAATCACATTTAAAATCTTTTCCTTTTTTATCTTTTGAACTCTCTCTATGAAAACCCTTTTTGATTATGTCGAAAATATTTGGTGTTTCTAAGACGATGTTAGTCACACTAAAAATTCTCACATTTTGAAACCGTTTTGGTTTTGGTGGTGGCAAGTTCTCAAAACGTTTATCGACGAAGAAAACCTCCCCATCGGGGTCTACATATTCATCATCCGAAAGATCTTCCGTAGAAACCGGCAACTTATCAACACTTTTCAAGAATGAATGTTCGAGGTGAGGCGAAGGATTTTTCGATTCAAGTATTGACGGTTTCTTCTTTGTAGGCTTTACACTCATAACCTCCACCGGTGGAGGAAATGGTAAATTGTTTTTGGCGACATTTCCTAAAACTCTTGGTGAAAATTCTTTGCAAACGACATTGGTTGAATCACCATGGTTTAAAGGTGCAATAGAATAGACATGAGAAAGATTGGAGTTTTGTGTTGCATTGATGACAAGTTCTTCTTCATTGAAACGAAGGGTGATTTTTCGAGCATGAACATCGATAAGTGCTCTTGATGTATCCAGAAATGAACGACCCAAAATGAGAGGAACTTTTCGATCGATAGGAATGTCTACAATGATAAAGTCAACGGGATAGTAAAACTTTCCGACTTTAACGAAAACGTCCTCGGCTACTCCACATGCTAAAATCGTAGAATGATCGGCCATCTCGATAGACATGTTCGAAGGAGTAAGAGCCGGAAGCGAAAGTGATTTGAAAATCTCGAGAGGCATTAAATTAATACTAGCGCCAAGATCGGCCAAGGCGTAGCATTCCTCCATATCTTGAATTGCACACGGAATCAAAAATTTACCGGGATCACCGACTTTTTGTGGTATGCGGCTTAGAAAAACCGATGAACAACTAGACGATTGTTGCAACTTCTCTTTGTTGTTAAGCATACTTTTGAAGTTTGCGGCGAATCGAGGCATCATGATAAGAGCGTCGGCAAAACTTATGTTAAAATGCATATCACGAAACATTTTCATAAATAGCTCAAATTGATAATTGTTTCATTCTTGTGCCTTCTCTTTGTTACGTCTTGAAGGGTAGGGTAAAGGTGGTGTGGGTTGGTCATTAGGCAACGGCCTTGGAAACTCGGGTTCCATAATTGGTATTGGTTCAACCGTAGGTGTGGTTTGAGCGGTACTTCGTGGGATTGTAATGTGCTCCTTTTCGACCATCACCTCGGGTTCTTTCTCGATTTCCTTCTCCTTAGAAGTACTTGTACGAGAGATTGGTTCCTTGAAAGTTTTACCACTTCGTGTAGCAACAACCTTCAATTCTCCCCTCGGGTTGTTAATGGTATCACTAGGAAGACCACCCGAAGAAGAGGGTTTACACATGATAGCTTCAAACATCTTAGCCATTCGATCCTCAAATTTTGATTGCCTAGCATCCGCTTTTAATAATTCTTGCTTAATCTCATGTTGTCCTAATTCCATCTTTTGTTGGTTTTGTTGAAGACGTTGGACATTTCCTTCCATTTTGTTTGCATGAGTTTTAAGTTCATTAGCAAGTTCATTTTTAAGCTCGTTTTTCAACTCGGACCTTAAGCTAATCATCTCACGTTGCATGTTATCAAATTTAGCATCATTTGCTTTTGCATAATCCAAAAATTCTCCTTGCAAATTTTTAGTGTGAGCATTTTGAAAACCTTGTGTAGTGTTTTGAAAATCACGGGTTTGATTTTGATTAGAGATTTGTCCATTCCCACTTTGATAATTCCCTTTGTTGTAATTGCGTGTATTGCCTTGGTAATTACCTTGGTTGTTGTTTCGATAATTGTTAACATTTTGGTTTGGTGGAGCTTGATTTTGGCGGGAACCTTTGCCATTTTGGTTGTAAGTTCCCGTTGCTACATAAGCACTCGAAGTGTTACCATCCGCGGTAATGCACTCGGAAAGATCATGAGCTCCCCCACAAGATAAACAACTCTTAGCAACTGCTTTAACCGAAGCGGAATTGGAAGCTTCTTGAGCCTTCCAATGGGACATAAGATTAGCAAATCTATCAAAAAACCGATTTTCCTCATTAGCTTCATCATGTAAGGCGTTAATGCTACGAGACGATTGTGACGAAGATGACGAACCCATATTGGCAACACTCGGTGTGTTACGAGGGTTATAAACCTTAGATCTATTTTCAATGATTTGTAAAGCCTCATTTGTCGTCTTGCACAAAAAATTACAACCCACGGCGGCATTCAAATAATCTCGTTCATGATCATTAAGCCCATTATAAAAAGTATCCACTTGATGTAATTCCGTAAAATCATGGTGTGGACATTCATGTAACATCTCTTTAAATCGTTCCCATGCCATTGAAAAACTTTCATTATTCCTTTGCACAAATCGTGAAATCTCATTTTTTAAGTGTGTTGTTTTAGATGGTGGAAAAAACTTGTTCACAAACTTAGAAACGAGATCGGCCCATGTCAAAATCGAATTTGGCGGTTCTTTCTCGAGCCAAATTTTTGCGGGTCCATCCAACGAGTATGGAAACAACATCATCTTAATGGCGTCATGTGGAACATCCTTAAATTTGCTAGTGGCGGTGAGACGGTTGAAATTCCTAATGTGGTAATGCGGGTTGTCTTTCTCGTGACCTCTAAACTTATTTGCTTGCAACATTGACATTAAACCCGTCTTAATCTCGAAATTCTCCGCAAGGATAGCGGGAATCACAATAGCTTCTCCAAAACCCTCGGTGGGTGCTTGTAGCAACTCCATCATAGTACGATTAGCCATGACGACTTCTTGTTCTACAATAGGTTCAACAATTGGAGGTTCTTCAACAATCAACGTCTCTTGATTGGCTTGATTTTGAAGTCGTTTACGAGCTCGTTTTGCTTGATTACGAGTGATCATAAACTTCACGAAGAATGGGAGGTGAGCAAAGAAGATTCTTTTTGGGTGTTTTGTGAATTTTCAATTTTTGTGTGTTTTTGATGATATTTAATTTTTTTGGATTTTGGTGTATCTTCGTAGACAACAATCTACAAAATCTCTCCTCGAATCAAACTCTTGATTAAAGAAGCCTCAAAGGAATGAAAACGATCACGTGGAGTGAACGCCTTCGAATGACTTTAGAACTTTGGTGAAAACCAAATTGTTCAAGAGGTTTTAATCACAAAGAAAACCAAGCAAATATTTTATACGTAATAATACTTTGGGCGGCAAAACCCTCGATTAGCCTTCAATATCAAAATACTCACAAGCAAGCGGGGAAACGAGGCGACGCGAAGCACTTAATAGCCTTTTTCCTTAGGGTATATTTTATAATACCCGCCTTATACCCACCTTATAGTTTGTATTTTTCAAAATCGAGCTTCACGAAAGTATTTATCTATTTTTGCCTTTTCTTTTTGTTTGAGATTCGAATACAATAATTGAGTGATGAAATCCCAATTAAGGTTGTGTTTTCACACTTTTGGAGATATTGTAAATTTATTGTGATACTTAATACAATATAGTAATAATATTTGTACAAGAAAAACCAAGAAAACCGATAATACGTATTAGTAGAGTTCTACTAATACAAATACTATTTGGTTAATATTAGAAACAAAAATGCAACTTAATCACGACACAACTCCCCAGCAGCGGCGCCAAAGTGATTGTAATAGTTTTACACTTCTTGTTTAGGAAAACAAAAGAGCGTAAATGAGCGGTAAGTATCGAGTGATGACTTTAGGAAAAATCAACACTAATGACCCTTAATGGTGTGTAAGTTCGTTTCCCAAGGAGGTATATGTGTGTGAAAAACTTGCCAAATGTTTGTGATTAATGATTGGTTTAGAAGGGGATTAGATGAGAAAATCACGAAGTCGTAAAACTAAAAAAATAACTAAAAATCACTATTAGAAAGTTAAAACGTAGAGACTAAAAAAATCACCAAAATTAAAATAAATTCTAAAAATTACCAAAAATTCACCAAAAATCAAAAATAATAAACTAAGAGTTTACCAATTATCAAAACTTTTTCAAACCTTTTAAATAATTAAATATTCAATTTTTAAATGCTAATTAAAGCCCTAAAAATCAAATAAATTATCAAAAAGCCCAAATAAAGAATTTTCAATTGATAAACCTCTAAAATGACCTAAAAAGATTAAAAACTATTTTTAGAAATTTTAAAACTAATAAAAACTATTTAAAGTGATTTAAAAACTATTAAAACTTAAAATAATTATAAAAATTAATCTAAAAGTGATAAAACTATTCTAAAAGTTGCTAAATTCCTATTTTAATGTATTTAACCTAAGAAAAATGTAAAAAAGTTGGAAAAAGTGAAATTTTAAAAATAATAATAAAATAATATTAAAAATCCAAAAATTATAAAAAATTCTAAAAACTTGCAAACTAGTTTATTTTAACCTAAATAATCAGAAAATGAAAGTGAAATTACCAAAATACCCCTAATGGGCCCTCAAATGGGCCAAATCCAAAAACAGTCAACCTAAATGGGCTTTTGGGCCCAAAAAGTCAAACTTGGCCTAATTGACTTGGAAAAGCCCTATCTGACTTAAAATTTAATTCTAAGAACAAAACTCTAAAGGCCCAAAAGCTGAAAATGTGCTTATCACAGCTTATTGAACACAAAGCTTATTCTTATTGGGCTTTTCAGCCCATTAAGCCATAAGCTAATGCCATAAGCTCTAATTTGACACACAACCCTCTTTTTGGATGCTTAAGAGATCTGTCAAAAGAAATTTTCAATAAGCTCACTCAATAAGCCAGAAAATAGAAAAGCAAAATTCCACAAAACGACAAAATAGTCGTTTTTGAGAAATACTCAACCTCGGAAGCTGATTCAACTTGCAAAAGCTTACAAATAGCTTAACTAAGAATAAACAATCAAGAAAATCACAAAAAGCCAAGTAGAATAAGCTGTAGGAGCAAATAAGCTGGCTGAAAAAGCCAAATAAGCTAGTTTTCTAGCAAAAGCTTAACCAAAAGACTTGTAAACATCCAGACTTGATATTAAGCTGAGAAAAATGATTTCTATTACAAAAACTAAGTTGTTTCATGTACCAATAAGCAAAACAGATTCAAATAAGCTGAAAACCAAGTTTGACCAAAAGTCAAACGCTGATAAGTTGAAATCAAACGCTGACAGGAACAAAGTAGGCGTTGACAGACTTAATGAAGTGTAAAGACTTGTTTTTCACCCTGCTGGTCAAGGTTTGAGTGCAAACCTTGTGAATCAAGGCTTACCAGTTGGGTAAACTTGATGTATTTTGGCACATATAAGCCAATAAGCCAGTGGGCTTATAAGCTATGAACAAAGCAATCCAAATAGCCAAATATCCTCACAAGCAGCAAACAAATAAGATCCAAGCAACAAAACAACAATCCTAATGCTAGAAATCACAATGCAACACCAAATGAGGTGGTCACTTTGCTGATGCAAATGACCACTTCAGCAGACTTTGATAAGCTATAAAAACCTCAATAAGCCACCAAATTCAACGAGCAGATAACCAATAGATAGCTTATCACCCAAACTATTCCCAAACCAAATTTCAAACCTTAAATCCAACTAACAAAGAAGTTATTGGATCTGATGTGTTTGACCAAATTCAAACCAATTTTATCAGATTTTTTTGCAAAACTTAAAATCCCTTTTTCAAACTTTCAGAAAGTGAACCAATGGTAAAAACTTGTGTATTAGGACTTGTTTAGACCTCCCAAACCCTAAGAACCAAGGGCACAAGGCCACAAGGCCTTGATAGCCAGTAATCCCAAACAACCCTTAATCAAGCACTTAACAAACAAACTTCTGATTTTAACACACAACCTGTTGATTTTAATGATCAAAAAGCTAAACTATGTGACAACTAACATAAACCAACCAATAAACACAAAGCACAAACACAAGAACACCAAATCATAAACCAAAGTACAAAATAAGCAGAAACATGAAATTTTTAGGGGAATCTTAACAAGAGCTTATACCTACCTTCCACAACATCCTAGGAAGGCCAGCAATGCTCCTTGGACCTTGTTCAACAACTAGAACAAGACCAAGGTACTTCAATAAAGGTGATGCAACACTGCCTTGGTTGATGGTTCAAAGTAGAACCTCAAGGACTTGATGTCTTCAACACAAGCAGCAAACAACTCAACCAAGGGCTCTAATCCCTTCACAAGCTTGGTGTCAACAAGCTTGTAAGAGCTTATAGCTAATGGTCAAGGGTTAGTACACAAAATAACCAAAACAGAACCTAGGATTTCAAGGTTTTCAAACCTTAAAAACCTTATGAAACAAGACGTGCCTTAACCACAAGATTAAGGTAGGCCTTCACAATCAAATGGAACTCAGAATTAGGCTACTCAAACACCAAACTTTTAACTAAATCAAAAAGAGATTTCAAATTTCAGAAATTCAAATTTTATTTAACTTAAAAAGGAATTACAAAGATTAATAGCCTAAAACTGGAACAAAAGCTCTCTCACATGTTGAGGAGTCTTTATATAGGCAAATGCTAAGGCTACACTGTTCACAAACCCTAGATGTGAAATTCCCTAAATGCCCTAAGTCCTTGAGTACGTTTGTTGTTGTTGAGCTGTCCAAAATGATCCTACACGTTCATTTTAGCTTTGTGATCAAGCAAAGGCTATCAGCTGTTGATCTTGACACGTGGCTAAGCTTGGAGGCCAAGTTGAAATCTGATTGGTGGAAAGGGAATTGGGGTGGGGTCCATAGTGAGTGGAGATGAGGGTTTTGTGTGTGGGATAGGTTCCTGCATGTGTGAATCAAACGTGTGCCTGGGTAATTTCATTTTACCCTTTGTTTTAAGTTGTGTAAAATCTGGGCTGTAAAGGTGAATAGTACTTGTGTTTGATCCGGTTTTGGTGGAGTGGAGTTGTTTGGCGCGTGTTTGTGTGTTTAAATGTTTCAGTATGCACACATTCAGCCCTTGTCCTTCCTTTCTTTTGTCACTTGGATGCAAACTTCTATCAGCGCCCATTTTACATGTATCAACGTTTCACCTTTTGTCATTTTTGGCACAAGCTTTACAAAAAGTGTTTCAAGGGTTATATTTGACATTTTTGAATATTGCAAGGGCTGATTTTGGACATTGTTGATCTTCAAAGGTCTTCAATGTATCTTAATCTTCATGAGAGACCATTATTGGCAGTTTGGATTTGTTGAGGGACTAATCTTGCCATTTCTTCAAAGTTGAAGGACCTTTTGTGTAATTTTGACAAACTTAAGGGACCAAACTTGTAATTATTAATATACAAGGGTTTTAAGTGTCATTTCTTCAATAAATGAGGATCAATCTTGTTTGTCTTCAAGTCTTCAAGGTATTTTGTTGAGAATTCCATAATTAAGGCCCGGTTCTTTGTACGGCTTCGTTTCTCGTGTCCGTTTTTCCTTGTAACTTGTGATCTTTTGTCTTTTTCACGATGTCCATACCTAAAATACACAAGTAAACAAACACAAGCATATATATGGTATTTTATGACATTTTTATGCATTTAAAGCCCGAAAAGAACGATGAGATCATGTATAAATGCCATCTCATCACTCCCCCATACTAAGCCATTGTCGTGCCCTCACGCAATGCTAGAATAAAGTATCTAAGCATCACCAAAGTTCAGTTTTATTAACCTTTATTGAAGAGTAAAAGACTTGCAACAAACTACGAAGATGTGTAAAGACATAATGTATGATTTTCATCACAAAAAGTGACTTTTAGGGTCAAAGAATAGAAACAAGCTAATGTCCCTTAGAGTAAACTTCGTCATCCTTGATTGTCATACATTCCATGCTAAGTGCAAAAACAAGATCATTGTTGGTACAAGTCACAATGCTAACACTTCTCATACGTCCAAATTGTGTAATACTTTTTCTCCCCGCAATCCTAGTTATTATAAAAGGAAATGGGTTACTAGCATTTTTTATCTATTTGTCATGGATCACAAGTGATACATATTGACTTATTTGAGTAGTTATTAGTCCGAAAGCAAAGTAGCACGATTTGATCGATAGTTAGCCGAAGGACAAAATCTTTTAAAACGGCTTCTCGTGTATCTCCTTAAGTTCATATCTTGGCATAACTCGTTTCACGATTTGAGACCTTTCTCGGACCGATATTTGGCATGTACTTCATACTTCAAATCTTGGGAAGACGTTCTTGAAATTATGGTCTTCTCTTCATATATTTGGAATTTCTTCACTTGACGTTTTTGAGAGATTCTTTATATAGGACCATGACTTCATCATTTTTCTTCAATCTTTACTTTGGATTTTGATATACAACGATCCGCCTCCTTTTCGGACTTGGATATATTTATCCTTATACCTTGTTAGGGTCTTTTTGGATAGACTTTCTCCATTCTTTAGGGGAGTAATAGCTTCTCGTCGTGTGTCTCGATCCTTCATATTGATTTAGGAATAATGATACTTCACATCATCTTTGGATCTTTAGCAAAAATAGAGCTCCTCATGCCTTGTTAGGGCCTTTTTGGATAATCGCCAATCTTCGCGTCCCGCTTCAATAAGTTATGCCTTGGCTATGAACTCTATTCAACCCCGAGCAACTTTTAAACGATCTTGTGCTAGAGGCTAAGTAACCTTTCAAATCGTACGACCTTACTTATTGCAATTATGATTTATTCCTAATGCATTGATCTTATGGGAAGAAAAAGCCACAATTAAAAACATATGAATTTTTGAAAGAACACATTCATGTTCTACGTTTAGCATGATCACTTGTCTAACTCTATCATTTCTCGTTCTTCACTATATAAAGACCTCTAATTAAAGAGACTCGTGAATACTTAGCCATGCAAGTCAAAATTAAGCCAAATTTGGATTAGCTTTCATTAAGACTATATCAAATCAAAGTTTTGGGTTTTCAAGCCACCTATAGGATCTTGCACTTTCTTGGACTTTTTCAAGTTTAGAGAATGCGTTTTATAGTTCCCTTGATAAGTGACTTTCTAGAATCAATTATAGGAACTTGCGAAAAGTTCTTGTTCTTAACCCGAATGAATTAAGACTTTCGCGTTTTAAAGCTCCTTATATAAAAGTCTAGCAAAACTTGAATTGAGCGGGTTAAGGAATGTAAATGGCTCCAAATGCCCATCAAGTCAAAAATTAACTCTTATTCTACCCAACGGAAAATATACATTCGTGCCTTAAAAACACTTATGAAAACTAAGAGAAATTTTAAAATTTGGCCATTTATAGCCTTATTAGCAAAACAAAACATTGAAAATTGGAAATCATGAGGGCGTAGCAAAGCAAGTACCTATTCACCCCCCCATACTAAAAGTAAACATTGTCCTCAATGTTTCGAGTCTAAAGATGGAGCACCCCCATACTAGAGACGAAGAGTCGAATGCTTAGGATCTAGCATGGAAAGGGTGATCAACAATATATCTAAAGCCGTTTATTAAGTATGCTAAAAGATAATTGTTAGAACAATAAAGGATATGTCATGGAATCGTGAAAAACTTCTTCAAACGAACGATGGAGGCTCACGTAAACGAACACGAGAGTCTTCAATCGTAGATGATGATGATGATCTAGATAACACAATCACAAACAACCACGAGACAACGAGTTGAAAGGGTACAAGTCCCCTTATTAGTGAATAGTGAGCATAAAAGATAAGCATGGGATCTCCCCCACGAGGCACCTCGTTTTTGATTACCGAGTCATGAGCTCGACTCGATCCCCTCAAAATGTGAACATTTAGGGAAAACCTTGGTGTGGTCAATTTTTGATGGGGCTTACATGATAAACAAGGCCCAAAAAGCAACCGGTATTAAGGACTAAGTCCTCAAATGATGCAAAATACCGGGGTCGAAGATGGCGTTCTCGTTTTCTTTGGAAAAACAAATCAACGCCACTTCAACATGTGCCATAAACTCAAAGAGTTTGAAGAAAAGAGATGAGAAGTAGAAGGGTGAGACAATTGGTAAGACAAACTTTTGAGCTACTCGAGGTAGACTCGCACCAAGCAAATAGAAATATTTTCCATTTATTGCATCGGTGGAAGACCGAGATTTCCCTTTACATGAAATTCCGGGATCGAAGATCTCGTCCTCGGTGGACAAGGATGAGGGAACATAAGGGGCTTCCCCCATACTAGAACCACACAAAGCATCGTCAAAAGGAGTAGACGAGCTTGTAGCACTCAAGACACGTGGTGATGACGGAGTTAGATTTGTAGAAAAATCAATTAAATCACATTTAAAATCTTTTCCTTTTTTATCTTTTGAACTCTCTCTATGAAAACCCTTTTTGATTATGTCGAAAATATTTGGTGTTTCTAAGACGATGTTAGTCACACTAAAAATTCTCACATTTTGAAACCGTTTTGGTTTTGGTGGTGGCAAGTTCTCAAAACGTTTATCGACGAAGAAAACCTCCCCATCGGGGTCTACATATTCATCATCCGAAAGATCTTCCGTAGAAACCGGCAACTTATCAACACTTTTCAAGAATGAATGTTCGAGGTGAGGCGAAGGATTTTTCGATTCAAGTATTGACGGTTTCTTCTTTGTAGGCTTTACACTCATAACCTCCACCGGCGGAGGAAATGGTAAATTGTTTTTGGCGACATTTCCTAAAACTCTTGGTGAAAATTCTTTGCAAACGACATTGGTTGAATCACCATGGTTTAAAGTTGCAATAGAATAGACATGAGAAAGATTGGAGTTTTGTGTTGCATTGATGACAAGTTCTTCTTCATTGAAACGAAGGGTGATTTTTCGAGCATGAACATCGATAAGTGCTCTTGATGTATCCAAAAATGAACGACCCAAAATGAGAGGAACTTTTCGATCGATAGGAATGTCTACAACGATAAAGTCAACGGGATATTAAAACTTTCCGACTTTAACGAAAACGTCCTCGGCTACTCCACATGCTAAAATCGTAGAATGATCGGCCATCTCGATAGACATGTTCGAAGGAGTAAGAGCCGGAAGCGAAAGTGATTTGAAAATCTCGAGAGGCATTAAATTAATACTAGCGCCAAGATCGGCCAAGGCGTAGCATTCCTCCATATCTTGAATTGCACACGGAATCAAAAATTTACCGGGATCACCGACTTTTTGTGGTATGCGGCTTAGAAAAACCGATGAACAACTAGACGATTGTTGCAACTTCTCTTTGTTGTTAAGCATACTTTTGAAGTTTGCGGCGAATCGAGGCATCATGATAAGAGCGTCGGCAAAACTTATGTTAAAATGCATATCACGAAACATTTTCATAAATAGCTCAAATTGATAATTGTTTCGTTCTTGTGCCTTCTCTTTGTTACGTCTTGAAGGGTAGGGTAAAGGTGGTGTGGGTTGGTCATTAGGCAACGGCCTTGGAAACTCGGGTTCCATAATTGGTATTGGTTCAACCGTAGGTGTGGTTTGAGCGGTACTTCGTGGGATTGTAATGTGCTCCTTTTCGACCATCACCTCGGGTTCTTTCTCGATTTCCTTCTCCTTAGAAGTACTTGTACGAGAGATTGGTTCCTTGAAAGTTTTACCACTTCGTGTAGCAACAACCTTCAATTCTCCCCTCGGGTTGTTAATGGTATCACTAGGAAGACCACCCGAAGAAGAGGGTTTACACATGATAGCTTCAAACATCTTAGCCATTCGATCCTCAAATTTTGATTGCCTAGCATCCGCTTTTAATAATTCTTGCTTAATCTCATGTTGTCCTAATTCCATCTTTTGTTGGTTTTGTTGAAGACGTTGGACATTTCCTTCCATTTTGTTTGCATGAGTTTTAAGTTCATTAGCAAGTTCATTTTTAAGCTCGTTTTTCAACTCGGACCTTAAGCTAATCATCTCACGTTGCATGTTATCAAATTTAGCATCATTTGCTTTTGCATAATCCAAAAATTCTCCTTGAAAATTTTTAGTGTGAGCATTTTGAAAACCTTGTGTAGTGTTTTGAAAATCACGGTTTTGATTTTGATTAGAGATTTGTCCATTCCCACTTTGATAATTCCCTTTGTTGCATTTGCGTGTATTGCCTTGGTAATTACCTTGGTTGTTGTTTCGATAATTGTTAACATTTTGGTTTGGTGGAGCTTGATTTTGGCGGGAACCTTGGCCATTTTGGTTGTAAGTTCCCGTTGCTACATAAGCACTCGAAGTGTTACCATCCGCGGTAATGCACTCGGAAAGATCATGAGCTCCCCCACAAGATAAACAACTCTTAGCAACTGCTTTAACCGAAGCGGAATTGGAAGCTTCTTGAGCCTTCCAATGGGACATAAGATTAGCAAATCTATCAAAAAACCGATTTTCCTCATTAGCTTCATCATGTAAGGCGTTAATGCTACGAGACGATTGTGACGAAGATGACGAACCCATATTGGCAACACTCGGTGTGTTACGAGGGTTATAAACCTTAGATCTATTTTCAATGATTTGTAAAGCCTCATTTGTCGTCTTGCACAAAAAATTACCACCCGCGGCGGCATTCAAATAATCTCGTTCATGATCATTAAGCCCATTATAAAAAGTATCCACTTGATGTAATTCCGTAAAATCATGGTGTGGACATTCATGTAACATCTTTTTAAATCGTTCCCATGCCATTGAAAAACTTTCATTATTTCTTTGCACAAATCGTGAAATCTCATTTTTTAAGTGTGTTGTCTTAGATGGTGGAAAAAACTTGTTCACAAACTTAGAAACGAGATCGGCCCATGTCAAAATCGAATTTGGCGGTTCTTTCTCGAGCCAAATTTTTGCGGGTCCATCCAACGAGTATGGAAACAACATCATCTTAATGGCGTCATGTGGAACATCCTTAAATTTGCTAGTGGCGGTGAGACGGTTGAAATTCCTAATGTGGTAATGCGGGTTGTCTTTCTCGTGACCTCTAAACTTATTTGCTTGCAACATTGACATTAAACCCGTCTTAATCTCGAAATTCTCCGCAAGGATAGCGGGAATCACAATAGCTTCTCCAAAACCCTCGGTGGGTGCTTGTAGCAACTCCATCATAGTACGATTAGCCATGACGACTTCTTGTTCTACAATAGGTTCAACAATTGGAGGTTCTTCAACAATCAACGTCTCTTGATTGGCTTGATTTTGAAGTCGTTTACGAGCTCGTTTTGCTTGATTACGAGTGATCATAAACTTCACGAAGAATGGGAGGTGAGCAAAGAAGATTCTTTTTGGGTGTTTTGTGAATTTTCAATTTTTTTGTGTTTTTGATGATATTTAATTTTTTTGCATTTTGGTGTATCTTCGTAGGCAACAATCTACAAAATCTCTCCTCGAATCAAACTCTTGATTAAAGAAGCCTCAAAGGAATGAAAACGATCACGTGGAGTGAACGCCTTCGAATGACTTTAGAACTTTGGTGAAAACCAAATTGTTCAAGAGGTTTTAATCACAAAGAAAACCAAGCAAATATTTTATACGTAATAATACTTTGGGCGGCAAAACCCTCGATTAGCCTTCAATCTCAAAATACTCACAAGCAAGCGGGGAAACGAGGCGGCGCGAAGCACTTAATAGCCTTTTTCCTTAGGGTATATTTTATAATACCCGCCTTATACCCACCTTATAGTTTGTATTTTTCAAAATCGAGCTTCACGAAAGTATTTATCTATTTTTGCCTTTTCTTTTTGTTTGAGATTCGAATACAATAATTGAGTGATGAAATCCCAATTAAGGTTGTGTTTTCACACTTTTGGAGATATTGTAAATTTATTGTGATACTTAATACAATATAGTAATAATATTTGTACAAGAAAAACCAAGAAAACTGATAATACGTATTAGTAGAGTTCTACTAATACAAATACTATTTGGTTAATATTAAAAACAAAAATGCAACTTAATCACGACACAACTCCCCGGCAGCGGCGCCAAAGTGATTGTAATAGTTTTACACTTCTTTTTTAGGAAAACAAAAGAGCGTAAATGAGCGGTAAGTATCGAGTGATGACTTTAGGAAAAATCAACACTAATGACCCTTAATGGTGTGTAAGTTCGTTTCCCAAGGAGGTATATGTGTGTGAAAAACTTGCCAAATGTTTGTGATTAATGATTGGTTTAGAAGGGGATTAGATGAGAAAATGACGAAGTCGTAAAATTAAAAAAATAACTAAAAATCACTATTAGAAAGTTAAAACGTAGAGACTAAAAAAATCACCAAAATTAAAATAAATTCTAAAAATTACCAAAAATTCACCAAAAATCAAAAATAATAAACTAAGAGTTTACCAATTATCAAAACTTTTTCAAACCTTTTAAATAATTAAATATTCAATTTTTAAATGCTAATTAAAGCCCTAAAAATCAAATAAATTATCAAAAAGCCCAAATAAAGAATTTTCAATTGATAAATCTCTAAAATGACCTAAAAAGATTAAAAACTATTTTTAGAAATTTTAAAACTAATAAAAACTATTTAAAATGATTTAAAAACTATTAAAACTTAAAATAATTATAAAAATTAATCTAAAAGTGATAAAACTATTCTAAAAGTTGCTAAATTCCTATTTTAATGTATTTAACCTAAGAAAAATGTAAAAAAGTTGGAAAAAGTGAAATTTTAAAAATAATAATAAAATAATATTAAAAATCCAAAAATTATAAAAAATTCTAAAAACTTGCAAACTAGTTTATTTTAACCTAAATAATCAGAAAATGAAAGTGAAATTACCAAAATACCCCTAATGGGCCCTCAAATGGGCCAAATCCAAAAACAGTCAACCTAAATGGGCTTTTGGGCCCAAAAAGTCAAACTTGGCCCAATTGACTTGGAAAAGCCCTATCTGACTTCAAATTTAATTCTAAGAACAAAACTCTAAAGGCCCAAAAGCTGAAAATGTGCTTATCACAGCTTATTGAACACAAAGCTTATTCTTATTGGGCTTTTCAGCCCATTAAGCCATAAGCTAATGCCATAAGCTCTAATCTGACACATAACCCTCTTTTTGAATGCTTAAGAGATCTGTCAAAAGAAATTTTCAATAAGCTCACTCAATAAGCCAGAAAATAGAAAAGCAAAATTCCACAAAACGACAAAATAGTCGTTTTTGAGAAATACTCAACCTCATAAGCTGATTCAACTTGCAAAAGCTTACAAATAGCTTAACTAAGAATAAACAATCAACAAAATCACAAAAAGCCAAGTAGAATAAGTTGTAGGAGCATATAAGCTGGCTGAAAAAGCCAAATAAGCTAGTTTTCTAGCAAAAGCTTAACCAAAAGACTTGTAAACTTCCAGACTTGATATTAAGCTGAGAAAAATGATTTCTATTACAAAAACTAAGTTGTTGCATGTACCAATAAGCAAAACAGATTCAAATAAGCTGAAAACCAAGTTTGACCAAAAGTCGAACGCTGATAAGTTGAAATCAAACGCTGACAGGAACAAAGTAGGCGTTGACAGACTTAATGAAGTGTAAAGACTTGTTTTTCACCCTGCTGGTCAAGGTTTGAGTGCAAACCTTGTGAATCAAGGCTTACCAGTTGGGTAAACTTGATGTATTTTGGCACAAATAAGCCAATAAGCCAGTGGGCTTATAAGCTATGAACAAAGCAATCCAAATAGCCAAATATCCTCACAAGCAGCAAACAAATAAGATCCAAGCAACATAACAACAATCCTAATGCTAGAAATCACAATGCAACACCAAATGAGGTGGTCACTTTGCTGATGCAAATGACCACTTCAGCAGACTTTGATAAGCTATAAAAACCTCAATAAGCCACCAAATTCAACGAGCAGATAACCAATAGATAGCTTATCACCCAAACTATTCCCAAACCAAATTTCAGACCTTGAATCCAACTAACAAAGAAGTTATTGGATCTGATGTGTTTGACCAAATTCAAACCAATTTTATCAGATTTTTTTGCAAAACTTAAAATCCCTTTTTCAAACTTTCAGAAAGTGAACCAATGGTAAAAACTTGTGTATTAGGACTTGTTTAGACCTCCAAAACCCTAAGAACCAAGGGCACAAGGCCACAAGGCCTTGATAGCCAGTAATCCCAAAGAACCCTTAATCAAGCACTTAACAAACAAACTTCTGATTTTAACACACAACCTGTTGATTTTAATGATCAAAAAGCTAAACTAGGTGACAACTAACAGAAACCAACCAATAAACACAAAGCACAAACACAAGAACACCAAATCATAAACCAAAGTACAAAATAAGCAGAAACATGAAATTTTTAGGGGAATCTTAACAAGAGCTTATACCTGCCTTCCACAACATCCTAGGAAGGCCATCAATGCTCCTTGGACCTTGTTCAACAACTAGAACAAGACCAAGGTACTTCAATAAAGGTGATGCAACACTGCCTTGGTTGATGGTTTAAAGTAGAACCTCAAGGACTTGATGTCTTCAACACAAGCAGCAAACAACTCAACCAAGGGCTCTAATCCCTTCACAAGCTTGGTGTCAACAAGCTTGTAAGAGCTTATAGCTAATGTTCAAGGGTTAGTACACAAAATAACCAAAACAGAACCTAGGATTTCAAGGTTTTCAAACCTTAAAAACCTTATGAAACAAGACGTGCCTTAACCACAAGATTAAGGTAGGCCTTCACAATCAAATGGAACTCAGAATTAGGCTACTCAAACACCAAACTTTTAACTAAATCAAAAAGAGATTTAAAATTTCAGAAATTCAAATTTTATTTAACTTAAAAAGGAATTACAAAGATTAATAGCCTAAAACTGGAACAAAAGCTCTCTCACATGTTGAGGAGTCTTTATATAGGCAAATGCTAAGGCTACACTGTTCACAAACCCTAGATGTGAAATTCCCTAAATGCCCTAAGTCCTTGAGTACGTTTGTTGTTGTTGAGCTGTCCAAAATGATCCTACACGTTCATTTTAGCTTTGTGATCAAGCAAAGGCTCTCAGCTGTTGATCTTGACACGTGGCTAAGCTTGGAGGCCAAGTTGAAATCTGATTGGTGGAAAGGGAATTGGGGTGGGGTCCATAGTGAGTGGAGATGAGGGTTTTGTGTGTGGGATAGGTTCCTGCATGTGTGAATCAAACGTGTGCCTGGGTAATTTCATTTTACCCTTTGTTTTAAGTTGTGTAAAATCTGGGCTGTAAAGGTGAATAGTACTTGTGTTTGATCCGGTTTTGGTGGAGTGGAGTTGTTTGGCGCGTGTTTGTGTGTTTAAATGTTTCAGTATGCACACATTCAGCCCTTGTCCTTCCTTTCTTTTGTCACTTGGATGCAAACTTCTATCAGCGCCCATTTTACATGTATCAACGTTTCACCTTTTGTCATTTTTGGCACAAGCTTTACAAAAAGTGTTTCAAGGGTTATATTTGACTTTTTTGAATATTGCAAGGGCTGATTTTGGACATTGTTGATCTTCAAAGGTCTTCAATGTATCTTAATCTTCATGAGAGACCATTATTGGCAGTTTGGATTTGTTGAGGGACTAATCTTGCCATTTCTTCAAAGTTGAAGGACCTTTTGTGTAATTTTGACAAACTTAAGGGACCAAACTTGTAATTATTAATATACAAGGGTTTTAAGTGTCATTTCTTCAATAAATGAGGATCAATCTTGTTTGTCTTCAAGTCTTCAAGGTATTTTGTTGAGAATTCCATAATTAGGCCCGGTTCTTTGTACGACTTCGTTTCTCGTGTCCGTTTTTCCTTGTAACTTGTGATCTTTTGTCTTTTTCACGATTTCCATACCTAAAATACACAAGTAAACAAACACAAGCATATATATGGTATTTTATGACATTTTTATGCATTTAAAGCCCGAAAAGAACGATGAGATCATGTATAAAAATCCAAATAGGCGTTGACAGACTTAATGAAGTGTAAAGACTTGTTTTTCACCTTGATTCACAAGGTTTGCACTCAAACCTTGACCAGCAGGGTGAAAAACAAGTCTTTACACTTCATTAAGTCTGTCAACGCCTACTTTGTTCCTGTCAGCGTTTGATTTCAACTTATCAGCGTTTGACTTTTGGTCAAACTTGGTTTTCAGCTTATTTGAATCTGTTTTGCTTATTGGTACATGCAACAACTTAGTTTTTGTAATAGAAATCATTTTTCTCAGCTTAATATCAAGTCTGGAAGTTTACAAGTCTTTTGGTTAAGCTTTTGCTAGAAAACTAGCTTATTTGGCTTTTTCAGCCAGCTTATTTGCTCCTACAGCTTATTCTACTTGGCTTTTTGTGATTTTCTTGATTGTTTATTCTTAGTTAAGCTATTTGTAAGCTTTTGCAAGTTTAATCAGCTTCTGAGGTTGAGTATTTCTCAAAAACGACTATTTTGTCGTTTTGTGGAATTTTGCTTTTCTATTTTCTGGCTTATTGAGTGAGCTTATTGAAAATTTCTTTTGACAGATCTCTTAAGCATCCAAAAAGAGGGTTGTGTGTCAAATTAGAGCTTATGGCATTAGCTTATGGCTTATTGGGCTGAAAAGCCCAATAAGAATAAGCTTTGTGTTCAATAAGCTGTGATAAGCACATTTTCAGCTTTTGGGCCTTTAGAGTTTTGTTCTTAGAATTAAATTTTAAGTCAGATAGGGCTTTTCCAAGTCAATTGGGCCAAGTTTGACTTTTTGGGCCCAAAAGCCCATTTAGGTTGACTGTTTTTGGATTTGGCCCATTTAAGGGCCCATTAGGGGTATTTTGGTAATTTCACTTTCATTTTCTGATTATTTAGGTTAAAATAAACTATTTTGCAAGTTTTTAGAATTTTTTATAATTTTTGGATTTTTAATATTATTTTATTATTATTTTTAAAATTTCACTTTTTCCAACTTTTTTACATTTTTCTTAGGTTAAATACATTAAAATAGGAATTTAGCAACTTTTAGAATAGTTTTATCACTTTTAGATTAATTTTTATAATTATTTTAAGTTTTAATAGTTTTTAAATTATTTTAAATAGTTTTTATTAGTTTTAAAATTTCTAAAAATAGTTTTTAATCTTTTTAGGTCATTTTAGAGGTTTATCAATTGAAAATTCTTTATTTGGGCTTTTTGATAATTTATTTGATTTTTAGGGCTTTAATTAGCATTTAAAAATTGAATATTTAATTATTTAAAAGGTTTGAAAAAGTTTTGATAATTGGTAAACTCTTAGTTTATTATTTTTGATTTTTGGTGAATTTTTGGTAATTTTTAGAACTATTTTAATTTTGGTGATTTTTTTAGTCTCTACGTTTTAACTTTCTAATAGTGATTTTTAGTTATTTTTTTAGTTTTACGACTTCGTCATTTTCTCATCTAATCCCCTTCTAAACCAATCATTAATCACAAACATTTGGCAAGTTTTTCACACACATATACCTCCTTGGGAAACGAACCTACACACCATTAAGGGTCATTAGTGTTGATTTTTCCTAAAGTCATCACTCGATACTTACCGCTCATTTACGCTCTTTTGTTTTCCTAAACAAGAAGTGTAAAACTATTACAATCACTTTGGCGCCGCTGCCGGGGAGGCGTGTTGTGTTTTGATTGAACCATTGTTGTTTTTTATATTAGCCATAAAAGTATTTGTATTAATAGCACTCTATTAATACGTATTATCGTTTTTCGGTTTTTCTGTGAATATTATTAATATATTGTATACGTAGAACAATAAATACACAAGTACTCCAAATACGTGAGCAATCACAACCTTGATTCGGGATTTCATCACTCGATCATTGTATTCGAATCTCAAACCAAAGAAAAAGGCAAAAATAGATAAATACTTTCGTGAAGCTCGATTTTGATAATACAAACTATAAGGTGGGTATAAGGCGGTTGTATTTCACAACCTAAAGGAAAAAGGCTCTTAAGTGCTTCGCGCCGCCTCGTTTCCTCCGCTTGCTTGTGCGTATTTGATTTTGAGAGTGAATCGAGGGTTTTGCCGCCCAAAGTATTATTACATATCATATATATTTTCTTGGTTTCTATTTGATTAAACCCTCTTGAACGATTTGGTGTTCCACCATCGTTCTAAAGTCATCGAAGGCATTCACTCCACGTGATCGTTTTCATTCCTTGAGGCCTTTTTAATCAAGAGATTTGATTGAGGAGGAGATTTGTGGACTCATTGTCTACTTAATACATTCACCAATTTCCAAAAAGGTTAATACAATCAAAAACCAAAAAAAAAAAAAATTGAAAAACACAAAATACCAAAAAGAATCTTCTTTGCTCGTCTCCACGTTGTACGTGACGTTTATGCTCACTCGTAACAAAGCAAAACGTGCACGTAAACGCAAGAACAAAACTCCCACTCCAACTCATTCTAGTGAGGAGTCTCCTATTGACGAACCCATTGTACGAGAAGAACCAACCATGGATGATGGAGTTACTTCAAGCACCCACCGAGGGTTATGGAGAAGCTATTGTGATTCTCGCAATCCTTGCGGAGAATTTTGAGGTGAAAACGGGTTTGTTGTCGATGATCCAAAACAACAAATTCCGTGGTGATGAGAAGGACAATCCCCACAACCATATCCGCCAATTTAATCGTCTTACCGCCACGTGCAAATTTAAGGATGTCTCGAATGACTCGATTAAGATGATGCTTTTTCCGTATTCCTTAGCAGGGCCCGCTAAAATTTGGTTAGAGAAAGAGCCACCCAATTCTATATTGACGTGGAAGGATCTCGTTTCAAAGTTTGTGAACCAATTTTTTCCGCCCTCTAAGACTACGCATTTGAAAAATGAGATTTCTAAATTTTCACAAGAATCAAATGAAAGTTTTTCTACGGCTTGGAATAGGTTTAAGGAGATGTTACATGAATGTCCTCATCACGGTTTTTCCGATTTACACCAAATCGACACGTTTTACAATGGACTTAACGATCATGAAAGAGATTATTTAAATGCCGCCGCGGGTGGTAATTTTTTATGTAAAACGGTTGAAGAAGCTTTGGTCATAATTGAGAATAGGTCTAAGGTTTATAGCCCTCGTCACACACCGAGTGTTGCCAAAAGGGGCTCATCATCGTCTCAAAGTATCAATGCATTACATGATGAAGCAAATGAAGAAAACCGATTTTTCGATAGATTTGCTAACCTTATGTCCCATTGGAAGGCTCAAGAAGCTTCCAATTCCGCTTCGGTTAAAGCGGTTTCTAAAAGTTGTTTGTCGTGTGGGGGAGCTCATGATCTTTCCGAGTGCATTACCACGGATGGTAACACTTCGAATGCTTTTGTAGCCACGGGAACTTACAACCAAATCGGTCAAGGTTCTCGTTCAAATCAAGCTCCACCAAATCAAAATGCTAATAATTATCGCAACAACAACCAAGGTGGAAATTACCAAGGAAATCAAAGAAATTATAACAAAGGTAATTACCAAAGTGGAAATGGGCAAGTTTCAAACCAAAACCAAAACCGTGATTTTCAAAACAATGCCCAAGGTTTTCAAAACGATCACACCAGAAATCTTCAAGGAGAATTTTTGAATTATGCTAAGGCTAATGATGCTAAATTTGATAACATGCAACGTGAGATGATTAGCTTAAGGTCCGAGTTGAAAAACGAGCTTAAAAATGAACTTGCTAATGAACTTAAAACTCATGCAAACAAAATGGAAGGAAATGTCCAACGTCTTCAACAAAACCAACAAAAGATGGAATTAGGACAACATGAGATTAAGCAAGAATTATTAAAAGCGGATGCTAGGCAATCAAAATTTGAGGATCGAATGGCTAAGATGTTTGAAGCTATCATGTGTAAACCCTCTTCTTCGGGTGGTCTTCCTAGTGATACCATTAACAACCCGAGGGGAGAATTGAAGGTTGTTGCTACACGAAGTGGTAAAACTTTCAAGGAACCAATCTCTCGTACAAGTACTTCTAAGGAGAAGGAAATCGAGAAACAACCCGAGGTGATGGTCGAAAAGGAGCACATTACAATCCCACGAAGTACCGCTCAAACCACACCTACGGTTGAACCAATACCAATTATGGATCCCGAGTTTCCAAGGCCGTTGCCTAATGACCAACCCACACCACCTTTACCCTACCCTTCAAGACGTAACAAAGAGAAGGCACAAGAACGAAACAATTATCAATTTGAGCTATTTATGAAAATGTTTCGTGATATGCATTTTAACATAAGTTTTGTCGACGCTCTTATCATGATGCCTAGATTCGCCGCAAACTTCAAAAGTATGCTTAACAACAAAGAGAAGTTTCAACAATCGTCTAGTTGTTCATCTGTTTTTCTAAGCCGCATACCATAAAAAGTCGGTGATCCCGGTAAATTTTTGATTCCGTGTGCAATTCAAGATATGGAGGAATGCTACGCCTTGGCCGATCTTGGCGCTAGTATTAATTTAATGCCTCTCGAGATTTTCAAATCACTTTCGCTTCCGGCTCTTACTCCTTCGAACATGTCTATCGAGATGGCCGATCATTCTACGATTTTAGCATGTGGAGTAGCCGAGGACGTTTTCGTTAAAGTCGGAAAGTTTTACTATCCCGTTGACTTTATCGTTGTAGACATTCCTATCGATCGAAAAGTTCCTCTAATTTTGGGTCGTTCATTTTTGGATACATCAAGAGCACTTATCGATGTTCATGCTCGAAAAATCACCCTTCGTTTCAATGAAGAAGAACTTGTCATCAATGCAACACAAAACTCCAATCTTTCTCATGTCTATTCTATTGCAACTTTAAACCATGGTGATTCAACCAATGTCGTTTGCAAAGAATTTTCACCAAGAGTTTTAGGAAATGTCGCCAAAAACAATTTACCATTTCCTCCGCCGGTGGAGGTTATGAGTGTAAAGCCTACAAAGAAGAAACCGTCAATACTTGAATCGAAAAATCCTTCGCCTCACCTCGAACATTCATTCTTGAAAAGTGTTGATAAGTTGCCGGTTTCTACGGAAGATCTTTCGGATGATGAATATGTAGACCCCGATGGGGAGGTTTTCTTCGTCGATAAACGTTTTGAGAACTTGCCACCACCAAAACCAAAACGGTTTCAAAATGTGAGAATTTTTAGTGTGACTAACATCGTCTTAGAAACACCAAATATTTTCGACATAATCAAAAAGGGTTTTCATAGAGAGAGTTCAAAAGATAAAAAAGGAAAAGATTTTAAATGTGATTTAATTGATTTTTCTACAAATCTAACTCCGTCATCACCACGTGTCTTGAGTGCTACAAGCTCGTCTACTCCTTTTGACGATGCTTTGTGTGGTTCTAGTATGGGGGAAGCCCCTTATGTTCCCTCATCCTTGTCCACCGAGGACGAGATCTTCGATCCTGGAATTTCATGTAAAGGGAAATCTCGGTCTTCCACCGATGCAATAAATGGAAAATCTTTCTATTTGCTTGGTGCGAGTCTACCTCGAGTAGCTCAAAAGTTTGTCTTACCAATTGTCTCACCCTTCTACTTCTCATCTCTTTTCTTCAAACTCTTTGAGTTTATGGCGCATGTTGAAGTGGCGTTGATTTGTTTTTCCAAAGAAAACGAGAACGCCATCTTCGACCCTGGTATTTTGCATCATTTGAGGACTTAGTCCTTAATACCGGTTGCTTTTTGGGCCTTGTTTATCATGTAAGCCCCATCAAAAATTGACCACACCAAGGTTTTCCCTAAATGTTCACATTTTGAGGGGATCGAGTCAAGCTCATGACTCGGTAATCAAAAACGAGGTGCCTCGTGGGGGAGATCCCATGCTTATCTTTTATGCTCACTATTCACTAATAAGGGGACTTGTACCCTTTCAACCTTTGTTCCGTGGTTGTTTGTGCATTGTGATTTTTAGATCATCATCTTCACGATTGGAGCCTCTCGTGTTCGTTTTAAGGGAGCAACAGGAACGATGATGATGATGATGATGATGACAACCAGAACAGGGGTAGCGACAACAGTGACAAGTCTGAAGAGCCTGATCAGTCTGATGATGATGATAGGGGTGACAATGCTGCCAGCAAGAAGAAACCGTCCAAGACCGGTGGCAAATCTCAGAAAGATGTTGCTCACAAGGGTAAGTCCACATCTACGGAGACAGGACGCACCAAGTGGCACCATGATGTGAATGCTACAACAGCATCTTCAATTCCTGGTACATCTGTTTCTAGTTCTATACCTGTTACTGTTAATCCTATTTGTTCTTTGGTTGCTACTACAACTGCAGAACCAGCTACTACCGTTCAAGTATCTACTGCTCCACTAAATGAACCAGTTACTACAGTTCCTGAGTCAAGCACACTAGATTGGGCTGATACATTGCAGATCGATGAGACCGCACCAGAACAACCATGGATCACAGCAGCTGCTGCATATGATCCAATCACAGATGCTGATGCAAATGTTCTATTTCTACGTATTCGCAATCCAATAGATCTGTGTGCATTTTGGTCTCATGAGTTTGGATCTTCGATCACTCCGTCCTTGGTGAAGAGAGCGCTTAAAGACAAGAGTCTTCGCGCTAAATCAAGATTAAGCCAAATGGAGTATGAGTATTATGCTGATGAAATCCTGAAAGCTCTCAATACAATTCAAAGGCCACGCCTTCATGCGCCAGAAAGACCTCCTCTTCCACTTGATACTACTCAAGACAATCAAATTGCACTTGACTTCTTTGTCACATATGATCTTGACTATCTTCTCAAGGGATCATCCAAGTACGCGACCTCCCTGACTTTGTTTAAAGCTGCTACTTGGGGGTCAATACCTTATATCGAAGAAAAGGTCAATCGCCTATGGGTTCCAAAGATAAACCGCAATTATGACATGTATGCTGCTATAGGAGCATCACATTGGGACGAGCGAGTGCGAAGGGCATACAAAGGTTGCTGCTTAGTCAACTCAGTTAGTAATGTCAGATCCAATCTTCGATCACAAGTATATTAGGAATGAGGATTGAACCCAAGAATGGATATCATCATGTCACGGAAATTCGACTGAAAAGAGAAGATGATCGAGAATACACAATACAACAAGGAGATTTCTCAATCATTCGCCTTGAAGATATAGAAGATATGTTGCTTCTCATGACCCGTGATCAGCTTACACATCTCACTCGTGAAGAAATCATTGCTCTAAACACAACACTTCGTATGTTTACACGAAGCGTTGTCATCAAGAAACGTGTAGAAGACCTACAACTGGGAGTTGAAAGCTATCAAGGCAAGCTTAACATGACTCCTCCACTTAATCAAGTATTACCTCAACATGCTGATAGATGTCCCTATACCGGCACAACCCTTCCGATGTGCAGGATTTTCTACTTGAACGGTCGTGGGATCATGAAGTTTATGAGGGTAGCTGAGCTTCATAAGTACAGTGATGGGACTCTCTCAATCGTCAAAGACAAATTGGAGCATCTCAATTCTGGCGGGAAATTACCAGAAGTGATTGAGGATTGGCATCCGGCTTATCAGAAAATGGCTACATATGTGATCAAGAAGATTGATGAAAAGCTCAGGGAACGTAGGTTGATGAAGAGCTTAGAAAGGTTCGTGGGTGGCAGACCGTATGGAGGGAACTTCAGACTTTTGCAACGATCCATTTAATATGGGTTGTCTTCACTAAGGTCAACTCCATACTGTAAGTTAATTGTGAATATGTGAATATGTTAATACTGTGAATATTGTGATTTTGTGGCTTGATGTAGTGTGAAGGTACGATAATTTTTCAAGAATTTCTCACGAGCTTCTAAATCTTCAAAATATATCATACTCAAGCACTACAACTAACCCTCATTAATTTGAGGGGGAGCATTAATATGTTCTATGGCCATATATTGATTTCATTTTTTACCCAAAGACCGGTTAATCCATTCAATATCCCAAATATTAATGGTTAACATTTTGGATAAGGGGAGAAAATGGGATTAAGGAGACTTAATGATATGAGGCTAATGAGGAAAAAGACTTAAAGATAATCCAACTTAATATGTGTAATGCATGTGTTAAGGGGGAGTGTTTTTGATGAACAAAACACTTAAGGCACAAAAACTTTGATTATAATATCACAAGTGCCTTAAGTGATTTTCAAGGATTTTTCATGGTGACAATACTTACCCACAACACACTTAATTCACGACGGATGTGGTGACAAAAGGGTGGTAGGTATAAGTATTAGTCCAATGATTCATCAGAACCGATGGAATCTTCCCAAGGACAATTCCCTAAATAGAACTAGAAGTCCTAGGAAAGATGGAGAATGATTGTGAACGAAGCTGAATGCCGACCAAGTACTTAAGCTAGCACTGGAACAATCACAACAAGGTGCTAGTAATGACGTATTGGTAAGCATTGAGGGGTTGAAGAATGAAAAAGAATTGTAAAGATAAAGGGTGTAAAGAAAGAAGCCCTCCTTACAACTTTAGGCAAAAGCTGGGTCAATACATATGCTATTGAGATCATTTGTTAATGATTCTCGATATTGAAGAAAGACATCATGGACCCAGTGATGCAATGCACAACCCTTCCCAGCTAACTCAAATATCTCCCAAAAGGTATTTGTTTTAATCACACGGAGATCAACACGTTATCTATTTGTTTATTCACTCCGAATAGACTGATATTGAATAGGTGGCACTCCTCTCTAGCCATCGCTCACTAAATCAAAACGCACTATCGAGTCTAGAGCCACGAGATCATCAAAAGTCTCATTAGGACACTTTCCATTTATTCCTTACTTTCTCACACACTATGAAAAGTAAGAGATCTTTATGAGTCCTACGCAGTATTCTTGTAATATTGCCAGAACATCCGAGTGATACGCAAGTATTACAATGAAGATGGAAATCCTGCTTGAGCCAACATCAAACAAGCTCATGGTAGGTGACACGTGTGGTTCTTTAGAAACCAATCTTGTGAAAACTGGAAAGAAACAGTAGTTTAATTCTTAATTGAACTTAAACTCGTTCCAGGCCTCTACGCATTATCATATGATCTTGCCAGAACACTCAGAGTGACACTTTTTAGTGTTCACAGTGATGAGTGGAAATCCTTCTAGTGTTAATATCAAACAGCACTTGGTATGTGACGTGCAAGATTCTATATGAATCAAGCTCGTGTCAACTGGAAAGCAGCAATGGTGAAAATCTTAATTGAAATTCACTTGTTCCAGGTTCATGAATTGACGGCTTCAATCACAAGGATAATTTATCCAAGTGATTCACTCTTTATGTTTGCAATCAGGCTTAGTGACGGTCGAGTAAAGAGAACGGGTTTACCCGCGAAATCCTGTCAGGAAGTTACTTAATTGAAACTATCCATCACGGGTACGATATTTAATATCGTCCAATGGTCTTCACCGACCGGAGGTAAAATGCTACCGATTTAGATTGAAATGTTCTAATCCATTTCATTCATGTCTGGTTATGTTGCGGCATTTGAAGACGGTGGCGTTGCGGTGTACCAGTTGAAGTCGTTCCCACATGCTTATGTTTTTCTGCATCAAATTTCAGCAAAATTCAAGAAAGTACAAAATGAAGTCTTCTGTTGTACCAAGCTCTGAAGCTTTCAAGAATTCAACAAAAACATAAGTGTGTGGAACATGGAGTCACGAGGAGGCAAGATTCACAAGAAGGCAAAGATCGCACGTGAATGGTCAAAAGGAACAATGCTCTAAAGCCAAAGCCTAAAAGATTAACATCAACATATTCACAACAGAAAAGGCAAAAAGAAAAGACTACGAGCTGAAGAACAAAGACTTAGTATAGTGTGCTAGGTTTAGGACTTTGTAAATTGGAGTGACCTCCCTTAGGGGGAGATTGTTAGAAATACGTTTTTAACGTATATTAGAAGTATCGGTCACTCCACGATATTATTAAATGTTAAATAGCTCGTAGTTGAATATTATGTTACTTTGTTAGTAAACCCGGCCCATGGGCTTGTCATGGGTCGGAGGCCCAAGTCCATTAAGGACTTGGGTATATAAACCCCTTTCCACCATGGAAAGGGGTGTTGGTTGTTTCACTTTTTGATTAATAAAACACACATTTTCTCTCACTTTCTCTCACTACTTTCTCTCTCTAGAAACATCAACCCACCTTATTGATTCACAAGATTATCACAATTCTACATATTCATTTGCATGTTGATCGTCCTCAGACTCATTATTGCACATGTCTGATGAATCAGGTGTGGTATTACTATCAATCGTTTCCATCATACATGTGTCATTAATGGCATTGGGTAGCTCACTATGCTCATGAATATCACCAAACACATTATATTTTTCAGTGGTGTGTACCTTATCGAGTGGCTCAGTGTCAAAGATAGGGCCATTGTCATCTTCAGTGACGTTGAGAACTTCTTCAACCTTTTCCATGTATGAGTAATATGCTTCTAATTCTTGGTCAGAGGCTTCATCATCAGTGTCATCAAGCATTGCTCCTTCCTCAGCCGACAATTTGACCCCTGCTTCATCTTCTTTCATAATAACATCTTCTCTTTATGACAGCTAGAGTCCCTAACCCATTTCGACTTTCTACATTCCTTTGCCGTATGCCCATAACCTTGGCAATTATAACACTGAATCCCACTTTGTTGAACCACTTGCGTTCCAACATTTTCCCTATTCCTAGTAGAAGCGACAATCCTCTGAGTATCATACTTGGTAGTTTGTCGGTCATACCTTGCGAACCCTCAACATGTGTTGGATTACATGGATCATACCTAGAAGGACTTTCACCACGTCGACGTGTGTCATACCTTGGAGGATTCTCAACATATTGGTTCTTTGTGTTGGATGATGTTCGAAGATTGTTGTTGGTGGGTTTGAAGGTTTTCTGGTAGGTCTTCATAATGAAAGTAATATGTTGTTTCATTTCCCGACTCTTCTGAGCTTGATCGTTATCACTATCCTCTTCAGATGATGACTCAGATGGTGGTGATGGTGCTCTTGGTTCTTAGTCGTGTGATCTTGTGGAGGATGAAGATTTAAATGATGTGGAATATCGTGGTGAGGATGATTGAATGGAGTATGACTTTGGAGTACGAGATCGATGATCTTGAGTGGTAGACACTAGAGCAAGTGTATTAGCCGTCTTTGCAACTCGTTCAGCTCGAACTTCATTTGCCTCATGCTGAAATTGTTTCAAGATATCAAAGAGAGTGTGATAGTTTACCTTGTCTAACTGCTTCTGTTGTTTCACCAAAGTAACAAAACGTGTCCACTCAGGTTGAAGTTGCTGAAGAAATTGCACATTGACTTGCATGGTGGAGACCTCCAAGTTGTTTCTTGTCATATCGTTCATCATCTTGTTGAATCGTGAATAACAAGACTCAATTGATTCTCCATCCAATGCAGTAAACTTACAAAAATTCCAAAACAAGTTTGTTTTAACATCTTTCTTGTTGAGTGATTCTCCTTGTTGCAAGCGTTCAATAGCCGTCCACATTTCTTGTGCCGTAGGACATGCATCACCCGTGGAATAAATATCATCTCCAATTCCACTTAGAATCATATAGATCGCTTCTTTTTCTACATCATACCAAGCACGCTTCCCTGGTGTAAGATAAGATAAAGTTTCTTTTCTTGTGGTTGCGGGTACTTCTGGAGTAATGTCTGTGGCTGGTGTATGAGGAACAGTGATATTGGAGAAAACATATGGTCCATTGTTAATACATTGCCTCAATGCATCACCATTAGGTCTTGTATCATGATAGCATAGAAAACGTGATTGCCATTGAGGATATCGACCGACCACAAGCATTGGTGGTCTCTCTTTGTTACCCGCCACCATTATGTTGTTGTTCGTCACACGATATTCTGCAGTATAATCCATCTCAATATTCTCTGAAATGATGAAGTGAATATGGATCTTAAGTAGATATGATGTGATTGAGTTGTTGTTGAAATTCCGAAAATTGCTATTTTTCTCAGTCCGACAATAAATTCCTCAGTCCGACAAAACGGTAGACCAAAAAATTTTGAATTACCAAATTTTGAATTCAAGTTAGAAATAGCCAATAACTAGTAGGGAAAAAATTTGATTTTACTTGACCTAAAAAATTTTAACTCTTTTTTTGTTTTTGTTATAATCTTCGTGTAAACTATGTTCCGGGACTAGTCTAGATAGTGGCTAAGTCTGAAAAGTACATAATTAAAATTTAGATGTCCACCACAACATCCATCGGAATACCCATCGTAAGTCTAGATCGCAGTCTGATCGCAAGTCTGATCGTAACCTCGGATCGCAACACCTGATCGCAACACTGATCGCAACACTCGATCGCAACACGTGATCGCAGCACCTGATAGCAACACTCGATCGCAACACGTGATCGCAACACTGATCGCAACCCTGATCGCAACTCCTGGATCGCAGCCTTGATCACAACTCCTTGATAGCAACCTTGATCGCAAGTTGTGATCGGAAGTTGTAATCGTAACACCGATCGTAGTGTCAGATCGCAACGTGGATTGTAATATATGATCGGACTATTAGATCGCAAGTAGAAGGCCCAGGTTTATGCGATCGTAATATCCGGATCGTAACCAATAAAAAGTTCGAGACTTTTAGGCAACAAGAAAGATGAGATTTTACCTGGGAATTCGTGTTTCAATCCAAACCAATGTAACCAAAATCTTACCACAAGTATGTAGATAATCTATTGTATGATTTAGAACACCAAACTCAACGAAAAACAAGAAAATACTTGAATTCGAGATGATGTTAGGAGTAAATCACACGAACCAAATATTATAGCAACAACGAATCACAAAACTACCCCATGGCGATTGATACCAATTGTTGTTCCTTATATTTGTGATGATTAAACAAGAAAGAAAGGTAGAAAATAGATGAATTCTAGAGAGAGAAAGTAGTGAGAGAAATTAGAGAGAAAAAATGGTTGGAACTTTTGGAGGATTAGATTAGAGTGTGAAAAAATGAAATGACCAACACCCTTCCTAACATGTTAGGAAGGGTATTTATAGCCTTTGCCTACATGTGGCACAAAGGGCTATATGATTATGGGCCGGGCTTTCCTTTTGGGCTTTGGTTACTTATGAATGAACCTTAGCTTACAGTTAAGCTCGTAATACACGACTAACCTACTACCTATTACAACGTTCTAATATACGATACATAATAAACATATGACGAGCATTCTTGTTTCACTCAATATTTTAAGGCTAACACCTTCTAAGGGTTAGCAAATAACGGTTTCTTCACGAGATCATCAAGTTCTGTTAATCGTATCTGAAGGTATGCTTTCAATTGAATAATCTTTTGAAGAACATCATCTTTGTCAATGTGGTTTTTGGAGGGGTTGTTACATATATGCTCAAGGTTAGCGATACGATCACTAAATTCACACTTCAGATCAGCATACTTCTTGGAATGATATACAAAACTGGATGATGAAGATCCATAATCAATGCCCTCGTTGTCTACTACTTCAGGGGTGAGTTCTGAGCGCACATTTTTGTGTACCATCAAGGACTTGCGCTTATACCGGGTCCTTTTGTTTGAAGTTTGTATAGACAAGCGTGAACTTGTTCCAAGAAACTTCAAACTAGACATCCACCAGGGTTGTTTTTTCTCAATAGTTGTCAGCTCCAAGTTATAAATAGGATTTCTAAAATCAATTAAACTATGATACTCGGTTATTGGAAATGGGTTCACATAACTCCATGCAACACACCGAGGTAGTACATCAACTTTCTTAGACCACCAACATTTTGAAATAAGAAATTTTTCCAGTAACCAAATCTGAAATAAAAAGGAACAATGAACTAATAAGCACTGAAACGTGATGAAAAATTATGAAATAAAATAAAAAAAAATTACAGACCTTTAATGGAAAAACAAAACCTTGCAAAGTATACTTGGGGACATATGTTGGGCTAAGCTTAACAATCTTTTTCAAATGATCCTTGCGGTACTTTGAGTCATGATTGTATATCCGTTTGTGAAACTCCTCCCACGTATACTCACCTCAAGAGAAATTGTTCTGTGAGAACCCGTATTTTTCCTGGTAATTAAAAACCATTTATTTATTCGTAATTTTTATTTGTATCTTATTTTACATGCTATTCACGTATTACATACCTTGCTTACGTAAATCCCAGAAATTTCGAGAAATTTTAATTTATTTTATATTAATTATTTCCCTAATGATTTAATATAATTTATGGGAATTTTAGAAATTTTTATTTATTTTCCAAGTTTAACTTAAATCGAAATTTTTTTGATTTAAATACATTCTCGTGCATTTTATAAAGTTGCTCGAACCGACGGAATGAGAACCGGTAATTTTTATACTTCAACTTGAAGAAGGCAAAAAAAAATTATTTTCAATAAATATTTCGTTTTTAGAATTTAACTTGCACCGAGTCATAGTTATTTTACGTGTTTTAAGTAGAATCGGGCTAGGATTTAGAACCGGCCTTAGGTAAATTGGACTATTGGGCCAAGAAAAAAAAATATATATAACTCTTTTCTTTTCTTTTTTTTTCTTTCCTTCCTGTAGATACAACTACAACAACAACCAAAAAAAAAAAAAGAACACACGTAGTTTTTTTTTCTTTCCTTCCTAACCAAAATCACACTCTGTGATCTCAAAACCATCCCAATCTTCATCATCTATTTCATTTTCAATTATCCAAGTATGTAAAAGTGATCATTGGTAATAATCATAACCTATCCTAGTTCAATTTTCCCCATGCATTGGTTTTGTTTTTAGAACAAGAATGATCAATTTAGAGTTTATAAGTGATTAGGTTTATTATTTTGATCATTCTTCTTGGATGAATTTTGATTTTGACCATTCATATTATAGAAATTTAGTTCCTTGATTAAGATTTATGTTAGTCATGAGTATTTTGATGTTTGGATTGAATTAGAGTTTGTTTGGCATAGTAATTTTATACTCTAAATTCGGACAGCAGGTTTGTGAGCCCAAAACTCACACATTTTCCCAATGTAGGCTGTGTTTTTATAGCTTAGATGGATTCATTGACCCTTTTATATGTTATTAGCGAGTTGGATGGGCGATCAACTCATCCTAATGAAAAAGTTATGGCCAAAATAAGATTTTAGCTCAAATCTAAAAGTGTAGACTTGTTTAGTGTTTTACAGCACCTTAGGTCCCCTAAACTTGAAATTGCAGGTTGTGAGGACTTATTAGGACTTATAACTTAAATTTGGCCGCTGACCTTGCGTTAATAGACATCACCAATTGAATTTTATGACTAAAACGGTGATCGCTAATTTTATAACCGATTTTCTAAAATTTTAACCTTTCTCTAAGATGGATTTTTTTTACCATTTAGAAAACTGAGATAAATTCATATGTCTAGGAACGTCGGGTACGAAAATACCTTTCCGGCGGTATAAGGTTCATCGTCTATCTCTTTATAACGAAGAAATGGCGGGCATTTTTATAAACTAGTCTAATAAGTAGCAACCGACCTAAACTAGCGTTTGGTTTAGCGCGTTTGATATGGGTATCGAGTGTTTAGCCATGATTTCTCACTTGAATCATTTGAGAAACTTATAAAGATGACTTTTGATGCAAAGGTTTAGTGTCCCTTAGTTACATCTAAGTTTTTGACACATAAGTGGGTATAGTTGACTAACTAGAAAATTTATAAAGTTTGCTGATATAGCTGCTGTCCTAGGTTTAAGTGTGTCGAAAAGGTGTTTTCAGCCTTCGGATAAAACTACAAAGTTGTCCGGAATGATGTTTTTAGTCACCATCTCGGGAACGGAAGCTTTAAAGTGGGCAATTGACCCTCAAAAATGCAAAATACAGACTGTGATGTTTGACTTTTTTTGTGCAGAATGCATTTTGGTTTTATTTTTAAAAATGCATCTAGACTTCAAAACGTTTCTTGAAATTCACAGGATATTAACTTCATGATGTATATGACTTCTCTGAATTTTTTTGAATTTTTTCCAAGAGTCTAGATAGGATTTTTAGGCTTCGCGAAAAGGAGTTTTCTGCATTTTTTTACTAGGCGGGTTGATGACTAGTTCATTACCCGAACGCCCCTTAGGCAAGCCTAAACCTTATGGAATGGATTTGAAATGACCAATACTGATACTTAGGATTTATAAAATCATAATTGAAGTGAAATTGAGGTTTAATGATTTGTTATCCGCCCCAAGTCGGAAAAGGCCAAAAGTTGACTATTTTCTATACGTTTAGTCAAAACTTATAAAAACGAGTTCTAAGCTATATAACTTGATGAAACAAGTTTGTATGACCATATTTTGTTGTATTCCAGTAACTTACATATATTATTACAACTTTTCATTATTGAGTCATACTCGGGTCGTACTTTGACTTTTGTTGACTTTTTACGTATTAGGTCGCGGTTAACGTATAATTGGCGTTTTTAGGTTCCAAATTGTTTGAGAATCTTGATCCAAGACATTTAGCTTTCATTTTAAGTATTTAATACAGATTGTGAGCTTTATATGTCATGTTTACACTTAGACTCGGTTACTTGTGCAAGTTACTTATGTATCTCAATTTTTACGAAATATTTTGATTCAAGCGTTCTATACTTTTATAAAACAAATATCTAAGATCGTGATCACACTTGTAGGTCGCGGATAATTCTCAAAGTATTAATATTGCCTTTCTTCAGCCGGATCTTTATCTCGTCTCATTTTTCCTTTTAAGGTGAGTTCATAGCCCCTTTTCTTATATACTTTGTTACAAATTGCGGGGTAAGAATAACATGCGTGGAATACAATCATTTAAAACTTTTAGTATGCTATCCGAGAACTGTATGCTTCCCCAGATTATACATTTACTTATTGCATTAGTACCTTAGTCAAAAGGCCCCTACATCATGAACCGTTAATTCACATTTTGCAAGGGCAAATGTTGTGGATGGATCCATCGGGATTAACAATCCCCGTCCCGATTACCTTGACGCACGTACATTTAATTATCTAAGTATTTTGACTAGATACTTACTAGGGGTAAAACATTTATGTTAAAGCTTCGGTGTCGTGAGCTATTGCAATAAATAAATATAAATGATTTTGTACGACGGTACTGAATCATATCCTGTTACTAATTTATAAAAATTAATGTTTGTATTTCACATTACTACTTATTAAACCTATGAATTTCACTCATCTTTATGTTGACATTTTTACATGTTATTTCTCAGGTAATGCTAATGCTTAATTTTTCTAAGGATGGGAGCCCGCAGGATAGCGACACCTTGAAGATTTCATGTCTTGTTGGTCTAATATTTTGTTAATATTGTAAAAAAGCTGTCCATTTTGGTATCTACCCCCTTCAAATTTGGTTGCACTAAGACAATAAAAAAAATGTTTGGTACATCTTATAAAACTTATGATGTGTAATATCCGTGTCTGGGACTCTATGTAAAAAGAATAATTTTATCTAAATTCCGCAGCTTTTGAAGTAATTATAGTCTTATGATGTCATTTTTACTTCATTTTCATGTCATTCATTATAGCATGTTTTGGGATATCATGAAGTGGGACCCTCAAGTTGCCTACCTGTCCCGTGTCTGATTCTGGGGGTCTTACAGATTGGCATCAGAGCCTATGGTTATAGGGAACTGAGTCGTTTCTAAACTTAGTCTATGACCCAAATTTTCAAACCTTTTATGTGTCTTAGTGTCGAACATGGAATCTGCCAAGGTTGTTCGGTATCTACGCGGGTAACTCTCTTATCCTTTTTATTTACCTTGATTATATTTATAATATATCATTCTTTGATTTCACTTTGAAATATTATATCGGTTTCATTATGATACTTGCTATCACTTTTCCAATTCCTTTGTACTTATTATATCTATGTATTGTTTTTCTTATGTAGATGGAATCACCACCTCGTTCGCCTACTTCCGTCCTTCACTTTTCCGATGCAGACGACTTCATTGATGACGACTCTCAGGGAGAGCCTATGCATGTTGAGGAAGATCCTGCGGAAGATCCTGAGGAAGATCCTGAGGAAGATCCTGAGGAAGATCCTGAGGAAGAGCCAGAAGAGGAGAATACTCTTAATCTGCCAAATCAGGATGACAATCAAGAGACAGGAGAACCCTCTACTGTCCGATCTGCTTCCTCAGATACATCTTCTGATTATGTTCACCCTTCTATAGCTAGTGAGATAAATGATATTAACTTTGGGATGAATTATCTGATGAATAGTAACAAGGAAATGAAATCTGAGATAAGTAAGTTAGATGGGAAATTGGAGGAACATAAGAAGCAGTATGCTAGTGATTCCCATGGAGACTCTCTATTTATGGTAAGAATGCGCGAGGAATTTGCAAATCTCCAATTCTATAGCCAGCGGAAAAGCAAAAAGATCAGGAAGCTGCAGAAAGCCATGAAAAGTATGCAGCTTCTCATGAAGGAACGATTGGGTTTAGAGATTGATGACATCTCAGACAGCTCGGATGATACGGATGACCAAGAGAGTCCGCCAACTCGTGCAACATCGTCACCTTTGGGGTCATCTAGTGGCTTCCAGTAGTTTCCTTATTAGTGTTTATGTTTATGCACCCTTAATCATGTATCTTTTGTACACTTGGTGCCTTTTATATTGTATATTTTGCGTATTTCTACTAAGCTGCTAAGACAGTTAGTGCTACATTGCATCTTGGGTGTAATTTTGTATCTTCTGTATATGCACCCTTGTAACCAAACTCTCGATGTAGTATGTATGGAAAACCTTGGCTAATGAATTAACATTTTAGTATCTTTGTGGTTACATCTATCTTTACTATATTCCTTGGATTCTTATTCTTAAGCGTTTCTATTGCAACTTAAATTATTCTGTGTTGCATTTCGTGTTGACATTCAGTTATGCATTACTACAATCTTTTTTTTTTTATCCTTCATCTTACATGAATCTTGAAATAGCATATCTTTACTGATTCTCACTGAATTTAGTATTGTGTTGTTGACAGAAACATGCCTCCACTCCGTAGAACCTCTGATATCAGACGATCCCGAAAGGCTAAGATGGAAAGGATCATTGCAAAAAGGGTTGACAAGGCAATTGCTGATTATGAAAATAAACGAAATCCTGAGGTTAAAGCTGAAAGCTCCTCTAATGCTAAAGGGTGTTCACATAAAACATTTATGTCTGGAAAGCCACATACTTTCAATGGAACTGAAGGTGTGGTAGGCTTAACTCGTTGGTTCGAGAAAATGGAGCAAGTGTTTGGTACTTGCAAATGTGCAGAAGAGGATAAAGTCATTTTCGCTGCCAGTACCTTAGAAGGACGCGCACTAACATGGTGGAATGGGAACATAAAAACCTTGGGTTTGGAAAATGCAAATAAAATCCCTTGGGATCAATTTAAGGTAATGATGACTACTGAGTATTGTCCTGATACCGAAATCGAGAAAATGGAACAGGAGTTGTGGACCCTGCAGATGAAGAACTACGATATTGACTTATACACTAACCGATTTCATGAATTGGTTTTAATGTGCCCTGAATTGGTACCCACTGAGAGAAAGAAAATAAAGAAGTATGTTAAGGGTTTTCCGGAAAGGATTAAAGGGAACATCACTTCCTCTAAGCCTTCCACTCTACATGATGCTGTGAGTATAGCACGTGAACTTGTTGAGCAAGCTGTAGAAGGTAAGGCTGCCAAGTCTGATAAGGATCATAAAAGGAAATGGGAGGACACCCAGGGGTTTAATCAAGGAGGCAACCAAGGTAACAACCGTAAAAATAACAAGGGCAATAATAGAAACAATAATAAGAACAATAACCGTCAGTCCAACAAGAGACAAGAAGCGGTAGCAGTGTATGCAGCTGCTCCTGCTGCTCCTATTCATGCTCCTACTACTCCTGCTCATGTTGTTGCTGCTCCTGTAGCCCCTACTGCCAGACAAGGTTATGTTGGAAACTTACCAAAATGTGATCGATGCAACTGGCATAATCCTGCTGGACCCTGCCCTCCTAAGTGTGCTATATGTAAAAGAATTGGTCATGATGAAGGAAATTGTACTGTAGTATGTTTTGGCTGTGGTGAAAAAGGTCATTTCAAGAATCGGTGTCCCAAGGCCAGAAACCAGCAGAATGATGGAGCTCGAGGAAGGGTGTATCAAGTTTTCGAAAATCCTCAGCAGAATCCAAGGGTGGTCACGGGTACATTTCTTCTTAACGATCACTATGTTAGAATTTTATTCGATTCGGGTGCTGAGAAAAGTTTCGTGTCTTCTACCATTACCCATTTTATTGATATTGCCCCTTCTGCTTTAGAGGTTAGTTTCGAAATAGAATTAGCTGATGGTAATATTGTTAGTACCAACACCGTCATACGTGGTTGTACTCTCGACTTGCTTGGTCACTTGTTTAAAATCGACCTTTTACCGACGCGTCTAGGCAGTTTTGATGTTATTGTGGGTATGGACTGGTTAGCATCCCATCGTGCCGTCATTGTTTGTTTTGAACGGATCGTGCGTATTCCCCTCCCATCTGGTAAAATCTTAGAAATCCGTGGTGAGAAGCCGGACGAAAATCTGAATTCTCTTTTAAGTATCAAGGCTGGGGAGAAAAAGCTTGATGACATTCGTATCGTTTGTGAATTTCCTGGAGTGTTCCCAGATGATTTGTCTGGATTACCTCCCGTGCGTGAAGTTGAATTTCGTATCGAACTTATTCCGAGGCCCTACCTGTTGCTAAGTCCCCTTATCGTTTAGCCCCGTCTGAAATGAATGAATTGTCAAATCAGCTTAAAGAGCTTCAGGAGAAAGGTTTCATTAGACCAAGTCACTCACCTTGGGGTGCTCCTGTGCTCTTTGTTAAGAAAAAAGATGGTGCAATGAGAATGTGCATTGATTATAGGGAATTAAATAAGCTGACAATCAAAAATCGATATCCTCTCCCTCGAATAGATGACTTATTTGATCAATTACAAGGTGCTTGCTGTTTTTCAAAAATAGATCTTCGATCAGGTTACCACCAGTTAAGAGTACATGAAAGTGACATTCCTAAAACCGCATTTAGAACCCGTTATGGTCACTTCGAATTTACAGTTATGCCTTTTGGTCTTACGAATGCTCCTGCCGTCTTTATGGATTTAATGAACCGTGTTTGTAAGCCCTATCTTGATAAGTTCGTCATAGTCTTTATTGACGATATCCTCATTTACTCAAAGTCTGAAGAAGACCATGAACATCATCTGAGGACAATTTTGAGTCTCCTGGAGAAGGAAAAGTTATATGCCAAATTCTCTAAGTGTGAATTTTGGTTAAAAGAGGTCCAATTCTTAGGTCACGTGGTTAATCAGGATGGTATACATGTGGATCCTTGTAAAGTGGAAGCAATAAAGAATTGGAAAACTCCTGAATCACCTACAGAGGTCCGTTCATTTCTTGGGTTAGCGGGATATTACCGTAGATTCATTGAAAATTTCTCTAAGATTGCCAAACCTCTAACTTTACTAACCCAAAAGAATAAGGAATACATTTGGGGTGATGATCAAGAGCAAGCCTTTCGCTTACTGAAGGAAAAGTTGTGTAATGCACCAGTATTAACACTTCCAGATGGACCGAATGATTTCGTAGTGTATTGTGATGCATCTCACCAAGGTTTCGGATGTGTCCTCATGCAGAGAGGTAAAGTGATTGCTTATGCCTCGAGACAACTTAAAACCCATGAAAAGAATTATAACACTCATGATTTGGAATTGGGTGCAGTGGTATTTGCACTAAAAATATGGAGACACTATCTCTATGGGACAAAAAGTATAATATACACTGACCACAAGAGTCTTCAATACATCTTTAATCAAAAAGACCTGAATATGCGACAAAGACGATGGTTAGAACTACTTAGCGATTACGAATGTGAGATTAAATACTATCCAGGCAAAGCAAATGTTGTGGCAGATGCTTTAAGCAGAAAGGAAAGGCTTAAACCCAGAAAAGTACGTGCTATGAGCATGACTATCCAATCTGGCCTTAAGGCTAGGATTTTAGAAGCACAAAAAGAAGCTGCCAAAGATTTTAAGACTCCAGTCGAACGACTGCGAGGATTAGAAGCCCAACTGGAACAAAAAGAGGATGGAACTCTTTACTTTGTTGGTAGAATATGGATTCCATTTGTTGGTGGAATCAGGAAGGTAATATTGGATGAAGATCATGCATCAAGATACACAATCCACCCTGGTGTAGATAAAATGTACTACGATTTGAGAGATGTATACTGGTGGCCTGGGATGAAGACTGACATAGCCGAATATGTCAACCAATGCTTAACTTGTTTAAAAGTTAAAGCAATACATCAGAAACCTTCTGGCCTCCTGCAGCAACCGGAAGTCCCTGAATGGAAATGGGAGAAGATTACAATGGATCTAGTTACCAAGTTACCTAGAAGCAGTGGTGGTTACGATGCTATTTGGGTTATCGTGGATAGGTTGACAAAATCTACTCATTTCATTCCGATCCGTGAGGACTACAAGACTGAAAGGTTGGCACGAATTTACATAAACGAAATTGTTGCAAAACATGGAGTACCAGTGTCGATTATCTCTGATAGAGATAGTCGTTTCGCATCTAACTTCTGGCGGGCTCTTCAAAAGGCGTTGGGAACACAGGTATTAATGAGTACGGCTTATCATCCAGAAACGGACGGGCAGAGTGAGCGCACCATTCAGACTTTAGAAGACATGCTGCGAGCATGTGTTATGGATTTTAGAGGAAGTTGGGACACTCATCTACCACTAGTTGAATTTTCATACAACAACAGTTATCACAAGAGTGTCAAGTGCTCACCATTCGAGGCATTATACGGACGTAAATGTAGATCACCCGTGATATGGAATGAGGTGGGTGAAAGTCAGTTAATTGGACCGGAATTAGTCCAAGAAACTACGGACAAGATTGTGCAAATCAGAGAGAGATTAAAAACCGCTAGAAGTCGACAGAAAAGTTACGCGGACAAAAGGCGTAAACCACTTGAATTTCAAGTTGGTGACCATGTACTACTAAGGGTATCCCCCTGGAAGGGATTAGTAAGATTCGGCAAGAGAGGTAAGTTAGCCCCTCGTTTTGTAGGACCATTTGAAATCATTGAACGTATTGGTCCAGTAGCTTATCGTTTGAAGCTGCCGCAAGAGTTAAGTTGCATTCATGATGTATTTCACGTTTCTAATCTTAAGAAATGTTTAGCTGAATCGGATATTCAAATTCCATTGGAAGAGATCAAAGTGGATGAGAAACTGTATTTCAGAGAAGAACCTATCGAAATTGTGGATCGACAAGTCAAGAAGTTAAAGCGTAGTTGGATTCCAATCGTCAAAGTTCGTTGGAATTCTCGTAGAGGTGCTGAGTTTACTTGGGAGAGCGAAGACCAGTTCAAAGACAAGTATCCCCATCTTTTTCCGTCATCTTCCATCTCCAGTTGAACTCTGAGGGACCAGAGTTCCTTTAGGGGGGTCGACTGTGAGAACCCGTATTTTTCCTGGTAATTAAAAACCATTTATTTATTCGTAATTTTTATTTGTATCTTATTTTACATGCTATTCACGTATTACATACCTTGCTTACGTAAATCCCAGAAATTTCGAGAAATTTTAATTTATTTTATATTAATTATTTCCCTAATGATTTAATATAATTTATGGGAATTTTAGAAATTTTTATTTCTTTTCCAAGTTTAACTTAAATCGAAATTTTTTTGATTTAAATACATTCTCGTGCATTTTATAAAGTTGCTCGAACCGACGGAATGAGAACCGGTAATTTTTATACTTCAACTTGAAGAAGGCAAAAAAAAAATTATTTTCAATAAATATTTCGTTTTTAGAATTTAACGTGCACCGAGTCATAGTTATTTTACGTGTTTTAAGTAGAATCGGGCTAGGATTTAGAACCGGCCCTAGGTAAATTGGACTATTGGGCCAAGAAAAAAAATATATATATAACTCTTTTCTTTTCTTTTCTTTTTCTTTCCTTCCTGTAGATACAACTACAACAACAACCAAAAAAAAAAAGAACACACGTAGTTTTTTTTTTCTTTCCTTCCTAACCAAAATCACACTCTGTGATCTCAAAGCCATCCCAATCTTCATCATCTATTTCATTTTCAATTATCCAAGTATGTAAAAGTGATCATTGGTAAGAATCATAACCTATCCTAGTTCAATTTTCCCCATGCATTGGTTTTTTTTTAGAACAAGAATGATCAATTTAGAGTTTATAAGTGATTAGGTTTATTATTTTGATTATTCTTCTTGGATGAATTTTGATTTTGACCATTCATATTATAGAAATTTAGTTCCTTGATTAAGATTTATGTTAGTCATGAGTATTTTGATATTTGGATTGAATTAGAGTTTGTTTGGCATAGTAATTTTATACTCTAAATTCGGACAGCAGGTTTGTGAGCCCAAAACTCACACATTTTCCCAATGTAGGCTGTGTTTTTATAGCTTAGATGGATTCATTGACCCTTTTACATGTTAGTAGCGAGTTGGATGGGCGATCAACTCATCCTAATGAAAAAGTTATGGCCAAAATAAGATTTTAGCTCAAATCTAAAAGTGTAGACTTGTTTAGTGTTTTACAGCACCTTAGGTCCCCTAAACTTGAAATTGCAGGTTGTGAGGACTTATTAGGACTTATAACTTAAATTTGGCCGCTGACCTTGCGTTAATAGCCATCACCAATTGAATTTTATGACTAAAACGGTGATCGCCAATTTTATAACCGATTTTCTAAAATTTTAACCTTTCCCTAAGATGGATTTTTTTTCCCATTTAGAAAACTGAGATAAATTCATATGTCTAGGAACGTCGGGTACGAAAATACCTTTCCGGCGGTATAAGGTTCATCGTCTATCTCTTTATAACGAAGAAATGGCGGGCATTTTTATAAACTAGTCTAATAAGTAGCAACCGACCTAAACTAGCATTTGGTTTAGCGCGTTTGATATGGGTATCGAGTGATTAGCCATGATTTCTCACTTGAATCATTTGAGAAACTTATAAAGATGACTTTTGATGCAAAGGTTTAGTGTCCCTTAGTTACATCTAAGTTTTTGACACATAAGTGGGTATAGTTGACTAACTAGAAAATTTATAAAGTTTGCTGATATAGCTGCTGTCCTAGGTTTAAGTGTGTCGAAAAGGTGTTTTCAGCCTTCGGATAAAACTACAAAGTTGTCCGGAATGATGTTTTTAGTCACCATCGCGGGAACGGAAGCTTTAAAGTGGGCAATTGACCCTCAAAAATGCAAAATACAGACTGTGATGTTTGACTTTTTTCGTGCAGAATGCATTTTGGTTTTATTTTTAAAAATGCATCTAGACTTCAAAACTTTTCTTGAAATTCACAGGATATTAACTTCATGATGTATATGACTTTTCTGAATTTTTTTGAATTTTTTCCAAGAGTCTAGATAGGATTTTTAGGCTTCGCGAAAAGGAGTTTTCTGCATTTTTTTACTAGGCGGGTTGATGACTAGTTCATTACCCGAACGCCCCTTAGGCAAGCCTAAACCTTATGGAATGGATTTGAAATGACCAATACTGATACTTAGGATTTATAAAATCATAATTGAAGTGAAATTGAGGTTTAATGATTTGTTATCCGCCCCAAGTCGGAAAAGGCCAAAAGTTGACTATTTTCTATACGTTTAGTCAAAACTTATAAAAACGAGTTCTAAGCTATATAACTTGATGAAACAAGTTTGTATGACCATATTTTGTTGTATTCCAGTAACTTACATATATTATTACAACTTTTCATTATTGAGTCATACTCGGGTCGTACTTTGACTTTTGTTGACTTTTTACGTATTAGGTCGCGGTTAACGTATAATTGGCGTTTTTAGGTTCCAAATTGTTTGAGAATCTTGATCCAAGACATTTAGCTTTCATTTTAAGTATTTAATACAGATTGTGAGCTTTATAGGTCATGTTTACACTTAGACTCGGTTACTTGTGCAAGTTACTTATGTATCTCAATTTTTACGAAATATTTTGATTCAAGCGTTCTATACTTTTATAAAACAAATATCTAAGATCGTGATCACACTTGTAGGTCGCGGATAATTCTCAAAGTATTAATATTGCCTTTCTTCAGCCGGATCTTTATCTCGTCTCATTTTTCCTTTTAAGGTGAGTTCATAGCCCCTTTTCTTATATACTTTGTTACAAATTGCGGGGTGAGAATAACATGCGTGGAATACAATCATTTAAAACTTTTAGTATGCTATCCGAGAACTGTATGCTTCCCCAGATTATACATTTACTTATTGCATTAGTACCTTAGTCAAAAGGCCCCTACATCATGAACCGTTAATTCACATTTTGCAAGCGCGAATGTTGTGGATGGATCCATCGGGATTAACAATCCCCGTCCCGATTACCTTGACGCACGTACATTTAATTATCTAAGTATTTTGACTAGATACTTACTAGGGATAAAACATTTATGTTAAAGCTTCGGTGTCGTGAGCTATTGCAATAAATAAATATAAATGATTTTGTACGACGGTACTGAATCATATCCTGTTACTAATTTATAAAAATTAATGTTTGTATTTCACATTACTACTTATTAAACCTATGAATTTCACTCATCTTTATGTTGACATTTTTACATGTTATTTCTCAGGTAATGCTAATGCTTAATTTTGCTAAGGATGGGAGCCCGCAGGATAGCGACACCTTGAAGATTTCATGTCTTGTTGGTCTAATATTTTGTTAATATTGTAAAAAGCTGTCCATTTTGGTATCTACCCCCTTCAAATTTGGTTGCACTAAGACAATAAAAAAAATGTTTGGTACATCTTATAAAACTTATGATGTGTAATATCCGTGTCTGGGACCCTATGTAAAAAGAATAATTTTATCTAAATTCCGCAGCTTTTGAAGTAATTATAGTCTTATGATGTCATTTTACTTCATTTTCATGTCATTCATTATAGCATGTTTTGGGATATCATGAAGTGGGACCCCCAAGTTGCCTACCTGTCCCGTGTCTGATTCTGGGGGTCTTACATGTTCCAAGAATCAAAATTCTCTACTAGATTAAACAACTCTTCTATAACAACTCCCCGTAACTGATAACCCATGAATACTTAATTTAACGCAAACAGCAAACAAACCCGCACAGCATCGGCTTTAGTTTACTAAAAGCATAATTATCTTGAGCAGGAAAGTGTTTAGTAGGAAAATTTTCCGAAATAAGCTTATTAATATCTAACCCCTTTACTCTACAGACGCCTGGAAAGACACGTTTATGGAAATCCGATTCAATTTACCTAAAAGGTTTTAAATAAAAATCACCAAAACAAAACTTGGTAAGCAAACAGAATTCCTTTTTGCTAAACTCCAAAGTATGTTGCCCAAAGTCAAAGTAAAATGGCTTATCGGGGGGTGGGGACTCACCATATCTTAGGAGATAGTGAATCAAATAGTTATCATGCTTCTCTGTTCTTATATCTAACCAAGGACCAAACATTGTTCTTCTAAACAAATTAGCTCGGGAATCTTTTATAGACAATTTTATTTTGATGGTTGTCAAATGATCTAACCTACTTGTAAGGCCAATGTTCGCATCATAAACCTATTGTATATACAAATAGAGTGAGTTTTGAATTTCGCATCATAAACCTATTCTATAAACTAGGTGGACACTTCAATTAAACAACATTATACAAAATCTAAACAAAAGCATTGGATTGAAGGTACTTGTACAATTGCGGCCATCTATAAAAACATGAGACATATCTTGTAACCGTAAACCACCAAAAACAATGAATATGAATGACGCTTGATGGGATGGTTGGAACGACTATGAAATTTGTTGGCTAAAAAATGAGAACGACGATTGAAAAATGGGATATAATTGAAACGAAGTGTAATAGATTTAGTTGTGATTAGGGTTTAATTTGTATAGTTTAATAGTTTTGAAGGGGAGAATGAAAAATTAGGAACGTATATTAAGAGAAGAATATTAATCTTAAAAGTAGATTTGGTACAATTTCCCAATAAAATACTGACAACGTTGATCACTTGGTGGTTAAGCGTCGTTAGTTGATCATTTGGCAAGTTAATAGGAAAAATATTGTTCTTGTTAGAGGGGACATGTTAGCCTCAAAATATTGAGCCAAACAAGAATGCTCGGTCATATGTTTATTATGTATCGTATTTTAGAACGCTGTAATAGGTAGTATATTAGTCGTGTTATTACGGGCTTAACTTTAAGCTAAGGTTCATTAATAAGTAACCAAAGCCCAAAAGGAAAGCCTGGCCCATGAACATATAGCCCATTAAGCTACATGTAAGCAAAGGCTATATAAACCCTTCCTAGCATGTTAGGAAGGGTGTTGGTCATTTCATTTTTCTCCTAATCTAATATTCCACAAGTTTCACCAACCTTTTTCTCTCTACTTTCTCTCACTACTTTCTCTCTCTAAAATTCATCTCATATCTTCCTTTATTTCTTTAATTCGTGTGCTATATCATCATATATAGGGAACAACAATTAGTATCAATCGCCATGGGGTAGTTTTGTGATTGGTTGTTGTGTTTTCATATGATTCGTTTGATTTGATCCATATTTCTTCCTCGAATTCAAGATTTTTTTTGTGTTTGATTGTGTTTCTTAATCGTATAACTTCTTTAATCATGTTGTAGTGATCTTGGTATCTTGGTTTTGGTTAAAAACACAAACTTTCTTGGATCAAACGTTCAAAAATCCTTCATCTTTCCGAAATTCTAGCAAAGGTATCCATCGGAAAGTACAAGTATTTTGAGGTCAGATCGCAATAACCACTAGGTTCTACTTTGCGATCTAAGGATTCCGATACCTTATTCCGATCTGGACATTCCGATCGTACATTGCGATCTGGGATTCCGACGGTTTCAAGGGACTTTTGAGTCGTTACTCTGCCAAATTTGTTTTAGACACATTCCGATCTGAACATTCCGATCTGAACATTCCGATCTGAACATATTCCGATCTGAACATTGCGATCTGGGGTTTCGACAGTACATTGCGATCTAAAGGACATTCCGATCTAAGCATTCCGACAACCAACATTCCGATGGCCATTCTGATGGCACATTCCGATGGCACATTCCGATGACATGTTTAGCTAAATTTTGTTTGAGTATTTTTTAGATTTAGCCACCATCTAGACTAGTTTCGTAACGTAGTTTACACGAAGATTAAAAAAAAAGAAAAAAAAAAGTCTTAAAATTTTTAGGTCAAGTAAAATCAATTTTTTTCCATACTAGTTTTAGGACATTTCTAGCTTGATGAGACTGCTTTTATACATGGTCTCATCGTCCAAATCGGGCTTAAAATACATAAAATGTCATTAAATATACCAAATATATGCTCGTGTTTGTTACTTGTGTATTTTTAGGTACGGATATTGAGGAAATGGCAAAAGATCACAAGAATCATTCAAAAACAAACACGGGAAACGAAGTCGCACAATGAACCGGGCCCAAGTTTGGATTTTACAAAAATTCCCTTGAAGAATTGAAGATTGGCAACTTTAGTCCCTTATCTTTGAAGAACTTGTCACAAATGACCCTCCAAATGTCAATTGTACAAGAATGGTCCTTAAGGAATCAAGTATTTACAAGATCAGTCCTTGAAGAAAGAAGAAAGTACAAGAAAGCCCTTGGAAAAAGTTTTTAAACATGTTGTGCCACTTTTGACAAGTTGTCAAAAGTTGTCAAGTGTTAACAAGGCGTTGATAGCCATTTTTCACAAAGTGCAAAGAACAAGGAACCTTGGGGGGCAATCCTGCCAGACATCCCAAACTTTCCCAACCAATCATTCTCCCACCTCACCTCCTCCAACCAACCATATGCTCCCACGTCACATCCCTCATCCTAGTCACCCTCCACTACACGTTTTAAATAAATAAGATTTGAAAAATCTTATTTAATTAACTTTCCCACTAAACACTAATTTAAAACCCATTTCAGATTAAACTAACCCCTTTATCCCCCAAGAACCCTAGCTAAACCCAGATTCAATTAACTTAAAAACAAGGGGTTTTTGTTTGATCATTTCCAGAATGGTAATTACCCACCATATTAACAAAACCCCACACCCAGATTCCCTTCCCAACCAACCCATGTGACTGTGGGGGCCTCCCCTGCACGTCACTTTCCCCTCAAAACCCTAAACCCGACATGATCAACGTCTCATATACCCCAACTTGTCCCCCAAGTTCAAATTGATGGCCAAGATCACTTTCCACAGCCTGGCATCTTCACATGACACCAAAGATCACATGAAGGCACAATTTGACCCAATTTTCAGTCAAAAGTTCAAGGGCAACTTTGGCATTTCAGCATTAGGGTTTTAGATATCTAGATTGTTCTCTAGTGTAGTATAAAAGGAGGGTGCAACCTGTGCATACCCCTTTGTTCCAGTTTTTTAAGCAAATTCATGTAATGCCTTTTTGAAATATAAAGTTTGGTATTTGTTGTGTCAATTGTAATTCCTTTTATTTTTTAAAAGTTTGGTATTGAATTGCTTAGATTCTGAGTTCCATATTAATCTTTTATAAACACTTGGTGTTTATTTCATTTTCAAAAGGTTTTTGAAAAAGTGTCTCCATTTTCAGAAAATCCAAGAATTTGTGAAGTGAAAGTGGATTAAATTCTTGGATTGTCTGCTATTGTTCTTGTTTTGAAACGTGTGAAAGGTTTCATGGTTTGAGGAAAAGGTTTAAGAGGTTTTAAGATAGTTTCAAAAAATCAGTATATTTGTGCTTGTGTTTTTTTTATTGTCTTAGCAGGTTTTCAAGTTGTTGCTGTTAAAGGTCCAGCTCAGGTCCGGACCTGAAAGGAGGTGACTTGGCAGTCACAAAGGGACCTGGATGTGGGTCCCTTGAGGTAGAAAAATCTCTTCCATTTTCAGTTTTCATAAATTAGAGAATTTGAGTGATTTGTATGAGTTTTGTGGAATCTGAATGCAAAGTGTTGTTTAACCTGTTGATTTGAGTTCATTAGGTGTTATATGCATGTTGTAGGTGATTAGAGTCAATTTGGTTTGGATTTAAACAGATTTGCTTTGAAAACTTGTATTTTAGTCACTTAAAGGGGTGTTTGGGTTTGCACTTTATTTGAGTTTCCTTGATTCATTTTTGTGCTTAAACCTGTTATACATCACTTATTAGGGTAGTAGAGTTTGTATGCTAGCATAGGATTTCAGTTTGAACAAGTTTTGAACATCATTGCAGGCTGAAAATGGACAATAGCATATGAAATCAGTAACTGCCTTGTCTGTATGATTTTTGAGAGATTTTGTGCTTAATCTTTTGTTCATTGCTAGATTAAAGGTTGTTTGAGGTTTGAGTGTTGCTTGTATGCTGATTAGTAAGCTTGTATGCATGTTATGAGACTTCAAAATTCATTTTTATGCATGTAACTTGGTTATTTTGTTCATCAGAAACATTAAGCTATATCAGAAACTTGTTTGGTGATTTTGTGTGATCTTTGTGATTCATTTGTGCTAGATTTGTGTTAATTTTGACTCCTTATACTCCAAAGAGTATAAGGGTGCCCCTTTGTCCAACAAATCATCCACAAAAATCATCACAATCAAGCTCCTCTTGATTATTTCACAAGTGAAGATATCTGTTCTTCCTTGTGTTCTTTAAAAGTTATACTGGGCACGTTTTTGGTTCCTGATTTGCTTAATCTTGCTCATTTTGGATTGTGTTTGTGTTTTTGTGCTTAAAAGAGTAACTGGATTGTGTTTTTAAAAGCTAAAAATAAAAAAAAAAAAAATTGCCAAAAAGGATGTGGCCAAGACTCGAACTTGCGCCACTCCTCTCACAACACAACACACTCACCACTGCGCCCTAGGGTCTTTGACTGCTAGGGTTGCTTTTGAAAGATATATAAGGTGTGTTTGCTTGGGCTTATTTAATATAAGCCGTAGCTTATTTTGGCTTTTTCAGCTTATCCATTAAGCTTATTTACTCTATTTCAATTTTCCTAGGATTGTATTTAGTTGTAGGACTTTTCTGTTTTAAAAGTTTATTTTTCCCGTTTTTAATTTATTTATTAGGATTATTTTTAGTTTAATTTTTAGAAAGTAGATTAAAAATAGTAAAAAGCATTTTAAAAATCCAGAAAAATAGTTTTTAGTTTTTATTTAAGTTATTTGAGGTTTACATCACAAAAAGTTTTCAAAAAGTCTAATTTTTAATTTTATTTGATTTTAGGGTTTTTATCTAACTTTGAAATTAAATATAAAATTAATAAAAAGGTTTTAGGAACTTTTAATTTCATTTTTGTCTTAGTTACATTATTTAGGGTTTTTGGTAATTTTTTAGAATTATTTTATAAATTTTTATTTTTTTGATTATTTTAATATTATTTTATTATAAAGAATTGAAAGTTTAATTTTTAACTTTTTTTTCATTTTTCCTAGATTGTAGACATTAAATTAGGAACTTTGTAACTTTCTAAATATTTTTTAGGCTTTTCATTTATTTTCTAGAATTAATTTAAGTTTTAATAGATTTTAATAGTTTTTAAGTGTTTAAAAATAGTTTTATTAGGTTTTAAAATTTTTAAAAATAGTTTTTAGCTTAATTAGGTCATTTTTGAGGTTTACAAACTTGAAAATCTTGTTTGGGGCTTTTTAATAATTAATTGTGATTTTTAGGGCTTTAATTAGCATTAAAAAGTCATTATTTAATTAATTAAAAGGTTTTAGAAAGTTTTGATTTTTTGTAAACTCTTAGAATATTATTGTGGATTTTTAGTAATTTTTAGGAATTTTTAGGTTAAAATTTTAATTTTTGTAGTTTTACGGTTTTACGTTTACGCCTTTTTCGTCGTAGTTTAAATTCGTCTTCGTAACCGTCTTTTCCTTCCTTTCTCATTTCTATTCTCTTTCCTTTTCTTGTTAATAAAATCACAATCAATATCAACTCATTACACAACACACGTGCCTCCTCGAGAACGAACTCACTCTTATTTGGGTCATAACTTGTGGTTTTCCTAAATCACTCGTTGATACTTACCCTATTTACGCTCTTTTTCCTAAAAGACGTATTTCTACGACTATCATTTTTGGCGCCGCTGCCGGGGAGGCGTGTTGTGTTTTGATTGAACCATTGTTTTTTTATTCTAGCCATAAATAGTATTTGTATTAGTAGCACTCTACTAATACGTATTATCATTTTTCGGTTTGTGTGAATATTATTACTATATTGTATACGTAGAACAATAAATTCACAAGTACTCCAAATACGTGAGCAATCACAACCTTGACTTGGGAGGTCATTACCCAATCATTGTATTCGAATCTCAAACCAAAGAAAAAAGGCAAAAATAGATAAATACTTTCGTGAAGCTTAATCTTGATAATACAAACTATAAGGTGGGTATAAGGCGGTTGTATTTCACAACCTAAAGGAAAAAGGCTCTTAAGTGCTTCGCGCCGCCTCGTTTCCTCCGCTTGCTTGTGCGTATTTGATTTTGAGAGTGAATCGAGGGTTTTGCCGCCCAAAGTATTATTACATATCATATATATTTTCTTGGTTTCTATTGATTAAACCCTCTTGAACGATTTGGTGTTCCACCAACGTTCTAAAGTCATCGAAGGCGTTCACTCCACGTGATCGTTTTCATTCCTTGAGGCTTCTTTAATCAAGAGATTTGATTAAGGAGGAGATTTGTAGATTATTGTCTACTTAATACATTCACCAATTTCCAAAAAAGTTAATACCATCAAAAACCACAAAAAAATTGAAAAACACAAAATACCAAAAAGAATCTTCTTTGCTCGTCTCCTCGTTGTACGTGACGTTTATGCTAACTCGTAATCAAGCAAAACGTGCACGTAGACGAAAGAACAAAACTCCCACTCCAACTCATTCTAGTGAGGAGTCTCCAAGTGAGGAACCTATTGTAGAACAAGAAGCTATCATGGCTAATCGTACTATGATGGAGTTGCTTCAAGCACCCACCGAGGGTTTTGGAGAAGCCATTGTGATTCCCGCCATCCTTGCGGAGAACTTTGAGATCAAAACGGGTTTAATGTCTATGCTTCAAGCAAACAAGTTCCGCGGACACGAAAAAGACAACCCACATTATCACATTAGGCAATTTAATCGTCTCACCGCGACAAGCAAGTTTAAGGATGTACCACACGATGCCATTAAGATGATGTTGTTTCCTTGCTCGTTAGATGGACCCGCCAAGATATGGCTTGAGAAAGAACCACCGATTTCGATTTTGACATGGGCCGATCTCGTGTCTAAATTTGTGAATCAATTTTTTCCACCATCTAAGACAACACATTTGAAAAACGAGATTTCACGTTTTACACAAAGACCAAATGAAAGTTTTTCAATGGCTTGGGAAAGGTTTAAAGAAATGTTACATGAATGTCCACACCATGATTTTTCCGAATTGCATCAAATTGACACTTTTTATAATGGGCTTAATGATCATGAACGAGATTACTTAAATGTCGCAGCGGGTGGTAATTTTTTGTGCAAAACGACCAATGAGGCTTTGAAAATCATAGAAAATAGGTCTAAGGTCTATAGCCCTCGTAACATACCAAGTGTTGCCAATTTGGGCTCGTCATCATCTCGTTCCATTAATGCCTTGCAAGATGAAGCAAATGAGGAGAATCAGTTTTTCGATAGGTTTTCGACTCTTATGTCTCATTGGAAAGCTCAAGAAGCTTCAAATTCCGCTTCGGTTAAAGCGGTTGCTAAGAGTTGTATTTCGTGTGGTGGAGCTCATGATTTTTCCGAGTGCATTACCGCGGATGTTAACACTTCGAATGCTTATGTAGCCACGGGAACTTATAACCAAATCGGTCAAGGTTCCCGCCAAAATCAAGCTCCACAAAATCAAAATGCTAATAACTATCGAAACAACAACCAAGGTGGAAATTACCAAGGAAATCAAAGGAATTATAACAAGGGTAATTACCAAAGTGGAAATGGGCAAGTTTCTAATCAAAACCAAAACCGTGATTTTCAAAACAATGCCCAAGGTTTTCAAAACGATCACACCAAAAATCTTCAAGGAGAATTTTTGAATTATGCAAAGGCTAATGATGCTAAGTTTGACAATATGCAACGTGAAATGGTTAGCTTAAGGTCCGAGTTGAAAAACGAGCTTAAAAACGAACTTGCTAATGAACTCAAAACTCATGCTAATAAAATGGAAGGAAATGTCACACGACTCCAACAAAATCAACAAAAAATGGAGCAAGGTCAACATGAGATTAAGCAAGAGTTGTTAAAAGCGGATGCTAGGCAATCTAAATTTGAGGACCGTATGGCTAAAATGTTTGAAGCTATCATGTGTAAGCCCTCTTCTTCGGGTGGTCTTCCTAGTGATACCATCGTGAACCCGAAAGGAGAATTGAAGGTTATTACTACTCGTAGTGGTAAAACTTTCAAAGAACCCATTTCTCGTCCAAGTACTTCTATGGAGAAGGAAAAAGAGAAAGAACCCGAGGTTGTGGTTGAAAAGGAGCAAATTACAAGCCCACGAAGTACCGCTCAAACCACACCTACGGTTGAACCTACACCAATCATGGAACCCGAGATTCCAAGGCCGATGCCTATGCCTACTTTGCCCCAACCCAAACCACCTTTACCCTACCCTTCAAGACGAGACAAGGAAAAGGCACAAGAAGGAAATAATTATCAATTTGAACTCTTCATTATAATGTTTCGTGACTTGCATTTTAATATAAGTTTTGCCGACGCCTTAGTCATGATGCCTCGATTTGCCGCGAACTTCAAAAGTATGTTGAATAACAAAGAGAAATTGCAAAAATCGTCTAGTTGTTCTTCGGTTTTTCTAAGCCGCATACCTCAAAAAGTCGGTGATCCTGGAAAGTTTTTAATCCCATGTGCTATCCAAGACATGGAAGAATGCTACGCCTTGGCCGATCTTGGTGCTAGTATTAATTTGATGCCTCTTGAGATTTTTAAATCACTCAATCTTCCAAATCTCACTCCTTCAAGAATGTCAATCGAAATGGCCGATCATTCTACGATTCTAGCTTGTGGAGTTGCCGAGGACGTCTTTGTGAAAGTTGGAAAGTTCTACTATCCTGGAGACTTTATTGTTGTTGACATTCCCATCGATCCTAAAGTTCCGTTAATTTTAGGTCGATCTTTTTTGGATACCTCGAGAGCACTTATCGATGTGCATGCAAGAAAAATCACTCTTCGTTTCAATGAGGAAGAACTCGTCATTAATGCAACCCAAAACTCCACTCTTTCTCATGTGTATTCTATCACATCTTTGTACAATGTCAATCCCATCAAAAGCATTTGCAAAAAGATTTCAAATAGAGTTTTAGGAGTTGTTGAGAAAAGTGAAGTTCCGTCCCCTCCGCCGGTGGAGGTTAAGAGTGTTAAGCCTACAATTCCAATCTCGAGTGATTCTTCGGATGATGAATACGTTGACCCCGATGGGGAGGTTTTCTTTGTTGACAAAAGATATGAAAACTTACCACCACCTAAACCAAAAAGATTTCAAAATGTGAGAATTTTTAGTGTGACTAACATTGCTTTAGATACACCAAATATTTTTTACATAATTAAATCGGGTTTTCACAAGGAGAGTGTAAAAGATGAAAAAGGAAAAGATTTTAACTTGGATTTAAAAGATTTTTCTACAATTCTAACTCCGTCATCACCACGTGTATTAAGTACTACAAGCTCGTCTTCTCCTTTTGACGATGCTTTGTGTGGACTTAGTGTGGGGGGATCCCCTTATGTTCCTTCCCCTTTCTCCACCGAGGACGAGATATTTGATCCTGGAATTGCTTATATAGGGAAATCTCGGTCTTCCACCGATGCAATAAATGGAAAATCTTTTCATTTGATTGGTGTGACTCTACCTCGAGTAGCTCATGTTTTTAGAGACTTACCCATTGTCCCACCCTTCTATTTCTTCTCTCCTATTTTCTTGAAACTCTTTGAGTTTTTGTTGGCACACCTTGAAGTGGCGTTGATTTGTTTTTCCAATGAAAACGAAAACGCCATCTTCGATCCCGGTATTTTGCACCATCAAAGGACTTAGTCCTTAATACCGGTTGTTTTTGGGCCTTGTTTATCATGTAAGCCCCACCAAAAATTGACCACACCATGATTATCCCTAAATGATCACATTTATGGGGATTCGAGTCGAGCTTTTGACTCGGTTATCAAAAACAAGGTGCCTCGTGGGGGAGACCCATGTTTATCCATGTACATATTATTGCTTTCTAATTAGTTTAATGTGAGGGGATTTGTGCCCTTCCAACCTTTGTTCCATGGTTGTTTGTGCATTGTGGTTTTTAGATCATGATCTTCACGATTGGAGCCTCTCGTGTTCGTTTTATGGGAGCACTCGATCGTTTGCTTTGGAGTCATTTCTCAATATCCAAATGATATATCCTTTTATGTTCTAACCTTAGGTTTTTAGCACACTTCATAAACGGCTATTAATTTATTGGTTACACCCTTTCCATGCTAGATTAGGCATTCGACTACGTCTCTAGTATGGGGTGTTTGCACCCCTAGACTCGAAACATTGAGGACAATGTTTAACTTTAGTATGGGGGGTGAATAGATACTTGCCTTGCCAAACCTTCACGCTTTCCAAAGTTTATCTTTTTGTTATCGTTTTGTTGCAAAATAAGGCTAAAAATGGCCAAATTTTAAATTTTTTTCTCATGTTTTATAAGTGTTTGAAGAAACGAATGTAGGTTTTCCGATGGCGAGAATAAGAGTAATTTTTGACTCGATCGTGCGTGTTGAGCACTTAGTTTTGATTCCTTAACTACACATTAGGCTAAGTCTCTTAAATGAGGACGAGAAATGATAGAGTTAATTATAAGTTACTATGCTAAACGTAGAGTACTCGTATTCTTTCAAAAACTCATGTGTTCTCGTTGTTTGCTTATTCTCCCTTCGCATGTAAATATTTTTTGCTTAATAAATATTGACTTAGCGGTTTAGTTAGGATTGTTGGGTTTCTAGTCTTTTCTAGTAGCTTCCGTGTAATTAAATTGGGAAGACATTAAGGTATCGCCAGCGTCACGGTTTTGAAGTATTGGCACCCGAATAATCGAAAGCTTCACCCAATAATAAGATTTCAAGTGCTCACCTAAATCTAGCAAACAATTTGAAGCCCCACAAGGCCGAAAAATCTATGCAAAATTGAAAGTGAATCAAGCCTTAATCTTCGAAGCTTTAAAGATCCAAAATTCACTTTAGCGTGAGGATATACGTCTTTGGCTAATAAAACCACCGATGAGGCGGATAATAAAAGGCAAGGCAAGACCGAAGTCATAATAAAAGCTTCATGGCGAAGTTGAATAAAAGATGGAGGTAAACCAAAGATAATAAGGCCCTTCCGTTAGGGGGCGTATAAAAGTCTTGGTAATAAGTCTCATGTTCAAAACCGTTATAAAACCGTGTTTATCGATTCTTCTTGTCAACTTAATTTTTTAACATCGTTGTCTATTAGGAGGGGTTATTGATTTGATGGTCTTAGTTACACCGTTAGGACTCTATTTTTAGACCTAAATCTCTAATATCGCATAAGTCAATGATGTATCCTCGTGATCATTAAGACAAAATAAAATATAAGAGATACAACTTAGGAATAATGGGAGGATAAGTACGTGATTAGGGCATATGAGTAGTGTTAGCATTACTAACGTATAATGACAATGATCTCGTTGCACGCTTGCCATGGAATTAAGGTGAAAATCGAGGACGATGAAATTATTTCTAACGAAGCATTTATGTGTTCTTGTTCTATGAACCTAAACGTCCCATTTTGCGATGAAAATCATACATTATGTCTAAAACACAAGTAGTAGTAATAGTAGTAGTGTAGCGAGTTTATCATTTCAATAAAGTGAATAAAATTGAATTTTGGAGATGCTACGATACTTTATTCTAGCATTGCGTGAGGGCACGGTAATGGTTTAGTATGGGGGAGTGATGAGACTGCTTTTATACATGGTCTCATCGTCCAAATCGGGCTTAAAATACATAAAATGTCATTAAATATACCAAATATATGCTCGTGTTTGTTACTTGTGTATTTTTAGGTACGGATATTGAGGAAATGGCCAAAGATCACAAGAATCATTCAAAAACGAACACGGGAAACGAAGCCGCACAATGAACCGGGCCCAAGTTTGGATTTTACAAAAATGCCCTTGAAGAATTGAAGATTGGCAACTTTAGTCCCTCATCTTTGAAGAACTTGTCACAAATGACCCTCCAAATGTCAATTGTACAAGAATGGTCCTTAAGGAATCAAGTATTTACAAGATCAGTCCTTGAAGAAAGAAGAAAGTACAAGAAAGCCCTTGGAAAAAGTTTTTAAACATGTTGTGCCACTTTTGACAAGTTGTCAAAAGTTGTCAAGTGTTAACAAGGCGTTGATAGCCATTTTTCACAAAGTGCAAAGAACAAGGAACCTTGGGGGGCAATTCTGCCAGACATCCCAAACTTTCCCCACCAATCATTCTCCCACCTCACCTCCTCCAACCAACCATATGCTCCCACGTCACATCCCTCATCCCAGTCACCCTCCACTACCCGTTTTAAATAAATAAGATTTGAAAAATCTTATTTAATTAACTTTCCCACTAAACACTAATTTAAAACCCATTTCAGATTAAACTAACCCCTTTATCCCCCAAGAACCCTAGCTAAACCCAGATTCAATTAACTTAAAAACAAGGGGTTTTTGTTTGATCATTTCCAGAATGGTAATTACCCACCATATTAACAAAACCCCACACCCAGATTCCCTTCCCAACCAACCCATGTGACTGTGGGGGCCTCCCCTGCACGTCACTTTCCCCTCAAAACCCTAAACCCGACATGATCAACGTCTCATATACCCCAACTTGTCCCCCAAGTTCAAGGGCAACTTTGGCATTTCAGCATTAGGGTTTTAGATATCTAGATTGTTCTCTAGTGTAGTATAAAAGGAGGGTGCAACCTGTGCATACCCCTTTGTTCCAGTTTTTTTAAGCAAACTCATGTAATGCCTTTTTGAAATATAAAGTTTGGTATTTGTTGTGTCAATTGTAATTCCTTTTATTTTTTAAAAGTTTGGTATTGAATTGCTTAGATTCTGAGTTCCATATTAATCTTTTATAAACACTTGGTGTTTATTTCATTTTCAAAAGGTTTTTGAAAAAGTGTCTCCATTTTCAGAAAATCCAAGAATTTGTGAAGTGAAAGTGGATTAAATTCTTGGATTGTCTGCTATTGTTCTTGTTTTGAAACGTGTGAAAGGTTTCATGGTTTGAGGAAAAGGTTTAAGAGGTTTTAAGATAGTTTCAAAAAATCAGTATATTTGTGCTTGTGTTTTTTTATTGTCTTAGCAGGTTTTCAAGTTGTTGCTGTTAAAAGTCCAGCTCAGGTCCGGACCTGAAAGGAGGTGACTTGGCAGTCACAAAGGGACCTGGATGTGGGTCCCTTGAGGTAGAAAAATCTCTTCCATTTTCAGTTTCCATAAATTAGAGAATTTGAGTGATTTGTATGAGTTTTGTGGAATCTGAATGCAAAGTGTTGTTTAACCTATTGATTTGAGTTCATTAGGTGTTATATGCATGTTGTAGGTGATTAGAGTCAATTTGGTTTGGATTTAAACAGATTTGCTTTGAAAACTTGTATTTCAGTCACTTAAAGGGGTGTTTGGGTTTGCACTTTATTTGAGTTTCCTTGATTCATTTTTGTGCTTAAACCTGTTATACATCACTTATTAGGGTAGTAGAGTTTGTATGCTAGCATAGGATTTCAGTTTGAACAAGTTTTGAACATCATTGCAAGCTAAAAATGGACAATAGCATATGAAATCAGTAACTGCCTTGTCTTTATGATTTTTGAGAGATTTTGTGCTTAATCTTTTGTTCATTGCTAGATTAAAGGTTGTTTGAGGTTTGAGTGTTGCTTGTATGCTGTTTAGTAAGCTTGTATGCATGTTATGAGACTTCAAAATTCATTTTTATGCATGTAACTTGGTTATTTTATTCATCAGAAACATTAAGCTATATCAGAACCTTGTTTGGTGATTTTGTGTGATCTTTGTGATTCATTTGTGCTAGATTTGTGTTAATTTTGACTCCTTATACTCCAAAGAGTATAAGGGTGCCCCTTTGTCCAACAAATCATCCACAAAAATCATCACAATCAAGATCCTCTTGATTATTTCACAAGTGAAGATATCTGTTCTTCCTTGTGTTCTTTAAAAGTTATACTGGGCACGTTTTTGGTTCCTGATTTGCTTAATCTTGCTCATTTTGGATTGTGTTTGTGTTTTTGTGCTTAAAAGAGTAACTGGATTGTGTTTTTAAAAGCTAAAAAGAAAAAAAAATTGCCAAAAAGGACGTGGCCAGGACTCGAACCTGCGCCACTCCTCTCACAACACACTCACCACTGCGCCCTAGGGTCTTTGACTGCTAGGGTTGCTTTTGGAAGATATATAAGGTGTGTTTGCTTGGGCTTATTTAATATAAGCCGTAGCTTATTTTGGCTTTTTCAGCTTATCCATTAAGCTTATTCACACTATTTCAATTTTCCTAGGATTGTATTTAGTTGTAGGACTTTTCTGTTTTAAAAGTTTATTTTTCCCGTTTTTAATTTATTTATTAGGATTATTTTTAGTTTAATTTTTAGAAAGTAGATTAAAAATAGTAAAAAGCATTTTTAAAATCCAGAAAAATAGTTTTTAGTTTTTATTTAAGTTATTTGAGGTTTACATCACAAAAAGTTTTCAAAAAGTCTAATTTTTAATTTTATTTGATTTTAGGGTTTTTATCCAACTTTGAAATTAAATATAAAATTAATAAAAAGGATTTAGGAACTTTTAATTTCATTTTTGTCTTAGTTACATTATTTAGGGTTTTTGGTAATTTTTTAGAATTATTTTCTAAACTTTTTAATTTTTTGATTATTTTAATATTATTTTATTATAAAAAATTGAAAGTTTAATTTTTAACTTTTTTTCATTTTTCCTAGATTGTAGACATTAAATTAGGAACTTTGTAACTTTCTAAATATTTTTTAGGCTTTTCATTTATTTTCTAGAATTAATTTAAGTTTTAATAGATTTTAATAGTTTTTAAGTGTTTAAAAATAGTTTTATTAGCTTTTAAAATTTTTAAAAATAGTTTTTAGCTTAATTAGGTCATTTTTGAGGTTTACAAACTTGAAAATCTTGTTTGGGGCTTTTTAATAATTAATTGTGATTTTTAGGGCTTTAATTAGCATTAAAAAGTCATTATTTAATTAATTAAAAGGTTTTAGCAAGTTTTGATTTTTTGTAAACTCTTAGAATATTATTGTGGATTTTTATTAATTTTTAGGAATTTTTAGGTTAAGATTTTAATTTTTGTAGTTTTACGGTTTTACGTTTACGCCTTTTTCGTCGTAGTTTAAATTCGTCTTCGTAACCGTCTTTTCCTTCCTTTCTCATTTCTATTCTCTTTCCTTTTCTTGTTAATAAAATCACAATCAATATCAACTCATTACACAACACACGTGCCTCCTCGAGAACGAACTCACTCTTATTTGGGTCATAACTTGTGGTTTTCCTAAATCACTCGTTGATACTTACCCTATTTACGCTCTTTTTCCTAAAAGACGTATTTCTACGACTATCATAGCTCAATTTCAAAATTTGGTGATTACAAATTTTTTCGACCGTTTTGTCGGACTGAGGAATTTATTGTCGGGCTGAGAAAAAAAAAGTCGCAATTTTCGGAATTTCAACAACCAAACAATCACAACACAACTGCTTAAGATCCACATTCGATTCATCATTTCAGAGAATATTGAGATGGATTCTACTGCCGAATATCGTGTGACGAACAACAACATAATGGTGGCAGGTAACAAAGAAAGACCACCAATGCTTGTGTCGGGCCGATACGATCAATGGCAATCCCGTTTTATACGTTACCTTGACACAAAACCTAACGGTGATGCTTTAAGGCAATGTATTTTGGAAGGACCCTATAAACTCTCAAGGATTCAAGTTCCTGCAGTACCAGCCACAGACACAAGTGACGCACAACCCGCATATGAACGTGATGAAAAGAGGACCGACCTCACCCCAGAGAACCGTGCGTGGTTTGATGCAGAGAAGGAAGCAATCTACTTAATTCTCAGTGGCATTGGAGATGAAATTTACTCTACGGTTGACGCATGTCCTACTGCTCAAGAAATGTGGACGGCCATTGAAAGATTGCAACAAGGTGAATCACTTAACAAACAAGATGTGAAAACTAAGATGTTTTGGAACTTTGGCAAGTTTACATCAAAGGATGGGGAATCAATTGATTCTTATTACTCCCGATTCTACAAGATGATGACTGATATGACCCGAAACAACTTGCAAGTTTCCACCATGCAAGTCAATGTCCAATTTCTACAGCAACTTCAACCAGAGTGGACACGGTTTGTCACCTTGGTGAAACAACAACAAAAGTTAGACGAAGTTTCATATCACAAGCTCTTTGACATCTTGAAACAATTTCAAAATGAGGCAAATGAACTTCGAGCTGAAAGAGTTGCAAAGATTTCCAATCCACTTGCTTTGGTGTCTACCACTCAACATTACCCAGATTATCACTCCCGTACTTCAAAGACCTACTCTACTCAATCATCATCACCACGATCATCCATTGTCTCCAAGTCACATGTTCCAACATGATCCCGAGGCAAAGAAGTTGCAAGAGCACCATCGCCCACACCTGAGCAATCATTCGAAGAAGACAGTGATGAAGAAATAGCTCAAAAGGATAGGGAATTCAAGCAACAAATGGCTTTCGTTATGAAGCAATATAAGAAAATATACAAACCCACCAACAACAACCTTCGAACATCTTCAAACTCGAGGAACACCCATGCACAGAGTCCTCCAAGGTATGACACACGAAGACGTGTTGCGAGTCCTCCAAAGTATGATCGACAACCTAAGTATGATAATCAGAGGGTGGCTACTGTTGTTGGAAATCGGGAAACTGTTGGGACTAAAGTTGCGCAACAAAGTGGGATTCAGTGTTTTAACTGCAGAGGTTTTGGGCATTTGGCTAAGGAATGCAGGCAGCCAAAGAGGGTTAAAGATTATGGTTATCATAAGGAAAAGATGCTGTTGTGCAAGAAAATGGAAGCTGGAATCAAGTTATCAGCTGAGGAAGGAGAAATGCTTGACGACACAGATGATGAACTCTCCGACCAAGAACTCGAGGCACATTATTCATACATGGCAAAGATTCATGAGGTCCTTAACGTCACTGAAGATGACAATGGTCCTATCTTTGATACCGAGCTAATTGATAAGGTACAAGATGATGCTGAATATAATGTGTTTGGTGATACACATGAGCATAGTGATCTACCAACAACAATTACTGACAAGTGTATGATGGAAACGGTTGATAGCAATACCACACCCGATTCATCAGACATGTGTAATAATGAGTTTGAGGATGATCAACATGCAAATGAGTATGATGACGAGGAGCGTGTCGCGCTTGCTAATTTAATTGCTAGTTTACAAAAAGATGTCAATGAAAATAGAAAGAATCAAAAGCAATTAAAGAAGGCAAACGCAGCGCTCACTCAAAACTTTGAAGAATGCAAAGCCGCTCTTATAAAATCTAGTGAGACTATTGATAGTTATAGGGTTGAGCTTCTTCAAAAGACCAACGAGCTTGAGGGGTACAAAAGTCGTGTCATCAACGTTAAAAAGGACGATTTTGAAAATAAATACAATGAAGCTCTTGCTTTGTTAACTAAAGAAAAACGTCAATTTAATGTTTTATTAAGTGATGAACGTCAAAAAACGTACCTTGCCACTACAAAAGTTAATGAACTTGAACAGAGGCTTTCTATGAACACCACCGATTCTATGAAAATTCTTGACGAGAAGAAACAAGAGGTTGAAACATTAAAACAAGATTTCAAAAATAGACAATTAAAAGATACTGAAAAAGTAAAGGGTCTCGAAGAACAAGTCGATTTTTTGAAAAAAGTTGTTTATAATACACATGACTCTATTCAAACCGTAAGAATGATAGCACCTCGGTCGTTTTTCAAGGGTCAACCTAGCTTTGCCACCCCCAAGTACCTCGAACAAGCTCAAGCTGCGAACCCTCACTTATATCTTGATGAGTCCGAATGGACTGATAATGACTGCCCAATAGCTAACATCGATAGTGAAGAGACGTCCCTTTGGGATGACGAGAGTAGATCACCGGTCAATAAAGATTTTGTGAAACCATATAACTATGCTTATGAAAACAGTCTTTATGGTCTTTTCACTCCACAAAAACAGAAGTCTCGTGAGGAATTATTTTTAGAATGCAAACAAAAAAGAATTCAATGGAAAAAAGCTTTTGCCACTAAGAGGAAAACTAATGTTTTTAAATATATTAACTATTTTCCTCTAGATGCTTCTAAAAGCAAAAGTATAAAAATACTTGGTTTTCTTAAACACCACGTTAATAATGTTCAATCAATTGTTGCAAGCGATTGGGAGAAGTGTCAAAAGGATAAGTGGAAAACCGAGATCCTCACGACATAACTGTGCTTGTGAAAGAACTTTTAATACCAAATACGAAGATAATAAAAGAACATGTTCTTGAGTTTGGAAAGTTAATTCAGTCTGAAATGTTTGATGATTTGAAATATGTTGAGTCTCTTGAAAAAGAAATTGATGACCTTCAAAATGACAAATTATAATTTTCAAACGAATATGATATACTCTGAGAAGAATGTCTCTCCAAAGATATTTTGTGTGTTACTCTTCAATCTTGTGCTGATATCGATGAATATTCTGATGTTGCATGCAAATATCTTGATAAAATCAAAGAGTGTGAGCGTCTTGAACTTGAGCTTTCGAAACATAAAGAAAATGTTGATAAAAAGGCTTTTGAGTTACTTCAACACAAAACTGATTTCCTTCAAAAACATTGTCATTCTCTTGAACTTGCTTTGCAAAAAGATGTTGGTAGTTTTCCACATGATAATAAATTGCAAGAAAAAATTTCCCAAACTTTTCGAGAAATGAACGAACAGAATTTGGAAATTAAAGGGTTGAAAGCTCAGTTACAAGACAGGGACAGAGCGATAGTAGAGTTGCAGAAACTCGTTGCTAAGATGGGTGGGAAGATTGTGGAACCTAGTGTTAAGAAACCTGTTGTAAGACAACCTAATGCTCAAAAAGTGACTAGACCCTCTGTCTTGGGAAAACCATCTGTTTTCTCTAATTCTGCATTTGCAAAACCTGCGTTTGCCCCCAAGACGGATGGGAAGGATAGGTTACCACAAAACACTCTCAAAACACATATTCGATCACAAAGCATTAAGAACACAAATGTGGTTAAACCAGGGATGTATAGATTGGCCACTAAACCCACACAAAACAAAGAAAGTCAATCACCTCAGACTTCTAGAAACACTAATAGACGTGTGTCTTTTACTACAGGAGTAGTCCCCACTGCTAGTGTTAGCCGGCCCTAGCTTAAGAGCACTCGCATGAATGAAAAGGTCTGGCAAAACAAAAGTCAAGGGAAGATGAAGGAAGTAGAAGACCACCCTAGGATTTTCAATGTTTCTAAGAATAAAACGTTTGTAATCGCGTGTAATGAGGATTTGAATGATTCGACTTTGAATGCTATGAAAGTTAAGTTTGTTTGTGTAAAATGTGGAAAGTGTGCTAATGCTAATCATGCTATGTGTGTTTCGAATAATGTCAAAGGCGTAGAAACTAGAACTAAGAAGCAAACTGTGATGCCTATTAGTGCTAGAAAACCCAAACGTAAAGTGAACCATTCTGGTGCAACCCCCCTAAGAAAAGGATTGCATCAGACACCACCACTAAGAACACTAGAAGCAGAATTAGGGAATTATATGAGTCTGCTAGCAAGCCTTGGAAATGGTGGTTTGCTAATGAATGTCCTCCAGGATATAAATGGATGCCTAAGGTTAGGAAAGAAATATGACTACGAGCGTTAGTGTGCCTCTAAGTGATGAAACTAGGGAAACTAATGAATCGGAAATCACAACTAACATGGAATCCAATTTAGCAAATGCTCCATCGTGTTCTAATTCTTCTGCAGGTGATCGAAATAATTCTCTTCATACTGGACTCCGGATGCACGAAGCACATGACGGGGAATCTCAAGCTTCTAATTAACTTCGTGGAGAAGTTCCTGGGTACGGTCCGATTCGGAAATGATCAATTTGCACCGATCCTAGGATATGGAGATTTGGTTCAGGGGAATATCACTATCAAAAGGGTTTACTACGTCGAAGGGCTCAATCACAATCTTTTCTCGGTTGGTCAATTCTGTGATGCGGATTTGGAGGTTGCTTTTAGAAAGAAGACATGTTTTGTTCGTGATTATGATGGGAATGACTTACTTACCGGAACACGGGGTACTGATCTCTACACTATTTCACTATAAGACTCCACATCTTCAACTCCAATCTGTTTCATGGCTAAAGCTTCAACGACTCAATCTTGGTTATGGCATCAACGTTTATCTCATCTTAATTTTGATACCATCAACTTGCTTTCCAAGAAAGATATTGTGCGAGGCCTTCCTAACTTGAAATTCATCAAAGATCATCTTTGTTCTTCTTGTGAGCTTTGTAAAGCTAAACGGAGTAGTTTCAAGACAAAGACTACACCAAGCTCTAAAGGACGGTTAGATCTTCTTCATATAGATTTGTGTGGTCCCATGCGTGTTCAAAGTATCAATGGGAAGAAATACGTTAGGGTAATTGTCGATGACTACTCAAGGCACACATGGACTCACTTCTTGAGATCCAAGGATGAAACACCCGATGTTCTCATCATCTTCCTTAAAGTGATACAACGTGGTCTTCAAGCTCAAGTTAAAGTGGTTCGTACTGACAGAGGTACAGAATTTTTGAATTCAAAACTGAGAAATTATTTTGAAGCCGAAGGAATTGAACATGAAACATCTATTGCTCGAACACCCGAACAAAACGGCGTTGTTGAAAGACAAAACCGTACTTTAGTTGAGGCTGCTCGAACATTATTATCCGCTTCAAAACTTCCACTATACTTTTGGGCCGAGGCCGTGTCAACCGCATGCTACACACAAAACCGCTCCTTAGTTATCCCAAGACACGAAAAGACACCATATCACATAATTAATGATCGCAAACCTTCACTCAAACACTTTCATGTTTTTGGATGCACGTGTTACATTATTCGAGATGGTGAAAATCTGGACAAGATGAAAGAGAAAGGTGATGCATGCATTTTAGTGGGATACGCAACTCAGTCTAAGGGATACAGAGTATACAACAAGAGAACAAAATTGATAGTCGAGACTATTCATATCAAATTCGATGAATTACAAGAAATGGCACTTGAACAAAGCAGTTTAAGTCCCGATCCACACCGACAAACGACTTCCGTTCACAACCGCACGGAACTCGGAACTCAAGACCACAGCAATGAACCGTCAAGTTCAAAGCTGGTTCCTGAACATGTTCCTAGAGCAGATATGACAGTGGAAACGACACTTGAAGAGTTGGAAATGTTATATGGACCAATGTATGATGAATATTTCACGGGGGAGAAACAAGTTGCATCGAAGTCTTCCGCTGTCACTCATGATAAGAATGATGATACCGTTCATCGTCAACAAAAGGATACAACTTCATCTACTTCAACACGGGTTGTTGCAGATTTACCTCCTCAGAATATCACTTTAACAATCGATCCTACAACATCCACAACTACTGTCATTGCTCCAGAGAACACAAATCAAGCAGACGGTGCATTATCTGACGATGACGATTTTCACAACCCATTCGGTACACCGGTACACGAAACTGGAGATTCTTCTACTCGTCATGTTGATCCGTCAAATATGCATACGTTCAATGAACTACATCCTTCAACACATCATTGGACCCGAGATCATCCTTTGGTTCACGTAATTAGAAACCCTTCACAGCCTGTTCGTACAAGACGACAACTAGCAACCGATAGCGATGTTTGTATGTTCGCACTCGCCGTGAGTACAGCTGAACCGAAAAACATCAAAGAAGCCATGGCTGATCATGTTTGGATTGAATCGATGACAGATGAACTTCAACAATTTAAAATACTTAAAGTCTGGGAACTTGTTGACAGACCATACGATGTGACTCCATTAAATCTTCGTTGGATCTGGAAAAACTAGATGGATGAAGAGAATACGATCATCAAGAACAAACAGGCTAGTGGCTAAGGGGTATGGCCTGAAAGAGGGAATTGATTTTGATGAATCATTTGCACCAGTTGCTCGCATGGAAGCGGTCAGGATTTTCCTTGCTTATGCTGCACATAAGGGATTCACTGTCTATCAAATGGACGTAAAGACGGCGTTTTTTAACGGTCCTTTGAAGGAAGAAGTCTATGTCACGCAGCCGGAAGGATTTGTCAATCCTCATTATCCTGACAAGGTGTATCGTCTCCACAAGGCACTATATGGACTCAAGCAAGCTCCAAGGGCGTGGTACGACGAGCTCTCGAAATTTCTGGTATCCAAAGGTTTCTCAAAAGGTTCCATTGATCTAACTTTGTTCACTTATAAATATGGGGATGACATTTTTCTTGTGCAAATTTATGTTGATGACATTATTTTCGGGTCTACAAACCCAAAACTTTCAAAATGGTTTGAAAAAGTAATGCACAACAAATTTGAAATGTCAATGATGGGCGAACTAAAATTCTTTCTAGGAATTCAAGTTCACCAATCCCCAAGTGGTATCTTTATAAACCAAGCTAAGTATGTCAAGAGATAATCAAAAAGCATGGTATGACTTCATGTGACCCCGTTGGGACACCATTATCAACCACATCGCTAGATGCTGACTTGGAGGGATTACCCATAGATCAAACGAGATATCGTTCCATGATCGGGTCCCTCATGTACTTGACAGCAAGCAGACCTGATATTTCACATGCTACGTGTTATTGTGCACGTTATCAAGCACGACCCACTAAAAAGCACCTCAAGGAGGTTAAACGGATCTTTCGGTACCTCAAGAATACCATTCATTTGGGACTCTGGTATCCGAGGGAAACCGGTTTCTTTCTAACGGCCTATTCAGATTCTGATCATGCAGGGTGTCTTGATACACGAAAAAGTACTTCTGGTGGTGCACAATTTCTAGGTCAAGATAAGCTTGTGGGATGGTCTTCCAAGAAGCAGGATTGCACGTCACTTTCATCAGCCGAAGCAGAGTATGTGCCTCTATCTGCGTGTTGTGCTCAAGTTCTTTTGATGAGAACACAACTCACGGATTATGGCTTCCACTTTGATAAAGTACCTATGTACTGTGACTCAAAGTCGGCCATAGCCATCTCCTGCAATCCGGTACAGCATTCCCGCACGAAGCACATCGATGTCAGATACCACTTCATAAAGGAACAAGTTGAAAGACGTATCGTTGAATTATACTTTGTTGGAACGGATTACCAATTAGCCGACTTGTTTACGAAAGCTCTATCGAAAGATAGGTTTGAGTACCTCGTTAGGAAAATTGGTATGAGATGTTTGACTCCAGCAGACCTGGAGATTCTGGCAAAGGTGCCTGCTTGATTTATCTACCAAACATCAAGTTGTAAATATCTTTGAAAAAGAAAAATACAAAAATATAAAACACATAAAAGCAAAACACAAAATTAAAAATCTTTCAAAATCCAAAAATATTCTTCTCGACATGTCTTTCAGTATCGATAATATGGACGTGCCTATAAATGTCGCTCAATAACGACACGGGTGTGTACATAAAGCTCGAATGAAAGTTGTAAATATTTTTCAAAACATGTCATTTCTTCTTTTAATAAAGGAAATTGTCTATTTTGGACAAATATTTCCAAACAACGGGTAGAGCAATCTATCACGGGTTGAGCTTGTCACAAAACATTCAACGTTTTGAGCTCAACACAATGGATTGTAATCACTTTCAGATTGCAACCCGGTTCTATATTCACGGGGGAGTGTACGATTTCGTGCCCTTACCCTTAGCAAAAGAAGAGAAATCTTCTTACACTTGAGTGGATTTGTCAAGACATTCAAAGTCTATGAACTCAAGTTTATGCTTCAGAAAAACCTCTTCGACAAAAAGAAATAGGATTTTTCAAAAAGCGTTGAACATAATTTTTTCGAGAATTTCTCAATGATTATTCAAAATCTTTCAAAAATTGTGTGTTCAACAACTCCCATCCTCAAAAAGCGAAATGTGGATCATATCCTCACAATGACAATTCAATTGGATCAATTTTTGAGGGGGATCATTTTAACTTCATGCAAAAGATTAACACATCTTTCTCCCGGAGATTTCAAGACTATTTTTCAAAATATATTTTAATCAAATTTGGTATCTCTAATATCAAAAGATTATATATATTAGAGATAGGGGGAGAAAATGTGATTAAAATATGATCTAATATAAGACTCAAGCACTTTAACTCTTACCTACATGTGCGAAACACTTTCGATTATCGATGCACATGTGAAGGGGGAGAATTTCTAAAACGACAAAACTAGCAAGGTGTTAAATGTTTTTCAAACACTTTGTTAGAATTTAAAGTGGTTTTCATGGTTATGATCAAATACCCAAAACATCTTTAATTCACGACGTTATTGGTGTCAAAAGGGTGGTTAGGTTTAAGCCCTATGATCCAACCAGAACCGGAGGGATCTTCCCAGGGACAATCCAATAGATTATTAGAAGTCCTTAGGAAAGATGGAGTAGAATGTGAACGTAACTGAATGCCGACTAAGTACTGATGCTAGCACTGGAACAATAACAATAAGGTGCTAATAATGATGTCTTGGTAAGCATTGAAGGGGTTGAAGAATGAAAAAGAAATGTAAGGATAAAGGGTGTAAAGAAAGAAGCCCTCCATACAACTTAGGCAGAAACCGGGTCAACTCATCATGAAGACGAACTCATCATGGACCCAGTGATGTGAAGCACAACCCTTTCCCAGCTACTCAGGCTTCTCTCAAAAGAAGTTTGTTTTATTGTCACGGAGAACAACATGACTACTATTGACTTTCTCACTTTGAGATAGTTGATATTGAATAGGTGGCATCTGCTCCAGCCTCCGACCACTAAAAGTGCACAAATCGAGTCTAGAGCCAAGAGATCAATCAAATCTCGTTAGTACACACGGATGAAGATCAAGAGAGTCCTACGCTATATCCTTGCGATATTGCTAGAACACTCAGAGTGATACTACTTAGTATTCACAATGATGAGTGGAAATCCTTCCAGTGTTAACATCAAACAGCAATGCGGTAGGTCATATGCAAGATTCTTTATGAATTGAACATGTGCAAAACTGAAAAGCAACAGTGGTTTGATTCTGAATTGATTCAAACTCGTTTCAGGTTTCTGCGCAATATCTTTATGGTCTTGCCAGAACATTCAGAGTTATATTCATTAATATCCACAGTGACGAATGGAAATCCTTCTAGCGTCAACATCAAACAGCGCTACGGTAGGTGACTTTTGAGATTCTTATGAATCAAACTTGTGTCAACGGGAAAGCAACAATGGTAAGATTCTTAATGAATCAAACTTGTTCCAGGAATTTGAATTGACGACTTTAATCAAGCGGATATCTATCCAATTGATTCACTCTTTATGTTCGCATTCTTGCTTTGAGACGGTCGAGTAAAGAGAACGGCTAGTACAGTCGCGAAACCCTGTCAAGGAGATTCTTAATTGAATCTACGTGATCACAGGTACGGTATTTAATATCGTATAACGGTCTTCACCGACTGGAGGTAAAACGCTACCGACTTAGGGCGAATGTCAAAGCCATTCAGTCCGTGTCTATGTTTTGTCTCGAGAAGGTGGCGTCACGGTGTACACAGCAAAGTCAATGATTCAGAAACCACATACTCGTGCCTAAAGACATATTCAACAATTAATAGTGTGAGCATGTGGATGAAGACACAAGATCGCAAGATGGCAAAGAAAAGTCAAGGATGATTTGAAGATCTCAAGCTTAAAGACAAAGTCGAAAGACAACGACAAAGGCTCAAAGATCACAGCATGAAGGAACAAGACTACTATTACACGTTCAAGACTCATTTATGGCGAGATTAGTAATCTCTACATTTCCTAAATGACTAAGGTTTATGACCTCTCGTTGGGGGAGATTGTTAGCCTCAAAATATTGAGCCAAACAAGAATGCTCGGTCATATGTTTATTATGTATCGTATTTTAGAACGTTGTAATAGGTAGTATATTAGTCGTGTTATTACGGGCTTAACTTTAAGATAAGGTTCATTAATAAGTAACCAAAGCCCAAAAGGAAAGCCCGACCCATGAACATATAGCCCATTTAGCTACATGTAAGCAAAGGCTATATAAACCCTTCCTAGCATGTTAGGAAGGGTGTTGGTCATTTCATTTTTCTCCTAATCTAATATTCCACAAGTTTCACCAACCTTTTTCTCTCTACTTTCTCTCACTACTTTCTCTCTCTAAAATTTATCTCATATCTTCCTTTCTTTCTTTAATTCGTGTGCTATATCATCATATATTAGGGACAACAGGACATGTCTGGGACCGGACATAGGTTAAAAAGTGTACTTAGAGGTGAAGCATGTCAAGCATGTAGTGGAGTTGAGTAATTATGTATAACTAAATCCGTCAATATCTTTTCGCGTGACCAAAAAGTGAATTGGGAGGGAGGATTTTGACCAGATCCGTATTTTTCCTTATAAGTTAAACATAGAATCATATTTGTCGTGAGTATTGGATTTGAACAAATGTGAAACGTAACTCGTAATTGGAATTGCTAACAAGGACTTTATGAATCTTTTTAAGTATTTCATGTTTGCATAATTTGCATTTAATGATCTCAAGTATGTTATACTTAACGAAAGAAACCACTCGACTTTGGTTAGATTTATGGGTTGGTGATCAAAATTAAAAGGAGAAGTTCTCAAGAATTTTTGCGTTGGAAAGAACAAAAGATTTTAGCATAGCAAATAGACGGCGTGATGAAAACTGGTGTTGGAATTGGATAAGAAATATGCATACTAGTGATCGTATGTGGCAACAATTTTTGACTTTTTTAATGTGCTTCAAGGTATAAATTGGTCGGATAATGTAGATGCTTGGAGATGGAAGCTTGATGACAAAGGTATGTTCTCCGTAGCATGTACTCGGATTAATATAGATAATATTTTGCTTCATTCTGCTGAGCTTCCAACTACGTGGAACACTCTAGTGTCTATAAAGGTGAATATTCTAGGATGGAGGATAAGAATCGATCGGTTGCCTACGCGCGAAAAGCTAGATCATAAGGGAGTAAACATGCCTTACTTTTTATGTCCAATGTGTAATTTGTATATAGAAGATGTGAATCATGTGTTCGTGAGATGCGATTTTGCGTCTCAAATTTGGGATAGAACTTTTGGGTGGCTTGATATGACTCCTCCAGTTTTCTTATCAATTGTGGATATAACGGATTGGATTGCATTAATGCATTGTAGTCTCAAACGCAAAAAGGTATTAGAAGCTATTACCCTAATGTTTATGTGGGTTATTTGGAAGTATCGGAATAATAATATTTTCGGAGCGGTGAAGATGAGAAGTAGTGTTTAATGCTATTGTGTCAAATGCTTTTGAGTGGTGTTCGAGTAGGAGTAGATATTGTTTGAGAAATTGGTCGTTGTGGTTATAAAATCTAATGCTTTACATTTTGTAATTATTTTTATACTTTTAGCTCGTTGTTAGTTTTTCTTTTATAAAGTTAGAGCCGTTAAAAAGAAAGTATGCTATACTTAACAGTTAACATATGTTTAAAATGATATCTAAACAATTTATACGAAATCATTAAATTTTATCTTTTAAATATATATGAAATGATTTGTTTGATAGCTTCAATATGCTCTAAAATTATAAAGTCAAGATTAAATATGAACACTTGAGAACTGTACCATAAAAGTTTACCGTTTGTAAGCTTTAATGCACCTAAAGTTTTGTGCACGTATTTCAAACTTTGAAACTCACATTAACTTAGCAAGTAAATAAATTTTTGGAAGCCATATAAAATATGTAAGTTGTCATGAAGGCCTATATTTTGAGATTACACGTAACATTAAATTACTAGTAAAACGGTATGGAGTTTGACTTTAAGTTCTTGAAGTTGACAGTCGGTGGAAATTGTTTTTGTTTGATTCTACTTGGAATAGAGTTTAGAATATAAGTATTTAAAGTGTTGAGACCTCAAGAATGTTTTATGAGTGTGAAGTATGCCGTAGACACAACGGAACTTAGGGTGATATTGCATTTAAGGTTCGTATGCTTTGACTTATGGGGTTTCTGACTTATAGTATGTGTATCTTATTACAATAATAATACATAGGGCATTACTAAATATACCAAAATTTCATTTGGTCAAAAGCTCATACATTGAAAATCGTAATAAAATCATAGTATTAGACTATTAGTCACAGCCTTAATCATTATCATTAATTGCCTTTTAGTTACTTTAAATGTTTACAACTTTTTATTAATTATACGTTTACTTCTTAAATGTTTACAACTTTATAATATTTTCATTTGATTTGCAGCTATAATCTGTTGCTCCTTATGATGTTTTTGTAGTAGGAGATATGAAGATAAAAAGATGTATGATAAAGAACTAAAGATAAAAACATTTTTAAAATATTGGTTTATTATTTCATAGCTTTGTAATTGAATGCATTTATTTTTCTCAAATATGTTCTTACTGTTTTAACATATAATATACGAACAAGAGAGCACTTCAAATGATTGAGAATGATGATGGATTAGACTTTTCTGTGTGTTTGGGAATGTCCTCCTGATGTTTGTGTTTTTACTTGGATCTTACTTTGTATATGTACTTATTGGACCTTAATATCTATTAATATGACCAGTCTAATTAATCCACGTTCACACCTTTTTGTCCAAAGTTTATTAAATTTTACTATAAAAGTTGTCAATTATTCGTAAAGTTATTGTTCGAAAAATATAAGGCCCGTATAATCAAAATGTTAAAAAAAACGTATGATAGTCTACATTCTTGACATTCCTCGGGGGTGTTTAATTAGCTTCCACTTCTTTTTCAATACACCGTATGATCATTCGATGGCAGATTTTTTATAAATTTTACAGGAACCGTCCATTTCGGATATATCCCATTAGTAAGATAATACCCTCACGGTGATTTAAGATCATTAAAAATAGAGGATTAACGTAAAACATTTAAGTCGTTATTCATCTCGGATATATCCCGTTAGACGATTATGCGCACCCTCGTAATGTCTATATATGTAGGCTCGTTGTTTTAGAGGGTTTGCTGCTTCGCAAGCTGTGTGACTAGCTTGTTTAAATATCACAAGATCACTGGTAACTTCATCTTTATCGTCAAAAGAGTCGTCAAAAAATAATTCGTAAGAAACCATAAGTTATTTATATGAATTCATCGCAAAAACACATTTTTAATAAAACTTGAAAAAACTTTATAAGAGTTCGAGCTGAGCTATCAAAAGATTGAGCTTGAGCTTGATATATGTTTCAACTATTTTTTGGGTTTAAGTTTGATAAAAGTTTGGTTTGATCGATCCAAGCTCAAGCTTAAGTTACTTGATAAAAGTTAGCTTTATTTAATTTTATGAATTGATTTTAAATAAGTTTAGTATTTAAATGAATTTAAATAATTTATTATTAATTTTAGTTCGACGATTTTATGTTAACGAATAGATTATCGAATGAAAATCGTAATTTGTAAGACAATTATGGTCGAATGAAATTACTAGCTTCCTAAAGATTTGGAAAAACAAGAAAAAGTTAACATTTATTACTGAGTCAATGAAATGCTCAAATGAAACTAATGAAACCAATAATTACATAATAAATGCTAAATTAATATCGGTAGATTTAGAAGATTTGTTCGGTATATTTAGAATCACCCAATACATATTCCTATATTGTCCTTTTTGTCCATCTTTCTTCTATTCTCGAGGTTATTTACTCTCGGGAAGTGATTTGCACACTTAACAAAATGATTGGCACATTCAAATTATTGTATTGTGACACTTATATCCTTGATATTTGTGTTGAATTTATCAACTCCACTAAATGATACATGGGCAAAAATATCAACACACAAACAATTTGAGTATGCTAATCAAGTTGTTGAGTGTGCAAATCATCTCTCTTTACTCTCCTCTATATATTATTAAAAATATTCAAGTATTTAGCCTTAAAACGTTCATTCGTAGCATATATAAACCTAGCCTAGAGAAGAAGATGGGGAAAAACTAACAAGCGTAAAACAAAATGAGATACTACTAGCTAGTATTAAATAATGGCTATACTTTCGCCAATAGCATTAACATATTTTGAAAATATTTGCAAGATCATGGAACGGCAAAAACAAAACTAATAAATACAAACATGTGAGAGACAAAGAAGAGATGAAGAACAACCAGGAGAATTATACGAGAACAATGAAATTACCCTTAAATAGTGAAGTGACGCAGAACAAAAACGGTACACAACTTAGCACGTAAGGAAAAACTAGCGTAGTGTATTTCTCTATTTAAAAACAGTACACAACATATTGGCATATATGTTTAAACATTTAATGAACCGGGTGATCATTTTAATTCATGAAACATGGGATTTCACGTGTTTCCTTGTAATTAATACACATAAAAAACAGAAACATAATATGCTAACATCGGCTTCTCTAGAGGCTGATTTGCCATCACGTAGGTTTGGTTCCGTGAATTTTCGACCACATAAACTAGTTAAATTGGTGCACATACTGTAAATGAAACATTCGGCATTAAAAAAGTGAGGTCATTTTCCTTTGCATTGGCCATTGTCAATCATCCATGACTGCGCCATGCATGTACGTGTTGGAATACATTATTAGATGTCGGTGTTTATCAGTAAGTTAGAAGAACGGACCAAAATGAACTCAACAACAGCCGGAGCAACCTAGAACGTAACATAACACTTCATTTGACCTGCATCTATAATAATGATGGATCTACAAACAAATGAACCCAAGGAGCCAATGTAAACAGCTTTTATGTAAAGAAATGACTCTAAATATCGATTCACTTCCATTGTCACCTAGCAAACGGTAATGGAGATCATGCCTCCAAATAGTTCTAGCAGTTTAAAACCTGATGTACGCCAAGCTGAGTCCTAGTAGTTCAAAGTTCAAACAGTCAAATATAAATTCAAGTTGTATAGAGGACTTGGACTTGGACAAAAAACTTATCTCTACTGAGTTGTGGCTATTCTGTTAAAGCATAGTTGCTCAGCTAAAGAGTCCAACTCACTTGGGTCAATTTAGCTCAGCAACTTAGACTGAGATTTAGTTTTGACAAACAGCTACGCTTATAAGTCTTGCTCATCTCCTCGGTGGATGCTGAAAACCGTAAGAAAGCTAGAATGACAGTTGTGAATGTTTATGGACATACATTTAAATAATCGTGTGTTAGGATCGAACTCGAAATTACAGGATTTCACACAATACGTAAAGAGTTAATTTATTTAATAAATATATTTATATGTTTATTAAATTAAATCGAGCAATAACTTTAGCCGTCGTTAAATTTAAAAGTTAAGGACGTAACGGTTAATGTGGAATTATTAGCAAGAGTTAAAGAAAGATCCGGGGAATACCCCTTTGTGGGTTGGGCCGGCGGTGGAGAAAAGAAAAAAAAAAGATTTTCTTTTCTTATTTAGTTTATCTTAGACTACAAGTTTTGTAAGTTTATATAAACACACCAAAACCTTCATTATTTTTTCACCTCACTTTCTCTTGTCTCTCTCCTTTTGGCCGATCAACTCCCACGAAACCCTAAGGGATTCATTTGGTTTTGGTTTGTTTTTTGGGTTCTAATTGCGATCAACACCAAAAAGGAAAAACACCATTTTTAGGGTTCCTTTTATCCTTTGGTTTTGATTTAGCAATAATCTAGTCCTAGCCCCTCTCTAGGGTTGTTGGGTATATTTTCCACAAGCGTAGAATCTCGATTTACACGTGCTAAAATCACGGTTAGCTCGTTGTATTACGTGTGTACAAGAACGTAATGTAGTCTTACTTTAGACTATATCTTGGTAGTGTTCGTCATAAACCCTAATTGGTGATTCGTTGGTGATCTTATGGATCTTCGCTAGGATAAAGGTATGTAACCCTAATTGGATTAATTGTAATTGTTTTATTAATTATGATCTTGTTAAATCGCTTGCGCTATGTGTGATTTGATCTTATTTAGGGTTTTGTATAATTGTTATGAACTTTATAAACCTTCAGTGGTATCGAGAGCCATTTTAACATGTTATAATTATCAAAAATCTAAAGTTTTTTAACTAATAATTGTTTTGAGTTAAAACTACATGTTTTTTAGGTTTTCTTACAAATTAGGGTTTTGTTTTTTTAAAATTAGGGTTTTTAGCCGAAATTTATTAAAAAAAAGGAAGTGTTTTTGAAACCCGAAATTACATGTTGGATAATTTTAGATTAAATTGCATGATTAATTGTTATGTCATGTATGGTTACGATCCGCAGGGATTTAATTGTTAAGATTTGTGGGAAATTCAATATAACGTGCATGTTTTCATGGATCGTACATTATATGTTTATATGATTTTATGTGCTACGTGATTATTTGATTCAATAAATCTAGAATTAGGGAAGACTTTTATATGAATATACAAAACTTAGATTTGATGATTATTGAATAAATCGTATGCATGTGGCTATTTGATTTATTTGTTGCACATATAAATTTGTTATTTTGTGTTTATGATTTAGTTGTTTTTTTTACTTGTTTATATTAAAATTATTCGAATTGTTGTAAACAAGGTTTTTTTTTTTAAAAGAAATAATATGAACTAAATCATATTAAAATAAAGATTTGTTAGAGATCAAAATTACATAAGATTACGTTGATTGATGAATTACAATAATAATCTAACGGCCTACTCCTTTTGAAAACTATAAAGTGGGCATAACGCACCGCTGGTCATGTACCCGGTTAAGGAAGGAGGTGTTATGTCATTAGTCGCTGACCGAATTTTTGTGCATCAAATTGAAATTACCTACGATTATTATTTGCATCATACTTTAAGGTTGATTTACCACAAATTCACATCTAAAACACAATGAATAAGGTTATTACTTTGTGTTCTAGCCGAGTTCTAGGAGACGTACGTTGTGAATAGTTGTGGGTAATATTTTAAATTGGTTTAAACCAATACCGCAACATAATTTATGTATAAATTTAGTTTCGTGAAAAAGTTTACTAAATGTTTTATTAACTTATGCCATGAAGTTGTATGCATGCTTCTCCATACATTGATTTTGACATCAAAATTTATACTCATAATTTAAGTCATATGCCATCTAATTGACGAACACTTGAAGTTATAATGTCGTCATGTTAGATCTTGGACGATGTTATAATGGAGAGAAAACTTCATGACTGGATGAGATTTCACATGAAGGTTTTACGTTCTTTAGCTTAGTCAACTTAATTAAGTTACTCAGTGAGCTCTGGAAACTTAAGGCATAAAGTAGGGATGAAACATGTTTACATTGCAAAATGACTTTTGGCAATGTAAGTCCCTAAAAAATCTAAAAATTGCAAATTGTTTTGTCAATTATTATTCGACAATTTACCATCTTGAATACTTTCATTGCTAGCAGATCAACTGATGTGATGAAATTATGTCAATTTGGATTCTAGTTTTTAAGGAAAATACTATGGTTTTTATTACCGTGGTAATTTTATTTTCTTGAATGGTATTATCGAAAATACTAAAATTGAATTTTGTAAATTCTTTTACAATGTATTAATGCAACGTTACACCATAAACGTGGTTTATTCATTTATTGATCTACAAACCGTATGGTTAAGGATAGAGTCAATTTAAAATGAAAAAATAAACCTAAACTCTTTTCCATGAGTAAAGAAGGAGTAATAAGAATTTTAGAAATGTCTAAGCCTATACATAACTCATAACAAACTTTAATGGTTAAGAAAATGCATATTTTGAGTTATTACATTTTAAGAATGGTTACCGCTAATTGGTGTAAAGGCAAACTAGCATATTTTATCTAGTAGTTATGCTTTGACCATTTATAGGCAGTACATACCATTGTGGGGTTGGTAGACCTATTAAGGAAGAAATCGCATGCCAAAATTTTTCAAGTTAAAAGAAATTGATGGATAAGTCATAATTTACGAAGTAGAGTACACTCTTAAACACTATAAGTAATTGTTACGAATGTGTTTTTCAAAGGAGTAAGAAAGTAAACAACACACTAATATGTTCCACTGATTATGAAACATTTACAATATTGTATTACTGATTTTGAGTCTATTAAAACATTCTCTAATTCAGTGGGAGTTACAAGCTTTGTTGTCTTGGTAATAACCCATGTTATCTTTAGTATGTTCTAAGATAATTACTTCCGAATTGTTGACACTATTATCTTCAAAGGATAGTCATGTATTGATTCTTGTTGATTAAGTGGTTCTACATCTACTTGTAAAAGCTAATATATATGACACAATTATATTTTGTATAGACGAACGTTAGACATAATGTTTATCTAATGTATGAGGTTGTTCCGTGCACAAGTGGGAGAAATGAATATTGTGTGCAAGAAACAACTCATAAAGATATGATTCTCTTGAATTCAAGATAAGAGACTAACGATCTAATTAATAATTAGATGAAAGTTAGATCATGTGTCAATATGATTATTAAAGACTACTTAAAAGTATATATATCATTCACATTAAGAAACACTTGTTGTTTTGTTTTAGTCATGTGAGAGCTTGGACTAAATTGTAAACACAAGGGTTACATATCCACATGTCGTGAGATCGGGCATGAATTATTTTGGGGTTTCTTAAAATGGATAATTCCTAGAATGACATAAGATACATAGAGTAATCTTATACTACTAAACTAAAATATTTGTGTATTATTGTAATTACATAAATATACATAGTAGTGAATTAACTTGAAAAGATTAATGAAACCTAGTGGTGTTCATGATTACTTTAGTTATACATGTTTATGATTTATTGTATAAAGTCACGAACATAAAAGACTTGAAAGACGTATAATATAAAGTAAGACGTTAATGTATTGTCTCTTTTCGTTAAGACATATACATGAAGTCATTTTAAAATGACTTAAAACGTATGATGGAATTATAACTTTTATGTTTTAAAGACATGAAAATGAAGTGACTTTGTATTAGAAGTACTTAAGTTATAAAGCATGCAAAATGGTTAGGAAATCTATTTTACCATTAAGATGATTTAGTTGGTATAGAGGTAAACCGAAAGATATATATTATCTTAATATTGTTAGAGATTTACTTACAACATTTCCCTAAATGAAATACAACATTGTTATGATATGTTCATTAGGAGAATCAAACTCTCAATATGATGGTGATGTTTGATTCAAGATAACTATATATTCTTTTCTTCCAAAAGATATCAAGGTTAAAAAGTTGAGTATGACTTGAGCTAAGAAGATTAATACGAAACCATTATATATGGGTTGTGATGAAGCACGTATGATCTTAAAAATGAAGTTCGGATTTTGCTAAACTACTTATGCAGTGGGTTGTTACAAAATAAAGAGTTAGGAACTTTCATTGTGTTTGTAATGTCGCAATAGATAACGTTGGAGTGTTGATCTATTTGCTATGTATTAACTTTAAGTTACTAAAAGAAAGTGGGAGTTTTGATCTTGAAAGATAAAAATACAAGATACATAATCTTCTAAAATACACTAGTAATTATCATGAGGTAGGCGTGTAAATGCTAACTCTCATGATAAAGGAATTTAAGTCATAGGTCCGCAAGGATATCTCGGATATACGAGTAATATGCTGAGAATTATGAGTTACAAATAATCGTTATGATTTATCACCAAACATTGATTTGGGTAAATTACTCATACTATGAATGTATAGATGTTGTACAAACAAGATAATCAATTTTAGATTTGGTTTATCTTAAATAGTTTGACTAGAAATTGGAGACGAGTTTCGTCAAAGGAAGGAAAAACGCCAATTGTGGTGGTTTAATCCTTGTGTCGAAAGTATATGGACAAGATTGTACACATATTTAATGTATGTATTATGAATACATTATTAATCACACTTAAGTAATTGATTGTGATTGATTATTCTTTCCTAAACGCATTAAATATATAAAGATTTTGGTGGTCATATTTTAATTGATAAAATGAATGTATATGGACTCTTTCTTAAAATCGTTGCTTAGGCAAGGACTTAAGTAATCGAAAGGAGTTTATTAATTCAAAATATATATTTGGAAAAGTATAAAATGCAATTATCCATGAATGGATAAAAGCAGGCATCTAGGAGATTGTTCTTATGTTTAATTTAAAATCCAAGATTGGATTTAAATTTGAATAAGATGATTTCTAAGTATCCCTAAAAGCTAGTGGGAGTATTATGATTATTTTCTTAAATTATATGTGTCGAATAGACATGTAAGAAAGTAAGTTTTCATTCAAATTAAATGTTGATTTGGCTTAGATTTGAAGTGTAATTTTACTTTGAAGATTTAGAAAATAAGATATGCATAACCTTGAAAATAAAATAAGTTTATTTATTTATGCGGTGGAAATACAACATAATATGCCATGTAGTAAGTTTATATGGATATTTAGAACATGAAGAAATCTAAATCTAGTTTGAGAAATTTTTATGTGTATCACGTTGTATTTATATTATGCTTAAAATGCAAGATGATTTGTATACATTAATCTATTTGAAAGTTATTAAATAACTTGTGTAATGAATATTCTGAAGGAATATGTTTGGAAATAAAATAACATCCTTGTCTTGGATCAGCTTCCATATTCTATAGATGAATAATTTGTCAATAGTTGTGCAAATTATCATAGCCAACAAACTTGGATGTTTGGTTGGAATCAAACATTACATAATTGATATTATAGGTAACGTATTTATATCTTTTTAAATGACAAGTTATCAAAACTTGGAATGATATAATTGAGGTACACTCAATATTAATCATGATATCCTTGGAGATGACATGTTAATTAAAGTTGCATTACACATTAAAGAATTAGAATACTTTGAACTTCAAATGTGTTTTTGGAAGTTTAGTATTATAAATTGGTGATTAAGGATGTTTCACAATTTTGTTACCATGTGGCAATATCAAACTATTTGAATGCACATGTGCAAGAACTTCAATAATTCTATTATTGAAGAAAGTATTCTCAAAATTACAATAGGTCAAGATTGGTTGTTTTATGCTTTGCCAAACTAGTGTGAAGGTCACTACTAGAGGCATGGTGCATCAACCATGTTTTTCATGCATTGATTTATTTAGTATTTTGATAAAGGATGTTAAGGCATTATTATTTAATGGAATAAAGATTGAGTTTCGTTTATTCTTGCTATTTAATTTTGTACCCTATTTTACATGTGTTAATCCATGAATAAGTTGTTATGCTAAATGTCCGTTGTCGATTAATAATATGAGAATATTACTAAACTAAGACAATTCGAAATTGCGATAGAGTATACTTGAAAGTATATTGATCGATTTTGGATGATATCCGATGAATCGAGTATCGGACTTATCCTAACTATATGATTCTACTTTAAGGATCTTTGTCATCAAGTAAGTCATAAATAGTTATCCTCAAACCTAAGATACCAGGAAACTGTCGTGGATCTAGTGCATTTCTGTGGAATAATCTAACGCTAAACGTAACTGGTAGCTAGAAGGGTTATTTTCAGAAGTGTTGCAAAATTCATAAGTTTTGCTTGTAGTCAATATAGAATTTGTTTCCTTCAAAATTTATGTTGAAGTTTAATACAGGTGGGCCCCTCGTGGGATTAGTAAGATGATTGTATGGCCGTACCCAAAGTCTTTCTAAACTATCTTTAGAAGTTTTGGTAATCTTGCTTGAATCCGATGAACGAGAAACAAAATGGTTAATGAAAGGAATGACTGAGATCCATATGCTTATTAACGTTGTATTAGAAATGAAAGGATAATAATAATGATGAATCATTAAAAGATTTTATCCAAGAAACCTTACTTGAGTGGTACTAGAGGCATTGCTAGTGTAACTGAAAGTTTATGGACATAAATTTAAATAGTCGTGTGTTAGGATCAAACTCGGGATTAATGGATTTCACACAATACATAGAGTTAATTTATCTAATAAATATATTTATATGTTTATTAAATTAAATCGAGCAATAACTTTAACCGTCGTTAAATTTAAGAGTTAAGGACTTAACGGTTAATATGGAATTATTAACAAGAGTTAAAGAAAGATCCGGAATACCCCTTTGTGGGTGCCGGCGGTGGAGAAAAGGAAAAAAAAAGGAAGAAAGATTTTCTTGCCTTATTTAGTTTATCTTGGACTACAAGTTTTGTAAGTCTATATAAACACATCAAAATCTTCATTATTTTCCACCTCACTTTCTCTTGTCTCTTTCCTTTTGGCCTATCAACTCCCACGAAACCCTAAGGGATTCGTTTGGTTTTGGTTTGTTTTTTGGTTTCTAATTGCGATCAACACCAAAAAGGAAAAACACATTTTTAGGGATCCTTTTATCCTTTGGTTTTGGTTTAGCAATAATCTAGTCCTAACCCCTCTCTAGAGTTGTTGGGTAAATTTTCCACAAGCGTAGAAGCTCGGTTTACACGTGCTAGAATCACAGTTAGCTCGTTGTATTACATGTGTACAAGAACGTAATGTAGTCTTACTTTAGACTATATCTTGGTAGTGTTCGTCATAAATCCTAATTGGTGATTCGTTGGTGATCTTCTGGATCTTCGATAGGATAAAGGTATGTAACCCTACTTCGATTAATTATAATTGTTATATTAATTAAGAATTTTGTTAAATCACTTTCGTTATTTGTGATTTGATCTTATTTAGGGTTTTGTATAATTGTTATGAACTTTATAAACCTTCAAGCTAGCTTTGTCGTTGTTAAACGATTAACCGATACAAACTAAACGGGCCGAACAACCTTAGAGAACAAGGTGTCGCAGTAAGATAAAAGTTTACAACATTGTCTTTTTTACCATAACATGAATCCAAGTTTGAACTTACAACATAACTAGGAAATCTAAGTGTTCTAAAGTCAGTGTTGACAAAACTAATGTAACTCGCATACTTGACCTTGCATGCATATGTACACACACACTACATTCGTTGTAGGTAAATGTTTGAATTATATAAATCTAACTTTAATTTACAATGAGTGAGAATTGAAAATGCTAATCATACTTACTTTTAAGAATTTTGAATTGTGTTGACTTGCTTCAAGAGTCAACAAAATCCATCATCATCACAAACTATGGTATAGGTTAACACTCTCTCTCGTGCTTATCTTTATTTACAGCTTAAATCCCACTAGCTATCAACTATCTTTTAACCAACATATATACTTATTGCTTCTGTGTATGATAATGTTTTACATTTTTAACTCATTGGTGTTCCCAACTTTATAAACCTATTTCAAATCTAGGTTTTTTTTAACTTGTGATTTTATAGCTGATCATCATTTTTCTATATCAAACCCTTGCGATTATAATTAATGATACTTATACATTATCAATATCAACAGATATCCGCGCGATTCGACGGCGTGTACCATGTGATTAATCAAAGAAAATAAAAAAATTATCCCGGTCAAGCCTGGTTCACTCATTTGTATAAGTTTTGGTCGGTTTTCTTCAATTTTCGATTAAACTCGTTGATTTTGTCCGATTTTAAAATCATATGTAACACCAACTTGTAAGTTAAGAAGTTTTTTGTATTTAATAGTTCTACGATATACATAATAAAATGTATTTTTCATTTTAGAGGTATTTTTTAAATATTATTAACTAGGGTGTTTAATATATTTATTAATGTGTACTTGTAACATACGTTTTATAACATGTACTAATTAAAATTAATTTTAGAAAAGTGATAATAATACTTAATTGACTTGTACAATAAATTTAATTTTTGTATTACTTTAAAATAAGAGCCCGTCGTATAAATCGTCCATGTGGTTTGTCGGGTTTAACGAAAATCGTCCCTGCAAACAAAAAGTAACGGACCCTCTCCCTATGGTATTGACCCGTAACCGGTTTAATCCATCCGTTTAACAATTGTTAGTTTTTTCTTTAAATAGTGTGACGTGACACAAAAATGTGGGGCATTATTGTCCTTTTATGACCATGTAAACCACAGGGACGATTTTCGTTACTCTTTTAGAAAAAAATTTAAAAATTTTAAATTTCGAGATTTTTTATACGCTCTTTTTAAAAAAATTACTTCATCGTAAACTTTGAAAAAAAATAATTTACGTTTATTCTCGTAAATTTTGAAACTTTTTATGCGCTTTTTAAAAAAATTTAAAATTTCTCAATTTAGAAAAAAATGTGTAGAATATTGATAATCCTAGATTTAAAGTGAGGTTGATGGTGTTCTAGAGAGAGAAAGTAGAAAGAGAAAGCAGAGAAAACTATGTGTAATATTAATGAGAAAAGTAACCAACCAACAACCTCTCCATCAAAGGAGAGGGTTTATATAGCCAAGTTGTAAAACATGCATATAAATACCATGAACAGTATATCACGTAAACATACGAACAAAAAAAAGACTTTCCATTTATGTATATTAAACACGTGTCACAATCATTGATTAAAGAAAACTAAGTATAATAATAACACACGATAATTATTAAGTATAATAATTATAATCACAAATATTTAAGCACACGAACGGACACGAATAATTGGTAAACATGAAAAAGGCCTGGGTTTGCCTTTTGGGCTTGTTGTAGCCGCGGACAAGGAACGACAAGGGGGGGGGGGGGGGGGGGGGGGGCTATTTAAAAATCTACTAGTGGAAACAAAAACTACAGAGTTTTTACAACACATGATTTTCACAAAAAATAAAATAAAACCCTAGTTCCCTTGCTTCTTGGTGGCCGCTCTAAACAACCAACAAGGACGATCCGTTCGAAATTGATCTTGGATTGTACGCGTTTGTATTCGTGTTTTGATTCTACAACCACTCATGTAAACGGTATATCAAAAGCCTTCATCTTTTAATTCTTTTTATTTAATTAATGTTCTTTTGGATTGATTTTTAAAAACGATAAAACATGTTATAGGATTTATTAAAAAAAGGAAAAGGGGTATGTTTGGGTTTGGTTTTGGTTCGACATAAACAACCGAGAGCCATAAGGCTCTCGGCGCTGTTGGTTCATAGCCGAGACCCCAAGGTGGGGCTCAGTGGGTTTGTGTTTCGAGCAATGGGAACCACCGGCTTAAGCCGGTGGCTACTTTGTTCGGACAGTGGGAACCGCAAGGCAGGCAGGGGGAAACCATCGACTTAAGCCGGTGGGGACTTCGACTACGACAGTGACTGCCGTGGGCTGCGCAACCACTGGCCACCCCACAGCCGCGGCTGTTGGGGGTGGTTAGTATTTGGGTTGTTTTGTCTCGGGTTTCGGGCTCGGGATATTTTTGCTAAATTATTTTTACAAGTTAGTTAAATTAATTTTCATGCCTAATTAATTAATTTAATTAAAACATGAACTTAGGTTATATTATTTGGAATAATAATACATGTTTTAGCCTAAGTACTTCTAATTATTTTATTTAGACTATAGTTATTAATTAATTATTTTAATACATGAGCTTATAATTAATTAATAATTTCATGACTTAGGTTAATTAATTAAAAATAATAATACATGTTAACCTAAGTATTATTTTAGACTTAATTTAATTAAACCATGACTTAATTAAATTGCATAACGTATATTTTATTAATTTAACCATGATATGTTATTAATTAATAAAACATGTACTTTCACTATTAATTAATAATCAGATATACCCTATAATTTAGTTAATAAACTATGCTATTAATTGCATGACCTATAACTTTTAACTAGTAAGCACTAGCTTATACTTTTAGCTTATTAATCCAGCTTATTTATAATTATGGAAACTTTTTATTTTAGGAAAGTTACTATTTTTAGTAATTTTCTATTTTTAGAAACTGATTATTTATAGGAACTTTCTATTTTGGGAAAACTTTTTATTTTTGGAAAATTTCTATTTTTGGAAACTTTCTATTTTTTGAAATCTTCTATTTTTAAAAACTTAGTTATTATTACACTACAAGTATAATAATACAAGAATACATGAAAATACATAATCAGAAGATATGAAATACATGAATAATAAAGTATATCATTTAAAACAGTAAAATAAGACAACAACATATAAAATGAGTTAAGAATGTACAAGAACCAGTATGGCATTCAGATATAAGACAACTTATACATGTCCCTTATTTATGTAGCACTAGTGAGGTCGGAGTAGGATTTTTCATCCTTTCATCTTTCCTCGTTCATTGGACATAAGGTACGTATATTCCGTCCTTCAATATGGACATTCCCTTTCCTTATTAGGATTCCCCGTTTGCAGCCAACTGTTTTCCCCAAGTATATGTTTTCTATATTTTGATTTCCTATGTTTAGTTTTAAATGCCTAAGCCATATACATGCATGCTATGTCATCTAGTTATGGAGGTACCATAACCATAACACTGGAGGCACCAATGTTATGACTTCCCCACGGCGGAGTGATTGCTCGTGGCGCACCTTTACAGTTTTAGCCATATATTTATATTATCATGTAGGGCGTATGGGTGCATCCTAGTTACATGGTTTACAGGATTTTCATGGTGAATGTGATGTGTGACTTGCATCCTTCACAAGGAGTTAAGCCCTCATACCCAGATTAATTTAATTAGAGACATCCCCTCTAATTGCATGATGAGGTCACCCCTCCAAGTATTCATGCACGGTGGAACCTCATGACCTATATGAGCAATTGGCTAATTAAAATACAGTTTTCATATAAAAACATAAGTCTTTTCAAACTATAAAACCAGTTTTATGAACATGTTCCAGGTTATCTAGGACTTATACATTTCCGCTGCTATTAGTCTTATTATGCTTATGTCATTTCATATTATGTTTGTATATCCGTTCACTGGGCGTTTTGCTCAGCAGTTTTCCTTTCATGTTCCCAAACGACAAGTACTCAGGGATGTTCGTAGTACTTTGAGAGTATGTGCATACGGATGGAAGCTATCTGGCCTTCATTACTTTGTGCATTTTCATACATTATATTACTTCATTTCTTTGGACATTGTTTAGTCTTTTCATTTCAGTACTTATATTCATGTGTGTGAGCGTATGTTGGACAACCGATGTTTGATTATGGTATTTCCTTTTATGGTCATTTAATGTTTTAGACATTTACTTTGCATGCTTTGATGACACGCCATAATTATCTTGTAATATTACATTTATCAAAATGGGGTGTTATAAGATGGTATCAGAGCCAAGGTTTCGACCAGTAGGCTCTAAAAACATGACTTGTGATTAGTGGGTAATCACCATGGTCTTCCTAAAACTGAGAATTTGTTTTCATGCATTTGTTTCATGTATCATTGTTGTAAGAATTTTGACTAAGTAATGGTTGGTACAGGACTGGCCATATTTAGTCGCATGTTCTTTTACTCGAATTATTTGCTTGGTGAACCGACCATAGACGTTCACATTAGCTCATGTCATTTTTGTTCTGATGAACCGACCCATAGGCTTTCATTCTCGTGATGTCAATTTTGTTTTGGTGGACCGACCCATAAGCGTTCACTCAAACCCATGTCATTTTCGTTGGCTATGCCTTCATACACTATTTCATGCATAATTTTTTTTATGTTTATATTATGTTAATCAGATTTATCATTGCATTTTGTTTTATACTATCAGATGGTTCTTACACGTGAACAAGAACAAATGAATGCAGCAATTCAAGCTGCTATTCAAGATCTACTTCCTCAAATAAGGAATGAGATTCGGCTCGAGGTGCAAGCCAACCAAAATCAGCACCCTCACCAGAATCAGAATCCTCCTCCTCCACCTCCAGCTACCTTGACCACATGGCTGGAAAGGTTCAATAAGTAGCGTCCGAAATCATTCGAACAGACTGACAGCCCCGCTGAGGCTGAGAGCTGGATAGCTCAAATTGAGAAGATCTTTGACTCTATGGGATGTGACCATGTCTTTAAGGCAAGGTAAGCTTGCTATAAGTTTGAGGGAGACGTGCTTGCATGGTGGAAGGCACTTAAGCAGTCGAATGGAGGCGATGACTGGGTTACTGGTTTGACTTGGGCATAGTTCAAGGAGTTGGTTCTGGGTCAGTTTTTCTCGAAAGCTGAGCAGGATCGACTTAATAGGGAGTATCATGGCATTAGGCACAGAGCGGGGAAAATAACACCGAATTTATGCAGAGGTTCCTTCGACTGGCTGAGTTCCTAGGCGCAGCAACCGGGATTGCAGAGGAGTAGGCGTATCACTTTCGTTGGGCTCTTCGTACTTCTGTTGCCAATAATCTGGTATGTGCTATGTTTGATACTGTGGCACAAGTGGCAGATGCAGCTCACAATTTGGAGATGCTATAAGAGAGAGATGAGTTTGGAGAGGTAGAAAGACCTGACAAGAAGTATATCTTCGTCATCAACGGTGATCATTTCATTTAATTCAGTATTGTCCATTATATCATTCTCTATACAATTACATCTTTCAGGCAGAAGACTGGGGACCGGTCCCAACCGGCAACTCAGCAACAGACTCAGCCTAAGGGAAACGGTCAGACTTAGGATCGTTCTGCATCGGATAGGCATGACGGTAATGACAATTACCGTAACAACGCCAACAACTCCAACAGTAGCAGGGGTACTGGAAACGGACGGGAGCAGGACCACAGAGGTTCACAACCCAACCGTGCAGCATCATCTGGCTCCCAACCAACAAGGGCACCTATTGGAGGGTATACTCACTCTCTTTGCACCACGTGCAACCGTAGACACCCAGGGTCGTACCGCCGTGCTAGCTGTGCTTGTTTCAAATGTGGCCAACCGGACTCCAAGCCATCTTCGACTACTAGACGTGTGTACACTACCACACGTGACCAAGCCAAAAAGTCATCAAGTACCATCACTGGAATCTTGTTTAATTATGGTCAAGCTGTAAGCGTTTTATTTGACAAGGGTGAGACTCATTCGGTCATATCCACTGCTTATGCCAATCGTGTTAGGATATCCCCTATGCCATTAGAAAATGTCTTATACATTTCCACGCCCTTGAGAGACTCTGTACGCATCACACATGGGTACAAAGATCTTCCCTATAAGTTTGATGACATAATTCGTTCAGTTGACGTACTTCCTTTGGACATGTGCGAATTTGACATGATATTAGGCATGGAATAGTTATCCAAACACCACGCCACCATTGATTTACATTCATATCGGGTTATTTTCTGTGATGTCAACGCACCAGAGTACATCCACAATGGTTTTATACCAGGAAGGTCTGTAAAGATAATTTTAGCCTTACAAGCACGTGCCTTACAGTCACATGGTTGCGAGGGATTCTTAGCTACTGTTCATGATATTGAGGCTGAATCTCTATCCCTTCAGGATCAACTTATCGTGTCAGAATTCTTTGACGTTTTTCCTGAAGAACTTCTGGGCATACCACCTGCTCGTGAGGTAGAGTTTAATATTGAGCTCATCCCAGGAGCTGAGCCAATTTCCAAGGCTCCTTACCGCATGGCTCCCATCGAGCTTATGGAGTTAAAGAAACAGCTACAGGAACTTTTGAAGCGAGGTTTCATCAGTCCTAGTGCATCTCCATAGGGTGCACCGATATTATTCGTGAAGAAGAAGGATGGAAGTATGCGACTCTGCATTGATTATCGTGAACTTAATAAGATCACCATTAGAAATCGATATCCTTTACCACGCATTGATGATTTGTTTGACCAACTACAAGGCTCCAAACATTTATCTAAGATCGATATGAGGTCTGGCTACCATCAGCTACGGGTGAAAGAGCAGGAAATCGCCAAGACTGCTTTCTCTACACGCTATGGACACTACGAATTCGTAGTCATGCCTTTTGGACTTATCAATGCTCCAGCAGTTTTCATGGACTTGATGAACCGTATCTTCCATGAGTTTCTGGACAAGTTTGTTATGAGCTTCATTGACGATATTCTGATTTTCTCTAAATCCAAGGAGGAACACGAAGACCATCTTCGTATAGTATTACAGATACTTCTCCAGAAGCAGCTATATGCCAAGTTCTCCAAATGTGAATTCTAGTTAAGCAAGGTGGTGTTTCTAGGTGACATAGTATCCGTAGAGGGAAGAACCATGGATCATGTGTAGGTTGAGGCTATTACCAAGTGGACAAGACCGACGTCGGCGACTTAAGTTTGTAACTTTCTGGGCCTAGCTGGTCACTACCGTAGGTTCGTAGAGAACTTTTCCCGACTAGCATTGCCTTTGACCAAACTGATGCGCAAAGGGGAGAAATTCGACTGGACTAAAGAAAGAGAGAAGAGCTTTGAAGAACTAAAGCAGAGGCTGGTATCTGTACCTATTCTTACTCTCCCATCTGGTACAGGTGGATTTCAGATCTATAGTGATGCTTCAGGGAAGGGCCTTGGCTGTGTTTTCATGCAACATGAGAAAGTGATTGATTACGCATCACGACAGCTTAAGCCTTATGAGGAGAACTATCCTACACATTACTTGGAGCTTGCAGCAGTTGTGTTTGCACTGACGATTTGGAGGCATTACTTGTATGGCGAATCATGTGATATATTCACAGATAATAAGAGCCTAAAATACATCTTCACTCAGCGTGAACTGAACATGAGGCAAAGAAGGTGGTTAGAGCTGTTGAAGGATTATGACATTAATATGCAATATCATCCCGACAAAGCGAATGTAGTGGCAGATGCTCTTAGTAGGAAGTCGGGTATGATCAACGACATCAAGATAGAGGAAGAAATTATACGCGACTTGGAACGACTGGATATAGAGTTTATGGTACGTGGACAACATGACTACTGGGCTAATCTTAGAGTGGAGCCTGACTTACTCTCTAGGATTAAGGAAGCTCAGAAGGATGATGGTGAAATGTGGGCGATTATTTAGAACCTAGATCAGCAGACGGAGTTTCGGGTAGATGACGACGGTATCTTATGGCAGGGAACTAGACTTTGTGTTCTTGATGATCTTACACTTAGGGAGGCTTTATTGGCTGAAGCTCATAGCTCCCCATTCTCTATTCATCCTGGTTTTACCAAGATGTACCACGACATCAAGCAGCACTTCTGGTGGAGTGGTATGAGACAGGACGTTGCTACCTATGTCTCCAAATGTCTTACCTGCCAGCAGGTTAAGATCGAGCATCTGCGATCTAGTGGTCTACTACAACCATAAGACATTCCAGAGTGGAAGTGGGACAATATCTCCATGGAATTTGTCACCGGACTTCCGCAGACCAAGAGGAAGCATGATCCCATTTGGGTTATCGTTGACCGACTTACCAAATCAGCTCATTTCTTACTGATCCGCAAGGATGACACAGTTAGCAAATTGGCTGATCTTTATCAGAAGGAGATCATGAGACTTCATGGTACTCCATCCAACATCATCTCTGACAGAGATCCTCGTTTTACTTCGCGATTCTGGAAGAGTCTAAAGAAAGCTTGGGGCACCAGACTTAAGCTTAGCACGACTTTTCATCCTCAGACAGATGGGCAGTCAGAGCATTCCATTCAGACACTAGAGGAAATGCTTCGAGCATGTGCTTTGGAATGGACAGGAAGTTGGGACGACTATATCTGCTTGGTAGAGTTCGAATACAACAACAGTTGACACGCCAGTATCAAGTGTGCATCGTTTGAGATGTTGTATGGTAGTAAGTGTCGTGCCCCAATCTGTTGGGATCAGGTTGGTGAGCGAATTCTTTAGTTTCCAGAGATGATTGAAATGACCAACGAGAAGGTTGCTGTAGCTAAGGCGAAACTACTGGAAGCTCGTGCACGTCAAAAGATCTATGATGCCAAGCATTGTAGGGATTTGCATTTTAACGTGGGAGATCATGTTTATCTCAAGGTATCACCGGCACGTGGAGTTAGACGTTTTGATATCAAGGAAAAACTCAATCCTCGATCCATCGGACCGTTTGATATCCTCGAACGAGTCGGTGAGGTATCGTATCATTTGGCGTTACCTCCGCAGCTATCTCACGTTCATAACGTCTTTCATGTGTCCTTACTCAGAGGGTACAATTATCATCCCCTTCATATGGTTAAGTATCCACTCGAACAGATTCGTGAGGATCTTACTTTCATTGAGGAGCCTGAACGAGTTCTTGAGCGTCAAGAGCGAGTCATGAGGAAGAAGACGATTCCATTCGTCAAAATCCTTTGGAGGGACCATTCCGACCGGGATGCCACTTGGGAGACAGAGGAGTCTATCCCAACTTCTTACCCTCATTTTCACTTTTGATTCGAGTATGTTTCCTTTCAGTTACGTTATCTATAATTCGGGGATGAATTATTCTTTTTAGAGGGGAATAGTTGTAAAACCCGCATATAAGTACTACGAATAGTACATCACGTAAACATACGAAAAAAAAACTTTCCATTTATGTATATTAAACACGTGTCACGAACATTAATAATAGAAAAATACGTATAATAATAACACACGATAATTATTAAGTATAATGATTATAACCATGAATATTTAAACACACGAACGAACACGAATAATTGGTAAACATGAAAAGTCCCGGGTTTGCCTTTTGGGCTTGTTGTAGCCACGGAAAAGGAAGGATAAGGGTAGGGGCCAACCTATTTTAAAATGTAGTAGTGGAAACAAAAACTAAAGAATTTTCATAACACAGGATTTTCACAAAAAAGATATAACCCTAGTTCCCTTGCTTCTTGGTGGCCGCAGCATCCAAACAACCAACAAGGACGATCCGTTCGAATTTGATCTTGGATTATACGTGTTTGTATTCGTGTTTTGATTCTACAACCACTCACGTAAACAGTATATCAAAAGCCTTCAACTTTCAATTCTTTTTATTTAATTAATGTTCTTATGGTTTGATCTTTAAAAACAAATGATAAAACATGTTATGGGATTTATTAAAATAAGGAAAAGCGGTATGTTTGGGTTTGGTTTGGTTCGACATAAATAACCGAGATCCACAAGGATCTCGGCCCTATTGGTTCACAGCCGCGACCCCAAGATGGGGCTTGGTGGGTTTGCGTTTCGAGCAGTCAGAACCACCGGCTTGAGCCAGTGGCCACTTTGATTAGACAGTGGGAACCGCAAGGCATGCAGGGGGAAACCACCGGCTTAAGCCGGTGGGGACTTCAACCACGGCAGTGGCAGCCGTAGGTTGCGCAGCCACTGGCCACCCCACAGCCGCGGCTGTTGGGGGTGGTTAGTATTCGGGTTGTTTTGTCTCGGGTTTCAGGATCGGGATATTTTTCCTAAATTATTTTTACAAGTAAATTAAATTAATTTTCATGCCTAATTAATTAATTTAATTAAAACATGAACTCCGGTTATATTATTTGGAATAATAATACATGTTTTAGCCTAAGTACATTTAATTATTTTATTTAGACTATTGTTATTAATTAATTATTTTAATACATGAACTTATAATTAATTAATAATTCCATGATTTAGGTTATTTAATTATAATTAACAATGCATGTTAACCTAAGTATTATTTTAGACTTAATTTAATTAAACCATGACTTAATTAAATTGTATAACCTATAGTTTATTAATTTAACCATGATATGTTATTAATTAATAAAACATGTGCTTTAACTATTAATTAATAATCAAATTTATCCTATAGTATTTAATTAATAAAATATGCTATTAATTCCATGACTTATAACTTTTAACCAGTAAGCACTAGCTTATACTTTTATCTTATTAATCCAGCTTATTTCTAATTATGGAAACTTTCTATTTCAGGGAACTTACTGTTTTTAGAAACTTTCTATTTTTAGAAACTGATTATTTATAGGAACTTTCTATTTTTGGAAACTTTCTATTTTTGGAAACCTGTTATTTTTAGAAAGTTACTTATTATTATAATACAAGTATAATAATATAAGAATACATGAAAATACATAATCGGAAGACATGAAATATATGAATAATACAATATCATTTAAAACAGTAAAATAAGATAAGAACATATAAAATGAGTTAAGAATGTACAAAAACCAGTAACACACTCAAATATCAGACAACTTATACACGTCCCCTATTTATGTAGCACTAGTGAGGTCGAAGTAGGACTTTTCATCCTTTCATCTTTCCTCGTTCACTAGACATATGGTACGAATATTCCAATCTTCAGTATGGACATTTTCTTTCCTTATTAGGATTCCCCGTTTGCAGCCAACTGTTTTCCCCAAGTATATGTTTTATATGTTTTGATTGCTTATTTTTAGTTTTAAATGCCTAAGCCATATACATGCATGCAATGTCATTTAGTTATGGAGGTACCATAGCCATAACACTAGAGGCACCAGTGTTATGACTTTCCCATGGCGGAGTGATTGCTCGTGGCGTCCCTTTACAATTTTTGCCATATATTTATATTATCATGTGGGGCGTATGGGTGCATCCTAGTTATATGTTTTACAGGATTTTTCATGGTGAATGTGGTGTGTGCCTTGCATCCTTCACAAGGAGTTGATCCCTCCTACCCAGACTAATTTAATTAGAGGCATCCCCTCTAATTGCATGATGAGGTCACCCCCAAGTATTCATGTACGGTGGAACCTCATGACCTATATGGGTTATTGGCTAATTAAAATACAGTTTTCATATAAAAACATAAGTCTTTTCAAACTTTAAAACCAGTTTTATGAACATGTTCCATGTTATCTAGGACTTATACATTTCCGCTGCTATTAGTCTTATTATGCTTATGTCATTTCATACTATGTTTGTATATTCGTTCACTAGGCGTTTTGCTCAGCCGTTTTCCTTTCATGTTCCCAAACGACAGGTACTCAGGGACGTTCGTAGGACTTTGAGAGTATGTGCATACGGATGGAAGCTATCTAGTCTTCATTATTTTATGCACTTTCATACATTACATTACTTCATTTCTTTGGACATCGTTTAGTCCTTTCATTTCAGTACTTTATTCATGTGTGTGAGCTTATGTTGGACTACCGATGTTTGATTCCTTTTATGGTCATTTAATGTTGTAGACATTTACCTTGCATGCTTTGATGACACATCATAATTATCATGTGATATTAAACTTATCAAAATGAGGTGTTAAACAAGTCCATAATGGACTTGGGCCTCAGGACAATGGACATGCCCATGGGTCGGGTTAGATAATAAATGTGTTACAATAATTCAAATACTAGCTAACAACGTTAATAATACTGTTGGAGCGACCGATACTTCTAATATACGTTAAAAAATTATTTCCAACAATCTCCCCCTAAGGGAGGTCACTCCAAATTATAGAGTCCTAGCATACTATACTAGATCTTCGTTCTTGAGCTCTAATCCATTTTCTCTTTTCTTCTTTTCTTTTACTTTGTTGTTGTGAATATGTGTTGATAATCGTTAGGCTTTGGCTTAGAGCATGTTCTTTTGACCTTTGACTTGTCATGTTATTAGAGATCATCTTCACGTGCGATCTTCGCCTTCTTGTGATACTTGCCTCCTCGTGACTTCATGTCCCACACACTTATACTTTGTTGAATTCTTGAAAGTTTCAGAGTTGATACAGCGGAAAACTTTAGATTGAACTTTCTTGAATTTTGCTGAAATATTTGATGCAGAAAATATAAGTGTGTGAGGACGACTTCTTCTGGTACACCGCAACGCCACCATCTTCAAATGTAGCAACATAATAATACACGAATAAAATGGCTTTGACATTTCATTCTGATTCGCTAGCATTTTATCTCCGGTCGGTGAAGACCGTTGGGCGATATGAAATATCGTACTTATGACAGGTAGATTTAATTAAAAATCTCCTTAACAAGATTTTGAGGGTAAACCCGTTCTCTTTATTCGACTGTCCAAAGCTGACTGCGAACATAAAAAGTAAATCATTTGGATAAAATTATCCTTATGATTGAAGCCGTCAATTCATGAACCTGGAATAAGTGAAATTCAATTAAGAGCTTCACCATCGTTGCTTTCCAGTTGTCACGAGCTTGATTCTAATAGAATCTTGCTTGTCACCTACCCCAATGTTGTTTAATGTTGACACTGGCAGGATTTCCACTCGTCATTGTGACCAATAAAGAGTGTCACTCTTAGTGTTCTGACAAGATCACTTAGATTTTACGTAGAGGCCATGGAACAAGTTTGAATTCAATTAAGAGTCAAACCACTGTTTCTTTCCAGTTATCACAAGATTGGTTCTAAAAGAACCGCACGTGTCACTAATAACAATTTTTTAATATATCGTTTTTCCTCGACTCGACTCAAATTGATTTCCAATTTTAACACAAGATTAATTGTTTTTGGTTACTGGTTTGGTAATCTATGTCTATTTAAGAGAAAAATGGGGAAAATATATAGGCTTAGGACTATATAAAAATAAAAGCGCAATTAATTCACGTAAGATTAATCTAAAATGCAACGTAAAAATTAAACTACAAAATTAAATCTAGATGCAACAAAATAAATTATAATTAAAAATAAATCTAAATGCGAAATTAATCTAATGCAAGCACGTAATATCAAGTAATAGTGACGAAAAATGAATTCACAAAGATAAACTTAAAAATAAGCATAAAGCTTCAACCTTTTAAGCTTATTAATCTTTTTAGATGATAAAGCTACAAGCTTTATATACTAATAAGCTTAATAATCACAAAAAGGTGTAAACTTTTTACTAATAATGAGCTTATCTAAATGAAATCCAATTTTAAAAACTTTTAAACTATTTCTTAACACAAATAATAATAACTAAAACTAATTAAACCGATTTTTATAAAAAATATAACTTTTATTAAAAAAAATTTAAACTATAACGATCTAATTAATAAAACTATAGCGATTAAACTAGAAAAATAAAAAGGAGAGCTTTAATACCCGTAGTGCGTAGAAAACCGCTCTAAAACAAACAACATCAACAACATCAACAAAATACGGCCTGTTAAGTACTCGGCCTCCCAATATCAAAACTATCAAAAGCAAAACCCGAATTTGGCCCGTAAAGTACACGGCCTCTCAAATCAATCTCTAACCAAATCAATCAAACCATATCAACTTGAACCGAATTAATCAACTATAAGATCTTCTGTTGGAAATACATTTTACGCATTTAGAAAGTCTCGGTCACTCCAACAATGTAGTTATAGGCTCGTAGTTAAGTTAAGTATCACTTATTACATAGCCCGACCCATGAGCATGTTCATGGGCCGGAAGCCCAAGTCCTTTAAGGACTTGGGGTATTTAAACCTCTTTCCACCATGGAAAGAGGTGTTGGTTGTTCATTTCTCTCATTTCAATATACAAGTTTTCTTTCACTTCTCTCTCTAACTTTCTCTCTCTAGAAAAACATCAACCCTCTTGATTCATAAGATTATCATTGTTCTACAATTGGTATCAAGAGCCATGGGATGAAATAAAGATTGGTTTTGTGTTGTTCATACTTTTTTTAAGTGTGTTCATGTGTTTTTGATTGATTTTTCCAAAAGCTACAAAATTTTTTCGTGTTCTTTGATTCCAAGTGATTTACATATCTTCTAAATAGTTCTAGTAACGATTTGGTGATATTCGTTTGGTTAGAATCACGTTTTTCAAGGTAAAAATCCTTTCTTTCTTGGTGATCTTAAGTCTCGGAGTGTTTTTAGGGATACGATCTAACTCTGTGTTTGCATAAACCATTGGGGTTTCTACTTGCGATCCTGAGTTACGATCCATACTTGCGATCCAGCTACGATCTATAGGTCCGATCTGTTGTTCATTACCTAGTGCGATCCATCAGTGCGATCTAGTATCACGATCAGGCTACGATCATCATACTGCGATCAGGTTACGATCATCTCATCACGATCATCATACTGCGATCAGGTTACGATCATCTCATCACGATCAGCATACTGCGATCAGGGTTGGATCATTACATCACGATCAAACTACGATCATCACACTGCGATCAAGGTTCAATCATTCACCACGATCATGCTACGATCATATCACCACGATCCGGCTACGATCATCACCACGATCAGGGTTCGATCACAACAGGATACGATCAGGATACGATCAGAATACGATCAAACATAGTTTTTTCACCACTTAGAGGATTTTCAATCTTGATTTTTATTTGGAAACATTAGAAAAAACACACAATCAAAAGATATTCATATCTTTAGTTACACAACATTAAAATACATAATCTTATTTCATTGCTCGATCATAATTGATAATCTTTTGTCAAGAGATAACAAAATGAACTCACATTCATTTATGCCAACTATGACTTCACTCACCGATATATCGATCATTTCGGGTACCGATACTCGCCCGCCTTTGCTCATCAAATATTTATTTGAATCATGGCAAAGTCGCATGAGAACGTACATCATGGGCAAACAAAGTGGTCGACTTATGCTAGAATCAATTGACAAAGGTCCTTTGGATTGGGGAGAGGTTACAGTCAACAATGTGACAAGGCCAAGGCAATATCATGAGTTAACCGATGCCAACAAACTCATTGCAGATGCCGATGAAAGGGCTGTTCAGACAATTCTTCAAGCCCTTCCACCTGATATCTTCAGAATGGTGAGTGAACATAAAGTGGCCAAGGATCTTTGGGATCGACTTGCGGTTTTGCTACAAGGGACATCTCTCACTAAGCAAGAACGAGAATGTCAATTATATGATTTGTTTGATAGATTCCAATACATTCCAGGGGAGACTCTTCATGATTTTTACTGGCGTTTTACCACTCTGATGAATGACATGAATGTCTATAATCTAAGGATTGAACAATTTCAGTTAAACACCAAGTTTTTGAACACACTACCCCCTGAATGGAGTCAATATGTGACGGATGTCAAAATGATTCGTGATCTACACAAGTCCAACTTAGATCAACTCTATGCTTTCTTACAACAACATGAGAAGCATGTGATCCAAAACCGAATTTCTCAAGGATCCTATCATGAACCAATGGCATTATTGGCAAATCATCCAACACTGTCATATCACAACTCTTAGCTTGCTTTAGGACACAAATCTTCATATCAACCTGTGTATCAAACACCAAGCTTTCCACAGTACTCGATTCTGCCACCGCCACCAACATCTTATCACCAACCAGCAACATCATCATCACAAGGAGATTCACACCCATCACCTTATGCTTCACACCAGTATTCACCATATCAACCTCCCACCAACCCTGTTAGTACCTATCCACAACTCGAGGCTCCTCAACATCATTACTCACATCAAGAAAGTGTTCCAACCAATCAGTTTGTTGCTCAACCAGCATCAGCATTATACTGTGAAGATGACATCCCTGTCCCTGAATTGAAACAAGGAGATAGCCCTACTGAAATCCTAGCTCTGTTGTCTGCATTTTTAAGTCAAACTTTGAACAAACGAGGTTACCGAGGTTCAGCACCAACTAACAATCAGTTAAGGAACTCGTCTAACTCTCGACAACAGGCAACAATTCAGGACGGCAGGGTCATGGTGCAACCACTTCAAGGGAGATCAAATTCGTCTACTGCTGGTGCACGTTCATCCAATACTACTGCTACAAGGGCTAACAGCACTGGTAAAATGAAGGTGGTTATTTGCTACAACTGCAAAGGGGAAGGGCACATGGCCCGAGAATGCAAGCAGCCTAAGAGGAGAAGGGACAACACATGGTTTAAGGAGAAGATTTACCTGGTGAATGCTCAAGCCCAAGGTCGTGAGCTTGATGAAGAAGAATTGGCATTCCTTGCAGATCCAGGAGTAGCGGAAACTGATCGTCTCAAGGAGGACAACGACATGATACTGGTACAAATTTATGTTGATGATATAATATTTGCTGCTACTAATCAACGTTTGTCTGACCGTTTTGAGAAAATTATGTCCACACGCTTTAAGATGTCGATGATGGGAAAATTTTCATTTTTCTTAGGGTTGCAAATTTCTCAGAATCCCAGAGGCATCTTTATTAATCAATCCAAATTTGCTCTTGAATCCTTAAAGAAATATCACTTTGAAAACTGTGACCCCGTGGATACTCCAATGTTGGAGAGATCCAAGTTAGATGAATATAAGGAAGGGATAGCTGTCGATCCTAAACTTTACCGTGGAATGATCGACACCCTTCTCTATCTGACTGCTAGCAGGCCTGATTTGCAATTTGCTATAGGCATGTGTGCCCGGTATCAGGCTCGGCCTACCGAAAAGCACTTACATGTTGTGAAAAGGATCTTTCGGTATCTAAAAGGAACACTTAATCGTGGTCTGTGGTATCCGAAGGATTCCTCTATTGCATTAATTTCATATGCAGATGTAGATTATGCCGGGTGTCAAGATACCAGACGTAGCACTTCTGGCAGTGTGCAACTCCTTGGAGATAGACTTATCAGTTGGGCATCAAAAAGGCAGAAAAGCGCTGCGATATCAAGTACTGAGGCTGAATACATAGCTATGTCAGGTTGTTGTGCTCAAGTTCTTTGGATGAGATCACAATTGACTGACTACGGTCTTGGATTCAACAAAATCCCGATGTACTGTGATAACAAAAGTGCAATCGCTCTATGCTGCAACTACGTCCAACACTCTCGAGCAAAGCACATTGACATCCGCTACCACTTCATCAAGGAGCAAGTGGAAAATGGAGTGATCGAACTATATTTCGTCAACACTGAGTATCAGCTGGCAGATATATTCACAAAGGCCTTAGATCGAGGACGCATCGAGTTTTTGATCGACAAACTAGGCATGAAATCATTTTCACCAGCGACACTTAAGGAGTTGGCAGAAGAGTCTGAAGAATAGTATTGGTAAACTATTCTCGAGTATCCTTTGATCGTGATCTTGTATATTATAGTACATACTTAAACCATCAAAAGCAAAATACAAAAATATAAAACCAAGAAAAACCATAAAAAATATAAAACCAAGAAAAACCATAAAAAATATAAAATCAAGAAAAACCATTAAAAAAATATAAAACCAAGAAAAACACAAAAATATTTTTCTTTTCAAATCGGGCATGTCTTTTAGTACGGTAATATTTACGGCTTTAGAAATGTTGATTAATATTGACACGGCGCCATAAATAGAGTCCGTATAAAAGTTGTACAAGTTTTAAAACATGCCCATTATGGCTTGTAGTTATTTTTGACTGCAACCCGGTTTTCGCATTAAAGTCACGTATTTCTTTTGAAAACGTTGGCTCACAACGGGAATTAAGTTTCTCGGGCAAGGTTTACTTTAAAACCTTGTAAGGGGCCAAGCTTACTTCATAACTTGGTCTAACACAAATTCGTGTACGTTTCAGTGCACTTATCTTGTTTAAAATAAGAGAAATCTTATTTCCACCAGAATCGTTCTATATAATCACTGAACCGGCAAATGTCCTTATTAATAGTTGTGTCCTAAACATCTTTGACTACTGCTCTTTAAATAGAAAACGGGCCAGGGATTAAGGGGGAGCAAATATTAATTCTTCGTGGTAACAAATATGGTCATTAAAAAGGATTGTCAGAAAATATTAGCTACCCGTCATCTCCATTTACGCTATGTGTGCCTTGTGTGATTTAAGTATCTCTTGCATAGGTCATTAACATTTTGGTGTCAAGTAGTTGTGTTAGTGTTTGGGAACGAGTTTATTGTATGTTAAGTCAATTTTAACTAACAAATTAAATAGGGGGACCAGTTTTGCACTTTTGCAAAAAGTGGTGGGTGTTTAAATTAATTTTGACCAAGTCAAAACCATACCACCCCCTCCTTCCCGTCGTCACTGAAAAAACACACAAACACACTCTTTTCCGCCATTATCTAGACCTCAAGCTCCATTCTGATCCGTGATTTGTAACTGATTTCGTGCTGCTTTATATCTAGGTATTTTGTTACAACTGCTATCATTTAATCCATCTCATATCAATACATCTAAACAGGAACAATAAATCACATGTTCTCAAATTAGGGTTTATTGATTCTTGATAAAACCTAAGTTTTATTGCTGGGATGTGTTCTTATCGCCTAGATAAACATTGGACTTTAACAGGTTTTCTTATAACATCATATTTGTCCTGAAATTGCTCACTTTAGCTTCACCTCGGTTCTATCACCAAGAATGCGATCACTGGCTGCGATCCATTCTCATCGCATTGAGTGCGATGGCCTTACCCTTATCCATTCGCTGCGATGGTTCATCAAGATAGATCGTTGCGATGGTCTATCAAGATGGATCGTTGCGACGGTCTGTCAAGATGGATCATTGAGATGGTCTATCAAGATGGATCGTTGCGATGGTCTGTCAAGATGGATCGTTGCGATGGTCTGTCAAGATGGATCGTTGCGATGGTCTGTCAAGATGGATCGTTGCGATGGGTCTGTTACGATGACTCCCATGCGATGGCGTTGGATGCGATGATAGAATGCGATGGGATAGGTTTCGATGCATAGGATACGATGGATAGGATACGATGGCTAGGATACGATGGATTTGATACGATGGATAGGATGCGATGGGGTAGAATACGATGGATAAGGATACGATGGATATGATGCGATGGGATTGAATGCGATAAGTAGAGTGCGATGGCTGGGTACGATGGCTAGAGTTAGATGGACTTAATACAATGAATTCACTACGATGGACCACATTTGCTAAAGTGTTAAGATATGTGTTGCACTATAATGGACTTAGTTTTGCCATGTCTTTGCCTTTCATATCTCGTTATGTGATTCTGAATGTATTAATTTGGTTCATATGCTCTATACTTGTCTTTGCTACTCTTACTTATGTGGTGATAATTTGTTGTGATTTATATCAAATGCTTAGAATTTACATGTTTATGAGATATATATGTTTATATATCTACTGTGCTTGTATTTATCTATAAGCAGGAAAATGTCGATAACCGAAGAAGAACAAAAACAATTAGACCTTACACTTGTTCCACTCAATGCTCGAATGCAACATGCACCAAACAATTTTCATCTAAGAGACGATTTTGATCCTTCTTTGGCGGCATTCAAAATCGCAACAGATATCCTAGATTGTTCACCAATAAAGGATGCATTACGTGTCACTGCATCGGTTCCTGAAGTATACATGCATGAATTTTGGGCAACTGCCTCAATCACACAAGCAAAGCAACTGTCAAAGAAGATCATCTCCTTTACTCTGAACAACAAAGCCTTGACATTTGATCTGCGTCAGTTTAGGCAATTATTTAAGCTTCCAAAGCTTGCAAAAGGGGAACACTTTGTGCCTGATCCAGATGCAGAAGAACCACTGAGAGTAATCCGAGAGTTGAACTATGAGGGTGAAATTGGTTTTCTTTCTCAGTTTAACACATCACATATTGGACAACCTTGGAAAGAAATTGTCATCACTTTAGTGAAGTGCCTTACTTCCAAGATTCGTGGATCAGATGCAATGCGACCCGCTCAGGCAATCATCTTTTGGGGTCTCTATACCGGATCTAAAGTGGATTATGCTTTACAACTTTGGGAAGAATTTTTTTTTTATCAATTCACAAGTTCCAAGAGAAAAGCAGTACATCTTCCATTTCCAAGGTTCACAAAACTCATCATTAATCACTTCATGAAGAGTGACCCAGATATTGATCATCGCGGGAACTTCTTCTATCATACTCAAGATGATGACGATGTGTTAGACACTATGACTGCGGATAATCAATTTACAAAATATAAACTCAGACCAGCTCAAGTGCCTGCAATCATGATGAATGACGGTATAAGGGAAAGTGATCATTACAGAGAGATGCTTAAAGATATTGATGCACAGTTCATACGAGCAAATGCAGATCCTTCCGAAAAACAAGCAGAGACGCAAAAAGGAAAACGAAAGAAAAGAATTTCCAAGCGCGTATCGCCCGTTTCATCAAAAGACAAAGGCACAAGTAAAGAGCATTTAGTTGATGAAGAGGCTGAAGATGCTGAGATGACCCAAACAGAGGAAGAACAGGAAGAAATACCACTTCGAAAGACAAAGAAAGCAAAGCAGACCAAGGGTAAAAGTGTTGCTTCCGAAACCTGCTCAACAACAGAGCTCTGAAGCCAAACAACTGCGTATTGTTCTTCAACAAAGCAGACAAGAAGCTTTTTCCACAGGCTCAGGTTCTAAAATGTTTGAGGACTTAGCAGAATTCGGCAATCCTGATGATGACTTGGCATTTTATGACGATCCTCTTGATGAAGATACTTATGAAGATTCTGGTAACTACCTCGTTGAAAGTCGTGAGCCAATTGAAGAACGTGAGAGTAGTGCAGACACAGATACAAGTATGATGTATCGAGACGCAAATATTACCACTTCTTTACCAGAATCAACTCACATGGTGTTAAACGAAGATGCTCATGCAACTCTCATACCAGAAACTCAACTTCAAAGTAAGTCTACTTCTGGTTCTGATGACGTTTTAAAATATCTTAATCTGGAAGGGGAAGGCGTTGAGGTCACAAACACTGACCCGTCAACAAACGAAACCATGGTGGATGTTCCCATAACTACTATTACATCTACCACCACTCCACCATTATCTACCCCGGTCATCAGTGAGGTCATTACCCCAGCTATCACCCCGGCACCCGATGTACAACCAGTATCAACCACCATCATCACCACTGAATCTACACCGTCATCCGCAGCGGAACAACTAGTATCAACCACCGCCCCAATCACTGTATCTACATCAATACCTATCCTACAACAACCAGTATCATCCACCACCACGTTAACAGTTATGGTTACACCTTCACCAGAAGCACAACAAGTATCATCCACATCCATTCCCTTCCTCACAGTCAATGACCCACTGATCCAGTCTCTTCAACAACAGCTGGAGGCTCAAGCTACACAAATAGCTACATTGACTGAAAGGTTCACCAATCCTCCCAAGGAACCACAACATGATGAGCCTACACTTCAGAAATTAATAGAAAGAGTGTCTAAACTTAAAGAAAAACATAAATCATTTCTTAAAGAGGAGAAAACTCGAGATAAAGAAAATGCTGCTTTTCTCGGGTCAACTGATGAGCAGATGACCGCGATCATTCGACGTGAAGTCAAGTCTTATGTTGATCAACAACTACCACATCTTGTCGGTAATGGTCTATCTACTCTTCAGCTAATGACATTGCTACAGACACGTCTACTAGATATGGGCGCTCATAAATCGAAATACAAACGCAAAGTTCTGCAATATCTCAACAAAGCAATTCTTGAAGAGAATCCTGCAGACACTACCGACTCTGAGTCTGACGATGAAGACGTACTAGAGGAGGAAGAAGATGATGGTGACAATGAACAAAATGAGGAAGAAGATAAGGAAGGAGATGAGGAGGAAGAAAAGGATGAAGAAGAAGAGGACAAGGATGACGATGAGGATAAGGACAAAGATACAGGCGACGATGAGGATGACGATGATGATAATGACGACGGTCATGGAACCACCAAGGGTAAACAGAATGACGAAACCGGTACTAATGCCGAAGAGCCGAATAAGGATGACGGTGACCAAGCTACTGAGAAGGGTTTAGAGGAAGCTGTAGCAAACATTGCTGAAACCGCTGAAAAGACAATCGAGTCTACTGTACCAGAAACTCAGCAAATCGATACAGGTATATCTACTGCACCAGCTCTTACTACTGATTCTCACAATGAATCCGTAGAATATATGCAAGCAGAAGAACCGATACAGCCAATGATTGAAGAAGAACCTCACGGTGATATACCGGAAATGCAAGATCCACCTTCCACAACAGTTGAAGATCCACAAAACAGTGACATGGAAGTTGAAGATCTAAATGTACCAGAACCATCGTTTGATGAATCTTTAATCATTGATGACACGGTACAAGAGCAACTTTGGCTAACCGATGCAGCACCACAGCATCCTTTTGCCACGGCAACTGAAATGGAGATGACTCAATTCCTCAATATCCCTGTCGATTTCTCGGCCTTTCTACGGTATTCTCATGGGAAATCGACAATGACTCCAGATTTGATCAAAATGGAAGCTGCAAACGTGGACTTCTTCGATACCTTGAAGATCAGCCATAATGAAGCAGAATATCATTTTAACGAGCTTACCAAAGCAATGAGAGCGACAACTATAGGAATTCAAACTCCCGTATTGCGACCTCTTACACCAATGATCATTACCGATTCTGCAACAATCCCAATAGAACACTTTGTGTCTCACGATCTTGAATACCTGGAGAATGGTGCAACGAAATATGCCACGTCACTCACCATGGTTAAGGCGATTAACTTGGAGAATATTCCATGGATAGAGGATAAAGTACCTGGAACCATATGGAGAAAGAAAGTGCTCCCATTCTATGACACTTATGCAGCACTTGGTATTTCTCACTGGAATGCAAAGAAAAAACTTGCCTACAACCATTTCTACCGTCCTAAGAGAGGTTCTCCCATTGTATCAACACACAGGATCAAAAGTATTCAAGGAGCAACAACTCAGACGGTCTTCGGCTATGATTACTTGAACGTAATCATCTTCAAACGTACTGATGAGAAAGAGTACCGAATTGATGAAAGTGATCTTCAGTACCTTCAACTTGAAGACATCGAAGATCTCCTGCTGCTATTGGCTCAAGAAAAAGTTGACCACTTATCACCTGATATTGTCATTGCCTTGAGTTCCAACTTTCGCCAATATGCTAGGAAAATCGTCATTCAGAACCGGGTGGAAGATTTTCAACTTGGTGTAGAAAGCTATCAGAAGAAACTAAACCTGGAACGTCCCCATATGACTCCACTCAGCAATTTCCATAAGAACAAGAAGGTATACATGGGGACAAACACACCGGAAGCAGGCATCTTCTACCCAAATGAGACTGGCACCATGCAGTATATGCGATTCTCTGAAATGCACAAATTCAGCGATGGCACGCTCAAGCAAGTTCGGGATGATCTGACGGTTCTCAATGCCAAACAACCGCTTCCAGCAGTCACCTACACTTGGACAAGCCAGTGCATCAGGGGATCAAAGTACACAATCAAGAAGATTGAAGAACTTCTCAGGAAGCGCCGGTTGCTTCGAAGCATAGAACGATTCGTCAGTGGACGACCATATGGAGCTCACCATCGGTTCACGGAACGAACCAAGTAATTTTGGTTCGTCTCATTACAGGTCAACTCCATATGTATATTATTGTGAATATGTTACCTTTTTACTTTATCAGCTTTTGTGGCTTGTTGTAGTGTTAAGGTATGATAATTTTTCAAGAATTTCTCACGAGATTCTAAATCATTTAAAATATATCATACTAAAGCACTACAACTATCCCTTATTAACTTAAGGGGGAGCATTAACATGTTCTATGGCCAAACATTAATTTCATTTTATTACCCAAAGACCGGTTAATCCATTAATATCCAAAATATTGATGGTTAACATTTTGGAAAGGGGAGAAAATGGGATTAAGGAGACTTTTTATGATATTTGGCTAAAACAATGAAAAAGACTTAAAAGATAAACCAACTTAACATGTGTTATGCACAAGTTAAGGGGGAGCGTTTTTGATGATCAAAACACTTAAGGCACAAAATCTTTGATTTTAATATCACAAGTGCTTTAAGTGATTTTCAAGGATTTTTCATGGTGACTATATCAACCTAAAACAATACTTATATCACGACGATGTGGTGACAAAAGGGTGGTAGGTATAGATATTAGTCCAATGATTCATCAGAACCGATGCAATCTTCCCAAGGACAATTCCTTAGATAGAATTAGAAGTCCTAGGAAAGTTGGAGAAAGATTGTGAACGTAGCTGAATGCCGACCAAGTACTTAAGCTAGCACTGGAACAATCACAACAAGGTGCTAGTGATGACGTATTGGTAAGCATTGAAGGGGTTGAAGAATGAAAAAGAATTGTAAAGATAAAGGGTGTAAAGAAAGAAGCCCTCCTTACAACTTTAGGCAGAAACCGGGTCAATACATATGCTATTGAGGTCATTTTTGCTAATGATTCTCGGTATTGAAGAAAGACATCATGGACCCAGTGATGCAATGCACAACCCTTCCCAGCTAACTCAAATATCTCTCAAAAGGTATTTGTTTTAATCACACGGAGATCAACACGTTATCTATTGGTTTATTCACTCCGAATAGACTGGTATTGAAAAGGTGGCACTCCTCTCCAGCCATCGCTCACTAAATCAAAACGCACAATCGAGTCTAGAGCCAAGAGATCATCAAAAGTCTCATTAGGACACTTTCCATTTATTCCTTGCTTTCTCACACACTGTGAAAAGTAAGAGATCTTTTACGAGTCCTACGCAGTATTCTTGCAATATTGCCAGAACATCCGAGTAATACGCAAGTATTACAGTGAAGATGGAAATCCTGCTTGAGCCAACATCAAACAAGCTCATGGTAGGTGACACGTGCGGTTCTTTACGAACTAATCTTGTGACAACTGGAAAGAAACAGTAGTTTAATTCTTAATTGGACTTAAACTCGTTCCAGGCCTCTACGCATTATCGTATGATCTTGCCAGAACACTCAGAGTGACACTCTTTAGTGTTCACAGTGACGAGTGGAAATCCTTCTAGTGTTAACATCAAACAGCACTTGGTAGGTAACAAGCAAGATTCAATTTGAATCAAGTTTGTGACAACTGGAAAGCAACGATGGTGAATATCTTAATTGAAATTCACTTGTTCCAGGTTTCATGAATTGACGGCTTCAATCATAAGGATTTTTAATCCAAATGATTCACTCTTTATGTTCGCAGTCAGCTTTGGACGGTCGAATAAAGAGAACGGGTTTACCCGCGAAATCCTGTCAGGAAGTTACTTAATTGAAACTATCCGTCACGGGTACGATATCTAATATCGTCCAACGGTCTTCACCGACCGGAGGTAAAATGCTACCGAATTAGAATAAAATGTCAAAGCCATTTTATTCGTGTCGTTGCTGTGTACCTGTTAAAGACGGTGGCGTTGCTGTGTACCTGATGAAGACGGTGGCGTTGCTGTGTACCAGTTGAAGACGGTGGCGTTGCGGTGTACCTGTTGAAGACGTCCTCACATGCTTATTCCTTTAGCATCAAATACTCTTGAAAATTCAAGAAAGTATGACCTAAAAGTCTTCCGCTGTATAGACTCTGAAACTTTCAAGAACTCAACAAAGGATAAGTGTGTGGGACATGAAGTCACACAGAGGCGAACCTCACAAGAAAAGTAAAGGCTGCACGTGAAAGGCCAAAAGAACATGTTCCAAGCAAAAAGGCTGATATCATTCAACACATATTCACAAAAGTAAAGAAAAAGAAAGAAAAGAAGACTACGAGCTCAAGAACAAGATCTAACATGCTAGATTAGGACTTTGTAAATTTGGAGTGACCTCCCTTTGGGGGAGATTGTTGGAAATACGTTTTACGCATTTAGAAAGTCTCGGTCACTCCAACAATGTAGTTATAGGCTCGTATTTAAGTTAAGTATCACTTATTACATAGCCCGACCCATGAGCATGTTCATGGGCCGGAAGCCCAAGTCCTTTAAGGACTTGGGGTATTTAAACCTCTTTCCACCATGGAAAGAGGTGTTGGTTGTTCATTTCTCTCATTTCAATATACAAGTTTTCTTTCACTTCTCTCTCTAACTTTCTCTCTCTAGAAAAACATCAACCCTCTTGATTCATAAGATTATCATTGTTCTACATCTTCTTTAAAAATGATAGATCGATACGCCGAGATCCAAGAAAATATAAAAGGTTAGAATAATAAGCAATAATTATTAAATGATAAAGAGATTTAATTAAAACTAATAGATCTAAAATATTTTTTATGTTTTATAAAAGTTTTTTTAATTTTAAAGCTAAAAATTATAGATCTACTTAATCTATTTAAAAACCTAATAGATCTAACTATTCTTTAAGGTTTTATAAAAACTACTTTAAATTTTAAACTCTAAACTTATAGATATAAATTTTTTAATATAAAAAACTAATAGATATAACTATTTTTTTTGGTTTGTATGAAAGTATTTTTTTATTTTTTTTTAACTTAAGCTAATAGATCTACAAAACTAATTAATAAAAACTAAAAGTGCTTAAATAAATAGCTAGCTTATAAATAAGTTGTAAGCTTAAGCTTAGAACTTATGAGATTTAAAAAGCTAAAAAACTAATTAAATAATTACTCCACAATAAGCTAGATCTACTAAAATAAGGCAACAATAAGCTTAAAATAAGCTTGTATATAAATCTAACTTATTAGGAAAAAGTTATATAAACTTATCCCAAATAATAGGCTAGATTATAAAGAAAAGTAAAAAGAAAGGAAGAATGAGAATACGGTAAAGAGATTAAGCTAAATGATTAATTTTATTAAAAGATGAAAAAGCTTAATGATTAAGCTATAACAAGATTTGAAAAGGACAATACAAATTTAAACTATATGAAAACTATATAAGAGAAAAACTAGTGAAAGAAAAACTAGTAAAAATTAAAGGGAAGATGGACTTTATATAGAGCCAACATTGGGGGTATTTTAGTATTTTTCGTCATATTTTTGCTTGGAGGCTAAGTTTATGGGATCACATGCCTTCACATTCTGATCATAAGACTGACACACGCCCAACTTGTACTGACATGCGCCATATGCCACGTGTCATCCCCTGATTGGTCTGAAAAGCTGAGTCAAGTGCCACCTCGTCATTCTCTGCCACCTCTGTCATTCTCTACCACCTCGTACCAGCACTAATGCACTAGATGCCATCAGAAATTCGTAGTTAAGCGTGCTTGGGCGAGAGTAGTACTAGCATGGGTGACCCGCTGGGAAGTCCAACACTAAAAAATTCATAGAAAATAAACCGTGAGGAGTTATGACGCGAGGTCAGGACCGTTGGCTTCGTAATTTTGTGCTCTTCAATGTGGTTTATTGTGAATAACTTTGGAGATTGGCAAACATGGTCCTTGTTGTAAAATCTTTATCAAATCTTCATCTTTAGCCCTCCAATCTTCATTCTTTTGGCACTATTTGGTCCTTTGACTTTTCTTTGGCTTTTTCTTCAATAAATGACCGTCAAATCCCGTGTTTTCTTTCCTTTTGATCTTTTGTACCTATTTCACAACAAAAACACAAACCACGCATAATTCTGACATTTACGATATTAATTACACGTTTTGGTCTCGTTTTTCATTGTTTTAAGTGGTAAAAGGATAAGTGTTTACACACTTATTAAATCCCCTACACTTGACCATTGCAATGTCCCCATGAAATGCACAATTTTAAAGCATAATTTTACATTTTTCATCATAAATAACCCATCTCGGCCTTTATTTAATACTAGACACTAAGGAAACTAAAAAGATAGAAAATTACAAAATAATTAAAGGAAAAAAAAGCGTAAAGAAATCTAAGACTTACATTAGGGCTTTGGTGTCATGAATGTTTATCACCCTCAAGTTTCACGTTCCCCATATCAAGCTTAAAAATGAGATCATTGTTATTATAAGTTAGTAAAGCTAACACTCACTCATTTGGCTCAATTATTTACTTAGACATCCTTATTCCTAGGTGTATCTCTTATATTTTATTGTTGTCTTGAAAATGATCACGATGATTCATTTTTGACTTATTTCGATAGTTTATTTAGGCCGAAATTAAAGTAGGACGATTTAATAAATAGTTAGCTAAAGGACAAAATCTTTTAAAACTACTTCTCGAAACCTCATAAAGTTCATATCTTGGCATAACTCGTTTCACGATTTGATACCTTTCTCGGATCGATATTTGGCATTGACTTCATACTTCGAATCTTGAGAGACGTTCTTGAAATAATGGTCTTTTCTTCACAATACGAATTTCTTCACTTGAAGTTTTTGAGAGATTCTTCAAACTTGGACCACGACTTCTTCATTTTTCTCCAATCTTTATTTGGGATTTTGATATACAACGATCCGCCTCATTTTAGGACTTGGATCTATTTAACTTCATACCTTGTTAGGGTCTTTTCGGATAGACTTCTCCATGATCTTTAGGGGAGTATTTTCTTTTCGTCGTGTGTCTCGATCCTTCATATTGATTTTTGATAAATGATTCTTCACATAACTTTGGATCTTTAGCAACAAAATGTAGCCCTCATGCCTTGTTAGGGCCTTTTCGGACTCGCCAATCTTCGCATCCCGATTCAATAAGTTATGCCTTGACTATGAACTCTAATTAATCCCGAGCAACTTTTAAACGATCTTGTGCTAGAAGCTAAGTAACTTTTCAAATCCTACGACCTTATTTATTGCGATTATATATTAACAAGAGATGGGAGAAAAAGCTCATAATTAACTCACATAAATTCATGAAAGAATACCAAACTTATAATTGACTCTATCATCTCTCATTCTCCACAATTTAAAATCTCAAGGAATGAGACTCGTGGATGCTTAGCCTATTAAATCAAAGTTTTAGGTTTTCAAGTCATCTATAGGATCTTGCAACTTCATAGACTTTTTCAATTTTAGAACTTGCATTTTAAATTTCCCTTGATAAACGACTTTCTAGGATCAGTTATAGGAACTTGCGAAAAGTTCTTGTTCTTAAACCCGTATGAGTTAAGACTTTCGCGTTTTAAAGTTCTCTATATAAAAGTCTAGCAAAACTTGATTTAAAAACGTTAAGGATACTAGCTAGAGTAAACTTGGATAAGTAAACTCGGGTTGAGTCAAGAGATTTATGACGGGCCTAATATATCAAAGACGCCTAAACTTGTTAAAACCATTTTATTTATTTATTATTATTTTTTTTTTCTTTTTGACTTTATTATGGAATATATACATATGGTAGTGATGACAAAAGGAAAGGAGATAAAAGAAAATAAAAGAAAACACTACTAGGCCAAAATAGATCAAAAATTTTGAAAAACATCGAAAGATATTAATTTTTCCGATTAAAATGAGGACATATTCATGGAAAAGCCCACTTATTACTTCGATAGAAGTCTCCCCTACACTTAATATAAACATTGTCCTCAATGTTTAAGCATGTGGAAGTAAACTCCCCTACACTTAGGACATTGTGCATGTTGTTTAAATCTTGCTAAGGAAGAGACAACTAAAGTGATCAATTTTTCACGATTTATTTATATACAAAATTGAATCACAAAAGCAAAAACGAATCGAAGAAACCGGGTACACGGGATCACGGGTCGTGTCAAAAGCACCAAAAGTGGATCATTAAAGCACATGTCCCTGCACAACATCACAAAACACAACCTACTTGGCTCCCCCTACACTTATTGGTGGAAATGGGTGAAGGTGAAAAAGGGTGGAAAGGGTGGAAAAGGTAAAAATCTAACCTAGTAATACGATGCTTGATTTATTTATCACGAGTCTCTAGCTCGACGCGATTTCTCGAATATCCTCGTTTAAAATGGGAAAATCATGGAAAAACCGAGATTTCCATAGGAGGAAAATCTCTCCATGATAAAGAGTAAAGCACACTCACATAAGGAAGACCCCAAGAAAAATCCACCCAGGTCAAACACATAATTTCCATCACGAAAGGAAATAAACCCCATGGTGGTAAAATCACACAAGTATAAGTCGAGTGGGGTATCCTTAGGCAACGATCTCTTAAAGGAAAGGGTGGTATGGTGATAGTAGAAGGTGTGGTAAGGTGAAAGTGTAGTTCCGAATATTCCAAAAATGTTTCCTTTTATTTCATCAGATGGATACTGAGATGACACAAAAACTTTGATACCGGGATCGAACACCTTTTCCTTTAGGGGAAAAGAAGAAAGACTCTCAGCAGAACTTGAAGAAGATCCGGTCATATACCTCACAATCTCATCCGAAGAAGGTGGAAAAAGAGGTGTCAAAACATAAGTGCTCCGAATGTTGGTGTCGGCTGGTTTCTTTTCATTTGAAACTGGTTTCTTAAAGTCCGTAGGAGGGTAAAGGCCATAATCAAAATCCAAAGTAGGAGAATCATGCTCATTTGGGAAGTAAGTATTGAGAAAAGTGTCGAAATCTTCCTCAAAAGAGTAATCCTCTAAAGAAGTATCAAACGTTGGTGGTAGAGGATCCTCATCAAAAGGAGGCTTAAGAGTGGGAGGATCACTCATAGAGATAAAAGGATCATTAGGGTCACTAGGTGTCTCTTCAAATCCCTAAGAAATGAGATCACTTAAAGAAGTGTCTTCATCATAGTCGTCGTAAAGTGGGGTATCAAAAAGTGGAGGCTCTAAAGGTGTCTCCCCAAGATCTAAAGGAGAATAAACACTTGAAAAAGTGTCATCACTATCCGTATCGTAAATGGGATTATCTAAAAGTGTAGGCTCAAAAGGTAGTTCCTCTAAATCCGAAGTGGAATGATCACTTAAAGAAGAGACATCACTAAAATCATTATTAGCTCCCGTATTTTCTTCAAAAAGTGGATTATCATTTGTAGTTTCAAAAAGTGGATTTGAATGTACCACAAAATCATCAATGTTAAACTTTTTTGTTTCAAAAGGATTGATTAAACTTTCTTCATTATCAAAATAAAGCACATCAATCATATTGACCGATTCTTTTCCATTTGATTTATTTACGATTTCCCCATTTTAAACAATTGTTGATCATACCCTACCCTAAGAATTAATTCCCCTTCGCTACATCAACTAATGCTTTTCCGGTTCTTAAGAACGGTCTACCAAGTATTAACGGAATACGAGGATCCATCTCATAGACAAAGTCCGCGGGAAAAGTGAAGGTACCGACTCGAACAAAAACGTCTTCGACAATACCAACGGGGTATGCGAGAGTTCTATTAGCTAATTCGAGAGTCATGCGAGTTGGTAAAAGGTCGGGTAATGATAATTGTTTCCATACCGAGAGTGGCATAAGATTGATGCTAGCACCGAGATCCGCTAAAGCCATACAATCATTAATTTGAGGAAACGAGCAAGGTAACACGAATCGTCCGAGATCTCCTAGCTTTTCGGGAAGCTCTTTGAGAAGAATCGCGGAACAAATCTCATTTAAACGGGTGTTAATAAGCTCAACCATTTTTTCTTTCTTATTTACCAAATATTTGAACATTTTCACAAATTTAGGCATTTGGGCAAGTGCTTCAATAAGGCTAATGTTAAAATTCACTTGGGAAATCATTTTCAAAAAGTTGGAAAGGTGAACGTCTTCTTTGGTAAGCAACTTAGCCTTGTCCAATCTAGAGGGATAAGGGATATTGGGCTTTGAAGTTAAAGGTTGAGAAGGAGAAGGACTCGCTTCTTGAACAACCTTAGGGTTAGGCTCATTAGGCAATGGAGAACTAGTACTAGGAGTAGAAGTGGGAGGAATCACCGAAGGGGGAGTAGGATTACTCATTATGACCTCCGGGCCTTGTCTCTCCTTTATGGGCGAAGAGATGGAAGGTCCCACTAAAGTGGCTCCACTTCGAGTATTAATAGCACTCACCTTAGCTCGAGGGTTGGTCTCAGTATTAGAAGGTAAGGCTCCTTGGGGTCTAAGGGCTTGCAACATTTGCACGAATTTCCTATCGGTGGACTCTTGCATTTGTTTCATAGTTTTCTCATGTTTGGTCAATTTTTGGAGAACCAAGTCTATTTAAGGATTAGTAACATTCCCTTGATTAAACCCTTGATTACCTTGGTAATGAAACACTTGATTTTGAAAACCTTGGTTTTGAAATTGATTAGGATTTTGAAAGCCTTGATTTTGAAAACCTTGGTTATTAAAGCCTTGATTTTGGTTAAAACCCCTTGTATTTGAATTCCCTTGATAATTACCCATTTGAGGACCTTGGTTCCTATTTTGGTATTGGGTATTTTGGTCGGGTGGGGGTGGTCTTTGTGGAGCTACAAAACTCGGGGGAGCCAAATAGTTATTAGACTTATAAAACAAATTGTTTACATCGACATTTGGTTTAAAATGCACCCTCTCATTAGTGTTATAAGCATACACTTCTTGTTGAGATGGGTCATAAACCTTATCACAATTAAGATACGAATGTGTCCCACCACATGTTTCACAAGTCACATTAAGGGCATTCACGTGTGCAACGAGTGTGTTTTAACGTGTAAGGCAAGTTTTGTCATAATTGAAGTAAGTGCTTGAATTTGATTGTTAGTCTCACCATCACTAGCACTAGCCATTGCAGCCCTTACACTCTTGGTTTGAAATTTTGCTATGTTTTCAATTATATTCCAAGCATCATTCATTGATTTAACCAAAATATTTCCCCCCGAAGCACTATTTAGTGAGTCTTGGTCATTCAAAGTTAATCCATTCTAAAAAGTATTAATTTGATGAACTTTAGTAAAACCATGTTGAGGACACTTTCTCAAAAGCTCCTTAAATCTATCCCAAGACTCACTAAAAGTGTCCCCATATTTTTGCTCAAAAGTGATTATGTCATTCCTTAAAGCGGTGGTCCGTGATGGTGGAAAGAAGTAGTTGATAAATTTCGTCTCTAAATCCAACTACGTAGTAATACTTTTGGGTGGTTCTAATCAAGCCAAATCTGGGCTTGTCCCTCGAGAGAAAAGGAAAGAGGAGTAAACGAATGACCTCTTGTGGCACCCCATTGTATTTGACGGTGTTTGCCAATTGTATGAAACGTTTTATATGAACGTGTGGGTCATCATGAGTACGACCTAAAAATGGTGTTGTGGAAACCATTTAAATAAAACCCGTTTTTAGTTCAAAATTATTCGCTCCAATATCCGGCACCACAATCGCGTCATTATTTCCCTCAACGTGATATTGTAAAATCTCAATCATTGGTCGATTATCCGTTGCCATCGTGTTGTTAAAAGCTCGATTCTCGAGATCGGCTTGATTGGCGGTCTTTTTGTTCTTCTTCTTCTTTTTAGAAGAATTAGAAGTATTTTGTACACCACTCGGTATGTGTGCACGCGCGCGAGTGCGCATACAACTAAACTCGAGGAATGAGGTAGGAGACCTCGGTCGACTTTGAGAGGAAAGGGATTATCTCTCTCGAGGTTCAATATTAAAAAAGATACAAAAAATATATATGTAATACTACTTGGGCGGCAAAACCCTTGATGAGCCATCATTCTCAAAATACTTACAAGTGAACGGGGGGAATGAGGTGGCGCGAAGCACTTAAGTACCTATCTTCCCTTAGACGGCCTTTTATAGCACGTCGCCTTTTTATTCACCTTAAACTTCATATTTTTTGAATTATTGCGTAACGAAAGTATTTATCTATTTTTGCCTTTATTTTTGTTAGATCAATACACGTATAAGGAACCAGAACGCCTCCAAATACGGGGTATTGCAAGCAATACTTATGGAAATATTGTGTATTAAGGTTCTTATACGTAATATCTATAGTAAAAGAAAAATCTTTTTGTACTTTTATAGAAAATATATATTCACAATAAAAATGAAAGAAATCGAAATAAGAAAAATACAATAATACTTAATATTTTTGGTGTAATACTTTAGGAAAAGTATTAATTTTGGATTTTTTAAATTTTTTTGGTGCAAATTTTAGGAAAGAATTTGCTTTTGTGATTTTTTAATTTTTTTTAATTTTTTAATTTTTGATTTTTTTAATATATTTAATTTTATTAGAAAAAAAAATAACGTTCAAAAGTGAACGGATCCCAAAATACAAATCGTCTCACGAAAAATCGTCAATCGTAACGAGCGAAGCGGCAGCGGCGCCAATTTAATAACCGTTTTTTAATATATCGTTTTTCCTCGACTCGACTCGATTTGATTTCCAATTTTAACACAAGATTAATTGTTTTTGGTTAATAATACTTGTTTGGTAATGTATGTCTATTTAAGCGAAAAATGGGGAAAATATGTAGGCTAAGGACTATATAAAAATAAAAGCGCAATTAATTCACGTAAGATTAATCTAAAATGCAACGTAAAAATTAAACTACAAATTTAAATCTGGATGCAACAAAATAAATTATAATTAAAAATAAATCTAAATGCGAAATTAATCTAATGCAAGCACGTAATATCAAGTAATAGTGACGAAAAATAAATTCACAAAGATAAACTTAAAAATAAGCATAAAGCTTCAACCTTTTATGCTTATTAATCTTTTTAGATGATAAAGCTACAAGCTTTATATACTAATAAGCTTAATAATCACAAAAAGGTGTAAACTTTTTACTAATAATGAGCTTATCTAAATGAAATCTAATTTTAAAAACTTTTAAACTATTTCTTAACACAAATAATAATAACTAAAACTAATTAAACCGATTTTTATAAAAAAAATATAACTTTTATTAAAAAAAATTTAAACTATAACGATCTAATTAATAAAACTAAAGCGATTAAACTAGAAAAATAAAAAGGAGAGCTTTAGTACCCGTAGTCCGTAGAAAACCGCTCTAAAAAAAACTACATCAACAAAATACGGCCCGTTAAGTACCCGGCCTCCCAATATCAAAACTATCAAAAGCAAAATCCGAATTTGGCCTGTAAAGTACACGGCCTCTCAAATCAATCTCTAACCAAATCAATCAAACCATATCAACTTGAATCGAATTAATGAACTATAAGCTCTTCTTCAAAAATGATAGATCGATACACCGAGATCAAAGAAAAATAAAAGGTTAGAATAATAAGCAATAATTATTAAATGATAAAGAGATTTAATTAAAACTAATAGATCTAAAGTATTTTTTATGTTTTATAAAAGTTTTTTAAATTTTAAAGCTAAAAATTATAGATCTACTTAATCTATATAAAAACCTAATAGATCTAACTATTATTTAAGGTTTTATAAAAATACTTAAATTTTTAAACTCTAAACTTATAGATATAAACTTTTTAATATATAAAACTAATAGATCTAACTATTTTTTTCGTTTTTATGAAAGTATTTTTTTAATTTTTTTAAAACTTAAGCTAATAGATCTAAAAAACTAATTAATAAAAACTAAAAGTGCTTAAATAAAAAGCTAGCTTATAAATAAGTTGTAAGCCTAAGCTTAGAACTTATGAGATTTAAAAAGCTAAAAAGCTAATTAAATAATTACTCCACAATAAGCTAGATCTACTAAAATAAGGCAACAATAAGCTTAAAATAAGCTTGTATATAAATCTAACTTATTAGGAAAAAGTTATATAAACTTATCCCAAATAATAGGCTAGATTATAAAGAAAAGTAAAAAGAAAGGAAGAATGAGAATAAGGTAAGAGATTAAGCTAAATGATTTTATTAAAAGATGAAAAAGCTTAATGATTAAGCTATAACAAGATTGGAAAAGGACAATAAAAATTTAAACTATGTGAAAACTATATAAGAGAAAAACTAGTGAAAGAAAAACTAGTGAAAAATAAAGGGAAGATGGACTTTATATAGAGCCAACATTGGGGTTATTTTAGTCTTTTTCTTTATATTTTTGCTTGGAGGCTAAGTTTATGAGATCACATGCCTTCACATTCTGATCATAAGCCTGACACACGCCCAACTTGTAATGACATGCGCCATATGCCACGTGTCATCCCTTGATTGGTCTGAAAAGCTGAGTCAACTTCCACCTCATACAAGCACTAATGCACTAGATCCCATCAGAAATTCGTAGTTAAGCGTGCTTGGGCGAGAGTAGCACTAGCATGGGTGACCCGCTGGGAAGTCCAACACTAAAAAAATCATAGAAAATAAACCGTGAGGAGTTACGACGCGAGGTCGGGACCGTTGGCTTCGTAATTTTGTGCTCTTCAATGTGGTGTATTAGTAAATAACTTTGGAAATTGGCAAAAATGGTCATTGTTGTAAAATCTTTATCAAATTTTCATCTTTAGCCCTCCAATCTTCATTCTTTTGGCACTATTTGGTCCTTTGACTTTATCTTTGGCTTTTTCTTCAATAAATGACCGTGAAATCCCGTGTTTTCTTTCCTTTTGATCTTTTGTACCTATTTCACAACAAAAACATAAACCACGCATAATTCTGACATTTACGATATTAATTCCACGTTTTGGTCTCGTTTTTCATTGTTTTAAGTGGTTAAGTGTTTACACACTTATTAGTCACCTACTATGAGCTTGTTTGATGTTGACTCAAGAAGGATTTCCATCTTCATTGTAATACTTTCGTATCACTTGGATGTTCTGGCAATATTACAAGAATATTGCGTAGGACTCATAAAAATCTTTCTTACTTTTCACAGTGTGTGAAGAAGAAAGGAATATTTGAAAAAAGTGTCCTAAAGAGACTTCTGATGATCTCGTGGTTCTAGACTCAATAGTGCATTTTGATTTATTGAGCAGAGGCTGGAGAGGACTGCTACCTTTTCAATATCAATTTATTCGGAGTGAATAAACCGATAGATAATGTGTTTAACTCCATGACGTTAAAACAAATATCTTTTGAGAGATATTTGAGTTAGCTGGGAGGGGTTGTGCTTTGCATCACTGGGTCCATGAAGTCTTATGCTTAATGTCTTCAAGATGTGTTGACCCGGTTTCTACCTAAGTTGTAAGGAGGGCTTCTTTCTTTACATCCTTTATCTTTACATTTCTTTTTCATTCTTCAACCCCTTCAATGCTTACCAATACGTCATCACTAGCACCTTGTTGTGATTGTTCTAGTGCTAGCTTAAGTACTTGGTCGGCATTCTGTTACGTTCACAATCATTCCCCATCTTTCCTAAGGACTACTATTTCTGGCTATAGAACTGTCCTGGGGAAGATTACTCTGGGTCTGGAAGAGTCATTAGACTTATACCTATTCCTACCACCCTTTTGTCACCAAAACCATCGTGAATTAAGTATGTTTTGGGTAAGTATTCACCATCATGGAAATTCCTTGAAAAATCACTATAGGTACATGTGATATAAATATCAAATGTTCTTGTACCTTAGTGTTTTTGTTATAATAAATGCTCCCCCTCAACATGTGCATAACACATATTAAGTTGGTTTTTACATTAAGTCCTTTTAACCTTAGCAACATATATTTAGAAGTCTCCTTAATCCCATTTTCTACCCTTATCCAAAATGTTAACCCTTAATAATTTGGATACCAATTGATTAACTGGTCTTGTGTTAAAAATGAAATTCTTTTTGGCCATAGAACATTTTAATTCTCCCCCTCAAATAAATGAGGGTTGGTTGTAATGCTTAAGTACGATATATTTTGAAAGATTTAGAATCTCGTGAGAAATTCTTGAAAAATATCATACTCTTACACTATATCATGCCACAAAAGCCTATTATTTACAAGAATGTACATATTCACAAGTAACGTATGGAGTTGACCTGAGAAAATCCAAAAACCACGTCAAGTGGATCGGTCTAGTAGTTTGAGGTGAACTCCATAAGGTCTGCCACCAACAAATCATTCCAAACTACGTATCAACTGTCTTTCCCTTAGCTTCTCCTCGATCTTGAAGATCATGTATAGAGCACTTTGCTTGAACCGTGGTTTCCATTCATGATCTGCCTTTGGAAGTGTACGTCCGGCATTGAGATGTAACAATTTATCGTGAACATGATTGAGAGTCCTGTCACTGAATTTGTGAAGTTCGACGATTCTCATATACTTCATAACGTTGTTGTCGTTTTAGATAAAATATGTCTGGAACCAGCACTTTAGTGCCCATATATGGAAGCTTGTGAGGATGCTCTTGATGAAGAATTCCTGTGTGAGGATTTGTCATATTCAGCTTTCTTTGGTAGCTTTCCACACTATGTTATAGATCTTCCACGCGTTTCTTGATCACAACTTTACGTATGTACAGTCGAATGGCTGAATTTAATGTGATGACAACTTCAGACTTCAAATGATCTGCCTTTTGTTGAACCAGCAGAATCAAAAGATCTTTTATATCTTCAAGACGTAGTAGGGAGAAGTCTTCTTCAAAAAATTTTCACTCTTTGTCGTCGTATCGTTTTAAAGTGATTTCCAACAGATAAGGGTAACCAAACCGAGGGTGAATCTTTGCCCCCAAAATACTTTTAATGCGAATGTCAGAACAAACTGGGTTACCGGATCTAGCCCAAAAAATGAAGTTGTAGGCTAATCTTTTTCTTGGACCCCAATGTGAAACTCCTAATTCAGCATACATGTCGTATTTAGTGATGATCTGTTGGCGCCATATCATATGAACTTTTTCTTCAATCCATGGTGCATCACCCAAAAGTACCTCCTTAACTAATGTTAATGAGGTAGCATATTTGTTTTCATCCTCTCTTAAGTATTGGAAGTCCTTGCTGACGAAGAATTCAATTGGAATGGTCTTGACCCTGTTGATGTATTTGGCGGTTAAACGAGTCTTGTCGGTTTTGTGAAGACATGCTATCGACGTGTACATAACCTTGAGAAGTTCATTTGAGAGATACTCACATTCTTCTTTGCTGATTTGCGTGCTGGCGAAGAAATTGTTATCTTTGGATGCCCTCTTAAGTAGAGTGGAGTCATATGAGAGGTGCCATATTTGTACAACATGAATCCCGAGAAATCGATGGGATTGTTGAGAATTTGAGTAAGATCATCCTTGTCTTTTTCTAAAACTGGACGAAGATGTGCTGCCTCTGTAATCCAAGGTTGTTCAGGTGCATTCACATCTATATTGACAGCATCATCCCATTCCGGATCAGGTATGTCTGTGTCTTGTACCTCTGTTGGAAGTCCACTGGTTGTAGCAACTCTAGTTGATGTAGAAGCTACTGGTGCTGAATCCTAAAGTGGTTCAGACTCAGGGATGTCTTCTGGTACAGTTTGATCAATTGTCGGAGGTGGTGAATAATGTCCTTCTATGACTGGTGGATCATCTTCTGGAACCTGTTTAGAATGTTGAGCGGAATCTTGAACTTGTTGATGTTCAGAAGAGGTACCTGTTTCTATAGAGGTGAGTGCAGGAGTATGTGTGGTTGCTGGAGTGATGTTTTTATCATGGAGCTTCTTGCTACAGATCTCCCTAATTCTTTGTACAAGCGTAGGTGGCTTTTTGGTTGAAGCAGTAGCATGATTCGTAGCATCATCATTTGTATCTTCATCTCCTTTATCCCGATTATCATTATCATCTCTACCATCGTCTTTCTCTTTGGTATCTTCTTCCTCATCATCATAGTTGTTCTCTTCCTTGCCATCATCTTTTTCTTCCTCATCATCGTCATCGTTGTTTTCTTCATCGTCATTTTTACTTTCTTCCCCATCATCATCATCACCATTGTTTCCCTCATCTTCATCATCATTTTCATCATCATCGTCATCATCAAGCTTTTCCTCTTCATCATCATGTTCATCTTTTGATTCATCATCCTCATCGTTTGAATCATTTGAAAACACTCGTTTTCTTTTGTGTGCTTTGTACGGAACCACACTGCCATGACCTTTGAAGGCTTGGTTGTCTTCATCAATAGCTTCCTGAAGAATATCATGAAGTTTTTGTTGAGTTGACGTTTTATGGTAGGAACCAATTTCTATCATTCGAGTGTGCAACAACTTCTTTAGCTTAAAATCTGTGAGTCCTCTAGCGATTGCATATTCTGACTCTAGGATGTTGGATGACTTTGTCAAGAAATTGCTAGCTTCTAGTTCTTTCATCTCCTTGCGTAGAGTTGGTCGTTCCTTGTTGAGAGATGTCTGGACATCGCTTTTGATGTGTTTTTCATGTGATCATTGATGGAGTTGATGAATGTTTAATTTTCTTTGGCTAGAATCTTTTTGTTCTCTTTGTATTTCTTTTGCGTCTTTTGAAGACGATCTATTTTCTTGTGGAGTTCTGTCAATTTTCCTTCTTGACGTTACTTTAATCTCTCTTCTAGCGTGAGACCATGAGCAAATTCCTGTTTGATTTTTGCAAGTTAATCTTCTTGATCTTTCATGCGTTGTTCAAGTTTTAACATGAAATCCACATCACTAGAAGGGTTGATAGTTGGTTGGGAGGTAGATGGTTCGGGTGTTTTGGTTGATGGTTGAGTTGTAGGAACGATTGTCACAGTAGTACTGAACTCTGGAGTAGTGGAAGTTATCAAAGGATTTTTGGAAGATGGAATGACGGTCATGATACACTGATTTTGTATGGGTTCTAATTAAATCTCGGAATATTCTCGAATTGATCTAGGCTTTAAGTGGAATGATTGTTCTTGGTTACTAAATAAAAGGGTTTGGTTTTCTAATCTAATAAAAAGTGGGAATGAAAATTTAAATCAAAGACAATTATTTTAATGATAATTAATAAAGACTTGAATTGAAATTAAGATTAAAATTAAAATTGAAATTAAAGTTCAAATTATAGTTAAAATATAAATTGAGAAATAAACGTAAAGAAACAGTAAAACAGCAACTCTAAAAGAAAATTGATTCAGAACTTTTACCCTTGATTCGGAACTTTACTCATGCGGAACTTAATGGTTCATCCGGAACTTTGTACTAATTCGGAAGTTACTGATTCGGAAGTTACTGATTCGGAAGTTACTGATTCGGAAGTTTTTGGAAAATGAACCTTCATTCGGAACTTTTCAAATTGGTTCGGAAGTGTCCGATTCGGAAGTCTAAAATTGGTTCGGAAGATTTGTTTCGTTCGGAACTTTTGGCTTCGTTCAGAAGTTTTTGGCTTGTTTCGGAACTTATGCTTTGTTCGGAACTTTTTCTTGGTTCGGAAGTTTTTGGCTTGGTTCGGAACTTATGGCTTGGTTCGGAACTTATGCTTCGTTCGGAACTTTTTCTTGGTTCGGAAGTCTGGAAACCCAGACACAGAAATAACACCCGAAGAACAGGGAAAAACGATTTTTGATCCAAAATCACCAAATTTTTTCACCAAATCTTAAATAAAACTAAACATAAAGCATCTATTAACCATAAGCTATAAATCCCATCAACAAAAACACAAATCCCAACAACTTTTGAAGATCAAATCAAGAAAAATAAAAACTTAAGAACTTGAGAATAAAGATGATGATGAACAAGATGAAATGGAAAGATTAAATAAGAACTTGTATTAAATGATTAATGTTATAACAAGATCAAACAAAGATTAAAATCTCAAGACTAGAAAAACAAAGATTAAAATCACCAATCACCCTAGTGGTGATGGTGAAGAAACGAACAAGAAAAGAGAAAAAAGGGGAGGAGAGGAAAACTCCAGACTAACTCCTGGATGTGTGTGAGGGGTTACCTATTTATAGGTGTTTCTTTTGGTTGGTGAGTGGGCTTTCTCCCGTTCTTCTTGTCTCTTCGTCTTTTCAGAAAAGTTTCCGTTTTCGATTCTGATTCGGGATTTGTCGTTAAGATCAAAAGTTTTTTGTATCAAATGGCGCCGCTGCCGGCTCTTCTCGTTAAGATCAAAAGTTTTTTGTGAGAACTTGGATTTTGGGATCCGTTCCCCGTGAACGTTACTTTTTCATCAAAAATTTTCAAAAAATCCTAAAAAATATAAATTTTTCAAAAATACAAAAAAAAAAAAAAAAAAAAAATTAATTTACAAAACATAAAAACCAAAAATATTTTTGCTTTGTTTTTCTTTGTTCGTTCTTTTGCAGGTGTATGCGCACTCGATCCACGTCTTATCAAGAGCCCGAGCCTCTCGATAACTTAGACATGGCTGGTGTACAAAACAACAATAACATACCACCTCCGAACAACAATAATAACAACAACAACCCGCCTTTCAACAACATGAACAATAACAACAACAATGAGCCCCTTCCGGATAATCGCCCGATGATTGAATTGCTGCAAGCTCATGTAGATGGCAACACTGACCCAATTGTCATACCTCCAATTGCCGGCAACAACTTTGAGCTAAAATCAGGCTTTATCCAGATGGTCTCCGCTCAACCATTCTTGGGACGTACCATTGATGACCCACATGACCACATAAAGAGATTCTTACAACTCACTAACACGGTCAAGTTTAATGGTGTTCCACAAGAGGTTATAAGGTTACAACTTTTTCCCTTTTCTTTAGAGGGACAAGCCCGGCATTGGCTTGCTAAGGAACCGCCACAGAGTATTCTCTCGTGGACGGATTTGGAAACAAAGTTTATCAATTACTTTTTCCCACCCTCTCGTACTACCGCTTTGCGGAATGAAATCATAAATTTTGAACAAAAGTACGATGAGTCGTTCAGTGAATCTTGGGATCGTTTTAAAGATCTTTTAAGAAAATGCCCACAACATGGTTTTACCAAAGTACATCAAATTAATACTTTTTACAATGGTTTAAGCATGAGTGACCAAGATTCACTGAACAGTGCCTCAGGGGGTAATTTATTGGCTAAGACTTCCAATGTTGCTTGGGACATCATTGAGAATAAATCTCGTGTGCAAACCAAGAGTGTTAGGACCAATGTCGCTAGTGCTAGCACAAGTGACAGCGACAAGCGATTGGACAAAATCACTACGCTTCTTGAATCACTTGTCACCCACACCGTCAGCAACAACAATAGCAACAACGCTAAACACGCTCAAGTTAACGCTGTCAGCCAACCTTGTGAGATATGCGGTGGTCCTCACTCTTACACCACTTGTACTGCCACCCAAGACTACCCTTCTGAGAATGTTAATGCAGCATATGGCACCTATCCTCAACCTGCTTATCAAGCTAGACCTCAAGGTGACCGTAATTTGCTTAGCTACCGTTCTAACAACTATCTTTCACCACCTGGTTTTCCTCCTACCAACCCAAACCAACAACCAAACCTCAATCGCCCTCCTCAACAACAACAACAACCTCGACAACCATACATCCCTCCTCACAAGCAGCAACAACCACCTCAAAGAAACAACCAAATCTACCAGCAACCTGCTTATCAACCACTCACATACACTGCTCCTCCCAACCAACCTACCGCTCTACTCCAAGAAGTGGAAACTTACATGAGGACAAACGATGTGATTGTGGGAAATCTTCAGAAAGAAGTGCTCAACTTGAAGGCAGATTTGGTTAAACAAGGGAACGATTTGAGAGCCGATATGCGAAACACGTTGGATAGTCAGACGAATGACTTGAGGAACATGATGGCTAGTTTCTTCCAAGGTAATCAATCCTCTTCTTTGGGTACTCTTCCGAGTAACACCGTTGCGAACCCAAGAGGGGAGATGAAAGCAATCACCACTCGAAGTGGTAAAGGTACCAAGGAACCCGAGCTTCCTATACCTCCACCGGTGGTTGTGACTAAGGAGAACGAGTCACCTGCTCCTATTCCTCATCCTTCTCCTTCCCCAATTTCTCCTCGTCTTCCTTCTACCCCTCCTCCACCTGTGGTTGTGAGTGATCCTATTCCCCTAAAGCCTTCCTCCTCTTCCAATATACCTTATCCATCTAGGTTGAGGAAAGAGAAGCAAAAGAGCAAGGATGATATTCAGGTTTCGAATTTCCTTAAAATGTTCAAACAACTGAATTTCAATATCTCCTTCGCTGAGGCTCTCGCTGACATGCCCAAATACGAGAAAATGTTTAAAGATCTTTTGAGCGACAAGGAAAAGCTCCTCGATATTGCCAACACCCAACTTAATGAGAATTGCTCTGCAGTGCTCTTAAGGAAATTGCCAACTAAGCTTGGTGATCCGGGTCGTTTCCTTATCCCTTGAAATTTCCCGGGAGTAGAGAATTACATGGCCCTAGCCGATCTAGGTGCCAGTATTAATCTCATGCCTCTAAGCGTTTGGAAGCAATTATCTCTCCCAGAGCTAGTCCCCACCAAAATGACTTTGGAATTAGCTAACCGTACGGTTGCTTATCCAGTGGGGATAGCCGAAGACGTCATTGTAGGAGTCGATAAATTCACCTTTCCTGCTGATTTTGTTGTCGTCGACTACGAGATGGAACCTCGTGTACCACTGATTGTTGGACGTCCATTCCTTAGGACCGGTCTCACTCTCATTGATGTTAAAGCCGGTGAGCTTATCATGAGAGTGGGTGACGATAAAGTAGTCTTCAACATGGGAAAGTTGTCTAAACAGCCTTATTAATATGAGAGCGTTAATTGTATTGACGTTCTTGATGAGGCTTGTGAAGAACACTTTAATGATGCTTGCAAAAGTATTCCTACCTCTCTTCCCAATGTTGAGACCGTGTCCTCTATTGATTCATCATTGTCTCTATTTGGAGATAGTGATTTATTTTGGAACAATCTTGAAGATACCATGGGAGATGCGAATTTAGCCACTAATGATTCTCCTACCGATGGGGATGAAGACATGAATTTCTTTGACAATCTTCTCACCGAAGACAATCCTTCGCCTCCATCTCCCACGGTCATTGCTATCGATACTCCGACTTTGAAAACGCCTACCGTCGAAAATCCTCCGGATTTAGAACTTAAGGAGTTGCCGCCCCATCTCGAGTATGTATTCCTTGATGAAGAGAAGAAGTCGCCAGTTATCATTGCTAAGTATTTGAAGGATGAAGAGAAAGCCCGACTTGTCGCCGTGTTGAAAGATCATAAGAAGGCTATTGCTTGGAAGATTTCTGATATTCGTGGAATTGATCCTCACTTCTGCACACACAAAATTCTCATGGAGGACGACTTTAAGCCCACAATTCAAAGCCAACGAAGGGTGAATCCAAAAATACATGAAGTCATCAAAACAGAGGTTATCAAACTTCTTGATGCGGGTATGATTTACCCTATTTCGGATTCACCATGGGTTAGTCCAATCCATTGTGTGCCCAAGAAGGGGGGAATAACCGTTGTTCCCAATGAACACAACGAGTTGATTCCCACTCGTCTCGTTACTGGGTGGAGAGTTTGTATAGACTACCGCAAACTCAATGATGCCACGAGAAAGGATCATTTCCCTCTACCTTTTATGGACCAAATGCTTGAACGTTTAGCCGGTAATGAATATTACTGCTTTCTTGATGGTTTCTCGGGTTATTTCCAAATACCCATCGATCCCCAAGATCAAGAGAAGACGACATTCACTTGTCCCTATGGCACATTTGCTTACAAAAGAATGCCTTTTGGCTTATGTAATACGCCCGGGACTTTCCAAAGGTGCATGTTAGCTATCTTCCATGACATGGTTGAACAAACCATGGAAGTCTTCATGGATGATTTCTCGGTCTTCGGGGATTCTTTCTCTTCTTGCCTTGCCAATTTGGAACGTATGCTCAAGCGGTGCGAAGACACTCGCCTAGTTCTGAATTGGGAAAAATGCCATTTTATGGTAAAAGAAGGCGTCGTGCTTGGACATAATATCTCGAAAGCCGGTCTTGAAGTTGACTGTGCTAAAGTCGATGTTATCGCAAAGTTGCCTCCACCTTCAACCGTGAAGGGTGTGAGAAGTTTTCTGGGTCATGCGGGCTTCTACCGTCGATTCATCAAAGATTTTTCTCAAATCGCTCGCCCGATGACCCACCTCTTAGAAAAAGATACTCCTTTTATCTTTTCCAAAGAGTGTCTTGAAGCCTTTGACTCGCTTAAGGATAAGCTTACTAAGGCACCTGTCTTGGTTACCCCTAATTGGGAGCTGCCTTTTGAGTTGATGTGCGATGCTAGTGATTTTGCTATTGGAGCGGTTCTGGGACAAAGAGTGAACAAACACTTCCAACCGATCCATTACGCTAGCAAGACAATGACAGGGGCACAATTGCATTATACGACAACCGAAAAAGAGCTTTTAGCTGTTGTCTATGCCTTTGAAAAATTTCGCCCCTATCTTGTCCTTTCCACCACAATTGTGTATACCGATCATTCCGCGTTGAAGTACTTGTTGACAAAGCAAGATTCCAAACCAAGACTTCTTCGCTGGGTTTTGCTGCTCCAGGAATTTAAAATCGAAATTCGCGATAAAAAAGGAGCTGAAAACCTAGCCGCGGACCATCTTAGTAGACTTGAGGATCCTTACCAGGGGGATCATCCGAACAAAGAAATCAATGATTCTTTTCCCTTGGAGACCTTAATGTGTATAAACTCGAAGTCGAATGAAACCCCGTGGTTTGCGGACTTTGCAAACTACTTGGCGGGTGGAATTCTCAAGGAAGGGTTGACGTCCCAACAAAAGAAAAAGTTCTTCACCGACATCAAGACTTATTTTTGGGACGACCCTTACCTATTCAAACAATGTGCCGACCTGATTATCCGCCGATGTGTTGACGGAACGGCAGCGTCTGAAATCCTTGATGCTTGCCACAAAGGACCCACCGGTGGTCACTTTGGTCCCAATTACACCGCCAAAAAAGTGTTTGATTCCGGATTTTATTGGCCCTCCATATATCGTGACGCTCACGATATGGTTAAACGATGTGATGTTTGCCAAAAACAAGGCAAAATCACACATAAAGACGAGATGCCTCAGAATTTCATTCAAGAGTGTGAAATCTTTGATGTTTGGGGTATCGACTTTATGGGGCCATTCCCTTCTTCTAAAGGAAACAAATACATCCTTGTAGCCGTTGACTACGTTTCAAAGTGGGTTGAAGCCAAAGCTTTACCCACTAATGACGCAAGGGTGGTTTGTAACTTTCTGAAAGCTCTTTTCGCTAGATTCGTTGTGCCTCGTGCCATTATTAGTGATCGTGGGACTCATTTCTGCAATGACCAATTTGCTAGAGTCATGGCTAAGTACGGTGTAAACCATCGTCTTTCCACAGCCTACCACCCACAAACTAATGGCCAGGCTGAAATATCCAACCGAGGACTGAAGCGAATTCTTGAAAGGACCGTGGGAGAGCATCGTGCCTCATGGGCTGATAAAATTGATGATGCTTTGTGGGCTTTCAGTACTGCTTACAAGACCCCGATCGGCTGTACGCCTTATCGTCTTGTGTACGGGAAAGCGTGCCACCTCCCCATTGAGTTGGAGCACAAGGCTTACTGGGCCTTGAAGTGGGCTAATTTTGATATTAACAAAGCCGGTGACCTACGCAAGATCCAACTCAATGAGCTCAATGAACTCCGTAATGAGGCTTATGAAAATTCTTTGATCTATAAGGAAAGAACTAAGCTCATTCACGACTCCAAGATCAAAAACCGAGAGTTCCATGTTGGAGACAAAGTCTTACTTTTTAACTCTCGGTTGAAAATCTTCTCGGGAAATCTCAAATCTCGTTGGTCCGGCCCATTCACCATTGCCCAAATTTTTCCATATGGTACTCTCGAGCTCGCTCAACCTGATGGACCAAATTTTAAGGTGAATGGCCAACGAGTGAAGTTGTACTTTGGTGAGGACACCTCTCAGGAGGTGATTCCATCCCTCACCACGTTCCCCATGAACTAATTTTGGGTCGAGTCAGGCTCGTGACTCGGTTATCAAAAACAAGCGCTCCTCAGGAGGCAGCCCGAGTATCTATCCTTTTATGTTTTAACCCCTTAAGTGTAGGGGGGACTTCTATACGTGTTTGTCTTTGTGTGGTGTGATTACAGGGATAAGTGCACTCTTGGAATCTTTGAAGAATCGTGCTCCCGTGTTATCCGAAATCCGGTTCTATCTCTCAACTATCGTGATTCAATTTTCTTCATACTCACATTTGAAATTGATCACTTTAGTCGTCCCATCCTTAACTTGAGTTAACCAACGTGCACAATGTCATAAGTGTAGGGGAGACTTTTCCCACATGCTTAAACATTGAGGACAATGTTTATCTTAAGTGTAGGGGGGACTTCTATCGAAGTTTTAAGTGGACTTTTCCATGAAAATGCCTTCAATTAATCGGAAAATCCTATTTTTCAACATTTTTCAATTTTTTTATTAACTTTGGCCATTTATTCGTAATTTTTAAATTTTTATCGTTGCTTTCATATGTATATATTCCGCAATAAAGTCAAAAATATTAATAAAGTGGTGTAGCTAGTTTAGAAGTCTTTGACATATTAGGCCCGTTGCGTTTATTTTGACTCAACCCGAATAGACTTATCCAAGTTTATTCTAGCCAGTATCCTTAACCATGTAGACCTTAATTGGTTTATTAGGCTAAGTATCCACGAGTCTCATTACTTGAGATTTTAAATTGTGGAGGACGAGAAATGATAGAGTCAATTATAAGTCGGTATTCTTGCACAAGCTCACTTGGTGTAATTATTTGCCTATTCTCCCATCACTTGCTAATAATTTATCTGCAATAAGTAAAGTCTTACGATTTGAAAAGTTACTTAGCTTCTAGCCCAAGATCGTTTAAAAGTTGCTCGGTAATGATAAGAGTTCATAGCCAAGGCATAACTTATGAAGCGGGGCGCGAAGATTGGCGAGTCCGAAAAGGCCCTAACAAGGCATGAGGATTCCATTTTATTGCTGAAGATCCAAAGTGATGTGAAAAGCATTATTCCCAAAGTCAATATGAAGGATCAAGACTCACGACGAAAAGCAATCAACTCCCATAAAGATCATGGAGAAGTCTATCCGAAAAGACCCTAACAAGGTATGAGGATAAATAGATCCAAGTCCGAAAAGGAGGCGGATCGTTGTATCTCAAAATCCCAATTAGAGATTGAAGAAATAATCATGAAGTCGTGGTCAACAAAGTTGGAGTACCCCTCAAAAGTCTCCAAGTGAAGAAACTCTATTATGATGAGAAGACCATTATCTCAAGCACGTATCTCAAGATATGAAGTATGAAGTACATGCCAAATATCGGCCCGAGAAAGGTCTCAAATCGTGAACCAAGTTATGCCAAGATATGAACTTTTTGATATCCCGAGAAGCAGTTTTAAAAGATTTTGTCCTTTAGCTAACTATTGATCAAATCATCCTACTTTGCTTTCAGCCTAAATAAACTATCGAAATAAGTCCAAAAATGCATCTTCATGATCATTCTAAGACAAAAATAAAATATAAGAGATACACCTAGGTATAAGGGAGTTTAAGCATTTAATTAAGCCATGTGTGTAAGTGTTTGATTTGCTAACTTATAATAACAATGATCTCGTTTTTAAGCTTAGTTTGGGGAACGTGAAACTTGAGGGTGATAAATCTGCGCAGCACCAAAACCCTAATGTAAGTCCTTGATCTCTTTGCAAGTTATTTCCATGTAGCTATTTTCAAGTGAAAATGGTTTTCTATCCTTTTGTTTCCTTTAAAGTTTTAACTCCTTTTAGTACTTTAATTTTTGTTTAGTAGTATTTGAATAAGGCCAAGGTTGATTAATTATGAGGAAAGTGTAAATTTGCTTTATCACTAAGCATTGCATGAGGGCATGGCAATGGTTAAGTGTAGGGGATTTGATAGGTGTGTAAACACCCATCCTTTTACCACTTAATTCTGGCTAAAAAGAGACCAAAACACGTATTTAATATCAATTGTTTGGAATTATGCGTGGTTTTTGTGTTTATTGTGTTTTCAGAGCCAACCGGATGAATATTGAAGAAAACATGGGATTGTATGGGTTTTACTGAAGAAAAAGACTCAAGATAAAGTCTATTGTCCAAGAGATGCAAAAGATTTGAAGTCACTGGGCCTATTCGAAGATTTATCGAAGAAAAGGACCAAAGATGGAAGATTTACACAAGTCGAAGAAACTCAAGTCTATTAAACGAAGAAATTAAAAGACGAGTTAAATTTAATCGACTTGAGTTTCTTCGACTTGTGTAAATCTTCCATCTTTTGTCCTTTTCTTCGATAAATCTTCGAATAGGCCCAGTGACTTCAAATCTTTTGCATCTCTTGGACAATAGACTTTATCTTGAGTCTTTTTCTTCAGTAAAACCCGTGCAATCCCATGTTTTCTTCAATATTCATCCGGTTGGCTCTGAAAACACAATAAACACAAAAACCACGCATAATTCCAAACAATTGATATTAAATACTTGTTTTGGTCTCATTTTAGCCAGAATTAAGTGGTAAAAGGATGGGTGTTTACACACCTATCAGGTCACGTAAGCATCCTCCTGCACAAGAAGTGTACTTGTTGTTGGTATAGGATTGTTGACGTTGACATCTTTGTAAATTTCTTTAGTGTCTGTACCCATATCTTCATTTCCATCACCTTCCAAATTGAACTCCGTATCCAGATTATTGAACTCAGTATCTTCATATTTAATTTCATCGTCTTCTTGATTTTCCGGTCTTTCCTTGTTTGGTGACCCATCTTCTCTCTCATCATTCTTGAGTTGTTCGTCTTCTTCTTTCTCAGATTCTGTGTGAACTAACTCAATGTCGATTTCTTCTTCATCTTATGGGTCTGTTTCTCCATCAGGATCTCCAAATTCTTCAAATTCTAACTCAGTAATGTCTTTTGGAGGTTGACCAGATGCACTGGCTTGCACACCCGAAGTGTCCTTCTTGCTTCCCTTTAGAAGTATTCTTAATTGTTTTTCTTCAGAAAGAGTAGTTGTAGCTTATTGATCCTCAAGTTCATAAAAAAAGAAGTGTCTTCTTGGCCTTTTCAGACTTGGTAGCCATACCTGTAGATGATGATGTCTTTTGACGCTTAGCCACATGTTTCATCCTTTTGCCTTTGCTTTTGGTGGGAGGATAATCTTCCATAGAGGATGCCCGTTTTGCTTGTCTTGCAATGTCTCTCAATAGTTCATGGTATGCCTCACTGTCTTTGATTCCGTCATTAAGCATAGTATCTAGAACTGGAGCTGGAACCCCTGTGTATTTATTCTTTGGTCCTTCGAATTTCAGTTGATCCGGAATGTCATCATCTGCTTCGGTATGATAGAAAAATCCTCCACGTCTATCAATTGAGTCATCTGCTTTCATGAAGTGATTAATGGTGAGCTTCGTGAAACGTGGAAATTGTAGATGATCCGACTTCTTCTTGGTGTTTTTGAAACCTTGAAAGTAAAACGCTACCCATATTAACGAAGCATAATCTAATCTTTTACCATTATAGAGTCCCCAGAAGATTTGAGCTTGAGGTAGTCTCAGAGTGTCTGTGCCACTTGATTTTGCTGAACATCGGATAATAATGGTGAACAATGCTTTCCATGGTTGCCTCAGTTTGGATGTGTGAAATTGAGATAGAGTACGAAGTTCTTCAGCATACCCAGAGATTTGAGGAACTCTATAATTTGGGTTTTGTTACGGAGTTTATCATAATTCTCCCCTTGAGCCAAAGGAGTGTGTTGGTCCCAAACTTAGATCGATTTAGCTTTGTGTTAACGAGATTGAATTAAGTATAACACTTAGAGAAACTTTGTGTATTCAACAATCTAAGTGTTATGCGGAGTTAACACTTAGAACAATGAACAAAGAACAAAGCAAAACAATGTAACCCAAACTTTCACTTTGATTAATGATGAAACTTGCGTACAATGAAAGTGTAATACTTGTTATAAAACTGATGATCAACTAAGAACTCTACGACCTCCTTTTATAACACAAGGAGTCGTGTACAAAGGTCTACCTATCAACTATTCTAGGTAAAGATAAATATAGAAAATACAATATTGAACATATCTTTACTAGAAATACAAAACGTGTAGACTAAGTATTCCATCAATGGTTGAACTTCTCTTTGTCAGCGCTCAAATATGCTTTGTCAGTGCTCATCTGTCAACGCCTCTTTTACTCTTGTCAGCGTCCAATTCTTCTTGTCAACGTCCCAGTGACTTAGTTAATTTTATTCCCAACAATCCTCCCCTAAACTTGATATCTACTCTAGTAATCAAGTTTCTTGAATAAAACTAAATACAAGGAGGATTCTTACAAATACAAACTAATTCTGAATTTAAGAATAAATGCATCTAACAAAATCCTTACTAACATCACTAGTATAGACAACTTCTAACTTTGTGGATACCATCATCTTCAAAACATCTTGAGACATAGGATATGGAACATCAACCAAAAGATATTCTGCAAATTTTGAAGTACTAAGGTAGTATACACCAACAGCTGAAAACAAACGCCACTTCAAACCACTGAGGTCATCCAGATCCAACCAAATTGGATCAGCTTCATCTGGAAAGATCATTCTCTTGAATGTGGTCCAGATCTTTATTCCATTTACTGAAGAAGGCTCTTCATCTTCATACTTAGCTTTAATCAAATCCCATAAAGCTACCAAATACTATCTATCCATACTTGCAAACAAAGAAATCAGAGAAGTGAATGTGTGTACCTTGTCACCAGCTCTGGTGACCACCCAGAAAACAGTTGCATCTTCCTCATATTTAACTATGGGGTTTCTGAAATCCAAAGGTAACACTTCTACATAATCTGAAGCTTCCAGTGGTGAGAGCTTCATGGTCTTCCTTAACGCAACTTCACTTGGATTTAACTGGTCAAGTACTGGAAATCCAATCTTCATTCCCTTTTTCACTGGCCTAGGTACCACAGATGCTTTCTTCATTCTCATCTGTTCCTCTATTTCCTCTTGCCTTTCCTTGGAGAGTAGCCCAAAAGTTCTGTCTTTACACAAGAAATCCCAAATTAGATAAGCCAAATGCTCCAAATGGTCAAAAGTAAGCTTATTGAGCTTTGTGTAGGTCCACCCAGTCTGGTGACACCTTAACATCATGTAATATAACTCTCTCCTTGTTGTCTTGTTTTGTTGAATAATATTGCAAGCTCTATTTTTCTCAAACACCTTAATATCTCTCTATAGCCTTAAAAATCGTTCTAAACACCAAATCTCCTAAAATTTAGTATATTGAAGTTCTTTTTCTCTCGATTCTTGACCAATTGAAAGTCCTAAAAATCTCAAGTCTTTAGTTGTTCTTGGTTGATAGGGTATTTGGCAATTCTATGTCTATTTCAATCAACAAGTAAAAATGGTGAAAAACATTAAGCTATGTATCCGTAAAACACTTAGCAATTACCAATTATTATTCACAAAAGTTTAAAATGTAATGCATAAAAGTAAAGTGCTTGAAATTTAAACTAATTGAAAGTATAAGGCTTGAAATGTAAAGTTCAGAAACTATGAGGACCTAAAATGTAAAATTCTAACAAACTAGTAACTATTTTAAAAAACTTCCAAAACGGCCTAACTGAAATTGAAAAAAACTTAAAGTTAAGGGATTTTAAACTTGCAAAACCTAATTACTTGAAAGATTAGCTACAAATGACAACTAAAACAAACAATGAGGACCAAAGAGCAATTAATGGGGAAACTATAACAAAAACGGGCACAACTGAATGAATAAGCTCGTATAAGCTCAATAATGGACCAAATAAGCTCCAACTTGTTTCAAAATGCTTAAAATGAAAAGTTAGCTAGGTAAACTAAAAGAATCTGCTTACAAACAAGTAGAAATCAACTTAGCTTATTCTAATAAGCCAAGAATAAGCAAACTGAAAATCCAGACATCCACAATCAGATTTTAAAGCTCAATCTTGTTAACCAGCTCAATAGGAGTATGGAATGTCTTTCAGATTTGAAAATGATTCACTAGATAAGCTAAAAAATGAAATTAAGCTAGAAAGAGCTTATTTGACCAACTTTGACCAAAAATGTCAAAAAGATAAAAACTTTAGAAAGTGCCCAAGACATGTTTCTAACAAGGTTTGCGAAGAAAAATGGGGATTAATGAAGTAGAAGTCAAGATATGAGAAAATAGTTAAGCTTTCATTCCAGAAACTTGCTTTTGGTCAAGAGCTTATTAAAAAGCTATTCTCTAACTGAAAACTTAGAACTGTAGAATTTCCTTTAACAGACTTAAACTATGGATGTTAGACTTCAATTGAGAACTTGTTTCAAGCAAAATGGTTAAGAAATGAATCCATGGCAATGATTTGAATCTAGCTAGTTTTATGAATGAACATGTTAACAAAACTTGACCCTAACCTTTTTGATACCATTTGCCTTTTTGACCAATATTTTGACCAAAAAACTAAAATCAATTTGAACAAGTTTGACATATTTTTAACAAGTTTTAATCACAAATTCTCACAAATCAAAACACCACTTAATAAGACTGATAAAAACTTTAACAAAGCAACTTTGAGTAAATGAGTGAACCAAACTTTGACTGATATCAGAACATGTTTAATGAGTGAAATGTAAAGTAACTGAACCAAATTCAGACTTGTTCACAAGCTAAACCTCAAAATGCACTCAAACACTCTTGACTGATGAAAATGAAACTGAAATCAAGAAAATGAAGATTCAAGGTACAAGTCTATTCAATTATAGCAAAACAAGCACAATTACACTACAACAAAACTAATCACATCATCATTTCAGCAAGCAATGTTTACACTATGAGTTTAGCATGCAATACAATTCAGTGGAACAAAAAAATGAGAATTTTGAAACCATTTAGGTAAGAATCCTCCATTGATGGAGTAGTATGGCGCTAAGCCAAATAAGATCTACAAGAACAACACCAATCCACCACCATTAACCCAATTCATCACCTCCATATGTTATTTCTGTATCAAATCAATAGGTTCTGCTACTAACTGCTACAATGAGAACTGGTAAGAACTACTAAGGCTGAAATGATCATAACAAGCTTCCAAAACGTCTCAAAAACACTTCATTGATCAATGATGATCAATGACTTCACAACATAACAACAGTAATGGAGATTGAGTATAGTAACTGAGATTGAGAATAGGAAATGGATATTTTGTGATTTTATTGATATGAAGGAAAAGTGGTTACAACTGCTTAACTAACTATCTAACAAACTCTTAAGTGTGTGTCAAACACTTAAGAGTTGTTAACTAACTGAATGACGATACAGAATTGAGAGAGGAAAACTAAAGTGTGTGTTTTTGCACACTTAACTACACAAACAAAATGAAGAGGCTAGCTACTATTTATAGAGGTTGATGATGATGTGTTGGGGTAGTCTGACGTGTCTCAACCAATGGGGAGATGCCAGGTGTCACTATCTGGTGAATTGAGAATTTTACTCCAAGAACACAAAAGGGGTTTCTATATCCTTTGATCTTCAGTCTAATTAAGCTATGCAGTTGGATTCGTCTCTCCATTTCAAGTAAATTTCATGTAGACAGTATTTTATGAAACGCATCGTAGCTTCAAATTAATCCTGGTCTTGTTCTTGTTGATGATGCCACGTGTAATGTTTTGATTGGATCTTGGCCCTTCACAAGGATCGTTATCCACTATGGATAAAAGGTATTATTGCATGGCTCGTTTTTTATTGGCTGAAAGATATAATCCGCTACACTATTTGTTTATTAAATGAGAGGATGAGTTGGAAGCACACTTGGCAATCCTTATCACACTTTCCTTGCAATCTGATTGGTTGAAATGATATTGACTCGGATCAAGGCCAAACTTGATGTATTTTTGACACTTTCAGCCCCTTGTCTTTAGCAGATTATCCAAATGAGCTCCTTTCTTCATTTAAATGGCAAATTTGGTCCTTTGACTTGCATTCTTGCTTATTTGACTCCCTTGACTTGTTTGACTTGAAGTTTGACCAAGTTTGACTTTGATCATGACTTTTCCAAAGTTTGCATTTAAGTCCCTCTACTTTTGAATATTGTTAAGATAGGTCCTTCATCTTTAAATGGCTTGTCATCTTTGTTCCTTCTCTTGTCTTTTCATCATAAATGAGCTTGATTTCCTCTTTTTTGCTTGAAATTGTATCCTTATTACATATATAAGCACAAACACAAAACATACCACATAATACTGCTTTATAGCACAAAAGTTAGGTATTTCTATGTGTTTTAGGGTGATTTGTTGATAAATTGATATGAGATTTTGCTAATATCAAATCCCCTACACATGAACATTTCCATGACCTCATGCAATGCTATATTTTAAAGCATAAATTTACATTTTCCTCATAATTAACCCACCTTGGCGAATATGAAATGTTTTCACACTACTCTAATCTATATGATGCATGATTTTGATTTTGTACAATGCAATGCAAAGAAAACAATTCTATTTATATATTTTTGATTTTTCATAAATGGTTTTGATGGAAAAACTCATAAAGAAATCAATGACTTAAATTAGGGCTTTGGTACCATGGACACTTATCACCCTCAAGTTTCACTTTCCCCATACCAAGCTTAAAATGGGATCATTCCATTCACAAGTAAAAAGTGCATCAACTTATTCATGACAATTAAATGTGGAACCAGTTATTATTTGAGAAAATTGCTTGAAGGCAAATTTGTCATTATTTGAAGCGTGAAATATAAGAAATGTAAAATCCAAAAATAAGGAAGCACGGTTTTAATCCTAAGTAATCCTCTCATCCATTACTCGAAAAACCACTCACAATTAATATAAGTCCATTTCAAGAATAATAAGTCATTCGCCTTATGTGTAAAATCCTCATGTCATGCATTAATAAGTAGTTACACACTCAGTAGGAAAAGAAAATAAAACTCACGCAATAATTTACATCCTCCGCCTTTTGTGACTTTGGATCTTCAATCCCGCAACCCGTCAAGGTAATATTGGATTGGAGTAACTATTAAATCCCCGCAACCCGTGAAGGTAGTATTGGAATCTAATAGTTACTATAATTAACACTTCACTGCCCCTCTTGGGAGTCTTGTATAATTATTTATTATTTTTTTTTTCTTTTTTCTTTTTTTTTCTATCCACTCATTTTTTTTTGTAAGCCGCTCTTATTTTTCTTTATTCCTCACAAATAAAGTTGATAGAATAAAAGGAAAAACACCCGCTAAGTATTAAGCATGACATAAGTCTAGTACACATAAAACGTTCTAACTTAGAATCTTAAGACGTACTTATACCAACCATGAATGATTAGACAAAAATGCATAAGAGATTACAAATCGATTAAAACCGCTCTTGATTATTTATTAACATATATACATGCGAAGAAATTTGAGGCAAAGAAGAAGAATGGTTTAGCCACAAGTAATTATCATGAAGTTTATCTAGCCCTTGTATACTTGCTTCAACTCTATCATTTCCCGTTCTCCACAAATTTAAAATCTCAAATAATGAGAGTGGTGGATGCTTAGCCTAATAGACCAATGAAGGACTAAATGGTTAAGGATACTAGCTAGAGTAAGCTTAGATAAGAAAAATCGGGTTGAGTCAAAATATCCATGGCGGGCCTAATATGTCAAAGAAATCTAAATTTGTTAAACCATCTTCTTATTATATTTTTTTCTTTTATATATTTTTGATGAAAATCAAAAGAAGAATATATACAATGCAAATGTGTTATGGAAAATTAAAAATGATTGATGCAAAAATTATGAATGCATATTTTTGGTGGCCAAAGTAGATCAAAAATTTGAAAAATGTTTGAAAAATTAATTTTCCATGTTATCATAAAGGTCAATGACAAAGTCTAAGTAAGGTCACTTCGATAGAAGACCCCCTACACTTAAGCTAAACAATGTCCTCAATGTTTAAGAGCATGGAAGTATAAACTTCCCCTACACTTATGACAATGAATAGACTTTGCTTAACCCAAGCTAAGGAAAGATCAACTATAGTGAATTCATTTTTAATGCACAATGTGTCTATGAGAAATCACAATAGTAACGAAGTGAACCGGATACAAGGGCCTCATTAGTAAGCTCCAAAGCACGTGATGAGTGAGCAACCCTTCAAACAAAATGAAGACAAAAGGAAGGTCTCCCCTACACTTCTTATCAACTCTCCATCCTTATTTCTAACCTACAACACTCTAAGTCTAAAACCTTTAAACCTAGTTATTCAAGCTTGATTTAAAGAGTCTCTAGCTCGACTCTTCCCACACTTATAAGTGCCTAAAACCTATCATGGAGAAGAAACGTTTTGCCATTTTTAAGAAAAATCTGCATGATGAGGTAAAAAAAGTTTTCAATTATCAAAACTCCATAAATATCCCCATGGATCAAATACATAATTACCATCCCACTTATAACACAATCCAACAACTAACTTCCCAAACAATGGTGAAAAAGGTGAGGTGTTGTTTTCCAAAATGGTTGCCTATATGTTCTTCAAAAGGTGATAGGGTGATACTCTCAAATCTTTCACAAGTTTTCCTTTTGTTGCATTAGGTGGATACTGAGATGGTTTAGCAAGCTCTATACCAGGATCAAAAAATCCGTTCCTTGATGGGAAAATAACAAGTGTTGGTTGCCTTAGAAGATTCTCCCTTGTAGCTCACATGGTGAGAGAAAGGTTGTGGAGTAATGGGTAACAACAAGCTCTTAGAAGGAACCATCGTGACTTGTTTTCCTTTTTCACTTTGAAAGGATGAGGTGGTCAAAGAAGAAGGTAAAGGATCTTCATGCAATAGAGATTCTAAAAAGAGTATGTCCCCCTCCTCATCAATATAACCAAGAGTGTACTCAAAAGGTATATCAACCTCTAAAAACTCATCACTCTCATCCATGATAGAATCCTCCTCATCACCATAAATATCATAGATTGGTCTATCAAAGATTGGTGATTCCTCAAAACCCAAGGAAGTGTGATCATTAAAGAATGGAGAGTCACAAGTGGAGATCTCATCATCACTATAAGCATAATATGTTGGTGTATCACAAAGAATAGATTCTTCATCACTAAGATCCTCATTTATGTCTTCATCATGGTGGAAAAGTGGGTTATCATATGAGGTTTCAATGAGAGGATTGGAATAAATCACAAAATCAACAAAGTTAAGCTCTTGAGGTTCATGAAAATCCAAGGATGAGGTAATGGAAGCAATGGTCTCAACATAAGGTAGATCATAATCTCCACTTGAGCAAGCTTCATAAAAATATTCATCACAAACTTCATCAAGGATATCATCTTGAGTTTCCTCCTCATTCACAACATCAATATGCTTCACCATTTTGGGCTCATTAGATTTCTTTGACAACTTGCCCATGTTAAACACAACTCTTTCATCTCCTACCCTCATTGTAAGTTCACCCTCCGCCACATCTATAAGAGTTTGACCCGTTCTAAAAAATGGCCTACCAACAATCAAAGGAACTCTCAGATCCATATCATAATCAACCACCACAAAGTCCACGGGAAAGGTAAATCTATCAACCACAACAAACACATCCTCCGTAATTCCCACCGGATAAGCAATAGTATGGTTAGGCAACTCAAGAGTCATCTTAGTAGGAGTGAGCTCGGGAAGTGAAACTCTTTTCCAAACCGATAATGGCATGAGATTTATACTTGCCCCTAAATCCGCTAATTCCATGCAAATTTCCACCCCCGGGAAATTGCAAGGAATCAAAAACCTCCCCGGATCTCCAAGCTTAGTAGGCAACTTCTTAAGCAAAACCGCGGAGCAATTTTCATTTAAGGAAGCATTAGGAAAATCCACCAATTTCTCCTTGTTAGAAAGTAAGTCCTTGATCATCTTAGCAAACTTAGGCATATTGGCTAAGGTTTCCGCAAAGGAGATGTTTATGTTAAGTTGCTTGAACATCCTTAAAAAATTTGAGACTTGTATATCATCCTTGTTCTTAAGCTTTTCCTTTCTCAATCTTGATGGGTAAGGGAGACTTGGTTTTGGTTGTGGTTGAGTGGTTGATGAAGGATTTTCTTTGTTGGATTCTTCATTGATGGGTGTGGAAGGTAAAAGAGAAGTGGGTATAGGTTGAGAAGGTGTAGAACTTGAGGATGGTGAATTAGATGTAGAAGGCTTATCACAAGATGGAATCATAGTAGGCTTTACCAAAGTAGGTTTGGGTGGTGAAGGATCATGAGTTTTCTTTCCACTTCTTGTTGTGATAGCATTGACATTGGCCCTCGGGTTTGTTTGTGTGTTAGAAGGTAAAGCCCCTTGTGGTCTTTGATTAAATGCCATCAAAAGCCTCTTAGTTTGCTCCTACATTGTAAGTTTCATTTGCTCTTGCATTCTCTTCTCACTTTCACGAATTCTCCTTTCAACATACTCATGAGTATCATGTGGCCCATATCCTTGATTTTGAACTTGAGGGTATCCTTGATTTGGGAAGGGTGGGGGTGGTGGATTAAGTTCTTGATGTGGTGGATGAAAATTATTTCCTTGATTATGAAAGTTGTCGGGTGATTTATAGTTGTTCCCTTGGTATTGTGGCCTTGGCCCTTGGTTCCTTTGTAACAACTGAGGGGAATTGGGTTGAGTAAGGGTGGGTGGATGGGGTGGGAATCCGGGTGGAGCAAGGTAATTTTGTGATTTGTAAGAGAGGTTGTTTAGATTTATGTTGGGTTTGAAATGTTCTCTATGTTTTTCTTGGTAAGCATAACCCTCAACTTGATAACCTTGCACTTTGTCACATTGTTGATAGGAATGGGGACCTCCACAAGTCTCACATGAAAGAGCAATAGCATGTACATCATTGGTGGAATTTTTCAAGGAAAGCCCCTTAATGGGTTGGATTAACTCTTGAGTTGACTATGCATCTCTTGATTCCTATCTATTTTGTTGAGTATCTCTTGGTGACTCTTGAGGAATTGGTTATCACAAGGTGTTTGAAAACTATCTTGCACAACATGAACCCTTTCATCAAATTGTGTGTTAGTTTGCACCATTGATTTGGTCTCAATAATGTCCCAAGCATCTTGAATGGATTTAGCAAGAATATTTCCACCCGCGGAAGCATTGAGTGAATCTTGGTGATGAGGTCTTAATCCATTATAGAAAGTATTGATTTGGTGAACTTCATCGAATCCATGATTTGGGCATTTTCTCAATAACTCCTTGAACTCCTCCCAAGCATCACTAAATGTTTGACTAGGTTTTTGTTGAAAACCTATAATTAACTTTCTCAAAGCCGTGGTCTTAGATGGGGGAAAGAACTTGTTCAAAAACTTCTTAGTGAAACCATCCCAAGTAGTAATGCTCTCGGGTGGTTGTGTATCTAACCAATGCTTAACATTTCCCTCAAGTGAAAATTGTACCAATATCAACTTAATGGCATCATGGGGAACTCCATTGTACTTAATGATGTTGCAAAGAGAAAGAAACTTCTTAAGGTGATCATGTGGATTATTATTTTTATTCCCAAAAAATGGTGTGTTTGAAACCAAGTTAATCATAGATGTCTTAAGCTCAAAGGTGTTTGCGGAAATATTGGGTATCTTAATAGCATCGGCATATCCTTGCACATTGGATTGCAAGTGCTCCATCAAAGGTCGAGTGTCAACGCTGGCCATGGCTTGTTGTTGTATGTGGATCAAAGCACGATTCTCGGGATCGGCTTGATGGACGGTGGTGTTTTTACTCTTTCTCTTTTTCGTCCTTTTGGGAGGAAGGGGTTGTACACCAAATGGTATTTGTGCACGCCCGCGAGTGAGCATGCAAATCAATACGAGGAATGAGAGGGAAGCTCTCGTTCGAATATGAAGAAGAAGGGATTATCCTCTTCGAGATTCAATATGAAATATCCACAATAAAATATAATATATGTAATTACTACTTGGGTGCAAGACCCCCAATCAAGCCTTCTTTCTGAGAATACGCACTAGTGAACGGGGAACTAGGTGGCGCGAAGCACTTAAGTACCTATTAACCCTTAGATAGCATTTTATAGCACATCGCCTTTCTATTCACTTTGTAGTTTGTATTCTTCGAATTATTGCCTATTGGAAGTATTTATCTATTCTTGCTTAATTAAATTTGATCGATACACGTGTCAAGGACCGGAACGCTCCCTAACACGGTGTATTGCAAAAGCAATACTTATGGAGATATGTGTATTGATTGTTCGTATACGTATACGTATCTACATATAATAATACATGAAAAATACTTTTGTATTTATTGGTTTTGTAAAGAAAATACTATATATACATAAAAATCGAGGAAATCCAATAATATATATTTTTGGGTGTAATCTCTTAGGAAAAAGATTGCTTTTTGAGTTTTTTATTTTTTTGGTCAATTCTTTAGGAAAAGAATTGTTTTTGTTATTTTTTAGTTTTTTATATTTTTATATTTTTGATTTTCTTATGATTTTGATTTATGATACGTAAAAATAACATTCACGGGGTGAACGGATCCCAAAAGCCAATGAAAACCATCAATCAATAGTCTCTCGTAAAGTCAAAGAACCGACAGCGGCGCCATTTGAAATTAAGTAAATTGAAGTTCGTTTTCTCTCGATTCTTGACCAATTGAAAGTCCTAAAAATCTCAAGCCTTTAATTGTTCTTGGTTGATATTGTATTTGGCAATTCTATGTCTATTTCAATCAACAATTAAAAATGGTGAAAAATATTAAGCTACGTATCCATAAAACACTTAGCAATTACCAATTATTATTCACAAAAGTTTAAAATGTAAATGCATAAAAGTAAAGTGCTTGAAATGAAAACTATTTGAAAGTATAAGGCTTGAAATGTAAAGTTCAGAAACTATGAGGACCTAAAATGTAAAATTGTAACAAACTTGTAACTATTTTAACAAACTTCTAAAACTGCCTAACTGAAATTGACAAAAACTGAAAGTTAAGGGATTGTAAACTTGCATAACCTAATTACTTGAAAGATTAGCTACAAATGACAACTGAAACAAACAATGAGGACCAAAGAGCAACTAATGGGGAAACTATAACAAAAACGGGCACAACTGAATGAATAAGCTCGTATAAGCTCAATAATGGACCAAATAAGCTCCAACTTGTTTCAAAATGCTTAAAATGAAAAGTTAGCTAGGTAAACTAAAGGAATCTGCTTACAAACAAGTAGAACTCAACTTAGCTTATTCTAATAAGCCAAGAATAAGCAAACTGAAAATCCAGACATCCACAATCAGATTTTAAAGCTTAATCTTGTTAAACAGCTCAATAGGAGTATGAAATGTCTTTCAGATTTGAAAATGATTCACTAGATAAGCTGAAAAATGAAATTAAGCTAGAAAGAGATTATTTGACCAACTTTGACCAAAAATGTCAAAAAGCTGAAAACTTCAGAAAGTGCTCAAGACATGTTTCTAACAAGGTTTGTGAAGAAAAATGGGAAGATTAATGAAGTAGAATTCAAGATATGAGAAAACAGTTAAGCTTTCACTATAGAAACTTGCTTTTGGTCAAGAGCTTATTAAAAAGCTATTCTCTAACTGAAAACTTAGAACTGTAGAAATTCCTTTAACAGACTTAAACTATGGATGTTAGACTTCAATTGAGAACTTGTTTCAAGCAAAATTGTTAAGAAATGAATCCATGGCAATGATTTGAATCTAGCTAGTTTTCTGAATGAACATGTTAACAAAACTTGACCCAAACCTTTTTGATACCATTTGCCTTTTTGACCAATATTTTAACCACAAAACTAAACTCAATTGTTACCACTGGTTTACTGAATGTAACTGAACAAGTTTGAAAGATTTTTAACAAGTTTTAATCATAAATTCTCACAAATCCAAACACCACTTAATAAGACTGATAAAAACTTTAACAAAGCAATTTTGAGTAAATGAGTGAACCAAACTTTGACTAGTATCAGAACATGTTTAATGAGTGAAATGTAACGTAAATGAACCAAATTCAGACTTGTTCACAAGCTAAACCTCAAAATACACTCAAACACTCTTGACTGATGAAAATGAAACTGAAATCAAGAAAATGAAGATTCAAGGTACAAGTCTATTCAATTATAACAAAACAAGCACAATTAACAAAACTAATCACATCATCATTTCAGCAAGCAATGTTTACACTATGAGTTTAGCATGCAATACAATTCAGTGGAACAAAAAAATGACAATTTTGAGACCTTTTAGCTAGAAGCATCCATTGATGGAGTAGTATGGCGCTGAGCCAACTAAGATCTACAAGAACAACACCAATCCACCACCATTAACCCAATTCATCACCTCCATATGCTATTTATGTATCAAATAAACAGGTTCTGCTACTAACTGCTACAATGAGAACTAGTAAGAACTACTAAGGCTGAAATGATCATAACAAGCTTCCAAAATGTCTCAAAAACACTTCATTGATCAATGATGAACAACGACTTCACAACAGAACAACAGTAATGCAGATTGAGTATAGTAATTGAGATTGAGAATAGGAAATGGATATTTTTGTGATTTTATTGATTTATGAAGGAAAAGTGGTTACAACTGCTTAACTAACTATCTAACAAACTCTTAAGTGTGTGTCAAACACTTAAGAGTTGTTAACTAACTGAATGAAGGTACAAAATTTAGAGAGGAAAACTAAAGTGTGTATTTTTGCACACTTAACTACACAAACAAAATGAAGAGGATAACTACTATTTATAGAGGTTGATGATGATGTGTTGGGGTAGTCTGACGTGGCTTAGCCAATGGGGAGATGCCAGGTGTCGCAATCTGGTGAATTGAGGATTTTACTCCAAGAACACAAAAGGGGTTTCTTTATCCTTTGATCTTTAGTCTAATTAGGCTATGTAGTTGGATTCGTCTCTCCATTTCGAATAAATTTCATGTAGAAAGTATTTTATGAAACGCATCATAGCTTCAAATTGATCCTGGGCTTGTTCTTGTTGAAGACGCCACGTGTAATGTTTTGATTGGATCTTGGACCTTCACACGGATCGTTATCCACTATGGATAAAAGGTATTATTGCATGGCTCGTTTTTATTGGCTAAAAGATATTATGCGCTTCACTGTTTTTTATTAAATGAGAGGATGAGTTGGCAGCACACTTGGCAATCCTTATCACACTTTCCTTGCAATCTGATTGGTCGAAACGATATTGACTCGGATCAAGGCCAAACTTGATGTATTTTTGACACTTTCAGCCCCTTGTCTTTAGCAGATTATCCGAATGAGCTCCATTCTTCATTTAAATGGCAAATTTGGTCCTTTGACTTGCATTCTTGCTTATTTGACTCCCTTGACTTGGTTGACTTAAAGTTTGACCAAATTTGGCTTTGATCTTGACTTATCTAAAGTTTGCATTTAAGTCCCTCTACTTTTGAATATTGTCAAGATAGGTCCTTCATCTTCAAATGGCTTGTCATCTTTGATCATTCTCTTGTCTTTTCATCATAAATGAGCTTGATTTCCTCTTGTTTGCTTGAAATTGTATCCTTGTTACCTATTTAAGCCCAAACACAAAACATAGCACATAATACTGCTTTATAGCTCAAAAGTTAGGTATTTCTATGTGTTTTAGGGTGATTTGTTGATTAATTGATATGCGATTTTGCTCATATCATCTTCTCAGACAAAGAAATATTTGGATCATTTAAGACTTTCTCTTCATACTTAAAATAGAGCTCAACAATCTTAGGCATATCAAAATCAAACTGCAACTTCAACTCCCTAAGCTTCTCCCTAGCCACTTCATCCTCCCCATATTCTAACCTTTCTAGGTCTTCCCCTAAACTATTAGACCCGTGATCACTTTCCTCATTTTCACCACCAGATTCATCCATCTTATCACCTTCAGATTCTGATGAGAGAATCTGTGCTTCAATACTACCCTTACAAAGACCCTTGTTTTCTTGCTCTTGTAACTGGTGAGCAAGAATTTCATCAAATTATTGTTAGGCTGCATCTTTGGGTACCTATCCTTCTACCATAACTCCTTTGCCTTTATCCAAAGCTCCAATTGCTGGTAATGTTGTTGATGGTACCTGTGTAGAAACATCTTTGATAATAGCTGATGGTTGGGATACCCCATCCATACCTGCAAGTCTGTCATCGTCTGATTTATTAATGTCAGCGTCCAAAACCTAAGTGTCAGCGGCTGACTCTATAACTTGCCTTATCATCTCTACAAATGACAGCTGCTTAGGAGTAATCAAAGAAGTATCAAAACATAGCTTCTCCTTCAAACATGTTAGCACCTCAGCTATCTCCACATCCTTGTTCCCATAAGAGACACCTTCTTGTGAGCCCTTGTCCTCCTCCCCTTTGTAAGAATCCTCCCCTGAAGAAAGGACTATAAACTGACTCCTCCTAGTATTGGCAGCCTCTAAAATAACCAACCTCTCCCTCCAATATTTGAGTTCAAGGCCTTGAGCCGTGACAATCTGTACAAGATCTACATTTTGCTTTTGCAAGCGTGTGTAGATTGCCGTCAATTCCATAGCTGATAAAGGTTCTATTCTGCCCTCATCTATCATGAGGATTTTACCCCCCAAGAGAGATTCATTGGGCATGGGTGTGGTCATAATGATGTTGGGACTGTCTCGACCTGCTTCTAAGCTAGTGCCAATAGTCCCAGTGCTACCCATGTCACCAACCACACTTGTGGTGGTGGTTCCCTCTGCTACATGGCTAAGACCACTAAAGGAGAACACTCCAGTAGTCCTTTGGCGTTTCTCAAACCTAAAGTCTGGTTAATAAACAAATTTTACTTGTTTGAAAAAGTTCGTTGAACCGATCCCTTCGAATTGATCTCTGGTTAATTGTGCGACTCAGTTGTTCTTGGTGAGTCAAATAAAAGAGATGTCATTGTTTAAAACTAATTAAAAGTAAAAACTTGAAACAATTAAAAATAAAGTAAAGACGGTAAAAAGAGACAACAAAAGATTAAAACTTGGCGAAAAGTAAATGACGAGAAAATTAAAAGGCAAATAAAATAAATGACGCAAATTAAAACTTAAAACAAAAGGAAAGCAAACAAAGATGCAAATAAAGAAAAAGGCGGGAAAAATAAAGTTTAAAACTAAAATCTGAAAAACTCTATTCGGAATAATATCCTACCCGGAATAAAACATCCTACTCGGAATAAAATAAAAAAGGACTATGCGGAATAAAATTGCTAATGCGGAATATAAAAGCCTATGCGGAATAAAAGTCGTTATGCGGAATAAAATACACTATGCGGAATAGTAAGACTACCCGGAATAAAATACCTATTTGGAATATGGAGCTTATGCGGAATAAGTATGCTATACGGAATAACTCGCTACTCGGAATAAAGTGTCCTATCCGGAATAACTGATTATTCCGCATAAACACCCTATCCGGAATAACTGACATTCCGCATAGAGGAATAAGAAAGCAGATGATTCGGAATATTAGAAATATTCCGCATAGAAGGATAAGAAAGAAGTCTATCCGGAATATTCTAGGCAAGATACAGTAACAAGAACGAAAGAACAGTAGGATGAAATAGAACACGAATTTGACATAATCTAACCAAGATAAACCAAAAGATTAATCCAAAACAACCACAAAGCATCAACTAACAATAATTAATCAAAACAAATCATCAAAACTAACAATCAAAGCCAAATAAATCAAAACCAAATAAATCAAAACCCACTTGATCAAAATCATAAAAACTCAAGAACATGAACATTGAACATGAAGAACAAATCAAACAAGAAAGGTCGAAAGAGATTAGCAATAAGGTAAAGATTAACAACAATTAAAGGTTAACTTACTTGGAATTAAAAGAAAATTAAAGGTGCATTACATGAAGATTAAAGTGCATAAAATTAAAGAACAGGAAAATGAAAATGGGGAAGAGAGGCTTGTCAGGCCTCCAACAACCTTCAAAAATGAAACTACCTAATCTATATATAGGGAGATTAGGGAGGAGCTTAGGAAGCTTCCTCCCTCTTTCTTCTTTCTCTTAATTACACCATTGGTCCTTAAGCCTTTTAATCTTTTCAACTCTTGGACTTTAATGACTTTTGGCTCGGGATTTCTTTGAACTCGTCTTGTAATTCTTCAATAAATTAGACTTGAGTTCTTCGGCTTTTGGTGAACTTCCGTCTTTTGACTTTTTCTTCGATAAATCTTCAGAATTGGTCTTGGACTTCCGTTCTTTTTCCACTCTTGATCTTTCGAATTCATCTTTTGTCTTTTTATTCGACAAAAGCCCGTGAAATCCCGTGTTTTCTCCACTTTTCACCTTCTCGTCCTAAATCACAACAAAAACACAAACCACGCATAATTTCGACATAAATGACATAAAATACACGTTTTGGCCCGGTTATTATTGTAATTAAGTGGTAAAAAGGATGGGTGTTTTCACACCTATCAAATCCCCTACACTTAACCATTGCAATGTCCTCATGCAATGCATTAGTTACAAAGCACGATTACACTTTTCATCATAATCAATCCGTCTTAGCCTTTATTAACCAACTAAGGAAAATTTGAAAGATAGAAAATGATAAAATGCAACAAGGAAGAAACTTGTAAAGAAATCTAAGACTTACATTAGGGTTTTGGTGTCGTGAATGTTTATCACCCTCAAGTTTCACGTTCCCCATGCTAAGCTTACAAACAAGATCATTGTTAGTACAAGTTAGCATAACAAACATTTACTCATGTGGTTCAATTAATCACTTAAACTCCCTTATTCCTACGGGTATCTTTTATATTTTATTGATGTCTTGAATGATCACGAGGATGGATTGTTGACTTATTGCGATAGTTTATTTAAGCAGAAAGCAAAGTAGGACGATTTGATTAATAGTTAGCTAAAGGACAAAATCTCTTAAAACTGCTTCTCGGGATATCGAAAAGTTCATATCTTGGCATAACTCGCTTCACGATTTGAGACCTTTCTCGGGCCGATATTTGGCATGTACTTCATACTTCATATCTTCGAGAGACGTTCTTGAGATAATGGTCTTCTCTTCGTTAATAGAGTTTCTTCACTTGGAGACTTTTGATGGGTACTCCAACTTTGTTGACCACGACATCATGATTATTTCTTCAATCTCTAATTGGGATTTTGAGATACAACGATCTGCCTCCTTTTCGGACTTGGATCTATTTATCCTCATACCTTGTTAGGGTCTTTTCGGATAGACTTCTCCATGATCTTTATGGGAGTTGATTGCTTTTCGTCGTGAGTCTTGATCATTCATATTGATTTTGGGAAATATGCTTTTCACATCACTTTGGATCTTCAGCAATAAAATTGAATCCTCATGCCTTGTTAGGGCCTTTTCGGACTCGCCAATCTTTGCGCCCCGCTTCATAAGTTATGCCTTGGCTATGAACTCTTATCATTACCGAGCAACTTTTAAACGATCTTGGGCTAGAAGCTAAGTAACTTTTCAAATCGTACGACCTTACTTATTGTAGATAATTATTAGCAAGAGAAAAAGATCATAATTGACTCACATAAGTTAATGAGAGAATACCAAACTTGTAACCAACTCTATCATTTCTCGTTCTCCACAATTTAAAATCTCAAGGAATGAGACTCGTGGATGCTTAGCCCAATAAACCAATTAAGGTCTACACGGTTAAGGATACTAGCTAGAGTGAACTTGGATAAGTAAACTCGGGTTGAGTCAAAATATTCACAACGGGCCTAATATATCTAAGATAACTAAACTTGTTAAAACCATTTTATTAAAATAAGAGAAAAATAGCAAAAATAAAGGGAACTACAACTAGGCCAAAATAGATTAAAAATTTTAAAAAATGTCGAAAAATCGATTTTCCGGTTAAAATGAGGACAAAAACAAGGAAAAGGCCACTTAACTTCGATAGAAGTCCCCCTACACTTAATATAAACATTGTCCTCAATGTTTAAGCATGTGGGAGTAAACTCCCCTACACTTAGGACATTGTGCACTTTGTTTAAATCTTGCTAAGGAAGAGACAACTAAAGAGATTCCTATTTTAATATTGAGAAAATATAAAATAGTGAATCGAAAAGAGTTTAGGATAGAACCGGAAAGAAGAGAAAACGGAGTCACGGTTCGTCAAATGTCATCAAGAGGGTGTCTTTGAAGCTCTAATCCCTGCACATGATAAGAAAGAAAGCAAGAAATACCACGGGGCTCCCCCTACACGTATGGTGAAACTAGATAAATAAGTGGGTTGCCTCCCAAAAAGCGCTTGTTTTTGTTAACCGAGTCACGAGCCTGACTCGTCCCCGAATTAAATAGTCCATGGGGAAACCTCGAATGTGATACCGAGATCAAAGACCTTGTCCTCGTTCCCGGAGGACATCAACAAAGGAGAGGCGGGAGGATAAGTCTTGAATGGTAGGAAAGTCTGCTCAATATAAGAAAAGCAAGTGAAATCCAGATTGACAGGAGGTGGGGTGGGTAAGGGAATCACATTGTCATCCTCCAAAGACAATGGATGCAGACCAATTGGCAAAGCCGTAAAAATATGAATCATAGAATGGTCCATGTCACCTCCCGGGTCAAAGCATTTATCCTCATGAAAGTAGATCTTGTCGATATCATTGTAGATAAGGAGTGTAGAAAATCGTTTGAAAAGATCACGATCAAGTACGAAACCATCATTCATTTGTGGGGATTGTTGATAAGGTAAATCCTCACGAATGTGGTAAACGTAATTCTCATAAGAGGAGTGTTGATTAGGTAACTCCTCGAGAATAGGATGTTTGGGCATGTGAGTTGGTTCGTCATTATTATGAAAAATAAGACGTTCCAACTCATCAAGTTCGGCATCAATGTTGGAAAAGTCGACCTCGCTTGTAGGAGGAAGCAGAGGTAAAAGAGCTAGCTCTCGGTCGATAATTTCCTCAATTTCGGGCTCGAAGACGAAATCATCATACTCACCACATGTTGAACTCTTGTTTGGAGACTCATTTAGCGCTTGTGGGTTTGTGATTATGTGATCATTGACTAGCAAATCGACCTCGTCCTTAAGCTCCGCAAAAGTCGGCACATCACACAGATTTTCCGGAATACCCGCGGGCTCACTTGGGATGTCGACAAGTTCCTTGACACTAGACTTTAGGAATTTGTCCGATTCAGTAGCTGAGATAACGTCAATATGCTCATCCTCCATGATGAGAGGGCCAACGGGCTCCTCGGGTGTGATAGCAATAGACGAAGGAGGAATGGGAGAAGTCGTACTTTGCTTTAGAAATTCCTCCTCGTCGAAAATAACCTCAATATCGTCATCGCTCTCCTCAATACCTAAAGGGCTAATAATAAGCTCAGGGATATGAGTACTCGTTTGATCTCGCTGCTGTAAAAATGACTCCATACAGGTTTGCAGCGTGTGTAAAAGCTCTTTCGTTTGTTCTTGAAAAGCTGAAACAAGATCGTTTCTTTGTTCTTGAAAGGCTGTAGCAAGATCGTCAATTGGTTCTTGGTAACTCATCCCGTGACGAGGCTGATGATCAATTGGGTATTGCAGGGGTTGGTCAAAACTGGAAGGAGTATAATTATAGAAATTTTGATCCCCCGTTGGACAGTGAAAACTTTCGTGAGGACCCCCACACTTGTAGCACCACGGGGATGGAGAAAAATCCGGTGTATTTGGAGGATAAGGATCGTCATAGACGGGAGAGGGTGAGAAAGTATTGTAGGAGGAGAAGTACGAATTTGTTGAATTGCAAAATGGACAAAATCCAAATTGTGTATCGTCGATATCAGAACCACACCGCTCACAAGTACACCATTGACATGTTTGAAAACCATGCCATGGACTCCACACCGTACACAAGACGAATCCATGAAGAAAAATAGACAAGCAAGAAGAATATTTTTGGTGCAAAACTTTGAAAAAGAAATGCTTTTTATGATTTTTCAAATGTTTTTGGATTTTTGAAAATTTTTGGACACGAAAAATAACGTTCACGAGTGAACGGATCCCAAAAGCCAACGCGTCTCTCACAAAAAACCTTTGACCCTCACGAAAAGAGCCGGAAGCGGCGCCATTTTAATAAACAAATTTTACTTGTTTGAAAAAGTTCGTTGAACCGATCCCTTCGAATTGATCTCTGGTTAATTGTGCGACTCAGTTGTTCTTGGTGAGTCAAATAAAAGAGTTGTCGTTGTTTAAAACTAATTAAAAGTAAAAACTTGAAACAATTAAAAATAAAGTAAAGACGGTAAAAAGAGACAACAAAAGATTAAAACTTGGCGAAAAGTAAATGACGAGAAAATTAAAAGGCAAATAAAATAAATGACGCAAATTAAAACTTAAAACAAAAGGAAAGCAAAAAAAATGCAAATAAAGAAAAAGGCGGGAAAAATAAAGTTTAAAACTAAAATCTGAAAAACTCTATTCGGAATAATATCCTACCCGGAATAAAACATCCTACTCGGAATAAATAAAAAAGGACTATGCGGAATAAAATTGCTAATGCGGAATATAAAAGCCTATGCGGAATAAAAGACGCTATGCGGAATAAAATACTCTATGCGGAATAGTAAGACTACCCGGAATAAAATACCTATTCGGAATATGGAGCTTATGCGGAATAAGTATGCTATACGGAATAACTCGCTACTCGGAATAAAGTGTCCTATCCGGAATAACTGATTATTCCGCATAAACACCCTATCCGGAATAACTGACATTCCGCATAGAGGAATAAGAAAGCAGATGATTCGGAATATTAGAAATATTCCGCATAGAAGGATAAGAAAGAAGTCTATTCGGAATATTCTGGGCAAGATACAGTAACAAGAACGAAAGAACAGTAGGATGAAATAGAACACGAATTTGACATAATCTAACCAAGATAAACCAAAAGATTAATCCAAAACAACCACAAAGCATCAACTAACAATAATTAATCAAAACAAATCATCAGAACTAACAATCAAAGCCAAATAAATCAAAACCCACTTGATCAAAATTATAAAAACTCAAGAACATGAACATTGAAGATGAAGAACAAATCAAACAAGAAAGGTAGAAAGAGATTAGCAATAAGGTAAAGATTAACAACAATTAAAGGTGAACTTACTTGGAATTAAAAGAAAATTAAAGGTGCATTACATGAAGATTAAAGTGCATAAAATTAAAGAACAGGAAAATGAAAATGGGGAAGAGAGGCTTGTCAGGCCTCCAACAACCTTCAAAAATGAAACTACCTAATCTATATATAGGGAGATTAGGGAGGAGCTTAGGAAGCTTCCTCCCTCTTTCTTCTTTCTCTTAATTGCACCATTAGTCCTTAAGCCTTTTAATCTTTTCAACTCTTGGACTTTACTGACTTTTGGCTCGGGATTTCTTTGAACTCGTCTTGTAATTCTTCAATAAATTAGACTTGATTTCTTCGGCTTTTGGTGAACTTCCGTCTTTTGACTTTTTCTTCGATAAATCTTCAGAATTGGTCTTGGACTTCCGTTCTTTTTCCACTCTTGATCTTTCGACTTCATCTTTCGTCTTTTTCTTCGACAAAAGCCCGTTAAATCCCGTGTTTTCTCCACTTTTCACCTTCTCGTCCTAAATCACAACAAAAACACAAACCACGCATAATTCCGACATAAATGACATAAAATACATTTTTTGGCCCGGTTATTATTGTAATTAAGTGGTAAAAAGGATGGGTGTTTTCACACCTATCACTGGTTGTTCAGATGAGGAAGTGGAATGTGGGTCATTTTGGTGTTGGGGGGAATTGGTGTCAGCATTTAGGTTGGCTGTGTTTGCGTCCACATTGTGAATGTCAGCGGCTAAGGGTTGAGGGTCAATGTTCATGTGTTGTGGTGATGGAGGTTTTTCTGGGATAGGGTCTGGTGTGAGAGGTAGGTCTCTAAATGGAGGGGTGTTCATGTTACCAAAAAGAGTTTTCTTTTGAGAAGGGACCTCATAAAAGTGGTCATGGTCCCTACGACAATACTGTTAAGCATCAAAAACCATTTGTAAAAACCTTGGGTAAGCAAGAGTCATCTTGTCACCCTTGTTGTGACTCGTGCCATCAAAAATCAGTTTAGAAAAATTATATTATTGCCCATTTGCAAGACAAACAAGAGCACCACCGATTGATCGGTTGATTTCATTGAAAGACGAGGTTGGGACTCAAACATTGTAGGATGACATGTATCAGGTACTTCCAGGCTGGGGGAAATTGTTGTTTAGAATATTTGTTTAAATGCACAACTAGGGGCTTTTCATATCCCAAGCCTCGAAGACCTAACTCTAGCTCTGCTAGGGAAGGGTAGTTATACCATCAGCGTCGTCAAGATGTAAAGCTTGACGAACTAAATCTTCAGTAATGACCCATCTAGCCCCATGAACAGTGCCAACTAATGTAATCACTCCATCAATTGTTTCAGAACGAACATTGTTCCAAAACTGCTTGATGTGTGTGATAGGGACAAGTGGAGTATGAGAAAGAGCATACCTTAGAGGAGACGCCATCAAATACCCAATCATTTATGTGTATTGGGGGTGCAAAGTATTATCTTCAACCAAATAAGCCACCATATTGTGTTGACTTCTAAACCCCAACTCTACACTAGCAGGTTTAAACTTTGATGCCATTTGAATGCTTTGTGAAAACTGTAAGATGGTAACAATGGAGGTTTGAAGGTTTGAGAATTTTAGAAGACAGGAATAGTTGTTATCCTGTTTAAACAAGTGACCCTTATTTTTAGGAGTGGTATATGCACACGATTGGTTGAAAAATAAGGTGGTTATTTTCAAGAAGTAATGATTACAATCGTGAAAATAGATAACTTATCTCTTTCATTATTTAAAAGATACCAACTCTCTAAAATTACGGCCCATATGTTCGTAAAAAATAACAACTGAGTGGACCCCAGTGTTTTTGATGTGTCGTGGAATGTATATGTCAATTAGATACGTTATAGGGTAAAATAGAAAATTACCTTTAGGAAAAGGTAATAGATTAAAATTAACAAAGATGGATTTAATTAAACACGATGGTGAACCAAGTTCGTTCTACACGAAGATCGAGTGAATTTGAGACGCTTTGTTTCGATTTGGACAATTGATTTAAATTGGTTCTCGGTTTTTAAACTAAAATTAATCCTACAATTTTTAAATCCTAAGTGCATGAATCGTTCCCCGTTATTTAATCTAAAAGAAAATTATTTAAAATATAAAACTTATTTAAAATTTACACAATTTAAAATTAATTAAAAACTTAATATGTATAATAAAAGTTCTTTTACACTATTTAAATTTTTTATTTATGAAACTTATTTATTTAAGATATAAAATAATTAAAATCTTATTATTTAAAAACTAATTTTTAATAACTAATTAAATTTCTAAAATTAATAAAACGTTTTTTTTATATATTTATTTTTTAAAAACTTGCGAAAGTAAATAAACTTTTATAAATTTAACTAAAGTTAAATCTAGGTAATTACACTAAATGCAAAAACTGACAACCTGAAATGACACTATATTAATGAAAAAAACTATTATAAAACTTAAAGGGTGAGCTAGCACAGATGGTAAATGCGTTTAGCCTATGACCAGGAGGTCATGGGTTCGAGTCCCAGGAGGGACATATTTTTGTAATTAATATTTTTTTTGGACATAAAACTTTGTAAAATGTCACAGGAGTGACTATTGATAATAAACTTTGGAAAGCTGACAAGTATATCAGCTTATGAGCCTTTAGATTAGTGAATCTGAAAGCTTATCTACATAAGCAAGTCAAAAAGGACAACTAAGATAAGCACTTATACAAACTAAAAACACCAAGATTAGAAACAGTCAATTACGCACAAGTAACAGATTTAAGAATCTAAACAGACTAGTAGGAAAAATAGTAATCAGTAAACACACAACCCTCTAAAATCATAACATAATAGTAGACTTAAATGAAACTAAATAAAAATCAGCAGACTAAAATCTAAACTAGATCATCAAATCAAGCATACAACGGAATCAAGATCAGCAGTCTAAATCCAATTTCTAACTAAAACAACGCAATAATAGATCCAACCAGCAGACTACACAGAATGACAGCAAAATAAGTCCATTTCAGTATCAAAACAATTAAGACTAACTTTCATCAAATTCAGATTCATAAACATAACAAATATCAGTTGTTAAATTTAAATCAACAATCCAACAATAAATCATTTCTCATTACTATATCATAAGATCCAAATAAAGAAGTCCAAGTTTAACAAAATCGATCAATTCATTAACTCAAACGACAGCAATCTAAAAGTTAAGCAGATTCAACATCATTTTCTCAAATTAAACTAAATAAACAAAAAACTTAACTCTTAACATCTTACAAATTCTAAACACAAACTCTAACTATCAAACTCAACAGATCCAAACATATATCTAGATAACAGATTAAATAAAGCTAAAAATACTCAAGAAGTTTGATCAATTATCACATATTCAGATTAAATCAAAAATATAACATAAAACTAAAAGTGATTAAAACCTGATGAAGAAATCCTTTGAGATGAAGGAAGGCGCTGAGCCTCCTTATGACCCTAAACAGTATCGTCATTCACCACCATTCGAACACCATCCTCAAACCATCAGAATAATCAAACGAACCGACAACTTTTATAAATCAAACCATTAGGGTTTGACTTTATTTTCAATTTCACTTTAATTATTTAATTCAAACTATTATATTAGCTTGATCAAATAATTCTTAAATTATAACGTTAAATAGACAGTAGATTAATTTATGAAACTTTAACAGTAAAACTTATAATAAAAGAAGATGCTCAAATAAACTTTTATTAATATCAGAAAAGTATTACAAAACTAATTAAATGAAAATACAATTATCCCTACCTCTATTTTAACATTATAACAGTAAAGAAAAATTGGAATTATGAAATACAGAATATGGGAGGGTTTTTATAGGCTAACCCCAAACCTTCTTGGTGGAAGGTTGTTGAGAAGAGATTCCATCTTGGCCATCCAATTCGCATCTTCTCTTTCTCTTTCCATCTTGTTTTGATCCTATGGCTGAGATTAGCCAACTAGCACACGTGTTAGCCTCAAAATATTGAGTCAAACAAGAATGCTCGGTCATATGTTTATTATGTATCGTAAATTAGAACGTTGTAATAGGTAGTAGATTAGTCGTGTATAACGGGCTTAACTTTAAGCTAAGTTTAATTCATAAGTAACCAAAGCCCAAAAGGAAAGCCCAGCCCATGTAGTATAGTCCATACAAGCCCACATGTAGGGGGACTATAAATACCCTTCCTAGCATGTTAGGAAGGGTGTTGGTTATTCATTTTTCTCACTTCTCAATCTAATATCACCAAGTTCCAACCAATTCTCTCTCTTTTCTCTCTCTACTTTCTCTCACTAGAATTCATCTTCTTCATCTATTTTCTTTCTTTAATTCGTGTTATATCATCTAAATATATGGGACAACAATTGGTATCAATCGCCATGGGTTAGACATGTGATTGGTTGTGTTTTTAGTTGATTCGTAAGATTTAATCTCTATCTCATCTCACGAATTCAGTTTTTTTGTGTGTTTTCCATGCTCTAAATCTTGATACACATCTCCTACATAGTTGTGGTAGAGATTTGGTTGCTTTGCTTTGGGTAAAATCACTTTTTTCCTTGGTAAAAATCTCATTTGTTGGCCTAAAATTTCGGAAAAATACCCACATTGCGACAGAAAACCATTGCCTACAATCGCAATACGCTAGGGTTTATCATTGCGATCGAGATTGCGATTCATATTACGATTGGTGTTGTTTTTGATATTGCGACAGGATTATTGCGACTGGGGATATTGCGACAGGATTATTGCGATTGGGGTTATTGCGACAAGAATATTGCGACTGGGGTCATTGCGACAGGGTTATTGCGACAGAGGTCATTGCGATAGGAAAATTGCGACAGGGTTATTGCGAAAGGGATCATTGCGATAGGATATTGCGACCGACATTGCGACGGGACAACATTGCGATGGGATATTGAGATCTGTTTAGCCAAATTTTGTTCGACTAATTTTAGACTTAGCCACCATCTAGACTAGTTTCGGAATATCCGTCAAGTAAATTCAAATTTTTTCCATACTAGTTTTAGGACATTTCTAGCTCGATTTCAAAATTTGGCGATTAAAGAATTTTTTGGTCTACCGTTTTGTCGGACTGGAGAATTTATTGTCAGACTGAAGAAAAACTGCACTTTTCGGAATTTTAACCACAACAACAATCACAACAAATCTACTTAAGATCCATATTCACTTCATCATTTCAGAGAATTTTGAGATGGATTATACTGCCGAATATCGTATGACGAACAACAACATAATGGTGGCGGGTAACAAAGAGGAACCACCAATGCTTGTGTCTGGTCGGTATGCTCAATGGCAATCACGTTTCATACGATACCTTGATACAAGACCTAATGGTGATGCCTTGAGGAAATGTATTACTCATTGACCATATATATTCAAGAAGATCTCAATTCCTCCAAGACCAGCCACATATACTACTGATCCAATACCTGCAAGTGAATGTGATGAAACAAGAGCCGATCTCACACCTGAAAATTGTGCTTGGCATGATGCGGAGAAGGAAGCCATCTATATGGTTTTAAGTGGGATTGGAGATGATATTTAATCCATGGTTGATGCATGCCCTACAACACATGAAATGTGGACTGCTATTGAATGCTTGGAACAAGGAGAATCACTCAACAAACAAGATGTCAAAACAAACTTGTTTTGGAATTTTGGCAAGTTTATAAGATGATGAATGACTTGACAAGAAATAACCTGCAAGTCTCCACCATGCAAGTCAATGTTCAATTTCTTCAACAACTTCAACCCGAGTAGACACGATTCGTCACTTTAGTGAAACAACAAGAAAAGTTAGACGAGGTCTCATATCATCAACTCTTTGATATCTTGAAGCAATTTCAGAATGAAGCAAATGAGATTCGAGCTGAACGTGTTGCAAAGACGGCTAATCCACTTGCTTTAGTGACTACCACTCAACATGTTCAAGACCATCACTCTCGTGCTCCTAAGCCAAACTCCACTACATCATCTTCACCATGATATTCCACATCATCTAAGTCTTCATCATCCACAAGATCTCAAGGTAAAGTACCAAGAGAACCATCACCACCATCTGAGTCATCATCTGAAGAAGATAGTGATGAAGACCAAGCTCAAAAGAATCGAGAGATGAAACAACAAATTGCTTTCATAATGAAGACTTACAAGAAAATCTATAAACCCACCAATAACAATCTTCTCACATCATCTAACACAAAGAACCGATATGTTGAGAGTCCTCCAAGGTATGACACACGTCGACGTGGTGAAAGTCCTTCTAGGTATGATCGACATAATCCAACGCATGTTGAGGGTTCTGCAAGGTATGATCGACAAACTGCTAAGTATGATACTCAGAGGATTGCTGCTGCTACTGGGAATAGGGAAACTGTTGGAAGTCAAGTGGTTCAGCAGAGTGGGATTCAATGTATTATTTGCCAAGGTTATAGGCATATGGCAAAGGAATGCAGGAAGCCGAAAAGGGTTAGAGACTCCATCTATCACAAGGAAAAGATGCTGCTATGCAAGAAGATGGAAGCAGGGGTTAAATTTTCAGCTAAGGAAGGAGCAATGCTTGATGACACTGATGATGAAAATTCTGATCAAGAACTTGATGCACATTACTCGTACATGGCAAAGGTTGAAGAAGTTCTCAAAGTCACTGAAGATGACAATGGCCCTATCTTTGACACTGAGCCAATCGATAAGGTACACACTACTAATGAATATAATGTGTTTGGTGATATTCATGAGCATAGTGATCTACCCATTGCCATTAATAACACGTGTATGATGGAAACGGTTGATAGCAATACCACACCCGATTCATCAGACATGTGCAATAATGAGTCTGAGGATGATCAACATGCAAATGAGTATGATGAAGAGGAACGTATTACGCTTGCCAATTTAATTGCCACTTTACAAAAAGATGTCACTGAAAATAAAAAGATTCAAAGACAATTAAAGAAGGCAAACGCTACGCTTGCTTAAAATTTTGAAGAAAGCAAAGCTGCTCTTATCAAATCTACTGAGATGACTGAAAGCTATAGAGATGAGCTCCTTCAGAAAACCAAAGAGCTTGAGGGGTACAAGGGAAGTGCGTTAAAAAGTCAAAAGGACGATTTTGAAAACAAATAATACAACTCTTGAGTTATTAGCCAAAGAGAAGGGTCAATATAATGTTCTCTTAATGGATGAACGTCAAAAAACGTACCTTGCCAATACCAAAGTTAATGAACTTGAACAAAAGCTCTCTATGACCACTACCGATTCTGCTAAAATTCTTGAGGATAAGAAACAAGAGGTAGATGCGTTAAAACAAGACTTCAAAAGTAGATATGATAAAGAAACCGAACAAGTAACAAAACTAGAAGAACAAGTCGAATTTTTGAAGAAAGTTGTTTATAAAACGCATGAATGTATTCAATCCGTAAGAATGTTAGCACCTCCATCGATGTTTAAGGGTCAAGCTAGCTTTGCAAGTCCTGAGTACCTTGCCAAAGCTCAAGCTGCGAACCCGTGTCTTTATTTTAATGAGACTGAAAGGACTGATCTTGATTGCATGCCTGTTAGTGCCAATAGTGAAGAGACTGCCCTTTGGGATGATGATAGTCGATCACTTGTCAATGAGGAATTTGTAAAACCATATAATTATGCTTATGAGAATAGTCTTTATGGTCTTTTCAACAAAAAAACTCAGAAAACTCGTGAGGAAGTGTTTCTAGAATGCAAACAAAAGCGAATTCAATGGAAGAAAGCATTTGCCCCTAAGAAATCTAATGTTTACAAATACATAAACTACCTCCCTCTAGATGAATCTAAAAGCAAGAGTAGGAAAACATTAGGTATTCTTAAACACCACATAGATAATGTTAAATCTATTGTTGAAAGAGATTGGGCAAAACGTGAAAATGCTGAGTGGCAACGCCCGATTCCTCAAGATATTACCTTGCTTGTGAAAGAATTCTTAATTCCAAACACGGCGTTGATTAAAGAAACTGTTCTTCAACTTAAGGAGTTCATTTGGACTTAAATGTATGATGATTTAAAATATGTTGAATCTCTTGAGAAACACACTGATGATCTTCAAATGGAGAAGTCTGATTTTTTAGATGAATATGATTTACTCTTGCAAGAAGGCGTTTCTAAAGATGTTATGTGTGCTTATTTTACATCTTTTGCTGATATTGATGAATATTCTGATGTTGCATGCAAATATCTTGATAAGATCAAAGAATGTGAGCGTCTTGAAATTGAGCTTTCGAAACGTAAAGAAAATGTTGATAAAAAGACTTTTGAGTTACTTCAACACAAAACTGATTTCCTTCAAAAACATTGTCATTCTCTTGAACTTGCTTTACAAAAAGACGTTGCTAGTTTTCCACATGATAATAAATTGCAAGAAGAACTTTCCCAAACGTTTCGAGAAATGAATGAACCGAATTTTGAAATTAAAGGGTTGAAAGCTCAGTTACAAGACAGGGACAGAGCGATAGCAGAGTTGCAGAAACTCGTTGCTAAGATGGGTAGAAAAGTTGTGGAACCTAGCATTAAGAAACCTGTTGTTAGACAACCCAATGCCTCTAAAGTGAATAGATCCTTTATCTTGGGAAAACCATCTGCTTTATCAAATTCCTCGTTTGCAAAACCTGTGTTTGACCCCAAGATGGATGGAAAGGAAAGGTTACCACATAATCTACCCATAAGGAATACCATAACACCAAGCGTTAAGCACAATAATGTGATTAAACCTGGGATGTATAGAATGCCCACTAAGCCCACAAACAAAGTTACTCATTCGCCTCAGACTTCTAGAAACACTAATATTCGTGTGTCTTCTACTACAAGAATAGTTTCCACTACTAGTGTTAGCCGGCCTCAGCTTAAGCGCACTCAAGAGAATGATAAGGTCTGGAAACACATGAATCAAGGGAAGATGAAGGAAGTAGAAGAACACCCTAGGAATTTGAATGTTTTTAAGATTAAAAAGTCTGTAATCGCATGTAACGACGATTTGAATGTTGTGAATGATTTGAATGCTATGAATGTGAAATTTGTTTGTTTCAAATGTGGAAAGTGTGCTAATGCTAATCATTCTATTTGTGCTATGAATAAAGTCAAAGGAGTAGATACTAGAACTAAGAAGAAAGTTGCAATGCCTATTAGAGCAAGTAAACCCAAACACAAATTGAACCATTCTGGTGCAACCCCCACTAAGAAAAGTAATGCATCAGACTCCACCACTAAGAACCCTAGAAGAAAAATTAAGGAATTATATGAGTCTGCTAGCAAGTCTTGGAAATGTTGGTTTGCTAATCAATGTCCTCCAGGATATAAATGGATGCCGAAAGCTAGGACAAAAAATGTGAAAACGAGCGTTAGTTTGCCTTTAAATGTTGATAAGGACACTAATGATTCTACTATCACAACTACTGTGGTATCCAATTTAGCAAATGATCCATCGTGTTCTAACTCTTCTACAAGTGATACAAATAATTCTCCTCATATTGAGCTCCGGATGCACGAAGCACATGACGGGTAATCTCAAGCTTCTAATTAACTTCGTGGAGAAGTTCCTGGGTACGGTTCGATTTAGAAATGATCAATTTGCACCGATCCTAGGATATGGAGATTTGGTTCAGGGGAATATTACAATCAAAAGGGTATACTACGTCGAAGGAATCAATCACAATCTCTTCTCGGTTGGTCAATTCTGTGATGCGGATATGGAGGTTGCTTTCAGAAAGAAGACATGTTTTGTTCGTGATTATGATGGGAATGACTTACTTACCGGTACACGGGGTACTGATCTTTACACAATTTCACTTCAAGACACAACTTCATCAACTCCAATTTGCTTCATGGCTAAAGCTTCAACGACTCAGGAATGGTTATGGCATCAAAGTTTATCTCATCTTAATTTTGATACCATCAACTTGCTTTTAAAGAAAGATATTATGAGAGGCCTTCCAAGTTTGAAATTCATCAAAGATCATCTTTGTTCTTCTTGTGAGCTTTGTAAAGCTAAATGAAGTAGCTTCAAAACAAAGACTACACCAAGCTCTAAAGGATGGTTAGATCTTCTTCATATGGATCTGTGTGGTCCCATGCGTGTTCATAGTATCAATGGAAAGAAATATATTCTGGTAATTGTCGATGATTACTCAAGGTACACATGGACTCACTTCTTGAGGTCCAAGGATGAAACACCCGAAGTTCTCATCAGCTTTCTTAAACTGATACAACGTGGTCTTCAAGCTCAAGTCAAAGTGGTTCGTACTAACAGAGGTACATAATTTTTGAATTCAAAACTGAGAAACTATTTTGAAGCCGAAGGAATTGAACATGAAACATCTATTGCTCGAACACCCGAACAAAACGACGTTGTTGAAAGACGAAACCGTACTTTAGTTGAGGCTCCTCAAACATTATTATCCACTTCAAAACATCCACTATAATTTTGGGCCGAAGCCGCGTCAACCGCATGCTACACACAAAACGGTTCCTTAATTATCCCAAGACACGAAAAGACACCATATCACATAATTCATGATCGAAAACCTTCACTCAAACATCTTCATGTTTTTGGATGTACTTGTTACATTATTCGAGATGGTGAAAATTTGGATAAGCTGAAAGAGAAAGGTGATGCATGTATTCTTATGGGATATGCAACTCAGTCTAAGGGATATAGAGTATACAACAAAAGAACAAAATTTATTGTCGAGACCATTCACATTCGATTTGATGAATTACAAGAGATGTCACTTGAACAAAACAGTTTAAGTCCCGATCCACAACGACAAACGACTTCCGTTCACAAACGCACGGAACTCGGAACTCAAGACCATAGCAATGAACCGTCAAGTTCAACGCTGGTTCCAGAAAATGTTCCTAGAGCTGGTATGACAGTCGACACGAAAATTGAAGAATTGGAAATGTTATATGGACCAGTGTATGATGAATATTTCATGGGGGAGAAACAAGTTGTATAGAAGTCTTCCGCTGTCACTCATGATAAGAATGATGACACCGATCATCGTGAACAACCGGATACAACTTCATCTACTTCAACACGGGTTGCTGCAGAGTTACTTCCTCAGAATATCACTTCAACAATCGATCCTACAACATCCACAACTACTGTCATTGCTCCATAGAACACAAATCAAGCAGACGATGCATTATTTGACGAAGACGATTTTATCAACCCATTCAGTGCACCGGTACACGAAACTGGAGAGTCTTCAACTCGCCATGTTGATCCGTCAAATATGCACACGTTCTACCAACGACATCCTTCAACACATCATTGGACCCGAGATCATCCTTTGGTTCATGTCATTGGAAACCCTTCACAGCCCTTTCGTACAAGACGACAGCTTCACACAGATGGCGATGTTTGTATGTTCACACCCGCCGTGAGTTCAGCTGAACCGAAAAACATCAAAGAAGCCATGGCTGATCATGCTTTGATTGAATCGATGACGGATGAACTTCAACAATTTGAAAGACTTAAAGTCTGGGAACTTGTTAACAGACTATACGATGTAACACCATTAAATCTTTGATGGATCTGGAAAAACAAGATGGATGAAGAGAACACGATCATCAAGAATAAATCTAGGCTTGTGGCTAAATGGTATGGACAGAAAGAGGGTATTGATTTTGAAGAATCATTTGCACCAGTAGCTCGAATGGAAGCGGTCAGGATTTTTCTTGCTTATGCTGCACATAAGGGATTCATTGTCTACCAAATAGACGTAAAGACGGCGTTTCTTAATGGTCCTTTGAAGGAAGAAGTCTATGTCACGCAGCCAGAAGGATTCGTCAATCCTCATTATCCTGACAAGGTGTATCGTCTCCACAAAGCACTATATGGACTCAAGCAATCTCCAAGGGCGTGGTACGACGAGCTCTCGAAATTTCTGGTCTCCAAAGGTTTCTCAAAAGGTTCCATTGATTTAACTTTGTTCACTTATAAATATGGGGATGACATTTTTCTTGTGCAGATTTATGTTGATGACATTATTTTCGGGTCTACAAACCCAAAAGTTTCTAAATGGTTTGAAAAAGTAATGCACATCAGATTTGAAATGTCTATGATGGGCGAACTAAAATTCTTTCTAGGAATTCAAGTTCACCAATCCCCAAGTGGTATCTTCATTAACCAAGCTAAGTATCGTCAAGAGGTAATCACAAAGCATGGTATGACATCATGTGACCCCGTTGGGACACCATTATCAACCACATCCCTAGATGCTGATTTGGAGGGATTACCCGTTTCTAAATGGTTTGAAAAAGTAATGAACAGCAGATTTGAAATGTCTATGATGGGCGAACTAAAATTCTTTCTAGGAATTCAAGTTCACCAATCCCTAAGTGGTATCTTCATTAACCAAGCTACGTATTGTCAAGAGATAATCACAAATCATGGTATGACATCATGTGACCCCGTTGGGACACCATTATCAAACACATCCCTAGATGCTAATTTGGAGGATTACCCATAGATCAAACGAGATATCATTCCATGATCAGGTCCCTCATGTACTTGACAGCAAGCAGACCTGATATACATTATGCTAGATGCTATTGTGCACGATATCAAGCACGACCCACTGAAAAGCACCTCAAGGAGGTTAAACGGATCTTTCGGTACCTTAAGAATACCATTCACATGGGACTCAGGTATCCAAGGGAAACCGGTTTCTTTCTAACGGCCTATTCAGATTCTGATCATGCAGGGTGTCTTGATACACGTAAAAGTACTTCTGGTGGTGCACAATTTCTAGGACAAGATAAGCTTGTAGGATGGTCTTCCAAGAAGCAGGATTGCACATCACTTTCATCAGCCGAAGCGAAGTATGTGTCTCTATCTGCGTGTTGTGCTCAAGTTCTTTGGATGCGAACACAACTCACAGATTATGGCTTCCACTTTGATAAAGTACCTATGTACTGTGACTCAAAGTCCGCCATAGCCATCTCCTGAAATCCGGTACAGCATTCCCGCACGAAGCACATTGATGTCAGATATCACTTCATTAAGGAACAAGTTAAAAAGGGTATTGTTGAATTATACTTTGTTGGAACTGATTACCAATTAGCTGACTTGTTTACAAAAGCTCTTTCTAAATAGAGGTTTGCGTATCTAGTTAGGCAAATTGGTATGAGATGTTTGACTCCAGCAGAACTGGAGGTTTTGGCAAAGAAGCCTGCTTGATTCATCTATCAAACATCTACTTGTAAATATTAATGAAAAAGAAAAATACAAAATTAAAAAATCTTTGATAATCCAAAAATATTCTTCTCGACATGTCTTTCAGTATCGATAATATGGACGTACCTAGAAATGTCGCTCAATAACAACACGGGTTTGTAAATAAAGCTCGAATGAAAGTTGTAAATATTTTTCAAAACATGTCATTTCTATCTTTTTAAAGGAAATTGTCTCTTTTGGACAATATTTCCAACAACGGGTAGAGCAATCTATCTAGGGTTGAGCTTGTCACAAAACATTCAACGTTTTGAGCTCAACACAATGGCTTGTAATCATTTTCAGATTGCAAACCGGAACTATATTCACGGGGGAGTGTACGATTTCGTGCCCTTACCCTTAGCAAAAGAAGTTAAATCCTCTTACACTTGAGTGGATTCGTCAAGACATTCAAAGTCTATGAACTCAAGCTTATGCTTTATAAAAACCTCTTAAGAAATAAGATTTTTCAAAAAGTGTTGAACATAATTTTTTCAAGAATTTTTCAATGATTATTCAAAATCTTTCAAAAATTGTGTGTTCAACAACTCCTATTCTCAAAAGTTTAATATGGATCAAATCCTCGTAATGACAATTCCATTGGATTAATATTTGAGGGGGAGCATTTTAACTTCATGCAAAAGATTAACACATCTTTCTCCCGGAGATTTTCAAGACTATTTTTCAAAATATAGTTTAATCAAATTTGGTATCTCTAATATCAAAAGATTTTATATATTAGAGATAGTGGGAGAAAATTTGATTAAAATGTGATCTTATATAAGACTCAAGCACTTTAACTCTTACCTACATGTGCGAAACACTTTCGATTATCGATGCACATGTGAAGGGGGATCATTTCTGAAACGACAAAACTAGCAAGGTGTTAAATGTTTTTCAAACACATTGTTAGAATTTAAAGTGGTTTTCATGGTTACGATCAAATACCCACAACATCTTTAATTCATGACGTTATTGGTGTCAAAAGGGTGGTTAGGTTTAAGTCCTACGATCCAACCAGAACCGGAGGGATCTTCCCTGGGGCAATCCAATAGATTATTAGAAGTCCTTAGGAAAGATGGAGTAGAATGTGAACGAAGCTGAATGCCGACTAAGTACTGATGATAACACTGGAACAATCACAACAAGGTGCTATTAATGATGTCTTGGTAAGCATTGAAGGGGTTGAAGAATGAAAAAGAAATGTAACGATAAAGGGTGTAAAGAAAGAAGCCCTTCATACAACATAGGCAGAAACCAGGTCAACACATCATGAAGACAACTCATCATGGACCCAGTGATGTGAAGCATAACCCTCTCCTAGCTACTCAGGCTTCTCTCAAAAGAAGTTTGTTTTATTGTCACGGAGATCAACACGACTCCTATTGACTTTCTCACTCCGAGATAGTTGATATTGAATAGGTGGCATCTGCTCCAGCCTCCGGCCACTAAAAGTGCACAAATTGAGTATAGAGCCAAGGGATCAATCAAATCTTGTTAGGACACACGGATGAAGATCAAGAGAGTCCTGCGCTATATCCTTGTGATATTGCTGTTGGGAATAAAATATAACCAGTCCACTTGAGCACTGACAAGAGTAAAACAAGCGTTGATAGGAAGAAAACAAACGCTGACAGATCAAGCGTTGACAAGAAGAAGTCAAGCGTTGATAGGTTGAAGACAAGCACTGATGGAAAGATTTAGTCTACACGTATATTGTTTCTAGTTTGTTTCTAGTAAAGATAAGTTCAACATTGCAATTTCTATAATTATCTTTACCTAGAATAGTTGATACGTAGACTCTTGTACAAGGCTTCTTATGTCTATAAAAGAAGACCTTTAGGTTAAGTTTCATAATAAGTTTTTCATACGTTAAACACTTTCATTGTAAGCAAGTTTGTTATCATTAATCAAGTGAAAGTTTGTTTACATCTTTGTGTGTTCTTGTTTAAGTGTTAATTCTGCATAACACTTAGATTACTTTATACATATACAAAGGTTTCTCTACGTGTATAACTTGATCTAATCTCGTATACACAAAGCTAAATCGATCTAAGTTGGGATCAACAAGTGGTATCAGAGCTTGTTGAGAAACTTTTGATCTTAAAGAACACAACAACCTAAAATCAGCAAAACCCTAATTTTCACAAAACCCTAAAAATATCATGTCCAATCCAGAAGTTAACCCCTCCTCCTCAAAACCTAGCATCAAGATTCCCATGTTTGATGCAAACAACTTTGAACTATAGAAGTTCAACTTTGAGCAATATCTGGGGATCTATGACTACACTCTCTGGGAGATTATTGAATATAGAAACACATTCAATAAAGCTCAAAAGGTTGCTAATGCCATTGATACAAGATCAGCTGTTGTTGGATGTTCAGAAGAAGATAAGAAAGAAAAACCTGATGATGGTAGAGCTGTGTCTGCTAAAGACATAGCAAAGAAGAGGGTTTATATGAAAACCCTAAACATTCTGAAACTTTCTTTTGGACAAGAAAACCAGCATAAATACAGAGGTTATGAGTCTGCAAAAGACCTTTAGGCAGCTGTTGAAGTTGCATATGGTGGTAATGCTGATACTAAGGAAGAGAAGAACAAGCAACTCATGCATGAGTATGCTATCTTTAAGTCTCAACCTAATGAGAAGCTTAGCAGTGTTAGAAGCAGACTGCTTGACATTACAAGCAAACTATCCTTCATGAGGACACAAGTTGGTGATGTTGACATCATTGCTACTTTTCTTAAAAGCCTTGGTGATGCGTGTAAGATTGAGGCAAGATCTATTCTTGCCAATAACACTCACAAAAGGTCTACTTTGGATGATATCTACAACAAACTGAGACTATTGGAGAATGAAACTCTTTTGGAGCATGGAAGTACGTCTACCAATATCAACATGGCCTTCTTTTCACATAGTGAAGGCCAATTTGATCAGAAGGACTCTTACATGCACCCATTTACTGGATCAACATGTGTCAACGCTGGAACATACCCTGTCAACGACTCACATTCAGACGCTGACACATACAAAAGTGACTCTCCAAGAGTTAAGCCTGCTGGTTTGGATCTGGATACTGTGTGTGCTTACATTGCTTCTTTGCCCAATGGTTCAGTGATTACATATGAGGACCTTGAGCAAATAAGTGATGAGCACTTGGAAGAGATGGATATAAAATGGAACATGGCTCTTGCAAGTATAAGAGAAAACAGGTGGAATAGGAGGTTTAAGAAGAAGATGACCTTTAATGTAAAGGACACTGTTGGATTTGACAAATCCAAGGTTGAGAGCTATAATTGTCATCGTATGGGGCACTTCATGAGGGAATGCAGATCTCCAAGAAGATCTGATGCTGGAAAACCGTCAAGCCAAATTGTTAAGGCTCATGATCCTAAGGCCATGGTAGCAGTTCAAAAAATTGATGGTATTGGATGGGACTGGAGCTATTTGGATAAGGATGGGGAAGAGGACAAAGCTTTGGTTGCTGAGATAGAAGAAGAAGAGCATGTTCAATATGCTCTCATGGCACACTCCTCCTCTTCATCAGATAATGAGGTATACGATGATGCTTTTTGTAGTAAGGGTTGTAGGTTAAATACTGAAAAACTTAACAAAGAGGTTACAAGATTGTTAAGTGATGTGAGTACTGAGAGATGCTAATTGTCTAACTATCAAATTGCTCTCACTCAAACTGAAAAGACAGTTTCTAAGTATAAGAAAATGGAATTTGACTTAAAAGATAAAATAAATATCTTAAAACATGAGTTAAATGCTAGTAATGATGTTAGGAACATCATGGAAAGGGTCAATGGTGAGTTACAGGCTAAGTTAGATGAGGCTATCAAGAATAAGGATAATGTTGACCTTAAAATTCATAGATCTGATAAGGCCTCACAAACCCTAGGTGAATGTGTTAATAAACAGAGGGATCCTAAGGATATGACTGGGATTGGGATGAAAGACTATACTGTTGTTCCACCACCAGCTGGGGACTTCTATGGTGTCCAAAGAAAGGACCTATCTTGGACTGGTTTACCAGAACTCCAAGAGGAGGAATTTATTCCTCCACCAAGAGTCATTACCCTAGTTGAAGAGTATAGACAAAAGTTGACTGACCTGAATTAATGGAAGAAAGCCAACCCTACCTTGTTTGTTAAGGGTGGCTTGTTGTGTGAAAATCCAAATGAGTCTACCCCTATTAAGGTAACAAATCCAATCACTGGCAAGACAGTTGACCTTGGCTCAAAAACTGTTAGAAAACCTAGCATTAAGTATGCAGCAATGTATAGAAATACTAGGTCACCAAAAAGCCAAGTAAGTGATAATGGAACAGGTTTCTTCTCTTCTAGACCTAGAGCTGTGTCTAAAAAGGCCTGTTACACTTGTGTTAGCTTTTCACATTTAGCATATAAGTGTGTCAACGCTTCCAAGGTCAACGCTGTTAAAAAGTCAAACGTTGTCAAACCCAAAAACATTGTAGAGCAAAGTCCACAAGTTGTTAGACCAGCCCCATTCTTCACTAGAGGGTCTAACACTCATGGACAAAGACCATTTCAAAAGACTAATACTTGGTCTAATAGGCAATGGGTTTCTGTAGCAAACCCTAGGTTCAAAGCTGACAAGGGTAATTTTAGCTTTGACAAGACCAAATCCAACGCTGACAGAAACGTGAACAGACCTAAATATTTGCAACCACAGGGTAAGGGGTCTAAAGCTTCTTCTAGCTTGACATGGAGACCTAAGGAAGATCAAAACCCTAATTCTAATGGGCTTTCTATGACCTGCAACATATTTAATTATATTTCAACGGTCATTACAAAACCAATTGGGGTTAACTGGGTGTTTCATCTAAAAAAGGATGAATAATGGGTTGTTATGAGAACTAAGTCTGTTCTTGTTGAACAACCAAATGAATCCAAGTCTGCTAAGGCTTGGGTTCTCAAAGAAAACTAATTTGTTTTCTTTATGTGCAGGGCATTCAAAAATAGGTCAATGGTTATGGATATTGGGACAGTGGATGCTCTAGGCACATGACTAGGAAGGAAGATTATCTTACTAACTTCACTCCTATTAAGGATGGTGATAAGGTTTACTTTGGATGCGGATATGGAACTATCACAGGCAAAGGAACTCTTCTCACCAAGAACTTGCGTTTTGAAAACGTGTTTCTAGTAAAGGAACTTGATTACAATCTTTTTAGTGTATCACAAGTTTATGATAACAAAAATAAAGTTCTGTTTACTGATACTGAATGCTTGGTGTTACGCAAGGATTATAAAATCCTAGATGAGAAATATATTGACTATAGAACACCTAGACATAAAGACATTTATAATGTGAATCTTAATGGGATTAGGATGAATAATATGTCATGTTTTTATGCTAAATCTTAAGTAGATGAGAGTAATCTATGGCACAGGAGACTGGGGCACATAAACTTTAAGAATATAAACAGGCTTGTGAGACTTGGCTTGGTTGATGGTTTGGCTGAAAAAGCTTTCCACAATGACCACTCTTGTGTTGCATGTCTTAAAGGCAAGCAGCACAAGTTCTCATTTAAGTCTAAACAGGTGTACTCTAGTTCTAGACCACTTCACTTGCTGCATATGGAGCTCTTTGGTCCAACTAATATAGAGAGTTTGAATGGTAAATCATACTGCTTTGTCATCACAGATGACTTTTCTAGGTTTACTTGGACTTTCTTTTTAGCTATGAAAAGTGACACTGCTGATACTTTAATTGACTTTATTACTCAGATAGAGAAGAAAACTGGTAATGAAGTTAAAATGCTTAGAAGTGATAATGGTGGTGAGTTTAGAAATAAACTATTGGATGATTTTTGTGCCAAGAAAGGGATTACTAGACAGTTTAGTGTTGCCAGAACCCGACAGCAAAATGGGGTTGCTGAGAGAAAGAATAGAACCCTAATTGAAGGAGCCAGGACTATGTTGGTTGATGCTCACTTTCCCATAGCTTTTTGGGCTGAGGCTGTGAATACAGCTTGTTATGTTCAGAATAGAGCATTGGTCAACAAGATACAGAACAAAACACCTTATGAGTTACTTTGGGGAAGGAAACCTAATATTGGTTTTCTTAAACCTTTTGGTTGTCATGTAGTTGTACTTTATACTAGTGATGCCTTAGGTAAATTTAGTGCAAAAGGTGATGAAGGCTACTTCATGGGTTATTCAGTGCAGAGCAAGGGATATAGGGTTTACCTTAAGAAGGAAAAACGTATACTTGAGAGAGTACATGTTAGGTTTTTAGAGAGTAAACCTAGTGATCCTGAAAGTGGTCCAAATTGGTTGTTTGACTTGGAACCTCTATCTAGGACTTTAAATTATATGCCTGTCACTAATCCAGACATTGTGAAGGTAACTTCAAATGTTGTGGAAGAACAAGTTTTTGATGTTTCAGGTACACATGTTAATGAAGAGGTTGGATCACAAGCAGACAAGTCATCTCCCATACAAGAGTATGTCACTATCCCCATATGGACAGATGCATTTGCTGCTGCTGCTACTAGAAAGGAAAATGGTGGTCCCCCAGTACCACCAGTTAACAACATGCATGGTCCTTCAAGCGCTGACAAAGGCAAATCTGGCACTGACAGGACAAATTCAGGCGTTGATGGATCAAACGTTGACAACAACATTTCAGGCGTTGATAACCCAAACGCTAACAACCAAGGTTCAAGCGTTGACAACACTTTTGAGCATCTTTTCTCTTCTACTTTTGAACAAGGTGAACCTTCCAATTTACATGAAGAGGTTCATCCTACTATTGATGGAAGAGAGTCTTTTGAAGATATTGGCAACATGGATAATGAAATTGAAGACAACAGACTTTTTGAGGGAGGAGTTCTCACTTCTACAATGAAGAATCATCCTCCTTCTCAAATTATTGGGGATGTCATGACTCTTGTTCAGACTAGAAGATCTCATCAGAATCTTGGTGGATTCATTGCCAATATACACAAGAAGGTTAATACCCCTCTTGTTCAAGCATGTATGTTTGCCTGTTTTCTATCACAACAGGAACCCCAAGAAGATATTTGATGCTCTCAAAGAACAAAGTTGGGTGGAAGCAATGCAGGATGAGCTTCATCAATTTGCAATGCAGGATGTTTGGGAGTTGGTTGATTGTCCCAGATATGTCAGACCTATTGGAACAAGATGGGTTCTAAGAAACAAGAGAGATGAAAGAGGAATTATGGTCAAAAACAAGGCACGTTTAGTGGCTTAGGGATATACAAAAGAGGAAGGGATAGACTATGAGGAGGTCTTTGCACCAGTTGCAAGGATTGAAGCTATAAGGATATTTCTAGCCTATGCTTCCTGCATGGGCTTCACTGTCTATCAAATGGATGTGAAGAGTGCCTTCCTCTATGGAATAATTGTTGAGGAGGTGTATGTGATGCAGCCTCCTGGTTTTGAGGATCCATAGAATCCAGAAAAGGTGTATAGAGTCAAGAAGGCTATGTATGGACTTCATCAAGCCCCAAGAGCATGGTATGGTACATTGTCCACTTATTTGGTGGAAAATAGATTCAAAAGGGGTACCATAGACCAGACATTGTTTACAAAGAAGGCTGGTAAGGATGTCTTACTTGTTCAGGTTTATGTTGATGATATCATCTTTGGATCCACAAATCCAAAGATGAGTGAAGACTTTTCCAAGCTTATGACAGACAAATTCAAGATGAGTGCAATGGGGGAGATGAACTTCTTTCTAGGGTTACAAGTTTAGCAGAAAGAAGATGGTATCTTCATCTCTCAGGATAAGTATGTAGCAGAGATCTTGAAGAATTTTTGCTTTTCTCCACATGAAAAGAGGGCTACTACTCCTATGGATAGGGAACACCCTTAAGGAAAGATTGGAGATGGAAAAGATGTGGATGTCAGGCATTATAGATCAATGATTGGTTCATTGATGTATCTCACAGCCTCAAGACCTGACATCATGTTTGCTGTGTATGCTTGTGCATGCCATCAAGTGACTCCCAAAGAATGTCACCTTTATGCTGTCAAGAGAATCTTTAGGTACCTTAGATGTTATCCCAATCTTGGCTTGTGGTACCCTAAAGATTCACCTTTGGAGCTTATTGCATATTCAGACAGTGACTATGGAGGTGATAAGTTTGATAGAAAATCCACAACTGGTGGATGTCAGTTTCTTGGGAGTAGGTTGATATCTTGGCAATGCAAGAAACAAACAGTGGTGGCCAATTCTACAACTGAAGCAGAGTATGTAGCTGCAGCTGCTTGGTGTGGAGAAGTCTTATGGATTCAGAACCAGCTGTTGGATTATGGGTATAATTTCATGCATACCAAGATATTTGTTGACAATAACAGCACTTTAAGCATTATTAAGAATCCTGTACATCATTCTAAAACAAAACATATAGAAATTAGACACCATTTTATAAGGGATTGTTTTGAAAAGGGTTTAATACAACCAGATAGGCTTGACACAGAAGAAAATGTGTCTGATTTATTGACTAACCCTTTTGATGCTGGAAGGTTTCAATACTTGGTAACAAGTATTGGAATGATCAATCTCACATAATATATGTTTTGGGGTCTTTTTGTCAAAGTATGTACAGGATAATGCATTGTTATTGGTCTTTTTGAGAATTTAGATTTTCCACTATATTTTTCTAACACTGACAAAGGTTACCTTAACGCTGCTAAGTGTTATTTTGACGTTGTCAGCAATATATTTGTCTAACGCTGACAAAGGTTTCCTTAATGCTGACAAGTGTTATCGGGGCGTTTTCAGCAACAATGTTAGTTTTGTGTTTTTTTTATCTAAATGTGCAGGTGGTGTTAGCATTATACCATTGGATACAGAGTTGCTTATGGATCCTTAGGGAATCATTGAGCATGTTTTTATTTAGGGATGATGGTTGGAATTTTCTGTTCCTATCTTGACATAAATTTTTATGTTCATGCATATTTTTGAGCAACATATGTATCACAGTTTAAGGGGAGGTTTTAGGAACCTTTAGGACTTTTGGGTATTCTTATGATACTCTTATCAAGATTCTAGATTGTGTCCACAGGTGAGTACGAGTTAGTTTTACTAAATCATGAGGCACTGTAGCATGCAAAGTTGATATACTATGCATGTTGCCAAGACATTTTTGGCCTAGAATTGTTTGTGGTCTGTTGGGAGACTTGGGAATGATTTTATCATGGGTTTTACCTGGGAGTAACAAGGAATTTTATGAGATAACTTAGTTGTTAAGAGTTTTGGTTAGCAAGGGACACTAGAGGACTGTTATGTCTATCTTGCATAAGCAAGTGTGCCTAACTGGACAGTGCTTGCCGCCCTATAATAATTATCAACTTATAGGTTATTTTCACTAGGATACATTACTTTGTTAAGGTCCTTTTTTTATTTTTAATATTTTTATTTCTGGACGCTGACAAGTATTTTTCCAAGCGTTGTTGTGACCAATTTAGACGCTGACATGGCTTAGGCAAACGTTGACAAGAATATAGCCGTTGGGCGTTGATGGGTTATTTTTTACCGTTGATACCTATTGGGACCTACCCAGTTGTTAGTTTTTGACAAATTTTGGGGGCATAATTTTGGGAGCAGATAACTTTCATTTAATGCATGAGATAACTTATTTTCTTTTCAATATTTTCATGATTATAGTTTGAAAATAGTTGCCTCATTTTTGACCAATCACATGCATATTTCTCTCCTATATATTTGGCTTCTATTTTTAAACAGGGTACCTATCATTCTTGTCTAACAATTTTCTCCTATACTTCATCTTTCTCAATTATTCAAACAGCTTTCAACAATGGCACCAAAATTTAAACCAAGTGATTTGGTATTGGGATTCAGGAGTCAACACAACATGATAGCATATTTGGACACTAATGATACTCTGTTTCCCCAATACACACAGATGGTGGCGTATTTGAATGCATCCCCAATTAGGTATGCTCTTTCTCATGCTCCTCTCATCCTTGTCACACATATTAAGCAGTTTTGGAACATTGTTAGTTCCTTAACAGTTAATAAAGTGACTACATTATCATCTATTGTTCATGGGCGTACTTGGGTGGTTACTGAAGTCTTGGTTCGCCAGGCTTTGCATCTTGATGATGCAGATGGTATAACCATCCTTCCCATCCATGAATAGAACAAGGACTAAGGGCTTTGGGTTATCCTTTCCCTGATGAGGGAACTTTAAACAAATATCATAAACAAGAGTTTCCCCCAGCCTGGAAGTACCTCATACATGTCATCTTGCAATGTTTGAGTCCCAAGTGTACTACACATAATGAGATTAATAGATCCATTGCTAGTGCTATTGTGTGCATTGCACGTGGGCAAAAGTTTAATTATTCTAAAATGATTTTTGATGGCATGTGTAAAAACAAAGGGAATAAGATGACATTAGCTTATCCCAGATTTTTACAAATGGTTTTTGATGTCCAAAGTTACTGCACAAGGTATCATGATGATTTTTATGAGATCCCTGTGCAAAAGAAAGCTATTTTTACAAAGATGAACTCACCTCCTCACCGTGACTTACCCCTCACCCCAGCTATGCTTGCTGTTATTGCAGTAGAAGAACCCCAACCAGACCCTCAACCACAACTTGACCCAATACCAGAACCTTTACCTTCACCACAACACATGCAAATTGACCAAGAACCCTTTGACACTGACACATTAAATGTTGGCAATGACACACCTAATCCATACGTTGACACCATTCCTTCACAGACCCAAACACTCCTTAATCAACCCACTTCCACCCAATCCACATCATCTTCTACTCCACCATAATATCGGTTGCAAAAACACCAAAGGACTACTGGAGTGTTCTCCTCTAGTGGTCCTAGCCATGTAGCAGAGAGAACCACCACCACAAGTGTGGTTGGTGCTATGGATGAGGCTGGGACTATTGGCTCTGGCTTAGATGCAGGCCAAGACAGTCCTAACATCTTTAAGACCTCATCCATGCCCCATGAATCTAACTTGGGAGGTCAAATACCCATTTTAGAGGAGGGCAGATTGGAACCAATGACATTAATGGAATTGACGGCTGTCTGCATTAGCTTGCAAAAGCAAAATGCAGACTTGGTACATATTTTCAGTATACAAGGCCTTGAACTCAAGCAATTGAGGGAGAGGATTTTTATTTTGGAAAATACTAGCACAAGGCGTGGGATGGAGGAATCTTCCAAAGGGGAGGATGAGCAAATTAATACCATATTTACTTTTATATAGGCTCGACCTTAAAAGAGGGAGTAAAAACTTACTTATAGGGGTTGCCAGTCATAGCTATAGGAAGCCGACGACTTACTACTGGGAATCGTGGGTGCCGTAGAGCTTCTCATAGAAATCAAAAAACTTCTCGCCCACTTCCTACAATCCGGCCTGAACCTTTGGGTAGGCTCTGATTTTCTGCGTTCAGTCAATCTACGCAGAGTGAATCGGTCCCTAAGGAACCCCCGAAAGGGCTGCCGTCCGATGGGTACACGAAAGTGACGAAGTTGCTTTGACTACAGAACCATGCCTGTCTGTTGGAGCGAATTGGATGATCGGGCCGTTGATGGTGAATCTTTGGGTGTTGCTGAAGCCCTAACTAGTTTGAAGAAGCAACCAGGTTTTGTTAGATCTTTGGTAACTCCTACAAATTTAGATTTGTCTTTTACAGCTATGTTGGAGCAAATTACAAGAGGCGATGAGACAGGTAATTTGGGCGTTGACAAGCAAAGTTTTGAGCGCTGACATGAGCAAAGTGGGCGCTGACAAGACAAATTTGAGCGTTGACAGACCTACAGATGAGGTTGATGTATTCTAGTCATCATCCATCATCAAAGAAGTTTCTTCACAGGTATTACCATCATCCTTACCTACCATTGATCCATTAGATAAGGGTAAAGGAAAAATCGTAGAAGTAGAAGTTCCAAAGGATGCAACACATGTTAAGTTTGATAGAAGGTTGGCTGCACAAATTATGGAACAAGAAAGAAAGAAGGTTGGTGAATCACCTTTTGTTTCCACTTCAGAAGAACAAGAAGGAAGTGATGAAGCTAGTTCAGACTCAAGTGTGATGATAATAGAACAACCAGAAAGACTTGAGTATGGTGATGAGTTGGCAAGAGAGAAGCTGAATGAGTTGAAATTGCAAGTAGATTTTGACATGCCAGAAGTTGTTCAGATGTACCATGTTTGGGAAGATAGGTGTATTGAGAATCCAGATTTGACTATTTCAGATCAGATATGGGGTTTGGAGATTCTTCTAAGAGTACAAAAGGACTGCAAGGTAATTCTGAAAAACAAAGCTAGCAATATTCTCTCAATGCTGAAAAGGGATAGAAGGGAGATGTACTACATGCTACTCAGATTCCATGTAATAGGATGGACCTACAAGAAATTGATTAGATTATCCTTTGAAGAATTGGAGTTCAAGGCTTATCCTATTTGGGCAAGAGTGCAGGAAGAAAACACTCTAAGGCTTCTTTCTGATGAAAGGAAATAAGAACTTGCAGAAGAGATGGAGCTTAAGAGGGAAATGATTGTTCCCAGACCTTTGAAGAAGGGAGTTCCTCTTGAGTTTCCTAAAGATATGGATAGATTAAATCCTAGTGAAGCTGTTATAAGAAGGAGCATCAAGCTCTCACCATTGGAAGCTTCAGATATGGTACAAGTGTTACCTCTTGATTCCAGAAACCCTATTATAAGCTATGAAGAAGATGAATGTGGGTTTTGGAAGATTGGCAGGTATGGGAAAGAGGTTCATACTTTGACTACACTTATATCTCTCTTTGCAAGTTTTGATAGAGAAGACTTGGTAGACCTTTGGAGGTTGTTGGAGGCCAAGTATGAGACTGAAGATCCTACTTCAGTCAATGCAATAAAACTTTGGTCAACATTCAAGATAATGTGTGGACCAAGAGATGAAGATCCTGCTGTTTGGAAGGATCTTGAAGATGACCTCAGTGGTCTTCAATGGCGTTTGTATTCAGCTGCTGGTGTATATTATTTAAGCTCTACAAAGTTTGCTGAGTATCTACTTGTAGATGGTCAGTATTCCATGTCCAAGGAAGTTTTGGAGAAGATGAAGACAACACAGCTGGAGATTGATTATTCAAGTGACGTGGCCAAAGATTTGATCAGACATATTTATTACCAATATGAACAAGTTTGTAAGATTCCTCCTAGTTCTTAATGTTTATTCAGAAACTTGATTACTAGAGTAGATATCAAGTTTAGGGGAGGATTGTTGGGAATAAAATATAGCCACTCCACTTGAGCGCTGACAAGAGTAAAACAAGCGTTGATAGGAAGAAAACATCCGCTGACAGATCAAGCGTTGACAAGAAGAAGTCAAGCTTTGATAGGTTGAAGACAAGCACTGATGGAAAGATTTAGTCTACGCGTATATTGTTTCTAGTTTGTTTATAGTAAAGATAAGTTTAACATTGTATTTTCTATAATTATCTTTACCTAGAACAGTTGATACGTAGACTCTTGTACAAGGCTTCTTATGTCTATAAAAGAAGACCTTTAGGTTAAGTTTCATAATAAGTTTTTCATACGTTAAACACTTTCATTGTAAGCAAGTTTGTTATCATTAATCAAGTGAAAGTTTGTTTACATCTTTGTGTGTTCTTGTTTAAGTGTTAATTCCGCATAACACTTAGATTACTTTATACATATACAAAGGTTTCTCTACGTGTATAACTTGATCTAATCTCGTATACACAAATCTAAATCGATCTAAGTTGGGATCAACAATTGCTAGAACACTCAGAGTGATACTACTTAGTATTCACAATGATGAGTGGAAATCCTTCCAGTGTTAACATCAAACAGCACTACGGTAGGTCATATGCAAGATTCTTTATGAATTGAACATGTGTAAAACTGAAAAGCAACAGTGGTTTGATTCTAAATTGATTCAAACTCATTTCAGGTTTCTACGCAATATCTTTATGGTCTTGCCAGAACATTCAGAGTGATATTCATTAATATTCACAGTGACGAATGGAAATCCTTCTAGCATCAACATCAAACAGCGCTACGGTAGGTGACTTGTGAGATTCTTATGAATCAAGCTTGTGTCAACTGGAAAGCAAAAATGGTAAGATTCTTTATGAATCACACTTGTTCCAGGAATTTGAATTGACGACTTTAATCAAGAGGATATTTATCCAACTGATTCACTCTTTATGTTCGCAGTCTTGCTTTGAGACGGTCGAGTAAAGAGAACGGCTAGTACAGCCGCGAAACCCTGTCAAGGAGATTCTTAATTGAATCTACCTAATCACAGGTACGGTATTTAATATCGTATAACGATCTTCACCGACCGGAGGTAAAACGCTACCGATTTAGGATGAATGTCAAAGCCATTCAGTCCGTGTCTATGTTTTGTCTCGAGAAGGTGGCGTCATGGTGTACTCAGCTAAGTCAAAGATTCAAAACCACATATTCATGCCCAAAGACTTATTCAACAATTAATAGTGTGAGCGTGTGGATGAAGACACAAGATCACAAGATGGCAAAGACAAGTCAAGGATGATTTGAAGATCTCAAACTTAAAGACAAAGTCGAAAGACAACGACAAAGGCTCAAAGATCACAGCATGAAGAAACAAGACTACGATTACACGTTCAAGGCTCATTTATGGCGAAATTAGTAATCTCTATAAATTTCCTAAATGACCAAGGTTTATGACCTCTCATTGAGGGAGATTGTTAGCCTCAAAATATTGAGTCAAACAAGAATGCTCGGTCATATGTTTATTATGTATCGTAAATTAGAACGTTGTAATAGGTAGTAGATTAGTCGTGTATAACAGGCTTAACTTTAAGCTAAGGTTCATTCATAAGTAACCAAAGCCCAAAAGGAAAGCCCGACCCATGTAGTATAGTCCATACAAGCCCACATGTAGGGGGCCTATAAATACCCTTCCTAGCATGTTAGGAAGGGTGTTGGTTATTCATTTTTCTCACTTCTTAATCTAATATCACCAAGTTCCAACCAATTCTCTCTCTTTTCTCTATCTACTTTCTCTCACTAGAATTCATCTTCTTCATCTATTTTCTTTCTTTAATTCGTGTTATATCCTCTAAATATATGGGACAACAACACGGATTGCCAAAGTGGCAACCAAGTGTGCTAGTTGTGCTAGTTTGATTGCTGACTTGTCTTTATTTTATTGGAGGAGTAAGAGATGGTGAGCTGTTATAGCCAATCATAGGCAAGAAAAGTAGCCACGTCACTCCATCTTCTTTGATCCGGTTTAATTGGGGAATTAATTACAAGCGCGTGTATCACACTCGCTATAAATCAGAAACCCCCAATTTTATTATCTAGGGTTAAGAGGAATAGTAAAGTTACATGTTTCTTTGGATTGAAAGGTGAGAGAGAAGAGGGTGAAAGGACATAGGAAGTGTCGAAAGGAATAAATAAATGTGTGTGGTATAGAGTAAATAATTGGATGAAGGGTTCGTTTGTTTATTGTGGTGTGGGTAAATGTGTTTGACCAAGTAAAATGAGTAATCACCAAACGTTTATATCTTCTTTTGTAATGAATTTGACCAAACCCTAATGAGCCCATTAACCGTCCTTATCATAACTTAGAAAGTGATATGGCTTGTAACCCATATTCATTTAATCCGTCCTACATTTGAAATGTTTTGGGCTTGTATGGGCTTAGTAACCAAAAAGTATGGATAACTTGTCTTACTAATGGGCTTTTTAGCCCATTAGTCCAAATGTGGGACCCACAAGCCCATTTGTCTTCATAAAAGATTAAATCCACTAAAATCGAGCTTGAATTTGGCTTTGTTAATCTTTTCTTCAAACTCGTGCCGATTTTGTTGGTTTTCACGAACTTCGTTACCTACACACATGAAACAAGAAAATACACATATACAAGGCATTTTTCTATTGATTTATGCATTTATTTATTGTTTAAAGATATAAATTATATGAGAAAAATCACTCATATCAAACTCCCCCTTGCTAAGCAATTGCCGTGCCCTCACGCAATGATAAAAATAAACTCTAAATACACTTTTATTCAACTTTTGACTTTTATTTTGCAAAGACATAATGTATTGCTTTCATTATTTGAAAAATAACTTTTAGGATCATAAAACTCAAATAGATTCATCTTTCCCGACTTTTCACTTTTCCATGCCAAGTGTAAAAACAAGATCATTGTTAATCATAAGCCCCAAAATTAAAACAACTCATACAAGTAATTTGTGTTAAACTCAATCTCCTATTATTCCTAATTGTATCTCTAGATTTTATTTGTCATTCACCCAAAGGCTCATTTGACTTTATTTGATATTTATTAATCCAAAAATGAAGGCAAAAATGGTGTAAACTCAACACTCAAAACCTAACTTCGACTTTAAAAACCCTTGTCACTAAAGAAAGCCCACATCAAGGATAACTTAACACGATTTGAGGGATAAATCCCCGGATCCGAAATTTGGCTAATAGGACTACTTAAAAGCAACTATAAAACCTCCAAAGTCAATTATGACCTTATTAATGGAGTTAGCAACAATTACATCATATCACCTTGTGGCTCTTTAAGATGCAATTGTGCTCCTTATTTAAAATCTACACCCGAAGGCTCCTTGGACAAAAATAAGGGAATTGACATTCACCATCTCACGTTATGGCTCATGATGATGAAGCAATTTTTATTAAACACGTCCCCATGCCATACACCCTAAGGCTCTAATGACAAGGTTAGTTCTACATGACTCCCACCCGAAGGCTCCTAGAGAACATGTTTTTATTTATTCTTCTTATTATTATGATATTTATAGTAAGCCAAATTTCCGCATTCCCATGATCAAAAGTCCATGACGCTGACACCCTTAATGTGTTCTCACTTTAATTACAAGGGAAGAAAAAGAAGGAGTTACGAGTTAAGATATCAAGCCTAAACCGCTAAAAACTTCATTTATTAAGCAATTAATTATTCAAGCGTGAAAAATAAATACGAGGAGATTAAATCAAACACAAAAATACTTACACAAGAAAGAATTAACCTTAGAAACTTATGATTAAACTCTATCATCTCTTGTTCTCCATATTGTATAATTTCAAAAATGTGAAATCAATGGATACTTAGCCTATTAAATCAATGTTTTGGGTTTTCAAGTCATCTATAGTATCTTGCATCTTCTTATACTTTTTCAAGTTTTAGAATTTGCGTTTTAAAGTTCCCTTGATAAACGACTTTCTAGGATCAATTATAGGAACTTGCGAAAAGTTCTTGTTCTTAACCCGTATGAATTAATACTTTCGCGTTTTAAAGCTCCCTATATAAAAGTCTAGCAAAACTTGATTCAAACACGTTAAGGAAAAGCTAAGGTAAAAACCGAGTCGAGTCAAAACTATTTTTATTTTCACCAACGGAAATCCTACATTTGTGTCAAAAGCACTTATTTTCTTTATTAAAACTTAAAAATATCACTAAAATTTTTAATTTTTTATGAAAAACGAGAAAAACAATTATGTTTAGACACGACAAAAGCAATTGCAAGTGATTATATCGATTGACTCCCCCATGCTAAAACCAAACATTGTCCTCAATGTTTCTTAGCTCAAGAGTAACACCCCCTTGCTAAAACACGAAGAGTCTAATTCAAAATCCCAGGATGGAAAGAGCACGCAAATCTATAAGCCGTTTATTAATTATGCCTCAAGATAAAACGTTAGTCGATAAAAATCAAAGGATAGAGAGTGTGCCCCTTTTTGGCAATCAAAGATAGGAAGATCAAGTGGACCGGCAAAATCCGAACACGAGAGTCTTCAATGATTAGGGTCATACCTAAGATTCACAACACAACAAAACACGAGCACGAGCATGAAAGATCAAGCCTAATTAGTGTTAGAAAATAGAAAGAAGATAGAATGTATGGGACTCCCCCACAAGGAACCTCGTTTTTGTTAACCGAGTCATGAGCTCGACTCGATCCCCGCAATCATTGGTCCTTAGGGAAAGTGGTAAAAAATGGCATATAGAATCGAACACAAAGAACGATGCCGGGGTCAAAGATTTCATCCTCGTTATCGGATGACAAACATACGGATAAAACTCCAACATAAATCTCTAAAAAGAGATAAAAGTCACAAATTATGGAATGAATATAGCATGCTTCCCGAGATAAACTCGAACCAAGATGATCGAAAAGTCTTTCAACTATTACATCGATGAAAGGCCGAGATTTCCCTAGATCAACGATTCTGGGGTCGAATACCTCGTCCTCGGGAGAGAAAAGAATAGACAACACGATATCGTCCCCTCATGCTAATCCAAGATCATATAAAGCACATGGTAATGGTGGTATAAAGGTCTCAACACTAGTGGTATCAACTTGAATGACTTTGTTGACCTTATCACTCTTATGAATGTGAACAAAGGGGTCATGGTACTCAAAATGAGTCGCATGAAAAACCCGCACATTAAGATCAAAGCGAGTGGGAAGGTTAATTGGAGTAAAGGTAATTTCTCCCTCCGGGTCAACATTATCATCATCATAAATCGGGTGATCAAACCAAAAATTTTCATCACCGTCATTAGATTCTTCCTCAAATTCCGAAGGAATGTCTATAAAAAGAAACTCCTCAACCTCCTTCAATAGAAGTTCATCATCACAAGGATTGTGCGATATAGGAAGTATGATGCTCTCAAAATCCTCTTGAAACAACGGATTATTGTTCATTGAAGCTTCAAAGAGAGGATTTGAGTAGGTCACAAAAGTGTCATCAATCTTGTCATCACAAGAAATATCCGACAAAGTATCAAGTGTGTCACACTAGGATACAAGATCATCATTCTCATTAGAAGGAAATTCATCGGAGAATTCCTCGAGAATGATAGGTAAAACATGAGAACCACGCTCGATTTCGAAATCGGTAACGTCTTCACTTCCCCGTGGAAGTGGATCAACAAGTTCATCGGCGAACTTATAGAATGAATAGTCACTAACCTCACTCGGTGTAAAGTTAGGAATCAAAGGCTCTTCGAATGAAGATTGTGCCTTAGTATCATCAATTTGATCCTTCGAAGAGAGTGAAAATGAGTCCATTTTCAATGATTTTTCAATTAAAGCAATATCTCTCTCGGGATCAAAATTCTCACTATCAAACTCACTAGTACCAAATGACGCACTAAGGTATTCATCAGTTTCCTTTTCAATTTAGAACTATCATCCTCGTGTGGAGTGAGTGGAGACGAGATAATATTGCAACATGATTCAACAAAACAAGCATCTTCCTTTGAATTTAACTGTAGTTCATTAATACAAGGCTTTTACCCCAAGTATGAAAAGTTATTCGTCCGATCTCTTCGAATTGATTTCCAGTCTAAAGTGTGACTCAATTGTCTTTTGGTGAACCAGAGAATGGTTTGGTTTGGTTATCTAATTTTTAAACTAAATGTAAGTAATTAAAATTGTCGTTGAGTAAAATAGAAATCTTAAAATTAAACTACAAATAAAAGCTTGCATCCTTTGAAATTAAAACTTAAAAATTCAAAAACTTAAAAAACAGGTTTAAAATAAACTAAGTAAAAGAGCGGGAAAAACTAGATTTTAAACTTAAGCAAAAACAAAACCAAGGCATGAGTCCGATCGTAATGCAATAGTACTCAATTGGTGGTCCAGATCGCACTCGATGCGATCGTAAAAAGAAGAACATATCGCATTCACTGCGATCACAACAAAAGATATAGGATCGTACTCACCAGTACGATGGGAGGGGCGATCGTACTACCAGATCGCAACCACGATCGCAATGAGTGATCGTGGTCTTTGATCGTGGTTCCGGATCGTAACACAAAGATCGCACTCGATGCGATCGAAGCAGAGAGACACGATCGCACCCCAGATCGCCGCGAGTGATCGTGGGCGTGGATCTTACCAGGGAAAGAACAACAGATCGCACTCTAAGCGATCGTAGCTAGATGATCGTACCAAGGTAAAACAACAGGATCGCACTTAATGTAATCGTAACAAGATCAGGACCAAGTAAAACCCTCCTAAGATGGAAAAGGCGTCCAAAAGGGAAATAAGCCCAAGCAAATAAGCAGTGACCAATAAGCACTTTCAAACTTCTAAAAGAGTAAATACGCACAAATTCTAAAACTTTTGAAATCTAAAACATTCGAACTTCCATAAAACGGATTTAAGAACAATAAATCTTTTAGTAAAACTTTAAAGTAAATAAGCCAAAACATTCGAATAAGCCAATAAGCATGAAGAGCTTATAGCTTATACGTTCAAGAGCTTATGTAGAACAAGAAAGATTAACCTTTTAATCAAGAAACACCAAAATCAACACGAATTGAGAACCATTCGGATCAAACATGGACTTTCGGATTAAGAACAAAGTAAAATAAAGAAAAGTAGAAAGAGATTAAAGAACAAAAAGCTTAACTTGAATTAGATTAATGAAATCCAAATACAAGAATGATTCAAACCTTAAACTTGAAAGAAAAAGATGAAACTTAGTGAGAGAAAGTTGGGAACTTTCTCTCTCTAAAAACTAGAAAGAAAAAAAATGAAAACTTAAACTAGCTAACCCCCCTCCTAATGTGATTAGGAGGGTATTTATAGGGAAATGGGAAGTGCATGCGTGGTGCTTCCTTCTTTCTTTTCTTCTCGACTCGATTTAATTCTTTGTCTTTTCTCGACGTCGTCTCGGGATTCGAACTTGTCTTAATAATTTTCTTCTTTAATTTAAACTTAAGTTCTTCGACTTCATTAAACTTCCGTCTTTAGACTTTTTCTTCGATAAATCTTCAGAATAGGTCTTGGACATCCGTTCTTTAAGCACTCTTGATCTTTTGACTTCGTCTTTTCTCGTTTTCTTCGATAAAAGCCCGTGAAAGCCCGTGTTTTCTTCCTTTTTCATCTTTTGGTCTTAAAACACAATAAAAACACAAACCACGCATAATTCCGACTTTTACGACATAAAATACACGTTTTGGTCTTGTTATTATTGGAAATAAGTGGTAAAAGGATAAGTGTTTTCACACTTATTAAATCCCCTACACTTGACCATTGCAATGTCCTCATGCAATTCATTAATTTAAAGCACGGTTTACATTTTCTATCATAAATAACCTACCTTGGCCTTTATTCAACACTAAATAAAAAGATAAAAACAAGTTAAGAAATTAAAGACTTACATTGGGTTTTGGCTGCCATGAACGTTTTTCATCCTCAAGTTTCACGTTCCTCATACCAAGCTTCAAAACGAGATCATTGCTATTATAAGTTAGCAAACTAACACGAATTCATGTAAGCCAATTATTCGCTTAGACTCCCTTATTCCTAGGTGTATCTCTTATATTTTATTTTTTTCTTAAATGATCACGAGGATGCATTGTTTGACTTATTTCGATAGTTATTTAGGCCGAAAATAAGGTGGACGATTTAATCAATAGTTAGCTAAAGGACAAAATCTTTTAAAACTGCTTCTCGGGACCTCATAAAGTTCATATCTTGGCATAACTCGCTTCGTCATTTGAGACCTTTCTCGAACCGATATTTGGCAGCGACTTCATACTTCAAATCTTTGAGAGACGTTCTTGAAATTATGGTCTTCTTTCATAATAGGAATTTCTTCACTTGAAGTTTAGAGAGATTCTTCATATTTGGACCACGACTTCTTCATTTTTCTCCAATCTTTATTTTGGACTTTGAAATACAATGATCCGCCTCCTTTTAGGACTTGGATCTATTTATCCTCATACCTTGCTAGGGTCTTTTCGGATAGACTTCTCCATGATCTTTAGGGGTGTTTTTTGCTTTTCGTCGTGTGTCTCGATCCCTCATATTTATTTTTGATAAATGATTCTTCACATCACTTTTGGATCTTTAGCATCAAAATGTAGCCCTCATGCCTTGTTAGGGCCTTTTCGGACTCGCCAATCTTCGCATCCCGCTTCAATAAGTTATGCCTTGGCTATGAACTCTAATTAATACCGAGCAACTTTTAAACGATCTTGGGCTAGAAGCTAAGTAACTTTTCAAATCGTACAACCTTATTTATTGCAGATAAATTTATTAACAAGCGATGGGAGAATAGGCTCATAATTAACTCACATAAATTCACGAAAGAATACCAAACTTATAATTGACTCTATCATCTCTCGTCGTCCACAGTTTAAAATCTCAAGGAATGAGACTCGTGGATGCTTAGCCAATTAAATCAAAGTTTTGGGTTTTCGAGTCATCTATAGGATCTTGCAAATTCTTAGACTTTTTCAAGTTTAGAAATCGCATTTTAAAGTTCCCTTGATAAACAACTCTCTAGGATCAATTATAGGAACTTGCGAAAAGTTCTTGTTCTTAACCCGTGAGAGTTAAGACTTTCGCGTTTTAAAGCTCCCTATATAAAAGCCTAGCAAAACTTGACTTAAACACGTTAAGGATACTAGCTAGAGTAAACTTAGATAAGTAAACTCGGGTTGAGTCAAAATATTTACGACTTTGAAAAATAAAACCACTTTATTAAAATTTATTCTAGCAAGGAAAGAAAATAATCATAACAAAGGAAAATACAACTATACAACTAGGCCAAAATAGATTAAAAATTTTGAAAAATGTCGAAAAATCAAGTTTTCCGGTTAAAATGAGGACAAATTCATGGAAAAGATCACTTACTTCGATAGAAGTCCCCCCTACACTTGAGATAAACATTGTCCGCAATGTTTAAGCATGTGGGAGTAAACTCCCCTACACTTATGACATTGTGCACTTTGTTTAAATCATGCTAAGGAAAGGACAACTATAGTGATTTCAATGTGAACATATAAGATATGAAATATTGAATCACGAGAGTTTAGGATAGAACCCGGAAGATGGGAACACGGGATCACGGTTCGTCAAAAGTCATCGAGGTGCTCTTTGAAGCTTGAATCCCTGCATAAAATGAGAAACAAGACAACAAACACATACGGGGTTCCCCCTATACTTATGATGAAAGTAGTAAAGGATAGATCACGGGTTGCCTCCCGAGAAGCGCTTGTTTTTAATAACCGAGTCACGAGCCTGACTCGACCCAAATTTAGTTTATAGGAAACGTGGTCAGGGATGTAATCATCTCATGAGAGATGTCCTCACCAAAGTACAACTTCAAACGCTGGCCATTCACCTTGAAATTGGGCCCATTTGGTTGAGAAACCTCAATGGTGCCATATGGAAAGACTTTGGTGACGGTGAATGGACCAAACCAGCGGCTCTTCAACTTGCCAGAGAAGATCTTCAACCAAGAGTTAAAAAGTAAGACTTGATCACCAACGTGTAACTCTCGGTTCTTGATTCTTGCGTCATGGATGATCTTGGTCTTCTCATTGTATATCAGTGAGTTCTCGTAAGCTTCATTCCTCAGTTTGTTGAGCTCGCTGAGTTGAATCTTGCGAAGATCACCGACTTTGTTGATGTCGAAGTTAGCCCACTTCAAGGCCCAGTATGCCATATGTTCCAGCTTGATGGGGAGGTGGCATGCTTTCCCGTACACAAGATGATAAGGTGTATAACCAATCGGGGTCTTATAAGCTATACGGAAAGCCCACAAAGCATCATCTAACTTATCGGCCAACGCGGTACGATGCTCTCCCACAGTACGTTCCAGAATTCGCTTCAATCCACGGTTGGAAATCTCGGCTTGCCCATTGGTTTGGGGATGATAGCCGGTGGAAAGACGATGATTAACACCATACTTAGCCATGACTCTTGCAAATTGATCATTGCAAAAATGAGTCCCGCGGTCACTGATTATAGCACGAGGGACACCGAATCGAGCAAACAGTTGCTTCAAAAAGTTAACAACTACCCTTGCATCGTTCGTTTGGAGAGCCTTAGCTTCAACCCATTTAGAAACATAGTCAACAGCTACGAGGATGTACTTGTTCCCTTTGGATGATGGAAATGGCCCCATAAAGTCGATACCCCATACGTCAAAGATTTCACATTCTTGTATGAAATTTTGAGGCATCTCATCTTTATGTGTGATCTTGCCTTGGCGTTGGAAAGCATCACAATGCTTAACCATTTCGTGAGCGTCACGATAAATGGTGGGCCAATAGAATCCTGAGTCAAACACTTTCTTAGCGGTGTAGTTGGGACCAAAGTGACCACCGGTGGGTCCTTTATGGCAAGCATCAAGGATTTGCAAAGCTACCGGTCCATCAACACATCGACGAATGATTAGATCAACACATTGTTTAAATAGATAAGGGTCATCCAAGAAGTAAGTCTTAACATCTTTAAAGAACTTCTTCTTTTCTTGGAATGTTAACCCTTTGATGAGAATACCACCCGCTAAGTAGTTTGCAATGTCCTCAAACCACGGGGTGTCATCAAGATTGGAGTGCATAGACATCAAGGTCTCAAGGGGAAAAGATTCATTGATCTCTTGGTTCGGATGATCCCCTTGATATGGATCCTCAAGTCTACTCAGATGATCTACTGCTAGGTTTTCGGCTCCCTTTTTGTCACGAATTTCAATGTTGAATTCTTGAAGGAGCAAAACCCAACGAAGAAGTCTTGGCTTGGAATCTTGCTTAGTCAACAAGTACTTCAACGCGGAATGGTCGGTATACACGATGGTGGTGGAAAGGACAAGATAGGGGCAAAATTTTTCAAAAGCATAGACAACAGCTAAAAGCTCTTGTTCGGTTGTCGTATAATGCAATTGAGCCCCTGTCATTGTCTTGCTAGCATAATGGATTGGTTGGAAGTGTTTATTCACTCTTTGGCCCAAAACCGCTCCAATAGCAAAGTCGCTAGCATCTCACATCAACTCAAAAGGTAGCTCCCAATTCAGGGTAACCAAGACCGGTGCCTTAGTTAGCTTATCCTTGAGAAGATTGAATGCTTCAATACACTCTTTGGAAAAGATAAAAGGAGTATCTTTTTCCAAGAGGTGGGTCATCGGGCGAGCGATTTTAGAAAAATCCTGAATGAAACGACGATAGAAGCCCTTATGACCCAGAAAACTTCTCACACCCTTCACGGTTGAAGGTGGAGGTAATTTGGCTATGACATCCACTTTAGCACGGTCCACTTCAAGACCGGCTTTTGAAATTTTGTGTCCTAGCACAATGCCTTCTTTTACCATAAAATGGCATTTTTCCCAATTTAGAACAAGGCAAGTGTCTTCGCACCGCTTAAGCATACGTTCTAAATCGGCCAGGCAGGAAGAGAATGAATCACCATAAACCGAGAAATCATCCATGAAGACTTCCATGGTTTCTTCAACCATGTCATGGAAGATAGTCATCATGCACCTTTAGAATGTCCCAGGAGCATTGCACAAGCCGAAAGGCATTCTTTTGTAAGCAAATGTTCCATAAGGACAAATGAATGTGGTTTTCTCTTGGTCATGGGGATCGATGGGTATTTGAAAATAACCCGAGAAACCGTCTAAGAAGTAGTAATAGTCATTACCCGCTAGACTTTCAAGCATTTGGTCGATGAAAGGAAGGGTAAAATGATCCTTTCTCGTAGCATCATTGAGTTTGCGATAGTCTATACAAACTCTCCACCCTGTAACGAGACGAGTAGGAATCAACTCGTTGTTTTCGTTGGGAACAACGGTGATTCCGCCTTTCTTAGGCACACAATGGACGGGACTCACCCACGGTGAATCCGAGATAGGATAGATCAAGCCCGCATCAAGAAGTTTGATAACCTCTTTTTTGATTACGTCATGAATCTTAGGATTCACCCTTCTTTGGCTTTGAATAGTGGGTTTAAAGTCGTCCTCCATGAGAATTTTATGTGTGCAAAAGTGAGGATCAATTCCACGAATATCGGAGATTTTCCAAGCAATCGCTTTCTTATGATTCTTCAGCACGGTGATAAGTCGGGATTTTTCTTCTTCTTTCAGGTCCTTTGCGATGATGACCGGTAACTTCTTGTTGTCTTCAAGGAAAACGTACCCGAGATGAGGAGGTAGGTCCTTAAGCTCAAGAGTAGGAGGATCCTACATAGATGGTGTAACTAACGATGGATCATCATTAGTCACCTCTTTAGGAGAAGGAGGAGAAAACGGGTCTTCATTGAGAAGTTTCTCAATTGTACGAATGTCTTCATCCCAATCGGTGCGAGAATCATCATACTTAAGATCGAGAGGACCCAAGCTAGCTTCAAAATCATCCAAGTAACTTTCTCCAAAAGGAGTCAATGACGGAGCAATTGAGGCAACAGTCTCAACATTGGGTAGAGAAGAGAGAGTACTTTTGCAAGCATCATGAAAGTGTTCTTCACAAGCCTCATCGAGAACATCAATAGCATTAACACTCACATATGAATAAGGTTGCTTAGAAATCTTACCCATGTTGAAGACAATTTTATCTTCACCAACTCTCATGATTATTTCGCCCGCGGCTACATCAATGAGAGTGCGACCGGTCCTCAAGAAGGGACGTCCAACGATTAATGGAACACGAGGATACATCTCGTAGTCAACGACAACAAAATCCGCCGGGAAGGTGAATTTTTCAACGCCAACGAAGACGTCTTCGGCTATCCCCACTGGATAAGCAACCGTACGGTTAGCTAATTCCAAAGTCATTTTGGTGGGGACTAGCTCGGGGAGAGATAATTGCTTCCAAACACTTAAAGGCATTAAGTTTATACTAGCACCTAGATCGGCTAGGGCCATGCAATTCTCTACTCCCGGGAAGTTGCAAGGAATCAAGAAGCGACCCGGATCACCAAGTTTGGTGGGCAATTTCCTTAAGAGAACGGCAGAGCAATTCTCATTAAGTTGGGTCTGAGCAATGTCAAGAAGCTTCTCCTTGTTACTAAGAAGATCTTTAAACATCTTCGCGTATTTAGGCATGTGAGCGAGAGCCTCGGCAAAGGAGATGTTAAAATTCATTTGTTTAAACATTTTGAGAAAGTTTGAAACTTGAGTATCATCCTTGCTCTTTTGCTTCTCTTTCCTCAACCCTGAAGGATAAGGTATATCGGATGAAGAGGAAGGCTTTAGGGGAGTAGGATCACTCACAACCGCGGGTGGTGGGGGAATGGGGGTAGAAGGCAAAGGAGGTGAGGCAAGTTGCTCTTTTTCCTTGTTCACAATCACGGGTGGAGGTGTAGGAAGCTCGGGTTCCATATAACCTTTTCCACTACGAGTGGTGATTGCTTTCATCTCCCCTCTTGGATTCGCAACGGTGTTACTCGGAAGAGTACCCGAAGAAGAGATTTGATTACCTTGGAAGAGCGAACCTAACAAATCACGTAAATTATCCGCTTGGGTGCTGAAAGAGTCTCTCATGTCGGCACGAATATCATTGCTTTGTTTCACCATGTCATGCCTTATCTCGACTCGAATATCGCTCCCTTGTTTCGCCATTTCTCCCTTCATGTTGATGAATTGACTCTGAAGATTCGTCACCATCTCTCTATTAGTCCTCATGAACGTCTCGACGTCTTGATTCAATGCCATCTGTTGATTAAGAGGGGGAGCTTGGTAAGCTTGAGAATTTCCATGAGGTGGGTATGGGTTTCTTTAGGATTGATATTGATTGTTAGCACAAGGTTGGGATTGGTTGTTTTGGTTATAGCTTTGTTGTTGGTTTTGGTTTGGAGGAGGAAAACCGGGTGGTGCAAGATAGTTGTTTGAACGATAAATAGCAAACTACGGTATCCTTGAGGACGAGCTTGATAGCCTCCTGTAGGATAAGTACCGTATGCCGCGTTAACGTTTTCAGAAAAATTGCCTTGAGTAGAAGGACAATCATTGTAGGAATGAGGACCACCACATGTGTCACAAGAAATAGAAATGGCTTTAGCTTGTTGAAAGTGGTTTGTGGCCATGGTCATGTAATTCTTGTTCATCTCCGCGATTTGTCGTGTAAGTTCGGTTATCTCGGGATTGGAAGTAGTAGAAGAAACATTGACTCTCGGGTTAGATCTTGAGGATGCGGATGAATCCCAATTCGTGTGGTGAGTAGTCATGTTTTCAATCAACTCTCTACACTCCTCCGGTATCCTTTTCATAAAAGTACCACCGGCGGCGGCGTTGATCGTGTCACGATCACAAAAAGTGAGACCATTGTAGAAAGTATTAATGAGAGTGACGGGGAGCATGTTCTGATTTAGACAACGGTCGATCAAATCATTGTAACGTTCCCAAGCATCAAAGAGTGATTCATCATTGTCTTGCATGAATCCACTGATTTGGTTACGAAGGCTCGTGACCATGGATGGTGGGAAGTAGCGCGATAAAAAGCGTTGAGTCATGTCATTCCAGGTATGAATAGAATTCTTTGGGAGACGGTCAAACCATTTTTCGGCATGGTGAGAAAGCGAGTGGGGAAATAGTTGAAGGAGAAGTTCATCCATAGAAACACCGGGTGACTTCATGCTTTGGGTGATGGTAATGAATTTGTCGAGGTGTTTGTTGGCATCATCATCCGGAATTCCGCGAAATGGATTAGTTTTCACTTGTTGGATCATGTGATGCTTCAACGAAAACTCCTGACCGTGATGTGCATCGGCGCAATCGGGCCTCCGCGTCCGTTCATGGTGGGTTGACACAATTCCTCCATTGTTCGTAAATCAGGTTGGGGGACATTGTTGTTGTTGTTATTGTTATTCAAATTGGGTAGAGGTGGGTTATTATTGTTGTTATGAACACCAGCCATATATAAATCTTCACGAGTCTCGGGCTCAGAATAGTTTGAAGATCTAGTACGCATACACATGTAGAAGAAAAATATACAGAGAGAATATCTATATAATCTTTTTGGTGCAAACCTTTGGAAAAGAATTGCTTTTTATGATTTTTCAATGTTTTTGTATTTTTGAAGAATTTTATATTTTTTATGGTTTTTAAAAGTTTTTAAAGCAAGGAAAATAACGTTCAAAGAACGAATCCCAAAATTCAATGCGTCTCTCACTAGAGACCGTTAATCTTAACGAAAAGAGCCGGCAGCGGCGCCATTTAATACAAGGCTTTTACCCATGTATGAAAAGTTATTCGTCCGATCTCTTCGAATTGATTTCCAGTCTAAAGTGCGACTCAATTGTCTTTTGGTGAACAAGAGAATGGTTTGGTTTGGTTATCTAATTTTTAAACTAAATGTAAGTAATTAAAATTGTCGTTGAGTAAAATAGAAATCTTAAAATTAAACTACAAATAAAAGCTTGCAACCTTTGAAATTAAAACATAAAAATTCAAAAACTTAAAAAACAGATTTAAAATAAACTAAGTAAAAGAGCGAGAAAAACTAGATTTGAAACTTAAGCAAAATCAAAACCAAGGCATGAGTACGATCGTAATGCAATCGTACTCAACTGGTGGTCCAGATCGCACTCGATGCGATCGCAAAAAGAAGAACAGATCGCATTCACTACGATCACAACAAAAGAGATAGGATCGTACTCACCAGTACGATGGGAGGCGCGATCGTACTACCAGATCGCAACCACGATCGCAATGAGTGATCGTGGTCTTTGATCGTGGTTCCGTATCATAACACAAAGATCACACTCGATGCGATCGAAGCAGAGAGACACGATCACACCCCAGATCGCAGCGAGTGATCGTGGGCGTGGATCGTACCAGGGAAAGAACAACAGATCGCACTCTAAGCGATCGTAGCCAGATGATCATACCAAGGTAAAACAACAGGATCACACTTAATGCAATCGTAACAAGATCGGGACCAAGTAAAACCCTCCTAAGATGGAAAAGGCGTCCAAAAGGGAAATAAGCCCAAGCAAATAAGCAGTAACCAACAAGCACTTTCAAACTTCTAAAAGAGTAAATAAGCACAAATTCTAAAACTTTTGAAATCTAAAACATTCGAACTTCCATAAAATGGATTTAAGAACAATAAATCTTTTAGTAAAACTTAAAGGTAAATAAGCTAAAACAATCGAATAAGCAAATAAGCATGAAGAGCTTATAGCTTATACGTTCAAGAGCTTATGTAGAACTAGAAAGATTAACCTTTTAATAACGAAACACCAAAATCAACACGAATTGAGAACCATTCGGATCAAACATGGACTTTCGGATTAAGAACAAAGTAAAATAAAGAAAGGTAGAAAGAGATTAAAGAACAAAAAGCTTAACTTGAATTAGATTAATGAAATCCAAATACAAGAAGGATTCAAACCTTAAACTTGAAAGAAAAAGATGAAACTTAGTGAGAGAAAGTTGGGAACTTTCTCTCTCTAAAAACTAGAAAGAAAAAAAATGAAAACTAAAACTAGCTAACCCCCCTTCCTAATGTGATTAGGAGGGTATTTATAGGGAAATGGGAAGTGCATGTGTGGTGCTTCCTTCTTTCTTTTCTTCTCGACTCGATTTAATTCTTTGTCTTTTCTCGACGTCGTCTCGGGATTCGAACTTGTCTTAATAATTTTCTTCTTTAATTTAGACTTAAGTTCTTCGACTTCATTAAACTTCCGTCTTTAGACTTTTTCTTCGATAAATCTTCAAAATAGGTCTTGGACATCCATTCTTTAAGCACTCTTGATCTTTTGACTTCGTCTTTTCTCGTTTTCTTCGATAAAATCCCGTTAAAGCCCGTGTTTTCTTCCTTTTTTCATCTTTTGGTCCTAAAACACAATAAAAACACAAACCACGCATAATTCCGACTTTTACGACATAAAATACACGTTTTGGTCTTGTTATTATTGGAAACAAGTGGTAAAAGGGTAAGTGTTTTCACACTTATTAAATTTCTTCATCATAAAATGAGGTTTCCAAAATTGGAAAAACACCTTTGTAAAAGAGAGATTTCTTATTACTTTCAATAGTCTTAACAAGTTTCACACTTTCCACTTTCTTAGAAACAAATCTTGGAATCTTTTCTGGTTTGAAAACAAAACTTTTATCCCCATAAAACAATTTAATCTCCTCTTTCCTCATATCAACTTGAACATGAGCCGTACACAAAAATGGTCGTCCTAAAATAATAGGCACACGAGGATTTGTCTCATAATCAACTATAGCAAAATCGGCCAAGTACAAAAACTTTCCCACTTTAACAATGACATTCTCCGCTATACCAACCGGATGGGTGGTGGTACCATTAGCAAGCTCAATGATCATTCGAGGGGTACTAAGTGGTACATAGTCAATAGTTTTCCAAATGGCTAAGGGCATTAAGTTAATGCTAGCTCCTAGATCGGCTAGAGCTTTGCATTACCCAAGCTCATTAAAAACACAATGTATCAAGAATTGACCCGGATCTTTATATTTCTCGGGAAAGAAATCAAAGAAAACCGAGGTACTAATCATATTTAAAGTATCCTTGGTAACATCAAGACATGTCTCGTTAGGCGGAGGATTAAACTTAATCACTTCTTTTAAATTATCATAATCATCATAAACGGTGATGGCCTTAAGCTCTCCCTTCGGGTTTGGAATGTTATTACTAGGTAAACAACCCAAAGAAGAAGATGGTTTAGACATAAATCCCTCAAACATCGAAAGCAATTTATTTTGACCTTGTTCCAAACTTTGTTGCATACGATTTTGACTTTGCTCTAATCTTTGCTCAAAACGGTTTTGGTTTTGCTCTAATCTTTGTTCAATTCTTTGTTGGTTAAGCTCAATCTTGTTATTTTGCCCCTTGCGCGTATTTTGAAACTCATTTTTCAAAGTTGCCATTTATATTGAATATTGTTTTGAAAACATTTCAGATTTGCCTCATTCGTTTTAATGTAGCTTGACAAATCATTTTGATTATTGCTTTGAAAACCTTGATGGTTTTTATTAGCATTAAACCCATTTCCTTGATTTAAATTCCCTTGGTTACCACGGTTAAAATTATTCCCATTGTTTCCATTGTTGTACCTATTTTGACCCGGTGGAGCAACATGATTTTGACGAGGAACTTGATTGTTAGAGCAATAAGTTCCCGTCGCGGCAAAAGCACTAGCTTAATCAAACCCCGTGGTTGAACAAGCATAATTAGGATGTGCTCCACCACATGATACACAAAATTTCTCAATCTTATTAATCGTTCCATGAGGATACTTCCTAATCTCATTCAACAAACTCATAAATCCATTATCAATCTTAAAGTCCAATCTAGCAATCTCGGTATTAGATGAATTCACATTGGAAACAACCGGTGTGTTTCGTGAATATTGCACTCTAGACTTATTCTCAATTATACCCCACGCGTCTCTCGGAGTTGTTTTTTAAAGATTACCACCCGCGGCGGCATTTAAAGAATCTTGTTCAACCATATTAAGTCCATTATAAAATGTATTGATTTGATGCAATTCCGAGAAACCGTGGTGTGGACATTGTCTTTAGAAATCTTTAAACCTTTCCCAAGCAACCCCAAAAGATTCATGCACTTTTTGATCAAATCTAGTGATCTCGTTCTTAAAGTGTGTTGTTTTGGATGGTGGAAAGAAGTAATTCATGAACTTAGGCACTAAATCATCCCATGTAAAAATCGAACCAGGTGGTTCTTTCTCATACCAAATCTTAGCGTTACCCTCGAGCGAGTACGGAAAAAGCATTTGCTTAATCGCGTCATTCGACACATCTCTAAACTTGAGAGTCGAGGTAATACAAAGAAAATTCTAAATGTGAGAGTGCGGGTTCTCGGTCTCATTGCCACGAAATTGGTTGGCACGAATGAGCGATAAAAGACCCGTCTTAATCTCAAAATGATCCGTCAAAATAGCCGGCACAACGATTGCTTCCCCATACCCTTCGGTGGGTGCACGGAGCAATTCCTCCATTGTTCGGTTATCGGCCATTTCTACAACAATAGGTGGAAGCTCGGTTTCCACTATTCGTTGTTGACGATTTCTATTTCTACGAGGAATATTTTTAAGCCAATTCTAATCAATCGAAAGTCGAGAAGATCGTAATTGCATAAATTAAAGTGACGAGAATTTTAGAGGATTGAAGAAAAGAAATTAGACAAGAAGAAGATTATTTTTGGTATATTTATTTGGTATTGCTCAATCAAAAAGATTGATAAAAACAAGGAATACGAATAACTACTATGGAAGTAATCTACCCTCGGTCGACTTTGAAACGAGGTGATGTTGTCCCTAAAATATGTGATGTTATACTACACGAATTAAAGAAAGAAAGGAAGATATGAGATGAATTTTAGAGAGAGAAAGTAGTGAGAGAAAGTAGAGAGGAGGAGAGGATTAAATTGTGAATATTAGATTAAGGAAATGAGAAAAATGAACCACCAACCCTCCTAACATGCTAGGAGGGTATTACATATAGTTCACCCACATGCGGGCTTCTTTATGGACTATATGGTTTGGGTCGGGCTTTCCTTTTGGGCTTTGGTTACTTATTAATGAACCTTAGCTTAAAGTTAAGCCCGTAATAACACGACTAATATACTACCTATTACAACGTTCTAAAATAAGATACATAATAAACATATGACCGAGCATTCTTGTTTGGCTCAATATTTTGAGGCTAACAATCTCCCCCAATGAGAGGTCATAAACCTTGGTCTTTTAGGAAATTTGTAGAGATTACTAATCTCGCCATAAATGAGTCTTGAACGTGTAATCGTAGCCTTGTTCCTTCATGCTGTGATCTTTGAGCCTTTGTCGTTGTCTTTCGACTTTGTCTTTAAGCTTGAGATCTTCAAATCATCCTTGACTTGTCTTTGCCATCTTGCGATCTTGTGTCCTCATCCACATGCTCACACTATTAATTGTTGAATATGTCTTTAGGCATGAGTATGTGGTTTCTGAATCATTGACTTTGCTGTGTACACCGTGACGCCACCTTCTCGAGACAAAACATAGACACGGACTGAATGGCTTTGACATTCGTCCTAAATCGGTAGCGTTTTACCTCCGGTCGGTGAAGACCGTTATACGATATTAAATATCGTACCTTTGACCAGGTAGATTCAATTAAGAATCTCCTTGACAGGGTTTCGCGGCTGTACTAGCCGTTCTCTTTACTTGACCGTCTCAAAGCAAGACTGCGAACATAAAGAGTGAATCAATTGGATAAATATCCGCTTGATTAAAGTCGTCAATTCAAATTCCTGGAACAAGTGTGATTCATAAAGAATCTTACCATTGTTGCTTTCCAGTTGACACAAGTTTGATTCATAAGAATCTCACAAGTCACCTACCGTAGCGCTGTTTGAGGTTGACGCTAGAAGGATTTCCATTCGTCACTGTGAATATTAATGAATATCACTCTGAATGTTCTGGCAAGACCATATAGATATTGCGTAGAAACCTAAAACGAGTTTGAATCAATTCAGAATCAAACCACTGTTGCTTTTCAGTTTTGTACATGTTCAATTCATAAAGAATCTTGCATATGACCTACGCAGTGCTGTTTGATGTTAACACTGGAAGGATTTCCACTCATCATTGTGAATACTAAATAGTATCACTCTGAGTGTTCTAGCAATATCACAAGGATATAGCTTAGGACTCTCTTGATCTTCATCCGTGTCTCCTAACGAGATTTGATTGATCTCTTGGCTCTAGACTCTATTTGTGCACTTTTAGTGATCGGAGGCTGGAGCAGATGCCACCTATTCAATATCAACTATCTCGGAGTGAGAAAGTCAATAGAAGTCGTGTTGATCTCGGTGACAATAAAACAAACTTCTTTTGAGAGAAGCCTGAGTAGCTAGGAAAGGGTTGTGCTTCACATCACTGGGTCCATGATGAGTTTGTCTTCATGATGAGTTGACCCGGTTTTTGCCTAAGTTGTATGGAGGGCTTCTTTCTTTAGACCCTTTATCCTTACATTTCTTTTTCATTCTTCAACCCCTTCAATGCTTACCAAGACATCATTACTAGCACCTTGTTGTGATTGTTCCAGTGCTAGCATCAGTACTTAGTCGGCATTCAGCTACGTTCACATTCTACTCCATCTTTCCTAAGGACTTCTAATAATCTATTGGATTGTCCCTGGGAAGATCCCTCCGGTTCTGGTTGGATCATAGGACTTAAACCTAACCACCCTTTTGACACCAATAACGTCGTGAATTAAAGATGTTTTGGGTATTTGATCATAACCATGAAAACCACTTTAAATTCTAACAAAGTGTTTGAAAAACATTTAACACCTTGCTAGTTTTGTCGTTTTAGAAGTTCTCCCCCTTCACATGTGCATCGATAATCGAAAGTGTTTCGCACATGTAGGTAAGAGTTAAAGTGCTTGAGTCTTATATTAGATCATATTTTAATCACATTTTCTCCCCCTATCTCTAATATATATAATCTTTTGATATTAGAGATACCAAATTTGATTAAAATATATTTTGAAAAATAGTCTTGAAATCTCCGGGAGAAAGATGTGTTAATCTTTTGCATGAAGTTAAAATGATCCCCCTCAAAAATTGATCCAATTGAATTGTCATTGTGAGGATATGATCCACATTTCGCTTTTTGAGGATGGGAGTTGTTGAACACACAATTTTTGAAAGATTTTGAATAATCATTGAGAAATTCTCGAAAAAATTATGTTCAACGCTTTTTGAAAAATCCTATTTCTTTTTGTCGAAGAGGTTTTTCTGAAGCATAAACTTGAGTTCATAGACTTTGAATGTCTTGACGAATCCACTCAAGTGTAAGAAGATTTCTCTTCTTTTGCTGAGGGTAAGGGCACGAAATCGTACACTCCCCCGTGAATATAGTTCCGGGTTGCAATCTGAAAGTGATTACAAGCCATTGTGTTGAGTTCAAAACGTTGAATGTTTTGTGACAAGCTCAACCCGTGATAGATTGCTCTACCCGTTGTTTGGAAATATTTTTCCAAAATAGACAATTTCCTTTATTAAAAGAAGAAATGACATGTTTTGAAAAATATTTACAACTTTCATTCGAGCTTTATGTACACACCCGTGTCGTTATTGAGCGACATTTCTAGGCACGTCCATATTATCGATACTGAAAGACATGTCGAGAAGAATATTTTTGGATTTTGAAAGATTTTTAATTTTGTGTTTTGCTTTTATGTGTTTTATATTTTTGTATTTTGCTTTTTCAAAGATATTTACAAGTTGATGTTTGATAGATAAATCAAGCAGGCACCTTTGCCAGAATCTCCAGGTCTGCTGGAGTCAAACATCTCATACCAATTTGCCTAACGAGGTACTCAAACCTATCTTTCGACAGAGCTTTCGTAAACAAGTCGGCTAATTGGTAATCCGTTCCAACAAAGTATAATTCAACGATACCTCTTTCAACTTGTTCCTTTATGAAGTGATATCAGACATCAATGTGCTTCGTGCGGGAATGCTGTACTGGATTGCAGGAGATGGCTATGGCCGACTTTGAGTCACAGTACATAGGTACTTTATCAATGTGGAAGCCATAATCCGTGAGTTGTGTTCTCATCCAAAGAACTTGAGCACAGCACGCAGATAGAGACACATACTCCGCTTCGGCTGATGAAAGTGACGTGCAAGCCTGCTTCTTGGAAGACCATCCCACAAGCTTATCTTGACCTAGAAATTATGCACCACCAGAAGTACTTTTTCGTGTATCAAGACACCCTGCATGATCAGAATCTGAATAGGCCGTTAGAAAGAAACCGGTTTCCCTCGGATACCAGAGTCCCAAATGAATGGTATTCTTGAGGTACCGAAAGATCCGTTTAACCTCCTTGAGGTGCTTTTCAGTGGGTCGTGCTTGATAACGTGCACAATAACACGTAGCATGTGAAATATCAGGTCTGCTTGCTGTCAAGTACATGAGGGACCCGATCATGGAACGATATCTCGTTTGATCTATGGGTAATCCCTCCAAGTCAGCATCTAGCGATGTGGTTGATAATGGTGTCCCAACGGGGTCACATGAAGTCATACCATGCTTTTTGATTATCTCTTGACAATACTTAGCTTGGTTTATAAAGATACCACTTGGGGATTGGTGAACTTGAATTCCTAGAAAGAATTTTAGTTCGCCCATCATTGACATTTCAAATTTGTTGTGCATTACTTTTTCAAACCATTTTGAAAGTTTTGGGTTTGTAGACCCGAAAATAATGTCATCAACATAAATTTGCACAAGCAAAATGTCATCCCCATATTTATAAGTGAACAAAGTTAGATCAATGGAACCTTTTGAGAAACCTTTGGATACCAGAAATTTCGAGAGCTCGTCGTACCACGCCCTTGGAGCTTGCTTGAGTCCATATAGTGCCTTGTGGAGACGATACACCTTGTCAGGATAATGAGGATTGACAAATCCTTCCGGCTGCGTGACATAGACTTCTTCCTTCAAAGGACCGTTAAGAAACGCCGTCTTTACGTCCATTTGATAGACAGTGAATCCCTTATGTGCAGCATAAGCAAGGAAAATCCTGACCGCTTCCATGCGAGCAACTGGTGCAAATGATTCAACAAAATCAATTCCCTCTTTCTGGCCATACCCCTTAGCCACTAGCCTAGCTTTGTTCTTGATGATCGTATTCTCTTCATCCATCTTGTTTTTCCAGATCCAACGAAGATTTAAAGGAGTCACATCGTATGGTCTGTCAACAAGTTCACAAACTTTAAGTCTTTCAAATTGTTGAAGTTCATCCGTCATCGATTCAATCCAAGCATGATCAGCCATGGCTTCTTTGATGTTTTTCGGTTCAGCAGTACTCACGGCGAGTGCGAACATACAAACATCGCCATCGGTTTCAAGCTGTCGTCTTGTACGAACGGGCTGTGAAGGGTTTCCAATTACGTGAACCAAAGGATGATCTCGGGTCCAATGATGTGTTGAAGGATGTTGTTGGTAGAACGTATGCATATTTGACGGATCAACATGGCGAGTAGAAGACTCTCCAGTTTCGTGTACCGGTGTACCGAATGGGTTGATAAATTCGTCTTCGTCAGATAATGCATCGTCTGCTTGATGTGTGTTCTCTGGAGCAATGACAGTAGTTGTGGATGTTGTAGGATCGATTGTTGAAGTGATATTCTGAGGAGGTAAATCTGCAACAACCCGTGTTGAAGTAGATGAAGTTGTATCCTTTTGTTGATGATGATCGGTATCATCATTCGTATCATGAGTGACAGCGGAAGACTTCGATGCAACTTGTTTCTCCCCCGTGAAATATTCATCATACATTGGTCCATATAACATTTCCAACTCTTCAAGTGTCGTGTCCACTGTCATATCTGCTCTAGGAACATGTTCAGGAACCAGCTTTGAACTTGTCGGTTCATTGCTGTCGTCTTGAGTTCCGAGTTCCGTGCGGTTGTGAACGGAAGTCGTTTGTCGTTGTGGATCGGGACTTAAACTGCTTTGTTCAAGTGCCATTGTGTTTCTTACTTGTGAAACCCCTGAGACACATATTTCTCTGATATTTGTTTCTTCAGCAACCAAACTCTGAGAGTGTCTTTTGTTGAACGGTATAAATAAGGAAAACCTTTATGTTCTTGTTGAACCTTTACTTGATTACCTGCACTTTTATCAGTAGTTTGTATGCTTGCATATTTGTTAGAGATATCTTTGTGAGAACCATGTGGGGGTTCACAGTGAACCTTTGTCGTGCTAGAGGGAAATATTTTTCCAGCAGGAACCCATTTAAGACCAGTTGTTTTGAAGATTTTACCTGTTTGTCTCCACTTAAGACAAGGTCTAGGAAACGTAGTTTTCTCACGCACAGCGGAAGACTTAATTGGAGAAAATCTATTTCCTATAGGCTTCCGTCTTTGAGAGACTCTAGCTTTTTGGTTCACCTTGTTCAGGACTTTCGTGATGCAATCATCATGAATGGCATTAAACACACATTTGTTACATTTCGTGCAAACAAAGTGCTTAGCATCTGAGAAGGATCTAGTGTTCCTAGGATAGGCTGATTTGGGCACATCATAGAAGGGTCTAGAATTCCTGGATGTGTGATTGGCGCTCCTAGGTTTCGGTTTGGTCCTATCTCATGCTTGTGTCTTTTTCTTAGCATCCTCTAGATAGCTTTTATGACCCGTGTCATTTGAACTACTCTGAGGCAAGTTCTTGGAGCTATTTCTAGAGTTGCTTGAAGCATTCATGTGATTGGGTTTAGCATAGGCAAAATTTATTAAGGGGGATCTAGATGGTGGAGTGACTGTTTTTGGCAAATTGCTACGCACGTCAACTTGGGATGCAAACCTCGAGTTTGATGTTTTGGGTCGTTCAGATTTAAACGCATTCGGTTGTCTAGCAACTGAGCGGTTTCTGAATGGTTGAGTAGAAGGTTTCCCCAAGATTGACGTATTTGCTAACTTAGTATCCACACTATTTCCTTTTAGCTTCCTTAATTCATTTTTCACCGCTGTTAATGCAAAAACCTTTTCCTGAATCTGAGCTTTCAATTGCTCATTTTGTAGAAGTAATTGAGCGACACGTTGTTCTAACTTAATGTTCATATTATCAAATATGCCGTTATGAGCATTCGCGTCATTACTATCTACATTGTCGATTGGTTGTACAGATATTTCACTTAATGAAGCAGGCGGAGAACTTAGATTTTGAGAAGCCAACTTTGATTCTAACAAATTTATTTGTTTCACAAAATGTTCTTTTTTCGTATTAAAATCTTGAATCTTACGATCCAGTTTTTGTTCAAGAACAACGTTTGCTTTTTCAAGTTTTTCAAAGTAGGCCTCAAATTTGTCATGTTTCTTTGAAAACTCGAGTTTGGCATCCTCAAAATCTTTTGTCTTTTGAGCTAACATAGTTTCGAGCTCATGAATCTGAGAATCATACAGAGCAGTTAATTGTACCTCAGCCATTGGCTCTTCATCGTAAATGGGTCTGATATCTGCATCATCGGCTGCTTGATCATTCCATGAGTTGTTGCTGGTATGCTGCTTTTCTGATTCTATCCCGCTGTGTTCTGTGACAATCGTACAATCATCCAATGTTTGACCATCATCGACATAGCTCTCGTTCTTCTGACGTGTTCTTTCAGCAATGGACTTCCTTACATCACTCATGTGTTGAAGAAATGTCTCCTTGAATTCTTGAACTTCTAACCGAGTAAATTCATGAAGTATTTGTTTATGAATTCTCGATCATAGTGTATAGAGACCTGTGTATCAAGGAATTGCTGAAACTGATTCTCAAGAACCAAAACGGCATCTATGGATTCAACCTCTTGAAAGTCATCGTTTGCAAGTTGTTGTTCAAGATTATCTGTATTGAGTTGCATTGTGCTTGTGAATGTCTCAACATCTTGACCAGTGAGTGACATGAATACCCGTTTGAATCCAAGTTCGACGCGAGTGCCTTTTAAATCGTCATTTGAAATAACTTGAAGGTGTGACTGGAGTGATCTAAAGTGTGTCATGCATCGTTCTTTTGCAACCGACATCTTGGATTTGAGTGCATGCACATCTTGTGTTACGGAATCCATAATGGGTGACACAGTTGATGAATTGACGTTGGATCTTAAGTAGATATGGTGTGATTGGTTTGTGGTTGCAATTTCGAAAATTCCAATTTTTTTCTCAGTCCGACAATAAACTCCTCAGTCCGACAAAACGGTAAACTGAAAAATTTGTCTTACCAAATTTTGAAATCAAGTCCGAAATAGCCAAAAACTAATAGGGAAAAATTTTTAAAAGTGAAAAATTTTGACAAAAATAAAACCTAAAAATTTGAATTTTGGTCCGAAAATTTGAATTTTTGGTCGAAAAATTTTTCGCATCGCCAAAATTTGAAATCGAAGCTTAAATGGCCTAAAAATGGTCTAGGAAAAAATAAATTTTAAAATGGTTTTCCCGTCAACGATTTTAAAATTTGATTTTTTTTTAATCTTCGCGTAAACGATATTACAAAACTGGTCTAGATGGTGGCTAAGTCGAAAAAAACACTCGAACAAAATTTAGCTAAACAAGTCATCGGAATGTCCATCGGAATGTGCCATCGGAATGTCTATCGGAATGTATACTTGTCGGAATCCTTCAGATCGCAATGTTTATCTGTCGGAATCCCAGATCGGAATATTCAGATCGGAATGTGGCTGAAACAAATTTGGCAGAGTAACGACCCACAATTCCCTTGAAACCATCGGAATTCCAGATCGCAATGTACGATCGGAATGTCCAGATCGGAATAAGGTATTGAAATCCTTAGATCGCAAAGTAGAACCTAGCGGTTATTGCGATCTGGCCTCACTTTTGTACTTTCCGATGGATACCTTTGCTAGAATTTCGGAAAGATGAAAAACCAAGGATTTTTTAACGTTTGATCCAAGAAAGTTTGTGTTTTTAACCAAAACCAAGATACCAAGATCACTACAACATGATTAAAGAAGTTATACGATTAAGAAACACAATCAAACACAAAAAAAAAAAAATCTTGAATTCGAGGAAGAAATATGGATCAAATCAAACGAATCATATGAAAACACAACAACCAATCACAAATCTACCCCGTGGCGATTGATACCAATTGTTGTCCCTAATATTATGATTGTATAATACACGAATTAAAGAAAGAAAGGAAGATATGAGATGAATTTTAGAGAGAGAAAGTAGTGAGAGAAAGTAGAGAGGAGGAGAGGATTAACTTGTGAATATTAGATTAAGGAAATGAGAAAAATGAACCACCAACCCTCCTAACATGCTAGGAGGGTAGTATATATAGTCCACCCACATGCGGGCTTCTTTATGGACTATATGGTTTGGGCCGGGCTTTCCTTTTGGGCTTTGGTTACTTATTAATGAACCTTAGCTTAAAGTTAAGCCCGTAATAACACGACTAATATACTACCTATTACAACGTTCTAAAATACGATACATAATAAACATATGACCGAGCATTCTTGTTTGGCTCAATATTTTGAGGCTAACAGGTGAAAACCTAAACGTCTCGAGGTTCAATAAGTAAACTACAAAAATAAGGTATAATACTACTTGAGTTGGCAAACCAATAATCGGTCGTCCCTCTCAATATACGCACAAGCAAGCGGGGAAACGAGGTGGCACAAAGCACTTAAAAACCTTTTTCCTTAGACGGCCTTTTATAGCACGTCGCCTTATACCCACCTTATAGTTTGTATAAATCGAGTTCAAACTTTTTATTAGTATTTATCTATTTTGCCTTTTTTTCGTTTTGGATTCGAATACAATAGCTAGGTGATGAAATCCCAACTAAGGTCTTATTTGGAAGTAGGTAACTTTATTGTTCTACGTAATACAATATAGTAATCACAAAAAACACGAAAAATGATACATACTATAATAATAGAAAAATAACAAACTTTCTGAGGATGGAAAGGGTCTTCAAATGAATGATCAATAAATCTCACAAAGACGAATCGTACACAAATCCCCGGCAGCGGCGCCAAAATTTTTGATGTGTCGTGGAATGTATATGCCAATTAGATACGTTATAGGTTAAAATAAAAAATTACCTTTAGGAAAAAGTAATAGAGTAAAATTAACAAAGACGGATTTAATTAAACACGATAGTGAACCAAGTTCGTTGTACACGAAGATCGAGTGAATTTGAGACGCTTTGTTTCGATTTGGACAATTGATTTAAATTGGTTTTCGGTTTTTAAACTAAAATTAATCCTACAATTTTTAAATTCTAAGTGCATGAATCGTTCCCCGTTATTTAATCTAAAAGAAAATTATTTAAAATATAAAACTTATTTAAAATTTACACAATTTAAAATTAATTAAAAACTTAATCTGTATAATAAAAATTATTTTACACTATTTAAAAATTCTATTTATGAAACTAATTTATTTAAAATCTAAAATAATTAAAATCTTATTATTTAAAAACTAATTTTTAATAACTAATTAAATTTCTAAAATTAATTAAACATTTTTTTTTATTTTTTTTATATATTTATTTTTTAAAAACTTGCGTTTTATAAATTTAACTAAAGTTAAAGATAGGTAATTACACTAAATGCAAAAACTGACAGCCTGAAATGACACTATATTAATGAAAAGAACTATAATAAAACTCAAAGGGTGAGCTAGCACAGATGGTAAATACGTTTAGCCCATGACCAGGAGGTCATGGGTTCGAGTCCCAGGAGGGACATATTTTTGTGATTAATATTTTTTTTGGACAGAAAACTTTGTAAAATGTCATAGGAGTGACTATTGATAATAAACTTTGGAAAGCTGGCAAGTATATCAGCTTATGAGCCTTTAGATTAGTGAATCTGAAAGCTTCTCTACATAAGCAAGTCAAAAAGGACAACTAAAATAAGCACTTATACAAACTAAAAACACCAAGATTAGAAACAGTCAATTACGCACAAGTAACAAATTTAAGAATCTAAACAGACTAGTAGGAAAAATAGTAATCAGTAAACACACAACCCTCTAAAATCATAACATAACAGTAGACTTAAATGAAACTAAATAAACATCAGCAGACTAAAATTTAAACTAGATCAACAAATCAAGCATACCACGGAATCAAGATCAGCAGTCTAAATCCAATTTCTAACTAAAACAACGCAATAACAACTCCAACCAGCAGACTACACAGAATGACAGCAAAATAAGTCCATTTCAGTATCAAAACAATACAGACTAACTTTCATGAAATTTCAGATTCATAAACATAACAAATATCAGTTGTTAAATTTAAATCAGCAATCCAACAATAAATCATTTCTCATTACTATATCATCAGATCCAAATAAAGAAGTCCAAGTTTAACAAAATATATCAATTCATTAACTCAAACGACAGCAATCTAAAAGTTAAGCAGATTCAACATCATTTTCTCAAATTAAACTAAATAAAAAAAAACTTAACTCTTAACAGCTTACAAATTCTAAACACAAACGCTAACTATCAAACTCAACAGATCCAAACATATATCTAGATAACAGATTAAATAAAGCTAAAAATACTCAAGCAGTTTTATCAATTATCACAGATTCAGATTAAATATAAAATATAACATAAAACTAAAAGTGATTAAAACCTGATGAAGAAATCCTTTGAGATGAAGGAAGGCGATGAGCCTCTTTATGACCCTAAACAGTACCGTCATTCACCACCATTCGAACACCATCCTCAAACCATCAGAATAATCAAACGAACCGACAACTTTTATAAATCAAACCATTGGGGTTTGACTTTATTTCCAATTTCACTTTAATTATTTAATTCAAACTATTATATTAGCTTAATCAAATAATTCTTAAATTATAACATTAAATAGACAGTAGATTAATTTATGAAACTTTAACAGTAAAACTTAAAATAAAAGAAGATGCTCAAAAAAACTTTTACTAATATCAAAAAAGTATTACAAAACTAATTAAATGAAAATACAATTATACCTACCTCTATTTTAACATTATAACAGTAAAGAAAAATTGGAATTATGAAATACCGAATATGGGAGGGTTTTTATAGGCTAACCCCAAACCTTCTTTGTGGAAGGTTGTTGAGAAGAGATTCCATCTTGGCCATCCAATTCGCATCTTCTCTTTCTCTTTCCATCTTGTTTTGATCCTGTGGCTGAGATTAGCCAACTAGCACACGGATTGCCAACGTGGCAACCAAGTGTGCTAGTTGTGCTAGTATGATTGCTGACTTGTCTTTATTTTATTGGAGGAGTAAGAGATGGTGAGCTGTTATAGCCAATCATAGGCAAGAAAAGTAGCCACGTCACTCCATCTTCTTTGATCCGGTTAAATTGAGGATTTAATTACAAGCGCGTGTATCACACTCGCTATAAATCAGAAACCCCCAATTTTATTATCTAGGGTTAAGAGGAATAGTAAAGTTACAAGTTTATTTGGATTGAAAGGTGAGAGAAAAGAGGGTGAAAGGACATAGGAAGTATCGAATGGAATAAATAAATGTGTTTGGGTATAGAGTAAATAAATGGATGAAGGGTCTGTTTGTTTATTATTGTGTGGGTAAATGTGTTTGACCAAGTAAAATGAGTAATCACCAAACGTTTCTAACTTCTTTTGTAATGAATTTGACCAAACCCTAATGAGCCCATTAACCGTGCTTATCATAACTTAGAAAGTGATATGGGCTTGTCACCCATATTCATTTAATCCGTCCCACATTTGAAATGTTTTGGGCTTGTATGGGCTTAGTAACCAAAAAGTATGGATAACTTGTTTTACTAATGGGCTTTTTAGCCCATTAGTCCAAATGTGGGACCCACAAGCCCATTTGTCTTCATAAAATATTAAATCCACTAAAATCGAGCTTGAATTTGGCTTTGTCGATCTTTTCTTCAAACTCGTGCCGATTTTTCCGGTTTTCGCGAACTTCGGTACCTACACACATGAAACAAGAAAATACACATATACAAGGCATTTTTCTATTGATTTATGAATTTATTTATTGTTTTAAGATATAAATGATATGAGTAAAATCACTCATATTAGTTTTTCAGCGGTAAAAAATTAAATGTCAGCGGGTAACGGCTATATTTTGTCAGCGTGTAACTTTTGCCATGTCAGCATTAAAAATGGTCTTATCAGCATAAGCAAGATAGACATAATTGTCCTCAAGTGTCCCTTTCTAACCAAAGTTCTTAAAAATGAAGAAATCTCATATAAACTCTTTGTAACTTCCCAGGTAAGCCCAATTTAAATTTACACCAAGTCTCCCAACCGACCAATCCCAATTCTAATCAAAAAAGTCTTGGCAACATGCATAGTATATCAACTTTGCATGCTACAGTGCCTCAAGAACTAGAAATTCCAACAATTCTTAAAAGAAAAGCCTTCAATATGTCTATTTCCCACTCACCTGCGGACACAATCTAGAACTGTGATAAGAATATTCTTAGAATACCCAAGATCCTAAAGTTTCCTAAACCTCCCCTTAAACTATGATACACACAGTTGCAAAATAATATGTATATGACAAATTTTTATTTCAAGATAGGAATGTAAACATTCCAACCATCATAAATAAACTTTTGACACATTCCTTGTAAGCTCCAAAGATCCATAAGCAACCATGTATCCAATTTTAAATGCTCATAATGCCTGCATGATCAGATGAAAAACCACAAAAACTAACATGTTGCTATCAGCGGCCACTTTTACACTTGTCAGCGTCCAAATAACCTCTGTCAGCGTTAGAAAATAAAGTGGAAAATCTAATACTTTATAAAGAAAAATAATAGTGCACATCCTATACATACTATACAATGATTTCAAAAACACATTTAGGTGAGATTGACCATTCCAATACTTGTAACCAAGTAATGGAACCTCCCAACATCAAAAGGTTTAGCTAAAAGATCAGCCACATTCTCTTCTGTGTCTACCCTATATGGATGTATTAAACCATTTTCAAAACAATCTCTTATAAAATGATGCCTAATTTCTACGTGTTTAGTTTTAGAGTGATGTACATCATTCTTAATGATGCACAATGTACTATTATTATCTACAAAAATCTTGGTATGCATAAAATTATACACATAATCTAACAGCTGATTTTGAATCCATAGAACTTGTCCATAACATGTAGCTGCAGCCACATACTCAGCTTCAGTTGTAGACATTGCCACCACTGTTTGTTTCTTGCATTGCCAAAATATAAGTCTTCTCCTAAGAAATTGACATCCAACAGTTGTGGACTTCCTATCAAACTTATCACCTCCATAGTCACTATCTGAATAGCTAATTAGCTCTAATGGAGAATCTTTAGGATACCATAATCCCAAGGTGGGATAACACCTAAGGCATCTAAAGATCCTTTTAACAGCATGACGATGATACTCTTTGGGAGTCACTTGATGACGTGCACATGCACACACAATAAACATGATGTCAGGTCTAGAGGCTGTAAGATACATCAATGATCCAATCATTGATCTATAATGCCTAACATCAACATCTTTTCCATCTCCAGTCTTTCCCCAAGGGTGTTCCCTATCCATGGGTGTGCTAGCCCGAATTTCATGAGGAGAAAAACCAAATTTCTTCAAGATCCCAGCCATATATTTATCTTGAGAGATAAAGATAACATCTTCTTTCTGTTGTACTTGTAGACCTAGAAAGAAGTTCATCTCTCCCATAGCACTCATCTTGAATTTGTCTGTCATGAGCTTGGAAAATTCTTCACTCATCTTTAGATTTGATGATCCAAAAATAATATCATCCACATAGACCTGTACAAGAAGAAAATCCTTGCGAGTCTTCTTGGTAAATAGGGTTTGGTATATGGTGCCCCTCTTGAATCCATTTTCCACAATATAAGTGGATAATTTGCAATACCATGCTCTAGAGGCTTGATGAAGTCCATATATTGCTTGCTTGAATATATACACCTTATTTGGATGCTCTAAATCTTCAAAACCTGGAGGTTGCATAACATAGACTTCCTCCTCAATTGTGCCATATAAGAAAGTGAATTTCACATCCGTTTGATAAACTGTGAAACCTACGCAAGAAGCATAGGCTAGGAAAATCCTTATTGCTTCAATCCTTGCAACAGGTCCAAAAACCTCTTCATAGTCTATCCCTTTTTCTTGTGTATATCCCTGAGCAATGTAACGTGCCTTGTTTCTGACCATAATTCCTCTTTCATCCTTTTTGTTTTTTAGAACCCAACATGTCCCAATAGGTCTGACATGATTTGGACAATCCACATGCTCCAAACATCTCGAATTGCAAACTAATGAAGCTCATCTCGCATTGCTTCAAACCAGCTTGGTTATTTAAGAGCCTAAAAAATCTTCTTGGGTTCCTTTTGTGACAAAAAACAGGCAAATAAACATGCTTGCACAAGAGGGGTATCTTCCTTCTTGTGGATGTTTGCAATGATTCCTTCTTTGGAATTCTGCAACTTTTGTCTTCTGGTTTGACCTGTGAAGTAATAGGTCCAATTATTTGAGAGAGAGCATGAGTTTTTGCCAATTGAGTAGAAGTTCCCTCTCCAAATAATGTAGGATGTGGAGCAGTGGAGTTAAGAAGTCCATTGTCCCACTCATCATTACTATCATCCCCATTAGATCTAGGAGAATCATTGTCAGTGTCTGAGTTGATAACGCTGACACCTGCATAGGGTATGATATCGTCACCTTGTTCAAATCCTTCTTTGGAAGACGATGAAAGTAAGATGTCAGTGGCTGATTTATTCCTATCAGCGTCTGATATAGACCTGTCAGCGTCCTTATCTGGGCTGTCAGTGTTTGGTTCTGGTTTGTATGTGTCTTTGCTTTCACTAACTTGCTCTTCTTGTAGCTTTCTCTCCTCTTCTCTTTCAACAGCAGATGCTTGGATGAACTCTTCACTCCATATTAGTATGGTTATATAGTTAAAAAAGGGAGTAGGCTCATCCTCTTGTGATCCTTGCATATCTTTGACCCGTGTACCTGTATGTTCAATAACAGATTCTTCCAAAACATTTGGATCCTTTTCCATAATGTCTGAATTAGTGACAAGCATATAATTCAAGGTCCTAGATAATGGTTCCAAATCAAATAACCAATCTGGTCCATTTTCAGGATCACTAGGCTTACTTTCTAAGAACCTAACATGCACTTTTTCAAGAATACGTTTTTCTTTCTTATTGTTAACCCTATGCCCTTTGTTATTCATAGAATAACCCAAAAAATATCCCTCATCACCTTTGGAACTAAACTTACCTAGGTTATCACTAGTATCTAAAATCACTACATGACATCCACAGGGTCTAAGAAAGTCTAAATTAGGCATCCTTTTCCAAAACAGCTCATAAGGTGTCTTATTGTGGATTTTGTTGACCAAGGCTCTATTTTGAACATAGCAAGCTGTGTTCACAGCCTCAACCGAAAAAGGAATGGGAAACTTAGCATATGCCGACATGGTCCTAGCTGCTTCTATGAGTGTTATATTTCTTCTTTCAGCTACACCATTCTGTTGTGGAGTTCTAGCAATAATAAACTCCCTAGAAATTCCTTTATCAGCACAAAAGGTATCTAATAGAGTATTTCTAAACTCACCACCATTATTATTTCTAAGTATATTAACTGTGTACCCTGATTTCTTCTCTATTTGGGTAATAAAGTTAATTAAAACCTTGGCAGTGTCACTTTTCAATGCTAAAAAGAAAGTTCAAGTAAACCTAGAATAATCATCAGTGATGACAAAGCAAAAAGATTTACCATTTAAACTCTCTATATTAGTAGGACCAAACAGGTCCATGTGTAGTAAGTGAAGTGGTTTAGAACTAGAATGCACACTTTTACACTTAAAGGAGACCTTATGTTGTTTGCCTTTAAGGCATGCAACACAAGTATGATCATTGTGAAAAGCTTTTGAAGGCAAACCACTGACAAGATCATGTCTCACAAGTCTATTAATATTCTTAAAGTTAATGTGCCCTAACCTTCTATGCCATAAATTACTCTCATCAACTGAAGCTTTAGCATAAACACATGACAAATTTTGTGGTCATCCTAATTCCTTTTAGATTAACATTATAAATGTGCTTATGCCTAGGTGTTCTATACTCAATAAACTTCTCATCAGGAACCTTAAAATCCTTACTTAACACCAAGCATTCAGTATCAGTAAAAAGAACTTTATTTTTGTTGTCACAAACTTGTGACACACTAAACAAGTTATAGTCAAGTTCTTTTACCAGGAAGACTTCATCAAACCATATGTTGTTGTTGATTAGAGTGCCTTTTCTAGAGATGGTACAGAAACCTCCTCAAAAATACACTTTATCAGAATTCTTGATAGGAATGAAATTAGTAAGATAGTCTTCCTTCCCATTCATGTGCCTTGAGCATCCACAATCCCAATATCCTTTATCATTAACCTGCTTGTGAATACCCTACACGTGAAGAAAACAAATTAGTTTTCTTTAGGAACTGAAGCCTTTGCATACTTAGATTCATCTGGTTGTTCAACAAGAATTGACTTATTCCTTGTAACAACCCCCTGTTCATCCCTTTGTGGCCTAAGCACCCAATTTATCGCAATAGGTTTAGTGATGACCTTTGCAAGAAAATTAAATCTATTACATGTCATAAGAATGCCATCTGAATTAGGGTTTTGGTCTTTTCTAGGCCTCCATGGCAAACTGGATGAAGCTTTAGAACCTGGTCCCTTATGTTTTAAATACCTATTGCTTGGTCTAACATGAGGTCTAACAGAAGCCAGTTGTGGCATTTTCATACCAAAGCTAGATCTGTTAGTGGATGATTTTGGTTTGTCATCGGCCAATTTGTTCCTGTCAGCGTCCAAATTAGGGTTTGCTATAGGAGCCCATTTGTTGTTAGACCAAGTATTGGTCTTTTGAAAGGGTCTTTGTCCATGAGTATTAGTCCCTCTAGAAAAGAAAGGAGCCGGTCTAGTGGCCTTGGGACTTATTTGGAAAAAAGGTCTAGGTTTGACCATGGTTGACCTATTGTTAGCGGTGGATTTTGAGCCGCTGACACATTTATAAGCCAAGTGAGAAAAACTCCCACATGTGTAACAAGCCTTTCTATACATATACTTAGGTCTAGATTGAAAGAACCCTGTCCCATTAACACTTGCTTGACTTTGAGGTGATATAGGTTTCTTATACATCTCTACATATTTAACACTACATTTGCTTTTAGTTGTAGAGTCAAGGTCAATAGTTTTTGCAGTGGTAGGGTTAGTGATGACTATGGGTTTAACTTCAGTTTCTTCATCACTAAGAAGTCCCCCCTTAACAAACAACATAGGGTTGGCTTTCTTCCACTGTTCAAGATTAGTCATTTTCTACTTATATTCTTCTACTCGGGTAAGCACTCTAGGTGGAGGAATAAATTCCTTTTCTTGGAGTTCTGGAGTACCAGTCCAAGAGAGATTCTTTTTCAGGACACCATAGAAGTCCCTAGTAGGTGGTGGAATGGCAGCATACTCTTTCATCCCAATCCCCGACATGTCCCTAGGGTTTATTTGTTCAGTAACACACTTTTCTAGGATTTGGCTTGCTTTATCAAATTTTCAATTTTAAGCCCCATATTTTATTTATCCTTAATGGCTTCACTTAACTGAAGTTGTAAGTCAGCTCTACATTTCATTAAAGACTCTCTAGCTTCATTACTGACTCTCAAATCTCTATTTAAAACATTAATTTGATCTTTTAGGTCAAATTCCATTTCCTTATATTCCTCTACCATTCCATCAGATTGTGCAAGCCCCCTTTATAGTTTGCAAGTCTAACTTCTACATCAAAAACATCTGATTTTAATTTTAAAATTTCTTGGTTAAGTTTTTTAGTGTTTAACCTGCAAACTTTGCTACAATAAGCATCATCATATACCTCATTATCTGATGAAGATGAGGAATTGGACATGAGAGCAAAACGAACATGATTCTTCTTTCTTTTCAACAACCAAAGCTTGATTCTCTATTACTTCTTCTTCCCCAAAGCTCCAGTCCCATCCAATGCCATCAATACCTTGCATGGCAACCATAACCGTTGGCTCAGGGTCCCTAATAGTGACCATTTGTCTTAATTTCTTTCCAGCATCATCACTCCGTGGAGATCTACATTCTCTTATGAAGTGTCCCATCCTATGATAACTGTAGCATTCAACCTTGGATTTGTCAAATCCAGCTGTGTCTTTACCATTAAAATTCATCTTTATACCAAACCTCATGTTCCATCTATTAGCCCTTATGCTTGCAAGTGCCATATTCGACTTGATATCCATCTTTTCTAGGTCAGCATCACTTATTTGCTCAAGATCCTCATAGGTAACTAAGGAACCATTTGGTAGTGCAGCAATGTATGCACATACGGTATCCAAATCAATACCAGCAAGTTTAAGACTTGGTGAGCCAACATTGTATGTGTCAGCGTCAAAATTTGAGCCGCTGAAAAATGTTGATCCACCACTTACAAGAGTTGATCCAGTAAAAGGATGTACACTCAATCCATTAACATATGAGTCTTTGTCAATGGTTTGAGATTCACTTTGTGAGATGAAGGCCATTTTTCCAGATGTTGACTTCTTCCCATATTCAAGTAAGGTCTCATTCTCCACAATATTTATCTTATTGTAGATACCATCAAAAGAAGCACTTTTATGGGCATTAGTAGCAACAATTGATTTTGCTTCAATTTTCCATTCATCACCAAGATCTCCAAGGAATGTAGCAATGATATCAGCATCTTCAAGTTCCGTTCCCATTAAAGCCAACTTGCTAGTGATGTCTTGAAGCCTACTTCTTACCTCACTCAGCTTCTCATTGGGATGAGCCTTAAACATAACATATTCACTCAATAGTTGCTTCTTCCTTTCTTTGGTTGTATCTTCATTACCACCATAGGGCTGCCCAAAGATCTTTAGCGGATTCATAGCTTCTGTATTTATACTAGTTCTTTGGACCCAAGGAAAGTTTAAGAATGTTCAAAGTCTTCATGTCATTCTTTCTCAAGGCTATCTCAGTGACTGAGAAAGCTCTTCCATCTTCAGGTCTTTCATTAAGAGCATCACCAGTTTGTCCAGCTGTTCTTCGTGCTCCAATAGCAGCCTGAATCTTAGCTGCTTTATCGAATTGATTGCCATATTCAATGACTTCCAAAAGAGCATAGTCATTAACTTGAAGATACTGTTCAAAATTGAAATTTCATTATTCAAAGTTATCAGGGTCGAGCATAGGAATTTTGAGGTTGTGATTTGATGAGGATGAAGATTTTGTGGTAGACATCTTGTTTGGTTTTTATTGTTTTTCAACGATTTAGGGTTTTTAGGGTTTACTGTTCTTTAGATTAAAGTTCCTCAACAAGCTCTGATACCACTTGTTGATAGCAAACTTAGATCGATTTAGCTTTGTGTTAACGAGATTGAATCAAGTATAACACATAGAGAAACTTTGTGTATTCAACAATCTATGTGTTATGCGGAATTAACACTTAGAACAAAGAACAAAGCAAAACAATGTAACCCAAACTTTCACTTTGATTAATAATGAAACTTGCGTACAATGAAAGTGTAATACTTGTTATAAAACTGATGATCAACTAAGAACCCTACGACCTCCTTTTATAACACATGGAGTCGTGTACAAAGGTCTATCTATCAACTATTCTAGGTAAAGATAAATACAGAAAATACAATATTGAACATATCTTTACTAGAAATACAAAACGTGTAGACTTAGTATTCCATCAGTGGTTGAACTTCTCTTTGTCAGTGCTCAAATATGCTTTGTCAGTGCTCATCTGTCAGCGCCTCTTTTACTATTGTCAGCGTCCAAGTTCTTTTTGTCAGTGTCCCAGTGACTTAGTTAATTTTGTTCCCAACAGAGTGAAGCCAAAGATTGTTCTGAAGTGACCAATGTTGAGAGTCTTTTGCTGCCGATTAAGGTTGAATGTAATCTTTAAGGATAATTTGTCTTTAGCTGAAGTCCAAAATTCGTGCATGTATGTTTCAGGAACTGACGCTGTAGCCCGCAATGCAATTCTGATTTGTGAGATTTCGAGTATATCCATTGCGACTTTGAATGCTGGCTGGATTGGATCAAAGTTCTCATTTAGTCTAAGATTATTCTCTGCAAATGAAAGTCGTTTATCCATTGGTACAAGTGCAAGATCGAGTACGCTTTGCTGATCCTTGGTGATAGACATGGTTCCCGCTTAAGATAAGGCATATACAAATGATACACACAGATATATATCATTATTCACGTTACCCCTTATCATAGCAAAGCATATCATAACACAACATTTAATTTCACAAGACAAAGCATACAATGTTCACATGTAATATAACATACTTTCAGAAAAGATCTAAATACATTGTTACACTACAAACATACTTTATTCCAAATACATTACGACTTATTCTAGGTTTTCCGAGATTTTGGAGTAAGACTTGTTTGTCATAACCAATACTTTTGTGGGAGAAGCAGTGGATGTAGGACGTTTAAGTTCAACCAAAACCTCGGTAGGTTTGAACACCGGGTTTGCTAAAACAGAAACCACTGGGTGCGAAGGTAATACAAAAACCTCAGGAATTGGTTTTACTGAGACAGAAGCTTTAGTGTTCTTTGTAAACACCAGAACCTCAGTAGTCTCAACCCATATTTCCGTGGGTTTGGGAAGTACCACAACTTCAACTTCAGTATCGTACATTACATGAATAAGAAACACAAGAAATTGGGTAAGTAATTTATCTCTTTTGTTTACAATAAATAACAACTTATTAAATTAAGAGGTATTTATGTAATAAGAAACATTTCAAGTATTCTTATGAGAAAAAGTAGCTTAACCCAATGACGTGGTTTCATTAGTTTAATTGTACAAATTGTTCTTATGTTTTATTTACCCGTTTTTAACCCTTAGTCGTATTTCAAGAACTTGCACGAAGTTGGAATATCAATCAAATCACCATTTTGCAATATCACTCAATTTTTGATAAAATCTTAACACACAATTTCGCAAAAGGTTATATCACACAATCTCACAATAACTTTTCATGCCAATCTCGCAATATTTTCCAACTAATCTCGTAATAATCTAAATTTCATAATCTCGCAATATTTTTCACCAAAAATCTTGCAATATTTTTCTCAAAAATCTCGCAATTTTTTTTCGCAAAAAATCTCGCAATATTTTTCTCAAAAATCTCGCAATATTTTTCTCAAAAATCTTGCAATATTTTTCTCAAAAACTCGCAATATTTTTTCACAAAAAATCTCACAATCTTTTCCACAAAAAAATCTCGCAATCTTTTCCACCAAAAAACCTCGCAATAATCTGATTAGGATAATCTCGCAATAATTTTATTATAATAATCTCGCAATAACAGTTTATTAAACACAATCTCACAAAATCCGTTTTCACTTAATCTCGTAATATCAGTTTTCACTTAATTTCGCAATATCTTGTTTAATATAAAATCTCGCAAAATCAGTTATAATATAATCTCGCAATAACAGTTAGGCTTATCTTCGCAAAAAAGATTCTCAAAATGTCTATGTTCATTCTTAAGTTCGATTTTGGCAAAAACTAAAGCATACCCAGTCTATCTTAAGCCTAAACGACTAAAACCCCCTTATCAATTTGATGTTTCGAGACAAAAAAATTCTTTGAACCCCTAATTAGTTAAGTCTGGGTTCTGGGATAAGTTAGATCACAAAAAATCAATTAAGTGGGATGTGTTTAAACGCAATCAGAAAACAAAAAACTTTAGTATAGTAACTGATATAAGTAGTTTTACACTCGTTTAGGAAAACGAGGTAATTAGGGTAAGTACGACGGTTTAGGAAAACCGTGCACAAATGACCCAATGAGTGAGTTCATTCTCAAGGAGGCTAGTGTGTTGTATTAAGAGATGATTAAATGTTTGTGATTATGATTATGAAGAAAGAAAAGAGAAAAGGATGACGGTTACGATTATAATTACAATAAGACGAAAGTCGTAAACGTAAAACCGTAAAACGTGACGAAATTTAAAAATTACCCTAAAAATTCCTAGAAAATTGCAATGAATCCTAAAAAATGCAATTAGAGTTTACCAAAAATCAAAAATCACTCAAACCTTTTATTTAATTAAATAATAATTTTTTAATGCTAATTAAAGCCCAAAAATCAATTTAATTAGCAAAAATCCCAAAATGAGATTTTTCAATTTCTAAACCTCTAAAATAAATTAATTAAACTAAAAACTATTTTTGAAAAATTTAAAATTAATTAAAACTGTTTAAAAATGATTAAAAACTATTAAAATATTAAAATAATCCTAAAAATTAATGAAATGACAAGAGAATTAATCTAAAAGTTTTTTAAATCCTAACTTAATATATTTGACCTAAGAAAAATTAAAAAAGTTGCAAAAATATTAAAAACAATTTTTAATAATAAAATAATAATAAAAATTCAAAATTTTAAAAAATTCTAAAAACTTGCAAACTAGTTAAATTTAACGTAAATAAACAGAAAATGGAAGTGAAATTACAAAAATACCCCTAATGGGCCTCCAAATGGGCTAAACCTCAAAACAGTCCAAGCTTAATGGGCTTTTGGCCCAATAAGCAATAAGTTAACCAAATAAGCTGAAAAGTTCTAGTCTAGCTTAAAATTCGATTTTAAACACAAAACTCTGAAGGCCCAAAAACTAAAAGTGAGCTTATCACAGCTTAATAAGCAAACAGCTTATTCTTAGTGGGCTTTTTGGCCCATTAAGCCATAAGCTAATGCCATAAGCTAGAATTTGACATACATACTTCTTGACCTTATAAAGCTGTTTGTAAAAAGAATTTTTGAATAAGCCCAAGAAATAAGCCTGAAATAAGCAAAAGCTCTCTACACAAAACGACAAAATAGTCGTTTTCGAGTTCTAGACCAATTCAAGGGCTGATTCTTTTTCCAAAATGTCTCAAATCACTTAACTAAGCTTAATAATCAAAAAGATTTCAAATAAGCACACTGAATAAGCTAGAATAAGCAATAAGCTGTTTTGAAAAAGAAAAGTCAATTCGTTTTCTAGTCAAACTTAAAAGTCAAAGGCTTAAATGCTCCAAAATAGTCAAATGGGTCAAATAAGGAAGATTGATTACAAAAACAAAGTTGTTGCAAGTCTAAGCTATTATAGCTTATTGATAAGCTGTTCACAAATTAACACTAGCAGTGGCTAGTTTCCGTGGGAAAGGGTTCCCACTGCTTGACTTTCTAGAGTCTTGATTCTAGTGAGATTTACTTGGATTTAGTGAACAACAAGGGCACCCTTATAACCAGTGGGTTATAAGGAGTCAGTAGCAAGCAAGAAATCACAATTTCACCAAGCCAATTTGTACAGTTTAATCAAACAGTCATCAGATCTAGCACATACATGGAAAATAAGCAGTTTTGAAGATATAAGAAGTTTAAGCAAGATTAAGCCAACCAAATTGAACCAAAAGCATACACAAGCTATAATAATATTAAATAATCTTAAACAAACTTGTTTCATGCACTGAATCAAAGATTAGACCTAGATTCAAGCCTAAATTACTTACTGATGAACAAATGATGAACACAAAATGACTTTGCTGATATACTTGACCACAAACCCAATTTCAAACCCTCAAATCTCTAAAACAGGTTACACAAACTTTGGTTTACCACTTTTCACCCTAAATATTCATACACTCTAGGTGTTCCCAAAATTTCAATACAAAATAGTCAAAAACAAGCATGATATAACACAATTTCAGATTTGGTGTTTCAATGAACAAGACTTACAAATATCAGGACTCAAATACCTCAATATAATATACAAACAAGAATAAACTAATAACACCTACTCAATTCAACATACAAAGCATAAATCAGTAGACCCAAACACCCCTTTCACTTTTCAAATCCAATTTTAAACAAGCAAAAGTGTATAACATGTGACAGTCTGAAATTTTTAGGTAGTAAATTATTCTCTCGTATATTATTTTGAAACTTATTTTTGCGTTGGTTGATGAACTCATAATTTATGGGTTGAAATTAGGGCTTACGTGCATAATTTAACGTCCTTTACGACTAAACCGGAAACCCTAGGATTACGTATTTACCTTTTTGAACTCCGTTTTTGATGAGACAATTTTTATTAGATTCGTTTCGTGCCGTTGATTCATAATTTATAAAAACGTTTTTCGTAAAACAACCCGAGGGCACGCAAATCGAGGAAACTAGAATCGAGGAGTACCCGTAAATAAATGGGGATGTGACAAGATAACTCTTGCCCCACCCCCACCATGGGACGGCTAAATCTTAGCGAACACCCCTTTGAGGTGTCAACTTTATATAAAAGACTAAGACACTTGTCCTAGTTTGCTTACAAAACCATGTATACATAAAACAACTAAAACTAAACCATCTATCTTCATTTCTCTCATGCAAAATTCACACAATCTCTCTCTCTACTCCATCCTTGTCGTCTATTTTTCACCATAAACACCCCCATTTGTTCTAAATTCAACCATAAATCTTGTGTTAATCTTGCATAAGATGAAGGCCTTATGAAGTCTTATTGATTAGAGGTGATCATAACATCTACAAAGGAGTTTCCTTGGAGTCTAGGGCTGATTTTCATCAAGGTCTTCATATAGTTGGGTGATCTTGAAGGTGGTCTTGGTTTATCACAAGATTTGTCATCAAAAACCAAGCCTTGATCTAAACTTTCACTATCTTGGTTGGTAACAAGATTATTTCTTCCATTACCTAGTTATTTTGTAAATGTAATTTTGTATTTTCTTTCTAAATGTATATTTATATGATGATATATGATGATCAAAGTATTATGGGGATCTTGTGTTGATAAATTTGGTTAAAATGATTAAAAGCTACATGTAAAGATGTTAAAATCATGACGAGAATTATAGGGTATATGATTTTACACATGTGAGAGTTGACCACTCAATGGAATCCATAAAATGGGTAAGATATGATCAAAATATTATTCAGGTTCAAATCTGTATAGTCTGTTTTGGACGAATTATTAGGGACACTTAGAGGATGAATGAGCAGTATCTAAAAGGAGTTAATTGTAGCACATATTATGTAGTTTGTGCTTCCCAAAATTTAGCTTCTATCTCCTTTTAGAACTCAATGTATGGTAAAAATGGTGAAAGTGAGTTTCATAATCAGATTTGGAAAATAAAAGTATATATTATAAAATAAGCACTCAAGTAAAACTAATATAAAATACACACCTAAAACCCACTAACTTATATAATACTTATAAATAAGTTATATACTTTGATAAGTAAATGTGACATTTTATAAAATTACAAATTGATATGATTACTAAGTTATAAAACTATATACATATTTTACGTCTTTTCGGCTAAAACCGAAAGATTAATGTTTTCGTCAAATAAAACTTAGACGGTCGGACCCGTCTAATGTAAACTTTTTATAAATCATCTACTGATGTATAAGTACATTTTACAAGTAAAAACCGATAAAACCCGAGCTTTATAACTTATGGACAATAACGGGCCAAAGTAGCCTTATTGGACTATTAACCCAACTAGTTTGGCTAAAAACTAATGGACTTACTCATTGGGCTTAACATACTTAGGCCGAACATATGAGTATAGGCCTGATATTAAAAGTATAAAATGGGCTAATAAAATGTATTGGGCTTATAATGGGCTTATTGGGCCTCAACATGTAAACAAGCTAAACTAGTGTAACTAGTCTAAAAATTTACCAACACATAACACAATAATGTTGAATAAAGATATAAAATCACACTTGATCATCATCATACTTATAAAATCATCATATACATACATAGACATTATTTTTATAAAGTTATTGGACAAAAGTCTAAGACCGAATATTATTTATATATGTTTTCGTGATTGAAGCAAGCCCGTCGCCGATAACCCGCCTTTCTTAATCAACGTGAGTTCATTCGCATTTTTCTAAATGTTTTATAAAATGTTTTGTAAACCCGCGAGGGAGATAACATGCTAGTTTTTGATAAAAATAGAACACAAGTAGTCCCGATGGTATGCTTAATGATATGGACGCGAATGATGCTATGACCCAATGAATGAGATGAAAAGGATTATTATAGTTACGTTATGTCACTTAAAGTCCCATTAGCATGAATTGTGAATTATCGGGATATGGTAGACGCTCATGCATATAATAGTACTATTGGGGGAAGATCACCCTAGTTCGCGCCTTGACGGTTGATCCCCGTCGTGCCACATTGATTGGTAAGCGAATTTATGTATGAGAAGATTTACATAGCGTGATTTTGTGAAGACACGCTAACTTAGATGGGCAAATTGTTTGTCGGGTTCGCAGCCCGTTGTTTGTTATAGTAAGGTAACAATGTCATGCGGCTAATAATAATCCAATGTAATCCAAGTAATAGTGAAAATAATTATAATAATGTTACCAATAATGGTAATATTGAGACTACGATCTCATGGACGGTTTAAGATGTTTGACTTGATCTATATATATATTTCCTGACTAGCAATACGAGGACTTACTTTTGATATTATACTTGTGTTCTGATTTCTATGACTGTTTTATGTAACAGTTTTATTAAACTCTATGAATTCACTCGGCATTCGCTGATATAATTTTTGCATGTTTTATCTCAGGTGCTTGAAGGTAACTTTGATGGAGATCGACTCTGATGGCCCACATAATAAAAAAGTATTCATTCGATCTATGTTTTGTAAACTTTATGACTGTGTAATTTGGGGACCTGCTGTAAACTTAAAACTTTTATTCGAATGAATGTATGTTAAACCTTGTACAACCATTTTTATGCGTTGTCTATGATTGGAGTTATTGTGCTATCCCGTAACACTCTATTGACTCTTCCGCTGACCCGATACAAAATTTGAGAGTGTTACAGTTTGGTACCAGAGCTCTCGTTATAGAGAACGAAAGATTTTTAAAACCAAGGTTTTGAATAAAACATTTCAAAATCTTTTAACTATACACATTTTCTTAAAATGTTTGAAAAATCTTTTAACTATAACGGTGCCAAAGATCTCCGACGTTACCAACAAGCCTTATTGAGAAGATATATATTTTGATATATATAATTTAATTTATATATATGTATATATCGTGAATTCAGTATGTAACTGTTTAATAATTGTTTTTATGCTAATACGAGATATATTATAAATGCAGATTGTCATGGCAGACCCTAATATTCCTGTATAGAACCATGCTATTCCTGAACCTAATGTAGATGACAACCCTTATTTACACTTAGTGGATTATAATGTAGATGAGGATATGTATGATGAAGAGAAGATCAGATTGCCCCTCAGGTTGATGTTGTAGAGAAAGATAATGATAATGTTGGTATTGAGAATGATGATGAGATTGGGATAGGTAATGTAGGTAATGAGGATGACGACGAGGATGTCGAAGAGGAGATAGGTATAGATGATGAGGTTGATGATGATGATGAGGCTGAGCTTATTTTCCCTTATGATGTAGCGGAGGGTGAGCCCTTACCCCCTCTAGTTGATTGGTCCGATTCTGAGTTTGAGTTACTTAGAGATGAATTTTCTGAATCGTCTGAATCTGATTCTGAATCAGAGGATGATGATGCACCTGATGGTACCGATGGGATTGCTACTCGTAGGCATGTGATAGGAGAGTCGTCTAGGGTTCAAGAGGCTACTCATATTGATGGGCTTGCACCTTGGGCCTTGAGACGTGATTTAGATGCTTCCCATGTTCGAGGTAGTATGACAGAGGTTGGTTTAGGTGTTGTTCAGACTCAGGTTGCTTATTTTGAGTTGAAGACAAAGATTGGTGAGAAAGAGCGAGAGTTGCTTAATTTGGATTTGACTAATATGGAGCGTGGTTTGAATGAGGCGTTTAGGAGATTATCTGTGTTAGAAAGTGGTGAGTATGTCGAGATGAAGAAAAAGGTGAATATTATGGATATTCAGTTGAGTGTAGCTCGTGTTATGCGTGAGAAGGCTGAGAAAGAGGTGAATATATCTGTTGGTTGGAACAGTAGATTTTATACTGAGATGGTCGAGAAAGGCGTGATTCGTAAGCGCCCAACTGAAGATGTGTCTTGTGATCGTCCGAGGAAGATGCCGAAGGCGATGGATGATGGACCATCTAGTAGTTCTCAGTAGACCAATCTGTCTTTAGTAGTTATCTTTGTATCTTTTGTATCTTTTGTAACTTTGACTAAACCGACTTATTAGTTAGTAGATCTGGCACGAACTTTGGGCCTGTATAGTGCTAGAAATTTTGATGTGGAATGTAATTAAGACAATGTGGTTGTTTCTAATCCAATGAAATATGTATCTTTGTCTTGAATTCCATATCGTGCCTTATTTGTATCATGACTATGAATTTAATCCATCTTATATGAATCCCACGTTGGGTGAATGCTTAATATACTTTGAAATTGTGAAATTATAGAACCATGCCGCCCAAGAAAGCTGTGACTGAGGATGATGTATGTAGGATCATTACGGAGCAAGTTGCCACATCTATGACTGAATTTATGGCCAATGCTAGAAATGGAGCTGGCAGTAGTGGAGCTGGCAGTAGTGGAGCTAGCGGTAGTGGAGCTGGCGGTAGTGGAATTGGTGGTACTAATGTGAATGTGAATGCTAATAATGTAAATGCTAATGCTGGAGGAAATGTAGGAGGACTTAGAACTAATGCGCCTGAAGTCGGTGGTTGTACTTATGTGACGTTCATGAAGTGTGAACCTCTACCTTTTAATGGAACTGAAGGTGCTGTAGGATTAAGCTAATGGATTGAGAAGATTGAGTCGGTGTTTCGGATTAGTAAGTGTAAGGAGGAAGATAAAGTGACTTTTTCTATGGCTACTCTTAAAGGTCGTGCGTTGACTTGGTTGAATGGGAGAATTGCTTTCATGGGTATTGATGTTGCTAATGCTACTCCTTGGGCTGAAATTAAAAAGTGGATAACTCTAGAGTTCTGTCCCCGTAGTGTGATTATACGGTTGGAAAAAGAGTTGATTCATCTTAAAATGAAAGGTGTGGACATTGATAGCTATACAAACCGATTCCATGAGTTGTCCTTGTTGTGTCCTCGATTGGTGGAACCTGAAGAGATCCGAATTGAACAATACATTAAAGGGTTGACCAAGAATATCCGAGGGGATGTGACATCATCAAAACCATTGACCATTGATGATGTTGTTCGAATGGCTTACCAACTCATTGGGCAAATAATTCAGGATAGGGAGGAAGAAGCACATGCTGGTGAGAAAAGAAAGGGTGATGGCGATCATGGAGGTCGGGGTGATAATAGGCAGAATTTCAATCGCCGTCAAAACCAAAGAAAGGGGGAATGAAAATGCTCTTACCAACAACACATCGCACAATGATGAAAAGTGTCCTAAGTGTGGTAATAAGAGGCATGCTGGGGATTGCTGGAAGTGCCGAAATTGCGGAAAGCTTGGACACAAAGTGGAAAAGTGTAACAGGGGAGTTATTTGCTTCAACTGTAATGAAAAAGGTCATAATAAATCGGATTTCCATTAGTTGAAAGCGATTGGATATGGAAGAAACCCCCAGGGTGGTGCCTATCAACTTGGAACGGTTGAGGTTAAGAAAGAGGTTCCGAATGTCGTTGCTGGTACGTTTTTACTCAACAATCATTATGCTGTTGCCTTATTTGATTCGGGTGCTGATAGGAGCTTTGCATCCACTAAATTTAGTGCCCTTATCGACGTTGAACCTGTTGAGATAAATACCAGTTACGAAGTGGAATTGGCTGATGGTAAATTAGTGAAAACTAATAAGCTGTTAAAAGGATGCTCTCTAAATCTCTTAAACTATTCCTTTCTGATTGATTTAATGTTGATATAACTAGGTAGTTTTGATATTATTATTGGTATGAATTGGTTATCGTTGAATAATGCTACTATTTTATATGGAGAATAGAAGGTTTAGATTCCTCTTTGGAATAGGACGTTAGTAATTGATGGAAATCGAGGTGAATCCCGTTTGAAAATCGTTTCATGTATTAAAGTCCAAAAGTACATCAGGAACGGTTGCGAGTTATTCTTAGCTCATGTGATCGGGAATGAGTCTAAGGAGAAACGATTGGAAGATGTATCTATTATTTGTGAACTTCTAGAGGTATTTCCTAATGATTTACCCGGACTTCCGCTGATGAGGCAAGTCGAGTTTCGAATCAACCTAATTCCTGTTGCTGCACCAGTGACACATGCGCCTTACCGATTATCACCTTTTGAATTAAAGGAATTATCCAAACAACTTAAGGAGTTGTCCGATAAAGGTTTTATTCGACCGAGCTAGTCTTGTTCGATATCCTTTACCAAGGATTGATGATTTATTTGATCAACTACAAGGATCTAGTGTGTATTCTAAGATAGATTTGCGGTCTGGATATCACCAACTTCGCGTCCGTGAAGAAGATATTCTAATAACTGCATTTAGAACTCGTTATGGACACTATGAATTTCATGTAATGCCATTTGGGTTAACTAATGCACCTGCGGTCTTCATGGATCTAGTGAATCGAGTGTGCAAACCCTATTTGGACAATTTTGTGATCGTGTTTATTGACGATATTCTAATCTATTCTAAGAATAAAGAGGAACATGGAGAATATTTAAGGATTATCTTGAGCTTGTTAAAGGATGAAAAGTTGTATGCTAAGTTTTCGAAATGTGATTTTTGGTTGGATTCTGTGCAATTTCTTGGTCATGTGATTAACAAAGATGGAATTCATGTTGATCCTGCAAAGGTTGAAGCCATTACGAATTGGTCTCCACCGACAACGCCAACGGAGGTGCGACAATTTTTAGGATTGGCTGGCTATTATAGACGATTCATTAAAGAATTTTCTTTAGTAGCTAAACCCCTGACCAAGCTAACTCAAAAAAATAAACCTTTCCTTTTGGGAAGTGAAAAGAAGGAGTGTTTCAGATATTGAAGCAAAAAATTATGTAGTGCACCAATTCTATCATTACCAGACGGAAGTGAAGATTTTGTAGTATTTTGTGATGCATCTCTTAGAGGTTATGGAGCTGTTTTGATGCAGCGAGAAAAGGCGATAGCTTATGCTTCTAGGCAATTAAGGAAGAATGAGGAGAATTATACTACTCATGATCTTGAGTTAGGAGCTGTAGTCTTTGCTCTTAGGTTGTGGAGACATTATCTGTATGGCACCACGTGTACGGTATTCACCGATCATAAAAGCCTACAGTATATTCTCGATCAAAAGGAATTGAATATGAAGAAACGAAGATGGATAGAACTGTTAAGTGATTATGATTATGATATAAAATATCACCCGGGAAAAGCAAATGTTGTTGCCGATGCATTAAGTAGAAAAGATAAAGAGCCTATCATGGTACATTCTCTAGTCTTGACTGTGCATAATAATTTGCCTGAGCAAATTAGAAATGCGCAAATAGAAGCCTGTAAGAAAGAAAATTTTGATAATGAAGGGTTTCGAGGTGAAGGAGATCCTTTAGAGGTTAGAGCAGATTGAGTGAAATGCTTAAGAGGTCGTATGTGGATACCTAAGTTTGGAGGCTTAAGAGATTTAATTATGTTGGAATCCCATAAATCTAAATATTCCATTCATCCTGGATCTGATAAAATGTATCATGATTTGAAGAAGTTGTATAGGTGGCCGAATATGAAAGCTGAAATTGCTATGTATGTTCTTCAATGTTTGACTTGTGCAAGAGTCAAAGATGAACATCAAAAGCCTTCACGACTACTTCAACAACCAAAGATTCCTGAATGGAAGTGGGAGCGAATTACGATGGACTTTATCACCAAGCTTCCTAGAACATCATCTGGAAATAACTCGATTTGGGTCATTGTTGACAAACTGACCAAATCATCACACTTCATTCCGGTTAAAGAGGATTTCTCACTGGAGAAGCTGACTCATATTTAAATCGACAATGTTGTATGCAAGCCTGGAGTGCTTGTATCGATCATTTCAGATCGAGATCCTAGATTCGCATCGAATTTTTGGAAATATCTCCAAAGATCTTTGGGAACGAATCTCGACATGAGCACTGCTTATCACCCCCAAACCGATGGGCAGAGTGAAAGAACGATACAAACACTGGAAGATATGTTGAGAGCTTGTGTGATAGATTTTGGTAAGAATTGAGATAAACATTTGCCTTTAGCAGAGTCTTCATATAACAATAGTCATCATGCTAGTATTAAGGCTGCACCGTTTGAAGCTTTGTATGGTAGGAAGTGTAGATCTCCTGTATGTTGGAGTGAAGTTGAGGATTGATAGGTGTGAAAACACCCATCCTTTTACCACTTAATTATAATAATTACCAAGCCAAAACGTGTATTTTATGTCGTAAATGTCGGAATTATGCGTGGTTTGTGTTTTTTTTTGTGATTTAGGATCAAAATGTGAAAAGGGAAGAAAACACGGGCTTTTATCGAAGAAAAAGACAAAAGACGAAGTCAAGAGATCAAGAGTGCAAAAAGAACGGAAGTCCAAGACCTATTCTAAAGATTTATCGAAGAAAAAGTCTAAAGACTGAAGTTTAATAAAAGCCGAAGAACTCAAGTCTAATTTATAAAGAAATTACAAAACGAGTTTAATTAATCCCGAGACAAAGTCGAGAAAGTCGAATAACTTAAAAAGACGAAAGACAAGAAAGAAAGAAAGAAAGAAGCAACACATGCTTAACCTCCCTAATCACTATAAATACCCTTCATTTCACCACATTTAGTTTTGTTAGCTAATTTGACAACTTAGCTCTCCACCATTTTCATTACTTGCACATTTATTTTCATGTCATTTACTTAATTGTCAATTTAATTTTCTTGTTTTGCACCTTAAATTTCTTGCCTTTAATTCAAGCTTTTCTTTTAATTTTGTTGGTAATCTTTATTTTCCTTTAATCAAGCTTTTCTTTATCATTCTCATTCTACTTCTCTTGTTTTGATTTGTTATAAATTCGGATTAAGCAATCTTTTGCTTAATCTCATTGCTTATTTGATTAAAAAGTTTGTCTTTTCATTTCCATCTAAGCTTTTATACGAATTAATCTATAAGTTTGACAATCTTATTGGCTTATTTTGTGTTTAGCTTATTCGTTTTTAAGTTTTCTTAAAAGTTTTATCTTTTTAAAGTCCATTTTATAAAGTTTTAGTATTTTGTGTCTTGAAAGTTTTTAAATTTGTGCTTATTTTGTTCATCTTATTCTTGTTTAATCAGGTTTTTGTTATTGCTTATTAGTCTTAGCTTATTTGCTTTGCTTATTACGTTTCTGCTTCCATCGGAAAGAGAGGTCCTACATGGCGACAGCTATCCCTCATTCCGATCGTGACAATCGACTTAGGGTTTTGTATTCCGACAGAGGATTGCGATCTAGTAACTCCCCCTTATTCCGATCGTGATTGCGATCGCTCACTGTGATCGTATATTGCGACGGGTCTTAAGGTTTTATTGAGACGAAGTGCTGCCAAAATTTCACTAGCCATATTCCGATCTGGGATTCCGATCTGGGATTCTGATCTAGCATTCCGATCTGATATTCCGACAGGTTTGTTCAACATTGCGATAGGTGAGTGTTATTCCGATAGGACTTGGTTTTAGCTATTCCGATAGGGGATTCCGATCACATTCCGACAGGAACTTATTCCGATCATTATTTCGATGGAGTGGTAAGTTTGCATTCCGATACCTACATTCCGATCTAGCATTCCGATGGCTTATGGTGATAGCATTCCGATGGGATTCCGATGGATTGGGGTTTTGTTTCATTTTTAAGTTTGTTTTATTTTTAAGTTTACATTTTTATTACTTTGTCAAATTTAATTTTCGTGAATCATTAATTTTTGTCATTTAGTTAAATTACCTTTTAAAGTTTTTAATATTGCACCATTTACTTTTTAATTAGTTTTAGATTTATTAACCGTCATTTACTTTAACGTCTTGCAATTTAATTATACTACAACGACCAATCTATTTGTTTTCACCAAAAGACGATTGAGTCGCACATTTAACCAGTAATCAATTCGAAGAGACTGGAAAAACGATATTTCTTACTGGGCAAAATCCTTGTATCAAATGGCACCGCTGCCGGCTCTTTTCGTAAAGATTAATGGTTTTCTGTGAGAGATGCGTTGAATTTTGGGATCCGTTCACTCGTGAACGTTATTTTTCTTGCTCAAAAATTTTCAAAATTCCAAAAAGATTTTGATTTTTATAGTGTATATATATTGTCTATTTCTTTGATATCTTTTTCTTTTGCTTTTGCAGGTGTATGCGTACTAGATCTTCAACTTATTCAGAGCCCAAGACTCGTGAAAATTTAGATATGGCTGGTGTGCACAACAACAATAACCCACCACACCTCAACAATAATAATAACAACAATGTTCCCCCACCTGATCTTAGAACGATGGAGGAGCTTTGTCAACCTACCATGAATGGACGAGGAGGACCGATTGTGCTGATGCAAATCACGGCTCCGGAGTTTTCGTTGAAGCATCACATGATCCAACATGTGCAAAACACTTGTCCATTTCGCGGATTGCTGGATGATGATGCCAACAAACACCTCGACAAATTCATTACCGTTACTCAAAGCATGAAGTTGCCCGGTGTTACTATGGATTTTATTCGCCTTCACCTATTTCCACACACTTTATCCCACCATGCCGAAAATGGTTTGATCGTCTTCCGAAGAATTCAATTCATACTTGGGATGAGATGACTCAACGCTTTTTGTCGTGCTACTTTCCACCATCCATGGTCATGAGCCTTCGAAATCAAATTAGTGGATTTACACAAGAACTTGATGAATCACTTTTTGATGCTTGGGAACGATATAATGTTTTGATCGATCGATGTCCAAACCACAACATGCTCCCCGTCACCTTAATTGATACTTTCTACAACGGTTTAACTTTTCCAGATCGGGATACGATTAATGCACCCGCCGGTGGCACATTTATGAAAAGAAGACGTGAGGAGTGTAGAGAGCTTATAGAGAACATGACTACTCATCACAAAAATTAGGATTCATCCAAATCCTCAAGATCAAACCCGAGAGTCAATGTGTCTTCTACTTCTTCAATCCCTGATATCACCGAATTGACTCGCGCAATGGTCGAAATAAGCAAGAACATGCAACTCTTGGCTACAAATCATCAACAACAAGTTAAATCTGTAGCAATTTCTTGTGAGACTTGCGGCGGTCCTCATTCATACACTGATTATCCTTCTACTCAAGACAATCCGGAAAACGTGTATGCGGCTTATAGTAACTACTCAACGGAAAACCATCAAGCTCGACCTCAAGGTGATCGTAACTTGCTAAGTTACCGTTCTAACAACTTTCTTTCACCCGGTTTTTCTCCTCAAAACCACAACCCCAACAACTACAATCGAAGCAACCAAATCCCACCTCGAGCTTCTAATCCTTATCACCCACCCGCTCAACAAGCCCCACCCATTAATCAAGATATGGAAACTTTTATAAGGACCCAAGGAGAGCAAATTAAGAATCTGCAAAGCCAAATCATCAACTTGAAAGGAGATATCACTAAACAAGAGAATGATATTAGATTCGAGCTTCGACATGATATACAAACCTCTTTAAGCACTCAAACTAATGATTTGAAGAATATGCTGGCTAGTTTCTTACCAACCACTCAACCTTCTACTTCGGGCTCTCTACCTTCAAACACCGTCACCAACCCAAGAGCGAATGTGAGTGCTATTACTACACGCAGTGGAGCAACCTTAGTAGGACCATCTATCCCTCCCCCAGTTACTCCATCTACACCTCCTCCACAACCATTTATCCCTCCTACTCCTACGCCTAGTATTAGTTCTCCATTACCGTCTCCACCTATTACTGAAGTATCCAAGAAGAACCCTTCACCAACCCCACCTTCCACCTTTAAACCTTCAACATCTCAACCTTTACCTGCTACACCTACACCTTCCACCTATAAACCTAATATTCCTTATCCATCTCGCTTAGACAAGGCCAAACTGCAAACCAAGGATGACATTCAAGTGTCAAACTATTTGAAGAAGATTTTGGAAATGACCATCACCTTTAGCCTTGTTGAAGCTCTAGCACAAATGCCTAAATTTGTCAATATGTTTAAGGAATTGCTTAATAAGAAGGAGAAGATGGCCGAGTTTGTACTCGATTGAATGAAAATTGTATAGCCGTCCTTCTTAAATAACTTCCGGAGAAACTTGGAGATCTCGGTCGTTTTGTGCTACCATGTACTTTTCACCAAACCGAAAAATTTACTGCCTTAGCCGATCTCGGGCAAGTATAAATCTGATGCCTTTAAGTGTTTGGAAAAAGTTATCATTACCCGATCTTACTCCAACAAAGATGAATCTTGAGCTAGCAAATCGTACTCTCGCTTACCCCGTTGGTATTGCCGAAGATGTGTTTATTAAAGTTGGCACCTTAACTTTTCCGGTCGACTTTTTTGTTGTTGATTATGAAATGGACCCTTGTATTCCTTTAATACTTGGTCGGCCATTCATGAGAACCGGAAAAGCTCTAGTCGATGTTGCCGAAGGTGATTTAATTTTAAGGGTCGGGAATGATGCACAAGTGTTTAAAGTGGGGAAGATCACAAACAAATCAAATGGAAGAGAATCAGCGAATATGATTAATGTGCTTGATGATTTTGTTGTCTACAACAATCCTCTATTCGATTCTTTCTATGATAATCCACTGTTCCAAGATGATGTGGATGATTCTCTATCCAATTCTGATCCTCCACCAATTTATGATTCTCCACCGATCTTTGATGCTTATGATGACGATTCTAGTTCCAATGGAGATGATTATGATGATTTTACTTCTGAGTATCCAGACATCCCCACTTATGATGATTTTGATGAGGTTGATACTCTCTCGAGTTATTCTTCACATGATGAAGATCCTCTACTAACAACACTTGATCCTACTTTGGATGACTACTCATTTGAGGAAGATTTTGCTACTTTTCTCAACACTTACTTCCCAAATTAGAGTGATGCTCATCCTTTGGAATTTGATGATTATGGTCTTTATCCTCCTTTGGATATGAAGAAACCCATTGCAAAGGAGAAGAAGCCGGCTGACACTGATATCCGCAGTACTTATGTCTTGACACCTCTCTATCCTCCCTCTGAGGATGAGATTGTGAGATTTATGAGCGGATATTCTTCAAATTCTACTGAGCCCGAGTCTTAGTTTCCCCTAAAGGAAAAGGTGTTCGACCCCAGTATTGCACTTTTTAAGCCATCTCAGTATCCATCTGATGAAATAAAAGGAAAGATTTTTGGACACAATGGAGATGTGCTTGCATATCAGCACACTTGCTACCACTGTGCTCCATCTTTGCTTAAGGGAACCTTGCCTACTCTTCTTTGGTTTGCCTTGTTCGCCTTAAGCTTGTGTTATTTGTTGGATGAAAACCATGTCTTTGATCCCTGTGGATGTGTTTTAAGCTTCTTACCATGCTAATCAAGGTCAAGTCAGGCTCACGACTCGGTTAACAAAAACAAGCGCTTCTCGGGAGGCAACCCGCAATATCTATCCTTTTTCTTTGTTTTTATAATAAGTGTAGGGGAGACCCTAGTATGTGTTTGTTGTTTTCTTTCTAATCATGTATAGGGATTCACGCTTTCAAAGATCCATTCTTGATGACTTTTGACGACCCGTGATTTCGTGTTCCCGTCTTCCTGGTTCTATCCTAAACTCTTTTGATTCTCTATTTTATATTCTTCAATATTAAAATAGGAATCACTTTAGTTGTCTCTTCCCTAGCAAGATTTAAACAAAGTGCACAATGTCCTAAGTGTAGGGGAGTTTACTTCCACACGCTTAAACATTAAGGACAATGTTTATATTAAGTGTAGGGGGGACTTCTATCGAAGTTAAGTGGGCTTTTCCTTGTATTTGTCCTCATTTTAACCGGAAAATTGATTTTTCGACATTTTTCAAAATTTTTGATCTATTTTGGCCTATTAGTTTTTACCTTTGTTATGGTTATTTTCTTTCTTTGCTAGAATAAATTTTAAATAAAGCAGGTTTTAAATTTTCAAACGTTGTGAATCTTTTGACTCAACCCGAGTTTACTTATCCTAATTTACTCTAGCTAGTATCCTTAATGTGTTTAAGTCAAGTTTTGCTAGGCTTTTATATAGGGAACTTTAAAACGCAGAAGTCTTAACTCTTACGGGTTAAGAACAAGAACTTTTTAAAAGTTCCTATAATTGATCCTAGAAAGTCGTTTATCAAGGGAACTTTAAAATGCGAATTCTAAACTTGAAAAAGTCTAAGAAGTTGCAAGATCCTATAGATGACTTGAAAACCCAAAACTTTGATTTATTTGGCTAAGCATCCACGAGTCTCATTCCTTGAGATTTTAAATTGTGGAGAACGAGAGATGATAGAGTCAATTATAAGTTTGATGTTCTTTCATGAATTTATGTGAGTTGATTATAAGCTTTTCATTTCCATCTAAGCTTTTATACGAATTAAGCTATAAGTTTGACAATCTTATTGGCTTATTTTGTGTTTAGCTTATTTGTTTTTAAGTTTTCTTAAAAGTTTTATCTTTTTAAAGTCCGTTTTATAAAGTTTTAGTATTTTGTGTCTTGAAAGTTTTTAAATTTGTGCTTATTTTGTTCATCTTATTCTTGTTTAATCAAGTTTTTGTTATTGCTTATTAGTCTTAGCTTATTTGCTTTGCTTATTACGTTTCTGCTTCCATCGGAAAGAGAGGTCCTACATTCCGACAGCTATCCCTCATTCCGATCGTGACAATCGGCTTAGGGTTTGTATTCCGACAGAGGATTGCGATCTAGTAAATCCCCCTTATTCCGATCGTGATTGCGATCGCTCATTGCGATCGTATATTGCGACGGCTCTTAAGGTTTTATTGAGACGAAGTGCTGCCAAAATTTCACTAGCCACATTCCAATATGGGATTCCCATCTGGGATTCCGATCTAGCATTCCGATCTGAGATTCCGACAGGTTTGTTCAACATTGCGATAGGTGAGTGTTATTCCGATAGGACTTGGTTTTAGTTATTCGGATAGGGGATTCCGATCATATTCTGACAGAACTTATTCCGATCATTATTCCGATGGAGTGGTAAGTTTGCATTCCGATACCTACATTCCGATCTAGCATTCCGATGGCTTATGGTGACAGCATTCCGATGGGATTCCGATGGATTGGGGTTTTGTTTCATTTTTAAGTTTGTTTTATTTTTAAGTTTACATTTTTATTACTTTGTCAAATTTAATTTTCGTGAATCATTAATTTTTGTCATTTAGTTAAATTACCTTTTAAAGTTTTTAATATTGCACCATTTAATTTTTAATTATTTTTAGATTTAAATAACCGTCATTTACTTTAACATCTTGCAATTTAATTATACTACAACGACCAATCTATTTGTTTTCACCAAAAGATGACTGAGTCGCATATTTAACCAGTAATCAATTCGAAGAGACTAGAAAAACGATATTTCTTACTGGGCAAAATCCTTGTATCAGGGATACCCAGCTCACAGGACCGGAATTGATCCGGGAGACTACGGAGATGATAGTTCAGATTAAGAATCGGTTGTTGACTGTCCGAAGTAGACAGAAAAGTTACGCGGATGTGATGAGAAAATCTCGTTGGAGAAGGTTCGCATTGATGAGAAATTTCATTCTATCGAAGAACCCGTAGAGGTTATGGATCGTGAGGTAAAGCAACTTAAACAACGTCAGATATCTATCCTTTTTCTCTGTTTTTATAATAAGTGTAGGGGGAGACCCTAGTATGTGTTTGTTGTTTTCTTTCTAATCATGTGTAGGGATTCACGCTTTCAAAGATCCATTCTTGATGACTTTTGACGACCCGTGATTCTGTGTTCCCGTCTTCCCGGTTCTATCCTAAACTCTTTTGATTCTCTATTTTATATTCTTCAATATTAAAATAGGAATCACTTTAGTTGTCTCTTCCAGCAAGATTTAAACAAAGTGCACAATGTCCTAAGTGTAGGGGAGTTTACTTCCACACGCTTAAACATTAAGGACAATGTTTATATTAAGTGTAGGGGGGACTTCTATCGAAGTTAAGTGGGCTTTTCCTTGTATTTGTCCTCATTTTAACCGGAAAATTGATTTTTCGACATTTTTTAAATTTTTTGATCTATTTTGGCCTATTAGTTTTTACCTTTGTTATGGTTATTTTCTTTCTTTGCTAGAATAAATTTTGAATAAAGCAGGTTTTAAATTTTCAAACGTTGTGAATCTTTTGACTCAACCCGAGTTTACTTATCCAAATTTACTCTAGCTAGTATCCTTAATGTGTTTAAGTCAAGTTTTGCTAGGCTTTTATATAGGGAACTTTAAAACGCAGAAGTCTTAACTCTTACGGGTTAAGAACAAGAACTTTTCAAAAGTTCCTATAATTGATCCTAGAAAGTCGTTTATCAAGGGAACTTTAAAATGCGAATTCTAAACTTGAAAAAGTCTAAGAAGTTGCAAGATCCTATAGATGACTTGAAAACCCAAAACTTTGATTTATTTGGCTAAGCATCCACGAGTCTCATTCCTTGAGATTTTAAATTGTGGAGAACGAGAGATGATAGAGTCAATTATAAGTTTGATGTTCTTTCATGAATTTATGTGAGTTAATTATAAGCTTTTTCTCCCATCGCTTGTTAATAAATTTAATTGCAATAAATAAGGTCGTATGATTTAAAAAGTTACTTAGCTTCTAGCCCAAGATCGTTTAAAAGTGGCTCGGTATCAATTAGAGTTCATTTCCAAGGCATAACTTATTGAAGCGGGATGCGAAGATTGGCGAGTCCGAAAAGGCCGTAACAAGGCATGAGGGCTACATTTTGTTGCTAAAGATCCAAAGTGATGTGAAGAATCATTTATCAAAAATCAATATGAAGGATCGAGATACACGACGAAAAGCCAATACTCCCGTAAAGATCATGGAGAAATCTATCCAGAAAGGCCCTAACAAGGTATGAGGATAAATAGATCCGAGTCCTAAAAGGAGGTGGATCGTTGTATATCAAAATACCAAATAAAGATTGGAGAAAAATGAAGAAGTCGTGGTCCAAATATGAAGAATCTCTCAAAAAGTTCAAGTGAAGAAATTCCTATTATGAAGAGAAGACCATTATTTCATGAACGTCTCTTAAGATTTGAAGTATGAAGTCAATGCCAAATATCGGTCCGAGAAAGGTCTCAAATCGTGAAGCGAGTTATGCCAAGATATGAACTTCATGAGGTCCCGAGAAGCAGTTTTAAAAGATTTTGTCCTTTAGCTAACTATTTATTAAATCGTCCTACTTCATTTTCAGCCTAAATAATTATCGAAATAAGTCAACAATGCATCTTCGTGATCATTCAAGACAATAATAAAATATCAGAGATACACCAATGAATAGGGGAGTCTAAGTGAATAATTGGGCCACATGAATTCGTGTCAGTTTGCTAACTTATAATAACAATGATCTCGTTTTTAAGCTTGGTATGGGGAACGTGAAACTTGAGGATGATAATCATTCATGACATTCCAAAACCCTAAGGTAAGTTTTTGATATTTTTACTTGTTTTCATCTTTTAAAAATTTTGTCTCTTTAATAAAGGCCTATGTGGATTAATTATGATGGAAAATGTAAAACTTGCTTTGTAACTAATGCATTGCATGAGGACATTGCAATGGTCAAGTGTAGGGGATTTGATAGGTGTGAAAACACCCATCCTTTTACCACTTAATTATAATAATTACCAAGCCAAAACATGTATTTTATGTCGTAAATGTCAGAATTATGCGTGGTTTGTGTTTTTTTTGTGATTTAGGATAAAAATGTGAAAAGGGAAGAAAACACGGGCTTTCACGGGCTTTTATCGAAGAAAAAGACAAAAGACGAAGTCAAGAGATCAAGAGTGCAAAAAGAACGGAAGTCCAAGACCTATTCTAAAGATTTATCGAAGAAAAAGTCTAAAGACGGAAGTTTAATAAAAGCCGAAGAACTCAAGTCTAATTTATGAAGAAATTACAAAACGAGTTTAATTAATCCCGAGACAAAGTCGAGAAAGTCGAAGAACTTAAAAAGACGAAAGACGAGAAAAAAAGAAAGAAAGAAAGAAGCAACACATGCTTAACCTCCCTAATCACTATAAATACCCTTCATTTCACCACATTTAGTTTTGTTAGCTAATTTGACAACTTATCTCTCCACTATTTTCATTACTTGCACATTTATTTTCATGTAATTTACTTAATTGTCAATTTAATCTTCTTGTTTTGCACCTTAAATTTCTTGCCTTTAATTCAAGTAAGTCTTTTAATTTTGTTGTTAATCTTTATTTTCCTTTAATTAAGCTTTTCTTTATCATTCTCATTCTACTTTTCTTGTTTTGATTTGTTATAAATTCGGATTAAGCAATCTTTTGCTTAATCTCATTGCTTATTTGATTAAAAAGTTTGTCTTTTCATTTCCATCTAAGCTTTTATACGAATTAAGCTATAAGTTTGACAATATTATTGGCTTATTTTGTGATTAGCTTATTTGTTTTTAAGTTTTCTTAAAAGTTTTATCTTTTTAAAGTCCGTTTTATAAAGTTTTAGTATTTTGTGTCTTGAAAGTTTTTAAATTTGTGCTTATTTTGTTCATCTTATTCTTGTTTAATCAAGTTTTTGTTATTGCTTATTAGTCTTAGCTTATTTGTTTTGCTTATTACGTTTCTGCTTCCATCGGAAAGAGAGGTCCTACATTCCGACAGCTATCCCTCATTCCGATCGTGACAATCGGCTTAGGGTTTTGTATTCCGACAGAGGATTGCGATCTAGTAAATCCCCCTTATTCCGATCGTGATTGCGATCGCTCATTGAGACGAAGTGCGACGGCTCTTAAGGTTTTATTGAGACGAAGTGCTGCCAAAATTTCACTAGCCACATTCCGATCTGGGATTCCGATCTGGGATTCCGATCTAGCATTCCGATCTGAGATTCCGACAGGTTTGTTCAACATTGCGATAGGTGAGTGAGGACTTGGTTTTAGTTATTCTGATAGGGGATTCCGATCACATTCCGACAGGAACTTATTCCGATCATTATTCTGATGGAGTGGTAAGTTTGCATTCCGATACCTACATTCCGATCTAGCATTCCGATGGCTTATGGTGACAACATTCCGATGGGATTCTGATGGATTGGGGTTTTGTTTCATTTTTAAGTTTTTTTTATTTTTAAGTTTACATTTTTATTACTTTGTTAAATTTAATTTTCGTGAATCATTAATTTTTGTCATTTAATTAAATTACCTTTTAAAGTTTTTAATATTGCACCATTTACTTTTTAATTAGTTTTAGATTTAATTAACCGTCATTTACTTTAACATCTTGCAATTTAATTATACTACAACGACCAATCTATTTGTTTTCACCAAAAGACGACTGAGTCGCACATTTAACCAGTAATCAATTCGAAGAGACTGGAAAAACGATATTTCTTACTGGGCAAAATCCTTGTATCAGGGATACCCAGCTCACAGGACCGGAATTAATCCGGGAGACTACGGAGATCATAGTTCAGATTAAGAATCGGCTGTTGACTGTCCGAAGTAGACAAAAAAGTTACGCGGATGTGCGACGGAAACCGATGGAGTTTGAAGTGGGTGACGTCATAAGATTTGGAGTTTGAAAGTATCGCCATGGAAAGGCGTCATAAGATTTGGAAAGCGAGGGAAATTGAATACCTGCTATATTGGACCCTTTAATATTTTATCTAGAGTAGGTCTGGTGGCTTACAAATTAGAGTTACCCCTAGAATTTCATGGTGTTCACAACACATTCCATGTATCTAATCTGAAGAAATGTTTAGCGGTGTGTGATGAGAAAATATCGTTGGAGAAGGTTCGAATTGATGAGAAATTTCATTTTATCGAAGAACCCGTGGAGGTTATGGATCGTGAGGTAAAGCAACTTAAACAAAGTCAGATACCTATCGTCAAGATCCGGTGGAATTCAAAGCATGGACCAGAATTTACTTGGGAACGAGAGTATGAAATGTGTAAGAAATACCTTCACCTCTTTGATTTCAATAAGAAATGGACATCAAAATGAAAAGGATCACGAGGACGTTGATCCCTTTTAGGAGGAAATGCTTTGACAATCTAACATTTTTAGGTTGTAAATTATTTTCTCGTATATTATTTGAAACTTATTTTTGTGTTGGTTGATGAACTCACAATTTAAGGGTTGAAACTAGGGCTTACTTGCATCATTTAACGTCCTTTACGACTAAACCGGAAACCCTAGGATTACATATTTATGTTTTTGAACTCCGTTTTTGATGAGACAATTTTTATTAGATTCGTTTTGTGCCATTGATTCATAATTTATAAAAACGTTTTTCGTAAAACGACCTGAGGGCACGCAAATCGAGGAAACTAAAATCGAGGAGTACCCGTATATAAATGGGGATGAGACAAGATAACTCTTGCCCCACCCCCACCATGGGACGGCTAAAGCTTAGCCAACACCCCTTTGAGGTGTCAACTTTATATAAAAGACTAAGACACTTGTCCTAGTTTGCTTACAAAACCATGTATACATAAAACAACTAAAACTAAACCATCTATCTTCATTTCTCTCATGCAAAACAGAATCTCTCTCTCTACTCCATCCTTGCCGTCCACTTTTCTCCATAAACACCCGCATTTGATCTAAATTCAACCATAAATCTTGTGTTAATCTTGCATAAGATGAAGGCCTTATGAAGTCTTGTTGATTGGAGGTGATCATAACATCCACAAAGGAGTTTCCTTGGAGTATAGGGCTGATTTTCATCAAGGTGTTCATATAGTTCGGTGATCTTTAAGGTGGTCTTGGTTTATCACAAGATTTATCATCAAAAACCAAGCCTTGATCTTAACTTTCACTATCTTGGTTGGTAACACGATCATTTCTTCCATTACCTTGTTATTTTGTAAATGTAATTTTGTATTTTATTTATAAATGTATATGTATATGTATATGATGATATATGATGATCAAAGTATTATGTGGGGATCTTGTGTTGATAAATTTGGTTAAAATGATTAAAAGCTACATGTAAAGATGTTAAAATCATGACTAAATTATAGGCTGTATAAAATAGTAAAGAACCATATGATAACTTGATAAAGTGACTTGGATTATTGAATATACAGTAAGGTATATTATTTTTACACATGTGAGAGTTGACCACTCAATGGAATCCATAAAATGAGTAAGATATGATCAAAACATCAAATCTGTATAGTCTGTTTTGGACGAATTATTAGTGACACTTAGAGGATGAATAAGCAGTAGCTAAAACGTAGTTAATTGTAACAAATATTATGTAGTTTGTTCTGCACAAAATTTAGCTTCAATCTCCATGTAGAACTCAAGATATGTTAAAAATGGTGAAAGTGAGTTTCATAATCAGATTTGGAAAGTAAAAGTATATAATATAAAATAAGCACTCAAGTAAAACTAATATAAAATACATACCTAAAACCCACTAACTTATATAATATTATAAATAAGTTATATAATTTGATAAGTAAATGTGACATTTTATAAAATTACAAATTGATATGTTTTCTAAGTTATAAAACTATATACATAGGTTTGACGTCTTTTCGGCTAAACCCGAAAGATTAACGTTTTCGTCAAATAAAACTTAGAAGTTCGGAACCGTCTAATGTAAAATTTTTATAACTCATCTACTGATGTATAAGTACATTTTACAAGTAAAAATCGATAAAACCCAAGCTTTATAACTTATTGACAATAACGGGCCAAAAGCCTTATTGGACTATTAACCCAACTAGTTTGGCTAAACACTAATGAACTTACTCATTGGGCTTAACCCACTTGGGCCCAACATATGAGTATAGGCCTGATATTGAAAGTATAAAATGGGCTAATAAAATGTATTGGGCTTATAATGGGCATATTGGGCCTCAACATGTAAACAAGCTAAACTAGTGTAACTAGTCTAAAAATTTACCAACACATAACACTATAATGTTGAATAAAGATATAAAATCCCACTTGATCATCATCATACTTATAAAATCATCATATATATACATAGCCATTATTTTTATAAAGTCATTAGAAAAGTCTAAGACCGAGTATTATTTATATAGGTTTCCGGGATTGAAGCACGCCCGTCGCTGATAACCCGCCTTTCTTAATCAACGTGAGTTCATAGCCTCGCATTCTTTTAAATGTTTTATAAAATGTTTTGTAGAACACAAGTAGTCCCGATGGTATGCTTAATGATATGGACCCGAATGATGCTATGACCCAATAAATGGGATGGAAAGGATTGTTATAGTTAGGTTATGTCACTTAAAGTCCCATTAGCATGAATTGTGAACTACCGGGATTTGGTAGAGGCTTATGCATATAATAGTACTATTTGTGGAACTTCACCCCAGTTTGCGCCTTGACGGTTGATCCCCGTCGTACCACATTGATTGGTAAGTGGATTTATGTATGAGAAGATCGACATAGCGTGATTTTGTGACGACACGCTAACTTAGATGGGCAAATTGTTTGTCGGCTTCGCGACCCGTTGTTTGTTATAGTAAGGTAACAATATCATGCGGCTAATAATAATCCAATGTAATCCAAGTAATAGTGCAAATAATGATAATAATGTTAACAATAATGGTAATATTGAGACTACGGTCTCATGGACGGTTTAAGATGTATGACTTGATCTATATATATATTGCCTGACTAGCAATACAAGGACTTACTTCTGATATTATACTTGTGTTCTGATTCTATGAGTGTTTTATGTAACGGTTTTATTAAACTCTATGAATTCACTCGGCATTCGCTGATATAATTTTTGCATGTTTTATCTCAGGTGCTAGAAGGTAACTTGGATGGAGATCGACTCTGATGGCCCACATAATAAAAATTATTCATTCGATCTATGTATTGTAAACTTTATGACTGTGTAATTTGGGGACCTGCTGTAAACTTAAAACTTTTATTCGAATGAATGTATATTAAACCTTGTACAACCATTTATCAAGCATCAAAACAACATTATCATGCAATAAGAACAAGATTTCCACAAGAACACAACATACAATAGCAATCCACAAAATCACTTAGAAAAAGTATTCAAGCCACAAGAACCTCATGAATGTACATCCACACTCACGAATTGTTTGAGCTTTTGTGGTAGATAACAATCACAAGCTTCCAATAAGCTGCTAAGAATAACAAAGTGAGTAACAAACATATTAATAAAAGAAAAATGGAAAATGACCAAGATCCTTTCAAGCTAGTACCCCACCCCTTAGTCCTTCCCAAACCACAAGCTCACTACACCTTGATAATCTCCTTATCAGGGTGTTATGATCACTTATAGTCCAAAAAGTCAAGTGTTTGAACAAGACTTAGAAAAACATCAGGTTTTTGAAAACTTTTGCAATAACTTGCACAATACATAAAACCAATCCTTGAGATTTCACAAACACAAACTTAAAACATTAACAACAATTAAATGAGAATGGCACTTGGAATTCGTCAACAAAATCATACACTTTTTCATTCACTAGAAACAAGGGTTTACAGATTTTCGAACAAAGAAAAACCAAGAGCAAAGACTAATGTATGAGTCCTAATGCCTTATATAGGCTACAATGGTTCTAGAAAGCTGAAAATAAAACATCAAACCCTAGTATTTGGTCTTCTAATTTTTCCCTTGAAGGTTTGAAAATTCTTGAACATGTGTGAACATTTGGCTGTTTGTAGAGCTGTAAAGTGGGTCTGAATTCATCCAAAGGCTCCAAATAAGCTTAGGATTGAAGCAGGGTTTTGGTTCATTGATCCTAGTGGCAGTTCTTGTCTTGTTCTCCAAAATTGAAGCAGGGGTGTATCATGTGAGCTCTTGGGGTGAGGTGGCATGTATTTTGTGAGTTGGGTTTTGTTCATTAAGAGGTTAATCATAAATCTGGAAGGTATTAGCACTTAATTTATAGGGATTAAGAAAAACCCAAATCGGATTATGAACATGAAGAACACCAGGTTTGATCTTGTTTTGTTTTTAAATAGGTATTAGGTGCGTAATTTATATAACTAATTAAATTAGTTATATTAATCCGGTGGTGGGAAGTGAGGTGGTACAATGGGGTGTTGTGATTGGTTGTAAGGGGTTAGTGGGACACGTGGTGGGTTTTGGTTGGTTAAGGTAACTTTCATGTCTTGGTGGTTATCACCCCCCTTCTTTCTTCCTTCTTTCATTTGTAGTTTATTACCACAAAATCAGATTTCCTTTGTTAAATAAGTTTTGTTTTTCACACTTTGGCCACAAAAACTTTTGCAAAGGGATTTCAAGGACTTCTTTTTCCATTTGATGATATTTGAATGACCAAACTTGTAATGTATTTAATCTTCAAGGTCTTTACTTGTATCTTTGTCTTCATGGAGGACTAATAGTGACAAGTCTTCAAACTTGAGGGACCATTCTTTCCAATTCTTCAAAGTTGAGGGTCCTGTTTGTAACTTTGACATACTTTAGGGACCAAACTGGTAATTATGAATATACAAGGGTTTAAAGTGTCAGTTCTTCAATAATGAAGGACCCTTCTTGTACAATCTTCATTTCTTCAGGGACTTTTCTTGGAAAATCAACTCTAGGGCCCGGTTCATTGTGCGGCTTTGTTTCTCGTGTTTGTTTTTGCTTGTTTCTTGTGATCTTTTGCCATTTTCTCAATATCCGTACCTAAAATACACATTGAACAAACACAAGCATATATTTGGAACATTTTATGATATTTTAAACATTTTAAGCCCGTTTTTGGACGATGAGACTATGTATAAAAGCAGTCTCATCACTCCCCCATACTAAACCATTACCGTGCCCTCACGCAATGCTAGAATAAAGTATTGTAGCACCTCCAAAATTCATTTTATGCACTTTTATTGAATCATAAACTTACTAAACTATTACTACTTCTACTACTAGCGTTTTAGACATAATGTATGATTTTCATCGCAAAATGGGACGTTTAGGTTCATAGAACAAGAACACGTGAATGTTTCCTTAGAAATAATTTCATCGTCCTCGATTTTCACCCGATTCCATCCCAAGCGTGCAACGAGGTCATTGTCATTATAAGTTAGTAATGCTAACACTACTCATATGCCCTAATCACGTACTTAGACTCCCTTGATCCTATTTGGTATCTCTTATATTTTATTTTTTGTCTTGAATGATCACGAGGATACATTTTTTACTTATGCGATGATAGAGATTTAGGTCTAAAAATAGAGTCATAACGGTGTAACCAAGACCATCGAATTAATAACCCCCCCCCCCCCCCCCCAATAGACAACGATGTCAAAAAAATAAGTCAACAAGAAGGATCGATAAACACTGTTTTATAACGGTTTTGAACATGAGACTTATTACCAAGACTTTTATACGCCCCATAACGGATGGGCCTTATTATCATAGGTTTACCTCCATCTTTTATTCAACTTCGCCATGAAGCTTTTATTATGACTTCGGTCTTGCCTTGCCTTTTATTTAACCTCGCAATGAGGTGTTTATTATGGCCAAAGACGTATATCCTCACGCTAAAGCAAATTTTGGATCTTTAAAGCTTCAAAGATTAAGGCTTGATTCACTTTCAATTTCGCATAGATGTTTTGGCCTTGTGAGCTTCAAATTGTTTGCTTGATTTAGGTGAGCACTTGAAATCTTATTATTAGGTGAAGCTTTCGATTATTCGGGTTGCCAATACTTCAAAACCGTGACGCTGGAGATACCTTAATGTCTTCCCAATTTAATTACATGGAAGCTACTAGAAAAGACTAGAAACCAACAATAAAGACTAAACCGTTAAGCCAATACTTATTAGCAAAATATATATATAAGCGAAGTGAGAATAAGCAAACAACGAGAACACATGAGTTTTTGAAAGAATACGAGTACTATATGTTTAGCATAGTAACTTATAATTAACTCTATCATTTCTCGTCCTCATTTACGAGATTTAGCCTAATATAAAGTTAAGGACTCGAAGCTAAGTGCTCAACACGCACGGTCGAGTCAAAAATTACTCTTATTCTCACCATCAGAAAATCTACATTTGTGTCTTCAAACACTTATAAATCATGAGAAATTTTTTAAAATTTGGCCATTTTTAGGCTTATTCTATAACGAAACGATAAACAAAATGATAAACTTTGGAAAGCGTGAAGGTTTGGCAAGGCAAGTATCTATTCACCCCCATACTAAAGTTATACATTGTCCTCAATGTTTCGAGTCTAAGGGTAGGATACCCCCATACTAGAGACGTAGTCGAATGCTTAATCTAGCATGGAAAGGGCGGAACCATTAAATTTATAGCCGTTTATGAAGTGTGCTAAAAACCTAAGGTTAGAACAATCAAGGATATATCATATGGATATCGAGAAATTCATCAAAGCAAATGATCGAGTTCTCACGTAAAACGAACACGAGATGCTCCAATCGTGAAGATCATGATTATCTAAAAACCAAAATTCACAAACAACCACAAAACAAAGGTTGTAAGGGCACAAAATCCCTCACATTAACTACATTATAAAGCGATAATATGTACATGGATAAGCATGGGACTCCCTCACGAGGCACCTCATTTTTTATTACCGAGTCAAAAGCTCGACTCGAATACCCATAAATGTGATCATTTAGGGATAATCATGGTATGGTCATTTTTTTGGTGCGGCTTACATGATAAACAAGGCCCAAAAGTACGTGGAGTACTTTAAAAACCCGATAAACGTATACCGGGGTCAAAGTTAGCGTCCTCGTTTTCGGATGAAAGACGAAACACCGCTACTTCAACCGAAGCCAAAACAACCCCAAAGGGGTCAATGAAAATAGATGAGAAGAAATAGACGGGTGGGAGAATGGGTAGGGCACTAAAATCATGAGCTACTCGAGGTAGACGGATACCAAACAAATGAAAGTATTTTCCATTTATTGCATCGGTGGAAGACCGAGATTTCTCTTTACAAGCAATTTCGGGATCGAATATCTCGTCCTCGGTGGAGAAAGGTGAGGGATCATAAGGGGCTTCCCCCACACTAAAACCACACAAAGCATCGTCAAAAGGGGTAGACGAGCTTGTAGCACTCAAAACACGAGGTGATGACGGAGGTAGGCTTGTAGAAATTTTTTTTAAATCCAATTCAAAATATTTTTCTTTTTCATCTTTTGAAAACTCTTTATGAAAACCCGATTTGATTATGTCAAAAATATTTGGTGTTTCTAAGACGATGTTAGGCACACTAAAAAATCTCACATTTAAGTCACATTTAGGTGGTGGTAAGTTCTCAAAACGTTTATCAATAAATAACACCGCCCCCTCGGGGTCAACATATTCATCATCCGAAGGATCTTCCGTGATTGAAGACGTAGGTTCAACACACTTAACCTCCACTGGCGGAGGAGATGGAAAATCGTTTTTATCGACAACTCCTAAAACTCTTGTTGAAAATTCTTTGCAAATGTCATTGATTGAATCAACTTGGTTCAAAGTCGTGATAGAATACACATGAGAAAGCTTGGAGTTTTGAATTGCATTTATGACGAGTTCCTCCTCATTGAAACGTAGAGTGATTTTCCTAGCATGAACATCAATAAGTGCTCTTGACGTATCCAAATAAGAACGACCCAAAATTACAGGAACTTTAGGATCCATGGGAATGTCTACAACGATAAAGTCCACGAGATAGTAAAACTTTCCAACTTTCACGAAAACGTCTTCGGCTACTCCACAAGCAAGAATCGTAGAATAATCGGACATCTCGATTAACATTATTGAAGGAGTGAGATTAGGAAGATTGAGCGACTTAAAAATTTCAAGAGGCATCAAATTTATACTAGCACCAAGATCGGCCAAGGCGAAGCATTCTTCCATATCTTGAATACCACACGGAAATAAGAATTTACGGGATCATCGACTTTTTGAGGTATGAGGCTAAGAAAAATCGATGAACAACTAGACGACTTTTGCAATTTCTCTTTGTTATTCAACATACTTTTGAAGTTGGCGGCAAATCGAGGCATCATGACCAAAGTGTCGGCAAAACTTGTGTTAAAATGCAAGGCACAAAACATTTTCATAAAAAGCTCAAATTGGTGATTGTTACGTTCTTGTGACTTTTCCTTGTTTTGTCTCGGTGGGTAAGTAAGGGTGGTGTGGGTTGGGACAGAGGCATAGTCTTTGGAATCTCGGGTTCCAATGACGGTAATGGGTCAACCGTAGGTGTGGTTTGAGCGGTACTTCGTGGGATTAGGATATGCTCATCTTCGACCACCACCTCGGGCACTTTCTCGATTTCCTTCTCCGTAAAAATACTAGGACGAGATATTGGTTCCTGGAAAGTTTTACCACTACGAGTAGTAATAACCTTCAATTCTCCTTTCGAGTTTGCAATGGTATCACTAGGAAGACCACCCGAAGAGGATGGTTTACACATGATTTCTTCAAACATTTTACCCATTCGATCTTCAAATTTTGATTGCCTTATATCCGCTTTTAACAATTATTGCTTAATCTCATGTTGACCTTGTTCTACTTTTTTGTTAATTTTGTTGAAGACATTGAACGTTTCCTTCCATTTTATTAGCATGAGTTTTTAATTCATTAGCAAGTTCATTTTTAACCTCGTTTTTCAACTCAGATCTTAAGCTAATCATCTCACATTGCATGTTATCAAACATAGCATCATTTTCTTTTGCATAATCCAAAAATTCTCCATTAAGATTTTTAGTGTGAGCATTTTGAAAACCTTTTGTGGTAGTTTGAAAATCACGGTTTTGGTTTTGATTTTGAACTTGCCCATTCCCACTTTGGTAATTACCCTTGTTATAGTTACGTTGATTGCCTTGATAACCACCACTTTGATTGTTGTTTCGATAGTTGTTAACATTTTGATTTTGGGGAGCTTGATTTTGGCGGCAACCTTGGCCGTTTTGGTTGTAAGTTCCCGTTGCTACATAAGCACTCGAAGTGTTACCATCCGCGGTAATGCACTCGGAAAAATCATGAGCTCCACCACACAATATACAACTTTTTCCAACCGCCTTAACTTATGCGGAATTCAAAGCATCTTGTGCTTTCCAATGAGTCATGAGAGTTGAAAACCTATCGAAAAACCTATTTTCCTCATTTGCTTCATCTTGCAAGCCACTCATGTTATGAGACGACGATGATGAACCCATTGTGGCAGCACTCGGTGTGTTACGAGGGTTATAAACCTTAGACCTATTCTCAATGATTTTCAAAGCCTCATCGGTCTTTTTGCATAAAAAATTACTACCCGCGGCGGCCTTCAAATAATCTCGTTCATGATCATTAAGCCCATTATAAAAAGTGTCAATTTGTTGTAATTCAGAAAAATCATGGTGTGGGCATTCATGTAACATTTCTTTAAATCTTTCCCAAGCCATAGAAAAACTCTCTTTAGACATTTGAGTAAATCTTGAAATCTCGTTTTTCATATGTGTTGTTTTAGATGGTGGAAAAAATTGATTCACAAATTTAGAAAAGAGATCACCCCACGTCAAAATCGAATTTGGGGGCTCTTTCTCGAGCCATATCTTGGCGGGTCCATCTAACGAGTATGGAAACAACATCATCTTAATGGCGTCATGGGGCACATCCTTAAACTTGCTAGTCGCGGTGAGACGATTGAATTGCCTAATGTGATAATGTGGGTTGTCTTTTTCATGTTCGCAAAACTTGTTTGCTTGAAGCATAGATGATGAGACTGCTTTTATACATAGTCTCATCGTCCAAAATGGGCTTAAAATGCATAAAATATCATGAAATCTGCCGAATATATGCTTGTGTTTGTTACATGTGTATTTTAGGTACGGATATTGAGAAAATGGCAAAAGATCACAAGAAACAAGCAAAAACGAACACGGGAAACGAATCCACACAATGAACGGGGCCCTAGAGTTGATTTTTCAAGATTAACCCTTGAAGAATTTAAGATTGTACAAGAAGGGTCCTCTAATATTGAATAATTGATACTTTAAACCCTTGTTTATTCATAAATACAAGTTTGGTCCTTAAAGTTTGTCAAATTACAAAAGAGCCCTCCACTTTAAAGAATTCACAAGAATTGTCCCTCAAATTTGAAGACTTGTCATTATTAGTCCTCCAAGAAGTCAACAATACAAGTAAACACCTTGAAGAATGAAGAAAATGCCAAAACACCCCTTCAAATATCATGAAATTATAAGAAATACCCTTGAAATACCTTTACCAAACTTTTTGGGGCCAAAGTGTGAAAACTGAAACTTCTATAACAAAGGGAATTCAGTTTTTCATACTTAAACAACAAATGAAGAAAGGAAGAAAGAAGAGGGATTAAATCTGCCAAGACAATGAAGTTACCTAGACCTGTGGGAGCATTACACGTGCCCTACTAACCACTCTCCTCCAATCATAACATCCCATTTTGCCATGTCAACAATCCACCAAGCCGAGTTTATAACTAATATTAATTAGTTATTAAAAACGCGCTAAACACCCATTTTTAAACCCAAAACGGATTAAACCCCTTGTTCATCATGTTTTTAATCACAACTGGGGATTTGTTAATTACCAAGAATTAGACTCTAATTCCTTCCAGAATGGTGATTAAGGTTCTTCTAATCATAACCCACATCTTAAACATGACACCACATCATCCCACATGCCACATGGGACCTCCCCTGCTACAAAGTTGATGAAAAAGACAAAGCTGCCAGGAAGATCAACGTGCTACAAACCTGCTTGCTTTCTAAGCTTCATGTGAGGCTTTAGATCAAATTCCTTCCCTTTACACCTCAACAAAACGCCAAGGAAAGTTCACATGATAAGCAGATTTTCAAAAATCTCAAGGGCAATTAAGGGACTTCACAACTTAGGGTTTATAGTTTTTAAGCTTTCTACTTGACAAATGTAGCCTATATAAAGGCATTAGGGTTTTACATTTAGCCCTGCTCTTGGTTTTTCCTAGTTCACATTTCTGTAAATCCTTCATTCAAATTTAATGAAAAAGTGTTTGAAGTGTTGAAGAAATCAAAGTGCCAATCTTAATCTTTGCTTGTTTATGTTATATGTTTGTGTTTGTTTAGTATCAAAACCTGTTTTCAAACCTTGTGCAAGAAATTGCCAAGTTTTCCGAAATCTGATATTTTGCTAAATTCTTTGGTACATTCTTGGAATTTTTGGATTACAAGTGACCATAGCACCATGATAAGAAGATTATCAAGGTGTTGTTAGCTTGTGGTTTTGGGATAATCAAGGAGTGGGTAAAAGGTTGCATTAATCAGATTTATGTTTCAATTTTCAGTTTTAAATATTACTTGTTCTAACCTTGTTACTCTTAGCAGCTTTGTGGAAGCTTGTGCCTTGTTAAGCTAGGCACATAAGCTAAAAAGTTCGTGAGTGTGGATGTACATTCATGAGGTTTGAGCCTTCTTACCTAAAATCTGATAAAAGTACTTGATTTTTGTGATTTTGTGTTCTGCTGTTATGAGTGTTGTTCTTGTGGCTTAAATTTGCTTGATACTGCATGATAATGATGTTATGATGCTAGATTAGGCTTGGGGTAAAATTAATCACACATTTGCTTTGTTAAATTTATGATGTAAAAAGTAAAAGGGTGTTTGGGTTTACTGTATTAAGCTACTTGTTTGATTTTCAGTAGGAGTTTGTTGTTTGTTAGTGTAGGTATCTGTTATACAAGTGATATTGTGTTGATATATGCAAGTCTTGGGCTTTTGAACATCCGTTTCTTAATTGTGCTATAACTTGTTCAATTTTGCCTGTTTTGACATAAGATTTTGGAAACACATAGATTGTATGCATACTTAGGGCTAACAAGTGATTAAACAAAGTTTATATAACCTGTTAAGGAGATTTGAGGGTTTGAAATTGGATTTGTGGTCAAGTACACAACAAAGTTCATAATCTGCTTGTTCTTTGTTCCTCAGTAACTTTTATAGCTTAGATCTTTGTCTAAACTTTGAATCATTGCATGAAACCAGTTAATTTATGTTCATTTGAATTAATCTAAGCTGTTGTGTACTTTTGGTTCAATCTGGTTGGCTTATTCTTGCTAAAACTGCTTATTTGTTTGAAAACTGCTTATGTTCATGTCTTTGTGATATCTAGTGATCTTTTTAATTAACTGTATCATTTGGCTTGTTGAATTTATGTTTTTGTGATTACTATTGACTCCTTATAACCCACTGGTTATAAGGGTACCTTTGTGTGGCTTAAATCCAACAAAAATCCATATAAGACAAAAAGTCAAAATAGTCAAGCAATGGGAACTCCTTTCCCCTGTTGCTAGCCACTACTAGTGTAAATTGGTCATCAACTTATTCATAAGCTATGCTAGCTTATTTTGACTTGCAACAACTTATTTTTTGTGATCAATCTTCATCATTTGACCCATTTGACTAATTTGGAGCAAATTAGGGTTTGACTTTTAGATTTGACAAGAAAACCAATTGACTTGACTTTTTCATAAGTGCTTAATTAAGTAATTTAAAACCTTTTGCAACTTGAATCAGCACTTGAGGTGGCCTAGAACTCAAAAACGACTATTTTGTCATTTTCTATAGAGAACTTTTGCTTATTTCAGGCTTATTTCTTGGGCTTTTTCAAAATTTCTTTTCACAGATCTCTTTAAAAGATGCTTGTGTGTCAAATTAGAGCTTATGGCATTAGCTTATGGCTTAATGGGCCAAAAATCCCTTTAAGAATAAGTTGTTGACCATTAAGCTATGATAAGCTCACTTTCAGCTTTTGGGCCTTCAGACTATTGTGCTTAAAATCAAATTTTGAGTCAAGTAGGTGATTTTGGGTTATTTGGTGGACTTTTTCTTATTGGGCCTAATTTTAGCCCATTAAGGGCCTGTTTTGCTATTTAGTCCATTTTAAGGCCCATTAGGGGTATTTTGGAAATTTCAAGTTCATTTCTGTGTTTATTAGGTTAAAATAACTAGTTTGCAACTTTTTAGAATTTTTTATAAATTTTGGATTTTTAATATTATTTTATTATTAAAAATTAAAATTTAGATTTTTGCAAGTTTTCATTTTTCATAGCTTAAATACATTAAGTTAGGAATTTTAAAACTTTTAGATTAATTTTATTGTCTTTCAGTTAATTTTTAGAATTATTTTAAGATTTTATAGTTTTTAATCATGTCAAAATCATTCATGTCCAGCAGAAGTGCGTCAACAGGACGAACCTTGTCGTCAAACTCTAGGGGAAGGCTCTTGTACACATGGGTTATAAGTACAGAGTCTCTCAAAGGCGTGTAAATATAGAGTCTATTCTCTAGTGGCATGGGGAGTATCCTAACATTCTTGGCATAAGCAGTAGAAATGACCGAGTGAGTAGCACCCGTATCAAACAGAACACATGCAGCTTGACCATACATATACAAGATTCCAGTGATGGTACATGTAGACTTATTGGCCTGATCGCGAGATGTCGTGTAAACGCGTCCAGTAGTAGGAGGCAGCTTGGTATCAGCATGTCCCGATGTGCCCTCCATCTCGCCGTTGCGGCAGTCCTTCATGCGATGGCCAGGAAGACCACACTTGAAGCATGCGTCACTGTCGCGGTGACATGGCCCTGGGTGCTTACGGTGGTATGTAGAGCAAAGAGAATGAGTATATCCTCCAGCAGGTGTCCTGAGTGGCTGTGAACCTGATAACAACACTATACATGAGACATGAAAATAGGGTACAAAGGACATTGCGGATAATCATAAGATTGAATACCAGTGATAACTGGACGGTTAGGCTACGAACCTCTCTAGTTCTGGTCCCTACCGTTACCATGGTTCCTGGTAGAAGATTTGCTAATGTGTCAGAATTAAGAATCATAACATGTAATCATAAGAAAATGTGTTAGTATAAGGACCTGCTGCTGTTGGAGTGTCCAGCGTTGTTACGGTAATTATCATTACCGCCACGCCTATCTGTAGCAGAACGGTCGTTAGTCTGACCGTTTCTCTTGGGCTGATTAGGCTGCTGCTGAGTAGCCGGCTGAGATCGGTCCCTAGTCTTTTGCCTGGAAGATACAATTTAAAGAGATGAAATATTGACATATACTGAAATAATACAGATTTATCACCGCTTGAATACGAATGTTTACCTCTTATCGGGTCTCTCTGCTTCCCCGAACTCATCTCTCTCCTGCGGCATCTCCAGCTTACGTGCTGCATCGGCTACTTGTACTACCGTATCCAACGGAGAACCTTCTAAGTTATTGGCAATCATTGGAGAAAGGGCCCAACGAAAATGTTGTGCCTGCTCTTCAATGGTGCCCGCAGCTGCTCTCAGGACACCGACGAATCGAAGGAAACGTTGCATGAAGTCATTGCTGTTTTCCTCAGGTCGCTGTCTAATGGTGTAGTACTCCCTCATTAGCCTATTCCTCCCTTCCATTGGGAAAATGCTAGGCGGGGGAGGATAGTTGTCTTTCTAATGAAGGATGTCTTGCAAATCTGCATTGGCAGTTGCAACCATCTCCAGGATATTGTTTGTGTTTGCCATTTGACAGTATGACATAAAATACATGAATAACTTATCAAAACATAAACTATATACATGAAAAAAAATTTATACCAATAAATCATGAGAAAAATTTTATGTAGGAAAACTAGTACATGAATGCATGATGCAGTTTTAGGAAAACTTTTGTATGCGCGAGAGTGAACGCCTATGGTTAGTTCACTCAAAATAAAAGACATGGCGAGGGGACGCCTATGGGTCGGTCCCAAATTTAAAAGTTTCGATAAAACACATGCAACTAAATAGGGCCAGTCCTGTACCAACCATTACTTATTCATAAACCTGCGACAACGACATATATGTATGCATGAAAATGATGAATGCATGAAAACCGACTGTGAGTTCTTGGAAGACCATAGTGACTACCCACTAATTTACAGGTCATGTTTTGAGAGCCTACATGTCGAAACCTTAGCTCCGATACCATAATTGTAACACCCTATTTTGATAAATGGAATGTAATAAGTGTGAAAACACTTATCCTTTTGCCACTAAAATCAAGGAAAAACAAGACCGAATCTTGTGTTTAATATCGTAAAAGTCGAAATTACGCGTGGTTTTGTGTTTTTGTGTTAAAATAGGTACAAATGATCAAAAGAAAAGTAAATACGGGATTTCACGGTCAAATATTGAAGAAAATTCCAAAAAGAGACGAAGACAAAGTCAAAAGACCAAAAGTGTGCCCAAGTTCACGAAAACCGGCGAAATCGCCACAGTTTTGAAGAAATGATCAACAAAGCCAAATTTGAGCTCGATTTCTAGTGGATTTAATTTTACGAAGATTTCAAGCCAAGTGGGTACCACATTTGGGTTAATGGGCTCAAAAGCCCATTTTGAAGTTAAAAGTTTCTTAATAAAAGTTATAAAGTCTAATAAGCCATTTGCTATGCACGGATTGGATGTTTATAAATATTGGGCCAAAGCCCATTTGAGGATTGAAAATGGAACGAGTAAAGAAGTAAATTATTTATTTTTGCTTTGTGTCAATCAACCCAGTCAACACCTCCTCAAACCCGGTCAATCCCACCCCACGTGTTTATTAATCACCCACACTAAATAAATAGAACATTTACCCATATCCCACTCCCACTTTTCGTTACAAACAAAGCAAGATTTTCACTTCTCACCATCTCTTTCTTCCCCAAAATAACGCACCCTCCAGTTTACCCCCAAACCCTAAATTTACCATCACCAATTAACCAACAAAAATTGGGGATTTTACCCTCAATGGTTAATTCACAATCATGGGAATTAAATCCCCATGAAAATAGGAAGATCCACCAAGGAGTGGTCCTCTGCCATCTCTTGACGTGGCAAATCCCTCTGTTTTGATTGGTTCCCACACATTCCACAAACCCTCCCACCAATAAGATCAATCCACCTCATCCACCAACTAGCACAAGTAACACAAATCCATGCCAGCTTGGCAATCCGTGGCACAAGGATTGTTTTTCATCCGTAGATTGAAGAAAATGAAGAGAGAGAAGAAGAAAAGATGTGTTTGACGGCTAGGATTTGATGCTTACCTTTGAAGCTAAGAAGAGGGTTTCTAAGGGGTTTGCCTATAAAAACCCCCTCATATCTGAAATTTAGATGCCTTTTTCTTTATTTTAATTTTTATTTCTGAAAAAATAGAATTAGGGTTTTATGTAATTTTAATTTCAATCAAGCATTGTACTCAATTTTTATATTAATGAAATTTCACTTTTGTTAAACTCTTGGCTGCGTTTTAATATTATTGCAATTTACTTTGATTTTAATTTGATTAAATAAATGTTAAAGTAGAATAAAAAGGTAGTATTCTTTCCCCACTGGAAAGATAAAAAGATATATATATATATATATATATATATATATATATATATATATATATATATATATATATATATATATATATATATATATATATATATATATATATATATATATATATATATATATATATATATATATATATTGGTTACTGTTACTGTTCATGTTCGAGAAAGATGGTGATGATGATATTGGGTTAATAACGGTGGTGTTGATCGGTTTATTTCGGTTCATAGGGGGTTCAACGCCAACCTACTGCTCAAAGGAATCGTCACTAGGTTTGATCTTCTTTTTTATTTTTATTGTTAATTATATTTGTTTAATCTGCTGTTTGTGTTAAGTTTTTATATAACTACTAAAGTTTTGAGAGTATTAGATCTGCTCATTTTTATTATTTGTTTGGTTTTGAAAGTTTATTTGAGTTTACTGCTTTGATAAGATTTTAGTTGCTTATTGGATTGAAAGTTTTATTTCTGTTTGGGTTTGCTTGTTTAGAATAATTTCGAATATGATCTCTGCCTGTTTAGTATTATTTTTATCTGCTATATTTTCATAGAATCTGCTTATTTTATTTAACCTATTTGGTTTTGGAGCTGTTCGGATCTGCTTGATATTCGTATATATTGGATCTACTTTAAGTGTGATTTAAACCTGCTTGAATTGTTAGATCTGTTTATGTTTTGATTATGGTAGTTTGGATCTGCTTATCTTAAACCTGTTATGTTTTTAAGTAGTTTAATATTTGTGTTGGATATAAGTTGATTAGAATTGCTTAATTGGTTCATTTGCTTATCTAGATTTAGCTTATACACCTATTAGCTTATTGTCTGCTTACCTGCTTAATTGTCTCGTTTTTTTGGCTTATTTGATTCTTCTACTTAGCTTATTATTGCTGCATTAAAACACTCAGACACAATTGGTCTGAGTGAGTTAAAAATCCAAAAAATATTAATTAGCAAAGATATAGTCCCTCTAGGGACTCAAACCCTGGACCTCCTGTCCAGCTGCCAAACGACACAGCCAACTTAGCTAGACCCTTATTTGTGTATTGTTTCGCATCATTTATTTAATATAGGGTTATTAATATAGGCAGTTTTATTTATTTAGTTTAATACAAGGTTTTAAGTTTATTAATTTCTATATAAAAGTTTTATTAGTTTAATTATTTAGTTTAAATTTTTAATTACTGTTTAAAAAAATATAAAAAAGATAAAAAAAAGTATTTTATTACTTTAATCATTTTAATTTAGTTTTCGATATATTTTTAGTTTAAAAATAGTTTCATTAAAAAGTCTTTGTTTTAGTTTTACTTAAATTAGTTTTTAATTAAATAGTTTTAGTTTAAAAAAAAAATTAGTTACCAAGAACAAATTAAGTTTTACGTTTTAATCGGAAATCAATTCGAGTCGATTCGAGGAACGAAAATAGACATAAAAAGAGTTTGCAAAAAAGCTAGTATTAAAATGGCGCCGCTGCCGCTTCGCCCGTACGATTGACGATTTTTCGTAAAGACGTTTGGATTTTGGGATCCGTTCGCTTTGAACGTTATTTTTCTTGCAACAAAATCAAAAATATAAAAATACAAAAAATTAAAAAACCACAAAAGCAATTTCTTTCCTAAGATTTGCACCAAAAAATTAAAAAATACAAAAGTAATACTTTTTCCTAAAAGTATTACACCAAAAATATTACGTATTAGTGTTATTTTTTTTAGTTCGATTTCTTTCTATTTTTCTTGTGAATATATATTTTTCTAAAAAATACAAAAATATTTTTCATTTACTATATTCTATTACGTAGAACATTAATTTACCTACTCTTCAAATAAGCCTTAGTTGGGATTTCATCACCTAACTATTGTATTCGCATCTATAACGAAATAAAAGGGCAAAATAGATAAATACAAGTAAGACGTTTGAACTCGACATATACAAACTATAAGGTGGGTATAAGGCGACGCGCTATAAAAGGCCGTCTAAGGAAAAAGGTTTTTAAGTGCTTTGTGCCACCTCATTTCCCCGCTTGCTTGTGCGTATATTGAGAGGGACGACCGATTATTGGTTTGTCAACTCAAGTAGTAATTAAGTATATATTTTTGTAGCTTTTTCATATTGCTCCTCGAGAGGGAAAATCCTTTTCCTCTCAAAGTCGACCGAGGTCACCTACCTCATTCCTAAAGTTTTAATTGTATGCGCACTCGCGCGCATACATACATACCGATTGGTGTACCAAACTCTTCCAATTCTTCCAAAAAGAAGAAGAAGAAGAAGAAAAACAAAAAGACCGTCATTCAAGCCAATCCCGAGAATAGAGCTTTCGACAAAACGATGGCCACGGATAATCGACCAATGATTGAGATTCTACAATCTCACGTTGAAGGAAACGATGACGCGATTGTGGTGCCGGATATTGGAGATAATCATTTTGAACTTAATACGGGTTTTATTCAAATGGTTTCCGCTACACCATTTTTAGGCCGTACTAATGAAGACCCACACGCTCATATCAAACGTTTCATACAATTAGCAAATACCGTCAAATACAATGGGATTCCACAAGAGGCTATTCGTTTACAACTCTTTCCTTTTTCCCTCGAGGGACAAGCCCAGATTTGGCTTGATAAGGAACCACCCCAAAGTATTACCACATGGATCGACTTAGAGACCAAGTTCGTAAACTACTTTTTCCCACCATCACGGACCACTTCTTTAAGGAATGAGATCATCACCTTTGAACAACAATATGGGGAAACGTTTAGTGAGTCTTGGGATCGATTTAAAGCGCTTTTAAGAATATGTCCACAACATGGTTTCACTAAAGTGCACCAAATTAATACGTTTTACAATGGTTTAACTCTAAATGACAAAGACTGACTTAATAGTGCCGCGGTGGGCAATATTCTTGTGAATCAATGAACGAGGCTTGGGCGGTAATTGAAAACAAGGCTAAGGTGCAAACCAAGAGTGTTAGAGCCACTATGGCAAGTGCTAGTTCTAGTGAGAATGATAAGAGAATTGATAAGCTTACGTCGCTTGTTGAATCACTTGCTCTAAAAACCGATGCCCTAAATGGTCAAGTTAATGCCATGAAAGATACTTGTGAAACGTGTGAGACTTGTGGTGGACCACATTTGTACTATAATTGTGACAAGGTTTACAATAATCAACAAGAAGTTTATGCTTATAACAACAATGAAAATGAGCGGATTCATTTCAAACCAAATGTTGATGTTAACCATTTGTCTTACAAGTCTAATAACTATTTGGCTCCCCCGGGTTTTGTAGCACCACAAAGACCACCCCCACCCGCCCAAAATAGGAACCAAGGTCCTCAACGAGGTAATTTTCAAGGAAATTCTAATCAACGAGGTTTTAATCAAAATCAAGGGAATTTTCAGGGGCAAAACCAAGGGTTCAATAATCAAAATCAAGGATTTAATAACCAAGGTTTTCAAAATAAAGGATTTAATCAAGGTTATAATCAATATCAAAACCAAGGTTTTCCTAATCAAGGTTTTAACAATCAAGGGTATAATCAAATGAACATGCATAACCCTCAAATGGACTTGGTTCTACAAAAATTGACCGACCATGAACGAATTATGAGAGAGATGCAAGAATCGGCCGATAAGAAATTTTTGACAATGATTCAAAACTTTCGTCCCCAAGGTGCCCTCCCTTCGAACACCGTAACCAATCCTAGGGCTAATGTTAATGCTATCACTACTAGGAGCGGTAAGACCACCGTAGAACCTTCCTATCCCCCACCTAAACAAGGACCCGTGATACCTTCTTCTTCTACACAACCTCCTTCTTCTTCTACTTGTGACATACCACCCGTTATGCATTCGTCTACACCTTATGTTCCACCGATACCTAAATTTTCTACCACACCTTCGGTTCCCAAACCGGTTCTTTCACCTTCCATTTCTACTCCTCCTCCACCAAAGGATGTGAGTGAGCAATCCACTCCAAAGCCTTCATCTCAACCCAATATACCTTATCCCTCAAGGTTGCGGAAAGAGAAATTGAAGAATAAGGATGATATTCAAGTTTCGAACTTCCTAAAAATGGTCAAACAATTGAATTTTAATATCACCTTTGCCGAGGCGCTCGCTCACATGCCTAAGTACGCTAAGATGTTTAAGGACCTTTTAAGTGATAAGGAAAAGTTGCTCGATATTGCCAACACCCAATTGAATGAGAATTGTTCCGCGGTTCTTTTGATAAAATTACCGGTTAAGTTAGGAGATCCCGGTCGATTCCTTATTCCTTGTAATTTTCCGGGTGTTGAGAATTGTATGGCCTTGGCGGATCTCGGAGCGAGTATCAATCTTATGCCATTGTCTGTGTGGAAACAATTATCTTTACCCGAGCTAGTCCCCACTCGTATGACATTGGAATTAGCTAACCGTACGGTTGCTTATCCGGTGGGGATAGCCGAGGATGTTTTTGTAGGAGTCGAAAAATTCACTTTTCCCGCCGACTTCGTCGTAGTAGACTATGAAATGGATCCCCGTGTTCCCTTAATTGTGGGACGACCCTTCTTGAGAACCGGGCGTACATTGATTGATGTAGTCGCGGGTGAGCTTATCATGAGGGTCGGGGATGATAAAATCGTCTTTAACATGGGTAAACTTTCCAAAGTTCCCGATGAGCCTGAATCCGTGAATTACATCGATGTGCTCGACGAAGCATGCGAAGAACATTTTCACGAGGCTTGTAAGAGCGGGATTTTTCCTTTACCTCATGTTGAGACCGTAGCTTCTATTACTCCTTCATTGACTCCATTTGGAGAAAGTGACTTTCTTTACAAGAATTTGAAGCGAGTTTAGGGGATGTGGATTTAAAATATGACGATTCTCCCACCGATTGGGAAGAAGACATTCGTACCATTGAGAGACTTCTCAATGAGGACCATATTTCTCCACCTACACCTAAGGAAGTTACAAACGATGATCCTAATTTGACTAAACTTTCCACCGACAATCCACCGGATTTAGAGCTTAAGAATTTACTGTCTCATTTAGAGTACGTTTTCTTAGAGGAGGATAATAAGTTGCCCGTCATTATTGCTAAGGACTTAAAAGAAGATGAAAAATCCCGACTTATCGATGTGCTTAAGAATCATAAGAAAGCAATTTCTTGGAAAATCTCCGACATTCGCGGAATTGATCCTAATTTTTGTACTCATAAAATTCTCATGGAAGATGAATTTAAACCCGCAATCCAAAATCAAAGAAGGGTTAATCCAAAAACTCATGAAGTCATTAAAAAAGAAGTTATCAAACTTCTAGATGCCGGAATGATTGCCCTATCTCGGATTCGCCATGGGTTAGTCCCGTCCATTGTGTGCCTAAGAAAGGCGAAATCACCGTTGTTCCCAATGAAAACAACGAGTTGATTCCTACTCGACTCGTAACGGGTTGGCGAGTTTGCATCGATTATAGTAAGCTCAATGATGCCACTCGTAAGGATCATTTCCCACTTCCTTTCATGGATCAAATGCTCGAGCGTTTAGCGGGTAATGATTTCTATTGCTTCTTAGATGGTTTTTCCGGATATTTTCAAATCCCTATCGATCCAAAAGACCAAGAGAAAACCACATTCACTTGCCCCTATGGAACATTTGCTTACAAAAGAATGCCTTTCGGCTTATGCAATGCTCCCGGGACTTTCCAAAGGTGTATGATGGCGATATTTCATGACATGGTTGAAGAAACTATGGAAGTCTTTATGGATGATTTCTCGGTCTATGTTGATTCTTTCTCTTCTTGCCTTGCTAATTTAGAACGTATGCTTAAACGATGTGAAGACACTCGTCTCGTTCTTAATTGGGAAAAATGCCATTTCATGATAAAATAAAGCATCGTCCTCGGTCATAAAATTTCTAAAGCCGGTATCGAAGTCAACCGTGCTAAAGTTGATGTAATTGCTAAGTTACCTCCACCTACCACCATCAAAGGAGTTAGAAGTTTTTTAGGCCATGCGGGATTTTATCGACGTTTCATCCAAGATTTCTCGAAAATAGCTCGTCCAATGACTCATCTCTTAGAAAAAGATGCTCCTTTCATATTCTCTCAAGAATGTCTCGACTCTTTCGAACTCGTCCAATGACTCATCTCCTAGAAAAAGATGCTCCTTTCATATTCTCTCAAGAATGTCTCGACTCTTTCGAACTTCTTAAAGGTAAATTAACTAAGTCACCGGTCTTGGTCTCTCAAAATTGGGAGTTACCTTTCGAGCTCATGTGCGATTCTAGTGATTTCGTGGTAGGAGCGGTTTTAGGTCAACGAGTTAACAAACATTTCCAACCCATTCATTATGCTAGTAAGACAATGAGGGGGGCTCAATTGCATTATACCACTACCGAAAAAGAGCTTTTAGCCGTAGTGTATGCTTTTGAGAAATTCCCCTATCTTGTGCCTTCCACCACCATCGTTTACACCGACCATTCCGCCTTGAAATACTTGTTGACCAAGAAAGATGCTAAACCGAGACTCCTTCGTTGGGTTTTGCTCCTTCAAGAATTTAAAATCGAAATTCGTGATAAAAAGGAGCGGAGAACCTAGCCGCGGATCATCTTAGTAGACTTGAGGATCCTTATCAAGGGGAATTTCCAAATCAAGAAATTAATGAATCCTTTCCCCTTGGAACCTTAATGTCTATTAATTCCAATCTTGATGATACCCCATGGTCTACGGACATTGCAAACTATTTGGCGGGTGGTGTTCTTATCGAAGGGTTATCGTCCCAACAAAAGAAAAAATTCTTCAAGGACGTTAAAACGTACTATTGGGACGACCCTTATCTTTTCAAGCAATGTACGGATTTAATCGTTCATAGATGTGTTGATGGGCCGGCGGCTTTACAAATCCTTGAAGCTTGCCATAAAGGACCCACCGGTGGTCACTTTGGTCCTAATTATACCGCTAAAAAAGTTTTCGACTCCGGATTCTATTGGCCCTTCATTTATCATGATGCACATGAAATGGTTAAGCATTGTGATGCTTGCCAAAGACAAGGCAAGATCACAGATAAAGATGAGATGCCTCAAAATTTCATCCAAAAGTGTGAAATCTTTGACGTATGGGGCATCGACTTTATGGGGCCATTTCCATCATCCAAAGGAAACAAATACATCCTCGTAGTCGTTGACTACATATCAAAATGGGTTGAAGCAAAGGCTTTACCTACTAACGATGCGAGGGTGGTTGTTAACTTCTTGAAACAATTGTTTGCTCGATTCGGTGTGCCTCGTGTTATTATTAGTGATCGTGGGACTCATTTTTGCAATGCTCAATTTGCACGAGTCATGGCTAAGTATGGTGTCAATCACCGACTTTCCACCTCGTATCATCCACAAACTAATGGTCAAGCCGAGGTTTCCAACCGTGGTCTTAAGAGAATCTTAGAGCGAACCGTGGGAGAGCATCGTGCCTCATGGGCCGAAAAGTTAGACGATGCTTTGTGGGCTTTCCGTACCGCTTATAAGACACCTATAGGTTGTACCTATTATCGCCTTGTGTACGGAAAGGCGTGCCACCTCCCCATTGAGTTGGATCATAAGGCTTATTGGGCCTTAAAATGGGCTAATTTTGATATTAACAAAGCCGGTGATCATAGGAAAATCCAACTCAATGAACTCAATGAACTTAGGAATGAGGCTTATGAAAATTCATTAATCTACAAGGAGAAGACTAAGCTCATTCATGATTCCAAGATTAAAAACTGAGAGTTCCATATTGGTGATCAAGTTTTACTCTTTAACTCTCGGTTGAAAATCTTTTCGGTAAACTTAAGAGCCGTTGGTCCGGTCCATTCACCGTGGCCCAAGTCTTCCCTTATGGCACCATTGAGTTATCCCAACCAAATGGGCCCAACTTTAAGGTAAATGGCCAACGGGTTAAGTTGTACTATGGAGAGGACATCTCTCATGAGATGATTCCATCCCTCTCCACATTTCCCTTGAATTAATTCGGGAAATCGAGTCGAGCTAGAGACTCGTGATAAATAAATCAAGCATCGTTTAACTAGGTTAGATTTTTACATTTACCATCCTTTCCACCCTTTTTCACCTTCATCCATTTCCACCAATAAGTGTAGAGGGAGCCAAGTAGGTTGTTTGTGTTGTGATGTGTGCAGGGACATGTGCTTTGATGATCCACTTTTGGTACTTTTGACGCGACCCGTGATCCCGTGTTCCCGTGTACCCGGTTCTATCAAAACTATTGTGATTCATACTTGTATATAAATAAAATGAATAAATGTAATCACTTTACTTGTCCCTTCCTTAGCTCGATTTTAAACAACGTACTCAATGTCCTAAGTGTAGGAGAGTTTATTCTCCCACATGCCTAAACATTGAGGACAATGTTTATATTAAGTGTAGGGGGCACTTCTATCGAATTTTAGTGGGCTTTTCCATGAATTTGACCCCATTTAACCGGAAAATTTAAAAACAAATTCAACGTTTTTCAAATTTTTGATCTATTTTGGCCTAGTAGTATTTTTCATTTATGTCGTTCCTTTTATCATCGCATCGTAATAAGTTCCATTTCAAGAATAAATTCAAAAATAAATAAATAAATAAAATGGTTTTAACAAGTTTAGATATCTTTGATATATTAGGCCCGTCGTGAATATTTTGACTCAACCCGAGTTTACTTATCCAAGTTTACTCTAGCTAGTATCCTTAACCATATAGACCTTAATTGGTTTATTAGGCTAAGCATCCAGGAGTCTCATTCCTTGAGATTTTAAATTGTGGAGAACGAGAGATGATAGAGTTGATAATAAGTTTAAGGGTTAATTTTTGCTTATATGGTTGTTGTGGCTCTTTCTTCCCGCTTGTATATTTAATTGCTTAATAAATAAGGATTCTTGCGGTGTAGATTCGATATCTTAACTCTTAGCCAAATCTTTATTCACCTTGTAATTAAAGCATGAACACATTAAGGGTGCCAGCGTTGTGGACTTCCGACTAAGGTGGCTCATAACCACTAAGTATGAGGTATTCAGACCATGGGACCGCGGAATTTAGCCTACTTTATATATCATAAATAAAGAAAGAATAAGATTAAAACATGACCTCAAGGAGCCTTAGGGTGTGGGGCATGTAGCACGAACCTTGTCATTAGAGCGTTAGGGTGTATGGCATGGTAAGTGTTGAATAAAAATTGATCAAATAAATCAATTCCCTCGTTTATCGTTCAAGGAGCCTTAGGGTGTGGACAATAGACGGGGAGCATTTTTACATCTTAAAGAGCCTAAGGGTATATGATGTGAACTTGCTAAACTCCACATAAAGTCTACATGACTTTGGAGGAATAATTAATAAGTAGTACTATTTGGCCAAATTTTGGGTCCGAGAATTTATTCCCCAAATCGTGTTAAATCATCCTTGATGTGGGCTTACTTTAGTGACAACATTTTGAGGACGAGGTTAGGTTTTGAGTGTCGGGTTTGCACCGTTTGGCTTTCATTTTTGGAATAATAATTATCAAATAAGTCAAATGAGCCTACGGGTGAATCACAATCAATAAAATCTAGAGATACAAAGTAGGAATTGGAGAAAGAGTATTACACAATTGTCTTATATAAGTGGTTTTAACCTAAGAACTTATTGTAAACAATGATCTCGTTTTTAAGCCTGGTATGGGAAACGTGAAACTTGAGGGTGATTAATATTCATGACACCAAAAGCCCTAATCTAAGTCTTAGATTTCTTTACAAGTTTCTTCCATCAAATAATTTCCATGTCAATAAATTGTTATAACTTTTGTTTCCTTTAATGTTTTTATCTTTTCGTCGTAGTAGTAGTAATAGTAATAAAGGCCGAGATGGATTAAATATGAGAAAAATGTAACTTTATGCTTTAAAACTATGCATTGCATGGGGTCATTGCAATGGTCAAGTGTAGGGGATTTAATAAGTGTGAAAACACTTATCCTTTTGCCACTAAAATCAAGGAAAAACAAGACCGAATCATGTGTTTAATATCGTAAAAGTCGGAATTACGCGTGGTTATGTGTTTTTGTGTTAAAATAGGTACAAATGATCAAAAGAAGAGAAAACACGGGATTTCACGGTTAAATATTGAAGAAAAGTCCAAAAAGAGACGAAGACAAAGTCAAAGGACCAAAAGTGTGCCCAAGTTCACGAAAACCAGCGAAACCGACACGGTTTTGAAGAAATGATCAACAAAGCCAAATTTGAGCTTGATTTCTAGTGGATTTAATTTTACGAAGATTTCAAGCCAAGTGGGTCCCACATTCGGGTTAATGGGCTCAAAAGCCCATTTGGAAGTTAAAAGTTTCTTCATAAAAGTTATAAAGTCCAATTAGCCATTTGCTATGCACGGATTGGATGTTTATAAATATTGGGCCAAAGTCCATTTGAGGATTAAAAATGGAACGAGTAAAGAAGTAAATTATTTACTTTTTCTTTGTGTCAATCAACCCAGTCAACACCTCCTCAAACCCGTTCAATCCCACCCCACGTGTTTATTACTCACCCACACTAAATAAATAGAAGATTTACCCATATCCCACTCCCACTTTTCGTTACAAACAAAGCAATATTTTCACTGCTCACCATCTCTTTCTTCCCCAAAAAAACGCACCCTCCAGTTTACCCCCAAACCCTAAATTTACCATCACCAATTAACCAACAAAAATTGGGGATTTTACCCTCAATGGTTAATTCACAATCATGGGAATTAAATCCCCAAGAAAATAGGAAGATCCACCAAGGAGTGGTCCTCTCCCATCTCCTAACGTGGCAAATCCCTCTGTTTTGATTGGTTCCCACACGTTCCACAAACCCTCCCACCAATAAGATCAATCCACCTCATCCACCAACTAGCACAAGTAACACAAATCCATTCCAGCTTGGCAATCCGTAGCACAAGGATTGTTTTTCATCCGTAGATTGAAGAAAATGAAGAGAGAGAAGAAGAAAAGATGTGTTTGACGGCTAGGATTTGATGCTTACCTTTGAAGCTAAGAAGAGGGTTTCCAAGGGGTTTGCCTATAAAACCCCCTCATATCTGTAATTTTAGATGCCTTTTTCTTTATTTTAATTTTTATTTCTGAAAAAATAGAATTAGGGTTTTATGTAATTTTAATTTCAATCAAGCATTGTACTCAATTTTTATATTAATGAAATTTCACTTTTGTTAAATTCTTGGTTGTGTTTTAATATTATTGAAATTTACTTTGATTTTATTTTGATTAAATAAATGTTAAAGTAGAATAAAAAGGTAGTATTCTTTCCCCACTAGAAAGATAAAAAGAAAAAATAAAAAATAAAAAATAATTAAATATATATTGGTTACTGTTACTGTTCATGTTCGAGAAAGATGGTGATGATGATATTGGGTTAATAACGGTGGTCTTGATCGGTTTATTTCGGTTCATAGGTGTTCAGCGCCCACCTACTGCTCAAAGGAATCGTCACTAGGTTTGATCTTCTTTTTTATTTTTATTGTTAATTATATTTGTTTAATCTGTTGTTTGTGTTAAGTTTTTATATAACTGCTAAAGTTTTGAGAGTATTAGATCTGCTCGTTTTAATTATTTGTTTCGTTTTGAAAGTTTATTTGATTTTACTACTTTGATAAGATTTTAGTTGCTTATTGGATTGAAAGTTTTATTTCTGTTTGGGTTTGCTTGTTTAGATTAATTTCGAATATGATCTCTGCATGGTTAGTATAATTTTTATCTGCTATATTTTCATAGAATCTGCTTATTTTATTTAACCTGTTTGGTTTTGGAGCTGTTCGGATCTGCTTGATATTCGTATATATTGGACCTACTTTAAGTGTGATTTAAACCTGCTTGAATTGTTAGATCTGTTTATGTTTTGATTAATGTAGTTTGGATTTTCTTATCTTAAACCTGTTAAGTTTTTAAGTAGTTTAATATTTGTGTTGGATATAAGTTGATTAGAATTGCTTAATTGGTTCATTTGCTTATCTAGATTTAGCCTATATGCCTTGATAGGTGTGTAAACACCCATCCTTTTTACCACTTAACTACAATAGTAACCAAGCCAAAACGTGTATTTTATGTCATAAATGTCGGAATTATGCTTGGTTTGTGTTTTTGTTGTGATTTAGGACGAAAATGTGAAAAGGGGAGAAAACACGGGCATTCACGGGCTTTTATCGAAGAAAAAGACAAAAGACGAAGTCAAGAAATCAAGAGTGCAAAAAGAACGGAAGTCGAAGACCAATTCTGAAGATTTATCGAAGAAAAAGTCAAAAGACGGAAGTTTACTTAAAGCCGAAGAACTCAATTCTAATTTATTGAAGAATTACAAGACGAGTTTAAAGAAATCCCGAGACAAAGTCATTAAAGTCAAAGAATTAAGAAGATTAAGGACTTAATGATGCAATTAAAGAAAGAAGAAAGTGGGGAGGAAGCTTCCTCTAAGCACCTCCCTAATCCTCCTATAAATAGGCCATTAGGATTTCATTTTCATTTTTGTTGGCTAATAGTGACAATTAGTTCTTCCATTTTAATTACCTTGCACTTTAATTACATGTCATTTAAATACATTGTCTTGCACCTTAAATACCTTTAGTTTCAAGTAAGTTTCCTTTTAATTATTGTTAATCTTTACTTTTCTTGTTAATCTCTTATCTTCCTTTCTTGTTAATCTTTAATCTTTGTGCTTTGTGTTCATGTTTATGTTTTTTATGTTTTATTGATTTGATTAAAGTGGGTTTTGATTATTTTGATTATTATTGTTAGTGTTATTGATTTGGTTTGATTAGCATTCATTAGTTGATCATTTTTGGTTAGTCTTATTTAATCTTTTGATCTTGATTAGATTGGTTTAGATTCGTATGCTTTTGTATCCCTTGTTCTTCGCTACTGTTTCTGTTTTCCAGGTATATTCCGAATCAAGGGTTTCAAGCAGGTTGTTCCGAATCAAGAAGGTTTTTTGTTGATTATTCCGGATCAGGGAGTTTGTTCCGGATAAAGGAGTTAGTCTACAAATATTCCGAACCAAGCAACAACATTCAGGATCAGCTGTTTGTTCCGAATCAAACATCTTCATTCGGGAATATCATATATTCCGATCAAGGGTTCATTCGGAACACTTGTATTCTGAATCAAAGTGTTTATCCGGAACATTCCGAATCAAGGATCTTCATTCGGAACATTCCGGATCAAAGTTGTTTATTCGGAATAATTAATATTCCGAATCAAGGGTTTATTCGGAACATTCCGAACGAAGGGCTTGAGGAATTATTCCGAGTGAAGCAGTATTCCGAATCAAGGGAGTTGATTCGGAATATTCCGAATCAAGCTGTTTATTCCGAATCAAGGTTTTGTCTCATTTATTCCGGATCAGTGAAGCATTATTCCGAGTGAAGGGTTTATTCTGGATAAGTGACATATTCCGGATGAATCAATATTCCGGATGAGCCAATTGTTCCGAATGAGTGTTTTATGTTGATTTATTCCGAACGAAGAAGAATTGTTCCGGGTGAAGGTGACATTCCGAACGAGTAATTATTCCGAGTGAGGTATTTTTAGTTTATTTTAAGTTTTAGTTTATTTTAATTTTTAAGCTTTACTTTTCCCGTCTTTTTCCTTAGTCGCACTTTAAGTTTACTTGCCTTTAAGTTTACTTGCCTTAGTTCAAATTTTAGTTGAGTTTTAAGTTTGCCTTTAGGATAGTTTTAAGTTTCCGTTATTTACTTTTAGTGCCTTTTAATTTTCGTCACGCTTTCAAATTCTTGTCATTTATTTTAATTAGATTTAGATTTATTTTACCCGCCATTTACTTTAATAGTTTTTGCACCTTTAATATACTACAACGACACAAACATTTGTTTCACCAAAAGTCAGCTGAGTCGCACTTTGAACCAGTTATCAATTCGAAGAGACTGTGACGATAACTTTTTATATACAAAATTTCATGTATCAAAGACAGCTGAGTCGCACGTTTACCAATAATCAATTCGAGGAGACTGGAACAACGATAATTTTTATACTAGGTAAAAACCTTGTATTAAATGGCGCCGCTGCCGGCTCTTTTCGTAAAGATTAACGGTTTTCTATGAGAGATGCGTTGCTTTTTGGGATCCGTTCTTCGTGAGTGTTATTTTTCTTGTTTAAAAATTTCAAAAAACCATAAAAATTAAAATTTGTTAAAAATTCAAAAAAAAAAAAATTTTTAATTTTCAAAAATCCAAAAAGATTTTATTTTTAACTTTATAGTGTATATATATTCTCTTTTTGTTTGGTATTGTTTCCTTTTGCTTTCGCAGGTGTATGCGTACTAGATCTTCTACTTATCAAAAGCCCGAGACTCGTGAAGATTTAGCTATGGCAGGTGTGAACAACAACAATAATCCACCACACCAAAATAATAACAACAACAATGTTCTTCCACAACCCGATCTTCGGACAATGGAGGAGCTTTGTCAACCCACCATGTTTGGACGAGGAGGACCGATTGCGCCGATGCAAATCACGGCTCCGGAGTTTTCGTTGAAGCATCACATGATTCAACAAGTGCAAACTAACCCATTCCGTGGATTGCCTGATGATGATGCCAACAAACACCTCAACAAATTCATTACTATCACTCAAAGCATGAAGTTGCCCGGTGCTACAATGGATGTTCTACGCCTTCAACTCTTTCCACATACTTTATCACACCACGCCGAGAAATGGTTTGATCGTCTCCCGAAGAATTCCATTCATACTTGGGATGACATGACTCAACGCTTTTTGTCGCGCTATTTTCCACCATCCATTGTCACGAGCCTTCGTAATCAAATCAGCGGTTTCATGCAAGAACCCGGTGAATCTCTTTTTGAAGCTTGGGAAAGATATAATGTTTTGATCGATCGATGTCCAAACCACAACAAGCTCCCTATGACCTTAATTGATACTTTCTACAACGGTTTGACTTTTCGTGATAGTGATACGATTAATGCAGCCGTCGGTGGCACATTTATGAAAAGAAGACCCGAGGAGTGTAGAGAGCTTACTAAAAACATGACTACTCGTCATAAAAACTGGGATTCCTCCGCTTCTTCAAGGAACAACCCGAGAGTCAATGTTTCTTCTACTTCAGCAAACCCCGACATGACCAAATTCACCCGCATGATGGCCGAAATGAACAAAAATATCTTGCTCATCGCTTCAAACCAACAACAACTAGTTCAAGCGGTAGCAACTCCTTGTGAGACATGCGGCGGTCCTCACTCATACACTGATTGTCCTTATACTAAAGGAAATCCGGAAAACGTGTATGCGGCTTATGGTAATCATTCACCGGAAAATTACCAAGCCCGACCTCAAGGGGATCGAAATTTGCTAAGTTACCGGTCCAACAACTACCTTTCACCCGGTTTTTCTCCTCAAAACCAAAACCCCAACAACAACTACAATAGAAGCAACCAAATCCCATCTCGAGCTTCTAATCCTTATCACCCACCCGCTCAACAAGCCCCACCCATGAATCAAGATGTTGAAACCTTAATGAGAACCCAAGGAGAGCAAATTAAGAATCTATAGAGCCAAATTATCAATTAAAAAGGGGATATCACCAAGCAAGGGAATGACATTAGAACCGAGCTTCGAAATGATATACAATCCTCCTTCAGCAATCAAACGAATGATTTGAAGAATATGTTGGCTAGTTTCTTGCCCACCACTCAACCCTCTACTTCGAGTTCTCTACCTTCAAACACAGTCCCCAACCCGAGAGCAAATGTGAGTGCTATTACTACCCGTAGTGGAGTTACTTTAGTAGAACCACCTATCCCGCCCCCATCATCTACACCTCCTCCACCACCATTTATCCCTACTACTCCTACACCTAGTATTAGTACACCATTACCGTCTCCGCCTCGTCATGATGAAGTACCCACCAAGAATCCTTCACCAACCCCACCCTCCACCTTTAACCCTTCAACATCTCAACCTTTACCTGCTACACCTACACCTTCCACCCATAAACCAAAGATTCCTTATCCATCTCGCTTAGACAAGGCCAAACTGCACACCAAGGATGACATTCAAGTGTCAAACTATTTGAAGAAAGTTTCGGAAATGACCGTCACTTTTCCCCTTGTTGAAGCTCTAGCACAAATGCCTAAATTTGTCAAGATGTTTAAGGAATTGCTTAGCAAGAAGGAGAAGATGGCCGATTTTGTTAATACTCGATTAAATAAAAATTGTTCTGCCGTCCTTCTTAAAGAACTTCCGGAAAAACTTGGAGATCCCGGTCGTTTTGTGCTACCTTGCACTTTTAACCAAACCGACAAATTTAATGCATTAGCCGATCTCGGGGCCAGTATTAATTTGATGCCTTTAAGTGTTTGGAAAAAGTTATCATTGCCTGACCTTACACCCACCAAAATGACTCTTGAGCTAGCCAATCGCACTCTCGATTACCCCGTTGGTATTGCCGAAGATGTGTTCATTAAAGTTGGCACATTCACTTTTCCGGTCGACTTCGTCGTTGTTGATTATGAAATGGACCCTCGTATTCCGTTAATACTTGGACGCCCATTTTTAAGAACCGGTAGAGCTTTAATAGATGTGGATAAATGTGAGCTCATTTTAAGGGTCGGGGATGATGCACAGGTGTTTGAAATGGGGAAGCTTACAAGCAAATCCTTTGGAGGACGAGAATCAGCGAATATGATTAATGTGCTTGATGATTTTGTCGTCTACAACAATCCTCTATTCGATTCTTGCAATGATAATCCACTGTTTCAAGATGATGTGGATGATTCTCTCTCCAATTTGGAACCTTCACCCATATATGATTCTCCACCGATCTATGATGCTTATGATGATGATTCTAGTTCTAATGGAGATGATTATGATGATTTTATTTCCGAGTATCCCGACATGCCCACTTATGATGACTTTGATGAGGCCGATACTCTTTCGAGTGATTCTTCTCATGATGAAGATCCTCCGCCATCCATGCTTAATCCTACTTTGGATGATTACTCATTTGAGGAAGACTTCTCTAATTTTCTCAATACTTACTTCCCTCATGCGAGTTATGCTCCTCCTTTAGACTTTGATGATTATGGTCTTGATCCTACTTCGGATTTGAAGAAAATTCTTTCAAAGGAGAAGCAACCGGACGACACCAACATCCGCAGCACGTATGTTTTGACACCTCTTTGTCCACCCTCTGAGGACGAGGTTGTGCATTTTCTTAGCGGATCTTCTTCAAATTCTGCTGAGCCTGAGTGCTATTTTCCCCTAAAGGAAAAGGTGTTCGACCCCGGTATCGATATTCTTCAGCCATCTCAGTATCTATCTGATGAAATAAAAGGAAAGATTTTTGGAACTACTGAAGATATGCTTGCACCTCTTCACCCTTGCTACCACCATGCTCCATCTTTGCTTAAGGGAACCTTGCCTACTCTTCTTTGGCTTGCCTTGTTCACCTTAAGCTTGTGCTATTTGATGGACGAAAACTATGTATTTGATCCCGGTGGATGTGTTTCTGATATAAGGTTTTTACCTAGTAAGAAAATATCGTTGTTCCAGTCTCTTCGAATTGAAAAATGAGTTAACTATGCGACTCAGTCGTTCTTTGGTGAAACAAAAGTTGTGTCGTTGTAGTAAAATTAAAGGTGAAAAACTTTAAAGTAAAGAGCATGTAAAATAAATCTAAATCTAATTTAAAATAAACGGCAAGTAATGAAAAGCGTGACAAAAAATTAAAAAGCACTAAAAATAAATAACGCAAACTTAAATCTATCTAAGGGAAACTTAAAACGCAACTAAAACTTAAAACTAAGGCAAGGCTAAAGTAAAACTAAGGCAAATAAACTTAAAGTGCAACTAAGTAAAAAGGCGAGAAAAGTAAAGCTTGAAAATTAAAAACAGAAAGTTAAAAACTGAAACTAAAAAGAACCTGAAAATAGCTCATCCGGAATAAACCTTCGTTCGGAATAATCACTCATCCGGAATGTCACCTTTGTTCGGAATGATTCTTCTTCACTCGGAATATTTACCAATAACCTTGATCCGGAATAAATCCTTTATCCGGAATATGTCACTTACCCGGAATAAAGTCTTGATTCGGAATACTTAAGCTTGATCCGGAATGTTGCTGATCCGGAATATTTTCCGAATGAATTCCCTTGATCCGGAATGTTGAAGATTCCGGATGAAGACCTTGATCCGGATTAATTAGTTATTCCGAATAAAACTCCTTGATCCGGAATACTTAAGCTTGATTCGGAATGTTTTCCTTGATCCGGAATGTTTCTTCATAAAGCCTTCACTCGGAATGTTCCGAATAAAACTTGCTGATCCGAAATATCTGGCCTGATCCGGAATGTTTGGTATTCCGGATGAACACTTTGGCTAAACCCTTGATCCAGAATGTTTTACTATTCCGAATAAAAGACCTTTGATCCGGAATAACCAAGAAACACACCTTGATTCGGAACAACTCTCTTTGATCCGGAATAAACCTGGAGAACAGTAAGACAGCGAAGAACACGGAACAAGAAAAATAACACGAATCTAATCTAGATCAATCAAAATCAAACAAAAGATTAAATCAAACTAAACAAATAACATCTACTAATCATAAACAAACAATCCAAATCAATCAAACTAACAAAACTAATCAAAATAATCAAAACCCACTTAATCAATTTAACAAAAACTCAAGAACATGAACATAAACATAAAGATCAAAGATTAAAGAAAGGTAGATAGGAGATTGACAAGAAAAGTAAAGGTTGACAATAATTAAAAGCAAACTTACTTGAAATTAAAGGTGCAAGGTAATTAAATGTGCAATTAAGATAAATGACATGTATTTAAATGACAAGGTAATTAAAATTGTAAGAACTAATTGTCACTATTAGCCAACAAGATGAAAATGAAATCCTAATGGCCTATTTATAGGAGAGATTAGGGAGGTGCTTAGGAAGCTTCCTCCCCTCTTTCTTCTTTCCTTAATTGCGTCATTAAGTCCTTGCTCTTCTTAATTCTTTGTTAATCTTCTTAATTCTTTGACTTAAACGACTTTGTCTCGGGATTTCTTTGAACTCGTCTTGTAATTCTTCAATAAATTAGACTTGAGTTCTTCGGCTTTTAGTAAACTTCCGTCTTTTGACTTTTTCTTCGATAAATCTTCAGAATTGGTCTTGGACTTCCGTTCTTTTTGCACTCTTGACTTCTTGACTTCGTCTTTCGTCTTTTTCTTCGATAAAAGCCCGTGAATGCCCGTGTTTTCTCCACTTTTCACCTTTTCGTCCTAAATCACAACAAAAACACAAACCACGCATAATTCTGACATAAATGACATAAAATACACATTTTGGCTCGGTTATTATTGTAATTAAGTGGTAAAAAGGATGGGTGTTTACACACCTATCAAATCCCCTACACTTGACCAGTGCAATGTCCTCATGCAATGCATTAGTTACAAAGCATGTTTACACTTTTCATCACAATCAATCCATATTGGCCTTTATTAAAGAGATAGAAAATTTTAAAAGTTCAAAGTAAAGAAATCAAAAACATACCTTGGGTTTTGGAAATGTCATAAATAATCATCATCCTCAAGTTTTCACTTTCTCCAAACCAAGCTTAAAAACGAGATCATTGTTATTATAAGTTAGCAAACTAACACGAACTCATGTGGGCCAATTATTCACTTAGACTCCCTTATTCCTAGGTGTATCTCTTATATTTTATTGTTGTCTTGAATGATCACGAGGATGCATTGTTTGACTTATTTCGATAGTTATTTAGGCCGAAAATAAAGTGAACGATTTAATCAATAGTTAGCTAAAGGATAAAATCTTTTAAAACTGCTTCTCGGGACCTCATAAAGTTCATATCTTGGCATAACTCGCTTCCCGATTTGAGACCTTTCTCGGACCGATATTTGGCAGCGACTTCATACTTCAAATCTTGAGAGACGTTCATGAAATAATGTTCTTCTCTTCATAATAGGAATTTCTTCACTTGAAGTTTTGAGAGATTCTTCATATTTGGACAACGACTTCTTCCTTTTTCTCCAATCTTTATTTTGGACTTTGATATACAACGATCCGCCTCCTTTTAGGACTTGGATCTATTTATCCTCATACCTTGTTAGGGCCTTTTTGGATAGACTTCTCCATGATCTTTACGAGAGTATTTGCTTTTCGTCGTGTGTCTCGATTCTTCATATTGATCTTTGATAAATGATTCTTCACATCACTTGGGATCTTTAGCAACAAAATGTAGCCCTCATGCCTTGTTAGGACCTTTTTGGACTCGCCAATCTTCGCATCCCGCTTCAATAAGTTATGCCTTGGCTATGAACTCTAATCCATACCGAGCAACTTTTAAACGATCTTGGGCTAGAAGCTATGTAAATTTTCAAATCGTAAAACCTTATTTATTGCAGATAAATTTATTAGCAAGCGATGGGAGAATATGCTTATAATTAACTCACATAAATTTACGAAAGAATACCAAACTTATAATTGACTATATCATCTCTCGTTCTCCACAGTTTAAAATCTCAAAGAATGAGACTCGTGGATGCTTAGCCTATTAAATCAAAGTTTTGGGTTTTCGAGTCATCTATAGGCATTTGCAAATTCTTAAACTTTTTCAAGTTTAGAAATCGCATTTTAAAGTTCCCTTGATAAACAACTCTCTAGGATCAATTATAGGAACTTGCGAAAAGTTCTTGTTCTTAACCCGTGAGAGTTAAAACTTTCGCGTTTTATAGCTCCCTATATAAAAGCCTAGCAAAACTTGACTTAAACACGTTAAGGATACTAGCTAGAGTAAACTTAGATAAGTAAACTCGGGTTGAGTCAAAAGATTCACAACGTTTGAAAATTAAAACCACTTTATTAAAAATTTATTCTAGTAAAGAAAGAAAATAACTATACAAAGGGAAAAACTAATAGGCCAAAATAGATCAAAAATTTTGAAAAATGTCGAAAAATTGATTTTCCGGTTAAAATGAGGACAAATACAAGGAAAAGACCACTTAACTTCGATAGAAGTCCCCCCTACACTTAATATAAACATTGTCCTCAATGTTTAAGCATGTGGGAGTAAACTCTCCTACACTTAGGACATTGTGCACTTTGTTTAAATCTTGCTAAGGAAAGGACAACTAAAGAGATTCCTATTTTAATATTGGAAAATATAAAATAGTGAATCGAAAAGAGTTTAGGATAGAACCGGGAAGACGGAACACGGAATCACGGGTCGTCAAAAATCATTAAGAGTGGATCATTGAGCGCTCGAATCCCTGAATAGTAGAAGAGAGGAAATAGCAAACACCAACGGGTCTCCCCTACACTTAGGGTAAAAACAAAGAAAAAGATAGATAGATAGTCGGGTTGCCTCCCGAGAAGCGCTTGTTTTTGTTAACCGAGTCACGAGCGTGACTCGTCCCCGAATTAAATGGTCCATGGGGAAGCCTTGAATGTAATACCGGGATCAAAGACTTTGTCCTCGTTCCCGGTTGACATCAACAAAGGGGAGGCGGGAGGATAAGTCTTAAACGGTAGAAAGGTCCTTTCAACATACGAGAAGTATGTGAAGTCTTGATCCACGGGAGGTGGGGTGGGTAAAGGAATCACATTGTCATCCTCTAAAGACAATGGATGCTGACCAATTGGCAAAGTCGTAAGGTTATCAATCATAGAATGGTCATTTTCACCTACCCGGTCAAAGCACTCATCCTCATTTTCCGGTATGGAACGAGGAGAGTGAAATTGATAGATCACCCGCTTGGGCGTGCATTCAGTAGGATGAGGGGGCAATATAGTATGAGAAGTAAGAGAAGAATTACCTTCCATCCGTGTCACCTATCCAGTAGAGTCAAATCTCTCCACCTCTGCTATAGAAGGGGGCATGGCTAACAAAGTATGCTCATCAATAGCAAGAGAAGCAGAGCTATCAATGTCCTCAATCCCTTCGTGAAAGAGAGGATTCACCTCACTATATATGTAATCGTCATCAAAATCAAATAAAGGGTTCGAATAAATCTTGAAAGTTTCCTTCGGAAGTCTTCATCAGATAGTGACTCGTCATCACTAGAAGAAATCATCATCTTGATCAAAAAGAGGATTAGAGAAAGCCAAAGAATCCTCTCCCAAAGTGTTGGTGGAAGGAACATCATCAGAAGAAAGCGCATCATACTCATCGTCACTGTCGGATGTCAACTCAGATTCACTTGGAATTGGGACAAGGTTATCAGCACTAGACTTTATGAATTAGTCGGATTCCTTTGCAGGAATTGTGCTAAGATCCTCATCCCCTAGGATGGATGAATCCTTAGGCTCCAGAGCCGGCAAGTCGGGAGAAGGAATAGAATTCTCATCGTTCCAAGAAATAGGACTCTTATCGTCATCACTATCATAATAATATGGAGGCACAAGAGGAGGAGTATAAGCATTAAGGTTAGATACTTGCTCTTGTTGCTGATCCGCTTAACATTTCTCCATGATCTTGTTGCAAGCTTCTTGAACTTTGTGAAAGTTGTCAAAAAGTGTGGCAAGTAGCTCAGGAGAAAGTGCACAAAAGGGTTGATGATTGACGGTGGGACGTGGGGGCTCAAAGTTATACACACTGGGATGATAGCACGGAACTTTCTCAAAGACCTTCGACGGATCACAAGAAGAAGCATCGTGAGGCCCCCCACAAATATAGCACCACGGGTATGGAGAAAAACCTGGTGCATCTTGAGGATAAGGATTGTCATAGACGGGAGAAGGTGAGAAAGTATTGTAAGAGGAGAAGTAAGAATTTGTTGAATTGCAAAATGGACAAAATCCAAATTGTGTATCGTCGATATCAAAATCACACCGCTCACAAGTACACCATTTACATGTTTGAAAACCATGCCATGGTCTCCCACACCGTACGCACGACGAATCCATGAAGAATTATAAATAAGAGGGGTAAAGAAAAGAATTAAACATAATAGAGGATAAAGAGGAATATTTTTTGTGCAAAACTTTGAAAAAGAAATGCTTTTTATGATTTTTCAAATGTTTTTTGGATTTTTTTGAAAATTTTTGACACGAAAAATAACGTTCACGAGTGAAAGGATCCCAAAAAGCAACGCGTCTCTCACAGAAAACCGTTAATCTTTACGAAAAGAGCCGGCAGCGGCGCCATTTGATATAAGGTTTTTACCTAGTAAGAAAATATCGTTGTTCCAGTCTCTTCGAATTGAAAAATGAGTTAACTATGTGACTCAGTCTTTCTTTGGTGAAACAAAAGTTGTGTCGTTGTAGTAAAATCAAAGGTGAAAAACTTTAAAGTAAAGAGCATGTAAAATAAATCTAAATCTAATTTAAAATAAATGGCAAGTAATTAAAAGCGTGACGAAAAATTAAAAAGCACTAAAAATAAATAACGCAAACTTAAATCTATCTAAGGCAAACTTAAAACGCAACTAAAACTTAAAACTAAGGCAAGGATAAAGTAAAACTAAGGAAAATAAACTTAATGTGCAACTAAGTAAAAAGGCGAGAAAAGTAAAGCTTGAAAATTAAAAACAGAAAGTTAAAAACTGAAACTAAAAAGAACCTGAAAATAGTAAACCTTCGTTCGGAATAATCACTCATCCGGAATGTCACATTCGTTCGGAATGATTCTTCTTCACTCGGAATATTTACCAAAAACCTTGATCCGGAATAAATCCTTTATCCGGAATATGTCACTTATCCGGAATAAAGTCTTGATTCGGAATACTTAAGCTTGATCCGGAATGTTGCTGATCCGAAATATTTTCCGAATGAATTCCCTTGATCCGGAATGTTGAAGATTCCGGATGAAGACCTTGATCCCGAATAATTAATTATTCTGAATAAAACTCCTTGATACGGAATACTTAAGCTTGATTCGGAATGTTTTCCTTGATCCGGAATGTTTCTTTACAAAGCCTTCACTCGGAATGTTCCTAATAAAACTTGCTGATCCGGAATATCTGGCCTGGTCCGGAATGTTTGGTATTCCGGATGAACACTTTGGCTAAACCCTTGATCCGGAATGTTTTACTATTCCGAATAAAAGACCTTTGATCCGGAATAACCAAGAAACACACCTGGATTCGGAACAACTTTCTTTGATCCGGAATAAACCTGGAGAACAGTAAGACAGCGAAGAACACGGAACAAGAAAAATAACACGAATCTAATCTAGATCAATCAAAATCAAACAAAAGATTAAATCAAACTAAACAAATAACATCTACTAATCATAAACAAACAATCCAAATCAATCAAACTAACAAAACTAATCAAAACCCACTTAATCAATTTAACAAAAACTCAAGAACATGAACATAAACATAAAGATCAAAGATTAAAGAAAGGTATATAGGAGATTGACAAGAAAAGTAAAGATTGACAATAATTAAAAGAAAACTTACTTGAAATTAAAGGTGCAAGGTAATTAAATGTGCAATTAAGATAAATGACATGTATTTAAATGACAAGGTAATTAAAATTAGAAGAACTAATTGTCACTATTAGCCAACAAGATGAAAATGAAATCCTAATGGCCTATTTATAGGAGAGATTAGGGAGGTGCTTAGGAAGCTTCCTCCCCTCTTTCTTCTTTCCTAAATTGCGTCATTAAGTCCTTGCTCTTATTAATTCTTTGTTAATCTTCTTAATTCTTTGACTTTAACGACTTTGTCTCGGGATTTCTTTTAACTCGTCTTGTAATTCTTCAATAAATTAGACTTGAGTTCTTCCGGTTTTAGTAAACTTCCGTCTTTTGACTTTTTCTTCGATAAATCTTCAGAATTGGTCTTGGACTTCCGTTCTTTTTGCTCTCTTGACTTCTTGACTTCGTCTTTCGTCTTTTTCTTCGATAAAAGCCCATGAATGCCCGTGTTTTCTCCACTTTTCACCTTTTCGTCCTAAATCAAAACAAAAACACAAACCACGCATAATTCCGACATAAATGACATAAAATACACGTTTTGGATCGGTTATTATTGTAATTAAGTGGTAAAAAGGATGGGTGTTTACACACCTATCAGTTTCATGCTTCTTCCTATGCTAATCAAGGTCGAGTCAGGCTCACGACTCGGTGAACATAAATCAAGCGCTTCTTGGGAGGCAACCCATGTATCTATCTTTTATCTATCTATATCCTAAGTGTAGGGGAGACCCGTTGGTGTTTGCTATTTCCTCTCTTCTCATATTCAGGGATTCGAGCGCTCAATGATCCACTCTTGATGATTTTTGACGACCCGTGATTCCGTGTTTCCTTCTTCCCGGTTCTATCCTAAACTCTTTTTGATTCACTATTTTATATTTACTCAATATTAAAATAGGAATCTCGTTAGTTGTCTTTTCCTTAGCAAGATTTAAACAACTAGCACAATGTCCTAAGTGTAAGGGAGCTTACTCCCACATGCTTAAACATTAAGGACAATGTTTATATTAAGTATAGGGGGACTTCTATCGAAGTTAAGTGGCCTTTTCCTTGTATTTGTCCTCATTTTAACCGGAGAATCAATTTTTCGACATTTTTCAAAATTTTTGATCTATTTTGGCCTATTAGTTTTACCTTTGTATAGTTATTTTCTTTCCTTGCTAGAATAAAATTTAATAAAGTGGTTTTAATTTTCAAACGTTGTGAATCTTTTGACTCAACCCGAGTTTACTTTTCTAAGTTTACTCTAGCTAGTATCCTTAACGTGTTTAAGTCAAGTTTTGCTAGGCTTTTATATAGGGATCTTTAAAACGGGAAAGTCTTAACTCTCGCGGGTTAAGAACAAGAACTTTTCGCAACTTCCTATAATTGATCCTAGAGAGTTGTTTATCAAGGGAACTTTAAAATGCGATTTCTAAACATGAAAAAGTCTAAGAGTTTGCAAGATCCTATAGACGACTCGAAAACCCAAAACTTTGATTTAATAGGCTAAGAATCCACGAATCTCATTCCTTGAGATTTTAAACTGTGGAGAACGAGAGATGATAGAGTCAATTATAAGTTTGGTATTCTTTCGTGAATTTATGTGAGTTAATTATAAGCCTATTCTCCCATCGCTTGTTAATAAATTTATCTGCAATAAGTAAGGTTGTACGATTTGAAAAGTTACTTAGCTTCTAGCCCAAGATCGTTTAAAAGTTGCTCGGTAATGATTAGAGTTCATAGCCAAGGCATAACTTATTGAAGCGGGATGCGAAGATTGGCGAGTCCGAAAAGGCCCTAACAAGGCATGAGGGCTACATTTTGTTGCTAAAGATCTAAAAGTGATGTGAAGAATCATTTATCAAAAATCAATTTGAAGGATCGAGACACACGACGAAAAGCGAATACTCCCGTAAAGATCATGGATAAGTCTATCCGAAAAGGCCCTAACAAGGTATGAGGATAAATAATCCAAGTCCAAAAAGGAGGCGGATCGTTGTATATCAAAATCCCAAATAAAGATAGGAGAAAAATGAAGAAGTCGTGGTCCAAATATGAAGAATCTCTCAAAACTTCAAGTGAAGAAATTCCTATTATGAAGAGAAGACCATTATTTCATGAACGTCTCTCAAGATGTGAAGTATGAAGTCGCTGCAAAATATCGGTCCGAGAAAGGTCTCAAATCGCGAAGCGAGTTATGCCAAGATATGAACTTTAAGAGGTCCCGAGAAGCAGTTTTTAAAGATTTTGTCCTTTAGCTAACTATTGATTAAATCGTCCCACTTCATTATCAGCCTAAATAACTATCGAAATAAGTCAACAATGCATCCTCGTGATCATTCAAGACAACAAATAAAATATAAGAGATAAACCTAGGAATAAGGGAGTCTAAGTAAATAATTGGCCCACATGAGTTCGTGTTAGTTTGCTAACTTATAATAATAATGATCTCGTTTTTAAGCTTGGTTTGGAGAAAGTGAAAACTTGAGTATGATGATCATTCATGACATTTCCAAAACCCTAAGGTAAGTTTTTGATTTCTTTACTTGTTTTGTTATTTTTCTATCTCTTTAATAAAGGCCAATATGGATTGATTATGATGAAAAATGTAACCTTGCTTTATAATTAATGCATTGTATGAGGACATTGCAATGGTCAAGTGTAGGGGATTTGATAGGTGTGTAAACACCCATCCTTTTTACCACTTAACTACAATAATAACCAAGCCAAAACGTTTATTTTATGTCATAAATGTCAGAATTATGCTTGGTTTGTGTTTTTGTTGTGATTTAGGACGAATATGTGAAAAGGGAGAAAACAAGGGCATTCACGGGCTTTTATCGAAGAAAAAGACAAAAGACGAAGTCAAGAAATCAAGAGTGCAAAAAGAACGGAAGTCCAAGACCAATTCTGAAGATTTATCGAAGAAAAAGTCAAAAGACAGAAGTTTACTTAAAGACGAAGAACTCAAGTCTAATTTTTTGAAAAATTACAAGATGAGTTTAAAGAAATCCCGAGAAAAATTCATTAAAGTAAAAGAATTAAGAAGATTAAGGACTTAATGATGCAATTAAAGAAAGAAGAAAGAGGGGAGGAAGCTTCCTTTAAGCACCTCCATAATCCTCCTATAAATAGGCCATTAGGATTTCATTTCCATTTTTGTTGGCTAATAGTGACAATTAGTTCTTCCATTTTAATTACCTTGCACTTTAATTACATGTCATTTAAATACATTGTCTTGCACCTTAAATAGCTTTAATTTCAAGTAAGTTTCCTTTTAATTATTGTTAATCTTTACTTTTCTTGTTAATCTCTTATCTTCCTTTCTTGTTAATCTTTAATCTTTGTGCTTTATGTTCATGTTTATGTTTTTGATGTTTTATTGATTTGATTAAAGTGGGTTTTGATTATTTTGATTATTATTGTTAGTGTTATTGATTTGGTTTGATTAGCATTCATTAGTTGATCATTTTTGGTTAGTCTTATTTAATCTTTTGATCTTGATTAGATTGGTTTAGATTCGTATGCTTTTGTATCCCTTGTTCTTCGCTACTGTTTCTGTTTTCCAGGTATATTCCGAATCAAGGGTTTCAAGTAGGTTGTTCCGAATCAAGAAGGTTGTTTGTTGATTATTCCGGATCAGGGAGTTTATTCCGGATAAAGGAGTTAGTCTACAAATATTCCGAACCAAGCAACAACATTCAGGATCAGATGTTTGTTCCGAATCAAACATCTTCATTCGGGATATCATATATTCCGGATCAAGGGTTCTTTCGGAACACTTGTATTCTGAATCAAATGGTTTATCTGGAACATTCCGAATCAAGGATCTTCATTCGGAACATTCCGGATCAAAGTTGTTTATTCGGAATAATTAATATTCCGAATCAAGGGTTTATTCGGAACATTCCGAACGAAGGGCTTGAGGAATTATTCCGAGTGAAGCAGTATCCCGAATCAAGGGAGTTGATTCGGAATATTCTGAGTCAAACTGTTTATTCCGAATCAAGGTTTTGTCTCATTTATTCCGGATCAGTGAAGCATTATTCCGAGTGAAGGGTTTATTCCGGATAAGTGACATATTCCGGATAAATCAATATTCCGGATGAGCCAATTGTTCCGAATGAGTGTTTTATGTTGATTTATTCCGAACGAAGAAGAATTATTCCGGGTGAAGGTGACATTCCGAACGAGTAATTATTCCGAGTGAGGTATTTTTAGTTTATTTTAAGTTTTAGTTTATTTTAATTTTTAAGCTTTACTTTTCCCGCCTTTTTCCTTAGTCGCACTTTAAGTTTATTTGCCTTTAAGTTTACTTTCCTTAGTTCAAATTTTAGTTGAGTTTTAAGTTTGCCTTTAGGATAGTTTTAAGTTTCCGTTATTTACTTTTAGTGCCTTTTAATTTTCGTCACGCTTTTAAATTCTTGTCATTTATTTTATTTAGATTTAGATTTATTTTACCTATCATTTACTTTAATAGTTTTTGCACCTTTAATATACTACAACGACACAAACATTTGTTTCACCAAAAGTCAGCTGAGTCGCACTTTGAACCAGTTATCAATTCGAAGAGACTGTGACGATAACTTTTTATATACAAAATTTCATGTATCAAAGACAGCTGAGTCGCACGTTTACTAATAATCAATTCGAGGAGACTGGAACAACGATAATTTTTATACTAGGTAAAAACCTTGTATTACGCCTATTAGCTTATTGTCTGCTTACCTGCTTAATTGTCTCGTTTTTTTTGGCTTATTTGATTCTTCTACTTAGCTTATTATTGTTGCATTAAAACACTCAGACACAATTGGTCTGAGTGAGTTAAAAATCCAAAAAATATTAATTAGCAAAAATATTGTCCCTCCAGGGACTCGAACCCTGGACCTCCTGTCCAGCTGCCAAACGACACAGCCAACTTAGCTAGACCCTTATTTGTGTATTGTTTCGCATCATTTATTTAATATAGGGTTATTAATATAGGCAGTTTTATTTATTTAGTTTAATACACGGTTTTAAGTTTATTAATTTCTATATAAAAGTCTTATTAGTTTAATTATTTAGTTTAAATTTTTAATTACTGTTTATAAAAAAATATAAAAAAGATAAAAAAAAAATTTATTACTTTAATCATTTTAATTTAGTTTTCAATATATTTTTAGTTTAAAAATAGTTTCATTAAAAAGTCTTTATTTTAGTTTTATTTAAATTAGTTTAAATTAGATTTTTAAAATTAGTTTTTAATTAAATGGTTTTAGTTTAAAAAAAACCAAAATACAAAGAACAAATTAAGTTTTACGTTTTAATCGGAAATCAATTCGAGTCGATTCGAGGAACGAAAATAGACATAAAAAGAGTTTGCAAAAAAGCTAGTATTAGAATGTCACGCGTGATTATGGCATGTCATCAAAGCATACAAGGATAAATGTCTAAACATTACATGACCATAAAGGAAATATCGGAATCAAACATCGGTAGTTCAAAAGTAGAACTCATCACACACAAACATAAGTACTATAAATGAAAGGACTAAACAATGTCCATGGAAATGAGTATCAAAGTATAGATAAATGCATAAAGTAAAGAAGGCTAGAAAGCTTCCAGTCCATATGCACGTACGCTTAAAGTCTACGAGCGTCCCTGAGTACCTGCCATTTTGGGAACATGAAAAGGAAAACGGCTGAGCAATACGCTCAGTGCACGGATATACAAGAATAGCACGAATAGTATAAGCATATAAACATGAAACAGCGAAAGAAACTAAGTCCTGGACAACCTGGTTATATCTTAGTAAAACTGGTTTTATAGTTTGAAAAGCCTTATGTTTATCTTGTAAAAACTGTTTAACATATTTTACCATTAGCCAATATAGGTCATGAAATATCAACGTTCATGAATACTTGGAGGGGTGACCTCGTCATGCAAATTAGAGGGGCTGCCTCTAATTTAATATACTGGTTTTGGGTAGGAGGGATCAGCTCCTTGTGAAGGATGCAAGGCACACACCACATTCACACTGAATAATCTGCTGAAACATGTATACTAGGATGCACCCATATGCCCCACATTATAATATAATAAATGGCCAAAATCTTAAAGGGACGCCACGAGCTATCACTCCGCCTTGGTGAAGTCATAACACCAGTGCCTCTAGTGTTATGGTTATGGTACCTCCATAACTAGGTGAAACTGGTCATACATGTATATGGCTTTAGGTATTCTAATTAAACATAAGAAATTCAAAAAAATATAAAACATATACTGTGGAAAACAGTTGGCTGCATACGGGGAAATCCTAATAAGGAAAGAATGTCCATACTAAAAGGACGGAGAATCCGTACCTCATGTCCAGTGAACGAAGAAGACGAGCGAAAGAGAGTCCTACTTCGGTATCACTAATGCTACATACATACATACATTTATAAGTATCTGATTACTGAGTACGTAACTGGTTTTTTTATATCATGTCTTAGCTTGTTTTATATGTTCATGTCATGTTTTACTGATTTAAGCTTTATACTGTGTTTATCATGTATTCTGTCCATTCTGATTAAGTATTACTTGTATTTCATGTATTATTATACTTGTTATGTAATAATAAGTAACTTTCAAAAAATAGCAGGTTTCCTAATATAGAAAGTTTCTAAAAATAGCAGGTTTCCTAATATAGAAAGTTTCTAAAAATAGAAAGTTTCCAAAAATAGAAAGTTTCCAAAAATAGAAAGTTTCCAAAAATAGAAAGTTTCCAAAAATAGAAAGTTTCTAAAAATAGAAAGTTTCCAAAAATAGAATTACTGCTTAAAATAGATAAGTTTCTAAAAATAGAAAGTTTCCATAAATAGATTAGCTGCCTTAATTAAATAAGTTTCTAAAAATAGAAAGTTTCCATAATTAGATATAAGCTGGATAATTAAGCTAATTATATAAGCTTAAGTGTTTTCTGATTAATATTATAAGTCATGTGATTATATAGTATAGTTTATTAATTATGTCATGTAAATTAAATAAACTATAGGTTTTAAGTATTTAATTAAATATAACATGATTTAATTCAATAAAGGTAAAATAAATACTTAGGTTAAAACATGTATTATTATCTATAATAATATAACCTAAGTCATGTAAATTAATTAATTATAAGTCATGGTTTTAATAATTAATTAATTATCTAGTCTAATTAAAAGATAAAAATACTTAGGTTAAAATTCATGTGTTAATAATAAAATTAATAACCTAAGTCATGTAAATTAAATTAATGATGTTCATGCTTTTAATTAATTTAATTTAAATCTTGTAAAAATAATATAACTTGTAAAAATATTAAACCTTGAAAAAAAATAACTCATGAACCGGGCCGTGTTTTAAATCTAAACATGTGTGAACCGGACCCATGTTTAAAACCCATGAACCGGACCCGTAAACATCACCATACCCCGACCTAGGTCGGGGTTTCTTGCCCTTGTTGCTGCCGTGACACCACCATCACCAAACCGAGACCTTATGGTCTCGGTGATGTGAGTTTAAGCCAAGCCGAGACCCCTCTTGGGGCTCGGTTAGGCGTCGGCCAAAAAACAAACACCCCTAAACCCATGATTGATTAAAACCCATGATTAGTAACATGTTTAATTACTTGTTTTTAATTAGTTTATTAAAAACCTTCATGATTTTATGTGACTAAATAAATCAAAACATAAAATAAAAGAGTTAGGGTTTATACTGATTACGTGAAATCAAGAAGGATGAACACTCAACGATCCTTACACTAGATCAAACACCAAAATCAAACCAAATCACCCTTGTGGTGATGCTAAACCCGGCGGCCAAAAGGAACAAAGAAAAGAAAAACTAGGGTTTTTCTTATTTTCTAAAATTTGTGATAAATGAAACATGTTTTTCCTAAATTCCTTGTTTAATAAATTTAATGGGCTAGGCCCATGTTTCTTGTTGTAGCCGCGGGTAGGGGCCAACATAAGGGTAATCCGAACCTTTCTCGTGTCTAAAATATAAGTGTGTTCTCATGTTCTTAATTTACGTGATTTAATTTGCTATCGATCATGATAATATATTTATTCGTGATCGTAATAAATATACATACATACGTAATATTAGCTCGTGATTAATTACGTTTATGATTTCATGTTCGAATGTTCGTGATTATAATTATTATTGGAATAATTATCGTGTGTTAATACGTAATAAATACTTATCGTGTCATAACACGTACGTAATACTTGTAATTCTTGTTCGTGAAACGTAAACGCGCTATAAAAGGAAAGTCCTAATCATGTACGTACTATCGTAAGGGTACTATTCATGGTAAAAGTATGCGGGTTTTACATATTGAGATTGTTACTGTTTTGTTAAAGCATGTAGTGTTACTGTTCACGCATGTATAGTATTTGGCAGGTGTGGTATTTGGTATTCAAGAGGTTTGTTTAGTCTACTTTCTCTTATTTCTACTTTTCATCTTAGTTGGATATGTTTTAGCGTCATAAGTTGTTTTAGCCAATGAGAATTGATGTTTAAAAAGTTATCAGTTTTAGAGCAGCTTTAGTTATGATTGATGAGTTTAATTAGTCACTTGTAGGGGTAAATCCAGTTTGTTGATCTCTGTTAGATTCTATGTTAAGTGTATTAGAATTGTATTTCGTTGAATTCAATCAGTTTAAGTTATTAATTAGGTAATGGTAGTTTCATAGATCGATTTTCAAAAGTTCTAAATTCGGTTGGAATTCTATTAAAAATTCTTATTCAGTAATAGTAGTGTTCACGTAGGAATCAGAATCCAAGGATCTCGTCCAGTTTTCTTTGTTTTGTTTCAATTTTTCAGCTTTACAGATTTGTGGTTTACAAGTTCAGTGATGAAAAAGCTGGTAATCTTGTGGTAGTAGTAGGGTCTCGATTTGTTTCGGTTAGCATAATCAGTCAGAAGTTGCAGTGGTGTTTGTTTCAAGCGAGCTCAGCGCTCCGCTTCGACTCAACGGGCTTACTTCGGATGTCAAGGTCAAGCACGAATTCAATTTTCAGCATAGTTAGTAGATTATGTATAGTGTAATGTTCGTAGTGTAGAGATTGACTGCATTTTGTTCTGTTAAATGTTTCATTATCTGATTTAGGCTTTGGATAGGTTGTTATAACTTTTTGTTTCTAGTTTCTCATAGTTCTCCATTAAGATTTATTAATTCAGTTCAATGCATCCCGATTCATGTATGATCTGTTAGGTAGTGTTTAGGTCCTTAAGTTAAGCAGTGTTGATAGAATAATATGTTTCACTGTACTTTGTTTAATGCAAGTTGTAAAATTTGGATAGTATACACATTAGATCCCTTAGTTTGTATGCTATGTGTTCAGTCACAATCCTAGTAGGTTAGCAATAGATGTAAAGTTTCAGTGATATACAAATTTGGTCCCTGATTGTGTATAATCTTGTTTCAGTACTAGTCCTTGTAGTTAATTCGTTAGTCACAGTTATATAGCTCGTTATGAATTTGTAGTCAGTTGGATTATTGGGCTATTAATATCAATTGGGCCACTTTTGAATTTTAAGATGATCAGAATTCCGTTTTTGAATCTACTAGTTTAATTTTTACTTACATTTTAATTCCAATTTTGTATCTCCATTTAGTTTAATAAATAATATTAGCAGTATAATTTTAGTGTAATTTCTCGTTTCGCGTGTTATTAGATTTATGATCTTGCACTTTTGTATTTTGTATTTTATATTTGTAGAATAAATTTACATTTTTTGTTTTTATATTTTGAGCATTTAAATGTTTTACGTGCAACGTGTTTTAGAGTAGTACGTATATGTGGAATTAGTTAATATTTTTACCTTTTGATTGCTTTTTGCCAAATAGAAATAGATTACCATTCAATATTTTTAACCAAAAACAATTAAGTCGAGCTTGAAAAGTTATATCAATTTGATTAGACACCGAGAACAACTACACTAAAAACGAATATATTAACTGGCGCCGCTGCCGGTTCTTTTCGTAAAGATTAACGGTTTTGAGTGAGACGATTGGATTTTGGGATCCGTTCACTTTGTGAACGTTATTTTTACGTATTATAAATCAAAAACATAAAAAAATCAAAAAGATAAAAATATAAAAAATAAAAAACCACAAAATAATTTCTTTTCCTAAAGAATTGAACCAAAAAAATAAAAAATCCAAAAAGTAATCTTTTTCCTAAAAGATTACACCCAAAAATATATACTATATCGGTTTTCATCGTGTTTATGTACATATAGTATTTTTCTTAAAAAATAAATAAATTCAAACATATTTTTGATATATTATTATATGTAGATACATATACGTAGATACGGACACTTAATACATCTACTTCCATAAGTATTGCCGAGGCAATACACCGTGTTTGGCAGCGTTCCGATCCTTGACACGTGCATCGATCAAATTTAATTAAGGCACAATAGATAAATATTGCAATCTACTTGATCTTGAGAAAGAGGCTACTGTGTGGGGGGGTATAAGGCGAGTGCATTTTAGATTCTAAAGAAGCAGACTCTTAAGTGCTACGCACCGCCTCGTTTCTCCGCTTCCTGGCGGGTCTTTCAAGAGTGACAGTGGTGAGTGGTGTGCCACCGAATTAGTATTTACATATATTATATTTTTTTTTGTGGATATTAATTATCGAACCTCGAGGGAGATAATCTTTTCTCCTTCAAAAGTCGACCGAGAGCTCATCTCTCACTCCTCGAGTTTACTTACACGTGTACTCACACGCGTGTAAATATACCATTTGGTGTATTACTTCCTTCCCTGAGGAAGCTTTTAAACGTCATTCACTTGTATATACATTCGGCCACCTTGTTACACATGGATACTCATTCCATGTTGGAGATTTTGCAACAACGATCCACCAACGCTAATTATTCGCCTTGTTTGAATTGTGGTGGACAACATGATACTTATTTATGTATCAAAACAATGGCTATTATGCGGAGTCATATGCTTATAATGTAACCGAGAACCCTAATTTTTGACCTAACCCTCAAATGGACTACACTTGTAATGACTACATGGGATATTCCGGTTTTTCATCACGACCTTCACCATCATTTCATGATCAAACCTTTAATGAGCCATACCAACACCAAGGATTTTCCAATTATGGAGGTTTTCAAAATAATGATAATTTCCAAGGCTATAATCAAGAAACCTTTCAAAACCAAAGATTTTCAAACAATGAAGGTTTTCAACGTAATGATCATTTTCAAGACAATAATCAAGACACCTTTCAAAATCAAGGATTTTTACATCATGATGGTTTTCATAATCAAGGATTTAATCAAGCGTTTAACCAAGAGAATATGCAAAATGACTCTCAAATTATTGAATTAGTTGAGAGGAGCCTTCAAGAGAGTGAAAGGAGAATACTTGAATGTTACGAGGAAACTAATCAAAGATTCATTCTCTTTGTACAATCTTATCTAACTCAAGGAGCTTTACCATGTGATATTGAGCCGTCTTTGAGAGTTGATGATGAGGATGATACTATTTGTGATGGATATCGTAAATCATGTGAAGAAGAATACATTGCTACTCGTGCTCGTATGCTTAATCAATGCTTATATGACGATGATGAGGGACCTCCGATTTGCATGACACTTAATGATGACATACCTTCATCACCTTTACCTCACGTGGAACCCACCGACTCTTTAACCATGGGGGACGAGCCTATTAGCACTAATACAAACACCGATTTGGATGAACTAACCTCTTCTAGTGTTGAGAACCTTATACAAATTCAAAAAGAGCGTGAGGGTGTTTCCAATGAACCATGTGACAAGCTTTGTATTGATACCTCTTCTCCTCATGATCACATTGAGATTTCATCACACGTTGACCTTCATGCTACTACTAGTGATTTTGGTGACTTTGATCTTGATGAATTTTTTAAAGAAAAGGATAATGAGATCGAGGAAGAGTTTATGCAAGATTTTTCACAAATAGAGGATGATGATTGTGATTCTAGTGAGGCATCATATGATATATTATCTGAGGACTTTTCATGTCAAGATGACCCTCCTAATTTGGATGAAGATGTTGCTCTTATAGGAGAAGTGGAAGATGTTCATATTTGTGAGGTTTTATCAAACGTTTATCATCTTATCTCCTCGATTGAAGCATTGAATGAAAACCATAATGATGATTCCATAGAAGAAGAACCTTTCATTGATATTTCTTCACCGGTTTTTGAGGTTGCACCTATTGATTTTTATGATCATATCATCCCTTTGATTGATTCTCTCATTAATATACCTTCTTTTGAGCCTTCTATTCCCACCCTCCCACCTTTGAAGTTGGTTATTGATGAAGATCCAATACTCTTAGAGATTGATCATTTTTCACCTAAGGAACCTTTAGAACCCAAAACATTTTATATGGATTCTCTTATGGATACTGATACCACCATAGAGGCTTAGCTTACTAATATTGATATTGAGGTTGATGATAGTGATTCTAATTGGGAAGAGGATATTCGTCTTAGTGAGAACTTGCTTTTTGGGACAATAGAGATTACACCTCCTCTACAAGACACTATTAATCTTTATCCTCCTTTTTCTATGCCTTCTATGGAAGATTAACCACTTTTTTATGATGATGAGGAGGAGCCCAATATGGATATACTTGTTATGAATGTTTTGATACCTACACCTTCATTCTCTCATGATGCTTTGATATCTAAGGGGGAATCTTATATGGTTGATACGAGTTCATCTTCTTATTTTCCCATGAAGGGAAAGGTTTTTTATCTTGGGATACGTATGTTTGGGAAAAATTGGCTTTCATCTACTCTACTTAAGAGTGTGACTTTGATCGATATGAGCTTCACATATGAGCTTACTTTGGTGATGCTACCTATTTTGGAGTTGTTCGAATGTATAGATGGAAACTATGTATTTAATCCAGGGGTGATTTCTATTTCAGAGATTTCGTATGTTGGACAAACTTGAGACACGCTGGACCGTTCCATTTATCGAGGTGGATTTTGTAAATCTTATAATAAATGGTGACGTGCTAAGTTTGAGTGTATCATGTGAGATGTGCTTCAAAGTGATATCCTTTATTCTCCATGATGGTTTCCCCAAGGACAACCTAATTCGGGGCCGAGTCGAGCTAGCGACTTAGGGTTGACAAAAACTCAAGCATTGAATAACTAGGTTAGAAAACGTAGTGTAGATCTAAATAGGTTAGGTTTAATAAGAGGATGTTATAATAGAGTTGATGTGGAGGGGTGCCTTTCTTCGTCTTTTTGTGTTTGTTTTAAGGGTTGCTCACTCTCATTTTATGCTTGGAGCTCATGGAGGAGGCCCGTGTATCCGGTTCACTTCCATAAATTTTTGCTATCATGATATTCAAGACACTTGTGCTTAAAATGAATACCCTTTAGTTGTCTCTTCCTTAGCTTGGGTTAAGCAAAGTTATCAATGTCATAAGTGTAGGGGAGTTTACTCCAATACTCTTAAACATTGAGGATAATGTTTATCTTAAGTGTAGGGGAGACTTCTATCAAAGTGACCTTACGTAGATCATGGTCGTTGACTTCATGATAACTTGGAAATTAATTTTTCAAATATTTTTCAAATTTTTGATCTACTTTGGCCACCAAAAATATGCATTCATAATTTTTGCATTAATCATTTTTCATTTGCATAACACATTTGCATTGTATATATTTCTTCTTTTATCTTTCAACAAAAATATATAAAAGGAAAAAATATAATAAAGGACATGGTTTAAAAAATTTAGACTTCTTTGACAAATTAGGCCTGCCATGGATACTTTGACTCAACCCTAGTTTGCTTATCTAAGCTCACTCTAGCTAGTAGCCTTAACCATGTAGACCTTTATTTGTCTATTAGGCTAAGCATCCACTAGTCTCATTATTTGAGATTTTAAACTGTGGAGAACAAGAGAGGATAGAGTTTGAAGCAAGTGTAAAGGGCTAGATAAACCTCATATTAATTAATTGTGGCTTTTATATCCCTTTTCGTAACCTTTACTTTCTTGTCAATGCATGTATATATGTTAATAAATAATCAAGAACGGTTTTAATCGATTTGATGTCTCTTATGAATTTTTGACTAATCATTCATGGTTGGTATAAGCACGTCCTAAGATTCTAAGTTAGAATGTTTTATGTGTACTAGACTTATGTCATGCTTAATACTTAGCGGGTGTTTTTCCTTTTATTCTTTTCAATTTTCTTTTTGAGGAATAAAGAAAAATAAGAGCGGCTTACAAAAAAAATTCAGTGGCTAGAAAAAAAATAAAAAAATAATTATACAAGACTCCCAAGTGGGGCAATGAAATGTTAATTATAATAAAAATTGAATTCCAATATTACCTTGACGGGTTGCGGGGATTTAATAGTTGCTCAAATCCAATATTACCTTGACGGGTTGCGGGACTGAAGATCCAAAGTCTCAAAAAGGTGGCGCATGTAAATTATTGCGTGAGTTTTATTTTTCTTTCCTTAGCCAGTGTGTAGCTACTTATTAATGCATGACATAAGGATTTTACACATAAGTCGAATGACTTATTACTTTTGAGTCGGACTTATATTAATTGTGGGCGGTTTTACAAGTAATGGATGAGAGGATTACTTAGGATTAAAACCGTGCTTCCTTATTTTGAGATTTTACATTTCTTATATTTCACACTTTAAATAATACAAATTTGTTACCAAGCAATTTGCTCAAATAATAATCGGTTCCACATTTAATTGTCATGAATAAGTTGATGCACTTTTTACTTGTGAATGCAATGATCCCATTTTTAAGCTTGGTATGGGGAAAGTTAAACTTGAGGGTGATATGTGTTCATGGTACCAAAAGCCCTAATCTAAGTCATTGATTTCTTTATGAGTTTTTCAATCAAAACCATTTATGAAAAATCAAAAAATATATAAATAGAATTGTTCTTCTTTACATTGCATTGTATAAAACCAAAATCATGCATCATATAGTGTAGAGTAGTGTAAAAGCATTTCATATTAGCCAAGGTGGATTAAATATGAGAAAAGTGCACTCTAGAGCTTTGAAATACTGCATTGCATGAGGCCATGGCAATGGTCAAGTGGAGGGGAGTTGATAAGTGTTAAAACACTCATCAATAATGATCCAAAAACCACTTAAAACACAGTCAAATACATTATATTTAACTGAAAAATATCATAATTACGTGGGTATTTGTGTTTCATGTGTTTTCTGTTAAACAAGATGCATTTTGGAGCAAACACACATTTTCAAGGGATTTTCATGATAAAAGACGAAGAGAAGGACAAATCAAGCTTCAAGGACCTTACTTTTCATTATTTCAAAGATCGAGGGCCTAAAATGTAACTTTCAATAAGACAAAGGATGAAAAAGAAAGTGGCTTAAAAGTTATTACTCTTATACTTCATAAGTGACAAAAGCGAAAGATGAAGGACTTAAAAAGAAAACTAACGAAAGTTTATTAATAACTTGGTCAATTGAACAAGACATGGTCAAAACGCAAACACACGACTCGTCTTCGTTCCCAAAGAAGAGAAAGAAAGAAAAGAAACAGACGACTTCATCTCTTTATTCACTGAAACCTGCAAATCCAATTCGAGAATGATACATGAAGAATCAGGCAAAGATCAAAACTACAAAGATGATTCTATTTTCCTCCTCTACATAATGATGCAATTTAATTAGATCAAGATTGGAAGACGAAGAAACCCCCAATTTGATATGAAGAACCCTAACCTCGTAATTTACACGTGGCTTCAATGGATTGGAGATTGCACGTCACCAACACCTCACCTTTCTTCTCAAATGGCTATAAATACAAGATGAAGACCTCATTTTCAGGCGGTTAGCTTAGGTGTAGATTTACACATAGTAGTTTAGCTTAGGAGTAGTGTGATTCTTCTAAACTTCTTTAATTCTGTTCTAAATTGTCACGAATTCAGTTGTCAAATTCTGTTATAGTCTGTTAGAAATTGTAACCGTTTTCATTCCATTAATGAGATCATCCTTCTTCATTTAAAAGCTTTCATAATTTTCTTTTGCGAATTTGTTTACAATCGTCCTTGTTGATTCTCTTAAGATTTCTGTTTTCATTTCCTTTTTCTTTTACTGTTACTGTTCACGTTAACCAAATTAGTTGAGTTTGATGAGTTAGTTGATTCCTGAGTTTTAATAGCAGTTATTCTGTTAAGCTTCAAGTTTCCGAGCTTAAGCTAGATATTGAGATTGTCAATGTTCTGTTAAAGCATGTAGTGTTACTGTTCACGCAGGTATAGTATTTGGAAGGTGTGGTATTTGGTATTCAATAGGTTTGTTTGGTCTACTTTATCTTATTTCTACTTTTCATCTTAGTTGGATAAGTTTTAGTGTGACAATCCGTCAATTTATGGTTGATATTTTATTCTCAAATATTATTTAAAAACATTATTTTAATGTTATATTATGAACTCACTTATTCTTGGGAAGAAATTTGGATTTACGTCTTGAAGTAGCATCGACTACATCTAAACCGGAGGATTCTACGTTACGTGCTTACGTTTACATACACCGTTTTGGTGACAGTCCGACATTTCAGAAAATAAATTTGTCTGTGAATATTATTTTGAGATTTTAAATTTGTGTTGGTTCATAAACTCACAAATTTACGAGAAGAGATTAGGACTTACGATTATAATTTAACGTCCTTTACGACTAAACCGGAAACCTTAGGATTACGTATTTACGTTTTTGAAATCCGTTTTTGATGAGACAATTTTTATTAGATTCGTTTTGTGCCGTTGATTCATAATTTATTAAAAAGTTTTTCGTAAAACGACCCGAGGGCACGCAAATCGAGAAAACTAGAATCGAGGAGTACCCGTATTTAAATGGGGATGAGACAAGATAAACTTGTCCCATCCCCACACATGGGACGGCTACAAATGCTCCAACACACACCTTAGGTGTCAAAAGCTTCACAAAGAAGCTTAACACATGTCTAAGCTAACTTAATCAAGTTAGCTACTCCACCTCAAAACTACACATCCAAAACCACTTCTCCAAAACTCATACATGCAAACCACTCTCTCCTTCTCGCCCTAATTTCGTCCACTCTCTCTCTAAAATGTCATTTTGATCAAATTTTGATCATTTCTAGCCATAAACTATGTGTTATCTACATATATAATGAAGAAACCTTTGAAGCCTTGAAGATTGGAGGTGATTATAACATCCAAGGAGGTGATTTGGTGATGTTCAAGGGCTGATTTTTACAAGAAGTCAACAAGTAATGGTGGTCTTGAAGATTGGTGTTGATCTACCACAAGTTCTTCCATAAAAAATCCAAGCCTTGATGAATACCTACACAATCTTGGTGGTATAAAGATTGTTCTTCCCATCCTCTTATTATTTTGATTATGTAATCATGTATTTTCTTTCTTATTGTATATGTATATGATGAATATATGATGATAAAAATGTTGTGTGGGGATCAAGTGTTGATAAATATGCTTAAAAAGATAAATAACCATAAGAAACAATGCTAAAATCTTGCTTAAATTATTGGCTTTATAAAAACAGCAAGTAACCAAGTTATAAACTGATAAAACTGCATGGTGGAATCCATTTACAGTAAGTGTTAGATGTCATACACATGTGAGAGTTGGCCACGCAATGGAATCATCAAAATGAGTGAGATATGATCAAAACAAGATGAGTGTACCAATCTGAATAGTCTGTTTTGTAGGGACTGTTAAAGATAGTTAGACATGGAATGAGCAGTAGCTATAACTAACTTATTTGTAGCACATAATATGAAGTTTATGCCATCCAATAATGAGCTTCTATCTCCTTATATAATTCAAGATATGATAAAAATGGTGAAGATGAAACTAAAAATCAGATTTTGAAGAATTAATGTTTAATAGTATTATATAAGCACTCAAATAATATAGTATAAAATGCGAATTAAAACCCACTAACTTATAAATTTCATTTATATAAATATGTATAAGGTTAAATAAATGGACACTTTATAAAAATGATAGTTGAATAAGATTTATAAGTTATAAAAACTATAAACATGATTTTTACGACTTTTTCGGCTATTACCGTAAAATTAACGTTTTTCGCCAATTAAAACTTAGACGATCAAACCCGTCTAATGTAAAGTTTTTAAAAGTCATATACTGATATATAAGTACCTAATACAAGTAAAAACCGATAAAACCCTAACTATATGACATACGGACATTAACGAGCTAAGTTAGCATATTTGGACTAATAATTTAACCAAATAAGTTAAACACTTATAAAAATTACTTATTGGGCTTAACCCATTTGGGCCCAACATGTAAAGTATAAATACTGATAATACAAGTATAAAATGGATTAAAACAAGTTAAAGAACTTATAATAGGCTTATTAGATCTAAAACATGTAAATAGGTAAAACTAGTAAACTAGTAAAAAGTTACCAATACATAGACACTAAAATAAGTAAATAAGAATATATAAACCCACTTGATCATCATCATATGTATAAAATCATCATATGTATATAATGATTATTTTTATAAAGTCATTGGACAAAAGTCTAAGACGAGTATTATTTGTCTAGGTTTCCGTGATTGAAGCACGTATCGTACATCCAAATCGCCGATAACCGCTTTCCCACATCAATGTGAGTTCATAGCCTCGCACTCTTTTAAATGTTTTTATGAAATGTTTTATAAACCCGCGAGGGAGATAACATGTTAGTTTTTATGAAATAGGACACTAGTTGTCCCGATTGTTTGTTTATTGATTTGGACCCGAATGATTGTATGACCTGATGAATTATTAAATGACCCGATAGATGAAATGAAATGGATTATTAAAGTTAGGTTATGTCACTAAAAGTCCCATTAGCATGAATTGTGAACTACCGGGATTTGGTAGACGCTTATGCATATAATAGTACTATTTGGGGACGATCACCCCAGTTCGCGCCTTGACAGTTGATCCTCGTCGTGCCACATTAATTGGTAAGCGAATTTATGTATGAGAAGATTTACAAAAGCGTGATTATTGTGATGATACGCTAATTTAGATGGGCAAATGAGTTTCGGGTTAGCTGCCCGTTGTTTGTTGTAGTAAGGTAACAATGTCATGCGGCTTATAATAATCCAAATAACGAAATACTGCTATACACACTGAATTACGATATATTGCCTGACTAGCAATACGGGGTCTTATTATTGGTTTTATGTTCGTGTTTTGGTTTTACATAACCATATTCATATAACGATTTTTATTTAACTTTATACAACGTTATAAAACGTATTGTATGATGTTTTTACGACATTGGCTCGTATAATGATTTTGAAGGCAAATGCCTATATTATGATTTTCGATAAGGATTTGTATAAAATGACTTTGGCTATTTTATGGCCTATTATAAAGATTTGTACAAAATGATTTTTGGTAATAATTATGTACCGATGATATATTGATGGTTTTATTAAACTCTATGAATTCACTCGGCGTTATCGCTGACCTTTTATTTTAACATGTTTTGTCTCAGGTACTTGAAGGTAATTCTCGGGAAGACAACAAGAATTCATGGCCCGCACTTAAATAATAATTTCCATTCAAATGCTTTGTAAAACCTGTATAAAATACAATGACTTGGGACCTATGTAAACTTGATATTTATGAATGGAAATGCTTTATTATTAAATGACGCGATTTTTAAGCGTTTTCTATGATGTGAGTAATGTGATATCCCGTAACACCAACGAGTCTTCCGCTGTATTGAATTGTAAAAATTTGGGGGTGTTACAGTTTGGTATCAGAGCTCTCGTTATAGAGAACGAAAGATTTTTAAAACCAAGGTTTTGAATAAAACATTTCAAAATCTTTTCACTATAAACATTTTTCTCAAAATGTCTAAAAATCTTTTGATTATAACGGTGCCAAAGAATTCCCGAGTTACCGACAAGGCCAGACTGAGAAGTATTATTTTAATATATATATATAACTTGGATTATATATATATATATATATGATGTCATTTTATTACATGATTGTTTGATGATTATTTTAATATTTATACGAGGTATTTATACGACGTAGATTGTCACAAGAAACCCTAAATCCTCTAGTAAATTAATCTAGCTATTCCAGATCTAAACCAAGTTGTGGATATTTATGATCCCAACAAAATGGTTGATATTCGTAGAAATGTAGATATTAGTTGATTGTGATATTCAAGAAGAATTGGCGAGATTAAAACTGATATCGATGTCATGACGATCTTTCCTTATAGAGTGGAATTTGACAAAACGTTACCACCTGGAAAGGTGTCATCTGATTCGTTGTCACCCAATTCTTAAATTTGAATTCGAAATGGTGAATGTTGCACTTGAGGCTGTCATTGGAACCTTTACCAAAAAGCCTCATGCCACTAGTACCTTTCTGAGAAGTCTAATTGAATGATCGAGTCATTTCATACTAGTGACTCATTTGATAACTATTGTTGTAAGAGCTATAGGATTGGAAATTAAGTGTTTTTATATCGAGCTTTTATTGCCCTATTAAGGTCTAAGAATAAGATTGAAAGTATTGGAGAATGAGGTAGGATATCGCATTGAGTATGATTTGGCTGAAACTTGTATAAAAGTAAAATTTAACCCGGATGGAATATGAAATTGTTAAGAGGAAGTTGTTGAGTCCTGTGATTCAATTATAAGGTTTTAATTGATTGTTGATTCGTGTTAAGGGCTGTTCCTAGGCCATTGTCCACTGACGAGGATGCCCAGTGTCCAAGAAATAAATTGAAGAAATCTTCTTCTGAATCGGGACCGATGGATCTTCCGAGACAGGTGGAACCCCCATGACTCTTGTTGATTAGTATTCATTGTGGTTTCTTTTAAAATAATCCCTAACTTAACTGAGACATCAGTTGGTAGGATGAGTTCTTGGAATTGTATGACATAGTGACACGTAATGTGTTACGGTACATTTTTGACTTGTTTGTGATTAATGAAAAGACTACCTTTGATTGCTAAATTCTACATGTATCGATGTTATCTATCTTTTCTTGCTTCTTCCTAATGTTCGCATTTGTGATGCAACCATTGAGCAAGTACTCATCTCGATTTGAGTTGCGTTGCGAATTATTCTTTTTTAGTGCCATCGAGGTCATAAACCTCATGATTTATTTGGCTAAGCTCATTTCCTATCATATTGTAGTTAGTTCTCTGTGAACAACTCTTCATCACTCTTTTGCAGATCACTCATTGTTTTTATAAAGTTAAAACAATATCCTTTGAGAAAATTGAATTTATCACTATAAGGATTATTCAAAGTTAGATTTATAAGTGATCATTATCGAAATGAAGTTGTTTATAGAACACCTCGGAAAACTTTATTGTTTTCATAATAAAGAAAATCTTTGTAAATTTATTATTGATTCTTATTTAAGAATTAAGCATGAAAATGTTTTTATTCTAAACATGATGACAAAGTTTTGACGAACTGAGTATTGCATCGTTAATCTTGAAATTGTATATAGTTGCGCGCCTACATACAATTTGGAAGTGACCATGCAAGGCTGATTAGTTGTCACCATGAAATTATTAATAAACACTAAATTTTCTTTGAAGATTGTGAAAGATTAAATTTTATGAGATCTGCAAGAAGTGAAAAATAGGGACATATTGATAGGGACACCTACATATGTGCCCGTACTATTTATTCTTCTGAGTCGAATTTACTCATCTGTGGAAATTGTCTTATTTGACAAATTGATATTCCCTTCTTGTCTAATTCTCCCGTAGTGAGATTCTTTGAAAAAGTATATGATTACCGAGTGTTGATACCCGACTGGATGTATCAACGTTCCTATCATTTCTTTTGATTAGATTTCATTTGAATGACCTGGGTAACGATCCGAGGAGCTTTCGAACGCGTACTCAATTCATGAAAACATGGGATATATTCATATTCGTTAATGTTTTCGTTTGTATCTGATTTGAAATTCTCTCGCGTAGATTATACGTTGACCTTACTCTTTTATGGTTAGTTATGTCTCCTGATATCCTTGAATTTGTGAAGGATTATGAGTTATTATTAGTCTTTTGAGAAGTTCACATCTTATCGACGACAATGAAACTGGAAAGTTAATAGTGCCAGTAGAATGGATTGATTAATTATGACATGACGACATTGTCTTAATTGATGGGAAATCGAGTAGAATTCCCCTGAATGATAAGATGTTGATCATCAAAAGTGATCTAAATAATTCATGATGGATGACCATATCCTGGATTTAGACTTGAAATTTTACCGTGAATGGTTGTAAATTAGTCATAGATATTATAATCTAGAAAGAAATTAATATAAATTTATTAAAAGATGTTTCCGTTATCTGAAAATTTAGGAGGTATTTGTTGGTGAATTACCTAGACTTTTACCATCAAGGCATGTTGAAATTGGTATTGATTATATTCCTGGTGCTGCACCTGTGGCTTATGCACTGTACGTCAGCACCATTTGAATTAAAAGAGTTACCGTACAACTGAGCGAGTTGTCGAAGTAAGCTTTTATTCTACCAAGCTCGTCATCATGAAGAGCTATAGTGTTATCATTTCTTATGTTTATTGATTACCGTGAACTAAGTAAATTGACGATTAAAATCTATATCCACTACCCAAGATGATAGATTGTTCGATCATTTACAAGGTTCTAGCGTATGTTCTAAAGATTTGATCCACGGCATGGTTATTATCAAATTCGCGTCCGCGAAAAAGATTATCTATTCCAATCACTACATCCAGAACTTGTAATGAACATTACAAGTTTCACGTGATATCGTTTGGATTGACAATGCACATGTAGTATTCATAAATTTGGTGAATCATGTGTGTAGACTGTAATTTGATAAATTCATGCTTACGATCACTAAGGACCATTTGTTTGTTTATAAAAATAAGAATGAGTTAATAATTATTTATATATTGTCCGGAATTGGTCGAACAATGTAAACCTGTACCTTGAATATTTAAACATGAGATTTAATGCTTAATCCTTTACATAATATGACCGTTTGATTAATGATGGTAAGATATATATATTGACTCTTCAAAAATTAGAAGTCATTTAAGACTTTGGGTTTTACCAAAAAGAAAATGGAAATATGTTTTGACAAATGTTTTAACAAAGGATTTTAAGAGATTATTCCTTTATACACAAATCATTTAACTAAACTCCTGTTTAGGGGTAAATGTTTGTGTATACCTCAAGACAACCTAAAAGGGATTGAGGAAACCGTTAAACCATGACTTAAAATTTAAAACGACAATTTTTGCTTTTCAACTAAGAAAATTTTTGACCAAAGTATAAACAAAGATTTTTCAAACATTTACAAATCTTATTAATTATTTTCGATAAATCAGCAAAAATCGTGTTAATTAAATCCAAATTTGTTTTGAACATTTTATTATAATTGGTCAAACTAAGAAATTTAAACTTTTAATGTTTACGTTTCATAAAAACTTAATATTTATTGTTAATTTACGTGTAATAATTATCGACGCTTTAAAACGTCGGATCAAGCAAAACTGATAAAAATAATAGTTGAGACGAAACTAAAACTTAGAAAATATGAGGAAAGAATTTCTGAGTTATATTGACCATGATATTTATTCCATCTAGGTAAGTGAACGTAATTATTGACACATTATATAGGAAGGATAAAGAATCAATTAGGATGTGTTCCTTAATAATGAATGTGGAAAATAAATTGCCGAACAATTTAAAAATAGATGATGCTTGTAAAAAGGATAATATAGATAATAAAAAGGGATTCGCGACTAATATGAATCATTAGAATTGAGAAGCCGATGGCGTTAAATGTTTTAAAGGCCACTTGTAGTTGCCTAAATGTGGAGATTTTGAGATTTAGTCATGCTGGAATCTCGTAAGTATTAGTATTCTATTCATGTTATTTCTGATTAAGTGTACCTCATCTTAAGAAGTTGTACTGATGGCAAATTATGAAGGCAGACATTTCCTTATACATTAGTAAACGTCTAACTATTGCAAAGGTCATCATCTGAATTTGATTCGATTTGAGTCATCATCGACAGATTGACCAAATCTACTAATATCATTCCAGTTAATGATAAATTCTCGATAAAGAAATTGACTCTTTTGTATTTAAAGGAGTTGTGTAAACATGGTGTGCCTGTATCGATCATCTCTATCAAGATCCTTGCTTCGCATCGAATTTCTAGAGATTTGCTCAGAAGTCATTGAGAACGAATCTTGATGAGAGTACTGTTTACCACCCCAATCGAAGGGACGAGGTAAAGTAACGATACAAAATACTATAAGTGTTGTTTTATGCTTGAATGATTGACCTTTGGTAAAAACCGTATAATCGCTTTCCTTAGGAAAGATTATCATTGAAAACTATCGTATTAGGATCGAGATCGAATCTTGTGAGGATATATATTAGAGCATCTGTAAGCAGGAGTTGGGATGAAGACACCCGACATACACCCACTGTGAGTTGGACATGTCTTTTAGGTTTAAGGTTTCATATGATGGCGAACCTAACCTTACAAAATACTCGACCCGCGAGACTTGAAATGATTGTTGAAATTAGGATTTAATTATTGACTGCCGGTAGTGGGCAGAAGGTTATGAAGTGTAGATCTTGAAGTGCCAGATGGGTAGCGAAGTTATGCCAAAAATTGTTACTTTGGAAAAACGAATAGATGATCTGAAAGATCATGGGAAATAAGTCCCCGTAGTATGGGACCATTGAGATGATGTAAAAGATTGGTTTGAAAGGCATATAAGCTGGATCTACCCTAGGACTTCAAGAGCTGCGTGAATTATTTTTCGTATATCGAACTTGATAAGATGTCTATCAAGTGAGAATCTAATCACTTCTTGATAAAGTTTAGATCGGCGAAAAGTTGCATTCATCAAAAACCCGTGAACATCATGGATAGAGAAAGTAAGTCAATATTAAGCCTGATCTTATTCCCGTAGTTATGTTTGATGAAACTCGCATATTGTAATGAATTACACTTGTGAGAAAAGACCGAATATGGAGGAAATACCCACATGGCTTTAACTCTATAAGAAGCGAGTAGTAAGATAAGATGATCTTTGAGGACAAAGATCCTATTTAGGGGTAAATGCTGTGACAATCCGTCAATTTATGGTTGATATTTTATTCTCAAATATTATTAAAAACATTATTTTAATGTTATATTATGAACTCACTTATTCTTGGGAAGAAATTTGGATTTACGTCTTGAAGTAGCATCGACTACATCTAAACCGGAGGATTCTACGTTACGTGCTTACGTTTACATACACCGTTTTGGTGACAGTCCGACATTTCATAAAATAAATTTGTCTGTGAATATTATTTTGAGATTTGAAATTTGTGTTGGTTCATAAACTCACAAATTTACGAGAAGAGATTAGGACATACGATTATAATTTAACGTCCTTTACGACTAAACCGGAAACCTTAGGATTACGTATTTACGTTTTTGAAATCCGTTTTTGATGAGACAATTTTTATTAGATTCGTCTTGTACCGTTGATTCATAATTTATTAAAACGTTTTTCGTAAAACGACCCGAGGGCACGCAAATCAAGAAAACTAGAATCGAGGAGTACCCCTAATTAAATGGGGATGAGACAAGATAAACTTGTCCACCCCCACACATGGGACGGCTACAAATGCTCCAACACACACCTTAGGTGTCAAAAGCTTCACAAAGAAGCTTAACACATGTCTAAGCTAACTTAATCAAGTTATCTACTCCACCTCAAAACTACACATCCAAAACCACTTCTCCAAAACTCATACATGCAAACCACTCTCTCCTTCTCTCCCTAATTTCGTCCACTCTCTCTCTAAAATGCCATTTTGATCAAATTTTGATCATTTCTAGCCATAAACTATGTGTTATCTACACATATAATGAAGAAACCTTTAAAGCCTTGAAGATTGGAGGTGATTCTAACATCCAAGGAGGTGATTTGGTGATGTTCAAGGGCTGATTTCTACAAGAAGTTTACAAGTAATGGTGGTCTTGAAGATTGGTGTTGATCTACCACAAGTTCTTCCATTAAAAATCCAAGCCTTGATGAATACCTACACAATCTTGGTGGTATAAAGATTATTCTTCCCATCCTCTTGTTATTTTGATTATGTAATCATGTATTTTCTTTCTTATTGTATATGTATATGATGAATATATGATGATAAAAATGTTGTGTGGGAATCAAGTTGTAGAATATTGATAACCTATGAATCTATGAATTGGGTTGAAGTTTTCTAGAGAGAGAAACTAGAGAGAGAAAGTGAGAGAGAAACTATGTGTTTATTTCATTCAAATGGAAAAAGTGAGAAATAATAACCAACCCCTTTCCAAGGAGGAAAGGGGTATTTATACTCCCAAGCCTTAAATGGACTTGGGCCGGCCCATGACAAGCCCATGGGCCGGTTCTTACTTAACTAAATAAGTAACTAGTAACTACGAGCTATTACAACATTAATAATATTGTGGAGTGACCGGTACTTCTAATATACGTAAAAACGTATTTCTAACAATCTCCCCCTAAGGGAGGTCACTCCACGTTACAAAGTTCTAAACCTAGCATACTATACTAAGTCTTTGTTCTTCAGCTCGTAGTCTTTTCTTCTTTCTTTTTGTTGTGAATATTTTGATTTGATCTTTTAGGCTTTGGCTTGAGAGCATTGTTCTTTTGGCCTTTCACGTGCGATCTTTGCCTTCTTGTGAATTTTGCCTCCTCTTGACTCCATGTTCCACACACTTATGTCTTTTTGTTGAATTCTCGAAAGCTTCAGAGTTTGGTAAAGCGGAAGACTTCATCTTGTACTTTCTTGAATTTTTGCTGAACTTTGATGCAGAAAAACATAAGCATGTGGGAACGACTTCTACAGATACACCGCAACACCACCGTCTTTAACTGGTACACAGCAACGCCACCGTCTTCAACAGGTACACAGCAACGCCACCGTCTTTAACAGGTACACAGCAACGACACGAATAAAATGGCTTTGACATTTTATTCTAATTCGGTAGCATTTTACCTCCGGTCGGTGAAGACCGTTGGACGATATTAGATATCGTACCCGTGACGGATAGTTTCAATTAAGTAACTTCCTGACAGGATTTCGTGGGTAAACCCGTTCTCTTTATTCGACCGTCCAAAGCTGACTGCGAACATAAAGAGTGAATCACTTGGATAAATTATCCTTGTGATTTGAAGCCGTCAATTCATGAAACCTGGAACAAGTGAATTTCAATTAAGATTTTCACCATCGTTGCTTTCCAGTTATCACGAGCTCAATTCATAACGAATCTTGCACGTCACCTACCAAGTGCTGTTTGATGTTAACACTAGAAGGATTTCCACTCGTCACTATGATCAATAAAGAGTCACTCTGAGTGTTCTGGCAAGATCATATGATAATGCGTAGAGGCCTGGAACGAGTTTAAGTTCAATTAAGAATTAAACCACTGTTTCTTTCCAGTTTTTCACAAGATTGGTTCTAAAAGAACCGCACGTGTAACCTACCATGAGCTTGTTTGATGTTGGCTCAAGCAGGATTTCCATCTTCATTGTAATACTTGCGTATTACTCGGATGTTCTGGCAATATTACAGGAATATTGCGTAAGACTCATAAAAATCTCTTACTTTTCACAGTGTGTGAGAATGCAAGGAATAAATGGAAAGTGTTCTAATGAGACTTTTGATGATCTCTTGGCTCTAGACTCGATAGTGCGTTTTGATTTAGTGAGCGATGGCTGGAGAGGAGTGCCACCTTTTCAATATCAGTCTATTCGGAGTGAATAAACCAATAGATAACGTGTTAATCTCCGTGTGATTAAAACAAATACCTTTTGAGAGATATTTGAGTTAGCTGGGAATGGTTGTGCATTGCATCACTAGGTCCATGATGTCTTTCTTCAATATCGAGAATCATTAACAAAAATGATCTCAATAGCATATGTATTGACCCGGTTTCTGCCTAAAGTTGTAAGGAGGGCTTCTTTCTTTACACCCTTTATCTTTACATTTCTTTTTCATTCTTCAACCCCTTCAATGCTTACCAATACGTCATAACTAGCACCTTGTTGTGATTGTTCCAGTGCTAGCTTAAATACTTGGTCGGCATTCAGCTACGTTCACAAACTTTCTCCAACTTTCCTAGGACTTCTAATTCTATCTAGGGAATTGTCCTTGGGAAGATTCCATCGGCTCTGATGAATCATTGGACTAAACCTATTCCTACCACCCTTTTGTCACCACATCCGTCGTGAATTAAGCGTGTTTTGGGAAAGTATAGCCATCATGAAAAATCATTGAAAAATCATTGAAAAATCACCTAAAAGTACTTGTGATATTGTCATCAAATGTTTTGTACCTCAGGTGTTTTGTTCATCAAAAACTCTCCCCCTTAACACGTGCTTTACACATATATTAAGTTGGATAATCGTTAATTCTTTTTCATCTTTTAGCCAAGTATCATTTAAGTCTCCTTAATCCCATTTTCTCCCCTTATCCAAAATGTTAACCATTAATATTTGGGATATTGAATGGATTAACGGTCTTTGGGTAAAAATGAAATTGATGTTTGGCCATAGAACATGTAAATGCTCCCCCTTAAATTAATAAGGGATATTTGTAGTGCTTTAGTATGATATATTTTGAAAGATTTAGAATCTCATGAGAAATTCTTGAAAAATTATCATACCTTAACACTACATCAAGCCGCAAAAGCACAATATTCACAAATATACATATTCACAATTAAAAACCAATATAAAGTGGACCTGAAATGTACGACCCATTAGATGGATCGTTGCAGTAGCTTGTGGTGCACTAAATATGGTCTACCACCAACGAATCTTTCCAAACTCCTCATCAATCTACGTTCACGGAGCTTTTGATCAATCTTCTTGATCACATACTTCGCCATCTACCGATAACCCTTATGCCAATCCTCGGTCATCTCTGGTAAAGTCCCACCCGAATTAAGATGCTCCAACTTTCCTCTGACGTATAGGAGAGTCCCATCACTGTACTTATAAAGCTCACCCACCCTCATAAACTTCATTAACCCTCGACTGTTCAAGTAGAAAATGCCGCAATTCGGGACAGAAATGCCGGTATAGGGACATCTATCTACATGTTGAGGTAACACTTGATTCACTGGGCGGGTTAGGTTAAGCTTCCTTTGGTAGCTTTCGACTCCCAACTGAAGATCTTCAACTCGTTTCTTGATAACAACGCTTCGTGTAACCATACGAAGTGCTGTATTCAAGGCAATGATGTCTTTACGAGGAATATGTTTGAGTTGATCCCGGGTCATCATAAGCAACATATCTTCGATATCCTCAAGGCGAATGATAGAAAAATCTCCCTGCTGGATTTTATATTCTCTGTCATCCTCCCTTTTCAGACGAATCTCCGTCACATGATAATAGCCATTCTTGGCTTCAGTTTTCAGCCCTAAAATACTGGAGATGCGGATATCGGATCTAACGTTACTTCCTGAATTGGCTAAGCAGCAACCCCTGTACGCCCTTCGGACTCGTTCGTCCCAATGAGATGCACCTATAACAGCATACATATCATAATTACGATTTACCTTTGGGACCCAGAGACGGTTTACCTTTTCCTCGATAAAGGGTATTGTCCCCCAGTTGGCAGCTTTCAGCAAGGTTAGGGAGGTTGCGTACTTTGATGACCCCTTCAGAAGATACACAAGATCATTGGTGACGAAGAAGTCAAGAGCAATCTGATTATCTTGAGAAGGATCAAGTGGAGGTGGAGCTCTTTCTGATTCATGAAGACCTGGCCGTTGAACGGTATTCAGAGCTTTCAGGATCTCATCAGCATAATACTCTAACTCCATTCGGGTTAACCGGGTTTTGGCGCGAATTCTCTTATCCTTCAGCGCTCTCTTCACCAAAGACGGAGTAACCGAAGTCTTATACTCATGAGCCAGAAATGCGCACAAGTCAATTGGACCGCGGATACGGAGATATAAAACATCTCTGTCAGCGTCTGTGATTGGATCATATTGCGCCGCTGCCGTGATCCAAGCCTGTGGCGGTACAGTCTCGTCAATTTCCAACGTGTCTGCCCAGTCCCGTGTGCTTGATTCAGGAACAGTAGATTGTGGTTCTTGTTGTAGAGGAGTGGAAACGTGAACATCTGCTGGTTCTGTTTCAGGCATCTCGGCAGTGTCATGAATGGGCGAGTGTTGTGCAGCTTCAGGTTCAGTTACGGACTCTGCAAACACAGGAGCAACAACAACAGAACTAACAGGGTTAGTGGTAACAGGTATAGATACAGCAATAGATGTACCGGGAATCGATGACGCCATAGTAGCATTCACATCGTGGCGCCACTTGGATCGTCTTGATTCCGTTGAAGTTGATTTTTCCTTCTGCGCTACATCTTTCTTAGACTTGGTTCCAGACTTAGGAGGTTTCTTTGTGCTGGCAGTCTTATCCCCTGTTTCCTGCTGGTTACCCTCATCATCCTTATCGCTATTCTCGTTGCTTCCCTTAGCACTCTCCTCATTTCCATCACCCCCATCATCACCATCATTATCATCATCATCATCATCATCATCATCATCCTCATCATCCTCACCACCATCGTCATCATCATCATCATCTTCTTCTTCTTCTTCATCATCTTCTTCTTCCCCGTCACCCTCTTCTTGATCACTTCCTTCCCTTTCTTCCTCAGGCAGAATGTGGTATGGTACCACACTTCCAAACGCTTTAAATAACCTATCATCCTCCATGATAGCGTCATTCAGGGATTTGTAGAGAGCCCGTTGAACCCTAGATTTATCAAAAGATCCAAGTTCCCTCATACGAGCTTTGAGGATCTTCTTCAATTCAAAATCCGTCAAGTCATAGGCAATTTTGTAGGCGGATTGAGAAGGATTGGATGACTTGATCATCAAGTTATCAGCCGCGAGTGTCTTCAACTCATCACGCAGTTTTGGCATAACGGATTCAACGGATTCTTTCACTCTCTCCTCAATAGAAGCTTCAAGAGTTTCTTTCTGCTCATTGTAGTTATCCTTAATAGCTCGAAGTCTCGTAAGTCGTGCTTCATACCTGTCACCTTCAGCCTTTTTGACCTGAGCAAGTTCTTCTGCATGAGTTTTACGTGTCAACTCCATCTCTGCAGCGAACTTGGCTAGCATCTCTTCTTGGGCTTTCTTGGATGCCTCTTCACTTTGCACTCTTCGAAGTAGCTCTTGGCGAAGATTATCCATCTCTCTTTTTTGATTATCCGTGTGTTTATACAACATCTCTGCCATGACGAATGCAGCCATTGAAGATGTTCCAGAGCTACTCTGGGAAGGTTGAAGAGGCTCGGTTGTTACTACGGTACTAAGGATGGGAGTTATCGGTTGTGGAAGAAATGGCGTTGAAACCGGTCTGGTTGGTAAGGGTTGTATTGGTGGAGGTTGTGTTAAAGGTTGAGTAGGTACCAAGATTGTAGGAGCACCGGACTCCTTTTCAACACTTGCTGAAACGGGGATGGATATCTCCTTCGAAGTAGAATACCGTTCAGGTGATCCAAACTCATAAACATCCTCTGGCTCCTCGTACTCTTCTTCAATATTCATCTGAGCACCCGAACCACTACCACCCGTATCTCTCCTACTCCTTTCAAGAGCTATCTTCATTGCTTTTCTCTCAGCCTTGTTAAGAGTAGGATCATCAACATCTTCTTCATCGTGGAGAACTAACTCATCAGCCGTACCCTTTCCCTTCTTAACTTCAGTCTTCTTCTTTTTGGCTTTGGGTTCAGGTAAAGCTGTTTGCTTCCGTTTACCTTTGCTCTTAACCGTGGTAGATGAGTCTTCACCTGCTAGAATGCTTGCTCGTTGATTCTCAATTTCTTGTAGCAAGTTCTTGTAGTCAGTAGAAGCGATAATCTCATCGGTCAGGAGATGACTGGGAATGGGACCAGGAATAACCATATTCGAATGAGTCTCCTGCCTTAAGTCTACCAAATCATCATCATCCATCGTGTGGTGACGACTACCTGCACGCTTTTCAATAGATGCATCGTTTTCCATAAAGTAATGTATGATCAGCTTAATGAACCTAGGGTACTGGTAACTTTTAACCTTACCCTTCGTGTTTGTGAAGAGTTGAAAAGTAAACTCCTCCCACAGCAATGATGCATAATCAATACCCATACCTTTGAACATACCATAAAACATCTTGATGATTGGCGGACGAACAGCATCAAACCCAGTTGTTTTGGGTGTGATACATCGGCTGAGAATACCAAAAATTGCTCTCCAGGGTTGACCCACTTTGGCTGTGGTAAACTCGGACACTATCCGTATGTCTTCACATCCAATGTCAGTGAACATCTCCATGAGCTGGTTCTTGGTTGGGTTCGCTGAGTATGATAATCCTTTGGGTGCCTCCTGAAAACCAAAGATCTTACGAAAGTCTGACATAGTGAGAGTTTGTTGCTTGTTGTCCAAGAGGAATGTGATCTTATTGGACGTCTTCTCCTTGGTTGCCCAAAATTCGTACATGTAGTCGTAGGGTACCGAAGCACTTTTCCTTAGCGCATTTTTGAAGCGAGAATTGTCAAGAATGGCTGAACCTACCTTGAATCCATTGTGAGTAGAATGAGAGACCTCCTTCAACCGGTAGTTGTTTGGAATGAACTTGAGGGTTTTAGCCTCGGCAATGGCTGCTGCTCTAGATTCTTGGATTTGTTGCACGGTTGGGTTAGTCATTGTTTCTGCTTAAGAATAAAACACAAAAGTTGATACATACAGATATGGATATCATGATGAGTTTATACCTAAGCATTATACAAAAGACATAATCCCTTAGATTGTTAAGACACTCAAGTATCCTTCATTAGACTAAACATTTAATTCTGAATAAACCTCAATTTGGAATATTCAGCCTACCCGGAATAATCATACTATGCGGAATATTATGTCTACCCGGAATAAAACATCTACCCGGAATAAATCATCCTATACGGAATAAATTTCTACACGGAATAATTCTTCTATGCGGAATAATGTCTACCCGGAATAAAACATCTACCCAGTATAAATCATCCTATGCGGAATAAATTTCTACACGGAATAATTCTTCTATGTGGAATAAGTGTCAACCCGGAATAAATCATCCTATGCGGAATAATTGTCTACACGGAATAATTCTTCTATACGGAATATGTGTCTATCCGGAATAAAACATCTGCACGGAATAAATCATCCTATGCGGAATAATTGTCTACATGGAATAATTCATCTATGCGGAATAAGTGTCTACCCGGAATAAAACATCTACACGGAATAAATCATCCTATGCGGAATAATTGTCTACACGGAATAATTCATCTATGCGGAATAAGTGTCTACCCGGAATAAAACATCTACACGGAATAAATTATCCTATGCGGAATAAATTTCTACACGGAATAATTCTTCTATACGGAATGTTTTTGGCTGTTTATTCGGAACGACTTAAAAACACCAAATGATCTTTCAAATAAGCGCGAATGTTTGTTTTAAGCGTTCTAAAGGCCATCTATCTTAGTTTTATTCTATTCCGAGTGAAACCCAGGCAAAACCCCCAGATCACATAACCCTAATTAAGCAGAAACCCTAGTTTGATTTATCTTAATTAACATGAGTTAATTGATTTGATTTAAAGGAAAAATTCCACAAATTAATTGATGATTATACCTTGTTGAATCGAATGAAACGGATTGTGAGATGAAAAACGAGATTTTGTGAATGCTTTGTGTGTGATTGTATGTGTGATAATGGCGGCAGAAAGAAAATGAATGGAAACAGTGAATGATGGAAAAAACGGGGGGGGGGGGGGGGGGTTGGTTTGACTTAGGTCAAAAAATTCAACTTTCCCCCTTTGACATTTTAATCCCTACACTTTTCTTTTCTTTTCCTTGTTTCTAACCATTGTTAAAATATTGTCAACTTAACCTTCTCACAACTTAAGCATCACAACCTATTAGCAAATCTTCAAGATCTTAAAGCAAATTCTAGCACATTGAGCGAGCACAAATCGTATTCTAAATCAAGACCACACATAAATCATTTAGCCAATTAATGTTCCACAAACACTTTTGAAAATCGTTTTGATGACGAAGATGAATTTAATATTTTCTCCCCCTTAAACGATGACCCGTTTTCTATATAAAGAGCTGTATTCATTGTTTAAAGAGTCAAATATTGATGAAAGCATTTCCAATTAATATCTTGAAAAAGATTGATTCGTGGTGGCAATAAGATTTCTCTTATTTTGACAAGTTAATGCACTGAGACGTACACTAATTTGTATTAGATCAAGTTGTAGAGTAAACTTGATCCCTTTGCATGATTTGGCTTGTAAATCATGCCCGAGAAAATTAATTCCCATTGTGAGCCAATGTTTTCCAAGGAAATAGGTGACTTTAATATGAAAACCGGGTTGTAGTCTGAAATAACTACAAGCCATATTGGGCATGTTTTAAAAATGTACAACTTTTATACGGACTCTATTTATGGCACCGTGTCAATATTGATCGACATTTCTAAGGCCGTAAGTATTACAGTACTAAAAGACATTCCCGATTTAAAAACGAAAAATATTTTTGGTTTTTCTTGATTTTATAATTTTTATGGTTTTTGTAGGTTTTATATTTTATATTTTTGATTTTATATTTTTGGTCATATGCTTTGAACAACCGGAGTCCAAATACCACAGGATGATTTGGACCACCTGAAAATATCACCACACTAAGACAATGTAGAGGTAGCGGAATCTGAGTGTTCCTTGTTATTAGCAGGTACAGATTTAATAATCTTAGATTTGCTAACTCTAGGTTTCTTAGATTTCCTAGCCTTCTTCTTCCTAGTTGGTGGTGTTGATTCAAGTTGGCTTAAATCCTGTAGTATTTCTTCACTGATAGGCACTATAGTGGGAGCTGACCTAATTAAAGGGCGCTGTTTCCATACTTGAGTGCTAGTGTGCCTAACTAAAGGACGCTCAGACCTAACCTCAATGGATGCATTCCTAGTTAAAGGGCACATTGTTCCATCTAATGTAAAGGTCCTACCAGTGGGACGCCATTGCCAGCCAACTTGGGCACGAGTTCTACCCGTTGGCTTCCATTCAAGATCATTCCTAATGGCATTTATTTCATTCACATGATCAATAAGACACAAATCATGACGTTGGGAAAACATACATTCATTACAATTCCAACACTTCAAATCAGAATTCACAAATGGTTTAGGCTTCTGCACAGGCGCAGAGCTTTTAGTCTTAACATGATTCTTTTTATTTAAAACTGAACTAACATTCCTATGGTGAGCTTCTACTTTCTTCTTGTTGGTACTACTAGTAGAGGGCTTGATCTTATCTTTCATGAGTGGCGATCCTTTAGCCTTAGTAGACTCTTTTACTCCTGTAGAAGGCAAAGTGGGAATATTAGCAACAGATTTTAAAGGTGCCTTACTTGATGGTGCCAATGACGGTTTTGCTCCTGGGTCTTATTGAATGGAGTTACAACAATGGGTCTATTAGTGAGTAGTGCAGAACCTGGTTTACCTATGTATTGCAAATATGCTAAGCAATATTGAACTCGCTTAATATATTCATGAGCCGAATAATAGTAGCTACTTGAGGGATCTAAGGCATAAAGATCGTCTAAAATATCCCTAACAAGATCTACATGCTTAATGGCATTCCTCATATAATCATCGTAGGTAACCGGGTTTCTCTTATGAAGAGGGTTCTTATAAAGCACTACTGACTTGGTTGTTGGAGCACTAGTGGACGGTGCAGAGTCGGTAGCTAAGTTATCAACAACTTCTTGTCGGGTGAGAAGAAGTGTCTCCTTTAACTCGGCCAAAACCATGTTTTTGTCAATGAGCAGGATGTTTAAGTCAGAGATTTCCTCACACTTTTGGCTCTGTTGTTCAACATAAGAATGTTGCTGTGCCGCATTAAAAGCGAAGCGTTCTTCTAGTGAACCATAAAGAGCGGATAGTCCCTGTCTTGTCCGATCCATCTCCCCTAGAACAGACGAAAGTCTAATTTCTAAGACCTGGTTTTTAGACTCTGCAGCCTCTAGTTCCAATTTTAGTGTTTCATTTGATGACACATCTCTCTTCAATCTCATAATTTCTTCCTCTAATGCCTTAACTATTGCAATCATCTTGTCACTCGTCTCAACACCGTTTTCACAACTATTTGTTATCAAAAGATACTCATTTTGAGTTTTTTGTTTTAATTCTAAAGATATACAATGTTGTTCTAGTTGATTAAAGCGTTTTGAAAGTAAATTGTAAGAATCTTGTAGCTTTAAAAATTCAGCGTTAGATTCGTGACAAGAATGATTATCTACCTCATTTACAGTATCAGCAACATTTACAGAGAGATCACTAACATCATCACAAATATTCACATCATCACATTTAATCATAGCGGATGTAAGCTCATTCGAATAATTGACATTTACAGTAGTAAGCACATCATACGAAATTACTTGGGACAAGAATCGGTCATATTCAGATAAAATCTTTTCCTGTTCAATTAGTTGTAGTTCGTAAGCGGTGTCCATTTCATAAAACACTTTTTAAACTTCTCCAATTTCAAACTCAAGATTTTCTTTAAGAGATGCAAAACTTCCTTTTAGACTTTCTACAAATGGATTGATCTCATTCTTAAACACCTCGTTCATGTGTTCGAAAGCCCATTCTCTGGCGTTTAGGCCATTTGAAGTCGTACATTCCAAAATGACCTTGTCAAAATTAGTAAAGTATTGATTAATCTCTTGCAAGTTTAACCATACAGTGCTAACAGGTGGAAGATCCTTTGGAATTTCCTTAGGACCTTCCATGTTGACAAGTGTAGGAAATGTACTAGGGTTTTCTTCATTTAACATGTAGGTTGGTGCTGTAATGAGATCTTTGTCCATATGGAAGCGAATTCTAAAATCCGTTTTTGCAAGCTCCTGATTCATTTTAAAATAATCACAATCTGGATATTTTGCAGAGTTGTATGACCGATTCTCATCAACTAGATCCTTATTGGTGCGATCATCGAAAATATCAATCGGGTCTAAAACCAATCCTAATTGGGTTGCATTATAAAGTCTAGGACTATGGATTAAAGCTTGTTTTGCATACCGTGGATTAGGGGGAAGGCCTTTTTGACGCGATAAGTTAAATTCTCTAAACGAAGCATCAAATAAGTGCACTAGTTGAGAGGCAGCGTATTGTCTTAAAAGCAAATAATCTAGACTTCTAATCTTATTAGCCGCATTAATTTCCACTTCATTCTTCTTAGACTCTAGTAATTCAAAATCCGTTTGAAGTTTTTGAAAATTAGTGACCGCTAATTCTTTTTCTTTAAGTTCGTTAGAAAGATCTGCTCTTAAGGTTTCAATTTCCTGCAAATGACCCATTTGTTTATTTCGAAAATGATCATTCTCGGGATTTGTTAGAACACTAGACGAAGGCACTAATTCCAAAGTTTGAACTTTCTCGTTGCTTAAGGCAAGCTCATCAGACAAATTCTTATTCTTAGCTAAGGTTTCTAAGAGTGCAGCATTCATTTGGCTAAGTAATGTAGCAGGAACCATGACCAAATCTTGTTGAGCAGGAGTATGCGTATGCGAAATAACTCCCGGTTGTGTTTCACTCAAAGTCTGGGGACTCACATTGATATTAATATCATTGATTGTCTCCTCATTTGAAAGACTCACCACCGAAGACTCATTCGAATCAGCACTCTCTTGCACAACTTGATGTGGTTGAATACTAGCATCAGTGGTATTATTAGTGGTATTAATAAGTACCTCAGATCTCTTTTCTGGCCCTAAGCTGGAGATAGTTGCCATAAGAGCTGCCTTTGCATATTTAAATTCATCACAGTCTGAGTCATACGCATCAAGATCATCTGCTTGGTATGCTGCATTCTGTGTGGTGACAACGTCTTGTTCAGCAATCCCTGGATCAGCAAGAAACGCAAGCTCCTCTTCATCAAGTTCCCTTCCTTGTGCCTGAGCATTCACCAGATAAATCTTCTCAGCAAACCATTGACCGTCCCTTCTCCTCTTGGGTTTCTTACAATCCCTGGACATGTGACCTTCTTCCTTGCAGTTGTAGCATGTAATCATTCTCAACTTGCCTGTGGAGTTAGCCCGTGGAGGAGTGTTGACCATTGGAGTAGGATTGATCGTGCGTGCATTGGTAGTTGATGTAGTAGGTCTCCCCTGATATGGTTGAATTGGTTGAACCATTACCCTGACATTCTCAATAGTAGCTTGTTGGCGAGAATTGGATGAATTCCTCAACTGATTGTTAGTAGGAGCTGATCCTCTAAATCCTCGTTTGCTTAAAGTCCTTGTGAGATAAGCAGACATAGTGGTTAACACTTCAACTGGGTCAGCTCCTTGTTTGAATACAGGAATGAGGACTTCCTCATCATCACAATACCTTGCTTGGTCTTATTGAGCTGCATAATCACCAGAAGGAATACTCATGTGATCAGAGTAGCTTGATGGATATGCTGCATTCTCTTGATAAGAAGAATATGAAGGCTGAGCATAAGGTGCAATGCTTACTGGGTGAAGTTGTGAACCATACTGTGGTGAAGGTGCATTAAACCGATATTGTTGCTGATGTGAGGTGGGTGGTTGCGGTAGTATCGAGTATTGGGGGAAGGTTGGTGTCATGTAAGGTGATGGATGATAGGCTTGATGTCCCAAGATATAAGGTGTGTTGTTGTGTGACAAGCTTGGTTGATTCGCCATCAAAGCTAAGGAATCAGGGTACATACCTCGAGGAGAACGGTGCATGATCACATGTTTCTCATGCTGCTGAAGAAAAGCATAGATTTGATCCAAATTGCACTTATGCAAATCCCGGGTTAACTTAACATCGGTAATATACTCACCCCATTCAGCTTGAGGTAAAGTATTCAAAAACTTGGTGTTAACCTGGAATGGAGCAATCACGAGATTGTATACATTCAGATCATTCATTAGAGTAGTGAATCTGAAGTAATAGTCGTGTAGCGTTTCCCCTAGGCTGTACGTGAATCTATCAAACAGATCATACAACTGACATTCCCTTTCCTGTTTGGTAAGAGACGTACCTTGTAGCAACACCTTTAGACGTTCCCATAAATCCTTGGCAACCGTATATTGACTTACCATGCGATAAATATCATGCGGAAGAGCTTGGAGAAGAGTCTGTAAAGCCTTTTCATCAGCATCAGCAATGAGTTGTTGTGCCGGTGTGAGTTCTTCAAATTCTCTTCGTCGAGTCACGTTATTCGCCACAATGGTACCATAGTCGAGTGGACCATTCAAAATCGATTTGACCATAAGCCTTCCGTATGTTGGTTTGCCCTTCAGGTATTGCATCATGCGGTCCTGCCATGCCTCAAACACCTCTTTAATAAGCATCGGTGGACGACTATCAGTTCCCGTTATGATTGAGATATCCGTAAGTGATGTCATCTGAGGCATTACTGAATTCGGATTCATTTTGATCACTTCAAAGAGACAAAGATTATCAGTTGATCGAGCAGTGAAGTAAGGTTATGAATTGTGTTGTGTTGTTGAAGTAAAGAGTGTAAAAAGCCAAGATTAAATCCACTAAAAATCGTCGAAAAAACCCTATTCGGAATAATACTCTATCCGGAATAATACCCTATTCGGAATCCAACCCTATTCAGAATACTCCCCTATTCGGAATCCAACCCTATTCGGAATATAGACCTATGCGGAATATAGACCTATGCGGAATGTAAACCTATGCGGAATATAGACCTATGCGAAATATAGACCTATGCGGAATATAGACCTATGCGGAATATAGACCTATGCGGAATATAGACCTATGCGGAATATAGACCTATGCGGAATATAGACCTATGCGGAATGTTTGGTTGTCCGGAATATTTTGGCTATTGGGAATATGTTGGCTATTCGGAATATGTTGGCTATTCTGAATAATTGGTTGTTCGGAATCTTTTGGCTGTTCGGAATAATCCTGGAAAACACTTCGAGACCAATAAAGCAAGCTTTAAACGATTTTAAACCCGATTTTTGATCAAAAACCACAAAAAGTTTTGTGATTTCTACCAAAATAAGCTAAGCCCAACACTTATCTACTAATCCCAACAACAAAAACACCAAAAATTTCAAGATTCAAGGTTGATTTTTCTAAAAAAATCACTAATACCCTTAAGAACTAAAAAACAACACTAATCTTTACCTTAAATCACCCCATGGCTCTTGATACCAAATGTAGAATATTGATAACCTATGAATCTATGAATTGGGTTGAAGTTTTCTAGAGAGAGAAACTAGAGAGAGAAAGTGAGAGAGAAACTATGTGTTTATTTCATTCAAATGGAAAAAGTGAGAAACAACAACCAACCCCTTTCCAAGGAGGAAAGGGGTATTTATACTCCCAAGCCTTAAATGGACTTGGGCCGGCCCATGACAAGCCCATGGGCCGGTTCTTACTTAACTAAATAAGTAACTAGTAACTACGAGCTATTACAACATTAATAATATTGTGGAGTGACCGATACTTCTAATATACGTAAAAACGTATTTCTAACACAAGTGTTGATAAATATGCTTAAAAAGATAAATAACCATAAGAAACAATGCTAAAATCTTGCTTAAATTGTTGGCTGTATAAAAACAGTAAGTAACCAAGTTATAAACTAATAAAATTGCATGGTGGAATCCATTTACAGTAAGTGTTAGATGTCATACACATGTGAGAGCTGGCCATGCAATGGAATCATCAAAATGAGTGAGATATGATCAAAACAAGATGAGTGTACCAATCTGAATAGTCTGTTTTATAGGGACTGTTAAGGATAGTTAGACATGGAATGAGCAGTAGCTATAACTAACTTATATGTAGCACATAATATGAAGTTTATGCCATCCAAAAATGAGCTTCTATCTCCTTATAGAACCCAAGATATGATAAAAATGGTGAAGATTAAACTAAAAATCAGATTTTGAAGAATTAATGTTTAATAGTATTATATAAGCACTCAAATAATATAGTATAAAATATGAATTAAAACCCACTAACTTATAAATTTCATTTATATAAATATGTATAAGGTTAAATAAATGGACACTTTATAAAAATGGTAGTTGAATAAGATTTATAAGTTATAAAAACTATAAACATGATTTTTACGACTTTTTCGGCTATTACCGTAAAATTAACGTTTTTCGCCAGTTAAAACTTAGACGATCAAACCCGTCTAATGTAATGTTTTTAAAAGTCATATACTGATATATAAGTACCTAATACAAGTAAAAACCGATAAAACCCGAACTATATGACATACGGACATTAACGAGCTATGTTAGCATATCTGGACTAATAATTTAACTAAATAAGTTAAACACTTATAAAAATTACTTATTGGGCTTAAACTATTTGGGCCTAACATTTAAAGTATAAATACTGATAATACAAGTATAAAATGGATTAAAACAAGTTAAAGAACTTATAATAGGCTTATTAGACCTAAAACATGTAAATAGGTAAAACTAGTAAACTAATAAAAAGTTACCAATACATAGACACTAAAATGAGTAAATATATATATATATAAACCCACTTGATCATCATCATATGTATAAAATCATCATATGTATATAATTTTTATTTTTATAAAGTCATTGGACAAAAGTCTAAGACGAGTATTATTTGTCTAGGTTTCCGTGATTGAAGCACGTACCGTACATCCAAATCGCCGATAACCGCCTTCCCACATCAATGTGAGTTCATAGCCTCGCACTCTTTTAAATGTTTTTATGAAATGTTTTATAAACCCGCGAGGGAGATAACATGTTAGTCTTTATAAAGTAGGACACTAGTTGTCCCGATTGTTTGTTTATTGATTTGGACCCGAATGATTGTATGACCCAATGAATGATTAAATGACCCGATAGATGAAATGAAATGGATTATTAAAGTTAGGTTATGTCACTAAAAGTCCCATTAGCATGAATTGTGAACTACCGGGATTTAGTAGACGCTTATGCATATAATAGTACTATTTGGGGACGATCACCCCAGTTCGCGCCTTGACGGTTGATCCCCGTCGTGCCACATTGATTGGTAAGCGAATTTATGTATGAGAAGATTTACACAAGAGTGATTATTGTGACGACACGCTAATTTATATGGGCAAATGAGTTTCAGGTTAGCTACCCGTTGTTTGTTGTAGTAAGGTAACAATGTCATGCGGCTTATAATAATCCAAATAACGAAATACTGCTATACACACTGAATTACGATATATTGCCTGACTAGCAATACCGGTTCTTATTATTGGTTTTATGTTCGTGTTTTGGTTTTACATAACCATATTCATATAACGGTTTTTATTTAACTTTATACAACGTTATAAAACGTATTGTATGATGTTTTTACGACATTGGCTCGTATAATGATTATAAGGCAAATGCCTATATCATGATTTTCGATAAGGATTTGTATAAAATGACTTTGGCTATTTTATGGCCTATTACAAAGATTTGTACAAAATGATTTTCGGTAATAATTATGTGCCGATGATATATTGATGGTTTTATTAAACTCTATGAATTCACTCGGCGTTATCGCTGACCTTTTCTTTTAACATGTTTTGTCTCAGGTACTTGAAGGTAATTCTCGGGAAGACAACAAGAATTCATGGCCCGCACTTAAATAATAATTTCCATTCAAATACTTTGTAAAACCTGTATAAAATACAATGACTTAGGACCTATGTAAACTTGATATTTATGAATGGAAATGCTTTATTATTAAACGACGCGATTCTTAAGCGTTGTCTATGATGTGAGTAATGTGCTATCCCGTAACACCAACGAGTCTTCCGCTGTATTGAATTGTAAACATTTGGGGGTGTTACATTTAGCATCATAAGCTGTTTTAGCCGATGAGAATTTATGTTTAAACCGTTATTAGTTTTAGAGCAGCTTTAGTTATGATTGATGAGTTTAATCAGTCACTTGTAGGGGTAAATTTTGTTTGTTGATCTCTGTTAGATTCTATGTTAAGTGTACTGGAATTGTATTTCGTTGAATTCAATCAGTTTAAGTTTTTAATTAGGTAATGGTAGTTTCATAGATCGATTTTCAAAAGTTCTAAATTTGGTAGGAATTGTGTTAAAAATTTTGATTCAGTAACAGTAGTGTTCACATAGGAATCAGAATCCAAGGATCTCGTCCAGTTTTCTTTGTTTTGTTTCAAATTTGTAGCTTTACAGATTTGCGGTTTACAAGTTTAGTGATGAAAAAGCTAGTAATCTTGTGGTAGTAGCAGAGTCTCGATTTGTTTCGATTAGCATAATCGGTCAGAAGTTGTAGTGGTGTTTGTTTCAAGCGAGCTCAGCGCTCCGCTTCGACTCAACGGGCTTACTTCGGATGTCAAGGTCAAGCACGAATTCAATTTTCAGCATAGTCAGTAGATTATGTTTAGTGTAATGTTTGTAGTGTAGAGATTGAATTCATTTTGTGTTGTTAAATGTTTCATTATCTGATTTAGGCTTCGGATTAGTTGTTATATGATGACGTATAGTCCCTAGTCAGGCTGGATAGTCCGACTCACGGGTACTACCCGCATCCATCAGGGATGGATTGGATACTTGTGCGATGTGCGCGCATAGTCCATAAAGCCCGGTAAGCTGTTGTCGCACAAGAGGTTGATTACTTAGCCAAGTCCTCGTCGCAGTGTGACAGGATCAGACCGAGTATAACTTATATTATAGTTATATTCGCCTAAGGAAAGGGATATACACTTGCCTTAGATGGATAATGAAGATCAAGCTATTTTGATTCATTATCTCTTCCTTAGGCCACAAGAACAGGGAGCCCAGTCTGGAGTCTCTCGAGTATAAAAGGAACCCCTTCGGTTCCACAAAGGTACGATACACACAATACCCTAAACACTAATATACTCAAAATTGATTACTTACGCCTGAGTCTAATCGTGGGTAACAAACCCACGGTAAGCCTTACGATGTTTGTTTTGTGCGCAAGGTCCTAAAGCAAGTTTCACTTGGTGCGAGAGCCGGAGTCCATAAGACCCCAAATTAAGCCTAATTTGGGTTAAGCTCGGTCTACCCCAACTTTTGCGTCAACAAGTTGGCTCCATCTGTGGCACCCAAACTAAACTCTAGCTAATGACGAAAAACGACGCAAACCTGCCCCCACCCAAACGTGGATCCAAGAAGGCAACAGGTCCTTACTCAAGCCTTGAGCCCAATAACCCAAGTCGTGGGGGGAAAGGACTACAAGTATCTTTCTCTCCGCTGGTCACTCCGACCCTACAGACGGTCGAAACCACATCGTCCTCTCAGGAGATCCCTAATCAAGGTCGCTAGGAGACTCTGGACGCAAGGGCTGTGATAGATCCGCATGTGGAAACAGAAACTTCCCCCGCGGCGAAGCAAAGTATGAGAGACTATGTCGTAGAAAAGTATGAGGCGCTAATCCCATTTGTGAGGGCGCAAATGAGGGCGAATCCGGAAAGAGACCTTCGGATCAGTTTAGACTTCGATAAAGACTTCAAGTCTAAGGGAGGCTCAAGATCCAGTAAGGAAGCTAGAAAGGAGAAGAGAAGGAAGCAGAGAGCGACTGAGATCCTAACATCCACTTCGGATGCGCCTCTCATTGAGGACGCATCGTCCTTAGATAGCTCCAGGGACTCAGGAGAAGAGGACGGTTTCATGACACCAGTCAATGACCATCAACGCACAAGCGTGAATGACAGACTATGGACTAACCCTACTAGTAGACAAAGTTCCCTAAGAAGGCTAGTCCCCTTAGAAGGAGATGAATCTTAGGATCTGCGAGTTCAGGAAAGGAGTAAGAGCACTGAAAGGAGGCGCAAGAGGAATTCGTCGAGCGAAGGTTCCTCAGACTCTAGTCATAGCGACCGCCACCCCCCACCGTAAAAGGGCCTCTCCTTCATCCACTGAGGACTCCGACTCCTGTGACTACGAAAGAAAACACCTAGGGCACCAAAAAGGCCAAGGATACAAGGTGAAGATCAATGGACCATGCCATGGCGTCGAGAAAAAGGAAGCGCATTTTCAGAACGTATAACTATTTTCAGGGATAATAGGAAAAGACGCATGCCGTTTAATGTTAAAACTTACGACGACACGATGGATCCGGATGATCACCTGAAAGTATTCGAATCACAGGCAGGGATAGAGCAATGGCCAGAAGCTGTATGGTGCCATATGTTCAACTCGACGCTCATCGGGAACGCTCGGACATGGTTTGACCGTCTCCCGCGAAGGAGCATTCATGGGTTTGAAGAACTTCGAAGAGCGTTACGCAGGAACTATGTGCAGCAGAAGAAGTATGACAAAAGTCCGGTTTCACTTTCAAGAGTAAAGCAGAGGCACAACGAGAGCCTAGAGGACTTCATGGAACACTTTAAATCTTAGTGCAACCAGATTAAGGATTTCCCGGAAATTCTAAAGATTTATGGATTCCTCGCAGGCATCACAAATCCGGACCTAATAAAAAAGTTGAACGACAGAACCCCGACAACGTTTGACGGGGTAATGAAAAAGGTCCGAGCGTTTATTCAAGGAGAAACCGCAGCTGAAGATAGCCGAAAAATGGCGTCGGGCTACAAGTATCAAGATAGGCCCAAGAAACAAACATACGGGCAAAATATCAGCCCGCACGTTGGACTTCCAAGGAGCGGCAAAGCAAGGGCGCAATAACAACAACAACAGCAAGTTCACCCCGCTGCAAAAAACCTCTAGAGAGATATTTCTATCAGAAGGAGCAAACATTCCAAAGCCTAGCCAAATATTGGGACCAGTAGATAAGCGGGATAACACAAAGCACTGCTAGTACCATGAAGATAAAGGGCATGCTACGGATGAGTGTATTAAGTTGAAAAGACACATTGAAAGCCTAGTAAAGGCAGGAAAGCTGAACCACCTAATAAGGGATTGGAGAAAGAACGCGAATGCGAAAAAGGTCGAAGTGAAAAAACAGAAGGATAAACCTATAACCATATACATGGTAGAGAGGGACAAACCTTTCATGCAAAGAAGAATGGTCGTAGAATTTCGCACGATAAGGAAATAGCGTTCCCCATCCTTTCTGATACGGACTACAGAGTCGGCTCGTTGACGATTGACATAGCCTTTGGCGACCACACTATAGAAGGCATGTGCGTCGATGGGGGGTCTGCAACGAGCATATTATACGAGCATTGCTTCGCACGGTTGCCATGGGAAGTAAGGAAGGAGCTAGAAGAGACAGCACAGGTTCTCACAAGGTTTAGCGGTGATCAGACTCGACCACTTGGGCATCTCTTCACACAGGTGACCATTGGGAATGCGGAACACTCGACGACGGTATGGATGGACTTCATGGTTGTGCGCTCTCAATCCTCGTTCACCGGGATAATAGAACAGCTGGCGCTAAAGACACTACACGCAGTACCTTCCACAGCACACGGTATGTTGAAATTCTCGGTGCAAAATGGAGTAGTTACCATCTGTAATATTGACACAATCGAAGGAGGTAACAGTACTTCTAGCACAAGCACTAAATGGAAGCAGGCAGACATGTGTCAACATAATATAAAGCCCAATCCACATATGAGCAGAAGGAGGCGTGTCTCGGAGGAATCCCAGGCGCCAAACATATATGTGCGCGCTGAATCGCTGCCAGGACTCTCATGGGTCCTTTTCTCGACTGGCTTCATAGGAGAAGGGGGGCCAGATGTAGGGTTCATCCTCACGAACCAGGGCGACATAAAAATAACGTACGCATTGTTGTTTGACTTCCCCACTACCAGCATGGAAGCAAACTTCGAAGCCCTCATAACAAGTCTTAGGTTAGCGCTAAAAATGGACATAAAGCACCTGGTGGCCTACACCTACAACCCTCTGGTGGCAAGTAGAGTAAATGGGTCATGCGAGCCACGAGGGTAGGTGCTAATCGAGTATACGGAAAAGATACAAGACATGACAGCACGGTTCGTGGAGTTTGCTATACGAAGGGTTAAATAAGAGGAAGATGAAATATCAGTGGACATGGACCAACTTTCCATTGTAAACATGAATAAGCCTCCTGTTCACGTTCTCGTCCATTTTATCTTGCACAAAAATGTGAGTGCGAACATGGAGTCACTAACATGGATGACACCCATTCGAAAGTTTTTGTCACATAATAAATTACCAAGCAGTAGAAGGAAGGCTAAGCAAATACAGGTACGAGCTAGGCATTTTCAAATTGTCAAAGGGACACTATATAGGCAAACAGGTAAAGGTCGAATGTTGCAATGCTTAGCTCCAGATCAAGCGCGGGCAGTAGTAGAAGCCGCACATAGAAGAGTGTGTCCTCGCGGCTCGGTCGCTATGGTGGAGGAAGTCACCCGCTCAGGGTACTTTTGTCCATTTGCACATAAAGATGTGCACAAAAGAGTGGCGCGTTGTTAGAAATGCCATGCGGACTCAAGACGTCAGACGAATTCTAACATGGTTACTGGCCCACTCTCAACCAAAGGTGCAGTAGAAGGGGGACTATTCTCAAAGCTGGTACGTGCTCTAGGTTCCTTAGCAACGTCAATTGTAAATATGGCGTGACACGCGGTAACGCTGCTCCCGACTAAAGTTAACCATCAATAGCAGCGCAGGGGAGCAGTTGTCCTCGCAGCAAGGATAACTTCACTCGCTAAGCGACAACGGCTTCATATGGGCGTACTACCAGTAGCAGGAAGCATGAAGTAGCGCGGTCAGGCGAGCAAAGGTTCCTCACAAACTAGGATAGGTGCGCATGGCTATGCAGAATCGCTATCTGGCCCTACAAGGAATTATTTAAGAGACGGCTGGAGTTCTGGACGATATTCTCCTTGAGATATCGCATAGTTGGCATGGACCAATACCTTGGCTGCTAGCAGCACCAATAAGGATCCATGTATTTTTTATTTTTAATCTTTTTTTAGGTTTTTGTTATTTGTTTCAAAACATTTGCAAAAGGGTATGAATAAAACACTGCGGTTCCTAGCTAGTTCCGCAGTCCAATTGATGTTTTTTCTTTCTCATCTTTAATGCATGCATGCAAGTATTTTTTCTTTAATATATATTGGGTCTTTAGATGTACATGTACAATAACGTTTCCAGGAAGAATAAGAGGAATAAGTTTACCCTACTAATTAGATTTGTCGCGTAAGAGGGATGCACCCTCAGCGGCGCCAGATCAGGTATCCTTTGTTAGGCAGCTTTTCACAAGACGTTGTGGTAAGTATAGCAGTCCTCATACTTTATGACGGATGCGCACAGTGTGCACGCCTAACAAACATGTCATTTTCAATGACATTACTTATGGTAGTAGTGGCAGGACCACACGTAATGACTTTTAGACTCACCCATAAGTGCAGAGTCGCACCACAACGGGCGTACTCATAAACATGTGTTCTCCCTCACCATCTCAGGTGTGGGTTAGGAACCTGGACACATATATATGTGACTACACATGAATATGATGCAGGACGCTATTATCATTGAACAAATTATTAATTTACAAGATTAGTTAGCATCAGATACAACAATAAATATGGTAGGGCAAGACAACCTCTATAGAAGGTCGCTCGTCGACAGTGACCTCTTAAACCTGCGATGTTGGGGGTTCTGTGACGCGCAATGTTGTGCCCATGCCTCTTTCATATATTGTAGCACGCGTGTAGAGTATACACCAATGGATGGAAGACTCACGGGTACACCGTCGGACCGGCTAGGGTGTGCTAAGCCTAGACCAATAACGGTGCCTTTGGTGGAAGTATGGTTCTTCTTGCCAACGCGGTGCACGTGCTGCTTTAATTTGTTTTCCAACGGAACCAGTATCGGAGTACCAGAAATACATAAAGGGACCTGTAGTTGGGATAGGTTCGGCTTGCCAGTCATTTTAGGGTCTCCTATTGTCGGGTATGCACTATCATCCCGAAGCATAAGGCCTGTCATGGTCACACTAATTGGGAGGTCCTGATCTTTCTCGATTAGGTCTATGATGGGCATTGGGAGGATCTCTAATCTGTGGAAAGTGGCGTCAAACATCTCTTGCGCGTATTTGGAATAGATCTCATTTCCCTTCAAAGGACCCCTTAGTAAAATTTCTTTGGAAGCACGTTCCATGGCGAGACTGGATACAAACAATAGCGCGACATCATATACATCCTTGATCGCTTTGTCAAAAGTGGGTAAGTTCATGACACCTTTGGCAGCAAGTGGAAGACCATGTTTTATTAGCCATCGATTTTCAGCGCGCACTGCGGTGAGGTACGGATATAGCTCTTCATCAAAATTCGTACTCATATACTTTAGAACTTCGGACTTCTGGGCCATGTCTTTCTGGCAGTTGGTGACAAAACTGTCGCCATTTACAGCAAGGGAATTCATGCCTTCTTCTAGTTTCGCCATAGCCCAGTGGTTTTCGTCCTCTTGCTTCGCTCGCATGTGGCGCTCACGGTCTAGGAAATCAGAGAGCGAGGACTTTTCATCCTCTAAATATTGGATAGATCTGGCATTTATACTGGACACGGCGCGCAAGCAGGAAATTCGATTTTTGCATTTACAAGCTTGAGGTCTTTCTGTTCTGTAACCTGGCGGACCTCTTCCTTTAATTGTGCTAAACGCTCGGACAGCTGGGATATCTTTTTTCAAGTGGGCAGCTAATGTTACTTCTTGGGTAGAATATGTGTCTAGCTCCTTCAATAGTAGTTCATCGGACATCTCGTGTAAATGTTGAGCGCCGCCAAGGGGAGTTATGTGTTGCAGGAAGTCCCCACAAGCGTCTGCGCCATCAACAGCGCATGAGCGAGTGCATTGCCAGGGAGGAGTAAATGTGATGGACGTCGCGGTGCCTGCATCCGCCTCGGTCGTGGAAGCAAGGGAGCTGCAAATTTGATGTCTTACGTTTGTTGGAAGTGCGCGAATTGTTATATTTACGAAGAACTAAAGAAGGGCACAGGGGTATACCTTGATAATTGTATGTTTTTCCGTGGCCTTGATGGGGCTCCCCACGATGTGGCATTAGCACGCGGCCTTGTTTGCAATGTTCTCCCCCTTCTAGGAATTTGCTGCATAGGGGAGCATTGTATTTCTTTGTAACATGGCACAGGTATGTCCTCTACAGATGGGCTGGTGTGCGAATCCTCTGCGGTTTCATGTACTTCTTCGTCTCTTGACTCATTTCCTCTGACGAAGACTCTACGATGCATGGCACGCTTCGGATAGGGGGTAACGTTTATGGAGGTTGTCATCTCGGCATTCCCACTAGGTGTGGGAGAAGGAAACTCCAGAGCTATAGTTCGTTGGCCAATGCGCCAAAAATTTGATATCTCGATTAATGTGAAGGGTCGGGCGCGCATGGTCACGGCGCATGGATTCCCGCGCTTCACGAGCTGTGTGTAAGTTAATTATGCATTCATATGAAGGACGAGTAAGTATATGTGCAGGATTGGTTTTTTCGGTAGCCAAATAAAAAGACACAACCACAAGAGGAAGGGGAAGTGAACGAAATGAATGTTTCTTACCATGGTCAAAGTCATCAAAGTATTGAGGAAGGTGGTTGGTAGGAAGAATTGGTGCGCAGCTCAGACCTAGGGCATATAGTAGTGTCTCTGGATATTCTTGCATTGGTATCCGGTCAGTGTTGATTAATTGTGCGTCTGCCTCGTTATACGAACCAGCAATAGGGCGGTCATCCTTTATCATTGTCTCGGGGGTGATGAAATCATGGTCAAATGGGAAAACAACCTTTTCTACCCAGAAGAATTTGTTGGTCCACTTCTTCAGGGAATCTATTTGTTTCCGAGTAACATTGCAGTTGACCAGGGCGTTTCGCGAAGGTTACCCATCCTTTCATCCATGTGGGCCTATAGAATGCGCGGAACAGGTTTATGGTTGGGTTAACATTTTTTAGTAAACAGTTTATCTCAAAGTTTGAAATTTTGGCGGCTCCTATACAATGTAGCTGGGAGAGGTGTATACTATAATAATTGAGTATGTCAATCAGGAAGCGGCTTAGAGGTATGTGGTTGTTAGAAAACTCAATGAACCTGGTGTATATACCAATTTTTCCGTCGGGAAAACTCCCAAATGTGCTTGTGGATCTGGAACAGTCGGATGAAGATCTGAAGGAACGTGGTACTTGGTGGTAAAACGGGAGAGCTCTTGTTCGGATATGCGGGATGTCACATCAAACAGTTGGGTTACCATCTTTTGCTCTTGTGGGTGTTTTAAGCACGGGCGAAGGTAGTATATTTTGTTTGGAATAATGGTTAATATAGTTTTCAACAATGGAGGGAAAGATTTTTTTTTTGGAAAGGTGAAGAAATTGACAGTCAGACAGCATTTATATACCCTATGGATGTAATGGTTCTTGTGGCACGTGTCTATGACGTTTGGTTCATCCTATGGTGTCCGCTGATTACTTCTTCTGACATGATTAAATGATTTTCACAGTTTCCAATAAAGGACTATGATAGTGGAATATGACATGGATACTTATTTGAGTACATGGCTGTGTGGTTTTCCTTTGTTGATGGGCATCTATGCGAGCGGGCCTTGATGATTAATAGTCTAGTAGTCGCGGTTGGAACCTGCGACCACTAGACTGGGGGGACATCATGACGCATAGTCCCTAGTCCGGCTGGATTGTCCGACTCACGGGTACTACCCGCATCCATCAGGGATGGATTGGATACTTGTGCGATTGCGCACATAGTCCATAAAGCCCGGTAAGCCGTTATCGCACAAGAGGTTGATTACTTAGCCAAGTTGATACAATGCTTTGCTATGGGGTTCTAGATTTGTCTCGGAATCTCCTCGAATTGATCACGGCTCTAAGTGGAATGATTTGTTCTTGGTTAATAAAAAGGTGTTGGTTTGTTTATCTATTTTAAACTAATGACAAATGAGTAAGTGTCGAAGAGTAAACTTAAAGCTTTAAAAGATTAAACTAAAAAGACGAGTTTAAAAATAAATGCTTGAAAACTTAAAGGCAAGACTAGAAAAATACTTGAACAATTAATAAAACTAACACTTGAAAACTTTGCAAAAACAAGAAATTAAACAAACAATTTATCCCAAATCGGAATATCACTAAAAGGCCCAGATCGGAATATATTCCGATCTGATGATCAGAATGTATAGGAGTACGACTGATCGGAATACGGAACTAAAAAGGTGCAATCGGAATACTACTAAAAACATTTCAATCGGAATAACTGAAAACTAGCCAATCGGAATATGGGGATTAATTCACAATCAGAATATATCAAAACTAGTCTTAATCGGAATGCTTAAATAAAGTCCCAGATCGGAATGACCAACAAGGCCCCGTCGGAATAGATAACCCTATTCCGATCAAAGGTGATCGGAATAGAGGTGCAGATCGGAAAGAATCCAAAACCCTTTTCCGATCTGTGTGATCGGAATAAAGGGGGTGCCGTCGGAATATCAAATCGGAAAAGGGTTTACCTTTTCCGATTACACGCTATGATCCGAAAGTTAAGCAAGATCAATAAGCTATGGAATTATACTTATTACCAAAACTATCACGAATCTATAATGAACCGGATTAAATAAGCTCAAATTACAACTTATCTAAACTTCAAATAAGCAAACTCATAAATCAAATGATAAAAAGATAAACTTCTTAAGAAAACTCATAAAAAGTAAATAATCTAAACTTACAAATAAGCCAATAAGAACAAAGATCTTAAAGCTTATTCGTATAGAAACTTAAGGAAACATAAAAAGATTAACATTTTAAGCACAAAAACATTGATGAACAACACGGATCATAAGTATTTTGCACCAAAAGTTAACTAAAATCAAGAAAAGTAGAATGAGATTAAGGATTAAAAGCTCGAAATTAAACTTGATTAATGAAAAATAATACAAAGGTTTGATCTTGAAAGGAAGAAAGATGAAAACTAGTGAGAGAAAGTTGAGAACTTTTTCTCTCTAAAACTAGAGAAAAATGAAAAGTGAAAACTAACTACAAAAACTAACTCCCCAAAATTTGTGAAGTAAAGTCCTATTTATAGGCGTGTGATGGTGGGCTTGTGAATGGGCTTTGCTTTGGGCTTCTTTTCTTCTTCCTTCTTTAGTCTTTACGTTTATTTTAAATAAACGCTTCCAACTTTGGATTTTGAGAAGTGTTGGTGAATAATTCCAACTCGTCTTATAATCTTTTGTTTAATAGACTCGAGTTCTTCGACATATATGAATCTTACATCTTTGGCTCTATTCTTCGATAAATCTTCAAATAGGAGCAATGACTTCAATTCTTTTGCATCTCTTGGACAATAGACTTCGTCTTGAGTCTTTTTCTTCCATAAAACCCATGCAATCCTATGTTTTCTTCAATATTCATCCGGTTGACTCTGAAAACACAATAAACACAAAAACCACGTATAATTCCAAACAAATGATATTAAATACGTGTTTTGGTCTTGTTTTAGCCAGAAATAAGTGGTAAAAGGATGGGTGTTTTCACACCTATGAAATCCCCTACACTTAACCATTGCCATGCCCTCATGCAATGCTTAGTGATAAAGCAAATTAACACTTCTCTCATAATCAATCAACCTTGGCCTTATTAACATTCTACTAAACAAAAATTAAAGTACTAAGAGAAATTAAAACTTTAAAGTAAACAAAAGGATAGAAAATAGCTACGTGGAAATAACTTGCAAAGAGATCTAAGACTTACATTAGGGCTTCGGTGCTGCGAAGATTTTTCACCCTCAAGTTTCACGTTCCCCAAACTATGCTTAAAAATGAGATCATTGTTATTATAAGTTAGCATATCAAACACTTACACACATGGCTTAATTAAATGCTTAAACTCCCTTATTCCTAGGTGTATCTCTTATATTTTATTTTTTGTCTTAGAATGATCATGAAGATGCATTTTTGGACTTATTTCGATAGTTTATTTAGGCTGAAAGAAAAGTAGGACGATTTGATCAATAGTTAGCTAAACGACAAAATCTCTTAAAACTGCTTCTCGGGATATCAAAAAGTTCATATCTTGGCATAACTTGGTTCACGATTTGAGACCTTTCTCGGGCCGATATTTGGCATGTACTTCATACTTCATATCTTCGAGAGACGTTCTTGAGATAATGGTCTTCTCTTCGTTATAGAGTTTCTTCACTTGGAGACTTTTGAGGGGTACTCCAACTTTGTTGACCACGACTTCATGATTATTTCTTCAATCTCTAATTCGGATTTTGAGATACAACGATCCGCCTCCTTTTCGGACTTGGATCTATTTATTCTCATACCTTGTTAGGGTCTTTTTGGATAGACTTCTCCATGATCTTTATGGGAGTTGATTGCTTTTCGTCGTGAGTCTTGATCCTTCATATTGATTTTAGGAAAAATGATTTTCACATCACTTTGGATCTTCAGTAATAAAATGGAATCCTCATGCCTTGTTAGGGCCTTTTCGGACTCGCCAATCTTCGCGCCCCGCTTCATAAGTTATGCCTTGGCTATGAACTCTTATCATTACCGAGCAACTTTTAAACGATCTTGGGCTAGAAGCTAAGTAACTTTTCAAATCGTACGACCTTACTTATTGCAGATAAATTATTAGCAAGTGATGGGAGAATAGGCAAATAATTACACCAAGTGAGCTTGTGCAAGAATACCGACTTATAATTGACTTTATCATTTCTCGTTCTCCACAATTTAAAATCTCAAGTAATGAGACTCGTGGATGCTTAGCCTAATAAACAAATTAAGGTCTACATGGTTAAGGATACTAGCTAGAATAAACTTGGATAAGTCTATTCGGGTTGAGTCAAAATAATCGTAACGGGCCTAATATGTCAAAGACTTCTAAACTAGCTACACCACTTTATTAATATTTTTTACTTTATTGCGGGATATATACATATGAAAGCAACGATAAAAATTTAAAAATTACGACTAAATGGCCAAAGTTAATTAAAAATTTGAAAAATGTTGAAAAAGATGATTTTTCAGGTTAAATGAAGGCATTTTCATGGAAAAGTCCACTTAAAACTTTGATAGAAGTCCCCCTACACTTAAGATAAACATTGTCCTCAATGTTTAAGCATGTGGGAAAAGTCTCCCCTGCACTTATGACATTGTGCACGTTGGTTAAATCAAGTTAAGGAAGAGACGACTAAAGTGATCAATTTCAAATGTGAGTATGAAGAAAATTGAATCACGATAGTTGAGAGATAGAACCGGATTTCGGATAACACGGAAGCACAGTTCTTCAAAGGTTCCAAAAGTGCATTCATCCCTGTAATCACATCACCACACAAATACAAACACCTATATAGGTCCCCCTACACTTAGGAGGTAAAAACAGAAAAGGATAGATACTCGGGCTGCCTCCCGAGGAGCGCTTGTTTTTGATAACCGAGTCACGAGCCTGACTCGACCTAAAATTAGTTCATGGGGAACGTGGTGAGGGATGGAATCATCTCAGGAGAGATGTCCTCACCAAAGTACAAATTCACTCGTTGGCCATTCACCTTAAAAATCGGTCCATTAGGTTGAGCGAGCTCGAGAGTACCATATGGAAAAATTTGAGCAATGGTGAATGGGCCGGACTAACGAGATTTCAGCTTGCCCGAAAAGATTTTCAACCGAGAGTTAAAGAATAAAACTTTGTCTCCAACTTGGAACTCTCGGTTCATAATCTTAGAGTCGTGAATGAGCTTAGTCTTCTCCTTATAGATCAAAGAATTTTCATAAGCCTCATTACGGAGTTCATTGAGGTCATTGAGTTGGAGCTTTCGTAGGTCACTGGCTTTGTTGATATCGAAATTAGCCCACTTCAAGGCCCAATAAGCCTTGTGCTCCAACTCAATCGGGAGGTGGCATGCTTTCCCGTACACGAGACGATATGGTGTACAACCAATCGGAGTCTTGTAAGCGGTACGAAAAGCCCACAAAGCATCATCAAGTTTATCAGCCCATGAGGCACGATGCTCTCCCACGGTTCTTTCAAGAATTTGCTTTAATCCTCGGTTGGATATTTCAGCCTGGCCATTAGTTTGTGGGTGGTATGCGGTGGAAAGACGATGATTTACACCATACTTCGCCATGACTCTTGCAAATTGGTCATTGCAAAAATGAGTCCCGCGATCACTAATAATGGCACGAGGCACACCGAATCTAGCGAATAGCGACTTCAAAAAGTTACAAACCACCCTTGCGTCATTAGTAGGTAAAGCTTTGGCTTCAACCCACTTTGAAACGTAGTCAACGGCTACAAGGATGTATTTGTTTCCTTTAGATGAAGGGAATGGCCCCATAAAGTCGATACCCCACACATCAAAGATTTCACACTCTTGAATGAAATTCTGAGGCATCTCGTCTTTATGTGTGATCTTGCCTTGTTGTTGGCAAGCATCACATTGTTTAACCATATCGTGAGCATCACGGTAAATGGTGGGCCAATAAAATCCCGAGTCAAACACTTTTTTGGCAGTGTAGTTGGGACCAAAGTGACCACCGGTGGGTCCTTTGTGGCAAGCGTCAAGGATTTCCAAAGCTGCCGGTCCATCAACACATCGGCGAATAATCAAATCAGCACATTGTTTGAATAGATACGGGTCATCCCAAAAGTAAGTCTTAATGTCTTTGAAGAACTTCTTCTTTTTCTGGGATGTTAGCCCGTCAACGAGAATTCCACCCGCCAAGTAGTTTGCAATGTCCGCAAACCACGGGGTTCCATCAGAAGTCGAGTTGATAGACATTAAGGTCTCCAGGGGAAAAGAATCATTGATTTCTTTGTTCGGACGATCCCCTTGGTAAGGATCCTCAAGTCTACTGAGATGATCTGCGGCTAGGTTTTCAGCTCCTTTCTTATCGCGAATTTCGATTTTAAATTCTTAGAGTAGTAAAACCCAGCGAAGAAGTCTTGGTTTAGAATCTTGTTTAGTCAACAAGTACTTCAACGCGGAATGATCGGTATAAACGATTGTGGTGGAAAGGACAAGATAGGGGCGGAACTTTTCAAAGGCATAGACAATAGCTAAAAGCTCTTTTTTGGTTGTCGTGTATTGCAATTGAGCCCCCGACATTGTCTTGCTAGCGTAATGGATCGGTTGGAAGTGTTTATTCACTCTTTGGCCCAAAACCGCACCAATAGCATAGTCACTAGCATCGTAATCAACTCAAAGGGAAGCTCCCAATTAGGGGTAACCAAGACGGGTGTCTTAGTTAGTTTATCCTTAAGCGAGTTGAAGGCTTCAAGACACTCTTTGTAAAAGATAAAAGGAGTATCTTTTTCCAAGAGGTGGGTCATCGGGCGAGCGATTTGAGAAAAATCTTTGATGAATCGACGGTAGAAGCCCGCATGACCAAGGAAACTTCTCACACCCTTCACGGTTGAAGGTGGAGGCAACTTAGCGATAACATCGACTTTAGCACGGTCTACTTCGAGACCGGCTTTGGAGATCTTGTGTCCTAGCACGATGCCCTCTTTTACCATGAAATGGCATTTTTCCCAATTAAGAACAAGGCGGGTGTCTTCACACCGCTTAAGCATACGTTCTAAATTGGCAAGGCAAGCAGAGAAAGAATCGCCATAAACCGAGAAATCATCCATGAATACTTCCATAGTGTCTTCCACCATGTCATGGAAGATAGCCATCATACATCTTTGGAACGTCCCAGGAGCATTACATAAACCAAAAGGCATGCGTTTGTAAGCAAATGTTCCATAGGGACAAGTGAATGTGGTCTTTTCTTGGTCCTTGGGATCGATAGGAATTTGAAAATACCCGGAGAAACCGTCTAAAAAGCAGTAATAATCATTACCCGCAAGACGCTCGAGCATTTGATCCATGAAAGGAAGAGGAAAGTGATCTTTTCTCGTGGCATCATTGAGTTTGCGATAATCAATACAAACTCTCCACCCAGTAACGAGACGAGTGGGAATCAACTCGTTGTGTTCATTGGAAACAACGGTTATTCCACCCTTCTTGGGCACACAATGGACGGGACTTACCGACGGCGAATCTGAAATAAGGTAAATCAAGCCGGCATCAAGAAGTTTGATAACCTCTTGTTTGAGGACGTCATGAATTCGAGGATTAACCCTTCTTTGGCTCTGGATTGCGGGTTTAAATTCATCTTCCATGAGAATCTTGTGAGTACAAAAGTTCGGATCAATTCCGCAGATATCGTAATTTTTCCAAGCAATTGCCTTCTTATGATCTTTAAGCACGGCGATGAGGCGAGATTTCTCTTCTTCTTTCAAGTCCTTCGCGATGATGACAGGCGACTTCTTGTTTTCTTCAAGGAACACGTATTCGAGATGGGTCGGTAACTCCTTAAGTTCTAAATCCGGAGGATTTTCGATGGGAGGCGTTTTCAAAGTCGGAGCATCGATAGCAATAACCGTGGGAGATGGTGGTGAAATATTGTCTCCTTTAAGAAGGTTCTCAATGAGGCGAAGATCTTCATCCCAATCGGTGGGGGAATCGGCATTAGCTAAGTTCACATCTCCCATGGTGGCTTCCAAATCTTTCCAAAGGAAATCACTTTCTCCAAATAGAGATAGTGATGAATCGATAGAGGAAACGGTCTCAACATTGGGAAGAGAGGTAGGAATACTTTTACAAGCATCTTTGAAGTGTTCTTCACAAGCCTCATCAAGAACGTCAATACAATTAACACTCTCGTTAGAATAAGGCTGTTTAGAAAGCTTTCCCATGTTGAAGACAATTTTATCGTCACCCACTCTCATGATAAGCTCTCCGGCTTTAACATCGATGAGAGTGCGATCGGTCCTCAGGAATGTACGACCAACAATTAATGGCACACGAGGGTCCATCTCGTAGTCGACGACGACGAAATCGACAGGAAAAGTGAATTTGTCGACTCCTACAAAGACGTCTTCGGCTATCCCCACTGGATAAGCAACCGTACGGTTAGCTAATTCCAAAGTCATCTTGGTGGGGACTAGCTCGGGGAGAGATAATTGCTTCCAAGCGCTTAAGGGCATTAAGTTAATACTGGCACCTAGATCGGCTAGGGCCATGCAATTCTCAACTCCCGGGAAGTTATAAGGGATTAAGAAGCGACCGGATCACCAAGCTTGGTTGGCAATTTCCTTAAGAGCACTGCAGAGCAGTTCTCATTAAGTTGGGTGTTAGCAATATCAAGAAGCTTCTCCTTGTCACTAAGAAGATCTTTGAACATTTTTGCATACTTAGGCATGTGAGCGAGAGCCTCAGCGAAGATGTTGAAATTCAATTGTTTAAACATTTTAAGAAAGTTCGAAACCTGAATATCATCCTTGCTTTTGAGCTTCTCTTTCCTCAACCTAGATGGATAAGGTATATCAGAAGAAGAGGAAGGCTTTGGGATCGAAGGATCACTCACATCCTTGGGTGGAGGAGGGGTAGAAGTAAGAGGTGGAGAAATTGGGGAAGTAGAAGGATGAGGAATAGGAGCAGGTGACTCGTTTTCCTTAGTCACAATCATCGGTGGAGGTATAGGAAGCTCGGGTTCCTTGGTACCTTTGCCACTGCGAGTGGTGATTGCTTTCATCTCCCCTTTTGGATTCGCAACGGTGTTACTCGGAAGAGTACCCGAAGAAGAGGGTTGATTACCTTGGAAGAAACTAGCCATCATGTTCTTTAAGTCATTCGTTTGACTATCCAAAGTGTTTCTCATATCAGCTCTCAGATCGTTCACTTGTTTAACCAGGTCTGCTTTCAAGTTGAGCACTTCCCGTTGGAGATTGTCCACGATCACATCATTAGTCCTCATGTAGCTTCTAATGTCTTGGTGTAATGCGGTGGGTTGGTTGGGAGGAGCATTGTATGCGGGTGGTTGATAAGCAAGTTGCTGGTAAACTTGGTTGTTTCTTTGAGGTGGATATGGTTGTTTGTGAGGTGGTATGTATGGTGTACGAGGTTGTTGTTGTTGTTGAGGAGGACGATTGAGGTTTTGTTGTTGGTTTGGGTTGTTAGGAGTAAAACCGGGTGGTGAGAGATAGTTGTTTGAGTGGTAGCTAAGCAGGTTGCGGTTACCTTGAGGACGAGCTTGATAAGCGGGTTGAGGATAGGTACCGTATGCTGCATTCACATTCTCAGAAGGGTAGTCTTGGGTGGCAGTGCAAGTGGTGTAAGAGTGAGGACCCCTGCATATCTCACATGGTTGGCTAACAGCATTGACTTGAGCGTTTTTAGCATTGATGCTGTTGGTGTTGCTGGTGGTTTGGGTAGCAAGCGATTCAAGAAGCGCAGTGATTTTGTCAAGTCGCTTGTCGCTGTCACTAGTACTAGCACTAGCGGCATTGGTCCGCACACTCTTGGTTTGCACACGAGACTTATTCTCAATGATATCCCAAGCAACATTGGAAGTCTTAGCCAAAATATTACCCCCCGAGGCACTGTTTAGTGAATCTTGGTCATTCATGCTTAAACCATTATAAAAAGTGTTAATTTGGTGCACTTTGGTAAAACCATGTTGTGGACATTTTCTTAAAAGATCCTTGAAACGATCCCAAGATTCACTAAAAGACTCATCGTACTTTTGTTCAAAATTAATGATTTCATTCCGCAAAGCGGTAGTACGAGAGGGTGGGAAAAAGTAGTTGATAAACTTGGTCTCCAAATCCGTCCACGTCAGAATACTTTGTGGCGGTTCCTTAGCAAGCCAATGCCGGGCTTGTCCCTCTAAAGAAAATGGAAAAAGTTGTAAACGGATTACCTCTTATGGAACACCATTGAATTTGACCGTATTCGTGAGTTGCAAGAATCTCTTGATGTGGTCATGTGGATCATCAATGGTACGCCCCAAGAATGGTTGAGCAGAGACCATCTGGATAAAGCCGGATTTGAGCTCAAAATTGTTGGCTGCAATCATGGGTATGACAATTGGATCATTGTTACCATCTACATGTGCTTGCAGAATTTCAATCATCGGGCGATTATCCGGTAGAGGCTCATTGTTGTTGTTATTATTGTTGTTAAGAGGATGATTGTTATTGTTGTTGTTATTATTGTTGTTGAGAGGTGGGTTATTGTTGTTGTTTTGTACACCGGCCATGTCTAAGTCTTCGAGAGGCTCGGGCTCTTGATAAGACGTGGATCGTGTACGCATGCACCTGCAAAAGAACTAACAAAGCAAACAAGAAATATTTTGGTTTTTATGGTTTTTAAAATATTTTTTTGTATTTTTGAAAATTTTATATTTTTTAGGATTTTTGAAAATTTTTATGAAAAAGTAACGTTCACGGGGAACGGATCCCAAAATCCAAGTTCTCACAAAAAACTGTTAATCTTAACGAGAAGACCCGGCAGCGATGCCATTTGATACAATGCTTTGCTATGGGGTTCTAGATTTGTCTCGGAATCTCCTCGAATTGATCACGGCTCTAAGTGGAATGATTTGTTCTTGGTTAATAAAAAGGTGTTGGTTTGTTTATCTATTTTAAACTAATGACAACTGAGTAAGTGTCGAAGAGTAAACTTAAAGCTTTAAAAGATTAAACTAAAAAGACGAGTTTAAAAATAAATGCTTGAAAACTCAAAGGTAAGATTAGAAAAATACTTGAACAATTAATAAAACTAACACTTGAAAACTTTACAAAAACAAGAAATCAAACAAACAATTTATCCCAAATCGGAATATCACTAAAAGGCCCAGATCGGAATATATTCCGATCTGATGATCGGAATGTATAGGAGTACGACTGATCGGAATACGGAACTAAAAAGGTGCAATCGGAATACTACTAAAAACATTCCAATCGGAATAACTGAAAACTAGCCAATCAGAATATGGGGATTAATTCACAATCGGAATATATCAAAAAGTCTTAATCGGAATGCTTAAATAAAGTCCCAGATCGGAATGACCAACAAGGCCCCGTCGGATTAGATAACCCTATTCCGATCAAAGTTGATCGGAATAGAGGTGCAAATCGTAAAGAATCCAAAACCCTTTTCCGATCTGTGTGATCGGAATAAAGGGGGTGCCGTCGGAATATCAAATCGGAAAAGGGTTTACCTTTTCCGATTACACGCTATGATCTGAAAGTTAAGCAAGATCAATAAGCTATGGAATTAAGCTTATTACCAAAACTAGCACGAATCTATAATGAACCGGATTAAATAAGCTCAAATTACAACTTATCTAAACTTCAAATAAGCAAACTCATAAATCAAATGATAAAAAGATAAACTTCTTAAGAAAACTCATAAAAAGTAAATAAGCTAAACTTACAAATAAGCCAATAAGCACAAAGATCTTAAAGCTTATTCATATAGAAACTTAAGGAAACATAAAAAGATTAACTTTTTAAGCACAAAAACATTGATGAACAACACGGATCATAAGTATTTTGCACCAAAAGTTAACTAAAATCAAGAAAAGTAGAATGAGATTAAAGATTAAAAGCTCGAAATTAAACTTGATTAATGAAAAATAATACAAAGGTTTGATCTTGAAAGGAACAAAGATGAAAACTAGTGAGAGAAAGTTGAGAACTTTCTCTCTCTAAAACTAAAGAAAAATGAAAAGTGAAAACTAACTACAAAAACTAACTCCCCAAAATTTGTGAAGTAAAGTCCTATTTATAGGAGTGTAATGGTGGGCTTGTGAATGGGCTTTGGTTTGGGCTTCTTTTCTTCTTCCTTCTTTAGTCTTTACGTTTCTTTTAAATAAACGCTTCCGACTTTGGATTTTGAGAAGTGTCGGTGAATAATTCCAACTCGTCTTATAATCTTTTGTTTAATAGACTCGAGTTCTTCGACATATATGAATCTTCCATCTTTGGCTCTATTATTCGATAAATCTTCAAATAGGCGCAATGACTTCAATTCTTTTGCATCTCTTGGACAATAGACTTCGTCTTGAGTCTTTTTCTTCCATAAAACCCGTGTAATCCCATGTTTTCTTCAATATTCATCCGGTTCACTCTGAAAACATAATAAACACAAAAACCACGCATAATTCCAAACAAATGATATTAAATACGTGTTTTGGTCTTGTTTTAGCCAGAAATAAGTGGTAAAAGGATGGGTGTTTTCACACCTATCACAAGTCCTCGTCGAAGTGTGACAGGATCAGACCAAATATAACTTACAGATATTCGCCTAAGGAAAAGGGATATACAATTTCCTTAGTTGGATAATGAAGATCAAGCTATTTTGAGTCATTATCTCTTCCTTAGGCCACAAGAACAGGGAGCCCAGCCTGGACTCTCTCGAGGCTGGGCTCTCTCGAGTATAAAAGGAACCCCTTCGGTTCCACAAAGGTACGATACACACAATACCCTAAACACTAATATACTCAAAACTGATTACTTACTCTCACGCTGGAGTCTAATCGTGGGTAACAAACCCACGGTAAGTCTAACGGTGTCTGTTTAGTGTGGAGGGTCCTAAAGCAAGTTTCACTTGGTGCGAGAGCCGGGGTCCATAAGACCCCAAATTAAGCCTAATTTGGGTTAAGCTCGGTCTACCCTAACTTTTGCATCAACATTATAACTTGTTGTTTCTGATTTCTCAGAGTTCTCCATTAAGATTTATTAATTCAGTTCAATGCATCCTGATTCATGTATGATCTGTTAGGCAGTGTTTAGGTTCTTAGGTTAAGTAGTGTTGATAGAATAATATGTTTCACTGTACTTGGTTTAATGCAAGTTGTAAAATTTGGATAGTATACACATTAGATCCCTTGGTTTGTATGCTATGTGTTCAGTCACAGTCCTAGTAGGTTAGCAATAGATGTAAAGTTTCAGTGACATACAAATTTGGTCCCTGATTGTGTATAATCTTGTTTCAGTACAAGTCCTTGTAGTCAATTCGTTAGTCACAATTAAATAGCTCGTTATGAATTTGTAGTCAGTTGGATTACTGGGCTATTAATATCAATTGGGCCACTTGTGAATTTTAAGATGATCAGAATTCCATTTTTGAATTTACTAGTTTAATTTTTACTTACATTTTAATTCCAATTTTGTATCTCCATTTAGTTTAGTAAATAATATTAGCAGTATAATTTTAGTGTAATTTCTCGTGTCGCGTTTTAATAGATTTATGATCTTGTACTTTTGTATTTTGCATTTTATATTTGTAGAATAAATTTACATTTTGTGTTTTTATATTTTGAGCATTTAAATGTTTTACGTGCAACGTGTTTTAGAGTAGTACGTATATGTGGAATTAGTTAATATTTTTACCTTTTGATTCCTTTTTGCCAAGTAGAAATAGATTACCATTCAATGTTTTTAACCAAAAATAATTAAGTCGAGCTTGAAAAGTTATATCAATTCGATTAGATACCGAGAACAACTACACTAAAAACGGATATATTAATACTCCACAAGTACCGCTTGGGGGCTTACAAGTGGTACTTACCCACAAAGTACTGAAGACAGCCCTATAGTCTCTCAAAATCCACAAGGAAGATCTTCACCATCGTTTAGTGACAATGATGCCTTCTCATTCTTTGCTGGACAAGACAACAGGCCAAGACTAACACTCAATGACTTGTTCCAAATGGATGATGCTGATGTTGAAGAGATGGATCTTAAATGGCAAGTTGCTATGGTGTTAGTAAGATCTAACTGGTTCTTCAAAAAGACTGGAAGAAAGATAACTGTTGATCCTAATGATCCATTAGGATATGACAAGTCCAAAGTTGAATGCTATAACTGTGGAAGGCATGGATACTTTGCAATGTAATGCACTAGAGACAAAGTTGAGAGTAGCAGTCAAAATTCCAAGAACATCTATAGAACTAGTCCAAGAATTACCTAAAGCTTTCTAAAAGGAAACAAAAGGAATCCCAAAGGAACCAAAGCATTGGTGACTATAGATAGAGTGGTGAACTATACTGAAGATGAAGAAGAAGAAGAGCTTGGGTTGATGGCTCTCTCACATGAAGATACTGAGGTACATCCTTGTTCTAAAGACTGTGTTCTTAAATTTAATAGCTTAAAAGTAGAACTAGATGAACAGTATCAAAAAGTCAACACATGCACTGTAGAACTAAATGCTTTTAAACAGGGTGTTGCTAAGTTAGAAGAAAATATAGTTTTGTATAAAAAGGGTCAACAAAACTATGAAGAGAAAATAAGAATTTTAACTCTTCGAATGAGGGAAAAAGATGTGGAAATTAAAGCATTTGAAAGACATCGTTTGAAAGTATCAGCAGAAAATGAAGCTTTAAAATTCGGTCTTAATAATGAAATGGAAGTGATTAATCATTGGCAAAAGTCCTCTAAAGGATTGGGAAAACTGATTAATTCACAAATGGGGTATTATGATAAGTCAGACCTAGGATATATTGAGGAACAACCTGGGATAAATTTAACTGACAAGGACTTATCAAAGAGGATTTTTGATAGTTCTAGTGAGTCAGATAATACACCTGAAAACGATAGATATGCTGAAGGAATGAAGGCAGTTCCTCCACCATTATCAGGAATTTTCATGCCCCCTAGTAATGATACAAGTATAGAGTTAGAAGAACCAAAGGTTATTAATACTTCAAACTCTAGTACTTTTTCCCAAGATAAGACTGTTGTGACCAAGAACATTGTTTATCTACCTCTAATAAACAATTTTGTTTCTGAAGAGTCTAAAACTAGTTCTGCTCCCAAGCAGGTAAAAAATCCTAGAAAGACATTGGATAATGATGTAAAACATAATAAAACCAAGAGGGGTGGGATAGGTTTTGAGAAAGTTAAGTCAAAACAACCTTTTGGTATTCTTTGAGAAGAAAAGGATGTTATGTTTGTGGAAGTCTAAGTCATTTTATCAAAGACTTTACTTTGCATGAAGATAAAATTTTGAAACAAAAGGCTGCACAAAAGGTCATGAGAAACAGTAATGGGAAAAATTCACAGGTTAATAGGCAACAGAAATTTAAAAATGACAAACCTAAGTTTGATCATTCGAAAGGGGTAGCTAAACAGGTTAAAATAACTCTACTAAAAATTTTGTTCCTAGAGCAGTACTTATGAAACAAGGTCTAATACCTTTGAAGTCTGGTAAACCAAGTACCAGCAAGTCTAGAACTGCAAGTACTGCTAAACCAAACTCAAGTATTGCTGGTTCAAAGTTTGTTAAACCAAAGTTCCCCAAGACTTCTAAGAATGTTATTGAAAAAGCCAAAACATCTAGAAGTAAGCCTAATAACAAACCAGTACAAATGTGGGTTCCTAAAAGAGAAAAACCATGTGTTAAAGCAAGTACTGCTAAAGCATTACTTAAGGCAAAGAAGTCTGAGCAGATAGAGTCACCCTATGTCTTTGACTACATAACTAAAACTGTGACAATCCGTCAATTTATGGTTGATATTTTATTCTCATGTATTATTTAAAAACATTATTTTAATGTTATATTATGAACTCACCCATTTCTGGGAAGAAATTTGGATTTACGTCTTGAAGTAGCATCGACTAAGTTTAAACCGGAGGATTATACGTTTCGTGCTCACGTTTACATACACCGCTTTGGTGACAGTCCGACATTTCAGAAAATAAATTTATCCGTGAATATTATTTTGCGATTTTAAATTTGTGTTGTTTCATAAACTCACAAATTTACAGAAGAAATTAGGACTTACGATTATAATTTAACGTCCTTTACGACTAAACCGGAAACCTTAGGATTACGTATTTACGTTTTCGAACTCCGTTTTTGATGAGACAATTTTTATTAGATTCGTTTTGTGCCGTTGATTCATAATTTATAAAAACGTTTTTTGTAAAACGACCCGAGGGCACGTAAATCGAGGAAACTAGAATCGAGGAGTACCCGTAAATAATTGGGGATGAGACAAAAACAAGTTTTGTCCCACCCCCACCCATGGGACGGTTTAATACTAGCTACAACAACACATCTCATGTGTCAAGCTTACAAAGTAAGCTAGGACACATGTCCTACTTACTTTACCAAACTAGCAACCTAACAAAACCATTCAAGACTAAACCACTAACTTCATTTCCTCCATGCAAATCTCACACAACTCTCCTCCCTCTCTCTCTCTAAATTCGTCCCACTCTCACAACTAAACCCCTCATTTGATCAATTTTAACCATGAAATCATGTGTTATTCACACATATGATGAAGCCCTTTTGAAGCTCTATAGATTGGTGGTGATTTTAACATCCAAAGAGAAGTTTGCAAGATGAAGTAGGGATGATTTTCAAAGACCAACATCTCCCTTGGTGATCTTGAAGATTTCATACAAGAGTTCATTAGATTTGGTGACCCAAAACCAAGTCTTGATCCTTCAAACTACTTAATCTTGGTGGTATAAAGATTGTTCTTCCTATCCTCTTGTTATTTTGATTATGTAATCATGTATTTTCTTTCTTATTTTTTATTTATATGATGAATATATGATGATAAAAATCTTGTGTGGGGATCAAGTGTTGATAAATATGATTAAAAAGATGAAAAACCATAAGAAACAATGCTAAAATCTTGCTTAAATTGTTGACTGTATTAAAACAGTAAGTAACCAAGTTATGAACTGATAAAATTGCATGGTGGAATTCATTTACAGTAAGTGTTAGATGTCATACACATGTGAGAGTTGGCCATGCAATGGAATCATCAAAATGAGTGAGATATGATCAAAACAAGATTAGTGTATCAATCTGAATAGTCTGTTTTGTAGGGACTGTTAAGGATAGTTACACATGGAATGAGCAGTAGCTATAATGGAATAAAACGAAGCACATATCATGTAGTTTCTGTGATAAAAATTTGGGTTCTATCTCCATGTAGAACTCTAGATATGATCATTTTAGTAAACTAGATTTTTAGGACTGATTTTGTGAAATTAATGTTTAATATTATTATATAAGCACTCAAATAAATATAGTATAAAATGTGAATTAAAACCCACTAATTATATATTTAATTTATACAAAAATGCATAAGGATAAATAAATGGACATTATATAAAAATGGTAGTTTGGTAAGTTTTTATAAGTTATAAAAACTATATACTAAGTTTTACGTCTTTTTGGCTAAAACCGAAAGGTTAACGTTTTTGTTAAATAAAATTTAGACGGTTGGACCCGTCTAATGTAAACTTTTATAAACTCACATACTAATATATAAACATATATAACAAGTAAAAACCGATAAAACCCGAGCTTTACAACATATAGACATTAACGGGCCAAAGTAGCCTTAATGGACAATAAACCCGACTAATTTGGTAAAACACTTATAAACTTATTTATTGGGCTTAATCCATTTGGGCCCAACATATAAAGTATAGTACTGATAATAAAAGTATAATTGGGCTAATGAATAATATTGGGCTTGTAATAGGCCCATTGGGCTTCAAAATGTAAACAAGATTGAACTAGTGTAACTAGTCTTGAAAATTTCCAACACATAAACACTATAATGAATGAGTAAAGATATATAAACCCACTTGATCATCATCATATGTATAAAATCATCATATGTATACATAATTGTTATTTTTATAAATTCATTGGACAAAAGTCTAAGACGAGTATTATTTGTCTAGGTTTCCGTGATTGAAGCACGTACCGTACATCCGAATTGCCGATAACCCGCTTTCCCACATCTAACTGAGTTCATAGCCTCGCACTCTTTTAAATGTTTTTATGAAATGATTTATAAACCCGCGAGGGAGATAACATGTTAGTTTTGATAAAATAGGACACCATTTGTCCCGATTGCTTGTTTATTGATTTGGACCCAAATGGTTGTATGACCCGATGAATGATATTATGACCCGATAAATGAAATGAAATGGATTATTAAAGTTAGGTTATGTCACTAAAAGTCCCATTAGCATGAATTGTGAACTACCAGGATTTGGTACACGCTTATGCATATAATAGTACTATTTGGGGACGATCACCCCAGTTCGCGCCTTGACGGTTGATGTGACACCCTAGAACCGAGGTCATTAACGTTTCCCTAAATTACGCTAATTTTTGAAATTTTTAATAAATTTTAATTTCTATATATATAAGTATATTGGTTAAAGCCGATGTTCGAGGTTATAATTTTTACGATTGACGATTCAAGAAGGACGATGACGATTACGATCCCGATGGATGCCCAAATTTCTATAATTATTGACGATTTATCGATAATGTAATTTTTCGAGAATTTTACTTACGGTTCGTGTTAAGTTGAGTCGGGTGAGTTTTATAGCCTTCCAAGTACATTTAAAGTATCCCAAAAGTATTTTGGAGTGTTCGGGATGATTTCCGACTCCCGTAAAATTTTCTAAATTGACTAGTGAGTCGTTCCCGCAAAGTTTTAGTGACGTTTTTACTTGAGGCCAAAAGAAACCTTTAATTGCACTTTAGTCCTCCCAATTCCACAAAAAGGGACACAACACAAACACACACAACACTTGAACAAAAAAAAATCAAACACTCTCTTCCTCTCTCCCTCTAGCCGACGGCTACACACCAAAACCACCACCATCCACCATTTTTTTGCGTTTTGACAAAATCTAACCTTAGACCACATTCTAAAAACCATTGGTGAGTGTTAATCCATGGTTATTTCAAACATGCATTAACAAAATTTTTCCAAAAATTTTCAAGATCATTCAAACTCGTTTTTGAGGTCAATGGGATTGATGCATGTTAAATTCATGTAAAGTGTGAGTATAATCACTAATTAAACCCACCAAAATTGATTTGGTTGTGGTGATTTGGTCACCCAAACCCCACGGCACAAGGGGGTGTTTGGGGAGCCATGGTGGTTGATGATTTTGAGCATTGGTTTTATGTTTAGCATTGTGTTTATTGAGGTGTTAAATGGGTATAAGTGATTGCATGTTTGTTTTGAGATTTTTAGATTATGAGGTTGATGATCAATAGGGGTTAGGGACTGAAATTAGTGTTTGGTTATGGTTGGGAATGCTTAGGATGAAGCCTAGTAATGATTAATAGGTTTGGAATCGAGCTTAAGTGTGATTTTGGTATGGATAAATTTAGGCAGAAAGTTTAGGACCTTTTCATAAAAATAATTTTTCCTACAGGTCTAGATAACTAAATGTAGTCATAGAGGGTCTTCTTAGCTTTAATTTGGTATAAGGTAGAGCCCGTGACTCAAAACGAGCTAAAAGTTATGAGGTTTTAAAGATCGCGTACCGGGAGACGAGAACTTTCATAATCCGAATTTATGTATAGTTTTAGTCAAATCCCGAGGACCACAAGTATGAATTGGTAAAAGGTCAAGGGTCAAATTTTGGTCACAAACCTGTGTAATTGAGTCTATAAATGGACTTTGGAGTCAAAGAAGTCAAAGGTGCATTTCAAATAGGTCAAAGAAGTCCAAGTTGGTCGAAGTACAATTTCAGCCCGGAAAATGTAGTTTTGGAAAAAGCGTTGAGTAACGGGTCGTAGAAGTAAAAACTTTTATTGGGATTAAAAATGTGTTATATACAGGTCTTATAGTATTTTTGAGAATTTTTTCAAATTTGATAAGAATGGTTAAATATAGTAAAACAGCCCGTACTTTCGGTAAGTACCGGCGAAAATGAATAAAAATGGATGACGTAAATAATAAGAACGAATGGTGTAAAATGAGTGATGCTTGTTGTTTTGTTTTGGCGTGAGTTATAAATTGTCCTAAGTGACTAGTATCTATGTATTTTATACAGTACCGTAAGGTATTTAAAATGAGATTACTCATTACGCGTTATTTGTTGATAGGTGTTGATTTATCCGGGCATCCGTATCGTCGTCAGTGATCATCTCTCGAACTACCGACTACTTAATTTATAAGGTGTGAATTTATAGCCTCGCTTATATTTATTTCAAACTGTTTTACCCGCGAGGGAAATGCATGCTAGTTTTTAAAAGGAACGTATGTCATGAATGATTGTTAGACCCGAATGTTGCCTTAGAAATTGTGTTGAGTACCTAGTTGCAAAAGACCCTAACTTCATGAACTATTAACTATTGTCTTGCCCTCGAGAAGGGGGACATAGCCACTTATACAAAGTGATAGTACTATGGGGTTGACTACCCTATCCAAGACGAGGGCTAGTACGTTGATACCCCCTGCGGACGGATAATTTGTGATAAGAGAAAAGGTATAATTGCAACTGATGCCTTATTAGGGGCCATGGTTTCATCTGAGTCACGTCGGTAATTATTACGCGGGTGATTGAGTTAAGGGTTTAGTGTCATGAGCTTAAACACAATTGTTAGTATCCTGAATATAGATTGTTTGATCGACAAGTCTATGGATGATCACGAATGGTTTTTATTTTATATACGTTCAAAATGAGTTGTAAAACCTATGAATTCCACTCAACGTTTTCGTTGACCAAATTTTGGCATGTGTTTCAGGTAACCGCTGAAGTGTAGCATGGAGCGTGCATGGGATGGATGTTGTGTGTATGGCTTGGAGTCTGCTTGTTTTTCCTCCCTTTCCTGCTTAAACATTTTTAAATTTTAATGTTATGTTGTTGTGAAACTGAAATTCTTGGGTCGAGATTCATGGGGACCGAAAACGCTAAACTCTGTTGTACCAAGTGGGGTTGGAAAAACCGTGGACATGTATCATCTAACAATTTTTAATTCAAGTTTTAAGTTGACGTCTTTTTAGAGTCGTTTGATATATCTTGTGTGCAATGATAACTGTGTAGCACCCAATGTTGTAGTTCCGCTGCGCATAGCATTTTGTGGGGGTGTTAAAGATTGGTAATCAGAGCCATGAGTTATAGAGAACTAGGTCGTTTTTGAAAATCCTAAACTATAACTTTTGGTGTCGTAAGAAATGGTCCAAGCACACACAACTATCCTGCATGGCTCCGGTAAGATTTATTTTTGTATTCATGGCATTTGACGTATACTTTTGAGTTGAAGTATATATGTGGGTAATTATTACGTAAGTATGGAAATTACTATATGTAGACGTTGAAATTATACGTGGAATATCCGACATCGTAATTTTTGTATTAATCATGCATGAGCATCATATTATTACATTTTGGGCATATGTACCACCTTTGCATTGCATTTGCATGCATGTATTTATAAATATTGTATAATTACTTATGTACCCTCCGAAATTCGCTGTTATTGCAGGAATGGCCGAGGTACCGCCTAATGATAATGGAAACGATTACGTCGTAGGTCGCGAAGGGGGAAGTGTTGGAACAGCAGCTGAAGGACAAGCTGAGACGAACGATGTACAAGCCCAGGACCCCGACCAAAGGAGAACTACTTGCCCCAGGCCTATGCGTACTTCCCATCTGGTTGGTGCACCAGGTATCCCCAGAAGAGCCGAAGGTGCAGTGAGCGCAAATTCTCTTCATCAAGGCATCTCAAGAGTTTGTTGCCCCGGACCGAGAGTTTATCACGACGTACGGCGTGTTGTGAGAGGTTTGGATGAATCAATGTGCATGCGGTACATAGTGGAATCAAGGGTGATCAGTAGATTCGACGAGAACGAAAGGGCAGACCAAAGACTGTTGGAAAGGACTGCAAGAATTGAGTATGATGGAAATGTAAACAAAAGTGACATCAACAGTCTAAGATCGATGGTTGCAAATTTGAGCGCTAGTCTTGACCGTGTTAGGGAAGATCAAGTGAGATTGTCAAGGATGCAGAGTTGGGAACATCGAGTGAGAGCATCATTGCCCCCAGATTGGAGATTCGTGGACGATTTGGAGATGGAGGCTAATGACTTCATGATTCAGCCGCCTACCAGAGGTGCTTGTATTACTGTGGGAAGTCAGGTAGCGATTGAGTGTGGGTCTACGTCAGGGACGAAAAAGGAGACTGAATGTGGGCCGAATGACAAAGGAAAGAGAAAAATGGATGATGTGGACGAGGACGATAGCAATGAGGAACCCGAGGAAGATGATGACGAACCGCCATCCAAGAGGCCGTGTGGATCACCACATGCCTAGTTGCTTGTCTTGTATTTTTTTTCTTTGATCATTGTAATAGAACTGTTTTAGACTTTTGTATGATGGCATTATGACGAAAAACTTGAGGACTTAAGTTTTATGGTGAACGATTGTAGTGGCAATACTTGTCACAATTTTGGTTAATTATCAATACAATCCATGTTACCTTTCATGATCTGTGATATGTCTTAAATTTGATCTTTTGTGATGTGAATTGATGAATATTAGTAACTCTGTAGTGATGTGTCGTTGTATGTATATTATGTCTTGAAAGAGAAATCCATCTTAATCTTGATATGTATACTTACATTGTTTTTCTATTTTCCCTGTCTTGCAGAAAGAGATATTCGATAACACCATGCCTCCAAAGTTAACCGCCGATCGTGTAAACACAATGATTCATGAAGCTATAGCAAATGCGCTGGAAGCGGACCGAGCCGGGAGAAATCAGGACCAGGGTAGAAACGCGGGGAGACAACAAGCCCCGAGAGTGTGTACCTATTCTAGTTTTATGAAATGCGGTCCCACGCAATTTCGTGGAACGGGTGGAGCTCTAGAACTTAGAAGATGGTTGGAAAAGGTTGAAAGTACTTTCGAAATCAGCGGTTGTTCAGAAGCAGACAAGGTGAAGTTTGCGGCTGCTACGTTTCTTGATGATGCGTTAAGTTGGTGGAACACCCAAGTAGCCACGGTTGGATTGGCTGTAGCGAATGCAAGGACGTGGACTGCGACAAAAGCTCTGTTGACTAAGAAGTTTTACCCGGAAGAGGAATTGGGTCAATTGGAAGATGAGTTGAGGCACTTGACCTTGAAGAACAATGATATCGCTGCTTACACCAGGAGGTTTAATGAGTTAAGCCTTTTGTGTCCAGACGTTTTTGCCAATGATGCCAAGAAGATGAAGCAGTACATCAAAGGTTTATCTAGCAATATCAAAGGTGAGACGACTTCGTGAAAACCTGGGTCGTTTGATGAAGCGGTCCAGATGGCTCACGCATTGATGGACGTCAAGCTCCAGGACAAGCAGAACTTCATCGCTGAAGGGAACAAGAGGAAATGGGAAGCGGCACAAAGCAATCAATCCCAGGGCCAGAACCGAGGTGGAAATCGAAACAACCATGGTCAGAACCGCAATCAGCAGTTTAACCAACGAAGGAATGAAGGGATGAGGGCTGTGACGAACCCCAGAGGAGTAAAAGTGAATCCCCACTGTGGTAGGTGCAATTTGTATCATGTCGGGAATTGCCCGCCTGCATGCGGCAAATGTGGAAAAGCAGGTCACAGGACGTCTGGTTGCCGAGCGGGAGGAGTAGCCACTGGGGCGAATGCTATCAGAATGAGGGGATGTTTTGGATGTGGAGAGAGAGGCCATGTGCAAGTGAATTGCCCGAAGGCAGGAAACAAGCGGGGAGGTAACAACGCTGCTGCCGTGTATCAAGTAGGGACGGCTGATAAACCACAGGGTCCTAACGTGGTTACCGGTACGTTTTTGCTAGACGCTTGTTATGCTAGTATTTTGTTTGATTCTGGCTCCGACAAGAGTTTTGTAGATGTTAAATTTAGTCGTCATATCGATAGAAAACCGGTGTTGTTAGCGACTAGTTATAACGTTGAGTTAGCCGATGGAAAAATTGTTAGTACAAATTCTATACTGAAAGGGTGTACCTTGAAGTTAGGAAATTACGCTTTTAAAATCGACTTGATGCCTATAGAGCTAGGATCGTTTGACGTGATTTTGGGAATGGATTGGCTAATGGCGCACAGTGCTATGATCGTCTGTGGTGAGAGATTAGTTTAGATTCCGTTGAGGAATAAAGTCTTGACGGTGAAGGGAGACGAATGCACTTCTCGTTTGAAAGTGATTTCCTGTTTAAAAATGATGAAGTATGTAGAGAACGGATGCGATGTGTTTTTGGCACAAGTTTCGAGTGATGGTGATTTAGAGGCGAGGATTGAAGAGGTACCTGTTATCTGCGAATATCCGGAAGTTTTTCCAGACGAGTTGCCAGGTTTACCACCCACCCGTGAGGTCGAGTTTTGAATTGATTTGGTGCCAGGAGCTGCGCCGTTGCGCGTGCACCTTATCGCTTAGCACCATCCGAGTTAAAGGAGTTATCGGATCAACTGAAGGAATTGATGGACAAGGGATTTATTAGGCCGAGCTCATCACCTTGGGGAGCGCCAGTGTTGTTTGTGAAGAAGAAAGATGGTTTGTTTCGGATGTGTATTGACTATAGGGAACTCAACAAGCTGACGGTTAAGAATCGGTACCCATTGCCGAGGATTGACGATTTGTTTGATCAATTGCAAGGTTCCAGTGTATACTCAAAGATCGATTTAAGATCAGGGTATCATCAACTGCGTCTAAGAGAGGAGGATATTCCTGTAACTGCCTTTCGTACGCGGTATGGACACTTTGAATTTCGAGTGATGCCGTTTGGGTTGACAAACGCGCCTGCTGTATTCATGGACCTCATGAATCGCGTGTGCAAGCCGTATCTAGATAAGTTTGTTATCGTTTTCATCGATGATATACTTATTTACTCTAAAAGTAAGGAGGAGCACGAGAAGCACCTGAGGAAGATTTTGGAGTTGTTAAAGAAGGAGAAGCTGTATGCGAAATTCTCGAAGTGTGAGTTTTGGTTAGAATCCGTGCAGTTCCTAGGTCACGTGATTGATAGCAAGGGAGTTCGCGTGGATCCTGCCAAGGTCGAAGCGATCAGGGAATGGTCGGCACCGACAACGCCGACTGAAGTTCGACAATTCTTTGGTTTAGCTGGGTATTATCGAAGGTTCATTGAAGGATTTTCGTTGATTGCAAAACCATTGACAAGGCTTACCGAAAAGAATAGGGTGTATGAATGGGGAAATGAGGAAGAACTCGCTTTCACAACGCTCAAGGACAAGTTATGTTCTGCACCGATATTGTCATTGCCTGAAGGAACCAAAGACTTTGTAGTGTATTGTGATGCGTCTCGTAAGGGTTATGGAGCGGTATTGATGCAACGTGAAAAGGTGATAGCTTACGCGTCGAGGCAACTGAGGAAGAATGAGGAGAACTACACGACTCACGATTTGGAATTAGGAGCTGTAGTTTTTGCGTTGAAGTTGTGGAGACACTATTTGTATGGGACGAAGTGTGTTGTATTCACTGACCACAAGAGTTTGCAACACATTTTAGATCAAAAAGAGTTGAATATGCGACAGAGACGATGGGTTGAACTACTGAGTGATTATGACTGCGAAATTCGCTACCACCCTGGCAAGGCGAATGTTGTAGCGGATGCACTGAGTAGGAAGGAACGGGAGAAACCTTTGAGGGTCAGAGCTTTGGTGATGACTGAGAGCGTTGACTTAACCGAAACTATACTGAAGGCTCAAGAGAGGGGACTAATGAAAGGGAATGTTGAAGCTGAGAATTTGGGACGAATGTTGAAACCTCTTTTCGTGATTAGGTCGGACGGACTGAGATATTTTGAAAATCGGATTTGGTTACCATTGTGTTCATCTGAGGAAGGAAATCCTGGAGTTCGAGAATTGGTTATGAACGAGTCTCATAAGTCGAAGTATTCGATACATCCTGGATCGGATAAAATGTATCACGACCTGAAGAAAGTTTATTGGTGGCCGAATATGAAGGCGGATATTGCTCGTTACGTTAGTAAGTGTTTGACTTGCGCGAAGGTTCAAGCAGAACATAAGAAACCATCTGGATTGTTGGTACAACCAGAGATCCCAGAATGGAAATGGGAGAAAATCGCTATGGATTTCGTGACGGGTTTACCTAGAACTCCTAGTGGATGTGATATGATATGGGTAATAGTGGATAGGTTAACGAAATCTGCTCATTTCTTACCTATGAAGAAGACGGACAGCATGGAAAAGCTAGCCAGTGTGTACGTGAAAGAGATCGTCTGCAGACATGGAGTGCCGTTATCGATCATTTCGGATCGCGACAGTAGATTTACTTCGGAATTTTGGAAATCGCTTCAACGTGCGATGGGCACTGAATTGAGTTTAAGTACGGCTTATCACCCAGAAACTGACGGCCAGAGTGAACGAACTATTCAGACGATGGAGGACATGCTCCGAGCATGCGTGATTGATTTTGGAGGAAGTTGGGAACGCCACTTGCCTCTGGTGGAGTTTTCGTATAATAATAGTTATCATGCGAGTATCAAGGCAGCACCGTTTGAAGCATTGTATGGAAGGAAGTGTAGATCGCCTGTGTGTTGGAGTGAAGTAGGAGAAAGTCAATTGACTGGACCCGAAATGGTTTTAGAAACGACAGAGAAGATTGTGCAAATCAAGAACCGACTACTTGCTGCGAGAAGCCGACAGAAGAGTTATGCCGATAACAGAAGGAAACCGTTGGAGTTTGAAGTCGGAGATATGGTTATGCTCAAGGTATCGCCGTGGAAGGGTGTAATTCGTTTTGGGAAGAAAGGAAAGTTGAGTCCGAGGTATATTGGACCATTTAAGATCGTTGAACGAATTGGACCAGTAGCGTACAAGTTAGAATTGCCGAGCGAGCTTAGTGTTATTCACGACACGTTTCACGTATCGAACCTGAAGAAGAGTTTGGCGGATAAGGAATTGGTGATTCCTTTGGACGAGATTCGACTGGACGACAAAATGCATTTTGTGGAAGAACCTGTGGAAATTATGGACCGAGAGGTCAAGAGGCTGAAGCGTAGTAGAATTCCTATTGTGAAAGTTCGATGGAATTCTAAGCGTGGACCGGAATACACTTGGGAACGTGAGAACTTTTTCAAGGAAAGGTATCCTCATCTGTTCCAGCAGAACGAAATGTGAGTACAAGAAGAGGCGAGCGTCGGGACGTCGCTCTCTTTAAGGAGGGGTGGATGTGACACCCTAGAACCGAGGTCATTAACGTTACCCTAAATTACGCTAATTTTTGAAATTTTTAATAAATTTTAATTTCTATATATATAAGTATATTGGTTAAAGCCGATGTTCGAGGTTATAATTTTTACGATTGACGATTCAAGAAGGACGATGACGATTACGATCCCGATGGATGCCCAAATTTCTATAATTATTGACGATTTATCGATAATGTAATTTTTCGAGAATTTTACTTACGGTTCGTGTTAAGTTGAGTCAGGTGAGTTTTATAGCCTTCCGAGTACATTTAAAGTATCCCAAAAGTATTTTGGAGTGTTCGGGATGATTTCCGACTCCCGTAAAATTTTCTAAATTGACTAGTGAGTCGTTCCCGCAAAGTTTTAGTGACGTTTTTACTTGAGGCCAAAAGAAACCTTTAATTGCACTTTAGTCCTCCCAATTCCACAAAAAGGGACACAACACAAACACACACAACACTTGAACAAAAAAAAATCAAACACTCTCTTCCTCTCTCCCTCTAGCCGACGGCTACACACCAAAACCACCACCATCCACCATTTTTTTGAGTTTTGACAAAATCTAACCTTAGACCACCTTCTAAAATCCATTGGTGAGTGTTAATCTATGGTTATTTCAAACATGCATTAACAAAATTTTTCCAAAAATTTTCAAGATCATTCAAACTTGTTTTTGAGGTCAATTGGATTGATGCATGTTAAATTCATGTAAAGTGTGAGTATAATAACTAATTAAACCCACCAAAATTGATTTGGTTGTGGTGATTTGGTCACCCAAACCCTACGGCACAAGGGGGTGTTTGGGGAGCCATGGTGGTTGATGATTTTGAGCATTGGTTTTATGTTTAGCATTGTGTTTATTGAGGTGTTAAATAGGTATAAGTGATTGCATGTTTGTTTTGAGATTTTTAGATTATGAGGTTGATGATCAATAGGGGTTAGGGACTGAAATTAGTGTTTGGTTATGGTTGGGAATGCTTAGGATGAAGCCTAGTAATGATTAATATGTTTGGAATCGAGCTTAAGTGTGATTTTGGTATGGATAAATTTAGGCAGAAAGTTTAGGACCTTTTCATAAAAATAATTTTTCCTACAGGTCTAGATAACTAAATGTAGTCATAGAGGGTCTTCTTAGCTTTAATTTGGTATAAGGTAGAGCCCGTGACTCAAAACGAGCTAAAAGTTATGAGGTTTTAAAGATCGCGTACCGGGAGACGAGAACTTTCATAATCCGAATTTATGTATAGTTTTAGTCAAATCCCGAGGACCACAAGTATGAATTGGTAAAAGGTCAAGGGTCAAATTTTGGTCACAAACCTGTGTAATTGAGTCTATAAATAGACTTAGGAGTCAAAGAAGTCAAAGGTGCATTTCAAATAGGTCAAAGAAGTCCAAGTTGGTCGAAGTACAATTTCAGCCCGGAAAATGTAGTTTTGGAAAAAGCGTTGAGTAACGGGTCGTAGAAGTAAAAACTTTTATTGGGATTAAAAATGTGTTATATACAGGTCTTATAGTATTTTTGAGAATTTTGTCAAATTTTATAAGAATGGTTAAATATAGTAAAACAGCCCGTACTTTCGGTAAGTACCGGCGAAAATGAATAAAAATGGATGACGTAAATAATAAGAACGAATGGTGTAAAATGAGTGATGCTTGTTGTTTTGTTTTGGCGTGAGTTATAAATTGTCCTAAGTGACTAGTATCTATGTATTTTATACAGTACCGTAAGGTATTTAAAATGAGATTACTCATTACGCGTTATTTGTTGATAGGTGTTGATTTATCCGGGCATCCGTATCGTCGTCAGTGATCATCTCTCGAACTACCGACTACTTAATATATAAGGTGTGAATTTATAGCCTCGCTTATATTTATTTCAAACTGTTTTACCCGCGAGGGAAATGCATGCTAGTTTTTAAAAGGAACGTATGTCATGAATGATTGTTAGACCCGAATGTTGCCTTAGAAATTGTGTTGAGTACCTAGTTGCAAAATACCCTAATTTCATGAACTATTAACTATTGTCTTGCCCTCGAGAAGGGGGACATAGCCGCTTATACAAAGTGATAGTACTATGGGGTTGACTACCCTATCCGAGACGAGGGCTAGTACGTTGATACCCCCTGCGGACGGATAATTTGTGATAAGAGAAAAGGTATAATTGCAACTGATGCCTTATTAGGGGCCATGGTTTCATCTGAGTCACGCCGGTAATTATTACGCGGGTGATTGTGTTAAGGGTTTAGTGTCATGAGCTTAAACACAATTGTCAGTATCCTGAATATAGATTGTTTGATCGACAAGTCTATGGATGATCACAAATGGTTTTTATTTTATATACGTTCAAAATGAGTTGTAAAACCTATGAATTCCACTCAACGTTTTCGTTGACCAAATTTTGGCATGTGTTTCAGGTAACCGCTGAAGTGTAGCATGGAGCGTGCATGGGATGGATGTTGTGTGTATGGCTTGGAGTCTGCTTGTTTTTCCTCCCTTTCCTACTTAAACATTTTTAAATTTTAATGTTATGTTGTTGTGAAACTGAAATTCTTGGGTCGAGATTCATGGGGACCGAAAATGCTAAACTCTGTTGTACCAAGTGGGGTTGGAAAAACCGTGGACATGTATCATCTAACAATTTTTAATTCAAGTTTTAAGTTGACGTCTTTTTAGAGTCTTTGATATATCTTGTGTGCAATGATAACTGTGTAGCACCCAATGTTGTAGTTCCGCTGCGCATAGCATTTTGTGGGGGTGTTAAAGTTGATCCCCGTCGTGCCACATTGATTGGTAAGCGAATTTATGTATGAGAAGATTTACACAAGCGTGATTATTGTGACGACACGCTAATTTAGATAGGCAAATGATTGTCGGGTTAGCTACCGGTTGTTTATTGTAGTAAGGTAACAATGTCATGTGGCTTATAATAATCCAAAAATAACGAAATACTGCTATACGCACTAAATTACGATATATTGCCTGACTTGCAATACGGGGTCTTACTATTGATATTATGTTCGTGTTTTGGTTTTTCATAACCATATTCATATAACGGTTTTTATTTAACTATATACAACGTTATAAAACGTATTGTATGATGTTTTTGCGACATTGGTTCGTATATTGGTTTTGAAGGCGAAAGCCTTGTGATTTTGACAACGGTTTTTATAAAAATGTTTTTGGCCTATTTCATGGTCTACTATAAAGATCTGTACAAAAATGATTTTCGGTAATAATTATATACCGATGGTACATTGATGATTTCATTAAACCCTATGAATTCACTCGGCGTTATCGCTGACCTTTTCTTTTAACATGTTTTATCTCAGGTACTTGAAGGTAATTCTCGGGAAGACGACAAGAATTCATGGCCCGCACTTAAATAACTATTTCCATTCAAATGCTTTGTAAAACCTGTATGAAATACAATGAATTGGGACCTATGTAACTTTGATATTTATGAATGGAAATGCTTTATTATTAAACGACGCGATTTTTAAGCGTTGTCTATGATGTGAGTAATGTGCTATCCGGTAACACCAACGAGTCTTCCGCTGTATTGAATTGTGTAAATTTGGGGGTGTTACAGTTTGGTACCAGAGCTCTCGTTATAGAGAACGAAAGATTTTTAAAACCAAGGTTTTGAATAAAACATTTCAAAATCTTTTCACTATAAACATTTTTTCTCAAAATGTCTAAAAATCTTTTGAATATAACGGTGCCGAAGAATTCCCGAGTTACCGACAAGGCCAGACTGAGAAGTGTTATTTTAATATATATATAACTTGGATTATATATATTATATATATATATATATATATATATATATATATGATGTAATTTTATTACATGATTGTTTGATGATTATTTTGATATTTATACGAGGTATTTATACGACGTAGATTGTCACAAGGAACCCTAAATCCCCTAGTAAATCAATCGAAGCTATTCTCGTAGGAAATTCTAGCTATTCCAGATCTAAACCAAGTTATGGATAATTATGATCCCAACAAAATGGTTGATATTCGTAGGAATGTTGATATTAGTTGATTGTGATATTAAAGAAGAATTGGCGAGAATAAATCTGATATCGATGACATGACGATCTTTCCTTATAGAGTGGAGTTTGACAAAAAGTTACCACCTAGAAAGATGTCATCTGAGTCGTTGTCACCCAATTCCTAAATTTGGAAATCAAAAGGGTGAATGTTTCACTTGAGGCTGTCATTGGAACCTTTACCCAAAAGCCTCATGCCATTAGTACCTTTCCGAGAAATATTGAATGTGTGAGTCATCTCATGCTAGTGACTCATTTGATAACTATTGATGAAGGAGCTATAGGATTGGAAATTAAGTGTTGCTTATATCGAGCCTTTATTGCCCTATTAAGGTCTAAGAATAGAAATTGAAAGTACTGGAAAATGAGGTAGGATATCGAATTGAGTATAAGTTGATTGAAACTTGAATAAAGTAAAATTTAACTCGTATGGAATATGAGATTGTAAGAGGAAGTTGTTAAGTTCTGCGATTGAATTATATGGTTTTAATTGATTGTTGATTCGTGTTAAGTGTTGTTCCTAGGCCATTGTCCAATGACGGGGATATCCAGTGTCCAAGAAATAAATTGAAGAAATCTTCTTCTGAATTGGGACCGATGGATCTTCCGGGACATGTGGAACACCTAATGCCTCTTGTAGATTAGTATTCATTGTGGTATCTTTTAAAAATCCCTAACTTAACTGAGATATCAGTTGGTAGGATGAGTTATTGGAATTGTATGACATAGTGACACGTAATGTGTTACGGTACAATTTTGACTTGTTTGTGATTAATGAAAAGACTACCTTTGATTGCTAAATCCTACATGTATCAATGTTATATATCTTTTCTTGCTTGTTCCTAATGTTCACATTTGTGATGCAACCATTGAAGAAGTACTCATCTCGAATTGAGTTACGTTGTGGATTATTCCTTTTGAGTGCCATCGAGGTCATGAACCTCATGATTATTTGGCTAAGCTCATTTCCTATTATATTTTAGTTAGTTCTTGGTGAAGAACTCTTCATCACTCTTTTGCAGATCACTCATTCTTTTTATAAAGTTAAAACAGTATCCTTTGAGAAAATTGAATTTTCATCACTATAAGGATTATTCAAAGTGAGGTTTATAAGTGATTGTTATCGAAATGAAGTTGTTTATGAAACACCTTGGAGAAATTAATTGTTTTCATAACAAAGAAAATCTTTGTAAATTTATTTTTGATTCTTATTTAAGAATTAAGCATGAAAATGTTTTTATTATAAACATGATGACAAAATTTTGACGAACTGAGTATTGCATCGTTGATCTTGAAATTGTATATAGTTGCGCGCCTACATACAATTTGGAATGGACCATGCAAGGCTGATTAGTAGTCACCATAAAACTAATGAATAAACACTACATTTTCTTTGAAGATTGTGAAAGATTACATTTTATGAGATCTGCAAGAAGTGAAAATTAGGGACATATTAATAGGGACACCTACATATGTGCCCGTACCATTTATTCTTCTGAGTCAAATTTACTCATCTGTGGATATTGACTTATTTGACAACTGATATTCCCTTCTTGTCCAATTCTCCCGTAGTGAGATTCTTAGGAAAAGTATCTGATTACCGAGTGTTGATACCCGACTGGATGTATCGACGTTCCTATCATTTCTTTTGATTAGATTTCATTTGAATGATCTGGGTTACGATCCGAGGAGCTTTCCAATGCGTACTCAATTCATGAAAACATGGAATATATTCATATTCATTAAATGTTTTCGTCTGTATCTGATTTGAAATTCTCTCGCGTAGATTGACCATACTCTTTTGATGATAGTTGTGTCTCCATATATCCTTGAATTTGCGAAGGATTATGAGTTATTATTAGTCTTTTGAGAAGTTCACATCTTATCGACGACAATAAAACTAAAAAGTTGATAGTGCGAGTAGAATGGATTGATTGATTATGACATGACGACATTGTCTTAATCGATGGGAACTCGAGTAGAAATCCCCTAAAAGATAAGATGTTTATTATCAAAAGTGATCTAAATAATTCTTGATGGATGACCATATCCTGCATTTATACTTGAAATTATATTGTGAATGGTTGTGAATTAGTCATAGATATTGTGACAAATCTAACATTTTCAGGTAGTGAAATATTTTCTCGTATAATATTTTGAAACTTATTTTTGTGTTGGTTGACGAACTCACAATTTACGGATTTAAATTTGGGCTTACGTGCATAATTTGGCGTCTTTTACGACTAAACCGGAAACCTTAGGATTACGTATTTACGTTTTTGAACTCCGTTTTTGATGAGACAATTTTTATTGGATTCGTTTTGTGATGGTGATTCATAATTTATAAAAACGTTTTTCGTAAAACGACCTGAGGGCACGCAAATCGAGAAAACTAGAATCGAGAAATACCCGTAAACTAGTGAGATGGGACAAAACACTTTGCCCCACCCCACTAGCTTATATGGGACGGCAATATGACACCACCACACATATGTGGCATAAGTCTTAGCTAGTTTACACAAGTGTAAGCTTGTGCTTACACCTTAAGCTAACCATTACCACTTACAACAAAACTAGCAACTTCTTTCATTCTTACCATTTCCTACATGCAAACCACTCTAAAAATCCTCTCAACTCTCATCTTTGTGCCGTCCACTATAAGCTAACAAACACCATCATTGATCTTTTCTAGCCATAAACCACATGTTTACTAGTCCTATTAAGGTGTTCTCTTGAAGCCTTGATCATTTGGTGGCCATATTAACAACTTTGGAGGTGATTTGCTTGTGTCCTAGGGCTGATTTTCCAACCTATGTTCTTGATATTTGATGGTCTTGGAGATACTTGTTGTGTTCATCAAGTTCTTGCCTTCCTAAAACAAGAAATCCACTTGGATTGGTAAAGAAGATCATCCTCTACATTTTTCTCTTATTATTTTATAAAGAACAAATGTATTTTCTTTCATTTTGTATATGTATATGATGTATATATGATGATAAAAATGTTGTGTGGGGATCAAGTGTTGATAAACATGCTTAAAAATGATGATAACCATAAGAAATGAAGCTAAAATCTTGACTAATTAGTTGGCTGTATAAAAACAGTAGATAACTAAAAGATGAACTGATAAAATTGCATGGTTTGATCTATTTACAGTAATTAGATGATGTTATACACATGTGAGAGTTGGCCATGCAATGGAATCAAAATAATGAGTGAGATATGATCAAAACAAGTTAGGTGGTGTAATCTGAATAAGCGGTTTTGTAGGGACTGTTAAGGCAACTTAGACTCAAAATGGGCAGTAGCTATAACTAAGTTATATGTAGCACATATTATGAAGAATTTGTCATCCAAAAATGAGCTTCTAAGTCATTATAAAACTCTAGATATGATAAATATGGTGAATATGAAGTTAAAAATCAGATTTTGGAAATAATGTTTATTATTATTATATAAGCACTCACATTATAATTTATAAAATGTAAAATATAAACCCACTAACTTATAGAACTTATTTATATAAATGTATAAAAGGTTAATTAAATGGGTAAATTATATAAATGGTGGTAAAATAATATTTATAAGTAATAAAAACTATAAACTTGATTTTTACGACTTTTTCGGCTATCGCCGTGAAATTAACGTTTTTCGCCAAATAAAACTTAGACGACCAAACCCGTCTAATGTAAAGTTTATAAAAGTTGTATACTGATGTATAGGTAACTAATACAAGTAAAAACCGATAAAACCCGAACTATAAGAACTACGGATATTTACGAGCTAACTAAACGTATTAGACTAATAATTGGACTTAATAAGATAAAAACTTGTAAAAAGAATTATTTGGGCTTAACCCATTTGGGCCCAACATGAAAAATATATATACTGATCATATAGGTATAAAATGGGTAAAAACAAGTAAAAGAACTTATAAAAGAATTAATGGACTTAAAATAGGTAAAATCGATAAAACTAGTGAACTAGTAAGACGTTATCAAGACGTAAACACTAAAATGAGTAAACGAGAATTTATAAACCCACTTGATCATCATCATATGTACAAAATCATCATATGTATATTGTTATTTTGATAAAAGTCATTGGACCGAGTCTAAGACCGATTATTATTTATATAGGTTTCCGTGACCGAAGCACACCCGTAGCCGATAATCCGCCTTTCATTAACAACGTGAGTTCATAGCCTCGCACTCTTTTAAATGTTTTATAAAATGATTTGTAAACCCGCGAGGGAGATAACATGCTAGATTTTTATAAAAATAGAACACAAGTAGTCCCGATTGTATGCTAAATGATATGGACCCGAATGATGCTATGACCCTATATTCGAGACTAAAAGGATTATTAGTAGTTAGGTTATGTCACTTAAAGTCCCATTAGCATGAATTGTGAACTACCGGGATTTGGTAGACGCTTATGCATTTGATAGTACTATTTGGGGACGATCACCCCAGTTCGCGCCTTGACGGTTGATCCCCGTCGTACCACATTGATTGGTAAGCGAATTTATGTATGAGAAGATTCCATAGCGTGATTTTTGTGACGACACGCTAACTTAGATGGGCAAATTGTTTGTCGGGTTCGCGGCCCGCTGTTTCACAGTAAGGTAACAATGTCATGCGGCTAATAATAATCCTATAATCTATTCAATCTATATAATCTAAATAAACGATATGATACGACGCTATTAACGATGAATATATTACCTATCATGGTAATATAGAGACTACGGTCTCATGGACGATTTCAGATGTATGCTTGATTTATATATTGCCTGACTAGCAATATGTGGACTTACTTCCGATATTATACTTGTGTTCTGATTTCAAATGAATGTAAATGATTGTTTTATATAACGGTTTTCATTAAACTCCATGAATTCACTCGGCATTCGCTGATATGATTTTTGCATGTTTTCTATCTCAGGTGCTTGAAGGTAATCCGGATGGAGATCGACTCTGATGGCCCACACTTAATATTAAAAATGTTCATTCGATCTGTGTTTTGTAAACTTAATGACCTGTATAATTTGGGACCTGTTGTACACTTTTGAAACTTTTTATCGAATGAATGTTTGTTAAACCTTGTACAACCATTTTTATGTGTTGTCTATGATTGGAGTTATTGTGCTATCCCGTAACACTCTGAAAGACCCTTCCGTTGTACCGATACGAAAAATGAGAGTGTTACAGTTTGGTACCAGAGCTCTCATTATAGAGAACAAAGGATTTTAAAAACCAAGGTTTTGAACAAAACTTTTCAAAATCTTTTGACAATGAACATTTGAGAAAATATTTGAAAAATCTTTTGACTATAACGGTGCCAGAGATCTCCGACGTTACCAACAAGCCCTATTGAGAAGATATATATTTTGATATATATATAATATAATTTATATATATGTATATATCGTGATTTCTTTATGTAATTATTTAACTAGTATGTTATCCTAATACGAGATAAATATATATAAATGCAGATTGTCATGGTTGACCCTAATATTCCTGTAGAAAACCATGCTATTCCCGAACCTAATATAGAAGATGATCCTTATTTAGACTTAGTAGATTTTGATATTGATGATGAGGAGGAACCATTTGAGGATCCCGAGCCCGAGTTAGGACTAGGAGATCAGATTGCCCCTCAGGTTGACTTAGTAGAGAATGAGATTGAGAATGTGGGTAATGAGAATGTGGAGATTGAGAATGCTGATATTGAAAATGAGGATGAGATTGGGTTAGATGAGTTAGATGATGAGATTGACGACGAGGATGTCGAGGAGGATGTAGGTATAGATGTTGAGGTTGATGACGATGAGGAAGCTGAGCTTATTTATCCGTATGATGTTCCAGAGGGCGAGCCTTTGCCCCCACCAGTTTGTTTGTCTGATTCTGAGGATGAGTTACCTTGGGATGAAATGTCTGAATCGTCTGAATCTGATTTTGAATCAGAGGAGGATGAGGATGACGATGCACCTGACGGTACTGATGGTATTGCTACTCGTAGACGTGAGATAGGAGAGTCGTCTAGTAATCGAGAGGCTACTCATATTGATGGTCTTGCACCATGGGCCTTGAGACGTGATCTAGATGCTTCCCATGTTAAGAGTTGTGTGACAGAGGTTGGATTAGGTGTTGTTCAGACTCAGGTTGCTTACTTGGAGTCGAAGACAAAGGTTGGCGAGAAAGAGCGAGAATTGCTTAGTTTGGATTTGAGCGATGTAGAACGTGGATTGAATGAGGCTTTTAGGAGGTTATCGGTATTGGAAAGTGGTGAGTATGCTGCTATGAAGAGAAAGGTGAATTCTATGGAGATTCAGTTGAGTGTGGCTCGTGCGATGCGTGAGAAAACCGAAAAGGAGTTGAATATATCTGTGGGATGGAACAATAGATTTTATGCTGACATGGTTGAAAGAGGAGTAATCCGTAAGCGCCCAGCTGAAGATGTGTCTAGTGATCGTCCGGCGAAGATCCAGAAGACGATGGATGATGGACCATCTGGCGGTTCTCAGTAGACCAGTCTGTGTTTAGTAGTGACCTTTATATCTTTTGTGTTTGTAGCTTTGACTGAACCGACTTGTTAGTAATAGACTTGGCACGAATTTTGAGTGTATATAGTGTTAGAACTTTGATATGGATGTACTAAGACAATACTTTTGTTTCAGATCGAATGAAATATGTATTTTGTCTTGAATTCCATATTGTGCCTTATTTGTATCTTGATTATGAATTCGATCCATATTATATGAATCCTTTGTTGGATGGATGCTTAATATTTTGAAATTGTGGAATTATAGAACTATGCCGCCCAAGAAGGCTGTGACTGAGGATGATGTACGTAGGATTATTACGGAGCAAGTTACCGCATCTATGACTGAACTTTATGGCAAATGCTGGAAATGAAGCTGGCGGTAGTGGAGCTGGCGGTAGTGGAGCTGGCGGCAGTGGAGTTGGCGGTAGTGGAGCTGGCGGTAGTGGAATTGGCGGTACTAATGTGAATGTGAATGCTAATAATATGAATGCTAATGCTGGAGGAAATGTAGGAGGACTTGGAACGAATGCACCTGAAGTTGGTGGCTGTACTTATGTGACGTTCATGAAGTGTGAACCTCTACCTTTTAATGGAACTGAAGGTGATGTAGGACTAAGCCAGTGGATTGAAAAGATTGAATCAGTGTTTAGGATTAGTAAGTGTAAGGAGGAAGATAAGGTGACTTTTTCTATGGCTACTCTTAAAGGTCGTGTGTTGACTTGGTGGAACGGGAGAATTGCTTTCATGGGTCTTGATGCTGCTAATGCTACTCCTTGGGTCGAAATTAAGAAGTGGATGACTTTGGAGTTTTGTCCTCGTAGTGTGATTATTAGGTTAGACCAAGAGTTGATTCATCTGAGAATGAAAGGTGTGGACATTGATAGTTACACGAATCGATTCCATGAGTTGGCCTTGCTATGTCCTCGATTGGTTGAACCCGAAGAGATCTGAATTGAGCAATATGTGAAAGGGTTAACCAGGAATATCCGGGGGGACGTGACATCATCTAAAACACTGACCATTGATGATGCTGTTCGAATGGCTTACCAACTCATTGGACAGATAATTCAGGATAAGGAAGATGAAGCCCGTGTAGGTGAGAAAAGAAAGGGAGACGGTGATCGTGTAGATAGAGGTGATAATAGGAAGAATTTCAATCGTCGTCAGAACAAGAGAAAGGGGAATGCAAATGCTCTTACCAACAATGCACCGCGCAACGATGATAGATGTCCTAAGTGTGGCAACAAGAGGCATGCTGGCGACTGCTGGAAGTGCCGAAATTGCGGAAAGCTTGGACATAAGATTGAAAGGTGTAAGAAGGGAACCATTTGCTTCAAATGTAATGAAGAAGGTCATAGGAAATCGGAATGCCCCAAGTTGAAAGCGATTGTACCTGGAAGAAACCCCCAGGGTGGTATCTACCAACTTGGAACAATTGAGGTGAAGAAAGAGGATCCGAATGTCGTTACCGGTACGTTTTTACTCAACAATCATTATGCTGTTGCTTTATTCGATTCGGGTGCCGATAGGAGCTTTGTATCCACTAAATTTAGTGCCCTTATTGATATTGAACCTGTTGAGATAAGTACCAGTTACGAGGTGGAATTGGCTGATGGTAAATTAGTGAAAACTAATAAGCTATTAGAAGGATGCTCTCTAAATCTCTTGAACCATTCCTTTCCGATTGATTTGATGTTGATAGAATTAGGTAGTTTTGATATTATTACTGGTATGGATTGGTTGTCGTTGAATAATGCTACTATTTTATGTGGAGAGAAGAAGGTTAAGATTCCTCTTAGGAATAGAACGTTAGTAATTGATGGTAGTCGAGGTGAATCCCGTTTGAAAATCGTTTCATGTATTAAAGTCCAAAAGTACATCAGGAACGGTTGTGAGTTATTCTTAGCTCAAGTGACCGGGAATGAGTCTAGGGAGAAACGATTGGAAGATGTACCTATTATTTGTGAATTTCCTGAGGTATTTCCTAAAGATTTACCCGGACTTCCACCGATAAGGCAAGTAGAGTTTCGAATCGATTTAATTCCTGGTGCCGCACCGGTGGCACGTGCGCCTTACCGATTAGCCCCTTCTGAATTAAAGGAGTTATCTGAGCAACTTAAGGAGTTGTCTGATAAAGGTTTTATTCGACCGAGCTCGTCGCCTTGGGGAGCTCCAGTCTTGTTCGTTAAGAAGAAGGATGGATCTTTTCGTATGTGCATTGATTATAGGGAACTGAATAAGTTGACAATTAAAAATCGATATCCTTTACCTAGGATTGATGATTTGTTTGATCAACTGCAAGGATCTAGTGTGTATTCTAAGATAGATTTGCGGTCAGGATATCACCAACTTCGCGTCCGTGAAGAAGATATTCCTATAACTGCATTTAGAACTCGTTATGGACACTATGAATTTCAAGTAATGCCATTTGGGTTAACTAACGCACCTGCGGTTTTCATGGATTTAATGAATCGAGTGTGCAAGCCCTACTTGGATAAATTTGTGATTGTGTTTATTGATGATATTCTAATCTATTCTAAGAATGAAGATGAGCATAGAGAACATTTGAGGATTGTTTTGAAGTTGTTGAAGGATGAAAGGTTGTATGCTAAGTTTTCGAAGTGTGATTTCTGGTTAGATTCTGTGCAATTTCTTGGTCATGTGATTAACAGAGATGGAATTCATGTTGATCCTGCAAAGGTTGAAGCTATTAAGAATTGGTCTGCACCGATAACGCCAACGGAAGTGCGACAGTTCTTAGGATTGGCTGGCTATTATAGGCGATTCATTAAAGAATTTTCTTTGATAGCTAAACCCTTGACTAAGCTTACGCAGAAGAACAAACCATTCGTTTAGGGAAGTGATGAAGATGGAGCATTTCAGACATTGAAGCAAAAATTATGTAGTGCGCCAATCTTATCATTACCCGACGGGAGTGAAGATTTTGTAGTGTATTGTGATGCATCTATTAGAGGTTATGGAGCTGTTTTGATGCAGAGAGAGAAAGTGATAGCTTATGCTTCTAGGCAATTAAGGAAGAATGAGGAGAATTATGCTACTCGTGATCTTGAGTTAGGAGCTGTAGTCTTTGCTCTTAGGTTATGGAGACATTATCTGTATGGCACCAAGTGTACGGTATTCACCGATCACAAAAGCCTACAGTATATTCTCGACCAGAAGGAATTGAACATGAGGCAACGAAGATGGATAGAGTTGTTAAGTGATTATGATTGTGATATAAAATATCACCCAGGAAAAGCTAATGTTGTTGCTGATGCGTTGAGTAGGAAAGATAGAGAGCCTGTCAAGGTGCGTTCTCTAGTCTTGACCGTGCACAATAATTTGCCTGAGCAAATTAGAAATGCACAAATAGAAGCTTGTAAGAAGGAGAATTTTGTTAATGAAGGGTTCCGAGGAGAAGGAGATCCTTTAGAGGTTAGAGCTGATGGAGTGAAATGATTAAGAGGTCGTATGTGGATACCTAAGTTTGGAGGCTTAAGAGATTTGATTATGTTAGAATCCCATAAATCTAAGTATTCCATTCATCCGGGATCTGATAAGATGTACCATGATATGAAGAAGTTGTATTGGTGGCCGAATATGAAAGCTGACATAGCTATGTATGTTCTCCAATGCTTGACTTGTGCCAGAGTCAAAGCTGAACATCAAAAGCCATCAGGACTACTTCAACAACCAAAGATTCCTGAATGGAAGTGGGAGCGAATTACAATGGACTTTATCACCAAGCTTCCTAGAACATCATCTGGAAACAATTCGATTTGGGTTATTGTCGATAGACTGACCAAATCAGCACACTTCATTCTGGTTAAGGAGCAGTTCTCACTGGAGAAGCTGACTCGAATATACCTTGATAATGTTGTATGCAAGCATGGAGTGCCTGTATCGATCATTTCAGATCGAGATCCTAGATTCGCATCGAATTTTTGGAAATCTCTCCAAAGATCTTTGGGAACGAATCTCGACATGAGCACTGCTTATCACCCCCAGACTGATGGGCAGAGTGAAAGGACGATACAAACACTGGAAGATATGTTGAGAGCTTGTGTGTTAGACTTTGGTAAGAATTGGGATAAACATTTGTCGTTAGCAGAGTTTTCGTATAACAATAGTTACCATTCTAGTATTAAGGCTGCACCGTTTGAAGCTTTGTATGGTAGGAAGTGTAGATCTCCTGTATGTTGGAGTGAGGTTGGGGATACCCAGCTCACGGGACCGGAATTGATCCGGGAGACTACGGAGATGATAGTTCAGATTAAGAAGAGGTTGTTGACTGCCCGAAGTAGACAGAAAAGTTACGCGGATGTGCGGCGGAAGCCAATGGAGTTTGAAGTGGGTGACCGAGTAATGTTGAAAGTATCGCCATGGAAAGGCGTTATAAAATTTGGAAAGCGAGGAAAACTGAATCCCCGTTATATTGGACCCTTTAAGATTTTATCTAGAGTAGGTCCGGTGGCTTACAAACTAGAGTTACCCCCAGAACTTCATGGTGTTCACAACACATTCCATGTATCTAATCTGAAGAAATGTCTAGCAGTGAGTGATGAGAAAATTCCGTTAGGTAAGGTTCGAATAGATGGGAAGTTGCATTTTATCGAAGAGCCCGTAGAAGTTATGGACCGTGAGGTAAAGCAACTGAAACAAAGTCGGATACCTATTGTCAAAATCCGATGGAATTCAAAGCATGGACCGGAGTATACTTGAGAACGAGAGGATGAAATGTGGAAGAAATATCCGCACCTCTTCGATTTCAATAAGAAACGGACATCCAAATGAAATGGATCACGAGGATGTTGATCCCTTTTAGGAGGAAAAGCTGTGACAAATCTAACATTTTCAGGTAGTAAAATATTTTCTCGTATAATATTTTGAAACTTATTTTTGTGTTGGTTGACGAACTCACAATTTACGGATTTAAATTTGGGCTTACGTGCATAATTTGGCGTCTTTTACGACTAAACCGGAAACCTTAGGATTACGTATTTACGTTTTTGAACTCCGTTTTTGATGAGACAATTTTTATTGGATTCGTTTTGTGACGGTGATTCATAATTTATAAAAACGTTTTTCGTAAAACGACCCGAGGGCACGCAAATCGAGAAAACTAGAATCAAGAAATACCCGTAAACTAGTGAGATGGGACAAAACACTTTGCCCCACCCCACTAGCTTATATGGGACGGCAATATGACACCACCACACATATGTGGCATAAGTCTTAGCTAGTTTACACAACTGTAAGCTTGTGCTTACACCTTAAGCTAACCATTACCACTTACAACAAAACTAGCAACTTCTTTCATTCTTACCATTTCCTACATGCAAACCACTCTAAAAATCCTCTCAACTCTCATCTTTGTGTCGTCCACTATAAGCTAACAAACACCATCATTGATCTTTTCTAGCCATAAACCACATGTTTACTAGTCCTATTAAGGTGTTCTCTTGAAGCCTTGATCATTTGGTGGCCATATTAACAACTTTGGAGGTGATTTTCTTGTGTCCTAGGGCTGATTTTCAAACCTATGTTCTTGATATTTGATGGTCTTGGAGATACTTGTTGTGTTCATCAAGTTCTTGCCTTCCTAAAACAAGAAATCCACTTGGATTGGTAAAGAAGATCATCCTCTACATTTTTCTCTTATTATTTTGTATAGAACAAATGTATTTTATTTCATTTTGTATATGTATATGATGTATATATGATGATAAAAATATTGTGTGGGGATCAAGTGTTGATAAACATGCTTAAAAATGATGATAACCATAAGAAATGAAGCTAAAATCTTGACTAATTAGTTGGCTGTATAAAAACAGTAGATAACTAAAAGATGAACTGATAAAATTGCATGGTTTGATCTATTTACAGTAAGTAGATGATGTTATACACATGTGAGAGTTGGCCATGCAATGGAATCAAAATAATGAGTGAGATATGATCAAAACAAGTTAGGTGGTGTAATCTGAATAAGCAGTTTTGTAGGGACTGTTAAGGCAACTTAGACTCAAAATGGGCAGTAGCTATAGCTAAGTTATATGTAGCACATATTATGAAGAATTTTCCATACAAAAATGAGCTTCTAAGTCATTGTAAAACTCTAGATATGATAAAAATGGTGAATATGAAGTTAAAAATCAGATTTTGGAAATAATGTTTATTATTATTATATAAGCACTCACATTATAATTTATAAAATGTAAAATATAAACCCACTAACTTATAGAAATTATTAATATAAATGTATAAAAGGTTAATTAAATGGGTAAATTATATAAATGGTGGTAAAATAATATTTATAAGTAATAAAAACTATAAACTTGATTTTTACGACTTTTTCGGCTATCGCCGTGAAATTAACGTTTTTCGCCAAATAAAACTTAGACGACCAAACCCGTCTAATGTAAAGTTTATAAAAGTTGTATACTGATGTATAGGTAACTAATACAAGTAAAAACCGATAAAACCCGAACTATAAGAACTACGGACATTTACGAGTTAACTAAATGTATTGGACTAATAATTAGACTTAATAAGATAAAAACTTGTAAAAAGAATTATTTGGGCTTAACCCATTTGGGCCCAACATGAAAAATATATATACTGATCATATAGGTATAAAATGGGTAAAAACAAGTAAAAGAACTTATAAAAGAATTAATGGACTTAAAATAGGTAAAATCGATAAAACTAGTGAACTAGTAAGACGTTATCAAGACGTAAACACTAAAATGAGTAAACGAGGATTTATAAGCCCACTTGATCATCATCATATGTACAAAATCATCATATGTATATTGTTATTTTGATAAAAGTCATTGGACCGAGTCTAAGACCGATTATTATTTATATAGGTTTCCGTGACCGAAGCACACCCGTAGCCGATAATCCGCCTTTCATTAACAACGTGAGTTCATAGCCTCGCACTCTTTTAAATATTTTATAAAATGATTTGTAAACCCGCGAGGGAGATAACATGCTAGATTTTTATAAAAATAGAACACAAGTAGTCCCGATTGTATGCTAAATGATATGGACCTGAATGATGCTATGACCCTATATTCGAGACTAAAAGGATTATTAGTAGTTAGGTTATGTAACTTAAAGTCCCATTAGCATGAATTGTGAACTACCGGGATTTGGTAGACGCTTATGCATTTGATAGTACTATTTGGGGACGATCACCCCAGTTCGCGCCTTGACGGTTGATCCCCGTCGTACCACATTGATTGGTAAGCGAATTTATGTATGAGAAGATTCCATAGCGTGATTTTTGTGACGACACGCTAACTTAGATGGGCAAATTGTTTGTCGGGTTCGCGGCCCGCTGTTTCACAGTAAGGTAACAATGTCATGCGGCTAATAATAATCCTATAATCTATTCAATCTATATAATCTAAATAAACGATATGATACGACGCTATTAACGATGAATATATTACCTATCATGGTAATATAGAGACTACGGTCTCATGGACGGTTTCAGATGTATGCTTGATTTATATATTGCCTGACTAGCAATATGTGGACTTACTTCCGATATTATACTTGTGTTCTGATTTCAAATGAATGTAAATGATTGTTTTATATAACGGTTTTCATTAAACTCTATGAATTCACTCGGCATTCGCTGATATGATTTTTGCATGTTTTCTATATCAGGTGCTTGAAGGTAATCCGGATGGAGATCGACTCTGATGGCCCACACTTAATATTAAAAATGTTCATTCGATCTGTGTTTTGTAAACTTAATGACCTGTATAATTTGGGACCTGTTGTACACTTTTGAAACTTTTTATCGAATGAATGTTTGTTAAACCTTGTACAACCATTTTTATGTGTTGTCTATGATTGGAGTTATTGTGCTATCTCGTAACACTCTAAAAGACCCTTCCGCTGTACCGATACGAAAAATGAGAGTGTTACAGATATTATAATCTAGAAAGAACCTAATATGAATTTTTTAAAAGATGTTTCTGTTATCTAAAACTTTAGGAAGTATTTGTTGATGAATTACCTAGACTTTCACCATTAAGGCAAGTTGAAATTGGTATTGATTATATTCCCGGTGCTACACCTGTGGCATGTGCACTTTACGTCAACACCACCTAAATTAAAAGAATTACCGTACAATTGAGAGAGTTGTCGAAGAATGCTTTTATTCTACCAAGCTCGTCATTATGAAGAGCTATGGTGTTATCATTCCTTATATTTATTGATTACCGTGAAATAGGTAAAATTGACGATTAAAAATCTATATCCACTACCCAAGATGATATATTGTTCGATCATTTACAAGGTTCTAGCATATGTTCTAAAGATTTGATTCACGGCATGGTTATCATCAACTTCGCGTCCGCGAAAAAAAAAGATTATCTATTCCAATCACTACATCCAGAACTCGTAATGAACATTATGAGTTTCCCGTGATGTCGTTTGGATTAACTAATACACATGTAGCATTCATAAATTTGGTGAATCATGTGTATGGGCTGTAATTTGATAAATTCATGCTTGTGATCATTAAGGACCATTTGTTTATTTATAAGAATAAGAATGAGTTAATAATTATTTATAAACTACCCTGAATTGGCCGAGCAATGAAAACCTGTACCTTGAATATTTAACATGTGATTTAAGACTTAATCATTTACATTAAATGACCGTGTAATTAATAGATAATGGAATATATTGACTCTTCAAAAATTAGAGCCATTAAGGCTTAGGGTTATACCAAAAAGAAAGTGAAAATATGTTTTGACAAATGTTTTATCAAAAGAATTTTTAAGGAATCATTCCCTTAAACCCAAAAAATTTAACTAAACTCCTGTTTAGGGGTAAATGTTTATATGTACCTCAAGACAACTTAAGAGGGATAGAGGAAACCATTTAAACCATCACTTGAAATTTGAAACGACAATTTTTGCTTTTCAACTAAGAAAATTTTGACCAAAGTATAACCAAAGATTTTTCGAACATTTACGAATCTTATTAATTATTTTCGATAAATCAGCAAAAATCGTGTTAATGAAATTCAAATTTGTTTTGAACATTTTATTATAATTGGTTGAACTAAGAAATTTAAACTTTTAACGTTTACGTTTCATAAAAACTTAATATTTATTGTTAATTTACGTGTAATAATTATCGACGCTTTAAAACGTCGGAACAAGCAAAACTGATAAAAACAATTTTCGAATAAATACGGTCATGATATTTATTCCATCTAGGAAAGTGAATGTAGATACTGACACATTATATAGAAAGGATAATATAGATAATAAAAGTGGTTCGAGGCTAATGTGAACCATTAGTAATAAGAGCCGATGGAGTTAAATGATTAAAAGGCCATTTGTGATTACTTAAATATGGAGGATTTTGAGATTTAGTTATGTTGGAATCTCATAGGTTTAAGTAATCTATTCATATTAATTCTAAATTAATGTATCTCTGTCTGAAAAAGTCGTACTAATGGCAAATTATGAAGGCAGACATCGCCTCATACATTAGTAAACGTCTAACTATTGCAAAGGTCATCATTTGAATTTGATTTGATTTGGGTCATCGTCGACAGACTGACCAAATCTGCTAATATCATTCATGTTAATGATAGATTCATGATGAAGAAATTGACTATTTTGTATTTAAAGGAGTTGTGTAAACATGGTGTGCTTGTATCGATCATCTCTATCAAGATCTTCGCTTCGCATCAAATTTCTGGAGATTTGCTTAGAAGTCATTGAGAACGAATCTTGATGAGAGTACTTGTGTACCACCCCAATCGAAGGGACGAGGTAAAGTAACGATACAAAATACTAGAAGTGCTGTTTTATGCTTGAATGATTGACCTTTGGTAATAAACCGTATAATCGTTTTCATTTGGAGAGATTATCATTGAAAACTATCGTATTAGGATCAAGATTGAATCTTGTGAGGATATATATTAGAGCATCTGTAAGCAGGAGTTGGAAGGAAGACACCCGACATACACCCATTGTGAGTTGGACATGTCTTTTAGGTTTAAGGTTTCCTATGATGGCAAACCTTGCAAAATACCCAACCCACAAGAACTATAGTGATTGTGTAAATTAGGATTTGATTATTGACTGCCAGTATTGGGCAGGAGGTTATATAAATATGAAATGTAGATCTTGAAGTGCAGGATGGGTAGCGAAGTTGTGCCAAAGATTTTAACCATGGAAAAATGAATTGATGATCTGAAAGATCATGGGATATAAGTCCCCGTTGTATGGGATAATTGAGATAATGTAAAAGATTGGTTTGAAAGGCATATAAGCTGGATCTACCCTATGACTTCAAGGGCTGCGTGAATTATGTTTTATAAACCGAACTTGATAAATATCTATCGAGTGAAAATCTCAATTCTTCTTGATAAAGTTTAGATCGGCGAAAAGTTGCATTCATCCAAAACCCGTGAACATCATGGATAGAGAAAGTAAGTCAACGTTAAGCCTGATCTTATTCCCGTAGTTATGTTCGATGGAACTCGCGTATTGTAATGAATTACACTTGTGAGAAAAGACCGAATGTGGAGGAAATACCCACATGGCTTTAACTCTATAAGAAGCGAGTAGTAAGATAAGATGATCTTTGAGGACAAAGATCCTGTTTAGGGGTAAATGCTGTGACAATCCGTCAATTTATGGTTGATATTTTATTCTCAAGTATTATTTAAAAACATTCTTTTAATGATATATTATGAACTCACCCATTTCTGGCAAGAAATTTAGATTTACTTCTTGAAGTAGCATCGACTACGTCTAAACCGGAGGATTCTACGTTACGTGCTCACGTTTACATACACCGTTTTGGTGACAGTCCGACATTTCAGAAAATAAATTTAGCCGTGAATATTATTTTGGGATTTTAAATTTGTGTTGTTTCATAAACTCACAAATTTACAGAAGAAATTAGGACTTACGATTATAATTTAACGTCCTTTACGACTAAACCGGAAACCTTAGGATTACGTATTTACATTTTCGAACTCCGTTTTTGATGAGACAATTTTTATTAGATTCGTTTTGTGCCGTTGATTCATAATTTATAAAAACGTTTTTCGTAAAACGACCCGAGGGCACGTAAATAGAGGAAACTAGAATCGAGGAGTCCCCGTAAATAATTGGGGATGAGACAAAAACAAGTTTTGGCCCACCCCCACACATGTGACGGTTTAAAACTAGCTACAACAACACATCTCATGTGTCAAGCTTACAAAGTAAGCTAGGACACATGTCCTACTTACTTTACCAAACTAGCAACCTAACAAAACCATTCAAGACTAAACCACTAACTTTATTTCATCCATGCAAATCTCACACAACTCTCCTCCCTCTCTCTCTAAATTCGTCCCACTCTCACAACTAAACCCCTCATTTGATCAATTTTAACCATGAAATCATGTGTTATTCAAACATATGATGAAGCCCTTTTGAAGCTCTATAGATTGGTGGTGATTTTAACATCCAAAGAGAAGTTTGCAAGATCAAGTAGGGCTGATTTTCAAAGACCAACATCTCCCTTGGTGATCTTGAAGATTTCATACAAGAGTTCATAAGATTTGGTGACCCAAAACCAAGTCTTGATCCTTCAAACTACTTAATCTTGATGGTATAAAGATTGTTCTTCCTATCCTCTTGTTATTTTGATTATGTAATAATGTATTTTCTTTCTTATTGTATATGTATATGATGAATATATGATGGTAAAAATGTTGTATGGGGATCAAGTGTTGATAAATATGATTAAAAAGATGAAAAACCATAAGAAACAAGGCTAAAATCTTGCTTAAATTGTTGGCTGTATAAAAACAGTAAGTAACCAAGTTATGAACAGATAAAATTGCATGGTGGAATCTATTTACTATAATTGTTAGATGTCATACACATGTGAGAGTTGGCCATGCAATGGAATCATCAAAATGAGTGAGATATGATCAAAACAAGATTAGTGTATCAATCTGAATAGTCTGTTTTGTAGGGACTATTAAGGATAGTTAGATATGGAATGAGCAGTAGCTATACAAGAATAAAATGAAGCACATATCATGTAGTTTCTGTGATAAAAATTTGGGGTTCTATCTCCATGTGGAACTCTAGATATGATCATTTTAGTAAACTAGATTTTTAGGACCGATTTTGTAAAATTAAAGTTTAATATTATTATATAAGCACTCAAATAAATATAGTATAAAATGTGAATTAAAACCCACTAACTTATATATTTCATTTATATAAAAATGCATAAGGATAAACAAATGGACATTATATAAAAATGGTAGTTTGATAAGTTTTTATAAGTTATAAAAACTATATACTAAGTTTTACGTCTTTTTGGCTAAAACCGAAAGATTAACGTTTTTGTTAAATAAAACTTAGACGGTTGGACCCGTCTAATGTAAACTTTTATAAACTCACATACTAAACATATATAACAAGTAAAAACCGATAAAACCCGAGCTTTACAACATATAGATATTAACGGGCCAAAGTAGCCTTAATGGACAATAAACCCGACTAATTTGGTAAAATACTTATAAACTTATTTATTGGGCTTAACCCATTTGAGCCCAACATATAAAGTATAATACTGATAATAAAAGTATAATTGGGCTAATTAATAGTATTGATCTTGTAATAGGCCCATTGGGCTTCAAAATGTAAACAAGATTGAACTAGTGTAACTAGTCTTGAAAATTTCCAACACATTAATACTATAATGAATGGGTAAAGATGTATAAACCCACTTGATCATCATCATATGTATAAAATCATAATATGTATATATAATTGTTATTTTTATAAAGTCATTGGACAAAAGTCTAAGACGAGTATTATTTGTCTAGGTTTCCGTGATTGAAGCACGTACCGTACATCCGAATTGCCGATAAGCCGCTTTCCCACATCAAAGTGAGTTCATAGCCTCGCACTCTTTTAAATGTTTTTATGAAATGATTTATAAACCCGCGAGGGATATAACATGTTAGTTTTTATAAAATAGGACACCATTTGTCCCGATTGCTTGTTTATTGATTTGGACCCGAATGATTGTATGACCCGATGAATGATATTATGACCTGATAAATGAAATGAAATGGATTATTAAGGTTTGGTTATGTCACTAAAAGTCCCATTAGCATGAATTGTGAACTACCAGGATTTGGTAGACGCCTATGCATATAATAGTACTATTTGGGGACGATCACCCCAGTTCGCGCCTTGACGGTTGATCCCCGTCGTGCCACATTGATTGGTAAGCGAATTTATGTATGAGAAGATTTACAAAAGCGTGATTATTGTGACGACACGCTAATTTAGATGGGCGAATGATTTTCGGGTTAGCTACCCGTTGTTTATTTTAGTAAGGTAACAATGTCATGCGGCTTATAATAATCCAAAAATAACGAAATACTGCTATACGGACTAAATTACGATATATTGCCTGACTAGCAATACAGGGTCTTACTATTGATATTATGTTCGTGTTTTGTTTTTTCATAACCATATTCATATAACGGTTTTTATTCAACTATATACAACGTTATAAATCGTATTGTATGATGTTTTTACGACATTAGTTCGTATAATGGTTTTGAAGGCGAAAGCCTATATTATGATTTTGACAAGGATTTGTATAAAAATGTTTTTGGCCTATTTCATGGTCTACTATAAAAATTTGTACAAAAATGATTTTCGGTAATAATTATATACCGATGATACATTGATGGTTTCATTAAACTCTATGAATTCACTCGGCGTTATCGCTGACCTTTTCTTTTAACATGTTTTATCTCAGGTACTTGAAGGTAATTCTCGAGAAGACGACAAGAATTCATGGCCCGCACTTAAATAACTATTTCCATTCAAATGCTTTGTAAAACCTGTATGAAATACAATGACTTGGGACCTATGTAACTTTGATATTTATGAATGGAAATGCTTTGTCATTAAACGACGTGATTTTTAAGCGTTGTCTATGATGTGAGTAATGTGTTATCCTGTAACACCAACGAGTCTTCCGCTGTATTGAATTGTGTAAATTTGGGGGTGTTACAGAAACCATGAAGTATAAGAGCAGAAGCAGCATTACTAGGAATGCTTCTAAACAGACTCTTATGTGTGTAGGTCCCACAAGATCCGAGGCAAATGTGGCTTGGGTCCCGGTTAAAAACTAATAAGTTTTGCTTATGTGCATGGGCATCTAATTGATGAATTGAAAGATAAAGGTATAGTAGATAGTGGATGCTCAAGAATCATGAAAGGGAATAAAGATTTCATTGCTGAATTTGAAGAATTAAAAGGAGGACCAGTACCCTTTGGAGGTAGCAAAGGTAGAATTACTGGCAAAGGGAATATCAATACAGGGAAGTTGGAATTTGAAGATGTGTTCTTTGTGAAAGAATTAAATGAATTCATTCTCTTTTCTGTGTCATAAATGTGTGATAAGAAGAACAAGGTGCTGTTCACAGACACAGACTGCTTGGTGTTGTCTAATGACTTTGAGATGCCAAAAGAATCTCAAGTACTGCTTAAAGTACCCAGGCAAGAAAATTTGTATACCTTTAATCTTCATACTATTACTCCAACAGGTGGTATTACATGTTTTCTAGCTAAGGCTTCTTATGATGAGTCTAATTTATGGCATAGAAGGTTAGGTCATGTGAATTTCAAGAATCTTAACAGATTAGTGAATAGGAATTTGGTTAGAGGGTTACCTAACAAATCTTTTCAAAGAGATTTCACATGTGCTACTTGTCAAAAAGGTAAACAACATAGAGCCTCTTGTAAGACCAAGACTATCAATGCTGTGATAACGCCTTTGCAACTTTTGCATATGGATTTGTTTGGTCCAGTTTCTGTAAGAAGCATTAGTCATAAGACCTTTTGTCTAGTCATAACTGATGATTATAGTAGATTCAGTTGGGTTTTCTTTTTAGCTCTTAAGAGTGAAACCAATGAATTACTTAAGGATTTTATCACTTTAGTTGAAAAGCAGTTCACTAAACAAGTCTTAATCATTAGGACAGATAATGGGACAAAATTCAAGAATGCTGAATTTGATGAATTTTGTAGGTCTAAAGGCATTAACAGACAATTTAGTAATCCTAGGACTCCACAACAAAATAGAGTAGCTGAAAGGAAGAATAGGACACTAATTTAGGCTGCTAGAACTATGCTGGCTGATTCTCTTTTGCCAAATACATTTTGGGTAGAAGAAATCAACACTGCATCTTATGTGTTAAATAGAGTCTTAGTGACCAAGCCTCAAAACAAAACACCTTATGAACTTTTGACTGGTATTAAGCCAACCATAAGTCATTTAAGACCTTTTGGGTGTCATGTGTCTATACTAAATACTCTTGACCATTTGGGAAAGTTTGATGGAAAATCTTATCCATGATATCTTGTAGGATATTCATTGCAAAGTAAAGCATATAGGGTTTACAATTTGGCATCTAAAAAGGTTGACGAAAATGCCCATGTTAATTTCTTAGAAAATAAACCCAATGTCCCATGAATAGGTTATGCTTGGATGTTTGATTTAGATTATCTAACTAATTCCATGAATTACTATTCTGTGCAAAAGGATTGTCAAACTAACAATGCAGGTGAGGAGTTTGGTACAACTAATTCAGGTACTCAAGAAGAAGCTTCTTCATCAAATGATGATGTTCACATCTATGTACCTAGTATGCCTACTGTTACTCCCATATCTACTACTCCCAAGAAGCAAACTATGCCATAAACAGATGATCAAGCCTCCCAAGAGCTTTAGAGGCTTCAAGATCAAGAAAATAATGCTACATCTGCTAATAAGCATTCAGGAGAAGAATCTTTTGAGTCACAGCACTCAGCAGTACATACTACACCTAGCGGTACCTCATCTAGAAGTACTGTTAAATCAAAATCTTCAAAGTCTGCTGATTCATTAGAAGATATTTTACAAGCTATGGATGATGAAGACATGTATGCTAGTCTAGCTGAAGGAATCTTCTCCAAAGCTTCCTATGATGAGCACGGTGCAGTAACTGATTTCAACAATTTGGAAACCAAAATTCCAGACAGTTCTATTCCCACTCATAGAGTCAACAACAACCATCCTACTACACAGATCATTGGAAATCCGAAGTCTGTTGTGCAAACGAGTAGACAACTTCAAACCAATACTAAAACTCATGCACTTGTGATTTATGTCAAACAACAGCAGAGAACTAATCATAAGGATACTCAACATTGTTTGTTTTCCTGTTTCTTATCACAAGTAGAGCCTAAAAACATTTCTCAGGCTCTTAATGAAGAAAGTTGGGTAGATGCCATGCAAGGAGAATTAACACAATTTGAGCTACAAAAGGTTTGGATTCTTGTGGATCGTCCCTCAGGTAAGAGAGTAATTTGTACTAGATGGGTTTTCAGGAATTAGAAGGATGAAAGAGGAGTTGTAGTGAGAAACAAGGCAAGGCTTGTTGCTTAAGGCTATAGACGGGAAGAAGGGATAGACTATGATGAGGTTTTTGCACCAGTGGCAAGGATAGAAGCCATTGGGTTATTTTTGGCCTTTGCATCATATATGAGTTTTATAGTCTAACAGATGGATGTGAAAAGTGCCTTTCTTTATGGTACTATTTCAGAGGAGGTATACGTCTCACAACCTCTAGGCTTTATAGATCCTAAGTTCCCCAACAGAGTCTACAAGGTTATCAAAGAACTTTATGGTCTGCATCAAGCTCCAAGGGCTTGGTATGTAACTTTATCTAATTTTCTGTTAGAGCATGGATATAGAAGAGGGACCATTGACAAAACTCTATTAAACAAGAAGAATGCTAAGGATATTATTCTAGTACAAGTCTATGTTGATGACATCATTTTTGGTTCTACCAAGAAATCATGGTGTGAAGAGTTTGAGGCTTTGATGAAAGGAATATTTCAGATGAGTTCTATGGGAGAACTTACTTTGTTTCTGGGATTACAAGTCAAACAAAGGAAAGATGGAATATTTATCAGCCAAGATAAGTATGTTGCTGAAATCTTGAAGAAATTTTCATGTACGGATACAAGGAGTACAAGCACACCTTTTGAAGCTAAGAAGTCTTTATCAAAAGATGAACATGGTGAAAATGTTGATATTCATCTATACAGGTCATGATTGGTTCATTGAAGTATCTTACTGTTTCAAGGCCAGATATTATGTTTGATGTGTGTGCCTGTTCAAGGTTCCAAGTTTATCCAAAGGTGTCACATCTACATGCTGTGAAGAGGATTTTTAAGTATCTTAAAAGTCAACCTAATTTAGGCTTATGGTATCATAGAGATTAAACCTTTGAATTGGAAGCTTATTCACATAGTGATTATGCTGGAGCTAATCATGATAGGAAATCCACAACAGGAGGTTGTCAATTCCTAGGCAGAAGACTCATATCATGGTAGTGTAAGAAGAAACCCATTGTTGCTACTTCTACAACTGAAGCTGAATATGTAGCCGCTGCTCATTCTTGTGGACAATTACTTTGGATTCAAAATCAGTTGTTAGATTATGGGTTTAACTTCATGAACACCAAGATTTACATTGATAATAAAACTACTATATGCTTTGTCAAGAATCCAGTATTTCACTCCAAGACCAAGCATATTGAAATAAGACATCACTTTATAAGAGATTCCTATGACAAGAAGCTTATTCAAGTCTTGAAGATTCATATAGACAACAATGTAGCTGATTTGTTGACCAAGGCATTTGATGCAAAGAGATTTGAATTCTTGGTGACACAAATAGGTATTCTCAATCAATAGAGTGTTGCATATGTTGAGGGGGGGGGGGGAGGGGTAACAGTTGTATAATTTTTATGCTAATTTTTATTGTATACTCTATGTTTTTGTGTTTTTGATGTGATTGCAGGTTGATAGAAGAAGATAAAAGAGGTTATTATGATAGTGGAATGCATGAACTGGTCAAAATTGTGAGGTGCCGTTATGGATCCAAGTACCGCCATCACAAGTCCAAGTAACGAGTATGTTCCATGTACCGCTACATGTCCGTTGTACCGTTAAGGGTCTCTTTTGTAAATTTGGCGGTTTCTTCGCGCTTAGGTTTGTTATTTACTTAAATACTTACTCCAATTACACAATTGATTCACCTAATCTTTTATTTTTATCTCTTGATTCTATAACCTTCTCTCTAATTTTTCGTTCATCAAAAATAGTAATGGCTGCTTTACCAGTGATCTCTAAGCATAATTTGGTTGTGAAACTTGCTGTGAATGATGAGTCTCTTGGATTCCATGAGATTCTTGGATTCTTATCTCAAAATCATGTTCGTTGCGCACTTACTATAAGTCCCATTGTCTCTGTTCCCATTGTTGAACAATTTTGGAACACTGTTGTGTTAGGTACTCGGTTTGATCAACCTTGCATTAAGGCTAGGATAAATCATAGAAATATATATGTAACTGAGGTACTGCTAAGGGCTAGTTGGAGATTAAATGATGAAAATGGACTTAGTATGCTTAATAATGTAGAGATACATGATGGCCTTGTAGCCATGGGCTATAGAGGTGGTAGGGAAAGTCTTACTTTCTTTAAAGCTTTGTTTTCACCTCAATGGAAATTGCTTTTTCATGCCATTATTAACTGTTTAAACTCTAAAAGTACATCTTTTGATCAAATTCCTGCTGCATTGGCATCAGCTGGTATTTGTCTAGCAAATAACAGGGTTTTTAATTTTTCCATATTAATTTTTGAAGGCATGAGTAGGAATTTGGAAGGAACTAAGAAGTTTTTAATGTGTCCTAGATTCATTCAGACTTTAGTTAGTGACCAAATCCCTAACCTACCAGAGTTAACTAATACATGGGATGTTCCTACATTCACAAAGAGAACTTTCTCTTTCTTGACCAAGCAAGGCAATGCCTTTACAGGAACTATTAAACCATTGTTTGCTCACATGTTAGCCCAACCTACCAACCAAGAAGGTGAGGAACCTAGCAATGCTAGTTCTTCTAAGCAAACTCCTTCCAACCACAGTTCCCATTCCTCAGAAGATTCTCAATCTTCTTCTCACAATATTGGTGCTCCACCAAATACTAATGAGATGATCCATACACCTGCTGCTTCCATTGCTGCTAGTGGTTCACCACCAACACAAGCACCAGAGGTGGTGGATGTTGCAAATTTTACTACTTTGTGTACTAGTCTGTCCCAACAGGTACAGGTGTTGCAAAAGGAAAAAATTGTTCAAGACAAGAAATTTTTTGATTTAGAAGCTAGCCTAATCAAGTTAAGGAACAAAATATCACCTTGGATGAGGCAGCATAGCTCTATTCAGAAGGCTGCACTTAAAAAGCAAAGGTTCAGAAACCACAAGAAAAGGCAACTGAATGCAACCAAACAGGGGAGGAATTATGAAGAACAACCACCTTCTTCTGATAATCAAACAAGGATCTTTGGAAATGACATCAATTTAGAGTTAGATGATGATGTCATTGGGACTTATGAAGATGGAACGGGTTTAGAGACTGGTGTGGATGAAACTACAAACATGGAGTTTCAACAGGATTAACCACAGCCTACTCATGAGGAGCCACAAGATGAAGAAATGATTGTAACTCAACCAGTACCAACACCTCAATCACCACAACTTCAAGTGATTTGGAGTAATTTCTATGAGAAGTTGGAGGAGATTAATTATCAATTTTATGTATCTTCAACTCCACCACCAAAAAGACAAATCTGGTTTCACAAGAAACAGTCTTTGCAAGTACTGTCTAGATCAAGAGTGAGCAATGGATCAGACAAAACTAAAGAGGTGCAAGTTGAAAGGATAGCTTCAGTAGAAGAAAGGGTATCTGGAGATACACAAGTGATTGAAGAAACAAGTGTGTCTAATACTGGTGAAGTCAACATTCTTGAAGTCCAAGTACTGCTAATCCAACTAAGCCGACTGTAAGTACTGCTGACATTATTGAAGACCCAAGTATTGCTAAGCCAACTAAGACGACTGCAAGTACCGCTGGTTATCATCCTTCACTGGAAAGTCAAAATCCTTTTGGAGAGGATGAGACTTTAGCCCAAATACTGCTTGACTTAAGAGAGAAGAATTCAGCTGAGAAAGCAAAACAAGCAGAGGCAGAGAAGAAGACACAACAATAAGTTCTTGCCAAAAAGGATCAAATTACAGGTAAGAAAGTTCAAGCTTCACACCCTACAAAAGGTATAGTTATTCAACAGCAAGCTGATGAGGAAAGACCTTCCAAGCTGATTAAGAAGCTACCTAAGATTAATCCAAAGGATAAGGGGACGAAGAAAATACTATCAGAATCTGAAAATGAAAGTGATTCAGATGAAGATATCAGCAAAGTCGTGTATAGATTTAATCAATTAGACCATGATGCGGAATATGCTCTTAGGATTCAAGCTCAGATTCGTGAAGAAGACTTGCAAGAAGAACTTGATGCTAAGAAGCATTTGCTAGAAGCTGAGAATACAACAAGAATGGAACATACAAGAGTATGATAGGATTCAAGCTAAATTACATGTAAGTGAGCTTCTTGCAGACTCATTGTTAGCTGAAGAGAGAGATGCTTATGATGAAGAAGAGAAATCAAAATTGATTGATGATCTGGTAAGGGAGCAACAAAGATTCTTTGCTGAAAAGAGAAGAAGAGAAAAGATTAAGCCTCCAACTACCATGAAGATTAGGAATCAAATGATTACATTTCTCAACAAAGTTAAGAATTTCACTCATATTCAGCTGGTCAAGAAGAATTTTGAAGAAATCAGGACTTTGTATGAACAACATAAATGAGTTGAATTAAATTTTGTTGAGATTGGATCTGAAGCAGACAGGATAGCTGTTGAAAAAGCTAGAAGAAATCTGCAACAACAAAGGCAATTTAGAAGTGCTCCTAGAATTGAGCCAAGTACTGCTGAACCTAAAACTACATCTATAAATATCAAGACCACTTATATGAGGAAGAATAGAAAGAAGAAGGTAAGTTCAAAAGAGAAAGAGACTGCTCAAAGAATGAATGAAGGAGATAAGGCTCAAGATGTTGCTCAGACTAAAAATGTACATGCAATACATACACAGTCAACAGTACATACAGAAGAAACGGTACATATAAACTTGGAAGAAGGTTCAATAGAATTTGAAGGAACCTCCAAGGGTGTTAAGAGGAAAAGATCAACAAAGAGGAAGCAAAAAGCCAAGAAGGTTAAGTCAACTACAGAAGATAGTGATGATGAGATCTTGAAAAAGTACTTGAAGATAGTAAAATTTGAAGATCAATGTATTGATACAAAGATTTTTGGAAAGAGTTCATCTATTGCTAGATAGATATACTCTATGGATCAAGGACTGGAAGCTTATGAAAATTAAAGAACTGATGGCACAACAAGAATATTCAGACTTTTGGAAGATATTCTTCACATTATTGACATACAAGATATTCAGGATCTTTTCAGGTTAGTTCAAGAAGCCAGTGCAGGTAAACCTGAGGTATCACTATTATATAGGGAATTGCTCTTCATGTATGAACCACACAACTGTGATCAAGAAATATTGAATGAATTAGAGAATCAGGTTCCTGGTTACTAGAGATATTATAGGTCATGTGGATTGCATATTTTGGATATAGATGATGTTACTTACTATATGCTACAATAGAAGAATTATCCATTTAAACGAAGATTGTTGGAGAGAATGTTGGAACAACAATTGGAAGTTATAGAGGAGTCTGTTGATGCTTTGGAGTTGATCAAAATGGTTAAACAACAAATCAAGGATTTGAAAGATGAGGAAGAAGCTGAGAAAGAGCCTTAAGTGTTTGACTTTCAGTCACACTTCACAAATGGTTCTCAGTTCACCATGTCTAACACACATAAGAACTGGCTAGTCCATAAGCAAACGGTTTATGGTAAAGACTTCTCAAATTCATTTAAAGCTGGTAGTTTGTTAAAAACTATATGGTTCTGACTCACCTTGTTTTGAGACAAATAGTTAGCTAGTCCTAGACAAACGGTACTAGGTAAAGACTTAATCAAATCCGTTGATGGTTGACAATTTACCAAAATTTGTAGGGTTATCAGTACACCTTATTCTTTATGAATAAAGTATTGGCTATTCTAGAGTATATGGCTAACTGGTAAAGAATATATCGAATCCATTGATAGCTGGTGATTTGCTAAAAATCATGAAGCCAATACAGATTGGTTTTTGTTGTTAACTATTTTATTTCAGGTATGAAGATTGCAAGCAAAGAAGTATTCAAGAAAAAATACTTAGAAGGTTTTGTCTCATCAAATCAAGACTGAAGTTCATCATTCAAAAAAGAGATCATAGTTTTGACTCAAAAGAAGACAATTATTGTTGCTGTAAAGAAAAATTAAATGTTTACAAAGACACAAGAAGATCATAAGTTGAAGATAAAGATTATGTTCATGATGTTTGAAGATTATCTTATCAGAAGAAGATCTACATTGAATTGTTTGGCTACATTATGTTGGATACAAATATAGATTACCAAGTTCAATCCAAGGATGAAGGAAAGACTGAAGACATGTATTCTAAATACCTCTAGTACAAACAGAAACAAGAAGACAACAAGTTATCATTCTTGTTTAGGGGAGGATTGTTGGGAATTATTTGTAAGTGTCATGTAACACCCCATTTTGATAAATGGAATGTCACGTGTAATTATGGCGTGTCATCAAAGCATACAAGGATAATGTATTAAACATCACATGACCATAAAGGAAATACCGGAAAGAAGGTATCGGTATCCCAAAAGTAGAACTCATCACACACAAACATAAGTACTGTAAATGAAAGGACTAAACAATGTCCATGGAAATGAGTATCAAAGTATAAAGAAATGCATAAAGTAAAGAAGGCTAGGAAGCTTCCAATCCATATGCACGTACGCTTAAAGTCTACGAGCGTCCCTGAGTACCTGCACTTTTGGGAACATGAAAGGGAATACGGCTGAGCATAACGCTCAGTGCACGGATATACAAGCAAAACATGAATAACATAAGCATATAAGCATAGTGCAGCGGAAAAGACTAAGTCCTGGATAACCTGGTATATCTTAGTAAAACTGATTTTATAGTTTGAAAAGCCTTATGTTTATCTTGTAAAAACTGTTCAACATGTTTACCATTAGCCGATATAGGTCCTGAATTATCAACGTGCATGAATACTTGGAGGGGTGACCTCGTCATGCAAATTAGAGAGGCTGCCTCTAATTTAATATACTGGTTTGGGTAGGAGGGATCAGCTCCTTGTGAAGGATGCAAGGCACACACCACATTCACCTGAATAAACTGCTGAAAACATGTAAACTAGGATGCACCCATACACCCCACCTGATAATAATAATATGGCCAAAAGCTGAACGGATGCCACGAGCTATCACTCCGTCATGGTGGAGTCATAACACTGGTGCCTCTAGTGTTATGGTTATGGTACCTCCATAACTAGGTGAAACTGGTCATGCATGTATATGGCTTTAGGAATCTAATTAAACATAATCAATTCAAAAACATATAAATATATACTGGGGAAATAGTTGGCTGCATACGGGGAATCCTAATAAGGAAGAATGTCCATACTGAAAGGACGGAGAATCCGTACCTTGTATCCAGTGAACGAAGAAGACGAACGGAAGAGAGTCCTACTTCGGTATCACTAATGCTACATAAATACATACGTGTATAAGTATCTGATTATTGAGTAGGTAACTGGTTTTAGATCATGTCTTAGCTTGTTTTATATGTTCATGTCATGTTTTACTGATTAAAGCTTTATATTATGTTTATCATGTATTATGTCTATTCTGATTAAGTATTTCTTGTATTTCTTGTATTATTATACTTGTTGTGTAATAATAAGTAACTTTCTAAAAATAGCAGGTTTCCTAAAATAGAAAGTTTCCAAAAATAGAAAGTTTCCAAAAATAGATTAACTTCCTTATATAAATAAGTTTCTAAAAATAGAAAGTTCTAATAAATATAAATAAGCTGGATTATTAAGCTAATTATATAAGCTTAAGTGTTTACTGATTAATATTCTAAGTCAGGTAATTAAATAGTATAGTTTATTATTTATTTCATGTAAACTAAATAAACTATCGGGTAAAGTATTTAATTAAATATAACATGATTTAATTAAATAAAGGTAAAAAAATACTTAAGTTAAAACATGTATTATTATATATTAATAATATAACCTAAGTCATGTAAATTAATTAACTATAAGTCATTATTTTAATAATTAATTAATTATATCATCTAAATAAAATAGTAATTACTTAGGTTAAAATTCATGTATTAATAATAACATTAATAACCTAAGTCATGTATAAATTAAATTAATCATGTATATGTTTTAATTAATTTAATTAAATCTTGTTAAAATAATTAACCTTGTAAAATAATTAACTTGCAAAAATAACCCATGAACCGAACATGTGTTTTAATCTAAACATATCGTGAACCGGACCGGTTTAACCCTTGAACCGGCCAACCAAACGCACCCTTAACAGTGGCTAACTGGCCTAGCCGGTTGCCACTGTTTGTGTAAAACAACCACCAGCCCAAGCCGGTGGTTCCCCCTGTTTTCTCGGTTGTAGCCGCTTGCTGGGCAAGGTTCCCCTTGCTGCCGCGGCTGTAGTTCCCCCTGCTTACCAAAAATAGCCACCGGCTTATGCCGGTGGTGGTTCCTCTTTCTGCCGAGACCCAACATTGCCCAAACACACCCCCCGACATGGTCGAGGTTCCCTTTCTTCTTGCGGCCGAGACCAAAAACACCACACCGAGACCGTATGTCTCGGGTGTGTTCACACGAGGCACACCGAGAGCCTTGGGCTCTCGATTTGTGTGTCCGACCAAAACAAACACCCCTTAAACCTTAATTATTTTACCCCCCATGTTTAATTACATGATTATTAACTTGTTTTTAAATACACCATGATTTCATGTGTTCTTGATTAAATAAAAACATAAAGAAAAGGGTTTAAGGATTTACCGCTTATGTGAAACAAAGGAGAACGATAAAACTAACACTCTTGCAAGAAATCAATCACCAAAAATCAACCAAACACGCCCTTGGTGTGTGTTCTACCCGGCGGCCAAGGAGAGGAAAAAGAGATATTTAGGGTTTTGATTATTTTCTAATTTTTGTAATTATGAAAACAAGTTTTTCCCTTTTTTCCTTGTTTGTAAAAATTTAAATGGGCTTGGCCCTTGTCTTGTTTCTAGCCGCGGGTAAGGGGGCCCACATGTGGTAACCCATATGTTTTCTAGTGTCCAATATTATTCATGTTCTCGTGTTCGTGTTTACGTGATTCATATAGTTATAGTTCGTGTCGTATTATATTTATTCATAACCGTAATAAATATACGTAAATACATAATATTAAGCTCGTGATTATTTACGTTCATGATTTCATGTTCGTATGTTCGTGATTATAATTATTATTGAAATAATTGTCGTGTCTTAATACGTATTAAATACTTATCGTGATATATCACGTACGTAATACTTGTAAATATTGTTCGTGAAACGTAAACGTGCTATAAAAGGAAAGTTCTAATCATGTACGTACGATCATAAGGGTACTATTCATGGTAAAAGAATGCGGGTTTTACAACTCTTCCCCCCTAAAAAGAATAATTCGTCCCCGAATTATAGATAAAGTAATCTGGAAAAGAAGAACATACCCGAATTAAAAATATGAAATGAGGGTAAGAAGCCCCGATAGACTCCTCTGTTTCCCAAGTGGTTTCCCGCTCGGTATGTGAAATAATGATTTTGCTAGGTTAAAAAGTTCGTTTTCTCGGTGTCTTAACGAATTGATTTCCGGTTCAAAGTGCGACTCAATTGTTTTTGGTTAAGAAAAAGGGAAGTTGATTATCTATAACTAATTAAAAAGTAAATGCGAAAAGTATTTAGAAACAAACTAAAGACAAGTACAAATAATAAAAGTAAAACAAGGTGAATATTAAAAACTAAAAAATAAAACGATATTAAAACGAATATTAAAACAAATAATAAAACGAAATTTAAAGCGAAACAATTAATAAAAATAAAACTAAAAGACGAAATCAACTATCGACTCGAAAATAAAGTTTACTAAATGAAAAAGGAGAGAATAAAACTAAAATGATACTTTAAAGCTAAACGAGGGAAAACCTAAAGCGGGTACTAAATAAAAGATAAACTTGAACTTTACGAAAAAATATTAATACTAAAAATCGACGAAAAATTCAACTAAAAATACGTAACTTTCAGAAATAAAATCGGAACAACTTTCAGACAAAACTAAATAATTACGGAACAATACTATTAAATAAACAAGTTAGCAGGCTAGCTGCTGGAAGCAGCCAGCCTACTAGGTGAAAATGGCGCCAACTGCATGCATGCATGCATGTAGTACTTTTTTACCCATCGTAGCCAAGGTTTGTACTTGTTTTATTCCATCGTACTCAAAATGAAGTAATGGATCGTAGTCAATTTCGAAGCCAAGGATCGTAGCCAAGGATCGTACCCACGGATCGTAACGGCCAATCGCACCATGGATCGCACTCTATGATCGTACCCACGATCGCAACAAGTGATTGTGGTGTGGATTATGGAGTGTGATCGTAGTAACGATCGTACTGGGGATCGCAGTAATGGATCCCAAGTAGAAACCCTCGGGGTTTATGCGATCACACTTACTAGATCGTACTGATAAAACCCTTAAGCATTACGATGGCATACAATAAGCAAATAAGCAAATACCAAATAAGCACTTATCTAAAAACTTAACCAAATCAAATTTAAGAAAAAGCTAATAGACCAAAATTTAAAAACTTTTAAAAATACTAAATAATAAAAATTATTTAAAAACAACTTTTTATAAAAATGAACTAAAAGCACTTGATCAAAAATAAGAAAATTAACACAATAAGCACTAAAACACTTTAAGCTATAAAAATCAAACATTGAAAGATTAATAAGCATAAATTTGAAAACTTTTAAAATACGAAATAAGCACTTTAAAAAGACTAAACTTTTTAAGAAAACTAAAAAGTAAATAAGCTAAATACAAAATAAGCCAATAAGATTGTCAAACTTATAGCTTAAATCGTATACAAGCTTAGATGGAAATAGAAAGATGAACTTTTTAATCAAATAAACAATAAGATTAAGCAAAATCAATGCTTAATCCGAACCACAATCAAATCAAAGACAAGAAAAGTAGGATGTGAAAGATAAAGAAAAGCTTGATTAAAGGTAAATAAGGTTTCAAGAATAAAATTAACTTACTTGGAATTAAAAGGCTTGAAATTTAAGACATGAAATTAAAGAACAAGAAAGTAAATGACATGAAATTAAAGTTGTGCAAGTAAAGAAAAATGGTGGAAAGACTAATTGTCACATTAGCTAACAACATGTGAAATGTGATGGTGGTGATCTATTTATAGGGAGAAGGGAAGCATGTGTTGCATCCTTCTTTCTTTCTTTCTTTCTTTCCTTCCGTCTTTTCGTCTTCTAAATTCTTCGACTTTTTCGACGTTGTCTCGGGATTAATTAAACTCGTCTTGAAAATTCTTCATTAATAAGACTTGAGTTCTTCGGCTCTATTAAACTTCCGTCTTTAGACTTGTTCTTCGATAAATCTTCAGAATAGGCCTTGGACTTCCGTTATTTTTGCACTCTTGATCTTTTGACTTCGTCTTTTCTCGTTTTCTTCAATAAAAGCCCGTGAAAGCCCGTGTTTTCTTCCTTTTTCATCTTTTGGTCCTAAGACAAAATAAAAACGCAAACCACGCATAATTCCGACATTTACGACATAAAATACACGTTTTGGCTTGGTTATTATTATAAATAAGTGGTAAAAGGATGGGTGTTTTCACACTTATCAAATACCCTACACTTAACCATTGCAATGCCCTCATGCAATGCATTAGTTACAAAGAAAGTTTTACATTTTTCATCATAATCAATCCACCTTGGCCATTATTAAAGAGATTATAAAATATTCAAAGGAAGAAAACAAGTAAAAAGATCAAAAACTTACCTTAGGTTTTTGGAATGTCATGAATGATTATCACACTCAAGTTTCACGTTCCCCATACCAAGCTTAAAAACGAGATCATTGTTATTATAAGTTAGCAAACTAACACAAACTCATGTGGCCCAATTATTCACTTAGACTCCCTTATTCCTAGGTTTATATCTTATATTTTATTATCGTCTTGAATGATCACGAGGATGCATTGTTGACTTATTTCGATAGTTATTAAGGCTGAAAAAAAAGTAGGACGATTTAATTAATAGTTAGCTAAAGGACAAAATCTTTTAAAACTGCTTCTCGGGACCTCATAAAGTTCATATCTTGGCATAACTTGCTTCACGATTTGAGACCTTTCTCGGACCGATATTTGGCAGTGAATTCATACTTCAAATCTTGAGAGATGTCACATCCCCAATTTATCAGAGTAAGGCAACACAATGGGGTGCGACGGTCATGACTATCACAAGACATAGATACAAAGAACGACTATTTAAAAGCCGTTTTCATTTAATTAAAATCATAAAACTTGTTCGGAAGCGAATTACACAATATCATAATAAAACATTGTTTCAAAAGACTTTCACATTGATCCAAATATCCATACACTAGTCACGACCATTTTTATTAAAAATCTCCCATGCCCAACCACGTCACTCCTCCGTCTTGATACCTGAGAAAAACATTGCTAAAGCGTCAACACAAAGGTTGGTGAGTTCATAGGTTTAAGTTTAAATAGTGTGATGAACCATAAGATTTAATCAGGCAACCGGCATATAACCAAACATGGCTATAATCAAAATAGTATACGTTTGTATTCCTACGCCTAAGCTCATGACACCGAAGCGTTAACCAACCAACAAGATATAATGAGAGCCCGAGCAAATGCCTATCCCAAAGCATTCGTAACGACTCAAATGTAAGTGTATCTAATTTGGTCACACAACCAACATTAGATAGGGATGTCAGTCCCAATAGATCTATCCATAACATTCGCGCTTACACAAAGTAATTAACGGTTCACGATAGTGGGCTAAAGCATCTAGGGATATCGCTACTTAGACATCATGTAGGCAAACGTATCAGTTTAAGGCACTTATGTTCATCCGTTAAAAACAAGCAATGTTCTCACCCCAAAATAGTTAAAACAATTAAAAGTGGGGCTATGAAACTCACCTCGAAGCAATAGCAGTGGTAAAATAGCACAATGTAGTCATGGAGAAATAATAGCTTGAAACAATCCATAACCTAAGTTAAATAAGGTATGTATTACTATACATGCAACATGGAAATAAACGTAGCATTTAGTCCCCTGGTATGTGCTTGAGTTTTTAAAGAAATAAGAGATTTTTAACACTTGTAAATATTTTATGTCTTAACAACAATCTAGTCATTTAATCGGGATATATCTAACAATATTTTCCGGGACAATTCATTTAGTTGGGTCGTTAAATGGGTCAAATATCCTAAATTCATTTTATTAAAATACCTTAAATAATTAAACCTAATAAAATTATTAAATACAAAAATTATAAATTTGATTTTTAAAGAAAAATGCTATGTCCCCATGTCGGGGAACAGGGAGCAATATGAATGTTACCAAAATCAACCATTGCAATTTGTACGTCGCTTTTAGGACAAGGAAAAAGGTGGTCTCGGTAGTTTTTCGGTGTGAATAGCGGGCTCGATACTGGCTCGCGGACTAAACCGCGAGTACCTTTGGTTAGCTAGCTGGGTGATCTATAAGTAGGTGCTTTAAGTTTCATAAACTGATGTCGTTTGATACGTTAAAATCATGGTCGAAATGAGTGTCGTGAAACTGTTTTAGAAGAAAATTGGTTAACGAGTCATTTTCGATCTTGTGTACGGTTCTCGATAATTACTTTTGGACCAAACCAAAAGTCTGCCCGTGTAGACGGCATGGCCGTCTACAGCTTCCGTCATGTGACCGTCTCAGGGCAAGGTCTTTTCGAGGGTTGAAAATGGGCCGTAAAGGGGTCGGGTCACTACTATGAAAACAAGTCATATGTTTACTATTCAGGCTAATTCGTTCCTAGAGGGGTGTTTTCAAACGCCTTTTCCGAGCTCAATACTCGATCATTTTTATTCATTCTTTTTGCATCTAAAACTTGGTACTAGTGACTATTTCGCGAGCTACTTGACTCGACCCATAGTTCACGGGTTTGCCTTAAAATTAGGTCGAAAAGTGTTGGTTTAGTATATCTTTGAATGGTTTAGTACTCGTCTTATCCCCGTCATCGTTCCTACTGTTAAAAGGTCTCGGTCTTATATCTATTAAGATCCCGTCACACACTTCGTGTGTTACTTAACCCTCACGTTCCAGCCTACACTTCAAAGTCATGGCTGGGTTACATTGTCATTGTTAAGTCATGGCATACAAATCTTCGAACATATTGACTTAGTTTTTTTGGTCTGACAAAAAAAATGGTTTTTGCTGCTTGCCATTCTCATTTTGAAAACATATTCTTATGTTTGAGAACAACATCACGTGGGATATCAACTCGTTTTATTACTAAGGTTTGAACATGGTTTGCATGGGTCGTTCTATGTCGTGACAGGAGAAGAGAGATTCATGCACGGTTTTGAAATAGCTTCCCTGTAACTTTACTATGTTCTTCTTTTATCTTGTAAAACATATTTCAAGCACATAGCTAGGATTTACTAGTATTTATTATATGACAATCAAGGGGAACAAATGAACAAAGACTTACATGAGTCCTTAGCTAAAACGAGAGATGAGATGAACGAGTCCCAAGCTTACTTATTCTAATCCGAGATAATATCACCAATACCCTTAACCAAATGCTATACTAAACCCGACATTAAACCCTTTGTTCTAATCTTGGCAGCGGCTAAGATTCTCAACAGTAGGAATGTGTAGTTTGTGTTTTGTAGATTTGTTAAGTGTGTTTTAGTGTTAATGGGTTGCTATTTATAGGAGGGGTTAGGTAGTTAGGGGATGATAACACACAGTTAGGGTTTGTGACTATGTAGTTGATTTGTAACTAGGAAGCAAATTATGTAAGTACATGTGGGAAATTGTAAATCCTTGGGAAGATCAAAAGGGTGCATTGGTTCGGCTTATGGCAGAAGGAAAGGATGTATTTGTGGTCTTCAAGATTGACTTATTAATGACTTTGAGGATGTACAAGGTTTAAGTTTAAAACCTATAAGCTTGAGGTGTGTCAGTTAATAGAGGAAGAAGGGACAAAAGTACCATTGATAATTGAAATGAGTTGGGAAAGATGAAAAAGAAGTGTTGTACGTGTGTTGGGCAGGGGAAAAGGAAGAAAGGGTCCCAATGTTTGACTTGTGTGAGTATAAAAGGGGTAAATATGTGATCTTGTGGGTAATTCATTACAAAGAGGGAACAAAATGGTACACTTATTAATGGTAAATGTTGTACACATAATTCAAATCATGATAAAACGTGGGATATGGGGTGGACAAAGGGGGACCGTTTATGAGTTTGTTTTGATGTAGAAGTGTAGTCAATTTTTCTCATTTATTTTAGATAGTATTATTTGTGTGTTGATGAATGTTGTTCTCTAATGAAATCAAGTATAGATAATCTAGTTTAGACGAATTTAAGAAGGAACGCAAATGTTTTCAGATAAGCTTAGTGGTATTTTGAAAAAACAAAGTACTCAAATAAGTCGCGTTACCCAAATGTGATATTGTGTTACGTAAATGATCACTTAATAATTTAGCGTATGACGTTGTAAGACTAAGATCTATCCAAGTAGATAATTCCATGAATGACATTCATGAGTTGCACACAAATTACACGAAAACAATCGGGAATTTCAATAGACACACAAGTCTAACCCGTAAACGTCACGTTCATCATAAATTAAATAGTTCAAAATTCACAATTGTAACATTCGATATCCGTTAAATTGAGTTTTTGTCCTCAAAACTGGCATGTCGATGTCGTTACCAAAACAAGAGGTAACCTAAATTTTATTTACATCTCTTGGCGTTCATCGCCCTCACTTTTCCTTAGTTTCTTGCTAAGATTAATATTTCTATAATCTTATTAGGGTTAGAAAAAAAAATCTTTCTTTCGATTGTACATGACTCAATAGCGTTCCTTGAGGTTTATAGTAGTAAGTCTTTTCTCGAACGTCGAGTTTTCTTGACGAAATTGGTTTCATTAAATGAGTTTTCTCATTAATATATTTTTTTTTTCGCGTCGTCTCGCGTATTACTTCCACCTTAAAGGCTCGCGTGTTGTCATCTTTCGCATAGGTACCTATAGTTGTGCTAATATTAATCTTGGGTATTTAACCCAACTCATCCTAAGGCTAACATCGCACATTTGAATGTCGTTCCACATTATTTGGTTAATTCCGTTCACCTTGACCGCCTACTTGGTAGTGATAAGTAGTGTATGCGTCAAGGTTTCTTGAATCGGTTCTCCAAAAATCTAGACCGAATGGTCATCTTAACACATGATAGTTGATAAGTGTGAAAACACTCATCAATAATGATCCAAAAACCAATCAAAACACTGTCAAATACATTATATTAAACTGTTAATTATCAGAATTACGCGTGTATTTGGTGTTTGTATATTTTCAGGTAAAATAGGTACGTTTGAGACAAACACGAGCTTTCAAGGATTAATTTGATCAAAAGACGAAGAAAAGGACGAAAGATGATCCAAGGTCCTTATTTGCCAAACTTCCAAAAATCAAGGGCTTAAAGTGCAATTACTACAATGATAAAGGATGGAAAAGTGATTACTTAAAAGTTCTATAACCATTTGAAAAGATATTAAAAGAAAAGGACCAAATAGAAAATAGTGAAAAGTTTATAACTTTATATCTTGGTCAAAGACCAAGACCGGTCAACTTAACACACACCAAAAACGCGTCTTCTTCTCCAAGATAAGAGAGAGAAAACGTTTATCTCTTCTCTCCATTCCACTTCATAACCTGCAATCGAATATCAAGCACAATCAAGAGAGTTTCAGCCAAAGTTTACAACTAGAAAAAGATTCCTCTTGTTCTTCTCTACAAGACAGTATCAATCAATTAGATCAAGGAGTGAAGATAAAGAAAGCCCCAAATTCAAGATTGAAGATGAAGAACGAGTATCCTCGTATTTTACACGTGTCAGTCAATGATTGGATCAACCACGTCACCCACCCTCTCCAGACGGCTATAAATAGAAGAGAAGAGCTCATTTTTCAGCGGTTAGCATAGGAGTAGTTTCACCTAGTTAGTTAGGAGTAGTTTAGATAAGTTTTCTTCACAGTTTAAATCATTTCAGTTTTCTGTTTAGTTTGTTAAGATTTCAGTTTTTACAGTTGTAACTGATTACTATTTTCGCCATTAATGAAAGCTTGAGTTTTCTCTTGTCAAAGATCATCTTCTTTATTCTGTTTTAAATTCTTTTACGTAACTGATACTGTTCACACAATAATAGAAGTTTGTTAATGTAGTTGAGAATAGAGCATCAAGGAATTCATAGTTACTGTTCACCGTTAGAGTTGTCGATTGTGTAGGTTTAATCAGATTATTTGAGTTCGTCTTTATTGTCAGCTTGTTGTTTCAGTGTTAGTTTAAACGTTTTGAATCTGTTTTTCTAAACGTTTTTGATATTGTCAGTTTGAGTTTGATAATCAGTTCTTTTGATTCAGATTGGTTAAGGTGTACACACTGTTCATTTTATTTTCGTAAGACTGATTGTAGTTCAAAAGTTAGTGAGTATTTGTTTTGAGTCACAAATTCTTCTAGTAACTGATGATTTCTGTTACTGTTCATTTGAGAGCAATTTTGTGAATTCTTAAATCTGGATTCGTTAACCATATAATATGTTGTAGTGTATTGTTAGGAATTGTTTAGTATTAGGTACACTCGAGCTCGTGACTGTTTGATTCGGTTAAGTCTGAGTTCAATTCAAATCTTTGATTTTAGTATTTGGATCAGGTTCGTTACCAGTAGTGTAATTTCGACTATGGATTACGCCTGAATGTTCTGTCGATAGAGTTAGCTTTCAGTAGGATAGGTTGCAGGTTTGATGTTTTTCCGCATTACTTTCAGTTCACGTAGTTATCAGATTAGGAGGTGTCGTTTGGTTTCTTGTTTTGATTCGATTTTGCAGGTGTTTGGATTTGTTGCTGACATGGTTAACAGATTCGTTGATGTGATGATTGTAGTTCTGTTCAGCAGTTAGATTGGTTTCGTAGCTGGTGGTTCAAGTAGCGTTTGTTTTAAACCGGCTCAGCGCCGCGTTTCTCGTCTCAACGGACTAGACTTCGGATGGATCGGTTAAGCACAAAATTTTATTTCATGTATTTTTGGTATAATCTGCTAGTTTGTTGTAGTGTAGTGTAATATTTGCTGGTTTATCCTTTAATTGCTAGTTTGTTATTAGATTGTTATAAGTTCTAGTTTAATTCTCGATAAGTTTGCACTTTGAATTACTGCATAAGAATTTTAACTGGTGTTTGGGAATCTGTTTTAGGCTTATTAAAATAGAATTTGTTGTGATAGCTAGCCTATACTTTGTTATAACTGATATATGAGATACGTAATACTTACTGGGCTAGTAGTTGGGCCTGGGTTCGTGAATAGGAATTACATTGGTAAGTTTGAAATGAGTTATAATAATATCATTAGGCCCATTTAGTTCATTTTTACATTTAAAGAGTAGTTAAAGTTTTAAAATTTGTAAAAGTAGAATCACAGATAAATAGGATTTTGTTTTGAATTTTTAGAATTTAAATAAAATTGAACTTTTACTTTTTTTTAACAGTAGATTTAGATTTGTATTTTGTCATTTTAAATTTGTAGTGTAAAAATTGTATTTTTCGTGCACTTTTACGTTTACATTTTATATTTGTAGAATAAATTTACTTTTTGCATTTTATATTTTATTCAATTAATTGTCGTAATTGCAATATGTTTTTAGCTTAGTACATATACGTAGGTAGATAGTATTTTTACATTTTTGCTTGTTAATTGCGAATTAGAAATAGATACCAAACAAAGTTGTATAACCAAAAACAATCAAGTCTTTGCTTAAAAACGTTATATCAATTCGAATCGAGCTGAGAAGACAACTACACTAAAAACGGAATTATTAAATGGCGCCGCTGCCGGTTCTTTTCGTGAAGATTAACGATTTCGAGTGAGACGATTGGATTTTGGGATCCGTTCACTTTGTGAACGTTATTTTTACGTATTATAAATCAAAAAGATAAAAAAAATCAAAAAGATAAAAATACAAAAAAATAAAAAAAATCACAAAATCAATTCTTTTCCTAAAGAATTGAACCAAAAAAATAAAAAATCCAAAAAGTAATCTTTTTCCTAAAAGATTACACCCAAAAATATATATTATATCGATTTTCATCGCTTTTTACGTAGATATAGTATTTTTCTTAAAAAATCAAATAAATACAAAAATATTTTTTTATTATTATATGTAGATACGTATAAGTATAAAAACAACCAAGTTACCTATCTCCATAAGTATTGCCGAGGCATTACACCGTGTTGAGGGGCGTTCCGGTCCTTGACACGCGTATCGATCAAATAAAATTAAGCAAGAATAGATAAATACTTCCAATTGGCAATAATTCGAAGAATACAAACTACTAAAGTGGATAGATAGGCGACGTGCTATAAAATGCCGTCTAAGGGTTAATAGGTACTTAAGTGCTTCGCGCCACCTAACCCCCCGTTCACTAGTGCGTATTCTAAGAAGGAAGGCTTAATTGGAGGTCTTGCACCCAAGTAGTAATTATATATATACTTTCTTGTGGATATTTCATATCGAACCTCGAGGGAGATAATCTCTTCTCCTTCAAAAGTCGACCGAGGGCTACTCCCTCATTCCTCGTGTTTACTTACACGTGTACTCGCACACGTGTAAACATACCACCTTTGGTGTATCACTTCCTTTCCCTGAGGAAGCTTTTAAACGTCATTATACTTGTATATACATTCGGCCACCTTGTTACACATGGATACTCGTTCCATGTTGGAGATTTTGCAACAACAATCCGCCAACGTTAATTATTCACCTTGTTCGACTTGTGATGGTCCACACGATACTTATTTATGTGATCAAAATAATGATTATTATGGGGAGGGATATGCTTACAATGGAACCGAGAACCCTAATTTTCAACCTAACACTCAAATGGACTACACTTGTAATGACTATATGGGAAATTCCGGTTTTTCATCACAACCTCCACCATCATTTCATGATCAAACCTTTAATGTGCCATACCAAAACCAAGGATTTTCCAATTATGAAGGTTTTCAAAACAATGATAATTTTCAAGGCTGTAATCAAGAAACCTTTCATAATCAAGGATTTTCAAATAATGAAGGCTTTCAAAATGATGAAAATTTCCCATGCTATAATCAAGATACTTTTCAAAATCAAGGATTTTCACATTATGAGGGTTTTCAAAATGAAGGAAATTTTCAAGGTTACAATCATGAGAATTTTCATAATCAAGACTCTTTTCCAACCTATAATTCACCTAATTATGGAAATCCACCTCCACCCTATTCTTCGACTTATTCATGTGAGTATTGTGGAAAAGAACCCCATTATGGTTATGATTGTCGATCAAGGGATCCGCCTTCTTATACTCTTATTAAGCGCAATGAGATTTCTGTTGTAGTCGAGCAACTAGGAAGATTCGATGGATATAGATTAAAGGCTCTTAATCTTATGATAGAAATGAGTATCGAGAAAATGAGAGAAGAATCTCGTTGGTTAAGGGAAGAAATTAAGTCTCTTGAGGATGATTTAAGGAACAAACGGTTTAATATCGAGAACTTTGGTAACATTTATAGAGCATCGGTGAACAAATCTTCTCAGTTCCTCCAGAAAGAGTTAGACGATTTACTCATTAAGATTGATAAAGAAGAAAAAGAAGAACAATTTATTGCTAATCGTGCTCGGTTGCTTAAACAATGCTTATATGACGATGATTACTATCCTTCGCGTTGTATGACATTTAATGATGACACATCTTCATCACCTTTACCTCACGTGGAACCCACCGACTCTTTAACCATGGGGGACGAGCCTCTTAGCACTAATACAAACATCGATTTGGATGAATTAACCGTTTCTAGTGTTGAGAACCTTATCCCAATCCAAAGAGAGCTTGAGAGGGTTTCCAATGAACCATGTGATGAGCTTTGTGTTGATACCTCTTCTCCTCATGATCACATTGAGATTTCATCCCATATTGACCTTCATGCTACTACTAGTGATTTTGGTGACTTTGATCTTGATGAATTGTTTAAAGAAAAGGATAATGAGATTGAGGAAGAGTTTGTGAAAGACTTTCCACAAATAGAGGATGAAAATTGTGATTCTAGTGACGCGTCTTATGCTATATCATCCGATGATTTGTCTTGTCAAGATAACATTCCTAATTTGGATGAAGAGTTTGCTCCTATAGCAACAGTGGATCCTTCTCCTCTACCACTTTATGATTCTTGTGATGAAACCTTTGATGATCCTTATGATAGTGATGAGTCTTTTACTTCTGATGATGATGACTCCATTTCTTCTATGACTCCTTCACCTATTCCTCTAAGTGATTTTGTGATACATTCAAATCCTCTTTTTGAGACATGTTTTGATAACCCACTTTTTGAGGAGTGTGAAGAACCTAATAATGAGTCTATAGAAGAAGAACCCTTGATTGATATTCCTTCACTGGTTTTTGAGGATACACCTATTGATTTTCATGATCATATCATCCCTTTGAGTGATTCTCTCATTAATACACCTCCTTTTGAGCCTTATGTTCCCACCCTCCCACCCTTGAAGTTGGTTATTGATGAAGATCCTTTCCTCTTAGAGATTGATACTTTTTCATCTAAGGAACCTTTAGAACTCAAAACCATTGATATGGACTCTTTTATGGAGATTGATGCCACCATGGAGGATACTCTTGCACATTTTGATATAGAGGTCGACGATAGTGTTCCTAATTTGGAAGTGGAGGTTCGTCTTATTACTACATTGCTTTTTGGGAACATAGAGACTACACCTTCTCCACAAGATACTATTACTATTGATCCTCCTTTCACTATGCCTTCTATGGAAGATTACCCACCTTTTGATGATGATGATGAGCCTAATATGGACATAATAGTTATGAATGTTTTGATACCTACACCTTCATATTCTCATGATGCTTTGATCACTAATGGGGAATCTTATATGGTTGATATGAGCTCATCTTCTTATTTTCCCATGAAGGGAAAGGTTTTTGATCCTGGGATACGTATCTTTGGGAAAAATTGGTTTTCATCTACTCCACTTAAGAGTGTGCCTTCGATTGATATGGACTTCTTGTATGAGCTTACTTTGGTGATGCTTCCTATTTTGGAGTTGTTCACATGTCGAGATGGAAATTATGTATTTGATCCTGGGGTGCTTCATATTTGAGAGATTTTGTATGTTGGACAAACTTGAGACACGTTGGACCGTTCCATTTATCGAGGCGGATATTGTAAATCTTATAGTAAATGGCAACGTGCTAAGTTTGAGTGTATCATGTGAGACGTGCTTCAAAGTGGATATTCTTTATTCTCCATGATGGTTTCCCCAAGGACAACCTAATTCGGGGCCGAGTCGAGCTAGCGACTTAGGGTTAAAAAAACTCAAGCATTGAATAACTAGGTTAGAAAACGTAGAGTAGATTTTCAATAGGTTAGGTTTAATTAAAAGGATGTTATAGTAGAGTTGAAGTGGAGGGGTGCCTTTCTTCGTCTTTTGGTGTTTGTTTCAAGGGGTTGCTCTCTCACATTTCATGCTTGGAGCTTATGGAGGAGGCCCGTGTATCTGGTTCACTTCGATTGGTTTTTGCTATTATGATATTCAAAACACTTGTGCTTAAAATGAATACCCTTTAGTTGTCTCTTCCTTAACTTGGGTTAAGCAAGGTTATCAATGTAATAAGTGTAGGGGAGTTCACTCCAATACTCTTAAACATTGAGGACAATGTTTATCTTAAGTGTAGGGGAGACTTCTATCGAAGTGACCTTACCTAGACCATTGCCTTAACTTCATGATAATTGGGAAAACTAATTTTTCAAACATTTTTCAAATTTTTGATCTACTTTGGCCAACAAAAATATGCATTCATGATTTTTGCATCATTCATTTTTCATTTGCATATCACATTTGCATTATATATAGTTCTTCTTTTATTTTTCATCAAAAATATACAAAAAGGAAAAATACAATAAAAACATGGTTTTAACAAATTTAGACTTCTTTGACATATTAGGCCCGTCATGGATATTTTGACTCAACCCGAGTTTTCTTATTTTAGCACTCTCTAGCTAGTATCCTTAACCATGTAGTCCTTCATTGGTCTATTAGGCTAAGCTTCCACCAATTTCATTCTTTGAAATTTTAAATTTGTGGAGAATGGGAAATGATAGAGTTGAAGCAAGTGTAAAAGGGCTAGATAGACTTCATCGCAATTACTTGTGGCTAAACCATTCTCTTCTTTACCTCTATTTTCTTCGCATGTATATAATTGTTAATAAATAATCAAGTACGGTTTTAATTGGTTCGTAATCTCTTATGCATTTTTGGCTAATCATTTATGGTTGATATGAGTACGTCTTAAGATTCTAAGTTAGTACGTTTTATGTGTACTAGACTTATGTCATGCTCCATATTTAGCGGGTGTTTTTCCTTTTCTTCTTTTTAAATTTCTTTGTGAGGAATAAAGAAAAATAAGAGCGGCTTATGAAAAAAAAATGAGTGGCTAGAAAAAAAAAAGAAAAAGAAAAAAAAAATAATGCAAGACTCCCAAGAGGGGCAGTGTGGTGTTAATTATAGTGACTATTGAGTTCCAATATTACCTTGACGGGTTGCGGGGATTCAATAGATTGCTCCAATCCAATATTACCTTGACGGGTTGCGGGGTTGAAGATCCAAAATCTTAAAAAGATGCGGATGTAAATTATTGCGTGAGTTTTATTTTTCTTTCCTTAGCGAGTGTGTAGCTACTTATGAAAGCATGACATGAGGATTTTACACATAAGGCGAATGACTTATTACTCTTAATACGGACTTATATTAATTGTGAGCGGTTTTTCAAGTAATGGATGAGAAGATTACTTAGGATTAAAACCGTGCTTCCTTATTTTTGGATTTTACACTTCTTATATTTCACACTTGAATAATGACAAATTTGCCCACAAGCAATTTGCTCAATTAATAACCGGTTCCACATTTAATTGTCATGAATAAGTTGATGCACTTTTTACTTGTGAATGCAATGATCCCATTTATTAGCTTGGTATGGGGAAAGTGAAACTTGAGGGTGATAAATGTTCATGGTACCCAAGCCCTAATCCAAGTCATTGATTTCTTTATGAGTTATTTCCATCAAAACCATTTATGAAAAATCCAAAAATATATAAATAGAATTGATTTCTTTGCATTGCATTGTAAATATTCAAAATCATGCATCATATAGTGTAGAGTAGTGTAGATGCATTCCATAATGGCCAAGGTGAGTTAATTATGAGAAAAGTGTAACTTGGTGCTTTAAAATGCTGCATTGCATGAGGACATGGCAATGGTCAAGTGGAGGGGAGTTGATAAGTGTGAAAACACTCATCAATAATGATCCAAAAACCAATCAAAACACTGTCAAATACATTATATTAAACTGTTAATTATCAGAATTACGCGTGTATTTGGTGTTTGTATATTTTCAGGTAAAATAGGTACGTTTGAGACAAACACGAGCTTTCAAGGATTAATTTGATCAAAAGACGAAGAAAAGGACGAAAGATGATCCAAGGTCCTTATTTGCCAAACTTCCAAAAATCAAGGGCTTAAAGTGCAATTACTACAATGATAAAGGATGGAAAAGTGATTACTTAAAAGTTCTATAACCATTTGAAAAGATATTAAAAGAAAAGGACCAAATAGAAAATAGTGAAAAGTTTATAACTTTATATCTTGGTCAAAGACCAAGACCGGTCAACTTAACACACACCAAAAACGCGTCTTCTTCTCCAAGATAAGAGAGAGAAAACGTTTATCTCTTCTCTCCATTCCACTTCATAACCTGCAATCGAATATCAAGCACAATCAAGAGAGTTTCAGCCAAAGTTTACAACTAGAAAAAGATTCCTCTTGTTCTTCTCTACAAGACAGTATCAATCAATTAGATCAAGGAGTGAAGATAAAGAAAGCCCCAAATTCAAGATTGAAGATGAAGAACGAGTATCCTCGTATTTTCCACGTGTCAGTCAATGATTGGATCAACCACGTCACCCACCCTCTCCAGACGGCTATAAATAGAAGAGAAGAGCTCATTTTTCAGCGGTTAGCATAGGAGTAGTTTCACCTAGTTAGTTAGGAGTAGTTTAGATAAGTTTTCTTCACAGTTTAAATCATTTCAGTTTTCTGTTTAGTTTGTTAAGATTTCAGTTTTTACAGTTGTAACTGATTACTATTTTCACCATTAATGAAAGCTTGAGTTTTCTCTTGTCAAAGATCATCTTCTTTATTCTGTTTTAAATTCTTTTACGTAACTGATACTGTTCACACAATAATAGAAGTTTGTTAATGTAGTTGAGAATAGAGCATCAAGGAATTCATAGTTACTGTTCATCGTTAGAGTTGTCGATTGTGTAGGTTTAATCAGATTATTTGAGTTCGTCTTTATTGTCAGCTTGTTGTTTCAGTGTTAGTTTAAACGTTTTGAATCTGTTTTTCTAAACGTTTTTGATATTGTCAGTTTGAGTTTGATAATCAGTTCTTTTGATTCAGATTGGTTAAGGTGTACACACTGTTCATTTTATTTTCGTAAGACTGATTGTAGTTCAAAAGTTAGTGAGTATTTGTTTTGAGTCACAAATTCTTCTAGTAACTGATGATTTCTGTTACTGTTCATTTGAGAGCAATTTTGTGAATTCTTAAATCTGGATTCGTTAACCATATAATATGTTGTAGTGTATTGTTAGGAATTGTTTAGTATTAGGTACACTCGAGCTCGTGACTGTTTGATTCGGTTAAGTCTGAGTTCAATTCAAATCTTTGATTTTAGTATTTGGATCAGGTTCGTTACCAGTAGTGTAATTTCGACTATGGATTACGCCTGAATGTTCTGTCGATAGAGTTAGCTTTCAGTAGGATAGGTTGCAGGTTTGATGTTTTTCCGCATTACTTTCAGTTCACGTAGTTATCAGATTAGGAGGTGTCGTTTGGTTTCTTGTTTTGATTCGATTTTGCAGGTGTTTGGATTTGTTGCTGACATGGTTAACAGATTCGTAGATGTGATGATTGTAGTTCTGTTCAGCAGTTAGATTGGTTTCGTAGCTGGTGGTTCAAGTAGCGTTTGTTTTAAACCGGCTCAGCGCCGCGTTTCTCGTCTCAACGGACTAGACTTCGGATGGATCGGTTAAGCACAAAATTTTATTTCATGTATTTTTGGTATAATCTGCTAGTTTGTTGTAGTGTAGTGTAATATTTGCTGGTTTATCCTTTAATTGCTAGTTTGTTATTAGATTGTTATAAGTTCTAGTTTAATTCTCGATAAGTTTGCACTTTGAATTACTGCATAAGAATTTTAACTGGTGTTTGGGAATCTGTTTTAGGCTTATTAAAATAGAATTTGTTGTGATAGCTAGCCTATACTTTGTTATAACTGATATATGAGATACGTAATACTTACTGGGCTAGTAGTTGGGCCTGGGTTCGTGAATAGGAATTACATTGGTAAGTTTGAAATGAGTTATAATAATATCATTAGGCCCATTTAGTTCATTTTTACATTTAAAGAGTAGTTAAAGTTTTAAAATTTGTAAAAGTAGAATCACAGATAAATAGGATTTTGTTTTGAATTTTTAGAATTTAAATAAAATTGAATTTTTACTTTTTTTTAACAGTAGATTTAGATTTGTATTTTGTCATTTTAAATTTGTAGTGTAAAAATTGTATTTTTCGTGCACTTTTACGTTTACATTTTATATTTGTAGAATAAATTTACTTTTTGCATTTTATATTTTATTCAATTGATTGTCGTAATTGCAATATGTTTTTAGCTTAGTACATATACGTAGCTAGATAGTATTTTTACATTTTTGCTTGTTAATTGCGAATTAGAAATAGATACCAAACAAAGTTGTATAACCAAAAACAATCAAGTCTTTGCTTAAAAACGTTATATCAATTCGAATCGAGCTGAGAAGACAACTACACTAAAAACGGAATTATTAATGGTTAAGACATTTCTTCCTTCTATGTGATATATCATTTTTAGAAAATGCCTTTAATCAATTAATTTAAATTATGTTCTTCTTCATTTCTCTCCTTTCCATGGAGGGAGAACGGGTGGGTCATGCAAAATTATACTAAATTGTAACCCGTAAGGATTCATATTAGGTAAGGTAAAATAGTTTAAATTTTTCTTAGTCCTAAGGGTATGGTGTTATGCTCCAATTTAAGCAAAATATATTTATGTCCGGGTGGTCTCAGTATCCATTTTCTTATACACAAGAGCACACTTATATTGACACGTTTGTTCCTTAACATTGGTTAACATACGGTGAGGTCTCGATATCCGTTAAATTTGTTTTTTTTTTTTTTTTTTTTTTTAATTTGGGCGTCTCATCGCTTTTATAATCAAATCGTTTTATTTATCTTCAATTATTATATGGTAGTGTTGCGATATCCGTTAAATTTGAGTTTTACTCAAGCGGTGTCTCGTTCTTCTAATTTAAAATTTGTTTAGATTTTTCCGACTCTAATCTATTAGAGTTTAATTTTCGTAAAAAAAATAAAAATTTGGCGCTCTTAGTATTTTCCGTGCCATACACGCTCTTGTATGTGATAGTGGCGAAGAAAATAATCGCACTAGGTTTACTCGTATAGCGTACTCGACGTTCTTACTTAAGACGGTAGAAGAATGTTCGACGTTCATAACACATAATAAATTTTGACAAACAGCGTAACTTGAATATATTCTACTAGTACTAATATATTTTATCTTTAAGATGACTACTATGAGCATACTCGCGGTTGACCACGGTCATACGTAGTTGATCAGGCTACGTACATCTCGGGTCCAACGATTGCATCCTCCTTTTCATCATAATTTGACTCTTTGAGATTGTAGATTACATATTGATAGTTCATAGTTTGTTCATATGTTACCATTGCTCACTTTCACAATTAACAAAATAATTTATAGCTCACTTCATTCGTTGCCGTTGTTTACTTTCATAGTCGACAAATTAGTTCATAGTTCATTTCATTCTTTCCCATTGTTCACCTCCTACAATTAACAATATAAGTCTCACAATCATCCGTAGTTTATCTCGTCGAGTTTATCAATAGTTTGTGTTTTCCACATAAAGTTGTTCGTAAAACTAGATTTTTATAAAAATTGCATGATAGTCTTTACCAAAAAAAAAAAACTTCATCATTAATCGTGACGTTTTATCAGTAATACCTTTACTGATTTTACCAAAACGTTTTATCAAAATTCTAACATTCTTACTAATAAAGTTCTCGGGGATAGTTCCTTCAAAGTAAATTTTTTTTTCTCTTTTTTTTTTATAATGTTTTCCAAAAATATTTTTTTAAAACTCCTTTTTGAATAAAAAAATATTTGATTAATTTTTTTCTCCGACATATATAAAAATATTGTAGGATAAAATAATTTCTTAAGTAAAAGCTTCACAAGATATAAAAGATAACTTTTAAAAATAATTGAAAACAATTAAATGAAAATTTGTAAAGTACGATTACGTAACCAAATTTTTGTTGGTGGTAACATCGACGGATGTCGAGTCACTTGATCTTCATAAAAATAAAATATTTAATATTCCACATCAGTCACTCAGTTCTATAACAGAATTTTCCAGAGCTTTGATCATGCTTTATTACATCTGAGACATTTCCGTCAATTTGTTTTAATCCTAAAATTGTTCAATTTGTTTAATCCAATCAACTAGTCAATTCCATCACAAGAATTTCATTACAAAAATTGTTCATTTTGTTTTATCTATCGTTTGTTCATAATCTTTCTGTATACTTTTTATGTTCGACACGCGTTATTAGGATTTCCAAGAAGTGACCACAATTCACATCTAGGGTTCTCAATCTTTGCGACATGCGATAATCCCTTTAATTTAAAACATGGTATAATCCTCATATAACCGAGTTCTTCCGTAGTTGTTATATCATACTTTGTAAATTTATATTAGCTTCATAACAACTTAGTTGCAAACCAATGGACTAGAACTCTTACATTCGTTTTTGTACAATTTCTTTTTACATACATTTCTCCTTGATACGCCTTCGACTTACGTGTCAGCGTATTTCCTGATAGCTTTCATATTTTTGTAATACTAGTTTATATTTGTTCCTTATGATGTAATATTTTCTAGGGCATTACAGGAGTAATACTTTGTATAGTGTTTTATTATCGTATGTTGTATAAATTAGGGACGACAACTTTCATTATTTCAGTGTTCACACACCATGCAAACTAATGGTACTAATGTACCGTACTAGTCAAATGTCAATGAGGTAATCACCTTATCAGATCATGTAAGTCTTATCCATCCCCGAGGAAATTCACCTAAAAATCTTAAGCTGCGTTACAACTGGCACTTGACTAAGCCTCGCAACCCAATCAAACAAGATCAGCCTTGAGGTCTAGTCAAGTATTAGTCGTTAAACTTCTTAATATCTTTGGTGAATTTACTCGTCTTTAGATATTACTCACACAATTTAACATTGATTAAACCTACACAAAACTCGTCAAATATGTTATACCCTAATCATCAAACTAATTACACAAGATGTAAATTTATGAGCTTTACCCATCCTCAAGAAAACTCATCAAAAACCCTAAGTTGTATAACGACTGGCACTTAACTTAGTCTCGCAACCCAATCAAACAAGAACAGCCTTGAGACCTTGCTAAGTATCGTTATACCCCTTAACGTTTTTGATGCTTTGTCTTGGCTTTAGGTTTACTCACGACTTATCATCAACCATTACTAAATCTCACCGCTCCCAAGTATTTTTTTGGCGTATATTTTTAATTCGGCGTATATCGATATAGGGTAACATAGAAACACACAAGTGTTTAAATAGTTCATAGTAGTCCAGTGGACTGTTTTTAACAAAATACGTAATAGCATAAGTATGTGTATGTTTCACTCCCAATAAACATGGTACAAACCATCTTAGTTCGATTTAAACATGGCACAACCATCTTAGTTCGATTAAACATGGCACAAACCATTTTGGTAGCGCAACAATCCAAACAAGGATGTTAGGTATTTTACTTCAAAATATAAGGAAAATCGTTTTAGTACACATTCCTATAAGTACATCTTACATAAGGATCATTTAAACAAGGCAGGAAATACTTAATGCTAATAACAAGTAGCTATCAAATTTAAACTAACATGACAAATCACATGGAATAATTCAAGTCACAACTTACTTTTATCGAAGACGCGGAGTGAAGTGGTTCTTGGAGATTTTTGAGTTAGTTATAGTCTAGAATTATTTTTCCCAAAATTAAATTTTTGACTCACGTTTATAAAAATTATTTTGCAAAATAACCTAGTTCTCTATAACTACAGCTCTGATACCAATCTGTCACACCCCCAATTTATCAGAGTAAGGCAACACAATGGGGTGCGACGGTCATGACTATCACAAGACATAGATACAAAGAACGACTATTTAAAAGCCGTTTTCATTTAATTAAAATCATAAAACTTGTTCGGAAGCGAATTACACAATATCATAATAAAACATTGTTTCAAAAGACTTTGACATTGATCCAAATATCCATACACTAGTCACGATCATTTTTATTAAAAATCTCCCATGCACAACCACGTCACTCCTCCGTCTTGATACCTGAGAAAAACATTGCTAAAGCGTCAACACAAAGGTTGGTGAGTTCATAGGTTTAAGTTTAAATAGTGTGATGAACCATAAGATTTAATCAGGCAACCGGCATATAACCAAACATGGCTATAATCAAAATAGTATACGTTTGTATTCCTACGCCTAAGCTCATGACACCGAAGCGTTAACCAACCAACAAGATATAATGAGAGCCCGAGCAAATGCCTATCCCAAAGCATTCGTAACGACTCAAATGTAAGTGTATCTAATTTGGTCACACAACCAACATTAGATAGGGATGTCAGTCCCAATAGATCTATCCATAACATTCGCGCTTACACAAAGTAATTAACGGTTCACGATAGTGGGCTAAAGCATCTAGGGATATCGCTACTTTGACATCATGTAGGCAAACGTATCAGTTTAAGGCACTTATGTTCATCCGTTAAAAACAAGCAATGTTCTCACCCCAAAATAGTTAAAACAATTAAAAGTGGGGCTATGAAACTCACCTCGAAGCAATAGCAGTGGTAAAATAGCACAATGTAGTCATGGAGAAATAATAGCTTGAAACAATCCATAACCTAAGTTAAATAAGGTATGTATTACTATACATGCAACATGGAAATAAACGTAGCATTTAGTCCCCTGGTATGTGCTTGAGTTTTTAAAGAAATAAGAGATTTTTAACACTTGTAAATATTTCATGTCTTAACAACAATCTAGTCATTTAATCGGGATATATCTAACAATATTTGCCGGGACAATTCATTTAGTTGGGTCGTTAAATGGGTCAAATATCCTAAATTCATTTTATTAAAATACCTTAAATAATTAAACCTAATAAAATTATTAAATACAAAAATTATAAATTTGATTTTTAAAGAAAAATGCTATGTCCCCATGTCGGGGAACAGGGAGCAATATGAATGTTACCAAAATCAACCATTGCAATTTGTACGTCGCTTTTAGGACAAGGAAAAAGGTGGTCTCGGTAGTTTTTCGGTGTGAATAGCGGGCTCGATACTGGCTCGCGGACTAAACCGCGAGTACCTTTGGTTAGCTAGTTGGGTGATCTATAAGTAGGTGCTTTAAGTTTCATAAACTGATGTCGTTTGATACGTTAAAATCGTGCTTGAAATGAGTGTCGTGAAACTGTTTTAGAAGAAAATTGGTTAACGAGTCATTTTCGATCTTGTGTACGGTTCTCGATAATTACTTTTGGACCGAACCAAAAGTCTGCCCGTGTAGACGGCATGGCCGTCTACAGCTTCCGTCATGTGACCGTCTCAGGGCAAGGTCTTTTAGAGGGTTGAAAATGGACCGTAAAGGGGTCGGGTCACTACTATGAAAACAAGTCATATGTTTACTATTCAGGCTAATTCGTTCCTAGAGGGGTGTTTTCAAACGCCTTTTCCGAGCTCAATACTCGATCATTTTTATTCATTCTTTTTGCATCTAAAACTTGGTACTAGTGACTATGTCGCGAGCTACTTGGCTCGACCCATAGTTCACGGGTTTGCCTTAAAATTAGGTCGAAAAGTGTTGGTTTAGTATATCTTTGAATGGTTTAGTACTCGTCTTATCCCCGTCATCGTTCCTACTGTTAAAAGGTCTCGGTCTTATATCTATTAAGATCCCGTCACACACTTCGTGTGTTACTTAACCCTCACGTTCCAGCCTACACTTCAAAGTCATGGCTGGGTTACATTGTCATTGTTAAGTCATGGCATACAAATCTTCGAACATATTGACTTACTTTTTTTGGTCTGACAAAAAAATGGTTTTTGCTCCTTGCCATTCTCATTTTGAAAACATATTCTTATGTTTGAGAACAACATCACGTGGGATATCAACTCGTTTTATTACTAAGGTTTGAACATGGTTTGCATGGGTCGTTCTATGTCGTGACAGGAGAAGAGAGATTCATGCACGGTTTTGAAATAGCTTCCCTGTAACTTTACTATGTTCTTCTTTTATCTTGTAAAACATATTTCAAGCACATAGCTAGGATTTACTAGTATTTATTATATGACAATCAAGGGGAACAAATGAACAAAGACTTACATGAGTCCTTAGCTAAAACGAGAGATGAGATGAACGAGTCCCAAGCTTACTTATTCTAATCCGAGATAATATCACCAATACCCTTAACCAAATGCTATACTAAACCCGACATTAAACCCTTTGTTCTAATCTTGGCAGCGGCTAAGATTCTCAACAGTAGGAATGTGTAGTTTGTGTTTTGTAGATTTGTTAAGTGTGTTTTAGTGATAATGGGTTGCTATTTATAGGAGGGGTTAGGTAGTTAGGGGATGATAACACACAGTTAGGGTTTGTGACTATGTAGTTGATTTGTAACTAGGAAGCAAATTATGCAAGTACATGTGGGAAATTGTAAATCCTTGGGAAGATCAAAAGGGTGCATTGGTTCGGCTTATGGCAGAAGGAAAGGATGTATTTGTGGTCTTCAAGATTGACTTATTAATGACTTTGAGGATGTACAAGGTTTAAGTTTAAAACCTATAAGCTTGAGGTGTGTCAGTTAATAGAGGAAGAAGGGACAAAAGTACCATTGATAATTGAAATGAGTTGGGAAAGATGAAAAAGAAGTGTTGTACGTGTGTTGGGCAGGGGAAAAGGAAGAAAGGGTCCCAATGTTTGACTTGTGTGAGTATAAAAGGGGTAAATATGTGATCTTGTGGGTAATTCATTACAAAGAGGGAACAAAATGGTACACTTATTAATGGTAAATGTTGTACACATAATTCAAATCATGATAAAACGTGGGATATGGGGTGGACAAAGGGGGACCGTTTATGAGTTTGTTTTGATGTAGAAGTGTAGTCAATTTTTCTCATTTATTTTAGATAGTATTATTTGTGTGTTGATGAATGTTGTTCTCTAATGAAATCAAGTATCGATAATCTAGTTTAGACGAATTTAAGAAGGAACGCAAATGTTTTCAGATAAGCTTAGTGGTATTTTGAAAAAAACAAAGTACTCAAATAAGTCGCGTTACCCAAATGTGATATTGTGTTACGTAAATGATCACTTAATAATTTAGCGTATGACGTTGTAAGACTAAGATCTATCCAAGTAGATAATTCCATGAATGACATTCATGAGTTGCACACAAATTACACGAAAACAATCGGGAATTTCAATAGACACACAAGTCTAACCCGTAAACGTCACGTTCATCATAAATTAAATAGTTCAAAATTCACAATTGTTACAAGAGACATTCATGAAATAATGGTCTTTTCTTCATAGTAGGAATTTCTTCACTTGATGTTTTGAGAGATTCTTCATACTTGGACCACGACTTCTTCATTTTTCTCCAATCTTTATTTGGGATTTTGATATACAACGATCCGCCTCCTTTTAGGACTTGGATCTATTTATCCTCATACATTGTTAGGGCCTTTTTGGATAGACTTCTCCATGATCTTTATGGGAGTATTTGCTTTTCGTCGTGTGTCTCGATCCTTCATATTGATTTTTTGATAAATGATTCTTCACATCACTTTGTATCTTTAGCAACAAAATGTAGCCCTCATGCCTTGTTAGGGCCTTTTCGGACTCCCCAATCTTCGCATCCCGCTTCAATAAGTTATGCCTTGGCTATGAACTCTAATTAATACTGAGCAGCTTTTAAACGATCTTGGGCTAGAAGCTAAGTAACTTTTCAAATCGTACAACCTTATTTATTGCAGATATATTTATTAACAAGTGATGGGAGAAAAAGCTTATAATCAACTCACATAAACTCACGAAAGAATACCAAACTTATAATTGACTCTATCATCTCTCGTTCTCCACAATTTAAAATCTCAAGGAATGAGACTCGTGGATGCTTAGCCAATTAAATCAATATTTTGGGTTTTTTTGAGTCATCTATAGGATCTTGCAAACTCTTAGACTTTTTCAAGTTTAGAATTCACATTTTAAAGTTCCCTTGATAAACGACTCTCTAGGATTAATTATAGGAACTTGCGAAAAGTTCTTGTTCTTAACCCATGAGAGTTAATACTTTCGCGTTTTAAAGCTCCCTATATAAAAGCCTAGCAAAACTTGACTTAAACACGTTAAGGATACTAGCTAGAGTAAACTTGGATAAGTAAACTCGGGTTGAGTCAAAAGATTCACAAAATTGAAAAAAACTAAAACCACTTTATTAAAAATTTATTCTAGCAATGAAATAACTATAATAAAGGAAAAACTACTAGGCCAAAATAGATCAAACATTTTGAAAAATGTCAAAAAATCTAATTTTCCGGTTAAAATGAGGACAAAAAGAAGGAAAAGCCCACTTAACTTCGATAGAAGTCCCCCTACACTTAATATAAACATTGTCCTCAATGTTTAAGCATGTGGGAGTAAACTCCCCTACACTTAGGACATTGTGCACGTTGTTTAAATCTTGCTAAGGAAGAGACAACTAAAGTGATTCCTATTTTAGTATTGAATAAATATAAAATAGTGAATCGAGAAGAGTTTAGGATAGACCGGGAAGACGGGCACACGGAATCATGGGTCGTCAAAAATCATCAAGAGTGTGTCTTTGAAGCTTTAATCCCTGTACATAATAAGAAAGAAAACAAGAAACACCAACGGGGCTCCCCCTACACGTATGGTGAAAACAGATAAAGATAGATACTCGGGTTGCCTCCCGAAGAGCGCTTGTTTATATTAACCGAGTCACGAGCCTGGCTCGTCCCCGAATTAAATGGTCCATGGGGAAGCCTCGAATGTAATACCGGGATCAAAGACCTTGTCCTCGTTCCCGGAGGAAAATACAACAGGGGAGGCTGGAGGATAAGTCTTGAAAGGTAGAAAAGTCCGCTCAACATACGAGAAGTATGTGAGGTCATGATCCATGGGAGGTGGGGTGGGTAAAGTAAGCAAATTGTCATCCCCCAAAGACAATTGATGCTCAGAAAGCGGCAAAGCTGTAAGGTCATCAATCATAAAATAATCAATGGCACCCCCCGGGTCAAAGCACTCATCCTCATGAACGTTAATCTCTTCGATTTATTCATCATAGATTTGCGCGTCAAACCAAGGTTTGTCGTTCCCATCATTGAGGATTTTAGAAACTCGCTCGAAAAGATCACGATCAAGTACGAAACCATCATTCATTTGTGAGGATTGTTGATAAGTTAAATCCGCACGAATGTGGTAAACGTAATTCTCATTTGAGGAGTGTTGATTAGGTAACTCCTCGAGAATTGGATGATTGGTCAAGTGAGTTGGTTCGTCATTATTATGAAAAATAAGACGTTCCAACTCATCAAGTTCGGCCTCGATGTTGGAAAAATCGACCTCCCTTGTAGGAGGAAGTGGAGGTAAAAGAGCTAGCTCTCGTTCGATGATTTCCTCAATCTGGGGCTCGAATTGGAAATCATTATTAAAAGCGACCTCATCCTTAAGCTCCGCAAAAGTCGGTACATCACAAACCACATCAAAGAATTTTTCAAGACCAAAATCACTAATCTCACTCGAAGAATCACTATCCTTAGACACATTAGGGTTAGAAAGAGTAGGAGTACTAATCTCAGAAGATGGGTTGAGATCATAGATATCATCCTCGTCATCATCATAATAGTAGTATGGACACATAAGAGGAGGGGTGTAAGCAATAATATTAGCTACTTGCTCTTGTCGCTGATCCTCTTTATACTTTTCTTTGTATTTATTGAAAGCTGCTTGAAATATTTGAAAGCTGTCAGAAATATTGGCAATTAGCTCAGCATGATCTACAAAAGAGAGTTGATGATTGAGGGAATGCGGTGGGGGCTCAAAATTTTGAAAACCGGAATTATAGCACGGCTGTGGTTCATAATAATTCATCGGTTGAGAAGAATTAGAACACTGATTTGGCTCATAATAATTCATAGGCTGACAATAAGAAGTATCGTGAGGGCCCCCACAGTTATTGCAACACGGGTATGGAGAAAAATCCGGTGCATTTTGAGGATAAGGATCGTCATAGACGGGAGAGGGTGAGAAAGTATTGTAAGAGGAGAAGTACGAATTTGTTGAATTGCAAAATGGACAAAATCCAAATTGTGTATTGTCGATATCAGAACCACACCGCTCACAAGTACACCATTGACATGTTTGAAAACCATGCCATGGTCTCCCACACCGTACGCAAGACGAATCCATGAAGAATTAAAAATAAGAGGGGTAGAGAAAAGAATTAAACACCATAGAGGATAAAGAGGAATATTTTTGGTGCAAAACTTTGAAAATAAATGCTTTTTATGATTTTTCAAATGTTTTTGGGATTTTTGAAAATTTGTGACACGAAAAATAACGTTCACGAGTGAACGGATCCGAAAAGCCAACGCGTCTCTCAATAAAACCGTTAATCTTCACGAAAAGAGCCGGCAGCGGCGCCATTTGAAATAATGATTTTGCTAGGTTAAAAAGTTCGTTTTCTCGGTGTCTTAACGAATTGATTTCCGGTTCAAAGTGCGACTCAATTGTTTTTGGTTAAGAAAAAGGGAATTTGATTATCTATAACTAATTAAAAAGTAAATGCGAAAAGTATTTAGAAACAAACTAAAGACAAGTACAAATAATAAAAGTAAAACAAGGTGAATATTAAAAACTAAAAATTAAAACGATATTAAAATGAATATTAAAACAAATAATAAAACGAAATTTAAAGCGAAACAATTAATAAAAATAAAACTAAAAGACGAAATCAACTATCGACTCGAAAATAAATTTTACTAAATGAAAAAGGAGAGATTAAAACTAAAATGATACTTTAAAGCTAAATGAGGGAAAACCTAAAACGGGTACTAAATAAAAGATAAAACTTGAACTTTATGAAAAAATATTAATACTAAAAATCGACAAAAAATTCAACTAAAAATACGTAACTTTCAGAAATAAAATCAGAACAACTTTCAGACAAAACTAAACAATTACGGAACAATACTATTAAATAAACAAGCTAGCAGGCTAGCTGTTGGAAGCAGCTAGCCTACTAGGTGAAAATGGCGCCAACAGCATGCATGCATGCATGTAGTACTTTTTACCCATCGTAGCCAAGGTTTGTACTTGTTTTATTCCATCGTACTCAAAATCAAGTAATTAATCGTAGTCAAATTCGAAGCCAAGGATCGTAGCCAAGGATCGTACCCACGGATCGTAACGGCCAATCGCACCCTGGATCGCACTCTATGATCGTACCCACGATCGCAACAAGTGATCGTGGTGTGGATTATGGAGTGTGATCGTAGTAACGATCGTACTGGGGATCGCAGTAATGGATCGCAAGTAGAAACCCTCGGGGTTTATGCGATCACACTTACTAGATCGTACTGGTAAAACCCTTACGCATTACGATGGCATACAATAAGCAAATACCAAATAAGCACTTATCTAAAAACTTAACCAAATCAAATTTAAGAAAAAGCTAATAGACCAAAATTAAAAAACTTTTAAAAATACTAAATAATAAAAAATATTTAAAAACAACTTTTTATAAAAATTAACTAAAAGCACTTAATCAAAAGTAAGAAAATTAACACAATAAGCACTAAAACAGTTTATGCTATAAAAATCAAACATTAAAAGATCAATAAGCATAAATTTGAAAACTTTTAAAATACGAAATAAGCAAACTTTAAAAAGACTAAACTTTTTAAGAATACTAAAAAGTAAATAAGCTAAATACAAAATAAGCCAATAAGATTGTCAAACTTATAGCTTAAATCGTATACAAGCCTATATGGAAATAGAAAGATGAACTTTTTAATCAAATAAACAATAAGATTAAGCAAAATCAATGCTTAATCCGAACCACAATCAAATCAAAGACAAGAAAAGTAGGATGGGAAAGATAAAGAAAAGCTTGATTAAAGGTAAATAAGGATTCAACAATAAAATTAACTTACTTGGAATTATAAGGCTTGAAATTTAAGACATGAAATTAAAGAATAAGAAAGTAAATGACATGAAATTAAAGTTGTACAAGTAAAGAAAAATGGTGGAAAAACTAATTGTCACATTAGCTAACAACTTATGAAATGGGATGGTGGTGATCTATTTATAGGGAGAAGGGAATCATGTGTTGCTTCCTTCTTTCTATCTTTCTTTCTTTCTTTCCTTCCGTCTTTTCGTCTTCTTAATTCTTCGACTTTTTCGACGTTGTCTCGGGAATAATTAAACTCGTCTTGAAAATTCTTCATTAATAAGACTTGAGTTCTTCGGCTCTATTAAACTTCCGTCTTCAGACTTGTTCTTCGATAAATCTTCAGAATAGGCCTTGGACTTCCGTTCTTTTTGCACTCTTGATCTTTTGACTTCGTCTTTTCTCGTTTTCTTCAATAAAAGCCCGTGAAAGCCCGTGTTTTCTTCCTTTTTCATCTTTTGGTCCTAAAACAAAATAAAAACGCAAACCACGCATAATTCCGACATTTACGACATAAAATACACGTTTTGGCTTGGTTATTATTATAAATAAGTGGTAAAAGGATGGGTGTTTTCACACTTATCAAATCCCCTACACTTAACCATTGCAATGCCCTCATGCAATACATTAGTTACAAAGAAAGTTTTACATTTTTCATCATAATCAATCCACCTTGGCCATTATTAAAGAGATTATAAAATATTCAAAGGAAGAAAACAAGTAAAAAGATCAAAAACTTACCTTAGGTTTTTGGAATGTCATGAATGATTATCACACTCAAGTTTCACGTTCCCCATACCAAGCTTAAAAACGAGATCATTGTTATTATAAGTTAGCAAACTAACACAAACTCATGTGGCCCAATTATTCACTTAGACTCCCTTATTCCTAGGTTTATATCTTATATTTTATTATCGTCTTGAATGATCACGAGGATGCATTGTTGACTTATTTCGATAGTTATTAAGGCTGAAAAAAAAGTAGGACGATTTAATCAATAGTTAGCTAAAGGAAAAAATCTTTTAAAACTGCTTCTCGGGACCTCATAAAGTTCATATCTTGGCATAACTTGCTTCACGATTTGAGACCTTTCTCGGACCGATATTTGGCAGTGAATTCATACTTCAAATCTTGAGAGACATTCATGAAATAATGGTCTTCTCTTCATAGTAGGAATTTCTTCACTTGAAGTTTTGAGAGATTCTTCATACTTGGACCACGACTTCTTCATTTTTCTCCAATCTTTATTTGGGATTTTGATATACAACGATCCGCCTCCTTTTAGGACTTGGATCTATTTATCCTCATACATTGTTAGGGCCTTTTTGGATAGACTTCTCCATGATCTTTATGGGAGTATTTGCTTTTCGTCGTGTGTCTCGATCCTTCATATTGATTTTTTGATAAATGATTCTTCACATCACTTTGTATCTTTAGCAACAAAATGTAGCCCTCATGCCTTGTTAGGGCCTTTTCGGACTCCCCAATCTTCGCATCCCGCTTCAATAAGTTATGCCTTGGCTATGAACTCTAATTAATACTGAGCAGCTTTTAAACGATCTTGGGCTAGAAGCTAAGTAACTTTTCAAATCGTACAACCTTATTTATTGCAGATATATTTATTAACAAGCGATGGGAGAAAAAGCTTATAATTAACTCACATAAACTCACGAAAGAATACCAAACTTATAATTGACTCTATCATCTCTCGTTCTCCACAATTTAAAATCTCAAGGAATGAGACTCGTGGATGCTTAGCCAATTAAATCAATATTTTGGGTTTTTTTGAGTCATCTATAGGATCTTGCAATCTCTTAGACTTTTTCAAGTTTAGAATTCACATTTTAAAGTTCCCTTGATAAACGACTCTCTAGGATTAATTATAGGAACTTGCGAAAAGTTCTTGTTCTTAACCAATGAGAGTTAATACTTTCGCGTTTTAAAGCTCCCTATATAAAAGCCTAGCAAAACTTGACTTAAACAAGTTAAGGATACTAGCTAGAGTAAACTTGGATAAGTAAACTCGGGTTGAGTCAAAAGATTCACAACATTGAAAAAAACTAAAACCACTTTATTAAAAATTTATTCTAGCAATGAAATAACTATAATAAAGGAAAAACTACTAGGCCAAAATAGATCAAACATTTTGAAAAATGTCGAAAAATCTAATTTTCCGGTTAAAATGAGGACAAAAAGAAGGAAAAGCCCACTTAACTTCGATAGAAGTCCCCCTACACTTAATATAAACATTGTCCTCAATGTTTAAGCATGTGGGAGTAAACTCCCCTACACTTAGGACATTGTGCACGTTGTTTAAATCTTGCTAAGGAAGAGACAACTAAAGTGATTCCTATTTTAGTAATGAATAAATATAAAATAGTGAATCGAGAAGAGTTTAGGATAGACCGGGAAGACGGGCACACGGAATCATGGGTCGTCAAAAATCATCAAGAGTGTGTCTTTGAAGCTTTAATCCCTGTACATAATAAGAAAGAAAACAAGAAACACCAATGGGGCTCCCCCTACACGTATGGTGAAAACAGATAAAGATAGATACTCGGGTTGCCTCCCGAAGAGCGCTTGTTTATATTAACCGAGTCACGAGCCTGACTCGTCCCTGAATTAAATGGTCCATGGGGAAGCCTCGAATGTAATACCGGGATCAAAGACCTTGTCCTCGTTCCCGGAGGAAAATACAACAGGGGAGGCTGGAGGATAAGTCTTGAAAGGTAGAAAAGTCCGCTCAACATACGAGAAGTATGTGAGGTCATGATCCATGGGAGGTGGGGTGGGTAAAGTAAGAAAATTGTCATCCCCCAAAGACAATTGATGCTCAGAAAGCGGCAAAGCTGTAAGGTCATCAATCATAAAATAATCAATGGCACCCCCCGGGTCAAAGCACTCATCCTCATGAACGTTAATCTCTTCGATTTATTCATCATAGATATGCGCGTCAAACCAAGGTTTGTCGTTCCCATCATTGAGGATTTCAGAAACTCGCTCGAAAAGATCACGATCAAGTACGAAACCATCATTCATTTGTGAGGATTGTTGATAAGTTAAATCCGCACGAAAGTGGTAAACGTAATTCTCATTTGAGGAGTGTTGATTAGGTAACTCCTCGAAAATTGGATGATTGGTCAAGTGAGTTGGTTCGTCATTATTATGAAAAATAAGACGTTCCAACTCATCAAGTTCAGCCTCGATGTTGGAAAAATCGACCTCGCTTGTAGGAGGAAGTGGAGGTAAAAGAGCTAGCTCTCGTTCGATGATTTCCTCAATCTGGGGCTCGAATTAGAAATCATTATTAAAAGCGACCTCATCCTTAAGCTCCGCAAAAGTCGGTACATCACAAACCACATCAAAGAATTTTTCAAGACCAAAATCACTAATCTCACTCGAAGTATCACTATCCTTAGACGCATTAGGGTTATCAAGAGTAGGAGTAGTAATCTCAGAAGATGGGTTGAGATCATAGATATCATCCTCGTCATCATCATAATAGTAGTATGGACGCATAAGAGGAGGGGTGTAAGCAATAATATTAGCTACTTGCTCTTGTCGCTGATCCTCTTTATACTTTTCTTTGTATTTATTGAAAGCTGCTTGAAATATTTGAAAGCTGTCAGAAATATTTGCAATTAGCTCAACAGGATCTACAAAAGAGAGTTGATGATTGAGGGAATGCGGTGGGGGCTCAAAATTTTGAAAACCGGAATTATAGCACGGCTGTGGTTCATAATAATTCATCGGTTGAGAAGAATTAGAACACTGATTTGGCTCATAATAATTCCTAGGCTGACAATAAGAAGTATCGTGAGGGCCCCCACAGTTATTGCAACACGGGTATGGAGAAAAATCCGGTGCATTTTGAGGATAAGGATCGTCATAGACGGGAGAGGGTGAGAAAGTATTGTAAGAGGAGAAGTACGAATTTGTTGAATTGCAAAATGGACAAAATCCAAATTGTGTATTGTCGATATCAGAACCACACCGCTCACAAGTACACCATTGACATGTTTGAAAACCATGCCATGGTCTCCCACACCGTACGCAAGACGAATCCATGAAGAATTAAAAATAAGAGGGGTAGAGAAAAGAATTAAACACCATAGAGGATAAAGAGGAATATTTTTGGTGCAAAACTTTGAAAAATAAATGCTTTTTAAGATTTTTCAAATGTTTTTGGGATTTTTGAAAATTTGTGACACGAAAAATAACGTTCACGAGTGAACGGATCCGAAAAGCCAACGCGTCTCTCAAAAAAACCGTTAATCTTCACGAAAAGAGCCGGCAGCGGCGCCATTTGAAATAATGATTTTGCTAGGTTAAAAAGTTCGTTTTCTCGGTGTCTTAATGAATTGATTTCCGGTTCAAAGTGCGAATCAATTGTTTTTGGTTAAGAAAAAGGGAATTTGATTATCTATAACTAATTAAAAAGTAAATGCGAAAAGTATTTAGAAACAAACTAAAGACAAGTACAAATAATAAAAGTAAAACAAGGTGAATATTAAAAACTAAAAATTAAAACGATATTAAAACGAATATTAAAACAAATAATAAAACGAAATTTAAAGCGAAACAATTAATAAAAATAAAACTAAAAGACGAAATCAACTATCGACTCGAAAATAAATTTTACTAAATGAAAAAGGAGAGATTAAAACTAAAATGATACTTTAAAGCTAAATGAGGGAAAACCTAAAACGGGTACTAAATAAAAGATAAAACTTGAACTTTATGAAAAAATATTAATACTAAAAATCGACAAAAAATTCAACTAAAAATACGTAACTTTCAGAAATAAAATCGGAACAACTTTCAGACAAAACTAAACAATTACGGAACAATACTATTAAATAAACAAGCTAGCAGGCTAGCTGTTGGAAGCAGCCAGCCTACTAGGTGAAAATGGCGCCAACTGCATGCATGCATGCATGTAGTACTTTTTACCCATCGTAGCCAAGGTTTGTACTTGTTTTATTCCATCGTACTCAAAATCAAGTAATGAATCGTAGTCAAATTCGAAGCCAAGGATCGTAGCCAAGGATCGTACCCACGGATCGTAACGGCCAATCGCACCCTGGATCACACTCTATGATCGTACCCACGATCGCAACAAGTGATCGTGGTGTGGATTATGGAGTGTGATCGTAGTAACGATCGTACTGGGGATCGCAGTAATGGATCGCAAGTAGAAACCCTCGGGGTTTATGCGATCACACTTACTAGATCGTACTGGTAAAACCCTTACGCATTACGATGGCATACAATAAGCAAATAAGCAAATACCAAATAAGCACTTATCTAAAAACTTAACCAAATCAAATTTAAGAAAAAGCTAATAGACCAAAATTAAAAAACTTTTAAAAATACTAAATAATAAAAAATATTTAAAAAAACTTTTTATAAAAATTAACTAAAAGCACTTAATCAAAATTAAGAAAATTAACACAATAAGCACTAAAACACTTTAAGCTATAAAAATCAAACATTAAAAGATCAATAAGCATAAATTTGAAAACTTTTAAAATACGAAATAAGCAAACTTTAAAAAGACTAAACTTTTTAAGAATACTAAAAAGTAAATAAGCTAAATACAAAATAAGCCAATAAGATTGTCAAACTTATAGCTTAAATCGTATACAAGCCTATATGGAAATAGAAAGATGAACTTTTTAATCAAATAAACAATAAGATTAAGCAAAATCAATGCTTAATCCGAACCACAATCAAATCAAAGACAAGAAAAGTAGGATGGGAAAGATAAATAAAAGCTTGATTAAAGGTAAATAAGGATTCAACAATAAAATTAACTTACTTGGAATTATAAGGCTTGAAATTTAAGACATGAAATTAAAGAACAAGAAAGTAAATGACATGAAATTAAAGTTGTACAAGTAAAGAAAAATGGTGGAAAGACTAATTGTCACATTAGCTAACAACTTGTGAAATGGGATGGTGGTGATCTATTTATAGGGAGAAGGGAATCATGTGTTGCTTCCTTCTTTCTATCTTTCTTTTTTTCTTTCCTTCCGTCTTTTCGTCTTCTTAATTCTTCGACTTTTTCGACGTTGTCTCGGGAATAATTAAACTCGTCTTGAAAATTCTTCATTAATAAGACTTGAGTTCTTCGGCTCTATTAAACTTCCGTCTTTAGACTTGTTCTTCGATAAATCTTCAGAATAGGCCTTGGACTTCCGTTCTTTTTGCACTCTTGATCTTTTGACTTCGTCTTTTCTCGTTTTCTTCGATAAAAGCCCGTGAAAGCCCGTGTTTTCTTCCTTTTTCATCTTTTGGTCCTAAAACAAAATAAAAACACAAACCACGCATAATTCCGACATTTACGACATAAAATACACGTTTTGGTTTGGTTATTATTATAATTAAGTGGTAAAAGGATGGGTGTTTTCACACCTATCAGTATGATCCCTCCAAAGTATTTTGACGAATGGAATCGTCTTCCTTCTCATGACTCGTTCTTGTCTATCAATAACTCGTTCGGGTTTTTCTATGAAATTGATATCTTCACGAATCTGTTCCAGTGGATGCTGAACCATGTAAAGGGGATGATACTTGTACCCTCTGAGTAAGGACACATGGAAAACATCGTGAACATGAGAAATCTGCGGAGGTAACGCTAAATAGTAAGATACTTCACCGACTTGTTCAATGACATCAAACGGTCCGATGAATCGAGGATTGAGCTTCCCTTTGATTCCAAAACTTCTAACACCACGTGCCGGCGAAACCTTAAGGAAAACGTGATCTCCTACGTTAAAATGTAAGTCCCTACGATGCTTGTCTGCATAACTCTTCTGACGTGACCGTGCTTCTTGCAGTTTCTGCTTAGCTACTACAACCTTCTCGTTAGTCAGCTCTATCATTTCTGGTTCTTCAAGTGTTCGCTCACCAACCTGATCCCAGCAGATTGGGGCGCGACACTTTCTGCCATACAACATCTCGAATGGAGCACACTTGATACTTGCGTGCCAACCGTTGTTGTATGCAAACTCCACCAAACAGATATAATCGTCCCAATCACCCGTCCATTCCAACGCACATGACCTCAACATGTCTTCCAATGTCTGAATCGTTCGCTCCAACTGCTCGTCTTTTTGAGGATGAAAAGTCGTGCCAAAATCGCGAAGTGAACCGAGGATCTCTGTATGAGATGATGCTGGATGGAGCACCGTGAAGTCTCATGATCTCCCTCTATAAGTATCGGAGAGTTTACTGACCGAATCCTCCTTGCGGATTGGTAAGAAATGAGCTGATTTGGTAACGATAACCCAAATCGCATCGTGCTTTCTCTTTGTCTGTGGAAGACCGGTAACAAAATCCATGGTGATCTTGTCCCACTTCCACTCTGGAATATCTAACGGTTGAAGAAGACCGCCAAATCGCTGATGCTCGATCTTAACCTGCTGGCAGGTATGACATTTGGAGACGTAAGTAGCAACATCCTGTTTCATACCACTCCACCAAAAGTACTGCTTGATGTCATGGTACATCTTGGTCGAACCAGGATGAATAGAGAACGGGGAGCTATGAGCCTCACCTAACAATGATTCCCGGACTTCTTGATCCTCAGGAACAAAAAGTCTCGTGCCCTGCCATAAGATACCATCTGCGTCTACTCGGAATTCTGTCTGCTTCTCCAAATTCTGAATTATCGCCCAGATTTCTCCATCATTTTTCTAAGCTTCCTTGATCCTAGAGAGTAACTCGGGTTCTACTCTAAGATTAGCCCAGTAACCGTTCTTTCCACGTACCATTATCTCTATGTCTAGTCGCTCCAAGTCTCTTATAATTTCCTCCTCAATTTTAATGCCGTTTATCATTCCGGACTTTCTGCTAAGTGCATCTGCCACTACATTCGCCTTGCCGGGATGATATTGTAGATTAATGTCATAATCCTTCAACAGCTCTAACCATCCCCTCTGTCTCATGTTCAATTCACGTTGAGTGAAGATATACTTCAAGCTCTTGTGGTCCGTGAAAATGTCACATGATTCTCCATACAAGTAGTGCCTCCATATCTTTAGTACAAACACGACTGCTGCAAGTTCCAAGTCATGCATGAGGTAATTTTCCTCATAAGGCTTAAGCTGTCGTGAAGCGTACACGATCACTTTCCCATGTTGCATGAGAACACATCCAAGTCCCTTCCCCAATGCATCACTATAGATCTGAAATCCACCTGTACCAGATGGGAGAGTAAGAATCGGTGCAAATACTAACTTCTGCTTTAGGTCTTCAAAGCTCTTCTCTCGTTCTTCAGTCCAGACGAATTTCTCCCATTTCCGCATCAGTTTGCTCAATGGTAGTGCTAAACGGGAAAAGTTCTCCACGAATCTACGGTAATAACCAGCTAAGCCTAGGAAACTGCGGACTTCAGTCGCTGATGTCGGCCTTGGACACTTGGTAATAGCCTCAACCTTTGCTGGATCCATCGTGATTCCTTCTGCTGATACAATGTGACCTAAGAATGCCACCTTGCCTAACCAGAACTCACACTTGGAGATTTTAGCATACAACTGCTTCTGGCGAAGAATCTGTAGTAATGTACGAAGATGGTCTTCGTGTTCCTCCTTGGACTTAGAGAATATCAGAATATCATCGATGAAGACAATGATGAACTTGTCCAGAAATTCATGGAAGATTCTGTTCATCAAATCCATAAACACTGCTGGAGCATTGGTAAGGCCAAATGGCATGACTACAAATTCGTATTGGCCATAACATGTACGGAAAGCAGTCTTGGAGATGTCCTGCTCCTTAACCCGTAGCTAATGATAGCCCGACCTAAGATCAATCTTGGAGAAATGTTTGGCCCCTTGGAGTTGATCAAACAGATCATCAGTCTGTGGTAGTGGATACCAATTCCTGATAGTAATCTTGTTGAGCTCGCGATAATCTATGCAAAGACGCATGTTGCCGTCTTTCTTCTAAACGAATAAGACCGGCGCGCCCGATGGAGATGCGCTCGGTCGAATAAAGCCTCGTTCCAGAAGTTCTTGTAATTGATCCTTCATCTCCTTTAACTCTATTGGAGCCATGCGATAAGGAGCCTTGGAAATAGGCTCAGCTCCTGGGATGAGCTCGATATTAAATTCTACTTTACGTGCAGGTGGTATGCCCGGAAGCTCTTCTAGAAATACATCTGGAAATTCTAACACTATCGACTGATTATGAATTGATGGGGATTCAACATCCATGTCATGAACAGTAGCTAGATAACCCTCACAATCATGTGAAAGTAATGCACGTTCTTGCAGGGTTGATATGATTTGTACAGACCTTCCGGGTACGAACCCGTTGTGAATGTACTCTGGTGCATTAACATCACCGAAGATGACTCGATATGAATGGCAGTCTATGGTAGCATGATGCTTGGATAGCCAATCCATGCCCAAAGTCATGTTGAAATCATTCATGTCCAGTGGAAGTGCGTCAACAGGACGAATCTTGTCGTCAAACTCTAGGGGAAGGCTCTTGTACACAGGGGTTATGCGTACCGAGTCTCTCAAAGGCGTGGTAATATTCAGTATATTCTCTAGTGGCATGAGAAGTATCTTAAAATTCTTGGCATAAGTAGTAGAAATGACCGAGTGAGTAGCACCCGTATCAAACAGAACACAAGCAGCTTGACCATACATATACAAGATTCCAGTGATGATACTTGTAGACTTGTTGGCCTGATCGTGAGATGTCGTGTAAACGCGTCCACTAGTAGGAGGCGGCTTGGTATCAGCATGTCCCAATGTACCCTCCATCTAGCCCTTGCGGAAATCCTTCATGTGATGGTCAGGAAGACCACACTTGTAGCATGCGTCGCTGTCGCGGCGACATGGCCCTGGGTGCCTACGGTGGCAGGTAGAGCAAAGAGGATGAGCATATTCTCCAGCAGGTGTCCTGACTGGCTGAGAGCCTGATAAGAACAATATACATGAGACATGGCAAAAGGTATAAAGGATAATGCAAAGAAATCGTAAGATGGAATACCAGTGATAGCTGGACGGTTAGGCTGTGAACCTCTCTAGTTCTGGTCCCTCCCGTTACCCTGATTCCTGGTAGAAAATTTGCTAATGTGTCAGAATTAAGAATTTTAGCATGTAATCATAAGAAAATGAGTAAGTATAAGGACCTGATGTTGTTGGAGTGTCCAGCGTTGTTACGGTAATTATCATTACCGCCACGCCTATCCGTAGCAGAACGGTTGTGAGTCTAACCATTTCCCTTGGGCTGATTAGGTTGTTGCTGAGTAGCCGGCTGAGACCAGTCCCCAGTCTTCTGCCTGGAAGATACAGTTTAAAGAGATGAAATATTGACATATACTAAAAGAATACGGATTGGTCACCGTTTGAATACGAATGTTTACCTCTTCTCGGGTCTCTCTGCTTCCCCGAACTCATCTCTTTCCTACAGCATCTCCAGCTTACGTGCTGCATCGTCCACTTGTGCTACCGTGTTGAACGTAGCACACACCAAGTTGTTTACGACCGATGTACGAAGAGCCCACCTGAAGTGGTGTGCATGCTCTTCAGGAGTACCTGCTGCTGCACCAAGAAAACCAGCCAAGCGAAGAAAGCGTTGCATGAACTTGTTTCTATTCCCCCCGGCTTTCTGTCGGATACCATGGTACTCTCTTTTCAGCTTGTCTTGCTCAGCCTTGGGAAAGAACTGTCCCATCACCAAATCCGTGAACTAAGCCCAAGTCAAACCAACCACCCAATTATCACCTCCCTCGGACTTCTTTAGTGCCATCCACCATGATAGTACATCACCTTCGAATCTGTAGCAAGCAAACCTAGACTTGAAGACGGGGTCACAACCCATAGCATCGAAGATCTTCTCGATGTGAGCCAACCAGCTTTCAGCTTCACTAGGGCTATCTGTTCTCTCGAAAGCTCGAGGGCGGAGCTTATTGAATCTTTCCAGCCATGTGACCAATCTTGTTGGAGGAGGAGGAGGAGGTACTGGGTGTTGCTACTGGTTGTTGGAAGCCTGAACCTCAGCCCTGATTTCGTTCCTCAGCTAAGGAAGCATAGCTTGCATTGCAGCTTGGATTGCTGCATTGAGTTGTTCCTGCTCGCGTGTGAGAACCATCTGACAGTATAACATAAAATACATGATTAAACTGATTAAAACATAAACTATATACATGAAAAAAATTTATACCAATAAATCATGAGAAAAATTTTATGCAAGAAAAACTAGTACATGAGTGCATGATGTAGTTTTATGAAAACTTTTGTATGCGCGAGAGTGAACAACAATGGTCAGTTCACTCAAAACAAAAGACATGACGAGGGGACGCCAATGGGTCGGTCCCAAAATTAAAAGTTTCGATAAAAAACATGCGACTAAATAGGGCCAGTCCTATACCAACCATTACTTAGTCATAAACCTGCGACAATGACATATATATGTATGCATGAAAATGATGAATGCATGAAAACCGACTGTCAGTTCTAGGAAGACCATAGTGACTACCCACTAATCAAAGGTCGTGTTTTGATAGCCTACAGGTCGAAGCCTTGGCTCTGATACCTTAACTGTAACACCTCATTTTGATAAATGGAATGTCACGCGTGATTATGGCGTGTCATCAAAGCATACAAGGATAATGTATTAAACATCACATGACCATAAAGGAAATACCGGAAACAAAACATCAGTATCCCAAAAGTAGAACTCATCACACATAAACATAAGTACTGTAAATGAAAGGACTAAACAATGTCCATGGAAATGAGTATCAAAGTATAAAGAAATGCATAAAGTAAAGAAGGCTAGGAATCTTCAAATCCATATGCACGTACGCTTAAAGTCTACGAGCGTCCCTGAGTACTTGCCGTTTTGGGAACATGAAAAGGAAAATGACTGAGCATAACGCTCAGTGCACGGATATACAAGTAAAACATGAATAACATAAGCATATAAGCATAGAGCAGCGGAAAAGACTAAGTCCTGGATAACCTGGTATATCTTAGTAAAACTGGTTTTATAGTTTCAAAAGCCTTATGTTTATCTTGGAAAAACTGTTTAACATGTTTACCATTAGCCAATATAGGTCATGAATTATCAACGTGCATTAATACTTGGAGGGGTGACCTCTTCATGCAAATTAGAGGGGTTGCCTCTAATTTAATATACTGGTTTGGGTATGAGGGATCAGTTCCTTATGAAGGATGCAAGGCACACACTACATTCACCTGAATAAACTGCTGAAAACATGTAAACTAGGATGCACCCATACGCCCCACCTGATAATAATAATATGGCCAAAAGCTGAAGGGACGCCACGAGCTATCACTCCGTCGTGGTGGAGTCATAACACTGGTGCCTCCAGTGTTATGGTTATGGTACCTCCATAACTAGGTGAAACTTGTCATGCATGTATATGGCTTTAGGTATCTAATTAAACATAAGCAATTCAAAAACATATAATACATATATTGGGGAAACAGATGGCTGCATACGGGGAATCCTAATAAGGAAGAATGTCCATACTAAAAGGACTGAGAATCAGTACCTTGTATCCAGTGAATGAAGAAGACGAACGGAAGAGAGTCATACTTCGGTATCACTAATGCTACATAAATACATACGTGTATAAGTATCCGATTATTGAGTACGTAACTGGTTTTAGATCATGTCTTAGCTTGTTTTATATGTTCATGTCATGTTTTACTGATTAAAGCTTTATACTGTGTTTATCATGTATTCTGTCTATTCTGATTAAGTATTTCTTGTATTTCTTGTATTATTATACTTGTTATGTAATAATAGGTAACTTTATAAAAATAGTAGGTTTCCTAAAATAGAAAGTTTCCAAAAATAGATTTACTGCTTAAAATAGATAAGTTTCTAAAAATAGAAAGTTTCCATTAATAGATTAGCTGCCTTAATTAAATAAGTTTCTAAAAATAAAAAGTTCCCATAAATAGAAATAAGTTGGATTATTAAGCTAATTATATAATCTTAAATTTTTACTGATTAATATTCTAAGTCATGTAATTAAATAGTATAGTTTATTATTTATTTCATGTAAATTAAATAAACTATAAGTTAAAGTATTTAATTAAATATAACATGATTTAATTAAATAAAGGTAAAAAATACTTAGGTTAAAACATGTATTATTATTCATTCATAATATAACCTAAGTCATGTAAATTAATTATAAGTCATGATTTTAATAATTAATTAATTATATCATCTAAATAAAATGGTAATTACTTAGGTTAAAATTCATGTATTAATAATAATATTAATAACCTAAGTCATGTATAAATTAAATTAATCATGTACATGTTTTAATTAATTTAATTTAATCTTGTTAAAATAATTAACCTTGTAAAATAATTAACTTGCAAAAATAACCCATGAACCGACCTCGTGTTTTAATCTAAACAAGTCGAGAATCAGACCGGTTTAACCCTTAAACCGGCTAACCAAATGCACCCTTAACAGTGGCTAACCGGCCTAGCCGGTTGCCACTGTTTGTGTAAAACAGCCACCAGCCCAAGCCGGTGGTTACCCCTGTCTTCTCGGCTGCAGCCGCCGGCTGGGCAAGGTTCCCCCTGCTGTCGCGGTTGTGGTTCCCCTGCTTACCAAAAATTGCCACCGGCGTATGCCGGTGGTGGTTCATGTTTCTGCCGAGACACAACCGAGCCCACCACCCCCCCCCCCCCAACATGGTCGGGGTTCCCTCTCTTCTTGCGGCCGAGACCAAAAACATCACACCGAGACCCGTAGGTCTCGACTGTGTTCACGGGAGGCACACCGAGAGCCTTGGGCTCTCGGTTTGTGTGTCCGGCCGAAACAAACACCCCTTAAACCTTAATTATTTTACCCCCCCCATGTTTAATTACATGATTATTAACTTGTTTTTAAATACACCATGATTACATGTGTTCTTGATTAAATAAAAACATAAAGAAAAGGGTTTAAGGATTTACCGCTTATGTGAAACAAAGGAGAACGATAACACTAACACTCTTGCAAGAAATCAATCACCAAAAATCAACCAAACACACCCTTGGTGTGTGTTCTACCCGGCGGTCAAGGAGAGGAAAAAGAGAGATTTAGGGTTTTGATTATTTTCTAATTTTTGTAATTATGAAAATAAGTTTTTCCCTTTTTTCCTTGTTTAGTAAAAATTTAATTGGGCTTGGCCCTTGTCTTGTTTCTAGCCGTGGGTAAGAGGGCCCTCATGGGGTAACCTATATGTTTTATCGTGTCCAATATTATTCATGTTCTCGTGTTCGTGTTTACGTGATTCATACGTTAATGTTCGTGTCGTATTATATTTATTCATAACCGTAATAAATATACGTAAATACATAATATTAAGCTCGTGATTATTTACGTTCATGATTTCATGTTCGTATATTCGTGATTATAATTATTATTGAAATAATTGTCGTGTCTTAATACGTATTAAATACTTATCGTGATATATCACGTACGTAATACATGTAAATATTGTTCGTGAAACATAAACGTGTTATAAAAGTAAAGTTCTAATCATGTACGTACGATCATAAGGGTACTATTCATGGTAAAAGCATGCGGGTTTTACATGTCAAGTACCGTTAGTGTTATTGACGTGTTGTTAGTATCTTTCAAGTACCGTTAGTGTTAACGCGGTACATAGTAAGTACTTCTACTTATAAAGTAAGTACTGCTATATTGATTAGGAAGAATATATCTTTGTATAAGATATGTCATAGTTATAGTTAGAGTATATCTTATGTGATATACTTAAATAGTTAGAATATTGATAATATATCGTCTATGATATAGATATATTTATAGAATATTCCATGGTTTCTAGGGTTTCTTACTCTATAAAAGGAACATAGGTACAATGTCATTCATGTACCTCATTCAAGGCGATTAATAAGAGAATCTAATAGTTAAACGTAATTATGTTCTTCTGTGCTTTATAAGTTAGATTCTGCATAACTTATGTAGCTTGAGTAAGAGCTCTCAAAGTGTTTTAGTTTGATTACAAACTAATATACTAGTTCTTAACAGAATATAGATCTAATCAAAGGGATCAACAATTTGTTACAGATACAAACAACAAGTAAGTAAACACACAAACACATCAAGTCAAGCTTATATCAAGCAATAGTCTAAACACTAAGCACACACGTACTAAGCCTTAGCTTTTCCACAACTAAGATGTTTAGACAAAAGGATGCACACTTGACCATAATCTAAACATGAAGCACACACGGACTAAGCCTTAGATTTTCCGCAATTTAGATGTTTAGATTATGTGATGCACACAAACAAAAACAACACAAGTATGCAACTATGAAAGTAAAGACATGAATGTAAAGACATAAACGTAAAGGAGAATACCGACATGATTATTTATAGTGGTTAAGTCACAAATCTCCCCTTCGCCCAACTCCACCCCTGGAGTACCCAACTCGTGAGTTACTTCACTAGTCAACAAGCTCCTTTCAAGGCGGAGAAAACCATACCGTCATTTACACCATATCTGACGATAAGCAAAAAGTAGAGACTTATTCTTAGCTAGGACCAATCTACGCCAATGGTTATGTTTTATGGCCCAATATTAAAAACCTGGTTTTTTGTGGCTTAAACATATAAACCATCTAGATCTAAGTACACACCACTTAGATCTAAAACTCTAACACTATATCCAAGTATATACATAAATTGGATCTACATGAAAGACATTGTATTAAAAATATAATCATGACTAGATCAATAGAAGGAGAGATCTTCATCATGTTTTGAATCCAACACCTCATAGTGATGAAAGTGTTCTTCTCTTTGCACTTGAGAGGATGAGAGGATTTGAAAAGAGAAAACATCTCAAACAGGATTAATCTACAAACTAATCAAGAATCTAAGGTGTTTAAGAAATTGAGAGAAAATGGTACAAAAAGGATTGATTAAAAAGTTGTAAATGGTCCACTATTTATAGGACAATGGATCAACGGCTATATTTTCCTGTGGCTCATTATTGATATTGAGCTGCGGGTACCTATATTGAGTAGCGGGCTCTAGGCTCCGCTCCCTTTTGTCCTTCAGTGGGAAAATGCCATCTGGTGAAGTTAATACCCAAAAAGGATATTTTTAGAACATTTGGAATAAGCCAAATTCAGATTTAAATTTATTTTAATAAAACAATTTCTTAAAAATAAAGTTATTTCAAAAATACTTTGTCACTTAAATTAAAAGTGAGTTTTAAGAAAATATTAATTCTTGATCACTTAGTAAGGTTAATGACTTGTTTATTCATACCTTGAGTGATTCATGACATATGCGATCTTGGAGGTGTCGAGAGAAGTATACATATGGATGTATAAGTGATTATGAGTACCTTACACATTTTACATAATTTATTGCAACTTATACGTTTGTCATCAATAAAACATAAAGATTTTATATCGATTAAACATCGTGATTTTGCACTAACAGTCTCCCCGTTTTGATGATGGCAAACACGTAAACCGTAACACATATTAAAATGTATAAGTTACTCGTTTACACTTACTTCTCCACCTTTTGTCGAAGCAAAAAGGTAGTCGACGCTTGAGGAAGAGAAGAATCAACAGCTTGCATCCAAAATGGTAGTCTTCGTTTGTAGAAAAAAAGATTGACTTCGAGGGAGCTTGCATCCAAAAATTAGTGGTCATCGGTTGTGAGACAAAAATCTGAATCGGAAACCTATCATCCAAAGAGATTGAGCTTGTGTCATCCTAGTGAAGTCTTCAATCATCATTGGTTAACCAACTTCATGCATAAGAACAACCTTATCTACGAGCTCCTAATAACTCAGTTCTTGCAAGATATTTGATGAATGCAAATTAACTGAGTAAACGATCGTAAATATAGTGAGTTGAACTCTCGAAAATGCTCGCCCTTGATATGTGCTCCCCCTTGCTTGAGACACCAACAAAGCAAGAATAATGACAAGCTACAAAGAAGGGTTAGATATCCTTCAAAACAAAGTTAGTAGACAAGAGCATATAAGGCAAAGTCACCCAAGCGAAGTTAGCTTAAACAACGCGAGTACAAAGAGAGGGTCTCAAGATGAAGCTAATACAATCTTAATTTTTAGAAGTGTCAAAAGTTTGACAAGTTAAGAAAAGTAAGTGGTCTATTATATAGGAAAGAGAACACAACTTATTTTGGTGACACCATGATGAGACTGCTTTTATACATATTCTCATCGTCCAAAAAGGTCTTAAAATGCATAAATTATCATGATAATACCCAAATATATGCTTGTGTTTGTTGCTTGTGTATTTTAGGTACGGATATTGAGAAAATGACAAAAGATCATAAGAATCATGCAAAAACGAACACGGGAAACGAAACCGCACAATGAACCAAGCCCTAATGAAGAATTTTCCAAGAAAACCCTTGAAGATTTGAAGATTTATGAAGAATGGTCCTCCAATATAGAAGAATTGACACTTTATACCCTTGTATCCTCATAATTACAAGATTGGTCCCTAAAGTTGGTCAATATTACAAAAAGGGCCCTCCACTTTGAAAAATTAGCAATTTTAGTCCCTCAACAAAACTAAAATGTCAATATTTATCCTCCCCAAAGTCAACATACCATGAAAAACTCCAAGTTACAAGAATTACAAATTAGGTCCTTTGAAAATGTCAAAATTACCAAAAGGACCCTTGACTTTGAAGACTTGGCAAAAATGGTACCTCATTAATCATGATTTGGCAATTTCAGTCCTCCAAAATGTCAATCATACAAGTTAAGACCATTATCCTTGAAGAAAATACCAAATCAGTCCTTCAAGAATCAAGAATTGGCAAGAATTACCCATGTATTCATTTTACAAAACATTTTAGGGCAAAAGTGTGAAAAAACAAACTTCAAATACAAAGGAAATGGAGTATGGGCGGATTTATTTGCAAATGAAAGGGTTATTAAAGATGGAGGGTTATTCTTGGCAGACATCAAACCTTACCTAGACTAATGGGAGCTTGACACCTGTCCCACTAACTCCCCACAACCAATCAGATTGCACCATTGCTCCGTGTCACCCATCCACTCACCAGGTTTAATATTAATTAAACCTTGGCGCAATTAACATAAATTCAAACACTAATCGCCCCTAAACCGGATCAAACACCAAACTATTCACTCAAGAAAATAAATTGGGGATTTTTGTTTTAGCAAAAATAAAACCTCCACCTTTTCCAGATTAGTGATTGATGAAGATTTAGTCATAACCCAACTTTGAAAATACTTGCCACATCACTCCGTTGTCCCACAAGAGATTCCCCAGCTACAAACAAAGAGGATACTACCAAAAACCAACAGCAATCCAACGTTTGAGATTGAAGCTTACTTTTTAAGCTTGTTACAAGCCCTTGGATGCACTCACACATGCCAGCTACAACAAACTGCCAAGAAAAATCACATGATCAAGCATGTATTCAAAATTCACAAGGGGCAAATTTGGAACTTCATTAGCTAGGGTTTATGTTTTTTTCAGCTTTCATAGTTCATTGTATGCCTATATAAAGGCCTTAGTTCATTACATTTTATCTTGCTCTTGAATTTTCCTTTTTCACAAATCTGTAAATCTCATATTCAGTTAATGCAATGTGTATGAATTTTGTGAAGAAAGCTCAAGTGCCACTCTTATAATCTGTATGTTATTGTTCTTTGTTCATTGTTTTCGAATCTCAAAACCTGTTTTCAAGGAGTGTGCAAAAGTTTGCACATTTTCCTTCAAACTTGATATTTTGCTAAGTTCTTGGTCTATCTTGGAATTCTTGGGCTATAAGGCTGATCATAGCATCCTGATATTATGTTAACAAGGTGTGGTAAAGCTTATAACTTGGGGATAATCAAGTGTGGATTACAAGAGTTGTATTAATCAAGGCTTTTCAACCTTACGGTTTTTGATGTTTTGCTTCTAACCTTGTTGAATCTTAGCAGGCTTTGTTGTGGAAGCTTGTACTTGTTCTTGCTAGTACATAAGCTTAAAATTCGTGGGTGTGGATGTACATCCATGAGGTACACACCCTTAATCTCAAAAACTGATAAAATATTGGATATTTGTGATATTTGAGCGTTGCTTGTGTTCTTGTGAATTTTGTGGCTTAATCTTGTTCTAATCTATTTATCTCATCTGTTATTGTGTTGATTTGGGCTTGGGTAACCTTGGAATGCTATTTTGATTTGAAAATCTTGATTTAAAAAGTTAAAAGGATGTTTGGGATTACCTTTCTTGAATCATAAATTGGTATTGTGTTGATATAAGTTTGTGTTATTGCCTGGTATCTGCTATTTGCTTGTTTGAGTGCATTTTGCTGCTAGTTTTCATCTTTGAAACACCAAATCATACATTGTGCTATAACTACTTGATTTTAACTGTTTTTGGCCTAAGATTTTGGTAAAATCTAGAATTTATGCATGCTTAGGGTTAAAATTTGTTTAAACATCATTAATATAATATAAGTGATAGATTTGAGTGATTGAATTTGGCTTGTTGGTCAATTGCATCAGCAAAAGTAAAAACTGCATGTTCTTGTGTTCATCAGTAACTTTAAGTGCTTGAATCTTGCTTAATACTTTGAATCAGTGCATGAAACCTGTTTCGACTTGCTTATTTAAGTTTAATATTCCTTGTGTATGCATTTGGTTAAGTTTGGCTGGCTGAATTGTGCTATAAGTGCTTATTGAACCTCAACTGCTTATGTGTTCATGTCTGTGTCAGATCTGGTGATTGTTTGAATTAACTGCACTAATTGGTTGTTGTTGATTGTGATTTCTTTGTTATTATTGACTCCTTATGACCCACTGATCATTTGGGTGCCTTTGTGTAACTTGAATCTCCAAAAAGTCACAAAAGACAAAAAAGTCAACAAGTCAAGCAGTGGAAAAAGTTTCCACTGCTCAACACCCAAAACTAGCCCCTACTAGTACAAATTTTCAGTTAGCTTATCAATAAGCCATTTTGGCTTATCCAGACCTGCAACAACTTATTTTTTGTGATAGATCTCCATTATTTGACCCATTTGATTGAACTGGAGCTTATTAGACTTTGACTTTGACTTTTTGCTAGAAAACCAACTTATTTGACTTTTTCATAAGTGCTTATTTGCTTTTTCCAGCTTATTGAGTCAACTTATTTGAAAACTTTTTTGTTGATTAAGCTTAGTTAAGTCATTTAAAAGCTTTCGCAATTTGAATCAGCTCTTGGGATAGCCTAGAACTCAAAAACGACTATTTTGTCGTTTTCTATAGATTGCTTTTTGCATTTTCAGGCTTATTCCTTTGGCTTATTTCAAATTTCTTTTTATAGAAGTCTTAGTTAACTCAAAATAAGCTTGTGTGTCTAATTTGAGCTTATGGCATTAGCTTATAACTTAATGGGCCAAAAAGCCCATTAAGAATAAGTTGCTTGATATAAGCTTGCTTTACATTTTCAGCTTTCGGGCCTTTGAAAAGTTGTGTTTAAAATCAAATTTTGAGTCAGATAGGAGCTTTTGGGCCATTTTTATAAACTTTTTCTTATTGGGCCTAATTTTAGCCCAATAAGGGACTGTTTTAGGTTTTGGCCCATTTGAAGGCCCATTAGGGGTATTTTTGTAAATTTAACTCCATTTTCTGTTTATTTAGGTTAAATTAAGCTAGTTTGCAAGTTTTTAGAATTTTTATAAATTTTGGATTTTTAATAATATTTTATTATTATTTTATTATTAAAAATTAAAATTTAGTTTTTTCAAGTTTTTACATTTTTCTTAGGTTAAATACATTAAGTTAGGAATTTTACAACTTTTAGAATATTTTTATTGTGCTTAGATTAATTTTTATAATTATTTTAAGTTTTAATAGTTTTTAATTTTTTTTAAATAGTTTTAATTATATTTAAAAATTTTTAAAATAGTTTTAAATTAAGTTAGGGTATTTTAGAGGTTTACAAGTGATAAATCTCATTTTGGGCTTTTTGTTAATTAAATTAATTTTTAGGGCTTTAATTAGCATTAAAAATTATTATTAGATTAAATAAAAGGTTTGAGTGATTTTTGATTTTATGTAAACTCTTAATACATTATTTAGGATTTATTGCAATTTTAAAGGAATTTTTAGGGTAAATTTTTAATTTTGGTGCTTTTACGGTTTTACGTGTACGACCTTTTCGTCTTAGTTTAAATCATCATCGTAACCGTCAATCTCTTCCTATCCCATTTCTATTTTCTTTTCTCATAATCAATATAATCACATAATTAATCATCTCATTACACACACACCAAGCCTCCTTGAGAACGATCCCCACTTTGGGTCATAAATTGTGATTTTCCTAAGTCACTTGTTAATACTTGCCCTAATTACCTCCTTTTCCTAAAGGTGTGTAAAAATTCAACAATCATTTTGGCGCCGCTGCCGGGAAGGCGTGTTGTGTTTTGATTTGAACAATTGTTGTTTTGTATAGCTATAATAGCTAATTGTATTAGTAGCACTCTACTAATACGTAATATCGGTTTTTCGTTTTTTGTGTGAATACTATTACTATATTGTATACGTAGAACAATAAAGTCACAAGTACTCCAAAAGTGAGAAATCACAACCTTGACTTGGGAGGTCATTACCCAATCATTGTATCTGAATCTCAAACCAAAGAAAAAGGCAAAAATAGATAAATACTTTCGTGAAGCTCGATTTTGAAAAATACAAACTATAAGGTGGGTATAAGGCGGATATTATAAAATATATCCTAAGGAAAAAGGCTCTTAAGTGCTTTGCGCCGCCTCTTTTCCCCGCTTGCTTGTGAGTATTTGATTTTGAGAGTTAATCGAGGGTTTTTCCGCCCAAAGTATTATTAAGTATCATATATACTTTCTTGGTTTCATTTGATTAAACCCTCTTGAACGTTTTGGTGTTCCACCAACATTCTAAAGTCATCGAAGGCGTTCACTTCACGCGATCGTTTTCATTCCTTGAGGCTTCTTTAATCAAGAGATTTGATTAAGGAGGAAATTTGTAGATTTTGGTCTACTTAATACAATCACAAAAATCCAAAAAAAAAGTAAAAACAATCAAAAACCACAAAAAAATTGGAAAAATACAAAACACCAAAAAGACTCTTCTTTGCTTATCCCCTCGTTGTACGTGACGTTTATGCAAACCCGCAACCAAGCAAGACGTGCACGTAAACGAAAAAACCGAAAGGAGTCAACACCTACTCCTAATCTTTCGAGTGAGGAGTCTCCTATTGACGAACCCATTGTAAGAAAAGAACCAACCATGGCGAATCGAACTATGATGGAGTTACTTCAAGCACCCACCGAGGATTATGGAGAGGCTATTGTGACTCCCGCTATCCTTGCGGATAATTTTGAAGTAAAAACAGGTTTGTTGTCGATGATCCAAAACAACAAATTCCGTGATGATGAGAAAGACAATCCACACAACCATATCCGCCAATTCAATCGTCTTACCGCCACTTGCAAGTTTAAGGATGTTGCTAATGACTCGATTAAGATGATGCTTTTTCCGTATTACTTAGCGGGGCCCGCTAAAATTTGGTTAGAGAAAGAGCCACCCAATTCTATATTGACGTGGAAGGATCTCGTGTCTAAGTTTGTGAACCAAATTTTTCCGCCCTCTAAGACTACGCATTCGAAAAACGAGATTTCAAAATTTTCACAAGAATTTAATGAAAGTTTTTCAACGGCATGGAATAGGTTTAAGGAAATGTTACATGAGTGTCCTCATCACGGTTTTTCCGATTTGCATCAGATTGTCACGTTTTACAATGGACTTATTGATCATGAAAGGGATTATCTTAATGCTGCCGCGGGTGGTAATTGTGTAAAACGGTTGAGGAAGCTTTGGTGATAATTGAGAATAGATCTAAGGTGTATAGTCCTCGTAGCACGTCTAGTGTTCGTAAGGCTTCGTCTTCGGCTTCACCTTCTTTGTCTACTACCATTGATAATTGCCAAATTGAGGCGAACTTGGAAAACAAAATCTTTGATAAGCTTAAAGGTCTTTTGATTGAGTTCAAAGTTGGAGAACCAAGTGCCCCCGCTACGGCTAAAGCGGTTGAGGTTTCATGCATGTATTGTGGTGGAGGTCATGATTTCTCCGAGTGCATTACCAACGGTGGTAACACTTCGAGTGCCTACGCGGCCATGGGAACTTACAACCAAAACGGTCAAGTTACCCGCTCTAATCAATTGACTCCACCGGGATTTGGTTCAAATCAAAATGCTAACAACAACTATCGCAACAATCAAGTTGGTTTCAAAAAAAATTACAACAAGGGAAACTATGGTAATCAAGGGGCTAATAATCAAGTTTCAAACAAAAATCAAAATGATTTTCAAAACAACAACAAAGGTTTGCAAACTTTGAAAGATCTTCCAAATGAATTTGTTGAATACGCTAATGGGAACGATGCTAGGTTTGACAACATTCAAAGAGAAATCATTAGCCTAAGATCCGAGTTTAAGAACGACTTGAAGAAAGAGTTGAAAAATGAGTTAGCAAATGAGCTTAAAATCCACACAAACAAAATGGAAGGAAATGTAACTAGGTTACAACAAAACCAACAAAAAATGGAACAAGGGTAACATGAAATCAAGCAAGAAATGATTAAAGCCGAGAAGAGGCAATCCATGTTTGAAGATAAAATTTCATCTATTTTTGAGGCAATTATGTGCAAACCGTCTTCGAGTAGTCTTCCTAGCAACACCGTATCAAACCCTAAGGGTGAGATGAAAGTGATTACCACACGTAGTGGTAAGACACTTAAGGACCCGACTCCTCAACCAATTGCTCCTACGGAGGAAGCAATTGAGGAAGAACCCGAGGTGGTGGTCCAAAAGGAGCATGTTCCAATCCCACGAAGTACCGCTCATGCCACACCTACGGTTGACCAATTACCAACATTAGAACCCGAGATTCCAAAGGCTATGCCTATGCCTCAACCCACACCACCTTTGCCCTATCCATCGAGACTTAGAAAGGATAAACGTCAAGAGTGCGACAATTACCAATTTGATCTTTTTATGAAAATGTTTCGTGATTTTCACATTAATGTGAGTTTCGCCGATGTTTTGGTCATGATGCCTGGATTTTCCGCTAACTTTAAGAGTATGTTGAACAACAAGGAGAAATTGCATCAATTGTCTAGTTGTTCATCGGTTTATCTTAATCGCATACCTCAAAAAGTCGGTGATCCCGGTAAATTTTTGATCCCTTGTGCAATCCAAGATACGGAAGAATGCTTTGCCTTGGCCGATCTTGGTGCTAGAATTAACTGGATGCCACTTGCAATCTTCAAGTCGCTCAATCTTCCTAATCTTACTCCTTCACTAATGTCTATCGAGTTGGCCGACCATTCCACGATACCCGCATGTGGATTGGCGGAAGACGTTTTTGTGAAAGTGGGAAAGTTCTATTATCCGGCAGACTTTATCGTTGTCGATATTCCCACGGATCCTCAAGTTCCTCTCATTTTAGGTCGTTCGTTTTTAGATACGTCTATGGCTTTGATCGATGTTCATGCTAGAAATATCACCTTACGTTTCAACGACGAGGAACTTGTTATAAACGCAACTCAAAACTCTCAAATTTCTCATGTTTATTCCGTTGCAACCATAAACCTCGTTGATATGATTGACGTGGTTTGCGAGGAATTTTCACAAGAAGTTCTAGGTTTTGGTGATGATGAAAATAGTGTCAATCCCACTATGTTAGATCCCATTCTTGATAACTCGACACCAACCTTCACTCCATTTGAAGGTGGCGGTTTTACGTCGGAAGAATTCGATGTTCCACGTACTTGTAACGAAGACCTCGACAACAATGAGGACTTCTCGATTATCAAGGATTTTCTTAACGATTTTCCATTTCCTCCACCCGAGGAGGTTATGAGTATCGAGCCTAAATCTTCAATTGAGGAACCACCTATCCTCGAGTTGAAAGATTTACCTCCTCATCTCGAATATGTCTTTTTGGAGGAGGGCGACAAGTTGCCGGTTATTATTGGGAAGGAACTTTCGGATGATGAAAAAACCGCACTTTTCGATGTTCTATAGGATCACAAAGGGGCAATTGCGTGGAAGTTATCCAAAATTAAGGGAATCGATCCCAAATTTTGTACCCACAAAATCTTAATGGAGGAGGATTACAAGCCCACAATCCAATGTCAAAGGAGGGTGAACCCCAAAATTCATGACGTCATTAAAAAGGAAGTCCTAAAACTCCTTGACGCGGGAATGATTTACCCTATTTCTGATAGCCCTTGGGTGAGTCCTATTCATTGTGTCCCTAAAAAAGGAGGAATGACCGTTGTGCCAAATGATGCCAACGAGTTAATTCCCACTAGACTCGTGACCGGATGGAGAGTGTGCATTGACTATCGTAAGTTGAATGAAGCCACTCGTAAAGACCATTTTCCCATGCCCTTCATGGACCAAATGTTGGAGCGTCTTGCGGGAAACGATTTCTATTGCTTTTTACATGGTTTTTCCGGTTACTTCCAAATCCCCATCGATCCTCGTGATCAAGAAAAAACTACGTTTACGTGTCCATATGGAACGTTTTCCTATCATAGAATGCCATTCGGACTTTGTAATGCACCGGGAACCTTTCAAAGGTGCATGATGGCTATTTTTCATGATATGATCGAGAAGACGATGGAAGTCTTTATGGATGACTTTTCCGTGTTTGGTAATTCGTTCACTTCGTGTTTGTCGAATCTCGAGAGAATGTTGAAACGTTGTGAGGAAACCAACCTTGTGCTCAATTGGTAAAAATGTCATTTTATGGTTAAAAGTGGAATCGTCTTAGGGCACAAGGTCTCGAAAGCGGGGATTGAGGTAGATCAAGCTAAGGTAGACGTCATCGCCAAATTACCTCATCCCAAAACCATTAAGGGAGTTAGGAGTTTCCTAGGCCACGCGAGAATTTTATCGTCGATTCATCAAGGATTTTTCAAAGATCTCTCGACCTATTACACATCTTCTTGAAAAAGAGGCACGTTTTGTCTTTGACGAAGATCGTGTACGAGCCTTTTAAATCCTTAAGAGGAAACTTACCGAAGCTCCCATTCTTGTTGCTCCCAATTGGAACCTCCCCTTTGAGCTCATGTGTGATGCTAGTGACTACCTATTGGGGCCGTATTGGGGCAACGTCATGAAAAGCACTTCTTTCCTATTCACTATGCTAGCAAGACGATGACCGAGGCTCAACTAAAATACACTACAACGGAGAAGGAGTTCCTTGCCGTGGTGTATGTATTCGAGAAATTTCGACCTTATCTCGTCTTGACGAAATGCATAGTGTATACGGATCATTCGGCTATCAAGTATCTTATGGCTAAACAAGATGCTAAGCCAAGATTACTTTCTTGGATTCCCCTCCTTCAAAAATTTGATCACAAAATTGTTGACAAAAAAGGAGCAGAGAATCTAGCGGCCGATCATCTTTCTCGTTTGGAAGATCCTCACCAAAGTGTTTACGAGCCCAAGGAAATCACCGAAACATTTCCGCTCGAGACACTTGGTGTAGTGAATTCTAAGCTTGATTCTTCCACCCCATGGTTTGCGGACATCACAAATTACCATGCGGGCAAATTCATCATCAAGGGTATGACGACTCAAGAAAAACGAAAATTCTTTCGTGACGTCAAGTTCTACTTTTGGAACGACCCTTACTTGTTTCGAACTTGTGCGGATCAAATCATCCGACGTTGTGTCTTTGGCACCGAAGCTTCTAACATCCTTAGGGCTTGTCACGAGGGACCCACAGGTGGTCACCATGGTGCTAATCTCACGGCTAAGAAGGTGTTTGATGCCGGCTTCTTTTGGCCTACTATTTACCGAGATGCACATGAGCTTGTGAAGTCGTGTGAGTCATGCCAACGACAAGGAAAAGCCTCACAAAAAGATGAAATGCCACAAAATATCATCTAAGTGTGTGAGATCTTTGATGTTTGGGGCATTGACTTTATGGGGCGGTTCCCATCATCTCGTGGTAATAAGTACATCCTTGTCGCGGTTGACTACCTATCTAAGTGGGTGGAAGCTAAGGCTTTGCCCACCAATGATGCTCGTGTGGTAGTCAAGTTTTTGAAAAGATTGTTTTCTCGGTTTGGAACCCCTTGTGCGATCATAAGCGATCGTGGAACCCATTTTTGTAACGACCAATTCGAAAGGGTCCTAAGGAAATATGGGGTTACACATCGGCTTTATACGGCTTATCTCCCACAAACGAGTGGGCAAGTCGAGGTTTCAAACCGAGTGTTGAAGAGGATCTTGGAGAGATCCGTTGGGGAAAACCGACAATCTTGGTCGGATAAGTTGGACGATGCTTTATGGGCCTTTAGGACCGCTCATAAGACGCCCATTGGGTGCACTCCTTATAAGCTTGTGTATGGGAAAAATTGTCACTTGCCAATTGAATTGGAACACAAGGCTTATTGGGCCCTAAAGCATTGTAATGATGACATGGAGACCGCGGGAAAACACTAGAAAATGTAATTAAATGAATTGGATGAATTAAGGGATATTGCTTATGAAAATTCATTGATTTATAAAGAAAAGACTAAAAAGTTGCATGATTCTAAAATTAAAAACCGGGTTTTTAACATTGGGGATCAAGTCTTGCTTTTTAGTTCTCGTTTGAAAATCTTTTCCGGTAAGTTGAAATCCCGTTGGTCCGGTCCATTCACTGTGACTCAAGTTTTTACTTATGGGACCATTGAGATAGCTCAAAATAATGGCCCAATTTCAAGGTGAATGGACATAGGTTGAAACACTACTTTGGCGGGGAAGTTCCATCCTTGAACTACCTCGACCAAATCACCTTCCCCAAAGATAATTAGTATTGAGGGGATCAAGTCGAGCTCATGACTCGGTAATCAAAAACGAGGTGCCTCGTGGGAGAGTCCCATGCTTATCCTATGTACATATTATCGCTTTCTAATGTAGTAATGTGTGGGGATTTGTGCTCTTCCAACCTTTGTTCCATGGTTGTTTGTGAATTGTGGATTTTAGATGATCATGATCTTCACGATTGGAGCCTCTCGTGTTCGTTTTATGGGAGCACTCGATCGTTTGCTTTGAAAACATTCTCAATATCCATGATATATCCTTTGATGTTATAACCTTAGGTTTATTGCACACTTCATAAACGGCTTTAAATTTAACGGTTACACCCTTTCCATGCTAGATTAGGCATTCGACTACGTCTCTAGTATGGGGGTGTTTGCACCCCTAGACTCGAAACATTGAGGACAATGTTTAACTTTAGTATGGGGGGGTGAATAGATACTTGCCTTGCCAAACCTTCACGCTTTCCAAAGTTTATCATTTTGTTTATTGTTTTGTTTCAAAATAAGGCTAAAAATGGCCAAATTTTAAAAATTTTCTCATGTTTTATAAGTGTTTGAAGACACGAATGTAGGTTTTCCGATGGCGAGAATAAGAGTAATTTTTTACTCGACCGTGCGTGTTGAGCACTTAGCTTGGATTCCTTAACTTCACATTAGGCTAAGTCTCTTAAATGAGGACTAGAAATGATAGGGTTAATTATAAGTTACTATGCTAAACGTAGACTACTCGTATTCTTTCAAAAACTCATGTGTTCCCGTTGTTTGCTTATTCTCCATTCGCATGTAAATATTTTTTGCTTAATAGTTATTGACTTAGCGGTTTAGTCTTGATTGTTGGGTTTCTATTATTTTCTAGTAGCTTCCGTGAAATTAAATTGGGAAGACATTAAGGTATCGCCAGCGTCACGGTTTTGAAGTATTGGCACCCGAATAATCAAAAGCTTCACCCAATAATAAGATTTCAAGTGCTCACCTAAATCAAGCCAACAATTTGAAGCCTTACAAGGCCAAAAAATCTATGCAAAATTGAAAGTGAATCAAGCATTAATATTTGAAGCTTTAAAGATCCAAAATTCGCCTTAGCGTGAGGATATACGTCTTTAGCTAATAAAACTACCGATGAGGTGGATAATAAAAGGCAAGGCAAGACCGAAGTCATAATAAAAGCTTCATGGCGAAGTTGAATAAAAGATGGAGGTAAACCAAAGATAATAAGGCCCTTCCGTTAGGGGGCGTATAAAAGTCTTGGTAATAAGTCTCATGTTCAAAACCGTTATAAAACCGTGTTTATCGATCCTTCTTGTTAACTTAATTTTTTAACATCGTTGTCTATTATAATGGGTTATTGATTTGATGGTCTTGGTTACACCGTTAGGACTCTATTTTTAGACCTAAATCTCTATTATCGCATAAGTCAAACAATGTATCCTCGTGAAACATTCAAGACATAATAAAATATAAGAGATACAACTTAGGAAAATGGGAGGATAAGTACGTGATTAGGACATATGAGTAGTGTTAGCATTACTAACTTATAATGACAATGATCTCGTTGCACGCTTGGCATGGAATTGTGGTGAAAATCGAGGACGGTGAATTATTTCTAATGAAGCATTCACGTGTTCTTATTTTATGAACCTAAACATCCCATTTTGCGATGAAAATCATACATTATGTCTAAAATGCAAGTAGTAGTAATAGTAGTAGTATAGTTAGTATCATTCAATAAAGTGAATAAAAATGAATTTTGGAGATGCTACGATACTTTATTCTAGCATTACGTGAGGGCACGGCAATGGTGTAGTATGGGGGAGTGATGAGACTGCTTTTATACATAGTCTCATCATCCAAAAAGGGCTTAAAATGCATAAATTATCATGAAAATACCCAAATATATGCTTGTTTTTGTTGCTTGTGTATTTTAGGTACGGATATTGAGAAAATGACAAAAGATCACAAGAATCATGCAAAAACGAACACGGGAAACGAAGCCGCACAATGAACCAAGCCCTAATGAAGAATTTTCTAAGAAAACCCTTGAAGATTTGAAGATTTATGAAGAAGGGTCCTCCAATAGAGAAGAATTGACACTTTATACCCTTGTATCCTCATAATTACAAGATTGGTCCCTAATGTTTGTCAATATTGCAAAAGGGCCCTCCACTTTGAAGAATTGGCAATTTTAGTCCCTCAACAAAACTAAAATGTCAATATTTATCCTCCTCAAAGTCAAACATACCATGAAGAACTCTAAGTTACAAGAATTACAAATTAGGTCCTTTGAAAATGTCAAAATTACCAAAAGGACCCTTGACTTTGAAGACTTGGCAAAAATGGTCCCTCATTAATCATGATTTGGCAATTTCAGTCCTCCAAAATGTCAATCATACAAGTTAAGACCATTATCCTTGAAGAAATACCAAATCAGTCCTTCAAGAATAAAGAATTGGCAAGAATTACCCCTGAATTCATTTTACAAAACATTTTGGGGCAAAAGTGTGAAAAAACAAACTTCAAATACAAAGTAAATGGAGTATGGACGGATTTATTTGCAAACGAAATGGTTATTAAAGATGGAGGGTTATTCTTGGCAGACATCAAACCTTACCTAGACTAATGGGAGCTTGACACCTGTCCCACTAACTCCCCACAACCAATCATATTGCACCATTGCTCCATGTCACCCATCCACTCACCAGGTTTAATATTAATTAAACCTTGGCGCCATTAACACAAATTCAAACACTAATCACCCATAAACCGGATCAAACACCAAACTATTCACTCAAGAACATAAATTAGGGATTTTTGTTTTAGCAAAAATTAAACCTACACCTTTTACAGATTAGTGATTGATGATGATTTAGTCATAACCCAACTTTGAAAATACTTGCCACATCACTCCCTTGTCCCACAAGAGATTCCCCTGCTACAAACAAAGAGGATATTGCCAAAAACCAACAGCAATCCAACGTTTGAGATTGAAGCTTACTTTTTAAACTTGTTACAAGCCCTTGGATGCACTCAGACATGCCAGCTACAAAAAACTGCCAAGAAAAATCACATGATCAAGCATGTATTCAAACTTCACAAGGGGCAAATTTGGAACTTCATTAGCTAGGGTTTACATTTTTTTTTTCAGCTTTCCTAGTTCATTGTATGCCTATATAAAGGCCTTAGTTCATTACATTTTAGCTTGCTCTTGAATTTTCCTTGTTCACAAAGCTGTAAATCTCATATTCAGTTAATGAAATGTGTATGAATTTTGTGAAGAAAGCTCAAGTGCCACTCTTATAATCTGTTTGTTATTGTTCTTTGTTCATTGTTTTTGAATCTCAAAACCTGTTTTCAAGGAGTGTGCAAAAGTTTGCACATTTTCCTTCAAGCTTGATATTTTGCTAAGTTCTTGGTCTATCTTGGAATACTTGGTCTATAAGGCTGATCATAGCATCTTGATATTGTTTTATCAAGGTGTGGTGAAGCTTATAACTTGGTTATAATCAAGTGTGGAGTACAAGAGTTACATTTATCAAGGCTTTTCAACCTTACTGTTTTTGATATTTTGCTTCTAACCTTGTTGAATCTTAGCAGGCTTTGTTGTGGAAGCTTGTACTTGTTCTTGCTAGTACATAAGCTCAAAATGCGTGGGTGTGGATGTACATCCATGAGGTACACACCCTTAATCTCAAAATCTGATAAAATATTGTATATTTGTGATATTTGAGTGTTGCTTGTGTTCTTGTGAATTTTGTGGCTTAATCTTGTTCTAATCTGTTTATCTCATCTGTTATTGTGTTGATTTGGGCTTGGGTAACCTTAGAATGCTGTTTTGATTTGAAAATCTTGATTAGAAAAGTTAAAAGGGTGTTTGGGATTACCTGTCTTGAATCATAACTTGGTATTGTGTTGATAGAAGTTTGTGTTATTGCCTGGTATCTGCTATTTGCTTTTTGAGTGCATTTTGCTGCTAGTTTTAAGCTTTAAAACACCAAATCATACATTGTGCTATAACTACTTGATTTTAACTGTTTTAGCCTAAGATTTTGGTAACATCTAGAATTTATGCATGCTTAGGGTTAAAAGTTGTTTAAACATCATTAATATAACATAAGTGACAGATTTGAGTGATTGAATCTTGCTTGTTGGTCAATTGCATCAGCAAAAGTAAAAACTGCATGTTCTTGTGTTCATCACACTACAACAAAATGAGCCTAATGTAACATTTAACAAGCAACACTTATAAAATATGTTGCATAATTGACAAGTTTGATGAAAAAGTAAGATTTTAAACAGAAGTGTTGCATATTACGATATAAGGTGACACTTTTGGAAGAGTGTCACATACTTAAAACAACAAATAGTGAAAAGTTAAACAGTCATGAATGAGATAAATACCCGCTTTCTCTTCCCTCTAATTTTTCACAAAAATTAAATTAACTTTTCAATTTTTTCACCAAAATAAATTAACCTCTTAATTTTTTCACCAAAAAATTAAATTAACCGTTCATTTTTTCCCCAAAAATTAAATAAAACCTCCAAACCCAGTTTTTTTCTCGTTCTCCTCATTTACAGGTCAGATATGATAAACTCCTTCTTGTAACCCTCTTTAACGGGAATCCATAATTCCCTCTCATCATCAAAGCTATTCTATCTTGATTTACCACAACAATATTTCAATTTGTTTTAGGATGTGTGTTGTGGCAAGCGGCAAAGAGATCTTGGATGCAAATTACAATCTGGGGTTCGTGGTTATAATGTTACATATTTTTTCTTCATATGGTAGTATGTGCATATTCCAATGGGTTTGAGATTCAATTTATGTTTATAAGTTGTTTTTGTATAGACTTTTGTGTTATGTTTAATTGCACACAAGATGAAAGCCTCGATTACGGGTCCAATATACAGTCTGTCGTGGTGCACATGTTAGATCTTTTTTATTTTTTTTAGAAAACTGGTTTAGTAATACTTTTGCTTGATGTTGACATTTGTCAATTTTTATTAAAATGTGATTTTTTCTACATATCTACTTATTTGGCTTTATTTCAAGTACGATCTGCCAAAGGCAATGTCGAGTACATTGTTGGAGGTGCTACTCAGAACTCAGTCAGACTAGCCCAAGTAGAGGTGGCAAAACGGGCGGGCGGGCGGGCACGGGCGGCGGGCCAAATGGGAGCGGGCTAAACGGGCACGTGAAAAACGGGCGGGCAAAACAGGCGGGCGCAAGCTAAAATGAAAAAAAAGATATATAAAAATGTAGAATTAAAAAATAAAAATACTTGTATAAAAGGCGGGGATAAAAACTAAATATAAAATATACGCCAAGTAGCCTAATTAGTGTTTTACATGTGCGCCCATTAAGCCCATAAGTTTGTTACATATGCGCCCGTTTAACCCATTAATAATAAATAATGGGCAAAAAGTGCCCCATCCTTTTTTGAAAATGGACAAAAAAATGCTCATATTTATCAAAATGGGCAAGATTTTCCACCTCTAAGCCCAAGTATGCCACTGTGAATCCTATAATGTTGTCTAAATTGGATTTGTGTATCGGAGCAACTAGTATACTGCTTTTGTGTGCTTACTGCATTGGATGCTTTTAATCCCTGGTGTTACCAACTGCATAGGCTTTATAGGAAAGGACAGGTACGGATGAAAAATAACTCAACAAGTGATGTACTAAATGTATTAATTTTATATATTTTCATTTGTTTATAGTCGTTTTTTGTATTTCTTAATCGAATGATTTACCTATTGTTGTATCGATGATTTTTGGTAGGTGCATTATTAGATGGATGAAACTGCACCAACTGATGCATGTGGTGTCTGTGTTTTTGGTGGTGAGAGGTTGATAGATATTTATTCATCCAAAAGTCACTTATTGCTCTATATGCAGTTGCAATCCTTAACATTGTTAATTTGAGTGTACATATTGCATTTTGACCAGATCACTTATTTCCAACTTATCTGCTGTTGACTATTACAAGTCAGAGCACGTGAAGCAACCCTAGAACTGGGCACTTGGTAATGATTTATGACTTGACTTTCTTAGGATTCATGTGTTATCGTGTATTGTTAAAGTTCTCTAAGGCGAGCCATTTTGGACAGTTGAGAAGGCCAAGTACATCTACATTGCTGAATTTTTTCTTATAGTGTCTCCTGAATCAATTTAACACCTTGTTGCTGAGTATGTAGCTGCAACCAACAAGGTAATAATAAAATATCTTATGATCGTATTATTCATAAGCTTCCTTTAGTAACTTTGGCAACCAACCAAGTTCTTGTTCACTTTTTCGAAACCTGTAGGTGTTCACAATGAACCACTCTGTACCATTCATCTACGAATTCTTAAGGGATGCTCAAGAGAAAGCTTTAAAATAAGTTTAGTTATGACATTTCTCTATCAAGTTACTTTTCATAGTTGGACAATTTAACATTCGATTTTATTTCTTGCTACTTCATGTATATAAATGTTCTATTAAGAGTCATACCTTCTATTACATTAGTTCAGGCTGATGATTGATCACATCATGATAATGCGGTTGACAAAAACCAACGATCATCTTTTCGTACGAGTCACCATTAGAACGCACAATTCAGGTTTGTGTATTTTAAAGAATTATGCATATTCAATATGGGTTAGGCTTGTTTCGGTTGAAGTCGGCTGGTTCTGTTTGGTTCACACTTGTATAGTTGTAGCAAATTGGGCGGGTTGGGTAATGGGTCAAATTGTTTTTAATGGTATAGATAATTTGTAAGGCTTTGCAACATTCTACCTTCCATTTGGTATCGGCCCCATGGTGGTGGAATATAGCAAGATGAGTAGTTCTGCTACTGATATTGAGGCTAACGTTTTGAACCTGTTGTTGTGCCTGAGGTTTAGACTGAGCTCATGGCACCACGGCTGGTTAACTGTAGTTGAGTTTACTGCGGATAATTCTTTGTGGCGGCTGAAACTGGTGGCAATCGGCCATCATTTTGTGTGGAACTGACAGGTGGTGGATTTGAAAGTGGGTAGGTTATATTTGTGGATGGAAAAGAAAGGCTTGAAAGTCTATCATGCCATCTGCTTTTGATGTGTTCAGCGGAGCAGGTGTATGAGTTACAATCAAAGCCATATCATTGAAGGATTTGGGTAAGTCCTAATTCGTTTACCACACAGTCAATTTGAGAGACAATAGTTTCTGCTTTAGAGTGCCTAAAATAAACACAAAAAATAGGCTTTAATGTTATATTCTTGATTTTATTGAGAAATAAGTGCAAGGTACCTTGAAAGATAAATAAAAATAAGTGGCCAACTTTTATGCAGAAACAAGAGAATAAATTGATGTTTCCCTAAGGTTTTCAAGTTTTGCAAGGTAGCGCCTATCAACTTAACAACCTACTGTATATATTAGCTAACCTGATCCATGAATAGCAGTGAGCACCAGAATTGCATGGGTTGAAGCTCAGTCCACTTAAATAGGTCTATAATAAACCAAGAAATTTAGAAATCAGAAAGAAACAAACATGCAAAAATCAGGTTAGCTAACTTAACACTTTATTATTTGATATTTGAGAAATACACATGGACCAACCATTGATTGCATAGTCCTAAGTAAACTATCCCAGTAAGGTTGGGCTGCAAATAAGCCTGACTTTGCAGTGTCAAAAATTATTTTGGAAATATTAATACACAATTGTGGCTGCCAACTTTTAAAATTCGGCTAACAATAGTGCAAATACCTTTTGCATGACCTTGTGAAAAGTTCGATGAAGAACAGGATCATGAGTTTTTGACCTTGGTCGACATCACAAGACAAACAAAACATAGTCATGTAAAACAATCCAAAAATTTAGCAAATGATAACAATTTTTTCCAGCAACCAAGATCACACCATGCACCAAAGGTCAAAAGTTTACCTAATTCAGACCTCTTGTGACTTATTTTTGTGTACTGATGTATTTGTTGATGTACAAAATTGTAATGAACTGAAACTAGTATATGGATTTTTTTGTGAAGCTAACTTTTTGTGCACGTATAATATACTGATATTTTTGGGTTATAGTACATGGAAATATTTGATCATCTTAAGGGGAGTTGATAATAATAGGCGAGTGTCGCATTCTGTAACCGCGACACATTTCCAGAAAATTAAAAGATCTTAGGGACTGATATGAGCTGCTAATGGCGGTGAAACGATGGTACATTTCTAGTATCACTTACTTTTTTACGCCTTGCATGTGTTAGTATGTCCCTCTCTTATTTTCAGTTGCTTTAGCTTTAGAAGTTAGCTTTAGTAATGTATAATGCAAAAATTCATTTAGATACATTCGTGCATAATCTGATGCTTTAGTTATATGTTAGATCCAAAAAAGTCATTTGGCTTTAGTTATACTTATGTGTATGCTTATTATATATTTCTTAAAGACGATTAAGTATTAGCACATGGAATCTATGCTTAGTTTCTGACGGTGTCTTTGTTAAAGTTCATTCTTTTATGATAATTTCATTACAAAAATTTCTAAGTCTTCCTTTTAATCTCATAATGAGATGAGGTTTATGATTATCAACCTAATGGCAGATTGTTCAACCTGATTCATGGTGAGTTTACTAATGTTTCTGACTTATGTTTTTATTATTTTACTGTTTGTATAAGTTGACTCACTAGGGTAATTTGGTTAAATCGTAGCATGTGAACTTTATTTGATTAGTAGAGAAGCAGGGGACTGAGTTTACCTATTATTTGACTCTTCAACGAAATAAATGTCTAGGCTAGCATAAAGTCATTTGATGATGCAATATAACCAAACTATTCTCTAGAATGTCTTACTAGTTGGCATTGAACCATTCACAGATGAAATGTCCCAACAATTTTTGGTACTTTTCGAACAAATACTTACATCCTTTTGCATTTCTAGTTAGAGCCGCATGATAGAAGGCAGTGTCTCCATGCAAATCTTGAAGTTCCAGATCATCATCCGTCATCAAGTTCACCAGATTCTGTACATAAGATCTTGTAATCTTGGTATGTTGTGTTGAAACTACAACATGAAGTGTTGTGTGACATTTATCAGTGATATCAAATCATACCTGCTCTTGGCGTCGATTAAGGATGTTCTTAGCAACTTCTGAGTCACCAGTAACTGATGTAGCATACAACATAATACAAGAGACTACAAGATTTTTTGGCCTAAATCAAGTTGCCAGTGAAGTTTGCAAAGGAAGAATTCAAAATTATCATTAGGATTGCAATATGATTACTCCTTTTCTATCGACAAGACATATTATGTTAGTTAATTTTAGATGTAAATGAACGTACAGTATACATTGTGTTTTTGTAATCGATGGAAATGGAATGGAACATTATTTTTACATATTAGGCTTATTTTAAATATATGACATTTTGTATCATTTTTATCTCCTAAAAAGTGTTACGAATAATTAAAAAAGTGTTGCAACTTAATGCTAGTGTTGCACTTGAAAAATAAAGTGTCACTCATTTAGTCAAACTAAATAAAGAAGTGTTGCAGTTTTGTCAAAGAGTGTTGGACTTAGGTGTAGCAATGTTCTAAAAAGTGTTGCATTTGTGTTGAAAGTGTTGTATCAGGGCGTAAAAAGTGTTGGAGTTAAGTTTAAAAAGTGCTACATTACAAAGTAAATCATTTCCTCAACATGAGCAACACTTTGAGAAAGTGATGCTTATTCTAGTAATAAGTGTTGCATATACCTAAGGCGACGTTGCATAAAGTAGCACTTGATAAAGTGTCACATTATGCATAATGCAACATTTTAAAGAGATATTACAACACTTTATGAGTGTTGTTTTAGCTTCAATTTGTAGTAGTGTCAGTAACTTTAAGTGCTTGAATCTTGCTTAATACTTTGAATCAGTGCATGAAACCTGTTTAGACTTTCTTATTTAAGTTTAATATTGCTTGTGTATGCATTTGGTTAAGTTTGGCTGGCTTAATTGTGCTCTAAGTTCTTATGGAACCTCAATTGCTTATGTGTTCATGTCTGTGTCAGATCTGGTGAGTGTTTGAATTAACTACACTAATTGGCTATTGTTGATTGTGACTTCTTTGTTGTTATTGACTCCTTATGATCCACTGATCATTTGGGTGCCTTTGTGTAACTTGAATCTCCAAAAAAGTCACTAAAGACAAAAAAGTCAACAAGTCAAGCAGTGGAAAAAGTTTCCACTGCTCAACACCCAAAACTAGCCCCTGCTAGTACAAATTTTCAGTTAGCTTATCAATAAGCCATTTTGGCTTATCCAGACCTTCAACAACATATTTTTTGTGATAGATCTCCATTATTTGACCCATTTGATTGAACTGGAGCTTATTAGACTTTGGCTTTGACTTTTTGCTTAAAAACCAACTTATTTGACTTTTTCATAAGTGCTTATTTTCTTTTTCCATCTTATTGAGTCAACTTATTCGAAAACTTTTTGTTGATTAAACTTAGTTAAGTCATTTAAAAGCTTTTGTAATTTGAATCAGCTCTTGGGATAGCCTAGAACTCAAAAATGACTATTTTGTCGTTTTCTGTAGATTGCTTTTTGCATTTTCAGGCTTATTCCTTTGGCTTATTTCAAATTTATTTTTAAAGAAGTCTTAGTTAACTCAAAAGAAGCTTGTGTGTCTAATTTGAGCTTATGGCATTAGCTTATAGCTTAATGGGCCAGAAAGCCCATTAAGAATAAGCTGCTTGATATAAGCTTGCTTATTTCACCTTTTCAGCTTTTGGGCCTTTGAAAAGTTGTGTTTAAAATCAAATTTTGAGTCAGATAGGAGCTTTTGGGCCATTTTTATAAACTTTTTCTTATTGGGCCTAATTTTAGCCCAATAAAGGACTGTTTTGGGTTTTGGCCCATTTGAAGGCCCATTAGGGGTATTTTTGTAAATTTAACTCCATTTTTTGTTTATTTAGGTTAAATTAAGATAGTTTGCAAGTTTTTATAATTTTTTATAAATTTTGGATTTTTAATAATATTTTATTATTAAAAATTAAAATCTAGTTTTTTCAAGTTTTTACATTTTTCTTAGGTTAAATACATTAAGTTAGGAATTTTACAACTATTAAAATATTTTTATTGTGCTTAGATTTATTTTAATAATTATTTTAAGTTTTAATAGTTTTTAATTTTTTTTAATAGTTTTAATTAATTTTAAATTTTTTTAAAATATTTATAAATTAAGTTAGGGTATTTTAGAGGTTTACAAAGTGATAAATCTCATTTTGGGCTTTTTGTTAATTAAATTGATTTTTAGAGCTTTAATTAGCATTAAAAAATCATTATTTAATTAAATAAAAGGTTTGAGTGATTTTGATTTTTTTTAAACTCTTAATACATTATTTAGGATTTATTGCAATTTTTTTAGGAATTTTTAGGGTAAATTTTTAATTTTGGTGCTTTTACGGTTTTACGTGTACGGCCTTTTCGTCTTAGTTTAAATCGTCATCGTAACCGTCAATCTCTTCCTATCACATTTCTATTTTCTTTTCTCATAATCAATATAATCACATAATTATTCATCTCATTACACACACACCAAGCCTCCTTGAGAACGATCTCCACTTTGGGTCATAACTTGTGATTTTCCTAAGTCACTTGTTAATACTTGCCCTAATTACCTCCTTTTCCTACAGGTGTGTAAAAATTCAACAATCACACCACAAAATATAAAAAAGGCTCAGAGAGAAAAGAGATGTCCATTTTTTACAAAAAAATTAGCGAGAGGACATACTCCACTTTAATAAATACCAAACTAAAAAGAGTATGACAAGGACAATAGAACAATTACACATAGTCGAAAAGATAGGAAGAATGAATATGAAGGAAAATAAAACAAGGATGATTGACAAGTCGTTTGCACAAACAATAATAAGCATTGAAGAAGGAAATGTACATATGATGCTATCAATCCAAAGAATGTCCAGGGAGAGTATTTTAACAAGATCAATTCACAATTGTTGGAATAGAGGTAGAAAAGAAACACCCAACAATTTGAAGATATTATGTCAAAAGGTTAAATGCTTAGAAATTCTAGAATCACCCAAGAAAATTCAAGATTTAACCAAAATCAACTCTCAACAAACAAGTTAAGGATAACTTCACAAGATAATACAAGAATATATGATAGAGTTAGCACAAAATCTAACACATAACCAAGTAAGCACATAGGATAATTTATGCAATGCTTAATGTAATCATGGAAGAATGATTGACATTAAGAAAATATCCTAGTTAATGCCTATATGCAGCAAAAAAAGATGAAAGTTTACTTAACATTCAACAAAGTAAAACCTAACTCAACTAACATGCACAATAATGGAAAATGTTCCATCACTCCTAGACCTAATCGCAAATAGGTTTGAGCACATAGATTTAAGCATGTAAGCATAAGCATGTACTCCCTCCGTCCCGAAATTATTGTCCAAAGAAAAAAAACACAGTTTTAGAAAACATCATTATTACAGCTTTCTCTCGAACTTTTTGAAAAATGACAAGTTTACCCTCAACTAATTAATTTCAAACTTTTTTATTGTTTGTAATAATAACCTCAAGTGAGGGTAACATAGTAAAGTCGAACTAGATTTTCTATCTATTTTGGTAGTAGACAATTATTTTGGGACAACCCAAAATAGTATAGTGGACAATAATTTTGGGATGGAGGTAGTAATACACATAGGTTTAAGCATGTAGGAGCAATTAAGCATGCATCAAAACCATAATCATAGAGATTATTGTGCAAGGCTAAAAGTCATCTAGAGACTTATCTAGAAAAGGCAAGCCTAATAAAGTCTACAATTAACCAATGTAGAGAAGGTGGAGAATTAACATGTAAGACACGAAGAATGACCCGCAAAAAATATGGTTACCTAAATAGATAAGACTAAGTAAAAATATGTCAGCACATAGCATTTAAGGGTATGCATCGGTTAGACACATCTAAGAGATATTATATTAGTATTGCTAGACAAAGACAAAACCTTTATAATAAGCACACATTCAATAACTTAGAAATTAAGCATATAGCATAAGGATAAACAAGAAGATATATAAACATGTAACATACAAGCAAATTATCAATCTAGATATCATAATCAAGCAACACGTAGTGTAAATCTCCAAGAAAAATTCTAATTCTTACTAGTTTAAAAAATAAGACTCAAAATAAGAGATGAGAAAGAAACACAAGATTTCAAGAAATGTTTAACTCAAATAGAAAAACAAAGAATCTTGAAGAAAACTGGTCAAAAAGAAAAAAAGACCAAAACGAACAAAAGGACTCATTGGTCGCGGTTTGTTAAATAGGGTTGGTTCATTATCAATAATGAACCGCTAGTTCATTTGTGGAACCGCGGAAAGTGATTGTCTAAATACGATTTTCGACTCAAAAGAAAATCACTTGGTCAAACAATTTAGTAAAATTTGTTGAATGTCTTGGATGTCAAAATTCGGGTATGACTTTTAACAATTGCAATTGCAAGTTAAAATTTCTTAAATATTTCTGATAAAATATTTAAGTTTTTAGTCATACTTAGAGAGGAATTAGATTAGAATCTAACCTTCCTTGACAACCGAGTGAATAAAAAGACAAGAAGAGGAAAAGAGACCAAAAGGAGATAAATGCGACATCTTAGAAAAATGACACTTAGAAAGAAACTAAAGAAGAAAAGACTACGAGCAAGAGTCATCCCTTTCCGGCGAATAAAGAAACAGCTTTGGTGATGAATAATACCAATCCCTTTTTTCTCTTAGAGTAAGAACATTTAAATAAATGTATTAAGCTCATTCAAAAGTGAGATATAAATCCACTTTCTCTCCCTTGTGATCGAATTTAGAACATTGTTATGAGATAATGTAAAACCTCTGATTTTACCTATTTGACTTTGTCAACTGTTGTACTCATCATATATGGAATCTAGTTTTCGACTTTTATATGATTAATTAAGTATTATATTCATATGTCATACCATCATTTCATATTTATTTTTAATATATATATGAACCTTTAGTCTTTTCTAACTACTCTGGCAATTGACTGTCCACATAATAAACAAGGACTCACCACCTCAATACATATTTTTGGAAAAACTTGATCTTACTCACTTAATTTTACTAAGTACCTGGACATAATATTATATGTACATATTTACATACCTTATACTATGAGAAATCCTATGACATCATAAAACAACATGTATTACCTCACCTTGACATTTTATTTATGATAAACAAGTATAATACTTTTAATGTTATACACATTATATACCTTCAACAAATTATCTAAAAGCTTAACCAAAATACCTAGAAACTTTACAAGTACCTACAATATATTACCTAGACTTATATTAACTCCCAAATTTAAACAAGTCAAGCACATTTTCTACCCTAAAACTTATATCTAGCCGTGTACATTATACACATGCATACACTTGAACAAGACACTTAACTTGTAACTATGGAAATGAATTATGTTGCAAATTTTCAACCTACATCATACAACATACCATACACATACTACTATTCATATCATTCTTGCCCCCCTTTGACTTCAATATACACGGCAAGGAAAAGAAGGAAGCAAAGATTTGAACATGTTTTGCTAAATGTGGTATTGTACTTACATATCTTACAACATATCTCCATATATCTTACAAGGGTACCATAGTACTACTTTTGGATACTCAAATCTTCCTTGTATCTTCCCTATATCTGAATCTCACAAACACAACATAAAACATACTTGAATCTCTCCTACTCTCTCCCAACTCACGGCATACATTACTTCCTACACCAAAATCCCCCAAAACCCATTTACTTCTTCATTTACTAGCTCAAATCTATGTCCCATTCATCTTAAATACAAACCATTGTCAAAATTACAAAAGCTTGATCTCCAAGACAACTCCAAGAGTATATATAAGCAAGGAAGGTCACGGCTTATTTAGTAAGCTAGGGTTTCACCATTGTTGATTTATAAGCTTAAGTTCTCCCTTGGTTCTCTTTTCTTCCTTAATTTAACAAGTAAGCTTCAGGTAAACTACTTTACCTTCTTTAATTTCATTTTTACACTTGCTTATTCATTCACATAAACTCATATCATGAACATATACTATAAACATGTTAAAACTCCAAAACTAGTGAATATATATACCAAAAAGGTCACGGCATAATTACTGTTTTCACAAGGAAGGATATAAATTTTACTAGGTTATGAACACATGAACATATACTCCTATTTAAACCTAGAAAATCATGAAAACCCTCCTATGTATATATGTAGCCGTGAGCTATAAGCTCATACTGGATCTTATGGTTAACTTTGTTAAACTTGTACTAAGCTTAAAAAAACCCTTAGATCCGTGTAATCCCTTGAATAATCACTAGCTTTCTTAGTGGACTTATTAGGCCTAATGAATAGTAACTAATCCCATTAGGCCCATATGTGGTAGATAATCCCATTAAGCTAGTCTTGTAATGTTAGTGGACTTAATAATGTAGTTAAGCCCATTTAGAAACCTTTAGCCATGTAGATCTAATAAAATGAGAAATGGGCCTTACATGCCCAATAAGAATATAGAAATCTCATTAGCCCACTTGACTTATTAAATAGGCCCATTTAATATTTTTAAACTTAAATAAACTTTTTGGAACTAAAAATATAACTTATAAAGCTTTCGGGATAAAAAGGTAATTTTTATATGGTCTAGGGGTAAAACTATGAAATTTGTAATCTAATATGTCAAAACATTAAGTGCAAGGACTAATATTGTAAATATCTGAGAGTTTAGGGGATAAATTAATTCAGTTCGTGCCTTAGTTAAACCCTAAGGACCATTTATATAAATAGCTAATAGTTACAAACCCTAATATAACCCTAGGGACTAGTTTTGCACATTAGCTAATCCTATTCGAGCGCTAGCGGGCTGTTTTGCCAAATTACAATAGTTATAAACCCTAATATTAACCTAGGGACTAAATGTGTAATAAGCCGAAAGATATTAAAGACCTAGGGGCTATTTCGTAAACTTATGTATACTACAATCCTAATTCGAAACTATAAGGGCTAATTATGTCATTACTTGAAAGTGTTACAAGCCCTAATCATAAATTATACTCGTGGGACTAATTTTGCCATTTATATAATCATAACGAAATCCTAGGGATACTTTGTGAAAATGCCGCGGGGTATAAATAAAATGGAGGGACTATTATTGCAATTTCATGAAACTTGTATAAGCCCTAAATCCATATATATATATATATATATATATATATATATATATATATATATATATATATATTGATATTAAAATTATGACTAAACCCTAATTTATAAGGACTAAAACAATCATTCCCTCAAACTTATAGCCTAAGAACTACTTAATAAATTATAGAAACTTCGGGGACTTTAATTTAAATTAAATAAAATGATATACACTTTATAAAAGTCACTTATATAAGTTAGCTAAATCAAACGCGAATAAATTATGAAAGTAAATATATTAATTATATTTATTATTTTTCCATCCTTTTAAATACATATAGACCATCCTTTTATAAATTATTTAAACTAATTTACGAAAGTAAAAGTACGAGAATAATAAGTAAAGAATTAATTACTTAAACGATATTATTAACTACGTACTTAAAATGGATATTCTTATTACTTGTACAACGATCAATTAAAATACAGAGATCATAATAAAATGCATAAAACCAGTATAAGCATGAACAGATTCATTCAGAGACTTTTATGCATTATTTTATGCAAATACTGAGACTACATAATTATTTAGGCAGTTGACTGTGTCGTGAGCAATACGTTGGATTACTTGTGATTTATTGATGTACTACTACTGAGGTCAGTTCATGGCCCCACACTATATATTGTCAAACTTTTAAACCTTTTATGGGAAAGAAAACATGCAACATATTTTATGGATATAAACTGATCTACGTTAAACTTTGATTACATTTGACTATTGTAGAATGTCTCCCTTACCCGGGAACTGAAACTGTTAAAATTATTGAATTGCCTGAATGTATAAATAGATCTATTTGGGATTGACCATCCCCATCTAGGTGAGTAGCTCTCACTGTGCCTGGGCCAGAACAACAGATGTTTATCATGTCGGAAAATTGTATTGGGTGCATTTTTATTAATGTGAAGGGTCCTCATTTGTTGTGGGCTTAACGTATCAAGTGTCAGTTTCAGGAAATAGAAAACGTAGTTACCTTTAACTATTGATGCTATGTGCATTACTACTTTAGTGAATGTTTATTGTCCAAACTTATTTTATTAAACCTGTGAATTCACCAACTTTATGTTGACTCTCTAAGCATGGTTTCTCAGGAAACTGAAGCAGGTATTTGATGTGCATAGAGTCAAGAATCATGATAGTCTACATTTATAGAGCTCATTTGGAGTTTTATAAACATAGGAATAATCAAACTGTGGAATAATGTTTAAGACAATTTTTATAACATTTGCACTTTGGTTCATGTAATATTTGTATTGATAATCTTTTATATGTTGCTCTACATACTATCTGCTGTTGATCCACCTACGCGACACCCAATTATTATTTCTCCTTCATTTGACCTATTTGGGGGTGTCACAGAATGGTATTAGAGCGATAGTTATAGACTGGACTATATAAAAATAAAATTTTTATATAAACTGGACTATAACTGCTTAAAAATCTTTTTTGGATTTTCGGGACTAGGATAGTTGAGCATGTAGAATGTAGAGCATACATTTGTTATGTGGATTAACTGTGCATTGATTACTAACATCCGGTTGATTAATTTTATAAGTATTAATGTAACCTTTAACTTGCGATGTTAAACGACACTATTACATAATTTACAACTACAATTTCTAAAACTTTTTAACTTGAGTAAGCTTATACTTACTTCAATTAAAATGATATTATTTTCAGATTCATCATGACATCACTAGTTGCATCTCCCACTGCTTTATCACCGACGTCAGTGTTACCATGATGGTTGTTGGCCAACGAATCTGATGACAGCCAGTCTACCGGCGATACCGCACTCGTCGATTCTCTCATTGTCTCTCCACCCGCTACACCTATATCCTCTACCGGGAAGGAGGATCAGCCGATTTTCGCCCTACCACCTCTACCACCAGCTTCCTCTCTTCATGGATACGCTCTCAGGTCTCTGCCACCTCGTAAGAGGAGATATGAGGCTTCTCTCGACTCTACTTTTGAGATCGGTGAGGGCTCCAGGCCGGGACGTGTTGACCCCGTCCAGGCCCAGATTGCTGCATTGGCCGCGCGCCAGGCTCAGGATATAGAAGATATCCACACTCTACTGTCAGTTGGACGGGCTAGACGCTCTATTCTACAAGAGCGTCAGAACCTACTTTCATGGAATGTTAGTGCCGAGGCTCACGCTGCTCGGGGAGCATGGTCTACATCCTACCACTCCATGCAGTGGCTGATGGAGGAGAATGATTTTCTCCATCAACGAGTTTATACCTTGGAGGGTTAGTAGTACGAGACCCATACCGCTCTCATGACTATGGAGCAGACACTCACGATCTTCTTCTATCTAGAGGAGGTACGCCACTAGGGCTTGACTGCAGAGACTGCCCATCTCAGAGGAGCCGATGACACCTTCAGGGAACAGATATTGGAGGCACTCCGACTCCTTAAGGAGACACGAGTCGCCATGATTTCGATGCAGGAAGCCATGCAGGCACCGGTTGTTTCAGTACCACCAGTCGTACCGGCCATATCTGAGGAGTTTGTTAGGTATGAGTAGACTAGATGTACTAGATCTTTTATACATTATGATAAGCTTTTAGGTAGCATCTCAGCTATTATGATATAGGACCTCCTGTAATTTTATTTCCTTTCATCTTTTGTATCCTATCCTTGTACTGTATTATCCTAGATAGGTGTTTGTAGATGATGTACTTTAGATTATGTGTACCACTATCCCAGATAGGCATGATGTGCTCCGTCTTGGTTTGGTTGTGCATTTTGTTATTGTTGTTCTATCGTAGAAATGACATGTACTCATTATCTTTTGCTATATTATGTGTTGTATTATATTATGAACTCTTGACAGGTTATCCAATTTGTCGTGAATTCTATGCATGGACTTTCTCGTGTATTTAAATATAAAACTGTACTAACACCGAAAACTAATGATTTCATTTTTGTGTATGACTATAGATAAATGGAAATCACTGGAACGAACCCCAACAATGCTGACGCTACCCAAGACGTCACTGCCGCCCAACTAAGGGAAATGATTGATTAAGGCATCGCAACTGCGATGGCTGCTAGTAGAAACATGGACGATAGCCAAAACTCCAATGCCCACAGAAATAACCAGACCAGCAGGGGTTGCTCTTATCCCGACTTCCTGAAGTGTAAGCCTTCATACTACAAAGTAAGAGAAGGTGTTGTGTAGTTGATGCAATGGTTTGAAAGGTTGGAGACTGTGTTCCGCATCAACGGTTGTGTAGAGGAGAACAAAGTCAAGTTTTCCACCTGCATATTACTCGAGAGTGCTCTTACTTGGTTGAACTCTGTAGTTGCTACTCTTGGACATGATGCTGCCTATACTCTCAATTAGATTGATCTGAAGGAGAGGATGACCAAGAAATATTGTCCAAGGGGTGAAATGAAGAAACAGGAAATCGAATTATGGGATCTCAGATGCAAGAACAATGACATCATGGCATACAACAAGAGATTCCAAGAGTTGACCCTGATGTTTACCAGAATGTTCCCTGAGAAGGAAGAGAAGATAGAGAAGTATACTGGTGGACTCCCATACGTCATTCATGACAGCGTGCTTGCATCTCGACCCACTACTGTCGAGAGTGCCATTGAGTTCGCTACTCAATTAATCAACAAACGAGTCTGTACCATGTCTGAGAGGCAAACTGAAAGCAAGCGGAAGGTAGATGAAAATTTCCGCAGCCAGCACCAGCAGCCTCCTAGAAGGAAAAATGTTGGACATGTTTATAGTGCTACCACCACAGGATCTAGGCCATATGTATGTGCAAAACCCTTGTGCTCAAAGTGCCACTATCATCATACTATTGGTAGTCCATTTCAGTTCTGCCACAAATGTGGAGAAATTGGCCATTTTGCCCATACTTGTTAAGTTAATGTTGTCACTCAGGTCCGACCCAACCACAATACCGGGAACCACAACAACCGGGGTGGATACAATGCCCGTGGGAACGGTAGTTGACAACAGGGAAATCGCAATACTGTCGGAGGAAATGGAAATGGACCAAAGAAAGGAGTTGTGTGCTATGAGTGTGGAGCACCAGGACATGTGAGACCAGGTTGTCCCAAGTTGGCCAACCAGAGCAAGAACAATGGAGGAGCTTCATCAAGGTTGTACGTAGTGGGCAATACAAAAGCCAACCCAGATTCCAATATCGTTACTGGTACGTTCCTACTAAATGATCGTTTGTGCATCCGTTTTGTTTGATACTGGGGAAGATAGAAGTTTTATATCCACTGAATTTAGCAATGTATTAGAAGTCGTCCCATCGATTCTAGATCACAGCTACTCCGTAGAATTAGTTGACGGTAAAACTATAAAAGCCGATTCTATCATTAGAGGTTGTACCTTAAATCTTTCTAAACATCCCTTCAAAATTGACCTAATCCCAATAAACCTTGGTAGTTTTGACGTTATTATTGGCATGGACTGGTTGGCAAGATACCATGCAATCATTGTTTGTGATGAAAAGCTAGTCCCTATTCCATGGGGAAACGAAACGTTGATCATTCAAGGAGACGATAACACAAACCTTACCGACACTAGACTTAGTGTTATCTCTTGTACTAAAGTCCAGAAATATTTGTTGAGAAGATGCCCTATATTCTTGGATCATATTTCCCAGACTGATGTAGAAGGCAAACCCGAGAAGAAGCAAATCAAGGACATACCGATCGTCCGAGATTTTCCTGAGGTCTTTCCTGATTAGTTGTCAGGCTTACCACCGACCCGAAAAGTGGAATTACAAATTGACTTGATCCCAGGAGTTGCACCTGTGGCTAAAGATCCATACCGGTTGGCACCATCAGAAATGAAAGAGCTAGCTGAAAAACATCAGGAATTATCTGACAAAGGATTCATCCGACCCAGTTCCTCTCCGTGGGGAGCTCTTGTTTTAGTTGTAAAAAAGAAAGATGGTTCCTTCCGAAATGCATCGACTACAAAGAACTGAATAAGTTAACTATGTAGAATCGTTATCCACTTCCTCGCATCGACGGCCAATTTCACCAACTACAAGGGTCAAGCGTGTATTCCAAGATTGATCTGAGATATGGATACCATCAATTGAGGGTCAAGGAGGAAGATATTCCAAAAACAGCTTTTAGGACCCGTTAAGGTCATTACGAATTCCAGGTTATGCCATTTAGGTTGACCAATGCACCAGCCATTTTCATGGATCTTATGAACCGTGTGTGCAGACCCTACCTGGATAAATTTGTGATAGTCTTCATTGAGATATAATCATTTATTCCAAGAACGAACAAGAACACGGGGAACACCTTGCACAAGTACTAAAGGTGCTCAAGGAGGAACAACTTTACGCTAAATTCTCCAAATGTGAATTCTGGATTCCCAGAGTATAATTCCTCGGTCACGTTATTGATAATGACGGTATTTACGTAGATCCAACAAAGGTCGAATCTGTCAAAGATTTGGTATCCCCTAAGTCACCGACAGAGATCCGCCAATTTCTAGGCCTTGCCGGGTACAACCGCATATTTATTGAAGATTTCTCCAAGATAGCCAAACCGATGGCAAACTTACGCAGAAAGGAATAAATTTCGATTAGGGAGAAAAGGAAGAATCAGCTTTTCAGCTGATCAAGCAGAAGTTGTGTAGTGCACCCAATTTAGCCTTACCGGAGGGAAACGATGATTTTGTTGTATATTGTGATGCTTCACACAAAGGTTTGGGTGAAGTACTGATGCATAGAATGAAAGTTATCGCCTATGCTTCAAGACAATTGAAGAAACACGAGAAGAACAACACATCTCACGATCTAGAACTTGGATCCGTAGTATTTACTCTAAAAATTTGGAGACATTATCTTTACGGAACAAAGTGTACTGTGCATACAGACCATTAAAGTTTGCAACACATACTGGATAATAAGGAGTTGAACATGAGAAAAAACTTCGTTGGAGTGAGTTGTTAAGTGACTACGACTGTGAGATCAAATACCACCCCGGTAAAGCAAATGTGGTTGCTGATGCTCTAAGCCGTAAGGAAACGGAACATCCGATGAGAGTCCGAGCACTAGTTATGACGATCAGCTTGGACCTAGCCAAGCAAATATTGGAAGCTCAGACCCAAGCCCAAATACAAGAAAACCTCGTGAAGGAAGATGTCGGGGGAATTCTTAGAACCGACCTTACCAAAGAGAAGTTAGAACCAAGAGCAGATAGAACCCTGTGCCTTCACGGGAGGAGTTGGTTACCTTGTTATGGAGACTTGAGGAATGTGATCATGCACGAATCTCATAAGTTTAAATATTGTATACATCCCGGATCTGAAAAGATGTATCAGGATATGAAGAAGTTATATTGGTGGCCAAATATGAAAGCTGACATAGCCACCTATTTTTAGAAGTGCTTGACATGCTCACGTGTCAAAACTGAGCATCAGAGACCATCGGGTTTACTTACACAGCCCGAGATACCAAAAAGGAAATGGGACAATATCACCATAGACTTTGTTACCAAACTCCCAAAGTCATCTTACGATTACGATACTATCTGGGTAATCGTCGATGACTCACCAAATCTGCTCATTTCCAACCAATTAGGGAGAATGATTCCCTAGCAAAGCTAGCAAAGACGTATCTTAAGGAGATAGTAACCAAACATGGAATACCAGTCTCAATAATCTGTAATCGAGACAGTAGGTTTACATCGAACTTTTGGAAGGCTTTCCAACGAGCCTTAGGTACAAACTTGGACATGAGCACTACTTATCATTTACAGACCGACGGTCAAAGTGAACGAACCATCCAGACTCTAGAAGACATTCTACGAGCATGTGTGATTAAATTTGGAAATGGATGGTTTGACCACATACCTTTAGTTGAATTCTCCTACAACAACTATCACGACAGCATCAAGGCTGCCCCTTTTGAAGCACTATATGGTCGAAAGTGTCGTTCACCTGTGTATTGGGCAGAAGTAGGTGAATTTCAGCTCATTGGACCCGAGTTAATCCAGGAGACTACCGACAAGATCGTCCTTATAAAGGAAAGTATTCAAGCTGCTCGCGATAGATAAAAGAGCTACGCAGACCAGAAACGTAAACCTATGCAATTTGAAGTAGGTGACCGTGTCATGCTCAAGGTATCACCTTGGAAGGGTGTTGTACGTTTTGGTAAATGTGGAAAACTGAACCCACGTTATGTCGGCGCCTTCATAGTGATAACCAAGATCAGGGAGGTAGCGTATCATTTAGAGTTACCACAGCAATTGAGTCGGGTACACTCTACCTTCCACGTGTCTAATCTGAAGAAGTGTTATGCTGAAGAACCATTGGCTATGCCATTGGAAGGAGTTCAGTTTAACGACAAACTCTAGTTCATAGAAGAACCAGTAGAAATCATTGAGAGAACGGTTAAGAAATTGAAACACAGTCGCATTCCATTGATCAGGGTACGTTAGAACTCGAGGAGATGTCCTGAGTTCACCTGGGAACGAGAAGAATCGTTCAAAACCAAGTACCCACATGTGTTCACCTGATCGGTGACTTCATCTGAAGCTTTGAGGACAAAGCTAAAATAACCGGATTGTGCTGTAAAACCTCTGATTTTACCTACTTGACTTTCTCAACTTATGTACTCATCATTTCTGGAATCTAGTTATTTCCACTTTTATATGATTAATTAAGTATTATCTTCATTTGTCATACTATCATTTCATATTTATTTTTAATATATATATGAAACATTAGTCTTTTCTGACTACTTTGGCAGTTGACTGGCCACATAATAAACAAGGACTCACCACCTCAGTACACATTTTTGGAAAAACATCATCTTACTTACTTAATTTTATTAAGTACCTGGACATAATATTATATGTACATATTTACATAGCTTATACTATGAGAAATCCTATGACATCATAAAACAACATCTATTACCTCACCTTGACAATTTATTTATGATAAACAAGTATAATACTTTTAATATTATACACATTATATACCTTCAACAAGTTATCTAAAATCTTAACCAAAATACCTAGAAACTTCACAAGTGCCTACAATATATTACCTAGACATATATTAACTCCAAAAATTTAAACAAATCAAACACATTTTCTACCCTAAAACTTATATCTAGCCGTATATATAATACACATGCATACACTTGAACACTACACTTAACTTGTAACTATGGAAATGAATAATGTTGCAATTATTTAACATACACTATACAACATACCATACACATACTACTATTCTTGTCATTCTTGTCCCCCTTTGACTTCAATCTACACGGCAAGGAAAGGAAGGAATCAAAGATTTGAACATGTTTTGCCAAATGTGGTATTGTACTTACATATCTTACAACATATCTCCATATATATTACAAGGATACCATAGTACTACTTTTGGATACTCAAATCTTCCTCGTATCTTGCCTATATCCAAATCTCACAAACACACAACATAAAACATACTTCAATCTCTCCTAATCTCTGCCAACTCACGGCATACATTACTTCACACACCAAAATCCTCCAAAACCCATTTACTTCTTCATTTACTAGCTCAAATCTATGTCCCATTCATCATAAATAAAAATCATTGTTACAATTACAAAATCTTGATCTCCAAGACAACTCGAACAGTATATATAAGCAAGGAAGGTCACGGCTTATTTATTAAGCTAGGGTTTCACCATTGTTGATTTATAAGCTTAAGTTCTCCCTTGGTTATTTTGTCTTCCTTAACCTCATTTAACAAGTAAGTTTCATGAAAACTACTTTTACCTTATTTACTTTCATTTTTACACTTTCTTATTCATTCACATAAACTTATATCATGAACATATACTATAAACATGTTAAAAATCTAAAATTAGTGAATATATATATATATATATATATATATATATATCAAAAAGGTCACGACATAATTATTGTTTTCACAAGGAAGGATATAAATTTTACTAGGTTATGTACACATGAACATATACTCCTATTTAAACCTAGAAAAATCATGAAAACCCTCCTATGTATATATATAGTCGTGAGCTATAAGCTCATATTGGATCTTGTGGTTAACTTTGTTAAACTTGTATTAAGCTTAGAAAAACCCTTAGATCCATGTAATCCCTTGAATAATCACTAGCTTTCTTAGTGGACTTATTAGGCCTAGTGAATAGTAACTAAGCACATTAGGCCCATATGTGGTAGATAAACCCACTAAGCTAGTCTTGTAATGTTAGTGGACTTAATAATGTAGTTAAGCCCATTTAGAAACCTTTAGCCCATGTAGATCTAATAAAATGAGTAATGGGCCTTATAAGCCCAATAAGAATATAGAAAGCCCATTAGCCCACTTGACTTTATAAATAAGCCCATTTAATATTTTTAAACTTAAATAAACTTTTTGGAACTAAAAATATAACTTATAAAGCTTTCGGGCCAAAAAGGTAAATTTTATGAAGTCTAGGGGTAAAACCGTAACATTTGTAACCTAATATGTCAAAACATTAAGTGTAAGGACTAATATTGTAAATATCCAAGAGTTTAGAGGATAAATAAATTCAATTCGAGCCTTAGTTAAACCCTAAGGACCATTTATGTAAATAGCCGAAAGTTACAAACCCTAATATAACCCTAGGGACAAGTTTTGCACATTACCTAATCCTATTCGAGCCCTAGGGGGTTGTTTTGCCAAATTACAATACTTATATACCCTAATATTAACCTAGGGACTAAATATGTTATAAGCCAAAAGATATTAAAGCCCTAGCGGCTATTTCGTAAACTTATGTATACTACTACCCTAATTCAAAACTATAAGGACTAATTATGTCATTACTTGAAAGTGTTACAAGCCCTAATCCTAAATTATACTCGAGGGACTAATTTTGCCATTTATCTAATCCTAACGAAACCCTAGGGGTACTTTGTGTAAAGATCGCGGGTATAAATAAAATGGAGGGACTATTATTGCAATTTCATGAAACTTATATAAGCCCTAAATCCATATATATATTTTGATATTAAAACTATGACTAAACCCTAATTTATTAGGACTAAAACCGTCATTACCTCAAACTTATAACTTAAGAACTATTATTAAATTATAGAAACTTCGAGGACTTTAGTTTAAATTAAATAAAATGATATACATTTTATAAAAAGTCATTTATATAAGTTATCTAAATCAAACGCGAATATTTTATGAAAGTAAATATATTAATTATATTTATTATTTTTCCATCCTTTTAAAAATATATAAACCATCCTTTTATAAATTATTTAAACTAATTTATGAAAGTAAAAGTACGAGAATAATAAGTAAAGATTTAATTACATAAACGATATTATTAACTATGTACTTAAAATAGATATTATTATTACTTTTGCAACGATTAATTAAAATACATAGATCATAATAAAATGGTTAAAACCAGTATAAGCATGCACAGATTTATTCAGAGACTTTTATGCATTATTTTATGCAAATACTGAGACTGTATAATTATTTAGACAGTTTACTGTGTCATGAGCATTACGTTAGATTACTTGTGATTTATTGTTGTACTACTACCGAGGTGAGTTCATGGTCCCACACAATATATTGTAAATCTTTTAAACCTTTTTTTATGGACATAAACTGAACTACATTAAACTTTGATTACATTTGCCTATTGTAGAATGCCTCACTTACCCGAGAACTGAAATTGTTAAAATTATTGAATTGCCTGAATGTATAAATAGATCTATTTGGGATTGACCATCCCCATCTGGGTGAGTAACGCTCACTGTGCCTGGGCCAGGACAACAGATGTTTATCATGTCGGAACTTTGTATTGGGTGCATTTTTATTAATGCGAAGGGTCCTCATTTGTTGTGGGCTTAACGTATCAAGTGTTAGTTTCGGGAAATAGAAAATGTAGTTACCTTTAAGTATTGATGCTATGTGCATTACTACTTCAGTGAATGTTTATTGTCCAAACTTATTTTATTAAACTTGTGAATTCACCAACTTTATTTTGACTTTCTAAGCATGTTTTTCTCACGAAAGTGAAGCAGGTATTTGATGTGCATGGAGTCATGCATCATGATAGGGTGCATTTATAGAGCTCATCTAGGGTTTTATAAACTTGGGAATAATCAAACTGTGGAATAATGTTTAATACAATTTTTATAACATTTGCACTGCGGTTCATGTAATATTTGTTTTGATAATCTTTTATATGTTGCTCTACATAGTATCTGTTGTTGATCAACCTACGTCACACCCATTATTATTTCTGCTGCATTTGACCTATTTGGGGGTGTCACAGATACAACGACAATATCCTTGGAATATTTCAATCTCAAATGTGTAGTGTCCTAACTACATCATATGATTTAATTGGGTGTCTCAAAGGATTTATCAATCATCTTATAGATGAGCTTAATTGCACACACTACACATGATATAGGGCCTACTTACCGTCAAATATTGAAAACTATATAAATCACGTCTCTATACTTTATGCTTCAACTAACTCACATTACACACCCATGTGAGTCAAGTATCCGAGACAATGAATGTTTGAGAGGGTAAGAGAAAAGAAGCACGGAGGATACATAGGAAAAAGCACTAAAGGTCAATTAGCACTTAAGAAGAAAGCTAAGAAAAACCTAATGGATACAAATTAAAAGACTCCTAAGGACATACAAAGTTCATCGGTGTAAACTATCATTAGTCATATTTAGGAAGAGTCATTTAATCAATTTAGAGAATGAGTATGAGACTATCACTAGAGGTGCTCAATTAAGACTAAGCACGACCATTTTTACGAGTTATACACTAACCCAACTTCTCACAAATTTATAGTGTAATAGGTTCTTAAGTAATCGTTCTCTAGTTAGACAAAATGTAATTCCTAAATTTGACTAATGAAGTGTAGCAAGGATGAAATTTATATTACCACACAATGCATGACCTAATAGGGTTAAAGAATGCACCATTGCATATCTTGACAATAAGAATCTTGTTAAGGTTATTTACCTTAATAGATCTTGAGGCCATTAACATTGAATTGTATAAACAAAGTTTACACAATTTGTTATAACACTCTTGATTGGTCTTTCTGAAATAACACATTCACCAATCTCATTACAATGTAAATTGATTGAGTGTTTCGGATGAAACATCCAAGTTGTCAAGCTGACTTGATTGTGCATTATAAGAAATTATTAAACAAATTTGTCTAACAACTTGAACAAGTAGATTCAATATAACATCAACAACACAAGTGTGAGTTATGATCTGATGTATATTTTTAAGAATCCTAATTCATGTCTACACTCAATAACATGTCAATTAAATTCGATAATGATATCAAATCATAATTTGAATAATGAGTTGATGTATATTTGAAATCTTTCAGAATTTCCACGAACAATCCTTTACGAGAAAATAGCTAAGATTTTCAAAGAGTGTTTCATGTTTTATAGTGAGACATTAATCTACTTGAACTAATAACGCAATGATCAAGTAAGACGACCCTTATCATTAGATTTGACAAGCTTACATAGCTTTCGAACTTATGAGTGTTATTAAACATATAGAGGTATACCCGATGTTTGTATAACATTTTTAAACCTGGAGATGTTTATCCTATATGCAATGCACAAAGATGTTGTAAAAAAATGCAAAAAATCTTGCATAAATCCTATTAAGGAAAAACTAGACACAAACAAATACCATGCAATGCCCACGATAATGGACATATAAGAAACTACTACTAATAGTAATGAACACTCAACAATTTCTACACATAATAATAACACACAAGGGAACACACATAAACAATTAGCTTAACAAGTAAAAGCATTCGTCCATGTTTTGAGTGTTAGATATAACAAAGTATACATAGCTTGATTTTATTTGAAAATAGTTTTTGACCCATTTCAAAATTTCAAATAAGTTCAACACTTTATAAATATATCAATATTCAAAGATAAATCAACAAGAGATGTCCAACTTAATATAAAAGATTAAAACACAAGTTTTACGACAAACCAAGACTCAATACTTTGGACAAAGTATAGAACTTAGAAAACATCCAAATTTTAAAGTTTGAATAATGGTTTGGAAGTATTTTTAAATGAAAGAAGACTCAATTACGTTCGAAATGATGGGTGGCAGACTTCTACGGACTTACAGTTGATTTATATGATTTTTCAAAGATTACAAAAATTTGTGTCGGACTGACCGCGATTCTTTATTGCTAACGAACCTCAGGGATCAACTAATGATCAGCGGTCAGAGGACAAAAATAAGTTTTTTGAACAAAATCATTTGGTGACTTGACGGAAGGACGTAGGATTATAAAAAATCATTTTTCACACCTAGAACTCGTGTTTTAAAGATAATTAGGACACAAAAGATTTTTATACTTCCAAACATGAAAAGATTTATCATCAAGCTATTATTCAAAGTTTATTTAAAATCAAAACTTGTACGAATGAGACACCAAAACACATTTTATATGTAATCACTCTTCATGGGAAATTTGATATAAGAATCGTCTCTATTTTAAAAACCATTTGTTTTGGAAACGAGCGCGAAGATCGATCCAATCTTTAAAGCACAATATACTTCAAAGATCTTAAATAACCTTTCTATGATACCAATTGTAGAAACGGTAGAGGGAGGTGGATACGTTTCTCATTATGTTTTAAAAACATTTTGTTAAAAGCCACTTACAGCGGTTCAATAAACATGACCGTGACTCATTATTAATTATGATCTGTGGTTTCAATTAATGAACCGCCAACAGTAGATCAGTGGATGTAAAAACATTGTTAACTTTAAACTTTAACAATCTTTTTTTTTATCAAATTCCCGATTAAGCTTCACTTAATATGAGATGTTTTTGTTATAGATATAAAAAACAAGTAAGTAAACACACAAACACATCAAATCAAGAGTACATCAAGCTATAGTGTAAACAATAAGCACACACGTACTAATCCTTAGCTTTTCTGCAACTAAGATGTTCCAAATAAAGGATGCACACTTGACCATAATCTAAACATGAAGCACATATGTAAAACCCGCTTTAAAAGTCATCGAACATTAATTACGTAAAATCACAGATTTAATTTAAACGTTACGTAGTTATTTACTCTGATAATAAATAACAGTGTTAATTCAAGTATTACGAGAATATTATTTATTCAGAAAATAAATACTTCACGACATAATATATTTACGAGAATTAATATACGAACACGTACGTAATGTTTATAATCTACGAATATTAAATTCACACAGTCTAAGTTTTAATTCAAATCGTGACGTGATTAATTATTCATAAAATAATTATTACTAGTAAATAATTATATACTAGCTATTCAGTATTACGTAAGTGTTGCAGTTATTATTTTATTCATTCAGGAAAATAAATAAATACATGACGGGTTTAAAACACGAACACACAAGTTAAACGTTTACGAAACGAAACGAAAACAATAGTGTATGTGTGCAAATGGGCTGCGATTTTATTACAAAAGAAAGGAGAATGGGTTGAGGCGCATTTCTTTGTCTAGACCGGTTTAACAAACAAAAAAAGACGGGGAGTGTTTTAGTCTTAGACATACAACACGAAATAAAACACGAGTAATAGAAAAAAGAGTCATCGTTTTTTTCTTTCTATGTCTTCTTCCTGTCGACGAACAAACAACAAGAAACAAAAATCATTCATGAATTTAGTTCAAGGATCAGGATTTGATGTCATTGATCCCTGTCACGTAAGTCAAGGTAAATCCACTATCTTCCTTATTTATTTTAGATCATGAATTCACTGTGGTAATAACAAAGAAACAGAAGTTTTTTTTAACTTTAAACACGAAACTGAATTGTGGAAGATTAGGTTTTGTTATTGTACGCGAACCGAGACCAACATAGGGTCTCGGTGTGGTTATTTTTTGTGCCAGTCGCGACCACCAGGGGGTACGAGATAGAGTTGCTGTGGGACGGCAGCCACCAAAAGTCCACCAGGGGTGTTTGGTTTCACAAACAGTGGGTATAGACAAACAGGGGTTGTTTGGGTGTGTCAAGCAGTGGGAATAAAACTATAGCAGTGGGAACAATAGCAAAACAGGCAGAACCATAACAAAAACAGTGGGAACTTTAACACAAAACAGTGGGAACTATACGAAAGTAGTGGGAACAAATGGAGCAGTGGGAACCACTGCACAAGCAGTAGCAACTGGCACTAGGCCAGTGGCTACTGCTGAATGACGCCAGCACCAAGGGGAGCCACGAAAAGGTCATGGTGTGCTCGATTTTAGTTAACCCGAGACATGGGTGTCTCGGGAGAATTTTATTCGGGTTTCGGGGTCACGGAAAAATAATAAATACGAGGCTATATTATTTTGATTATATCACTTTTATAAATAAGTTTGTTATAACTAAATAAGCCAAGTTGTTTAGTTTATTCAATATAATTTATAAATAAAATTTAAAGATGGTTAATTATTTTATTGGATTGAAATTTGTATGATTATTAAATGATTTAATCTTTAAAATAAATAAATTTAGAAACCTTTCTAACTTAGAAAACTTTCTAATTATAACGAGTTATTATTATAGTAATACCAAAATATACATTATACAATAATCAGGAATACATAGTACATTAAGTCAGTAATATTAACGAACACTCAGAATGTAAAACCTCTGATTTTACCTTATTGACTTTGTCAATTGTTGTACTCTTTATTTTTGGAGTCTCTATAATTCCACTTTTATATGATTAATTAAGTATCATCTTCATTTGTCATACTATGATTTCATATTTATTTTTAGTATATATATGAACCTTTAGTCTTTTCTGACTACTCTGGCAATTGACTGGCCACATTTTAAACAAGGACTCATCACCTTAGTACATATTTTTGGAAGATTATAATTTTATTTACTTAATTTATTAAGTACATGAATTTATTATTATGTGTATACATTTACATATACCTTATACTATGAACGAACATATGTCACCATAAAACAATGTCTATTATCTCACATTGACATTTATTTATTTTCTCAAGTATAATAAAATTATAATGTTATACATATTATATACTTTCACCAAATGACCTAAAGGTTTAACCAAAATACCTAGAAACCTTACAAGTATCTACACTATATTACATAGACTTAAGTTAACTCATAATTTTAGACAAGTCAACACATTTTCTATCCTAAAAACCCTTGACTATCCGTGTATGTATACTTACACATTCATTAATTCATACAAACTTATAAGTAACCATGACACAATAGTCAAGTGTATACTAAGCACCATACTATACACCATACATACAATACTATTTCTTGTCATACTTGTCCCCTTTGACTTCAATCTACACGGCACCAATATGCAAGGAAATAGAAAGAACATTTTGCTATATATGGACATAGTACATGCATATCTTACAACAAATCTCTTCATATCTTCATGTATCTATCATAGATACACAAGTACATGGGACAAGATACATCAAATCTCCTTTTCCTTGTTATATCTGAATCCCACATAGATCCACAAACACAAAAAACTTGAAGCTTACCTCACTCTCTCTTCAAAACCCACGGCTTGCATTTTCTATTCACCAAGATTCACTAAAAGCTCCATTACTACCTCATTTACTAACCTTAAAACGTGTCTCATGCTACATAAATGCTAATCATCACTCATTACTACATCTACCTTACACTACAAGGCAATACAAGAAACCCTAGAAGCACCATAGAAGGCTAGGTCTATGTTTTGATTAAGCTATCCACTATTGTTGATGACAAGCTCAAGCCATCCCTTGTTTACTTGTTCTTTCCTTAAACTCACTTAACAAGTAAGTATCATGAAATCTTAACTCTTTCTTAAATACCTTCATTTTTCATTCACATGAACATACATATGGAACTCCTAGTATAAACTTAATATAAACACAAATCTAGAAAACCTAGACTTGACAAATCTAGAAAACCTAGACTTGTTGTAGGTCACGGCTAAAAATGAGTTATCACATAAGGTGATGAAAAATCTAGTTAACTATGATAACCATGAACTTATAAACATGCTAACCTAAAAAAATTATGAAAACCCATGCATATACATATAGCCGTGAGTTACACTATGATTTTTAGGTTGATGGATAACTTAGAAATGTTATAGAAAGCCTAGAAATCATTAGATCTATGTTTCTCCTTAACATATTTAACTAGTTGCCTTAGTGGATTAGTAAGCCCAAATGAATAGTACTTAAAATAGTTTAGGTCCATTAAGCCCAATATATGAGCCCAATAAAAATTAGAAGCCCACTAGGCCCACTTATGCTTCATAAAGCCCATTAAGATATTTACACTCAAAATAAACTTTTCATGTGTTAAATATACATATTATAAAACTTTTGTGTCAAAAATGTGAATTATAAAAGTTTCGGATCTAAATGGTGATTTATAAAACTTTCGGATCAAAATGTAAATTAAATAAAGTCTAAGGGTTTAAAATGTGACTTTTGGAAACTCATTTAAACAAGATACAAAATATAAGGACCTATATTGTAACTATTCGAAAGTATAAAGTTAGGAAATACCCTATTCGTGACTTAACAAAAACATAAGGACTGTTTTTGTAATTTATCATAAGTTAAATAACATGGTGTAAACCTAATAGAACCATAAGGACCACTTTTGCCTTTAGCCGAGACTATTAGGAGCCCTATAAACCCTAATCTAAAACCTAGGGACTAAAATGGTCATAAGCCGACAGATTTCTAAGCCCTAAGGGGCTGTTTTGTAACTTGTGTACACCTAAACCCTAAACTGAAACTACAAGGACCAAATGTGGCAATAGACAAAACTTATACAAGCCCTAGTTACACGTGTAACTAGGGGGACTTGTTTTGCCAATTATTGAAAATAAAATAAGCCCTAGGGGTATTTATATAAATTGCCGCGGGTATTGTATATAATCGAGGGACTAAATTGCAATTTTCCTAAACCTAAACTAAATCCTAATTATATATATTATCCTAATATTAAAAAGGTGTAACATAAATAAATCTATAAGTACAAAATTCGTTATATTTCCCAAACATATAATTTAAATAAATTACACAAACTTCGGGGACTTTAAATTAAATTAAATAAAATGTTATACATTTTATAAACGTTATTTATATAAGTTGTATATAAATTGAATACAATTAATTTATAAAAGTAAATATATTAATTTTATTTATTATTATCCTTCTACATTTAAAATATATATAAAAGTTTCTTTTATAAATATTTAAACCACTTTACGACGATACAAGTACGGGAATATTAATTAAACGAATTAATTACATGAACGATATTATTTATTTCGCACCTAAAAATGAATATTTCTATCACTTGTACAACGATAAATTAAATTACAGAAATCGTAATAAAATTCTTAAAACCAGTATAAGCATGCAAAGATTCGTTCAAAGACTTTTATGCATTATTTTATGCATTTACTAAGAATGTATAATTATTTAGGTAGTTGACTGTGTCGTGAGCACCACATTGGATTTCTTGTGACTTATTACTGTACTACTGAGGTGAGTTCATGGCCCCACTTTATATATTGACAAACTTTTAAACCTTTTATGGGAAAGAAAACATGCAACATATTTTTATTTGATGGACATAGACTGAACTATGAAACCTTTGATTACACTTGCCTATTGTAGAATGCCTCCCTTACCCGGGAACTGGAACTGTTAAAATTATTGAATTGCCTGAATGTAGAAATAGAAATATTTGGGATTGACCATCCCCATCTGGGTGAGTAGCGCTCACTGTGTCTGGGCCAAGGACAACAGATGTTTATCATGTCGGAACGAAATATTGGGTGCATTGTTATTAATGCGAAGAGTCCTCATATATTGTACGGCCTAACGTCAAGTGTCAGTTTCGGGCAATAGGAAATGTAGTTACCTTTAAGTGTTGATGTTATGTGCATTACTACTTCATTGAATGTTTATTGTCCAAACTTAATTTATTTATTTAAACCTGTGAATTCACTAACTTTATGTTGACTCTCTACGCATGTTTTTCTCAGGTAACTGTAGCAGGTATTTGATGTGCATGGAGTCAAGCATCATGATAGGCTGCATTTATAGAGCTCATCTGGGGTTTTATAAACGGGGAAATCATCCAAACTATTGAATAATGTTTAAGACAATTTCTATAACATTTGCACTTTATTTCATTTAATAATTGTATTGATAATCTTTTATCTGTTGCTCTACATACTATATGCTGTTGATCCACCTATGTGACACCCAAATATTATTTCCGTTGCATTTGACCAATTTGGGGGTGTCAGATAATGGTATCAGAGCGATAGTTATAGAGAACCAGACCAAAAATGAATTAAAAATAAACATAAAATTTTTATATAAATTGGACTATAACTGCTTAAAAATCTTTTGGGATTGACTAGAATTGTTAAGCATATAGAGTGTAGAGCATACATTTATTATGTGGTAAACTGTTCATCGATTATTAGCATCCGGTTGATTAGTTTTAACGTGACCTTTAACTTGCGATGTTAAACGTCACTATTATGAAATTTACAACTATGATGTCTAAAAACTTTTAACTTGAGTAAGCTTATACTTACGTCAATTAAAACGATATTATTTTCATATTCATTATGACGTCGCCAACTGCTTCTCCTGCTGCTCTATCACTGACATCCGTTTTACATGGTTAGATATCAATTAGTGATTCCGACGACAGTCACACTACCGGCGATGCCGTACTCGTCGATACTCTCATTGTTACTCTACCTGCTGCACCTATATCCCCCACTGGGGATGAGTACCAGCCGACTTCAGCCCTACCACCTCTACCACCAGCTTCCTCACTTCTGGGCTACGCACCCGAGTCTCTTCCACCTCGTAAGAGGAGGTACGAGGCGCCTCTCGACTCTACATTTGAGATCGGTGAGGGTTCCGGGAAGAGACGAGTTGACCCCGTCCAGGCCCAGATTGTTGCACTGGTCGTACGCTAGGCTCAGGATATAGCGGAGATTCATACCCTGCTATCAGCTGGACAGGCTGGACGCACTGTTCTACAGGAGCGTCAGGACCTACTGTCTTGGACTGTCAGTGACGAGGCACACGCTGCTCGGGGAGCATGATCTACGACCTACCACTCCCTACTGTGGTTGATGGAGGAGAACAAGTTTCTCCGCCAGTGGATGTACACCTTGGAGGGTCAGCAGTACGAGACCCATGATGCCCTCATGTCCATGGAGCAGACACTCTCGATCTTCTATGATCTTTAGGAGGTGCGCCACCAGGGTTTGACTGCCGAGACTGCCCATCTCAGAGGAGCCGACGAGACCTTCAGAGCTCAGATTCTAGAGGCACTCCGACTCCTTAAGGAGACCTGATGGTTGTAATTTCATACTTGTTTAGGAAAACGAGGTAAAAGCGGTAAGTATTAAACAAATGGCTTAGGAAAACCAAGTGCTTATGACCCTTTTGTGAGTTCGTTCTCAACGAGGCTTGGTGTGTGTGTTAAACTTGATTATGTTTGAGATTAATATTAAGAGAGAAAAGAGGAAAGGAAAATGATGACTGTTGGAAATACGTTTTTACGTATTTAGAAAGGATCGGTCACTCCAATGATATTTTCAAGTATTGGGATCGTGATCCAATATGTAATCAATATAGCTCATATAGTCCACATGTAGGGTGGACTATATATACCCCCTCCTAGCATGTTAGGAGGGGTTGGTCATTATTCATTTAACACTTTCATTTTATCAAATATCACTTTCTCTCTCTACATCTCTCCCTTCCTCTCCTTTCTCTCTCTAGTTCATCTATAGTTCTTCCCTCTCTCCCTCTCTTTTAGATCTTTACAAACACATATACAATCCTTAGAAACTAAGATTCTACAATTGGTATCAAGAGCTATGGTTGATTGATTGTTCTTGTGTTTGTTTTGATTGATTTTAATGGGTTTTGATTTAATCAAGCTCAAATCTTCAAAAAAATTTTTGCGTTTTTGTGGTTTAAGTTTATAGCCAAATCGACTACATAGAAGTGGTAGTGATTTGGGTTAATTGATTTGGTCAAATTCGCAAAATGTTTGATTATTTGGGTGATTTTCGGGGTATTTTTCGATTAAAAGTAGGTTCGGATCTATAAAAAAATTGGATACAGGTGTGTTATTCCGATGTACTCTCGAGGGTTTCTGTTTATTCCGAAGTGCAAAAGTTTCATATTCAAAAGTTACTGTAGCACAGTTTCACGAAGTTAAAAAGTGTGCACATTTTTTCCAAAGTTACTGTAGCACAGTTTCCCGAAGTTAAAAAGTGTGCACATTTTTCCGAAGTTACTGTAGCACTTAATGTTTCCGAAGTTACTGTAGCACTTTAATATTCCGAAGTTACTGTAGCACTTTGTTATTCCGAAGTTACTGTTGCACAATTTTTAAGTCCAATATTGCGAAGTGTTTTTCGAAGTTACAAGATTGAGAAGTGTTTAGCATATTCAGAAGTCCATTTTTTATTTTTAGCATATTCAGAAGTACCACAGATTTATGATTCCGAAGTGAATTTTCTTTTGAAATAGTCCGAAGTCAATTCCGAAGTTCATTTTCAAAGCTCATTGTGAAGTAAACTGTCTTTGGATTCCAAAGTCCCTCTCTTTGGATTGCGAAGTCACCAAAACTTTATGTTTTGCGAAGTGGGTTTGCGAAGTGCATAATTCAGAAGTGGTTTTGGTGTAGTAAGATTGCGAAGTCCTGATTCGATTAACAAAACACTCACATCTTTTGGTAATCAACAACCTCACAACAAAAACCTTACTCGATCTCTTGACTAGACATAGACTCGAATCACAACTTTCACAGACTCGACTCCAAACTAGGACATCAACACTCATACTTAGACAACCTCCAACACACATAACACCCTCGACACAACACTCAAACTGACTCTCGACAAACAACCTCAACAGCCCATCTAACTCGCTCTAAATTCACTCTCGACAAACACTAACCTAACAACGCACACCTAACTCGACTCGACTCACAGCCGACTCTCGACTCACTGACCAAAAAACACTCGGTTCTTAAACAACCTTGACTCAACACAAACCCTCACTCAACAAATCAACCTCGACTCAAAACAAGATCTCAATTATACAAAACTTTCATCGACCTAAAACAAAATTAACGAAAATTAAAAACCTACCTGAGATCTCCATCAAGATCATGAAGCAGTTGAAGCCGTGTCTAACTTTTTGTTTGGTCAATTATCAAAAGATGGATCTTATACACGAAATTGAGATTTGATTATTCTGGTGAAAGGGATTCATGGTTATCGGTTATGATTGAAAAATGATTATAAGATTGCATTGGAAAAGATGGATTAAGGGTGATAAGAGATTGTCTGAGATCGAGATTGATTTAAGATAGATTTGATTTGGTGCGTCTAAACAAAGCAAAAGGGCGGAGTATTTTGGTGTGAGATGGTGGCTGAGTTTTTTTGTGATTAGGTTTGATGACCTAAAGATTAGGGCTATGTATTTATATCCTAGTTGATGCACCGAGTATTGCAATTTAATGGGCCATCATATGGGCTGATTCATGAGTTGGCATCTTTGATATGAAATAACAAAGTGATGTGAATATTTAGCTTAATTTTGTGTTTGTCACGTGAACAATAAAATGCACATGGGCTTCTTTTTTTGACGTGAATATTTAGCTAGTATGGTTCAAACGTGAATGATTTGTTCAACAGTATTATTCGAGCATCAAAATAACAAAGTGACGAGACACCATGACAAGATTTGAAGACACGTATCGAGACAAGTGTCGAGAAGAAGTTACATATTATTGAACAAGGACTTCAAAATTTTTTATGAATTTTCTCGTTGGTTTGTAAAAACCCGAGAAATCAATTTCTCGTCGAATTATACTCTCCCGTGTTGCTCTTATTTATGATCGATTAAAAATGGATTGGTTGACTTCGACGATTTAAAAGGGAGAATTGCATACAATACAATATAAAGTTAGAGAAAATGGCATCACTTCATTTCGACTACTTCAGTCTTATCTTGTGAACATTTCATGGCTTCAAGGAGGGAGCGAATTTATGACACTCTTTGGTCAAGATCGTCATATATTCATGGAATCGATACTCATCATCTTGAACCAACTAACAGAGCAACTCCACAATGAAGACGTTAATCACTCTGCATCGGTACTTGCATATAAGGCTCTTGTGACACAACTCACGTCTTTCCTCCAATTCAATATCGTTAAGTCTGAAAGTTCAGTGATTTGCCAGTCATTTCTTCGAAACACACATACCGAGCTTCAAGATTTTCGTGGTAAACTATTGATGACATCGGTCTCGTCTTTGATTTATGAAAGGTATCGACTTCAGCAAGCGTATGATAACGGAGTGCAAGAATCTACGATGCAAGAGGAAAATGGTCATATGTTTGACACATTGGAGGTTGCTAAAGATTGCAAGGACATGGAATCAACAGTTAAGCATGACATTAGCAACATGTCAGGGAATGTTACAGACATCTCTTATGATGACACCATACCCGTTTATGACGAAGAGCCTACACATATGGTACAATGTAATGTTGTATATGATGTCTATGCCGATGAACTACCGCATGTTGGGCAATTCGAACCTAATTATGACAAACATGGGATGGAAAAGTGTGATAGTTTTACCACTTTAGATTCATCCGATGTGCTTCATAATGGGGGAGAGATTGTTCAAAATGCTATAGTATATCATGATAAATGCTTTATGACTGCTTCGTTAACTGATTCTGATTCCAATATTAAAGAGCTCGAAACGATCGTAGCTCAGCAATCAAAAAATCTTGAGGATACCAAACTAGAATTTTCGAAGAAAACGAACAAATTTGAAACATATTTTGAAAAACTTGAAAAGTCAAACGTTGTTCTTAAACGAAAATTGGATCAAAAAGTTCTAGTTTCTAAAGCTGAAAAGGAAAATCTTTTGAAAAAAATTAAGTTGCTAGAATCTAAATTGGCATCCCAAGATAAATTGCTCAAAGAGAATGAGACCTTAAAGGATCAAGTTCAGGAAAAGGTTTTTGCAATAGCGGCTCTGAAAAACGAGTTAAGGAAAACTAAAGGAACTAGTGTGGACACTAAGCTTGAAAAACCATCAATCTTAGGAAACCCGCCTCAAATTCAGTCTGTTAGACAACCGACTGCATTTAGATCCGAGCGACCAAAATCGTCGAGACCGCGGTTTGCCTCCCAATTTGATATGGTTCATCTTAATAGACCAGTCATTCCACCAACTAGGGCCAATGTGACTAAAACAGTTTTTGCAAGACCTCATCACATGATTGCCTCTAGTCTCCCTTGACATAGTCCAAAGAACACGTCTCGAACTAGTTCAAATGACGTTCATCACAAATTTGGTCCAAGGGAAGCTATTCAAAAGACAAAAGTAAGAGATAGGAATTTCAAACCTATTCAGATGCCTTCTAGATTACCTAACACTGCTAACCGTAGCATGTCATATTCTAGGAGCATCAATCAATCATCTAGGAATTCTAGATCTTACTCGGACATTAAATATGCTATTTGTAAAACATGTAGAAAATGTGTCTTTAAGGAAAATCATGACTTTTGTGTCAAGAAATACCTTCATGAGGTGAACTCCCATGCTAGAATTAAATCCCAGTGGTTAGCTAAAATCAAACCCATTGGTAAAGTTTGGCGCCCTACTGGTAGAACTTTCACGCTTATAGGAAACGAGTACCCTTTAACTGGGATAGTCTCCGATTCTACTAAGACGACTAGGGAGGAAATTGAAAAGGATGATACATCACTTAAGCCTGAACTTAAGGTTTTCTATAAAAAGGAGACGTTTGCCAGCTAAGACAAGTGAATCATCTCCTCAGGTCACTTCTGGCACAAGAAAAGAAAATTGTGAATCCCCGCATGGTTCTAAGATAGATATCGCTAACCCACATAAAAGCATACAAACTCTTAATAAGAATGCAGGTACCAAAGTCCACGTTCAAGAAGAAAACAGCGGTCCAATCTTTGTATACCGTACAACTAAGGACACTCTTAGAGTTTGGTTGCTGAAGAAGCTGATATCTAAGAAACAAGTGTCTCAGGGGACTCGCAGTTAAGCTCGTGTAAAAGGCTTATAGACAAATCACAGTCCGTGACCCGTTCTTCAAAGGAAGGGAAGTTTATCTACTCAACGATAACTTATCCTCACAAACGAGAAATTAAATTTTCTCGGACACAAGCTTATCCTAAAACCATTCAAAGGTTTTAAGCTCTTGTATAAGGCTCATCGTTAAATATCAGACGATGACCCAATCTTCAAATAAAGGAAAGTTTATCACCGATGATAAACTTATACTCAAAAACGAGAAATTAAATTTTCTCGGATACGAGCTTACATTTAAACTATTCAAAGGTTTTAAGCTCGTGTAAATGGTTCATTGTTAAATGTCAGACAATGACCCGTTCTTCAAATAAAGGAAAGTTTATCGCCGATGATAAACTTATCCTCATAACAAGAAATTAATTTTTCTCGGTCATGAGCTTATATTAAAAACATTCGAAGTTTCTAAGCTCATGCACAATGGCGTATAATCATATTTCAGATTATGCCCCGGACTTCAAAGAAAGGAAAGTTTATCGTCGATGATAAACTTATCCTCACAACGAGAAATTAATTTTTCTCAAGAATGAGCTAATATTAAAAACATTGGAAGTTTTTAAGCTCATGCACAATGACTTACAATTAAATATCAGACTGTAACTCGGACTTCAATTTTAGGAAAGCTTATCTTTCATGATAACTTTTCCTCGTAACGAGAAATTAATTTTTCCCGGTCATGAGCTTGTATTAAAACATTCCAAGTTTTAAGCTTATTAAGTAAAGTGTATCTTTTAAATAAGAGAACTTTTCTTCTCAACGATAAATTCATCTGTCTCGGTCATGATCTTTACGTTAAAACATTCAAAGTTTTTCAAGCTCATGAAAACGAATTCTAAGTAAATGTCAACTTAGGAATCGCTCTTCAGTTAAAAGGAAAGTTTATCGCCGATGGTAACTTATCCTTAACAACGGGAAGTTTACAACTTCTCAGACTTGAGCTCGTTTTTGTAAGATATTCAACATCTTAAGCTCAAGTAATTGGTTTTCAAAACTTTGAACACAATTTTTCGAGAATTTCTCAAAAGGTTTTTCTAAATCTTTCAAAATTGTGGTTCAAATATGTTTTGATAAAAAGAGCATGTCTTCTGGAATCAATAATATTTACGATACTAGAAATGTCATTCAATAATTACACGGGGTTTTAAATAAAGTTCGAGCAGAAGTTCAAATGTTTTAAAACATGCTCAAAATGGCTTGCTATTATTTCAGATAGTAACCCGCTTTTCATATTCAAGTCAAGCATTTCACCGGAAAGCTTTGACTCAACAACGGGAATTAATTTTCTTGGGCATGGTTTACTTTATAACCATGTAAGGGATTGTGTTTACGTAATAACACAATCTAACACACATATATGTACGTGTCAGTGCATTTATTTGTTAAAACAAGAGAAGTCTTGTTTTTATGAAGTTATCATCTTCACCAAACGTAGCAATTTACAATTGATATCTACATACTCGACGATGCGACTACTCAAACGACGACTACAGCTCTTTCAATAGAAAACGGGTCAACAATTGAGGGGGAGCACTGGAACAATCACAACAAGGTGCTAGTTATGACGTATTGATAAGCATTGAAGGGGTTAGAGAATGAAAAATAATTGTTAAGATAAAGGGTCTAAAGAAAGAAGCCCTCCTTACAACCTTACGCATAAACCGGGTCAATACATATGCTATTGAGATCATTTTTCAATGATTCTAGATATTGAAGATAGACATCATGTAACCAGTGATGCAATGCACAACCCATCCCAGCTAACTCAGATATCTCTTAAAAGATATTTATTTTAATCACACGGAGACAACGCATTATCTATTGATTTATTCACTCCGAATAAATTGGTATTGAAATGGTGGCACTCCTCTCCATCCTCCGATCACTAGAATCTAAAATGCACGATTGAGTCTAGAGCCATTTGAGATTAACAAATATCTCATTAGGACACACTTTCATAATTCCTTACTTCTTCACACACTGTGAAAAGTAAGTAAGATCTTAAGAGTCCTGCGCAAAATCTTCATGATCTTGCCTGAACATCCGAGTAATACAAAAGTATTTACAATGAAGATGGAAATCCTTCTTGAGCGAATATAAAAAAGCTCATGGTAGGTGACTTGTGTGATTCTTTATGAATCAAACTTGTGATAATTAGAAAGCAACAGTGGTTTAATTCTTAACTGAACTTAAACACTTTCCAGACCTCTACGCAATATTTTAGTGATCTTGCCAGAACACTCAGAGTGATACCTTAGTGTTCACAGTGATGAGTGGATATCCTTCTAGTGTTATCCTCAAACAACACTTAGTAGGTAACTTTCAAGATTATATACGAATCAAGCTCGTGACAACTGGAAAGCAACGATGGTGCGATTCTTAATTGAATTTCACTTGTTCCAGGAACATGATTTGACGGCTTCAAATCATACGAATATTATTATCCAAATGATTCACTCTTTATGTTCGCAGTCAGCTTTGGACGGTCGAATAAAGAGAAAGGGTTTACCCGCGAAATCTTGTCAAGGAGGTTCTTAATTGTCAAGGAGGCTTGGTGTCTGTGTTAAACTTTATTAAGTTTGAGATTAATATTAAGAGAGAAAAGAGGAAAGTAAAATGATGACGGTTACGATTATGATTAAACTACGACGAAAGCTAGGAGGTAAAACGGAAAAACGTGACGAAATCTAAAAATTACTCAAAAAATCCTAAAAAATCACATTAAATCCCTAAAAATGCAATTAGAGTTTACCAAAAATCAAAACTTCTTCAAACCTTTTATTTAACTAAATATTAATTTTTAATGCTAATTAAAGCCCTAAAAATCAATTTAATTAATAAAAATCCAAAAATAAGATTTTTCAATTTGTAAACCTCTAAAATAACTTAATTGAACTATTTTTCCAAAATTTAAAACTATTTAAAAATATTTAAAATGATTAAAAATTGAAATTAAATATTAAAATAATATTAAAAAATCAAAATTTATAAAAATTTAAAAACTTGCAAACTAGTTTATTTTAACTTTATAAAACCAGAAATGAAAGTAAAATTACCTAAATACCCCTATTGGGCCTCCAAATGGGCCAAAATAGTAAGCATATTGCTAAATGGGCTTTTTAAGGCCCAATAAGAAAAATGTTAACCAAATAAGCCCAAAACTTCCAGATTAGCTTAAAGTTTGATTTTAAACAAAAAACTCTAAAGGCCAAAAAGCTGAAAAGGTTCTTATCACAGCTTAATAGAATTAAGCTTATTCTTAATGGGCTTTTTGGCCCATTAAGCCATAAGCTAATGCCATAAGCTGAAATTTGACACACATCCTTATTTTGAGCTTATAAAGTAGTTTGAAAAAGAAACAATGAAAAAGCTCAAGAAATAAGCCTGAAATAAGCCAAGACTTTCTACACAAAACGACAAAATAGTCGTTTTCGAGTTCTAGACCACTTCAAGAGTTGATTCAAGTTGCAAAAGGTTTTAAATGACAAAATTAAGCTTAATCAATAAAAAGATCTCAAATAAGCACACTCAATAAGATAGAATAATCAATAAGCTGTTTTGAAAATCAAAAGTCAATTCGTTTTCTAGCCAAACCTAAACGTCAAAGGCCACAAAGCTCCAGATCAAGTAAATGGGTCAAATAAGGAAGACTGATTACAAAATCAAAGTTTTTGCACGTTTGAATAAGCTGAAATGACTTAATGATAACCTTTTTGACAAATAACACTAGCAGTGGGTAGCAGCAGTGGGAAAGGAGTTCCCACTGCTTGTGAACTGATTGTTTTGTCTTTAGTGAGATATACTTTGTTTCTTTGTATAATGAAGGCACCCCTACAACCAGTGAGTTGTAGGGAGTCAAGAACAAGCAAGAAAAAAAACTTTCACCCAGCCAATTGATACAGTTAATTCAAAATGTTCACAGACATGGAAATAAGCTAGATCTGATGAATAAAAGATATGTTTAAGCAAGTAAAAGCCAACCAAATTCCACCAAAAGCATACAACAGCTCAAATACACTTGATTACATACAAATAAACTCGTTTCATGCACAAACTCCAAGATTAGAACTGGTTTCAAGCTTATGTGACTTAACTAGTTTTACTGATGAACACAAACAGCCTTTTACTGATGCATTTGACCAAAATATGAACTTCAAATCCCTAAATCTATTACTCAGGCTGCACAAACTTTGTTTTTCCACTTGTTAGACCTAGTTAAGCATACAATCTAGGTGTTCACAAATTTTTAGTTCACAGGGACCTAAAACAAGCTTGATTTGACAAAGATTCAAATTTGGTGTTTGAAAGCACAAGTTATGTAGATAATGGACTCTAACCACACCAATAACAGATACAAACACAAACTAACTCTTAACACCTACTCAATCTCTCATAAAAATCACAAAACATGCAATCCCAAACACTAGTTAAAAAACTTTGAATCAAATTTAACAAAGCAAAAGTGTTTTTCAGACTTAGCCAAGCTTAAACATGCATCATAACGACAATATCATACAGTTAGAACAAGAATCCATGCATCAAATAGTACCGTACAACATCAGACACCAAAATCACTTTAAAAATAGCTTAAAAAGGAGAAAAATCCTCAAACCTCAGGAATGTACACCGAAACTCCCGAATGTTATAGCTTTTGTGGTAGCACAACAACCACAAGCTTCCAATAAACACCCCTGCTAAGATCAAACAAAGTCAAGAGAAACATATTATATAAAAAAATGGAAAACAGGCTGAATTCTTCCAATCTTGTACCCCACCTCTTGAATCTTCCCAAACCACAAGCCTCACTTCAGCTTGATAAGTATCTTATTAGGGTGATATGATTAACTTTTGATCCAAAAAGTTCAAGTGTTTGAACAAGAAAGTTTAAAAATTCAGATTTTTGGAAACCTTTGAACAAAATTGCATAAACTTAAAACCCAAACTTTTGGAACCTCAAATCACAAACTTAGAACATTAACAGACAAACATGAAATGTAAAGTTGGTACTTGGAGTTCGTCAACAAAGTTAAACACTTTTTCATTCATAGAACAAAGGCTTTACAAACTTGTGACCAAAGAAAACCAAAAATAGTCTAAGCTCTGTTTCTACTACCCTTTATATAGAGGGTTACAAGTCCTAAAATACTGAAACCCTAATGAAGTGAAGTTCCAACTTTTCCCTTGAATTTTTTTAATACTTGTTGACTGAATTTGCTTTTAGAGATGAAACATGTGACCAATTCTTGTTGTAAAGTGATCTTGGACGTCAAACTTGAGCTTAGGAATCAACCTACACTTTGGGGCGTTGATCTTCTGCATTGTTTTTGGTTGAGTGTGAAAAGTGGGGCAGGGGAGGTATAAGGTGGCATGTAGGGTGATGGTGATTGCTTTTTAAGAGTGGGTTTAGGTTTAGGTATCCCTTAATCATCATTCTGGAAAAAATTAGGGTTTAATTTCCATAGGTTAGAAAAAACCTAATTCGTGTTCTTGAGTGAATAGTGAGGGATTTTGATCTGATTTGGGTTTTGAAAATGTGTTTAGGCGCCAGTTTATTAACTAATTAATATTTAGTTATAAACATAGGTTAGTAGGGTGTGAGGTGGCAGCAAGATGGGCTATAATTGGTGGGTTTTGTGAGTGGGGTGAGGTGGCATGGTGTGATTGGTCTAGGTTTGTTTGGCTGCCTTACAGCTTTGGCCCAAAATTTCTTTGATTTGTTTCACTTGTAGTTTAAACAGCCCGAAAATAGGATTCCTTTTTTAACCAATTTTTGTTTTTGCATTTTGGCCATAAAAACTTTTCAAAAGGTTTATCAAGGACTTGTTTTGTAATTCTTGGTATTTGAAGGACCAAACTTGACATGTCTTCATTCTTCAAGGTCTTGTCTTGTATGATTGACTTTGTGGAGGACTAAAAGTGACAAGTCTTCATATTTATGGGACCATTCTTGCCAATTCTTCAAAGTTAAGGGTCCTTTTTTTAAATTTGACAAACTTTAGGGACCAAACTTGTAATTATGAATAAAAAGGGTATAAAGTGTCAATTCTTCAATGATGAAGGACCCTTCTTGTACAATCTTCAATTCTTCAAGGTCTTTTCTTGGAAAATCAACTTTAGGGCCCGGTTCATTGTGCGGCTTCTTTCCCGTGTTCGTTTTTTATTGATTCTTGTGATCTTTTGTCATTTTCTCGATATTCATACCTAAAATACACATTGAGCAAACACAAGCATATATATATGGCACTTTTTATGATATTTTAAACATTTTAAGCCCGTTTTAGACGATGAGAATATGTATAAAAGCAGTCTCATCACTCCCCCATACTAAACCAATGTAGTGCCCTCACGCAATGCTAGAATAAACTATCTTAGCACCTCCAAAATTCATTTTTTATGGAATTTTATTGAATCATAAACTTACTACACTACTACTACTTGCTACTACTTGCGTTTTAGACATAATGTATGATTTTCATCGTAATATGGGACGTTTAGGTTCATAGAACAAGAACGTGAATGCTTCGTTAGAAATAACTTCGTCGTCCTCGATTTTCACCCAATTCCATGCCAAGCGTGTAACGAGATCATTGTCATTATAAGTTAGTAATGCTAACACTACTCATATGCCCTAATCACGTACTTAGACTCCCTTAATCCTAAGTGGTATCTCTTATATTTTATTCTTGTCTTCAATGTTCACGAGGATACATTTTTTTTACTTATGCGATGATAGAGATTAAGGTACAAAAATCGAGTCATAATAGTGTAACCAAGACCATCGAATTAATAACCTCCCCCCTAATAGACAACGATGTCAAAAAATTAAGTCAACAAGAAGGATCAATAAACACGGTTTTATAACGGTTTCGAACATGAGACTTAATACCAAGACTTTTATAAGCCCCCTAACGGATGGGCCTTATTATCATAGGTTTACCTCCATCTTTTATTCAACTCCGCCATAGAGCTTTTATTATGACTTCGGTCTTGCCTTGCCTTTTATTTAACCTCGCCATGAGGTGTTTATTATGGCCAAAGACGTATATCCTCACGTTAAAGCGAATTTTGGATCTTTCAAGCTTCAAAGATTAAGGCTTTTCACTTTAAATTTTGCATAGATTTTTCGGCCTTGTGAACTTCGAATTTTTGCTTGATTTAGGTGAGTGCACTTGAAATCATTATTGGGTGAAGAGTTTGATTATTCGGGGTGCCAATACTTCAAAACTGTGACTCTGGCGATACCTTAATGTTTTCCCAATTTAATTACATGGAAGCTACTAGAAAAGACTAGAAACCAACAATCAAGACTAAACCGCTAAGCCAATACTTATTAGCAAAATATATATACAAGCGAAGGGAGAATAAGCAAATAGTTAGAACACATGAGTTTTTGAAAGAATACGAGTACTCTACGTTTAGCATAGTAACTTATAATTAACTCTATCATTTCTCGTCCTCATTTAAGAAACTTATCCTAATATAAGTTAAGGAATCGAAGCTGAGTGCTCAACACGAACGGTCGAGTCAAAAATTACTCTTATTCTCGCCATCAGAAAATCTACATTCGTGTCTTCAAACGCTTATGAAACATGAGAAAAATTTTAAAATTTGGCCACTTTTAGCCTTATTTTGCAACAAAACGATAAACAAAAAGATAATGTTTGGAAAGCGTGAAGGTTTAGCAAGGCAAGTATCTATTCACCCCCCCCCCCCCTCATACTAAAGTTAAACATTATCCTCAATGTTTCGAGTCTAAGGGTAGGATACCCCCATACTAGAGACGAAGTCGAATGCTTAATCTAGCATGGAAAGGGTGGAACCATTAAATCAATAGCCGTTTATGAAGCGTGCTAAAATACCTAAGGTTAGAACAATCAAGGATATATCATATGGATATCGAGAAATTCTTCAAAGCAAAAGATCGAGTGCTCACGTAAAACGAACATGAGAGGCTCCAATCGTGAAGATGATGATCTAAAAACCACAATTCACAAACAACCACAAAACAAAGGTTGAAAGGGCACAAGTCCCCTCACATTAGCTATATTAGAAAGCGATAATATGTACATGGATAAGGATGGGAACTCCCCCATGAGGCACCTCGTTTTTTGATTACCGAGTCATGAGCTCGACTCGATCCCCTCAATACTAATTATCATTGGGGAAGGTGACTTGGTCGAGGTCGTTCAAAGAAGGAACTTCCCCACCAAAGTAGTGCTTCAACCTATGGCCATTCACCCTGAAGTTAGGACCATCATTTTGAGCTAGCTCGATGGTCCCATATGGAAACACTTGGGTAATGGTGAATGGTCCGGTAATCGGTGTATTTTGCATTCACCTTATAGCATGTTAATTTAGCATAATTATATATTTATTTGTCGTTATATATGTACTTTGAGTGTGTTTTGTGATTATGTAGGTTACGAGCGAAGTGGAATAAAAATGGACGCTTAATTAATTTTTTTGAGAAAAGACATTGTGAGCGCTGATAAATGAAGAAAAATATTGAAGAAAAAGATTTGAGCGCCTCGCAATATTTTCGGTCATCTTTTATTTGCCCGGGCTTCGTTTGAGCAATTGTTGGCGTTGGGTTATATTTTATTGGGCCAAAGTTATTATATGTTAAAAGAATAAAAAAAATAGTTATTGGCCCATTTGGACCCAATGGCCCAATAGCTTAACCGACACCAACCACAATTATAAAAGAAGGGAGAGGAGTATCTCATTCGTCTTTTGTGGGCATCCAACAACAAGTCGAACATCATAAAAAAAACCAACAACTTGCGATTGAATGAGATCAGTGGGGGCCGCATTGTTCAAACGAGAAGTAGTATCCAATAAAAAAAGAGATTCATTCTTTTTGATCTTATTTACACGCAAGACATAATGATGATTTTGTATTTTATTAGGTTTAAGCGGTTCGGGTATCCGCGATGTCCGGCTAATTTTGTTGTAATTCCTTCTGGTAACTTTATTTATGGTTTGATCATTACTTTTGGATTATTATATTTTTATTACATTGATTTATGATTTATTTATAAATTATTTTTATTGACTTCGTATTATGTTTAATTATTTGTGTGAGATAATTTATTGTTAGTTAACGATCCATACTTATTTTATTTAGTAATAAAAAAGATGGTCGTATAATCCACATAAGTTGTACCTAAATAAATTATTAAAACATAATTATTGGTTGGATTAATATAAGACTTATTATCGCGAGTCATTGATAAACATAATAAGTGCCAACATTAATGCATTCATATTAATTCAAAATAATCTTTGTAAACAAACTAAAAAGTTTCGATAATCCATAAGTGTGACCAACCATAAATATTAAGAGCTGGAAGGGATTACATTGTTCTTTTAATTGTTTACATCCTTATTACATTTTTATACCTTTATTATTAGTTTAATAAGTATTTTAATTTTTAATCAGCATTTTTATTATCAAAAGTATTTTAGTTGTTAGATTTTAAAACTAAAACTTTTATTGATCAGTGATCACCTCAAAACTTAAACTAAAACCACATAGTCCTCGTGGATCGATACTCGCTTACCCTATCTAGTATAAGGTAATTAGGTTATTTTTGACCGGCACTTCGATGTCGATCAAAAAAATTTGGCGCCGCTGCCGGGGACTCAGTGAGCTTTTCGTTTAAGTTTTTGTTAATATTTTTCTTTAATAAAATACAAAAATACAAAAAGATTTTATTTTTCTTGTTTTGGTTGTTTTGTTTTGTTTCTTGTGAGTGTGCAGGTTAGTGTATGCGCACACGTAGATCGGGACGTACATCACCGTTACCTTACGATCCTGAGGTTGAGAAAAGTACAAGGTTAAGAAGGAAGACGTTTCGACAGTTTTCTACTAATCTTGATTTCTCAGGTTTAGTAGAGCTTTTCGCTGAAATGCCAGGTGACGAGCATCCCCACCACGGGGTGTTGATTCTTATTACAGGCCGGGGATCTACGAGGATCCCTCGCCAATCGTTTATCCGGATCCAGTTAAAGGGTTTATAAGTAACTTCAAGATCCAGCCAAAACTCATAGCAATCTTGCTAGTGTTTAGAGGTCGTGAGGAGCCATACGCACATCTGTGAGAATTCTTCTCAATTGCTGACACACATCAAGTTAATAACATTACCAAGGATGAGGTAAGACTTCTCCTTTTTCCTTTCTCACTTAAAGATCAAGCTAAGGACTGGTTCTCATCTCTCGAGCCAGGTAGTATTAACTCATGGTCTGAAATGCAATCTGCTTTTCTTGAGGAATTTTATTCTATAAGTAAAACTGCTGCCATTAGGAATAAGATTAAAGCCTTTCGTCAAATCCCAGGCGAGCAGTTTCATGAAGCATTTAATAGACTTAAGGAGTTATTAAGAACATGCCCTCATCACGATGTTCCAAAATGGGAGCTTGTCAAAGTCTTTTATGATGGGTTGGATTATAACCACCAATAATTTTTCATGGCCACTAGTGGGGGTATGTTTTTCTCGCGACCTATGGAGGAAGAATGGGAGTTTTTTGAAAAACTAAGCAAAGGTTCCAAGACCCAAGCTTTAGTGGATCGAAACAACCACCCATCTTCCACTAATTATGTGTCTAACCAACGTGGCACAAACTCTGAAATTAGCGAGTTAAGTAAGAAAGTTGATCTTTTGTTGAAAAATATAGGAAAAGGTGTTCCGAATGTGTCTAATGTGTCGCATAGTGGGTGTTCAATGTGTGGTGATCCAAGTCACTCTGTCGATAATTGTCAAAGTTGGGGGGGGCGCCACCAAATGAGGAGGTAAATGGAGTCTATGGTGGTCGTCCACGAAATGACCCATTCTCCGAAAGTTACAATCCTGGATGGCGCAATCACCCCAATTTCCGTTGGAAAGATGAAGACAGTCGCCCTAATAATGCCCAACAACAACACTATGGTTATAAACCAAGGTACGAGGGTGGCGATTCATCTAACTTCCAACAAAATTCTTACAATCATAGGCCACAACAACAATATCCAAATCAGGGCCAAGATGACAACCGTCTCTTGAACCTTGAACGAAAGTTTTATAGGCTTATGGATTCCTTATCTACCAACAGTCAAGAGATCAATAGAAAATTTGAGGTCACTAATCAAAGACACGAGACCACTACTTAATCTATTGCAGCTCTTGAGAGACAATTTGGTCAATTAGCGGATCAATTAAGCAAAAGAGATGAGGGAAGGCTACCGAGCTACCCCACCATGAATCACGCACACAAGAAAAATGGAAATGAGCACGTGAATATAGTGACATCTCTTCGAAACGGTAAAATCTACAACAATGACAAGGGAACTCTAAATTCTCCTGATGTCGAGGATTTCGTTACTGATGACGAAATCATTGTTGAAGGTAATAATTCTAATAATGTTAAGTCCGGTTCTGAGTTGGTGAATGATTTGTTAAATGATTTTTCTAAACCAACAACACCGAATCCTAAAGCTACTGAATCTTCCGAAGTTGGGATGAGTGGTGTGTCTAGCACACCTTACCCTACGGCTTTGGAGAAATCGACATCTGCACGGTTAGCTAAAAAGGGTCCTCATGCTGAGGATATGTGGGAGACTTTCAAGCAAGTTAAAATCAATCTCCCCCTTATTGATGCTATCAAGCAAATTCCTGCATATGCCAAGTTTTTAAAGGACTTGTGTACCCAGAAGAGGAAACTGAAGGCGTCTTTGCCTAAAAAGATTGACCTAACTGAGCATGTTAGTGCAGTCTTATCTAGCTCTCTTCCTCCTAAATTCAAAGATCCTGGAGCACCATTGATTTCAGTTATGGTCGGAAATATTGCCATTAAGAAGGCGCTCCTTGATCTTGGTGCCATTATCAACATCCTTCCTGCTAGTTTGGTTGATAAGTATGACTTAGGAACTCTTCGTAGGACAGACACCATTATTTCCTTAGCCGATCGATCTACTAAAATTCCTAGAGGTATCTTAGAGGATGTTATTGTGAAAGTTGATGATTTCTATTACCCAGTTGACTTCTTTGTTATGGACACCGAGTCACAATACAAGGATGTTCAACCAACTATTATCCTTGGCTGCCCATTCTTAGCCATGATAGATGCTAGGACTAATTGTCGAACTGGCGCCATGGATATTGCATTCGGTAATAAGAAGATAAGATTGAATGTGTTTAATTCTATGAATTCTCCTATGATGAATGAATGTTACCAAGTAGATGTGATTGATGAGGAAGTTCAAAAGCATGCACCCCGTATGCTTAAGGATGATCCTTTGGAATTATATTTAACTGGTGAGAATGAGGAGATTCTTGATGTTGCTGAAGTTCAAGAGATTCAAGAGTGTTTGGTCAGTTCGTTGGACCATCAAAAACCACCTTGGTCTTATAAAGTGGAGCCCTTGGCTTCTACTTTTGACACGGCCATGAAGCCGTCTCTGGAGGTGCCTCCAACTCTTGAGCTAAAACCTTTCCCATCCAATCTCAAATATGCTTTTCTAGGTCCTAACAATACATTACCCGTTATTGTTGCTTCTGATCTTTCTGAATCACAAGAGGAAGCACTTCTAAAAGTGCTTTCCAAGTACAAATCAGCAGTGGGATGGACAATTGCAGACTTGAAAGGGATCAGTCCTTCATTATGTATGCATCGAATTGTTACAGACCCAGATATTAAGCCAGCAAGAGATGCGCAAATGCGTCTGAATCCTAATATGAAAGAGGTGGTGAAGACGGAAGTTCTTAAATGGTTAGATGTTGGTATCATCTATCCCATCTCGGATAGTAAATGGGTAAGTCCTACTCAAACGGTGCCTAAAAAGGCTGGAATCACCGTTGTTGAAACCGAGAATGGGGAAAAACTCACAACCAGACCAGTTACTGGGTGGAGAGTGTGTATAGATTACCATAAGCTGAATAATGCCACGTCTAAAGATCACTTCCCACTACCTTTCATTGATCAAATAGTTGAGAAGCTTTCTGGTAAGAAATTCTATTGCTTCTTGGATGGGTACTCTGGTTATAATCAAATACCCATCTATCCTGATGACCAGGCTAAAACTACGTTTACATGTCCATATGGGACATTTGCATTTCGAAGAATGCCTTTTGGCCTGTTTAATGCACCCGCTACCTTTCAGTGGTGCATGATGAGTATCTTTTCTGACATGGTTGGAGAATCTATAGCGATATTTATGGATGATTTCTCCATCTTTGGTCAATCCTTTGAAAGCTGCCTTGATCAGCTTGAAAGTGTGTTAAAAAGATGCACCGAAACTAATTTGGTGCTTAGTTGGGAGAAGAGCCATTTCATGGTTCGAGAGGGAATTGTATTAGGGCATGTTGTGTCTGAAAAAGGATTTGAGGTTGACCGTGCCAAAGTTCAAGTAATTTCAACCCTTCCTCCTCCCACTACCGTCAAAGGTGTGCGTTCTTTTCTTGGTCATGCCGGGTTCTATAAGAGATTTATTAAAGATTTTAGTGCAATATCAAAGCCTCTTTGTAACCTACTCTTAAAAGATGCATGCTTTGACTTTAATGAATCATGTCTTAAAGCATTCAATATGCTTAAGCAAAAGCTTGTAGAAGCCCCTATTCTGCAATCATCTGATTGGTCGAAGCCTTTCGAGATCATGTGTGATGCGAGTGATTATGCCGCTGGGGCCGTTCTAGGATAGCGGGTCGATAAGAAACCCGTTGTGATCTTTTATGCTAGTAAGACTTTTTTAGAAGCTCAAATGAATTACACTACTACTGAAAAAGAGTTGTTAGCCGTGGTTTTTGCTCTTGATAAGTTTTGGTCTTATATTTAGGGGCATTCTAAGGTGATAGTATTTTCATATCATAGTGCCTTAAGACATTTGTTGACTAAGAAAGAGACAAAACGAGGTTGCTTAGGTGGATTTTGCTTTTACAGGAATTTAATCTAGAAATTCGGGATAAAAAGGGGTAAGAAAATGTAGTTGCCGACCATTGTCTAGAATTATCCTCCACCGTTCAATCCTTCTGATGTGATTAAGGAAAGCTTTCCGGATGAAAGCCTATTTGAGGTTTCTAAGGTTCCATGGTACGCAAATATAGTTAATTACTTAGTAGTTAAAAAACTTCCGGAGTTTTGGTCCAAACAACAAAGAAAATACTTCTTCTCCCAGTTGAAGCATTATTTTTGGGAGTATCCGGAGCTCTATAAGGTGTGTGCTGACCAAGTCGTTAGGAGATGTGTTCCTAACCATGAGCATATGGACATATTGGCTCATTGCCATTCTTATGCATGTGGTGGACACTTTGGTGCTATGAAAACTGGGCATAAAGTCCTGCAAAGCGGTTTCTTTTGGCCGACTATCTTCAAGGATGCCCAGTCTTTCGTGAAAGCATGTATTCGTTGCCAACAATTGGAGGGATTTCAAGGCGTGATCAAATGCCTATGAATCCCATACTTGTTGTTGAGATCTTTGACGTGTGGGGTATTGATTTTATGGGACCATTCCCCACTTCCCATGGCAATGTGTACATTTTAGTGGTAGTTGATTATGTGTCTAAGTGGGTAGAGGCTGAAGCTACTAGAACAAATGACCATAGTGTAGTTCTTAAGTTTGTTAAGAAGAATATCTTTGCTAGGCATGGAATTCCTAAGGCTATAATTAGTGATGGGGGTTCTCACTTTAAGAACTTTATATTTGGAAAATTATTGAAACACTATGGAGTTAATCATAGGATAGCTACCCCTTATCACCCACAGACTAGTGGACAGGTTGAAGTATCTAATAGGGAGATTAAGCGAATCTTAGAAAACACCGTTCGTAGTAATAGGAAAGATTGGTCCTTGAGGTTAGATGATGCTTTGTGGGCATATAGGACGGCTTTTAAGACTCCTATTCGTATGTCACCGTATAAGTTGGTGTATGGCAAGGCGTGTCATTTACCGGTTGAGATAGAGCATATGGCTGAATGGGCAATTAAGACTTTTAATCTGGATTTAGAGAAAGCGGGTAGTTCTAGGAAACTTCAATTATCTGAATTAGATGAGATTAGACTTGATGCTTATGAGAGTTCTAGGATTTATAAGGAGAAAACCAAAGCTTTTCATGATCGACACATCACCAAGAAATCGTTCTTGGTTGGTCAAAAAGTTTGGTTATTCAATGCTAGACTTAAGCTTTTTATTGGAAAGTTGAGAAGTAAATGGACGGGTCCATACGTTGTGACTCAAGTCTCTCCATACGGAGCCATTGAAATAAAAAATATGGTGGGTGGAGAGCCTTTTAAAGTAAATGGACACCGTTTAAAGCCGTATGTTGAGTTGGAGAGTGATCAGATGGAAACGGTGGATGTGGTTTACTTGGAACCACTCAAACCGTCTCAATAGCTCATTTGAGTTATGTCTGGCTGAATACGGTAAACATAGCGCTTCGCGGGAGGCAACCCGTGGTTTGTGGAACTTTGTGGGTGTGTTCACTACAAACCCTCACGAGACAAAACTCGTCCAGTCGGGCTACCGAGTGGTTTAAAGGCTTGTTGCATACGCTAAATGCAACCGTGATTCCTACGAAAGTGAGTTAGGTTTTTGTTTTTTGTGTGAGTTTGTCAAATTGATTTTTAACTAAAATTTCAATTTAAAGTTTTTGCATTAGGGACATTGCAATGCTTTAAGTTGAGGGGGTTGGCACATGTGTTACATGTTTTTGTGTGAAATTTTGGTCAAAATGGGTTAAAATGTGATTTTTGGGAAAAATTGAAAATTTTTTAAATTTTAAATCACATTATAAGAGTCTTGTGCTAATTAAATGTGGAAGTTTCTTCTACATATATGTTTGTTGAGTGTTTACAGATTCTGAAGATTAGCTTGTGGATGATTTATTGGAGCAAGCTAGAGGATTTGGCCATAATTATCAGGTGCACCCGATTCCATTGTATAATTTGGTTATTAAATTGATTTGATTGTTTGCATGTAGTTAGGCATATGTATAATTTAAATGATCAAACCAAGCCGGTTGAATTCCCTCTACTTACCTTTGCTTAGATCGAGTAAAAAGTTTGAATAAATAATATGAAATATAGTAATGTAATAGTTGGGTTAGGACATTTAGAATTGATCTTATTCGGCTCGCCACCCGCGCATGGTGGCCTTAGAAAAGAGTTGGAGAACTGTCATAATTATTGGTGGTAGTCATATGCTGGGCTTGCCTATCTGATTCGTCACCCGCGCAAGGTGATACTTTAGTTGTTAGCATGGGTCAGACGCCAATTTTTATGATGGATGGCATTGCACTTAGCTGAGACAATTTTATGTGAAGTAACCCAATCCTTGTATTGTTGTAATGGAATTAGGAAGATTAGTTTAATTTAGTGCATTGTATAATTATACTATGTGGTAGGTAACTCCATCATGTGATGTACCAGTAGGCACGAAGTATAATTGTTCCCATTTAAATAAACAGACTTAATTAACCAGTTCTCATGTGCCAATGTGTCTTAGTATGCACCTATAGGATAGATATTCATTTTTCTGAATAATTGGTCTTTATATCAACCTTGAAAGGAGTGTATAAAGTGTTCGGGATGATTTGTATAAGAAACTGTCCCGAATGGCTAAAAAAGAGCTTATGTGTGATGTGAAAAAAAAAGAAAAAAAATGAAAAAAAATGAAAAAAAAATGAAAAAATGAAAAAAAAAATGTGAACAAAAAATGATGAAAGGATGTAGAAGTATATAAGCTTAAGTATGATGGCTTATGATGTGCTCTTATGCTATAAAAACTCCAATGTTATAAAAAGGTGTACGATATTCTCACCTCTTGTTTTAGATTAATGTTTATATTGATTATAGGTGTGTAATAGGTACGTTAGACACATGGTTAATTATATAAAACATAAAGTAAATGTAGTTAATGGGAATGGTTATGCTAAGTGTTTAAGAAGGAAAAAAATATTGGTAATCATTTTGGATTATTTGTCATGTAGGATGGTTATTAGTGTATTAGGTTGAATGTGACATTTTTGATGAAATTTCAATAGTATGATTAAAAATTATGAAATTAACATACTTGTATATTTTTATTTTATTTTTACTCGAGACGGTAAAAGTTTAAGTTGAGAGGAGTTAATCGGTGTATTTTGCATTCACCTTATAGCATGTTAATTTAGCATAATTGTATATTTATTTGTCGTTATATATGTACTTTGAGTGTGTTTTGTGATTATGTAGGTTACTAGCGAAGTGGAATAAAAATGGACGCTTAATTAATTTTTTGGAGAAAAGACATTGTGAGCGCCGATAAATGAAGAAAAAATATTGAAGAAAAAGATATGAGCGCGTCGCAATATTTTCGGTCATCTTTTATTTATCCGGGCTTCGTTTGAGCAATTGTTGGCGTTGGGTTATATTTTATTGGGCCAAAGTTATTATATGTTAAAAGAATAAAAAAATAAAATAAAAAATAAAAAATAAAAAAAATAGTTATTGGCCCATTTGGACCCAATGGCCCAATAGCTTAACCGACACCAACCACAATTATAAAAGAAAAAAAAACGTGACAAGGAAAGGGAGAGGAGTATCTCATTCGTCTTTTGTGGGCAGCCAACAACAAGTCGAACATCATAAAAAGAACCAACAACTTGCGAATGAATGAGATCAGTGGGGGCCGCATATTTCAAAAGAGAAGTAGTATCCAATAAAAAAAAGATTCATTCTTTTTGATCTTATTTACGCGCAAGACATAATGATGATTTTGTATTTTATTAGGTTTAAGCGGGTCGGGTACACCGCGATGTCCGTCTAATTTTGTTGTAATTCCTTCCGGTAACTTTATTTATTGTTTGATCATTACTTTTGGATTATTATATTTTTATTACATTGATTTATGATTTATTTATAAATTATTTTTATTGACTTCATATTATGTTTAGTTATTTGTGTGAGACAATTTATTATTAGTTAACGACTCATACTTATTTTATTTAGTAAAAACAATGGTCGTATAATCCACATAAGTTGTACCTAAATAAATTATTAAAACATAATTATTGGTTGGATTAATATAAGACTTATTATCGCGAGTCATTGATAAACATAATAAGTGCCAACATTAATTCATTCATATTAAGTCAAAATAATCTTTGTAAACGAACTAAAAAGTTTCGATAATCCATAAGTGTGACCAACCATAAATATTAGGAGCTGGAAGGGATTACATTGTTCTTTTAATTGTTTACATCCTTATTACATTTTTATAGCTTTATTATTAGTTTAATAAGTATTTTAATTTTTAATCAGCATTTTTATTATCAAAAGTATTTTAGTTGTTAGATTTTAAAACCAAAACTTTTATTGATCAGTGATCACCTCAAAACTTAAACTAAAACCACATAGTCCTCGTGGATCGATACTCGCTTACCCTATCTAGTATAAGGTAATTAGGTTATTTTTGACCGGCACTTCGACGTCGATCATCCGGACCAACGGGATTTCAACTTGCCAGAAAATATTTTCAATCTTGAGTTAAAAAGCAACACTTGATCTCCAATGTTAAAAACCCAGTTTTTAATTTTAGAATCATGAAACTTTTTAGTTTTCTCTTTGTAAATCAATGAATTTTCATAAGCAATATCCTTTAATTCATCTAATTCATTTAATTGCATTTTCCGGTGTTTTCCCGCGGTCTCAATGTAATTATTACAATGCTTTAGGGCCCAATAAGCTTTGTGTTCGAGTTTAGTGGGCAAGTGACAGTTCTTCCCATACACAAGCTTGTAAGGAGTGCACCCAATGGGCGTCTTATGAGCGGTATGAAAGGCCCATAAAGCATCGTCTAACTTATCTGACAAAGATTGTCGGTTTTCTCCTATCTACCTTGATACAAGCTTTTGGCCTAGTAAGAACTTCGTTTATGTATGTCTAATCGAATTGATAAATTGTTAACTATGTGACTCAGCTATCTTTGGTGGAAAAAAAATTGTGTCGATGTAGTGTATTTAAAATGCAAGACGTTAAAGTAAGTGACGGTAATTTAAAACTAAACCTAATTAAAGCTTAATTTTGCAATATTTAAAACTTTGAAAAGTAAATTATTTAAATGACTAAAAGTTAAAGCGTGACGAAAATTAAATTTGACAAAGTATTAAAATGTAACTTAAAAATCAAACAAGGCAAAATTTACTTCCAAACCCAAAACCATCGGAATCCACTATCGGAATGACGTCACCAAGTCCATCAGAATCCAGATCGCAATGTGTCTATCAGAATGTATCAAAAACTAGGTCTATCGGAATATGGAAAGAGTGTTATCTATCGGAATGCAGTCTATCGGAATATACCCATCGGAATGTGGTCCAGATCGGAATATTGCTCAATAAAATTGGGCAGCACTTCGACTCAAAATACCTCAAGACTCGTCGGAATGTGCGATCGCAATGTGCGATCGCAATCCCAGATCGGAATGAGGGTGATGTTACTCTAGATCGCAATTCCGGATCGGAATGCAAAACCCTTGTCCCATGCTGTCACCATCGGAATGTGGGTGATGCTATCGCAATGTGTAATTTCCCTTCTTTTCAATGGAGAGGAAATTCGCAATAAGCACAAGAACCAAATAAGCTAATTCTAATAAGGAGTAACAAATACTAAAATTAAATGGAAACAAAACGAGACAATAAGCTAAAAAGTTAAAACCTTTCGAAATTTAAAAGACGAAACTTAATGAAATGGAATTTAAAAGATAAAACTTTTTAAGAAAAACTTGAAAACACTTAAGCTAAATACCAAATAAGCACATACGATTGTCAAACTTGTGGCTTATTTCGTATGAAAACTTAAAGGGAAAATAAAAGACAAAACTTTTAATCAAATAAACAAAGGGATTAAGCAAACCTTGCTTAATCCGAATTTTAAAACAAACCCAAAACAAGAGAAAGGTAGAAAGGGAATGATAAAAGAAACTTGATCAAAAGTAAATAAAGATTAAAGCAACAAAATTAAGAACACTTACTTGGAATTTAAATGAATTAAAGGTGCAAGACAAGTATTTAAATTTGACAATTAAGTAAATGACATGTATTTAAATGTGCAAGGAAATGAAAATGGAAGAACTAGTGTCACTCTAGCCAACAAACACAAATGAAAGGAAATGAAAACTATTTATAGGAGGATTAGGGAGGTGCTTAGGAAGCTTCCTCCCCTATTTCTTCTTTCTTTAATTGCATCATTAAGTCCTTAATCTTCTTAGTTCTTCGACTTTAATGACTTTGTCTCGGGATTTCTATAAACTCATCTTGTAATTATTCAATAAATTAGACTTGAGTTCTTCAGCTTTTAGTAAACTTCCGTCTTTTGACTTTTTCTTCGATAAATCTTCAGAATTGGTCTTTGACTTACGTTGTTTTTGCACTCTTGATTTCTTGACTTCGTCTTTTGTCTTTTTCTTCGATATAAGCCCGTGATTGCCCGTGTTTTCTCCCCTTTTCAGATTTTTGTTGGGACATACAAATTTGATGATTACAAAACCTATAGGCAGAGATGAAGACAGAAGAAACAATAAGGACCTAATATGTAATATTAGGTTAGCTTAGTTAGTAAGCTAGGGTTTGGCTTGTAAACCCTAGTCCCTCTATTATATAAAGAGGGTTAGACAATATAAAGAGGGTTAGACACTCATGTTGAGCATTCATTCATTCAATGTAAACTAAAGGTGTGTGTGTGTTCCTCCTGGTGTCGAGCCTATAAGGCACCAGGAGCTAGTAGTTATTAGTATTTTATGAATAAGAAAGCCTTGTTCATAACTTTGATTGTGTTCTTTATTATATTCCGCTTTGCTTACAATCATTGTTATATATCCTAGATGAGTCTAGATCATAAGACTCAACAAGTGGTATCAGAGCTTGTTGGCTCTCGATCTGGTTGATCTACAAGGTTTTCAGTTAATGTTATTTTCTGTTTTTGAATAATAAAGATGTTCGTGCTGATCTACGATTTTTCCCAACAAACCCTAGATAATTCATATGCTGTTACTACTATGTTATTGCTGCTGGAATGATGGTGATTGTTCTAGCTTTGGTGAGTTGATTCGTGAATCAACGATGAACCCTAGAATGATCTAAGGTGATGAATATTTCTGGCTGCTGTGATTCGTTTTAGGGTTTTCAAACCCTAGATCGATATGTTATCCTTGTGGTTGCTGAGAAGTTCTTAAAAAAAATAGAAAGAAGGAAATTTCGTTTTTCTGTCTTTCATGCACAAACCCTATCTCTGTTCGTTGAAACACAACAGGTGTGTTATGATCCGTGGTTGTCAAACAGCAAGCTTGATCAAGATTCGTCTTGGCTATTGGGTTTTTTTAAACCCTAGAATCTGAGAGAAGAAGAGGCTGCGGTATTGATGGTGTCGTCATTGTGGTACATGTGATGTATTTGTGTACTGTACATGATAAATCATAACTTGGAGAAGAAGAGAATCACGTGATGCATACATCATTTGATTTGGCAGAATGTGCTTGTGTGTTTCTTCTATTCGATTCAAAAGGAGAAAATTATGGATGAGAGATGTTGTTACTTTGATGGTAATTCGAGGTTGCTGTTGTTATCTGCTTGTCGGTGACTGAGGATCGTTGGTTCTCTGGCTGAAAAAGAGAAGGACAGAATGATAGCGAGGTATGAAATTTAAGGTCATATTCATTTTCGTTTTTTTCTCTAAATCGACGTACTGGTTATGGATTGGGATTGCGAATACTGTTGATTGAAAGAAAACGTTTTGTCTCATGACTTAATGTTGCTAATTGGTCCATCTATCACGTGTGTATGCTTGGAAGTTGGGATGATAGAGACATCATCTTTGTTAAATGTTATATTCTGATTCTTGCAAGAGGTTTTAGTCGTGGGTACAAACAGAACTAAAGCGTGTTGGTGGGAGGTATATATGGAAGCTATATTAATGAATGAAAAAGTACTTTTCACTTCTGGACGTGGTATGGCATCATTTAGCTTTTCATCCGTGATTTAAGGGATTCTGGTCAATGGGGATATCACATGATCGGCTGACAGTTTTTATGGTGCATGAAAGCTGATCTTTAGGAAGTTTATATGTTGGACGAGATTTTTGGGAGACTACAATTTGATTTGCTGATTTTCAGGAATTCTCTCCAATAATACGGTATGTGTTTTTAAACAAGATCGATGCTATTTTTGGACGAGATTAATATCTTGAAGAAGTTGTTTATTTGTGGGGTGAGTAATACGAAAGTTTTGAAGATATACGCTTTATGTTCCTACATTTCAGAAGATATGCATATATGACGTGGGATATTTTTATTACAAAAATAGGGTCGCTATTTTCTGAAAGACGTGATTGCATGGTTCAACGTGTGTAAACAGTCAAACGCATGTGTGATCAGGGAAGTAATTTAGTACGAGATTGTTCCTAATCTTTAGGAATTAATTTTGCTATATTGATAATCTTATCACTTCCTGATTTTATGGTGACATTATTGGCTTTACGTAAATACATATATCCTTGTGATTTGTAAATGGGCTCCTATATGACTTATGGGCTGGGCTCTTTTACTATGGAGGTCAGCAACAGAACAACAACATTAGTGCCAGTCAGTGTGTTGCTAAACGATTGGAGGTGATAGCAACAACAGCTTTAGCGACAGTGTGGTGACAACATGTAAAAAAAAATAAAATAAAAAAAATATATATAAAAAAAAAGAACGGGGTTCGAGATGCTACTGGTGAGCTATGGTTCCTTCTGGTCATTGAAGTTGATGCTTGATTATTTATTTGATGTTGTAGTTGAGTTTCACAAATTTGTTTCTTATTATATCAGCATTTAGGTGAGCAATACACCTTGTCTTTGGACTAAATATATTGTTACAGCTTACAACTGGCTCATAGTTGTGAAGGTTAGCAATTCCCATGTACCAAAAACTGTTGGTGAGCAATACACCTTGTCATTTTGATCAAAAATATATCATTTTGACTAAATATATTGTTATAGCTAACAGCTGGCTCATAGTTGTGAAGGTTATCCGTTCCCGTGTACCAAAAACTGGATAAAATGCATGATATAAGACACAAGTTTGGGAGGTTCCACTTCTTCATCAAATTGGTTCTACTTGATTTTCTTCATCAGTGATCACTCAAAGGAACCTATTGGATTGGACATGCACTTCTTCAGGGGAAGCATACATGGATCGAGGGGAAGCTTAGTCTTCCTGGTGTATTCCAACTGGTCGTTCCTACTGGTCGTTACTACTGGTCGTTCCTACTGGTCGTTCCTACTGGTATGTTATGTTTTTTTTTGGTGGTTGTGTTGATTCCTGCTGTTCGTTTATATAAAAAAAAGGAAAAAAAAAAGAAAAAAACAAAAAGAGGGGGAGTTCATCTTGACGAGGGGTATAGATCGTTTCGGAGATTCAGTTTATGCTATAATTCTTAACTGGAACAGTTACACGCTCTTTTACAAATATTTGGGGGGCATATGATACCATACAGTTCATGATATGATCATCAAAAAATTAGCATGATCATAAGCATCGAGTGGTTTCTGGTTGATCCGTCAGAGCTCACTGAGACTATCGGCCATTGCATGTGATCGCCATGCATATATTGACTACAAGAATTATTCAAAGACATTTTATTACATGATATTGTAATAAGCATGTCTTATTCATACTGAAGGAAGAAATGATCTATGCCACTGAGTTCAAGATTCAAGAGATGGTTAGTATGATTGTTTATATACTTAACCATCTACATGCATCACTTAAGGGGAAGCGTCTACGAGTTGCACAAGACCCTATTTGCTGATTACAAAAAGGGGAAGAATAGTTAGATATGCAGCTTATTATCGTGATGACATGTTCGAGCATTGTTTCTTCATGCACATTGTTTTGTAATATCAAATAGGGGAAGATTGTTGGGACATACAGATTTGATGATTACAAAACCTATAGGCAGAGATGAAGATAGAAGAAACAATAAGGACCTAATATGTAATATTAGGTTAGCTTAGTTAGTAAGCTAGGGTTTGGCTTGTAAACCCTAGTCCCTCTATTATATAAAGAGGGTTAGACACACATGTTGAGCATTCATTCATTCAATGTAAACTAAAGGTGTGTGTGTGTTCCTCCTGGTGTCGAGCCTATAAGGCACCAGGAGCTAGTAGTTATTAGTATTTTATGAATAAGAAAGCCTTGTTCATAACTTTGATTGTGTTCTTTATTATATTCCGCTGTGCTTACAATCATTGTTATATATCCCAGATGAGACTAGATCCTAAGACTCAACAATTTTCGTCCTAAATCACAACAAAAACACAAACCATGCATAATTCCGACATTTACGACATAAAATACACGTTTTGGCTTGGTTATTATTGTAGTTAAGTGGTAAAAAGGATGGGTGTTTACACACCTATCAAATCCCCTACACTTGACCATTGCAATGCATTAGTTACAAAGCACGATTACATTTTCCATCATAATCAATCCATATTGGCCTTTATTAAAGAGATAGAAAATTATAAACATTCAAAGTAAAGAAATCAAAAACATACCTTCGGGTATTGGAAATGTCATGAATGATCATCATCCTCAAGTTTTCACATTCTCCAAACCAAGCTTAAAAACGAGATCATTGTTATTATAAGTTAGCAAACTAACACGAACTCATGTGGGCCGATTATTTACTTAGACTCCCTTATTCCTAGGTGTATCTCTTATATTTTATTGTTGTCTTGAATGATCACGAGGATGCATTGTTGACTTATTTTGATAGTTATTTAGGCTGAAAATAAAGTGGGACGATTTAATCAATAGTTAGCTAAAGGACAAAATCTTTTAAAACTGCTTCTCGGGACCTCATAAATTTCATATCTTGGCATAACTCGCTTCGCGATTTGAGACCTTTCTCGGACCGATATTTGGCAGCGACTTAATACTTCAAATCTTGAGAGACGTTCATGAAATAATGGTCTTCTCTTCATAATAGAAATTTCTTCACTTGAAGTTTTGAGAGATTCTTCATATTTGGACCACGACTTCTTCATTTTTCTCCAATCTTTATTTGAGATTTTGATATACAACGATCCGCCTCCTTTTTGGACTTGGATCTATTTATCCTCATACCTTTCTAGGGTCTTTTTGGATAGACTTCTCCATGATCTTTACGGGAGTATTTGCTTTTCGTCGTGTGTCTCGATCCTTCATATTGATCTTTGATAAATGATTCTTCACATCACTTGGGATCTTTAGCAACAAAATGTAGTCCTCATGCCTTTTTAGTGCCTTTTTGGACTCGCCAATCTTCGCATCCCGCTTCAATAAGTTATGCCTTGGCTATGAACTCTAATCCATACCGAGCAACTTTTAAACGATCTTGGGCTAGAAGCTAAGTAACTTTTCAAATCGTACAACCTTATTTATTGTAGATAAATTTATTAGCAAGAGATGGGAGAATAGGCTTATAATTAACTCACATAAATTCACGAAAGAATACCAAACTTATAATTGACTCTATCATCTCTCGTTCTCCACAGTTTAAAATCTCAAGGAATGAGACTCGTGGATGCTTAGCCTATTAAATCAAAGTTTTAGGTTTTCGAGTCATCTATAGGATCTTGCAAATTCTTAGACTTTTTCAAGTTTAGAAATCGCATTTTAAAGTTCCTTTGATAAACAACTCTCTAGGATCAATTATAGGACTTGCGAAAAGTTCTTGTTCTTAACCGGTGAGAGTTAAGACTTTCGCGTTTTAAAGCTCCCTATATAAAAGCCTAGCAAAACTTGACTTAAACACGTTAAGGATACTAGTTAGAGTAAACTTAGATAAGTAAACTCAGGTTGAGTCAAAATATTCACAACGTTTGAAAATTAAAACCAATTTATTAAAACTTATTCTAGCAAAGAATGAAAATAACTATACAAAGGGAAAAACTAATAGGCCAAAATAGATCAAATATTTTGAAAAATGTCTAAAAATTGATTTTCCGGTTAAAATGAGGACAAATACAAGGAAAATGCCACTTAACTTCGATAGAAGTCCCCCTACACTTAATATAAACATTGTCCTCAATGTTTAAGCATGTGGGAGTAAACTCCCCTACACTTAGGACATTGTGCACTTTGTTTAAATCTTTCTAAGGAAAAGACAACTAATCGAGATTCCTATTTTAATATTGGAAAATATAAAATACTGAATCGAAAAGAGTTTAGGATTGAACCGGGAAGACGGAAACACGGAATCACGGGTCGTCAAAAATCATCAAGAGTGGATCATTGAGCGCTCGAATCCCTGAATATGAGAAGCGAGGAAATAGCAAACACCAACGGGTCTCCCCTACACTTAGGATAAAGAAAGCTAAAAGATAGATACATGGGTTGCCTCCCAAGAAGCGCTTGATTTTTGTTAACCGAGTCGTGAGCCTGACTCGACCTTGATTAGCATAGGAAGAAGCATGAAACATATCCACCGGGATCAAAGACATAGTTTTCGTCCATCAAATAGCACAAGCTTAAGGCGAACAAGGCAAGCCAAAGAAGAGTAGGCAAGGTTCCCTTAAGCAAAGATGGAGCACGGTGGTAGCAAGGGTGAAGAGGTGCAAGCATATCTTCAGTAGTTCCAAAAATCTTTCCTTTTATTTCATCAGATGGATACTGAGATGGCTGAAGAATATCGATACCAGGGTCGAACACCTTTTCCTTTAGAGGAAAATAGCACTCAGGCTCAGCAGAATTTGAAGATGATCCGCGAAGAAAATGCACAACCTCGTCCCCAGAAGGTGGACAAAGAGGTGTCAAATCATACGTGCTGCGGATGTTGGTGTTGTCCGGTTGCTTCTCCTTTGAAAGAATTTTCTTCAAATCCAAAGTAGGATCAAGACCATAATCATCAAAGTCTAAAGGAGGTGCATCACTCTCATGAGGGAAGTAAGTATTGAGAAAATTAGAGAAGTCTTCCTCAAATGAGTAATCATCCAAAGTAGGATCGAGTGATGTAGGCGGAGGATCTTCATCATGAGAAGAATCACTCGAGAGAGTATCGGCCTCATCAAAATCATCATACGTGGGCATGTCGGGATACTCGGAAGTAAAATCATCATAATCATCCGTATCTAAGCTAGAATCATCATCATAAGCATCAAAGATCGGTGGAGAATCATATATGGGTGAAGGTTCCAAATTGGATAGAGAATCATCCACATCATCTTGAAACAGTGGATTATCATTGCAAGACTCGAATAGAGGATTGTTGTAGATGACAAAATCATCGAGCACATTAATCATATTCGCTGATTCTCGTCCTCCAAAGGATTTGCTTGTAATCTTCCCCATTTCAAAAACTTGTGCATCATCCCCGACTCTTAAAATGAGCTCACATTTATCCACATCTATTAAAGCTCTACCGGTTCTCAAAAATGGGCGTCCAAGTATTAACGGAATACGAGGGTCCATTTCATAATCAACAACGAAGAAGTCGACCGGAAAGGTGAATGTGCCAACTTTAATGAACACATCTTCGACAATACCAACGGGGTAAGCGAGAGTGCGATTGTCTAGCTCAGGAGTCATTTTGGTGGGTGTAAGGTCGAGCAATGATAACTTTTTCAAAACACTTAACGGCATCAAATTTATACTTGCCCCGAGATCGGCTAAGGCAGTAAATTTGTCGGTTTGGTTAATAGTACAAGGAAGCACAAAACGACCGGGATCTCCAAGTTTCTGCGGAAGTTCTTTAAGAAGGACGAGAGAACAATTTTTATTCAATCGAGTATTAACAAACTCGGCCATCTTCTCCTTCTTATTTAGCAATTACTTAAACATCTTGACAAATTGTGGCATTTGTGCAAGAGCTTCAACAACGCTAAAGGTGATCTTCATGCCGGCAACCTTTTCCAAAAGGTGAGAGACTTGAATATCATTCTTAGTCAAAATTCTAGCCTTGTTGAGTCGAGAAGGGTAAGGAATGCTGGGGTTGGGTGGTGGAGGAGTAGAAGGTGAAGGTGGGATTGGTGAAGGTTGAGATGTTGAAGGGTTCTTCTTGGGTACATCGTCATGACGAGGCGGAGACGGTAATGGTGTACTAATACTAGGTGTGGGAGGATTAGGGATAAATGGTGGTGGAGGAGGTGTAGATGATGGGGGCGGAATAGGTGGTCCTACTAAAGTAACTCCACTACGGGTAGTAATAGCACTCACATTCGCTCGCGGATTGGTGACGGTGTTTGAAGGTAGAGAACTCGAAGTAGAGGGTTGTGTGGTGGGCAAGAAACTAGCCAACATATTCTTCAAATCATTAGTTTGATTGTTGAAGGGGGATTGAATATTATCTCGAAACTCGGATCTTATGTCATTCCCTTGCTTGGTGATATCCCATTTCAAATTCATAATTTGGCTCTGCAGATTCTTGATTTGCTCTCCTTGAGTTCTCATCAAAGCTTCAACATCTTTGTTAATGGGTGGGGCTTGTTGAGCGGGTGGGTGATAAGGATTAGAAGCTCTAGGTGGGATTTGGTTGCTTCTATTGTAATTGTTGGTGGGGTTTTGGTTCTGAGGAGAAAAACCGGGTGAAAGGTAGTTGTTGGACCGGTAACTCAGCAAATTTAGATCCCCTTGAGGTCGGGCTTGGTAATTTTTCGGTGAATAATTACCATAAGCCGCATACACATTTTCCGGATTTCCTTGAGTAGAAGGAAAATCAGTGTATGAGTGTGGACCGCCGCATGTCTCACAAGGATTCGCAATAAGCACAAGAACCAAATAAGCTAATTCTAATAAGAAGTAACAAATACTAAAATGAAATGGAAACAAAACGAGACAATAAGCTAAAAAGTTAAAACCTTTCGAATTTTAAAAGACGAAACTTAATGAAATGTAATTTAAAAGGTAAAACTTTTTAAGAAAAACTTGAAAACACTTAAGCTAAATACCAAATAAGCACATAAGATTGTCAAACTTGTGGCTTATTTCGTATGAAAACTTAAAGGGAAAAGAAAAGACAAAACATTTAATCAAATAAGCAAAGGGATTAAGCAAACCTTGCTTAATCCAAATTTTAAAACAAACCCAAAACAAGAGAAAGGTAGAAAGAGAATGATAAAAGAAACTTGATCAAAAGTAAATAAAGATTAAAGCAACAAAATTAAGAACACTTACTTGGAATTTAAATGAATTAAAGGTGCAAGACAAGTATTTAAATTTGACAATTAAGTAAATGACATGTATTTAAATGTGTAAGGAAATGAAAATGGAAGAACTATTGTCACTCTAGCCAACAAAAACAAATGAAAGGAAATGAAAACTATTTATAGGAGGATTAGGGAGGTGCTTAGGAAGCTTCCTCCCCTCTTTCTTCTTTCTTTAATTTCATCATTAAGTCCTTAATCTTCTTAGTTCTTCGAATTTAATGACTTTGTCTCGGGATTTCTTTAAACTCGTCTTGTAATTCTTCAATAAATTAGACTTGAGTTCTTCGGCTTTTAGTAAACTTCCGTCTTTTGACTTTTTCTTCAATAAATCTTTAGAATTGTTCTTGGACTTTCGTTCTTTTTGCACTCTTGATTTCTTGACTTCGTCTTTTGTCTTTTTCTTCGATAAAAGCCCGTGATTGCTCGTGTTTTCTCTCCTTTTCAGACTTTCGTCCTAAATCACAACAAAAACACAAACCACGCATAATTCCGACATTTACGACATAAAATACACGTTTTGGCTTGGTTATTATTGTAGTTAAGTGGTAAAAAGGATGGGTGTTTACACACCTATCAGACCTCTCCAAAATTCTTTTCAAAGCTCGGTTTGAAACCTCGACTTGCTCACTCGTTTGTGGTTAATAAGCCGTAGAAAGCCGATGTGTAACCCCATATTTCTTTAGAACCCTTTCAAATTGGTCATTACAAAAATGGGTTCCACGAGCGCTTATTATAGCACGAGGGGTTCCAAACCGAGAGAATAATTGCTTCAAAAACTTCACTACCACACGAGCATCGTTCGTGGGCAAAGCCTTAGCTTCCACTCACTTGAATAGGTTGTCAACGGCAACAAGGATGTACTTATTACCACGAGATGATGGGAACGGCCCCATAAAATCAATGCCCCACACGTCAAAGATCTCACACACTTGGATGATATTTTGTGGCATTTCATCGTTTTGTGAGGCTTTTCCTTGACGTTGTCATGAGTCACACGACTTGACAAGTGCGTGCGCATCTCGGTAAATAGTAGGCCAAAAGAATACGGCATCAAATACCTTCTTCGCCGTGAGATTAGCACCATGGTGACCACCCGTGGATCCCTCGTGACAAGCTCAAAGGATATTAGTAGCTCCGGTGCCAAACATACAACGTCGAATAATTTGATCCGCACAAGTCCGAAATAGATAAGGGTCGTCGCAAAAGTAGAACTTGACGTCACGAAAGAATTTCCTTTTTTGTTGAGTCGTCATACTCTTAATGATGAAGTTGCCCTCATGGTAATTTGAGATATCCGCAAACCATGGGGTGGAAAAATCTTTCTTGGAATTCCCTACACCAAGTGTCTTGAGAGAAAATGTTTCGGTGATTTCCTTGTTCTCGTTCATACTTTGGTGAGGATCTTCCAAACGAGAGAGATAATCGGCCTCAAGATTCTCGGCTCCTTTTTTGTCAAGTATTATGAAATCAAGTTCTTGTAGGAGGAGAATCCAACGAAGCAATCTCGGCTTAGCATCAAGCTTAGCTAAGAGATACTTGATTTCCGAATTATCCGAATACACTATGCTTTTGGTCAAGACGAGATAAGGTCGGAATTTCTCAAATGCAGACACCACGGCAAGGAATTCCTTTTCCGTTATGGTGTACTTAAGTTGAGCCTCGGTCATCGTCTTGCTAGCATAGTGGATAGGCAAGAAGTGCTTTTCATGATGTTGCCCCAAAACGGCCCCAATAGCGTAGTCACTTGAATCACACATAAGCTCAAAGGGGAGGTTCCAACTGGGAGCAACAAGAATGGGAGCTTCGGTAAGTTTCCTTTTAAGGATTTCAAAGGCTCGTACAGAATCGTCGTTAAAGACAAAAGGAGCATCTTTTTCGAGGAGGTGTGTAATGGGTCGAGATATCTTTGAACAATCCTTGATGAATCGACGATAAAAGCCCGTGTGTCCTAGGGAACTCCCAAATCCCTTAACGGTTTGGGGATGAATCGATGACGTCTATCTTATCTTTGTCTACCTCAATCCCCGCTTTCGAAACCTTGTGCCCTAAGACGATTCCTTCTTTAACCATAAAAAAGACATTTTTCCCAATTGAGCACAAGGTTGGTTTCCTCACAACATTTCAACATTTGTTTCAAATTTCCTAAACACGAAGTGAACGAACTACCAAACACGGAAAAGTCATCCATAAAGACTCCCATCGTCCTCTCGATCATCTCATGAAAAATAGCCATCATACACCGTTGAAAAGTTCCCGGTGCATTACAAAGCCCGAATGGCATTCTCGATAGGCAAACGTTCCATATGGACACATAAACGCAGTTTTTTCTTGATCACGAGGATCGATGGGGATTTGAAAGTAACCAGAAAAACCATCTAAAAATCAATAGAAATTGTTTCCCACAAGACGCTCCAACATTTGATCCATGAAGGGCAAGGGAAAATGGTCTTTACGAGTGGCGTCATTTAACTTACAATAGTCAATACACACCCTCCAACCGATCACGATCCGAGTTGGAATTAACTCGTTATCATCGTTTGGCACAACGGTCATTCCTCCCTTTTTAGGGACACAATGAATGGGACTCACCCAAGGGCTATCGGAAATAGGGTAAATTATTCTCGCGTCAAGGAGTTTAAGGACATCCTTTTTTATGACATCGTGAATTATGGGGTTCACCCTCCTTTGACATGGATTGCGGCTTGTAGTCTTCCTCCATTAAAATTTTGTCTGTACAAAATTTTGGGTCGATACACTTAATTTCGGATAGTTTCCACGCAATTGCACCTTTGTGAGTCCTTAAGACATCGATAAGTGCGGCTTTTCCATCATCTGAAAGATCCTTCGCAATAATAACCGGAAACTTATCGTCTCCTTCCAAGAATACGTATTCAAGCTGAGTAGGAAGATCTTTCAACTAGAGGATTGGTGGTTCCTCGATTGAAGATTTGGGTTCGATACTTATAACCTCCACCGTCGGAGGAAATGGGAAATCGTTAAGAAAATCCTTTATAATCGAAAAGTCCTCATCAACGTCGAGGTCTTGGTTAGCAGTTCGAGGTACATCAAACTCTTCCAAAGTAAAACCACCTCCTTCAAATGGGGTGAAGGATGGTGTCAAATTATCAAGGATAGGATCTAGCATAGTGGGATTGCCACTATTTGCTTCATCGACAAAACCTAAAATATCTTGTGAAAATTCCTCGCAAAAGACATTGATCAAATCAATATGGTTTAAATTTGCGATAGAATAAACATGAGAAAGTTGAGAGTTTGAGTCGCGTTTATAACAAGTTCCTCGTCGTTGAAGCGTAAGGTGATTTTCCTTGCATGCACGTCAATAAGCGCTCTCGACGTATCTAAAAACGAACGACCTAAAATAAGAGGAACTTTAGGATCCGTGGGAATATCGGTTACAATAAAGTCTATCGGATAATAGAACTTTCCCACTTTCACAAAAACGTCTTCAGCCAACCCACAAGCGGAAATTGTAGAATGATCGGCCATTTCGATAGACATTCTTGAAGGAGTAAGATTAGGAAGATTGATCGACTTGAATATGTCAAGAGGCCTCAAATTGATACTAGCACCAAGATCTGCCAAGGCATAGCATTATTCCATATCTTGAATACCAACCGGAATTAAGAACTTACCGGGGCACCGACTTTTTGAGGTATGCGGTTAAGATAAACCGATGAACAACTAGAAAATTTTTGCAATTTCTCCTTGTTGTTTAACATACTCTTAAAGTTTGCGGTAAATTGAGGCATCATGATTAAAGCGTCGGCAAAACTTATGTTAAAATGCAAATCACGAAACATCTTAATAAAAATCTCAAATTGGTAATTATCTCGTTCTTGCAATTTTTCCTTACGAAGTCTCGATGGGTAAGGTAAGGGTGGTTTTGGGTGGGGCATAGGCATAGCCTTTGGAATCTCGGGTTCCAATGTTGGTAAAGGGTCAACCGTAGGTGTGGTTTCAGTGGTACTTTATGGGATTGTAATGTGCTCCTTTTCGACCACCACCTCGGGTTCTTCCTCAATTTCCTCCACCGTAGGAGTAACTGGTTGAGGAATCGGTTCCTTAAAGGTCTTACCACTACGTGTGGTAATCACTTTCATCTCTCCCTTCGGGTTTGACACGGTGTTACTAGGAAGACCACCCGATGAAGACGGTTTACACATTATAGCCTCAAACATGCTTGCTATTCTATCCTCAAACTTAGATTGCCTTTTATCCTCCTTAAGCATCTCTTGTTTAATTTCATGTTGGCTCTGTTCCATTTTTTTGATCTTGTTGTAACCTTTGCACGTTACTCTCCATTTTGTTTGTATGAATCTTAAGTTCATTAGCAAGCTCGTTTTTCAACTCACTTTCAAATCATTCTTAAGCTCGGATCTTAGGCTAATTATCTCCCTTTGAATATTATCAAATTTAGCATCATTATTCGTTGCATAATCAACAAATTCATTTGGAAGAACTTACATGTTTTGTAAACCCATGTTGTTGTTTTGAAAATCACGGTTTTGATTTTTGTTTTGCACTTGATTACTAGTCCCTTGATTCCCATAGTTGTTACCCTTATAATTGTTCCTTTGATTTCCTTGGTAACCAACATGATTGTTGCGATAATTGTTAGCATTTTGATTTGGTGGAAAACCCGGTGGAGTCAATTGATTAGTGTGGGTAACTTGACTGTTTTGGTTATAAGTTCCCGTGGCCGCGTAGGCACTCGAAGTGTTACCACCGGTGGTAATGCACTCGGAGAAATCATGACCTCCACCACAATAAACACAAGAAACCTCAACCGCTTTAGCCGTAGCGGGAGTGGGTTGTTCACCAACTTTAAACTCAATTAATAGTCCCTTAAGCTTATCAAATATCTTGTTCTCCAAATTAGCCTCTATTTGGCAAGCATCGATGGTATGTGACAATGAAGGCGAAGACGAAGCCTTGTTAACACTCGGTGTGCTACGAAGGCTATATACCTTGGACCTATTCTCAATGATCAACAATGCTTCCTCGACCGTTTTACACAAAAAATTTCCACCCGTGGCGGCATTGAGATAATCTCGTTCATGATCGTTAAATCCATTGTAAAACGTATCGATTTGATGTAAGTCGGAAAAAACGTGATGAGTACATTCATGCAACATTTCCTTAAACCTATTCCAAGCCGTTGAAAAACTCTCATTGTACTCTTGTGAAAACTTTGAAATCTTGTTTTTCAAATGCGTAGTCTTAGAGGGCGGGAAAAATTGGTTCACGAACTTTGAAACGAGACCTTCCACGTCAATATAGAATTGGCTGGCTCTTTCTCTAACCAAATTTTAGCGGGCACCGCTAAGGAATACGGAAAAAGCATAATCTTAATCGAGTCGTTAGAGACGTCCTTAAACTTGCAAGTTGCCGTAAGACGATTGAATTGGCGAATGTGGTTATGAGGGTTGTCCTTTTCGTCACCACGAAACTTGTTGTTTTGGATCATGGACAACAAACCCGTCTTAACCTCAAAATTCTCCGCAAGGATAGAGGGAATCACAATCGCTTCTCCATAACCCTCGGTGGGTGCTTGAAGCAACTCCATCATAGTACGATTAGCCATGGAAGCTTCTTGTTCTACGATGGGTTCGTCAATAGGAGATTCTTCACTAGAAGGTGTTCCTTCCTTTCGGTTTCTATGTTTACGTGCACGTCTTGCTTGGTTACAAGTTTGCATAAACGTCACGTACAACGTGGGGATGAGCAAAAAAGATTCTTTTGGGTGTTTTTACTTTTTCCATTTTTTTTGTTCTTCTAATTGTTTTTTACTTTTTTTGGATTTTTCTTGTGAATTACGTAGACACAAATCTACAAATCTCCCTTCGAATCAATTTCTCGATTAAAGTAGCCTCTAAGAATGAAAACGATCACGTTGAGTGTACGCCTTCGATGACTTTAGAACGTTGGTGGAACACCAAAACGTTCAAGAGGGTTTAATCTTTGAAACCAAGAAAATATATGATACGTCGATAATAATTTGGTCGGCAAACCCTCGATTAGCCCTTTTTCTCTTAACATGAACAAGCAAGCGGGGGAAACGAGGCGGCGCGAAGCTCTTAAGAGCCTTTTTCCCTTAGGTCGTGAAATACAACCGCCTTATACCCACCTTATAGTTTGTGTTAATTAAAATCAAGCTTCTTGAAAGTAATTATCTATTTTGCCTTTTTCTTTTGCTTTAGATTCGAATACAATAATTGAGTGATGAAATCCCAATTAAGGTTTCGTTTTCACGCTTTTGGAGTACTTGTGAATTTATTGTGATACGTAATACATTATAGTAACAATATTTCACAAAAAACAGAAACCGATAATACGTAAGATTAGATTGCTAATCACACAAATACATATTATGGATAATATCAAAAACAAAATGGTTCAAACTTAACACAACACGCCTCCCCTGCAGCGGCGCCAAAATTGATGGTTGTAATTTCACACTCGTTTAGGAAAACGAGGTAAAAGCGGTAAGTATTAAACAAATGGCTTAGGAAAACCAAGTGCTTATGACCCTTTTATGAGTTCGTTCTCAAGGAGGCTTGGTGTGTGTGTTAAACTTGATTAAGTTTGAGATTAATATTAAGAAAGAAAAGAGGAAAGGAAAATGATGACGGTTACGATTATGATTAAACTACGACGAAAGCTAAGACGTAAAACGTAAAAACGTGACGAAATTTAAAAATTACTCTAAAAATTATAAAATCACATTAAATCCCTAAAAATGCAATTAGAGTTTACCAAAAATCAAAACTTTTTCAAACCTTTTATTTAATTAAATATTAATTTTTAATGCTAATTAAAGCCCTAAAAATCAATTTAATTAATAAAAATTCCAAAATAAGATTTTTCAATTTGTAAACCTCTAAAATAACTTAATTAAATTAAAAAGTATTTTTGCAAAATTTAAAACTATTTAAAATTATTTAAAACTATTTAAGATGATTAAAAATTAAAATTAAATATTAAAAAATCAAAATTTATAAAAAACTAAAAACTTGAAAGCTAGTTTATTTTAACTTAATAAAACCATAAATAAAAATAAAATTACCTAAATACCCTTATTGGGCCTCCAAATGGGCCAAAATAGTAAACAAATTGCCAAATGGGCTTTTTAAGGCCCAATAAGAAAATTTTTAACCAAATAAGCCAAAAACTTCAAGATTAGCTTAAAATTTGATTTTAAACAAAAAACTCTAAAGGACCAAAAGCTGAAAAGGTGCTTATCACAGCTTAATAAAATTTAGCTTATTCTTAATGGGCTTTTTGGCCCATTAAGCCATAAGCTAATGCCATAAGCTAAAATTTGACACACATCCTTATTTTGAGCTTATAAAGCAGTTTGTAAAAAGAAACAATGAAAAAGCTCAAGAAATAAGCCTGAAATAAGCCAAGACTTTCTACACAAAACGACAAAATAGTCGTTTTCGAGTTCTAGACCACTTCAAGAGCTGACTCAAGTTGCAAAAGGTTTTAAATGACCAAATTAAGCTTAATCAACAAAAAGATTTCAAATAAGCACACTTAATAAGCTGGAATAATCAATAAGCTGTTTTAAAAAGAAGAAGTCAATTCGATTTCTAGCCAAACCTAAAAGTCAAAGGCCACAAAGCTCCAGATCAAGTAAATGGGTCAAATAAGGAAGACTGATTATAAAATCAAAGTTCTTGCACGTTTGAATAAGCTGAAGTGGCTTAATGATAAGCTGTTTGACAAATAACACTAGCAGTGGCTAGCAGTAGTGGGAAAGGAGTTCCCACTGCTTGTGAACAAATATTTTTGTCTTTAGTAAGCTATACTTGGTTTCTTTGGACAATGAAGGCACCCCTACAACCAGTAAGTTGTAGGGAGTCAAGAACAAGCAAGAAAACAAACTTTCACCCAGCCAATTAATACAGTTAATTCAAAATGTTCACAGGCATGGAAATAAGCTAGATCTGATGAATAAAAGCTACGTTTAAGCAAGTAAAAGCCAACCAAAGTCCACCAAAAGCATACAAAAGCTTAAATACACTTGATTACACACAAATAAACTTGTTTCATGCACAAACTCCAAGATTAGAACTGGTTTCAAGCTTATGTGACTTAACTGGTTTTATAGATGAATACAAACACCCTTTTACTGATGCATTTGACCACAATATGAACTTCAAATCCCTAAATCTATTACTTAGGTTTCACAAACTTCGTTTTTCCACTTGTTAGACCTAGTTAAGCGTGCAATCTAAGTGTTCACAAATTTTTAGCTCACAAGGACCTAAAACAAGCTTGATTTGATAAAGATTCAGATTTGGTGTTTGAAAGCACAAGTTATGCAGATAATGGACTCTAACCACACCAATAACAGATACAAACACAAACTAACTCTTAGCACCTACTCAATCTCTCATAAAAATCACAAAACATGCAATCCCAAACACTAGTTAAAAACCTTTGAATCAAAATTTACAAAGCAAATGTGACAATCCGTCAATTTGAGGTCGTTTTTTTATTCTCAAGTATTATTTATAATCATTATTTTATTGTTAGTTTATGAACTCACTCAGTTTTGGGAAGAAATTAGGGTTTACGTGCATAATTTAATGTCTTTTACGTTTAAACCGGAAACCCTAGGTTTACGTATTTACACTTTTGTGCTCCGTTTTTGATGAGACAAATTTTATTAGATTCGTTTTGTGTTGTAGTTTCAAATTTTACAAAAACGTTTTTCGTAAATCGACCCGCAGGCATGTAAATCGAGGAAACTAGAATCGAGGAGTACCCTTAAACAAAAGACGTGAAACAAGTATCAAAAACTTGTTCCACCCCCTTAAAGTAGACGTCCAAACAAAGGGGTTACAGCCTTTTTGTGTTGTCAAAATATTGTGTATTCATGTGACACATGTCTCATGATACCACCTAAAACAATTTGGTATTTAAGCTAGAAACCACTAGCCAAAAACACACACATGCATACCATCATCTCTCTCTTGTTTCTCACACTAAATTCCAGCCACCATCACCACCATATCACAAATTTCATCAAATAATTAACAATAATAATAAACTACAAAAAATATACAAAGAATTCTACATAAAAATGGAGTTATTTTAAGGTGTTTGCAAAGATTTACCAAGCTTTAAAGAGTCATTTTCATGGAATTAATGGGCTGATTTCTTGAGTCAAGAAAAATATAATTTTGAAGATTTTATAAAAGAATTCAAAGATCAAGGTGATTGGGTACAAAGATCAAGCTTTGTTCATCCATATTTCATCATTTTTCTATCTTCTTGTTGGTATAACCATATTTCTTTCTTTACATTTGTAAATGTATTTGTTTATTTACTTTCAAATGTATATGTATGATAGTTATAAATGATGATCAAGAGTTTATGGTGGGGTCCTATGTTAATAGATTAGATTAAAAGTGGTTTGCCACATATAAAACAACTACTACCTCCGTCCCATAATTATTGTCCATATTTGATTTTTTTAAGTCTTTCTTCGTCAACTTTAACCTTAAATATTTGTGTTTGGGTTATTTAACATTTAATGCATAATACATGAATGGGCAGAGTTTTAAATGTATTTTTCATTGATATAACTTATATCAAATAGTATATAACATAAAAAAAATAATTTAAGGTCAAAGTTAACGAAAAAATACTAAAAAAATCAAAAGTGGACAATAATTATGGGACGGAGGTAGTAGTAAACATGACTTTTTCATACTAAAATGAGTAGGCTGTGAAAAACAGTAAGTTTCAACATTTTTAGTTGATTAAATGGATTAGATGATTTGATATAAGGATAGATAAATGATTTTTAAACAAGTGGTTAATTTGCCACACAATGGAATGTTAAAAATGAGCAAGCTATGGTCAAAATACTTTTGAGATCCAGATCTGACTGGTCTGTCTTGGACGAATTAAAAGCCATATTTAGGGGATGTTTGGGAAGGATCCATAGAAGAATAAATTGTAGAGCACAATATTTAGTTTCTACAGTAAAAATTTGGGGTTCTAAGTCATTATAGAACTCAAGTTATGCTAAAAATAGTGAACTATGATTTTTTGGATCAGATTTCACATAAGACATTTAATATTAAAAGACAACATGAGCTAAAATGATATATAAATAAAGGTGTAAAGGTGAATATTTGATTATAACCATTATGAAAATATGTATATATACTTGAATAAATAAATGTCACATGTTATTAAAATAAAACTTAAATAAGTTTTCTAACTACAAACTATATACATGACTTTTACGTCTTTTCGGCTAAAACCGAAAAGATGGCGATTTCACCAAATAAAAATTAGATGGTCGGACCCATTTAATGTAAGATTTTTATAAGACACCTACTAATATAGAAACACATTTAACAATAAAAAAACCGACAAACCCGATCTATGTGACTTATGGACCCGTAATGGACCAAATTAGCCTTATTGGACCACTAGGCCCAACTAGTTTGTCTTAGCACTATTGGACGCTCTCATGGGCTCAACCCACTTGGGCCGAACATTGGAGAAAAGGACTGGTCCTAAATGGATAAATGGACTAATAGAACATATTGGACTCTTATTGGGCCTATTGGGCCTTAACTTATAATTGGGCCAAAAATTTGTGTAGTTGAACTAAGTTAACTAGATACTTAACAACTAATAATGTTGTGTGAAGTAATAAATTCCCACTTCATCATCATATTTATGACTTGATTACATATACATAACAACTTTTTACTAATAATAAACAACATATTCTAAGATCGAGTATTATTTGTTTAGGTAACCAGTGATCTCGACGCGCGCCGTACGCCCTAGTTGTCGATAACCCGCCTTCCAAACCAACGTGAGTTCATAGCCTCGCACTCTTTTAAATGTTTTATGAAATGTTTAATAAACCCGCGAGGGAGATAACATGCTAGTTTTAATAAAAAAAAGAACACAAGTGGTCCCGATTTTATGCTTATTGATATGGACGCGATTTATTTGATGACCCAATGAATGATTGAAATGGATTATTATTAGTTAGATTATGTCACTATAAGTCTCATTAGCATGAATTGTGAACTACCGGGATTTGGTAGACGCTTATGCATATAATAGTACTATTTTGGGAAGATCACCCCAGTTCGCGTCTTGACGGCAGATCCCCGTTGTGTCACATTGATTGGCAAGCGAATTTATGTATGAGAGAGATATATTTAGCGTGGTTTTTGTGACAACACGCTGTTTTAAAAGGGAAAACGAATTACGGTCTAGCTACCCGATGTATAATATAGAAAGGTAACAATGTCATGCGGCTTATAATAATCCGATAATAATAATGATAATGGTAACACTGAGGCTGCGGTCTTAGGAATAGTGTATGATATATGATTTGAATTATAATATATTGCCTGGCTAGCAATATGGGGTCTTATTACTGATATTATGCTTGTGTTCTACTTTTCATAACTGTTTTATATAACATTTTTTGTTATACTATAAACAACGTTATAAAACGTCTTGTAATGTGCTGTTACGACAATGGTTCGTATAATGGTTTTAACGAAAAAGGCCTATGTTATGATTTACGATAAGGATTCGTATAAAATGTTTTTGGCCTATGTTATGGTCTACGACAAAGAATTGCACAAAATGTTTATCGGTAATGATTATATAACGGGTTTATGTTAATGGTTGTTATTAAACTCTATGGACTCGCTCAGCGTTTCACTGACTTTTAGCATGTTTTATCGCAGGTACTTGAAGGTAATTCTCCGGAAGACGACAAGAGTATATGGCCCGCTTTTAAATAAAAATTTCCATTCGAATGTTTTGTAAAATTTTAAGACATACTAATAAGTGTGAAAACACTTATCCTTCTACCACTTATTACAAGGATAAACCAACCCAAAACGTGTATTTTATGTCGTAAAAGTCGAAATTATGCGTGGTTTGTGTTTTTGTTGTAATTTAGGACCAAAATGTGAAAAGGAAAGAAAACACGGGCTTTCACGGGCTTTTATCGAAGAAAAAGACAAAAGACGAAGTCAAAAGATTAAAAGTGCAAGAAGAACGGAGGTCAAAGGCCTATTCTGAAGATTTATCGAAGAAAAAGTCTAAAGACGGAAGTTTGACAAAGTCGAAGAACCAAGTCAACTAAATGAAGAAATTAGAAGACGAGGTCATATTATCATTCGACTAATTCCGAGAAAAATTCGAAAAAGAATAGTCATTTAAAAAGACGAGATGACAAAAGGAAGAAAGAAGGAAACATCCTACCAACTCCCTTCTCCTATAAATACCCTCCTAATGCTTCATTAGGAGTGTGTTAGTTAGATTGTCATTTTTCATTTTTTTAGTTTTTCATATCATTAGAGAGAAGTAGGTGATTCTACTTTCTCTCTCTAGATTTCTTCCATTTTTCTTTCAAGTTTTAAGCTTTTCATTTAATCTTGTAATTGAATCCTTAATCAACAGTTCAAGCTTTTCATCATCTATCTTATTCTACCTTTCTTGTTTTTGATTTTGATCTTGATTCGGATTAAGTATGCATCTTGTTGAATCTTAATGCTTATTTGATTAAAAAGTTATCTTTTTGTTCTCATAAATGTTTTTAAACGATTCAAGATCTTAGATTATTGCGGCTTATAGCTTATTTCTTGTTTAGCTTATTTCTTTTTAAGTGTCTTTAAAAATTTAATCTTTTTAAAAGTTTGTTTTATAAATCTTGCTTATTTAGTGTTTTAAATGTTTTAAATTCGTGCTTATTTAGATTTGGCTAAGTTTCGGTAAATGCTTATTTGAAAAAGTGCTTATATGGTTTTGCTTATTTGCCTTTTGAATCCCATCGAAACATGTTTAAGGTTTTTAGTTGTTCCAGTCGAGTAAGTGTGATCGCATAAGCCTAGGGCTTCTACTTGCGATCTATTACTGCGATCAAAGACTACGATCTTGACTACGATCGTCCATCATGATCCAGGTTACGATCGCATTGTTGCGATCCGTGAGTACGATCTAGAGCTACGATCCGTGGCGGCGATCGCTTTGTTACGATCGTTGGTTACGATCTATTGTTGCGATCACTCGTGACGATCAGGGACCACGATCTTTGGTTGCGATCCGTGGGTACGATCTATCATTCCGATCTAGGACCACGATCCAAGGCTACGATCGTGACTGCGATCATGAGTACGATCATAGGTTACTATCCGTTCTCAAGTATTTAATTTTATTTCTTGTTTTTATTTTAAATTCAAATTTAGCTTTTCCCGTATTTTTACTTAGTGTTATTTTTAAACTAGTTTTGTCTTAGTTTAATATTAGAGTCTTCAAATTTACTTTTATTCGAGTTTTAACTTTTTGTCGAGTTTAATTTTAAATTGTCTTTTCTCATTTTATTTTTCAAAACTACTTTTAATTTAGTTTTTAATTACTTCTATTACCGTATTATTTCATTTAATCTTAATTTTGTTAACTTGTCATTGAACTTAAAATAGATAATAAAAAGCTCCCCCTTTTAGTGACCAAATACGATAGTTCCACCTTAAACTGTGATCAATTCCAATAGACACCGAGAACAACGAACTTTTTAACTAGCAAAACCCCAACTTTCAAATGGCGCCGCTGCCGGCTCTTTTCGTAAAGATTAACGGTTTTTAGTGAGAAAAATTTGATTTTTGGATCCGTTCTTTTAGGAACGTTATTTTCAAGCAATAAAAATTTTCAAAAAATACTAAAAAATATAAAATTTTCAAAAATCCAAAAAAAAAGTTAAAAAAAACTAAAAATATTGTATTTCATTTTTAGTGTATGCGTACTCGATCTACGTCTTATTTTGAGCCCGAGACTCTTGAAGACCTAGATATGGCCGATGTGCACAACAATAATAATCCACCTCACCCCAACATGAATAATAACAACCATGCTCCTCCACCCGACCTTCGTACAATGGAGGAGCTTTGTCAACCAACTATGAACAGATGTGGAGGACCGATTGGACCGATGCAAATCACAACTCCCGAATTTTCGTTGAAGCATCACATGATCCAACAAGTTCAAAATGCTTGTCCATTTCGCGGATTACCGGATGATGATGCCAACAAACACCTCGATAAATTCATAACCGTTACTCAAAGCATGAAATTTCCCGGTGTTTCCATGGATTTTCTTCGCCTTCATCTTTTTCCACACACTTTATCCCACCATGCCGAAAAATGGTTTGATCGTCTTCCCAAAAACTCAATTCATACATGGGACCAAATGACTCAAAAAATTTTGTCGCACTACTTTCCACCATCCATGGTCACTAGTCTTCGCAATCAAATCAGTGGTTTCACTCAAGAACCTGATGAGTCGCTTTTTGATGCTTGGGAACATTATAATGTCTTGATCGATCGTTGTCCTAATCATAATATGCACCCCGTCACTTTGATTGATATTTTCTACAATGGTTTAACTTTTCGTGATCGTGATACGATTAATGCAGCCGCCGGTGATACATTTATGAAAAGAAGACCTGAGGAGTGTAGAGAGCTAATAGAGAACATGACCACTCATGAAAAAAATTGGGATTCATCCGCATCTTCTAGAAATAACCCGAGAGTCAATGTTACTTCTACTACAACCAACCCCGAGATGACCGAAATCACCCGCCAACTAGCCGAAATGAACAAAAATATCCAACTCATGGCTACAAACCAATATCAACACGCTAAAGCTGTAGCAATTTCTTGTGAGACTTGCGGTGGTCCTCATTCATACACCGATTGTCCTTCTATTTATGAAAATCCGGAAAACGTGTATGCGGCTAACGGTAACTTTTCCACGGGAGGCTATCAAGCTCGTCCTCAAGGTGACCGTAATTTTCTAAGTAATCGGTCAAAAAATTCCTTTCACCACCCGGTTTTCCTCCTCAAAACAAAACCAACTTCAATCGCAACAATCAAAACCAACCTCGAGCTCCTAATCAATATCAAACCTAAATAAATCCATATCCACCTCAAGGAAATAATCAAGTTTACCAACAACCCACTTATCAACCACCCGCTTACCAAGCTCCTCCTCCCACCCAACCCACGACATTTAATCACGAGGTTGAAACGTACATGAGGACTAATGACGCGTTGGTAAAGAATATTCAGAGTCAAATTATTAACTTGAAAGGTGACATGGCTAAACAATGGAATGATCTTCGAGCCTAGCTTAGGAATGATATGCGAAACTCTTTAAGCAGTCAAACGAATGACTTAAGGGATATAATGGCTAGTTTCTTCCCAAGTAATCAAACCTCTGGTTCGGGTTCTCTTCCTAGTAACACCGTTGCTAATCCAAGAGGGGAGATGAAAGCAATTACCACCCGAAGTAGAAAACGATCCTCCTTCACCAATTCCTCCACCTTCTACTTCCACCCCTCCTCCACCCAAGGATGTGAGTGAGAATTCCATTCCAAAGCCTTCGTCTCAACCCGACATACCTTATCCTTCAAGGTTGAGGAAAGAGAAGTTGAAAAATAAGGATGATATTCAAGTTTCAAACTTTCTTAAAATGTTTAAACAATTGAATTTCAACATCTCCTTTGCTGAGGCTCTCGCTCACATGCCTAAATATGCTAAAGTGTTTAAAGATATTCTCAGTGATAAGGAAAAACTCCTTGATATTGCTCAAACCCAACTTAATGAGAATTTCTCTGCGGTTCTTTTAAGGAAATTACTAACCAAACTTGGTGATCCGGGTCGCTTTCTCATTCCTTGAAATTTTCCCGGGGTAGAGAATTGTATGGCCCTAGCCGATCTAGGTGCTAGTATCAACTTAATGCCATTAAGCGTTTGGAAACAATTATCTCTACCCAAGTTAGTCCCCACACGAATGACATTTGAGTTAGCTAACCGTACGGTTGCTTATCCGGTGGGGATAGCCGAAGACACTTTTGTCGGTGTCGACAACTTCACCTTTCCGGCGGATTTTGTTGTCGTTGACTACGAGATGGACCCCCGTGTTCCATTAATCGTTGGACGTCCATTCTTGAGGACCGGTCGCACTTTTATTGATGTAGTCGCGGGCGAATTAATCATGAGAGTTGGTGACGACAAAATCGTCTTCAACATGGGTAAACTTTCAAAGCAACCTTATGAACACGAGAGCGTTAATTTCATTGACGTACTTGATGAGGCTTGTGAAGAACATTTCAAAGACGCTTGTAAAAGTGGTTTTTCTTCTCTACCGATTGTTGAGACCGTTGCCTCTATTGCTCCCTCATTGACTCCATTTGGAGAAAGTGATTTTCTTTTGAAAGAATTTGAAGCAACATTAGGGGATGTGGATTTAAAATATGACGATTCTCCCACTGATTGGGAAGAATACATTCGTACCATTGAGAAACTTCTTAATGAGGACCATATTTCTCCACCATCTCCTAAAAAAATCTTAAACGATGATCCGGATTTGACTACGCCTTCCATCGACAATCCTCCGGATTCAGAGCTTAAGGATTTACCGTCTCATCTTGAATAAGTTTTCCTAGAAGACAATAAGAAGTTACCCGTCATCATTGCAAAGGACTTACAAGAGGATGAAAAATATCGACTTATCGATGTGCTCAAAAATCATAAGAAAGCAATTGCTTGGAAAATTTCTGATATCCGCGGAATTGATCCTAACTTTTATACTCCTAAAATTCTCATGGAAGATGACTTTAAACCCGCAATCCAAAGCCAAAGAAGGGTTAATCCAAAAATTCATGACGTCATCAAGAAAGAAGTTATCAAACTTCTAGATGCCGGAATGATTTACCCTATTTCAGATTCACCATAGGTTAGTCCCGACCATTGTGTGCCTAAGAAAGGCGGAACCGTTGTTCCCAATGAAAACAACGAGTTGATTCCTACTTGACTTGTCACGGGTTAGTGAGTTTGCATCGATTATCGCAAGCTCAATGATGCCACTCGTAAGGATCATTTTCCTCTTCTTTTCATGGATCAAATGCTCGAGCGTTTAGCAGGTAATGACTACTATTGCTTCTTAGACGGTTTCTCCGGGTATTTTCAAATTCCCATCGATCCAAAAGACCAAGAGAAAACCAAATTCACTTGTCCTTATGGAACATTTTCTTACAAAAGAATGCCTTTCGGCTTATGCAATGCTCCTGGGACTTTCCAAAGGTGTATGATGGCTATATTCCATGACATGGTTGAAGAAACTATGGAAGTCTTTATGGACGATTTCTCGGTCTATGGTGATTCTTTCTCATCTTGCCTTGCCAATTTAGAACGTATGCTTAAATGGTGTGAAGACACTCGTCTCGTTCTTAATTGGGAAAAATGCCATTTCATGGTAAAAGAAGGCATTGTTCTTGGACATAAAATTTCCAAAGCTGGTCTTGAAGTCGACCGTGCTAAAGTCGATGTGATTGCTAAATTACCTCCACCTTCAACCGTGAAGGGTGTGAGAAGTTTTCTTGGTCATTCGGGCTTCTATCATCGATTCATTCAAGATTTTTCTAAGATAGCTCGCCCGATGACCCACCTCTTGGAAAAAGATACTCCTTTTATCTTTTCTAAAGAGTGTATCGAATCTGTCAATCTTCTTAAGGATAAATTAACTAAGGCACCGGTCTTAGTTACTCCTAATTGGTAGTTACCTTTTGAATTGATGTGCGATGCTAGCGACTTTGCTATTGGAGCGGTTTTGGGACAAAGAATCAATAAACTTTTCCAACCAATCCATTATGCTATCAAGACAATGACGGTGGCTCAATTGCATTATACCACTACCGAAAAAGATCTTTTAGCTGTAGTGTATGCTTTTGAGCAATTCCGCCCCTATCTTGTGCTTTCCACCACCATCGTTTACACCGATCATTCCGCGTTGAAGTACTTGTTAACAAAACAAGATTCTAAACCAAGACTTCTTCGTTGGTTTCTACTCCTTCAAGAATTCAAAATTGAAATTCGTGATAAAAAGGGAGCGGAAAACCTTGCCACGGATCATCTTAGTAGACTTGAGGATCCTTATCAAGGGGAACTTCCAAATCAAGAGATTAATGAATCTTTTCCCCTTGAGGCCTTAATGTCTATTAACTCCAACCTTGACGATACCCCATGGTTTGTGGACTTTGAAAACTACTTGGCAGGTGGAATTCTCATCGAAGGGTTATCGTCCCAACAAAAGAAGAAATTCTTCAAGGATGTGAGAACTTACTATTGTGACTACCCTTATCTCTTCAAACAATGTGCTGCTTGATCCTTCGTCGGTGTGTGACGGGCCGGCAGCTTTACAAATCCTTGAAGCTTGCCACAAAGGACCCACCGGTGGTCACTTTGGTCCTAATTACACTGCGAAGAAAGTTTTCGATTCTGGATTTTATTGGCCCACCATTTATCGTGATGCACACAAAATGGTTAAGCATTGTGATGCTTGCCAACAACAAGGCAAGATCACACATAAAGATGAGATGCCTCAAAATTTCATCCAAGAATATGAAGTCTTTGACGTATGGGGCATCGACTTTTATGGAGCCATTTCCATTATCAAAAGGGAACAAGTACATCCTCGTAGTCGTTGACTACGTATCCAAATGGGTTGAAGCAAAGGCTTTACCTGCACGAGTCATGGCTAAGTATGGTGTCAATCACCGTCTTTCCACCGCGTATCATCCACAAACAAATGGTCAAGCCGAGATTTCAAACCGTGGACTTAAGAGAATCTTAGAGCGTACTGTGGGAGAACATTGTGCCTTATGGGCCGATAAGTTAGATGAAGCTTTGTGGGCTTTCCGTACCGCATATAAGACACCTATAGGTTGCACTCCATATCGTCTTGTGTACGGAAAGGCGTGCCACCTCCCCATTGAGTAGGAGCATAAGGCTTATTAGGCCTTGAAATGGGCTAATTTTGATATCAACAAAGTCGGTGATCTTAGGAAGATCTAACACAATGAACTTAATGAACTAAGGAATGAAGCTTATGATAATTCATTGATCTACAAGGAGAAAACCAAGCTCATTCATGATTCTAAGATCAAAAACCGAGAGTTCAAAATTGGTGATCAAGTTTTACTCTTTAACTCTCGGTTGAAAATCTTTTCGGGCAAGCTTAAGAGCCGTTGGTCTGGTCCATTCACCGTCGCCAAAGTCTTCCCTTATGGCACCATTGAGCTTTCTCAATCAAATGGGCCTAATTTTAAAGTGAATGGCCAGCGTGTTAAGTTGTACTTGGTGAGGACATCTCTCATGAGATGAATCCAACCATCACCACGTTTCCCTTGAATTAGTTATGGGTCGAGTTAGGCTCGTGACTCGGTTAACAAAAACAAGCGCTTCTCGGGAGGCAACCCGATGATCTATCCTTTTTACCTGTTTTCATCCTAAGTGTAGGGGGAGCTACGTAGGTGTTTGTTTACTTGTTTCTTATGATGTGCAGGGATTAAAGCTTCAAAGAGCACTTTTGATGATATTTGATGACTCGTGATCCCGTGTACCCGTCTTCCCGGTTTTATCCTAAACTCTTGTGATTCAATATTTCATATCTTATATGTTGACATTGAAATCACTTTAGTTGTCTCTTCCTTAGCAAGATTTAAACAACGTTCACAATGTCCTAAGTTTAGGGGAGTTTATTCTCATACGTTTAAACATTGAGGAAAATGTTTATATCAAGTGTAGGGGACTTCTATCGAAGTTAAGTGAGCTTTTCCATGAATTTGTCCTCATTTTAACCAGAAAATCTAATTTTTCGACATTTTTCAAAATTTTTAATCTATTTTGGCCTAGTAGTATTTTTCATTTATCTTCTCTTGTTATCGCATCGTATGTATATATTTCATTTCAAAAATAAAGTTAAATAAAATGGTTTTAATGAGTTTAGATGTCTTTGATATATTAGGCCTGTCATGAATCTTTTGACTCAACCCGAGTTTACTTCTCCAAGTTTACTCTAGCTAGTATCCTTAACATGTTTAAGTCAAGTTTTGCTAGGCTTTTATATAGGTAACTTTAAAACACGAAAGTCTTAACTCTTATGGGTTAAGAACAAGAACTTTTCGCAAGTTCCTATAATTGACCCTAGAAAGTCGTTTATCAAGGGAACTTTAAAATGTGAATTCTAAACTTGAAAAAGTCTAAGAAGTTGCAAGATCCTATAGATGACTTGAAAACCCAAAACTTTGATTTAATAGGCTAAGCATCCACGAGTCTCATTCCTTGAGATTTCAAATTATGGAGAACGAGAGATGATAGAGTCAATTATAAGTTTGGTATTCTTTCATGAATTTATGTGAGTTGTTTATGAGCTTTTTCTCCCATTGCTTGTTAATAAATATATTTGCAATAAATAAGGTCGTACGATTTGAAAAGTTACTTAGCTTCTAGCACAAGATCGCTTAGAAGTTGCTCGGTATTATTTAGAGTTCATAGCCAAGGCATAACTTATTGAAGCGGGATGCGAAGATTGGTGAGTCTGAAAAGGCCCTAACAAGGCATGGGTGTCACACACGTGAAATTTTTATCTATTTAATCTATGTGAAACGCGATAGCTCGGGTTAGACTTGTGTGTCTATTGATGTTCCCGATTGTTTATGCGTACTTGGTGTACGAACTTAATTTTTTTTTGAGAATGACAATCATGAAAATTCTTTTTTTCTAAAATGCTATTACTCGTTTACGATACGTACTAGAAATTCCTATTTTTAGAATCGACATTTAACGTAATATAATTTAGGATGTTCACAACTCACGAATATTTTTCACTTCGTTTATATAACGTCACATTATATGAATTTCACATTTTACGAAACTAGTTTGAACTACTAGTAGAACCTTACACTAGATATGAACATTCAAACCCAACGACATTTATACATCACGAGAATTAAACATATGTAAACTTACTATAACACCCCCATAAAATGCTATGCGCAGCGGAACTACAACATTTGGGTGTTAGACAGTTATCATCACACACAAGCTATTTCGAACGACTCAAAGAGACGTAGGAATTTAAACATAAATTTAACATTATTAAAAACATACAAGTCTACAGTTTTCCAAATCCCAAGATAATACAAAACAGAGTTTGCGTTAGGTCCCCACTGAATCTCAACCCCAAAAGATACATTTTGTTCACATGAAAGAAAAATAAAAGAGTTTTAAGTTAAATAAGGGTGGAAAAACATGTAGACTGCCAAGCCACAACAACTTCCATCCTCGCATGCTCCGCTGCTATCAATCTTGGTTACCTGAAACACATGCTTAAAATCGTCAACACAAAGGTTGAGCGAATCTATATGTTTATCAAATCATAGGTTGAAATAAGTATTTAAAACCAACCATGACCATTCAATAGCATTGTCGTATACACAATCTATTATTCAAGGATATTATCTTTAGCAATAGCTAATAATTGTGTTTAAGCTCGTGAGACTAATCCGTTAACTCAATCACCCGCGTACATTTACCGGCATGATTAAAATGAAACCAGTGCCCCTTCTAAAGGCATCAGTTGCTATTATACCTTATTTCTTATCACAAGTTATCCGTCCGCAGAGGGTACTCAACGTACTAGCTCTCGTCTCGGATAGGGTCGTCAACGCCATAGTACTATCAATTGTATAAGCGGCTATTTCCAACCCACACAAGGGCAAGACAATAGTTAATAGTTCACGAATTTAGGGACTTTTGCAACTAGGTACTCAACACAATTCAAGGCAACATTCGGGTCCAACAATCATTCATGACTTATGTTCATTTTCATTTAAATAGCATGTATCCCCCTCGCGGGTAAAAACATTTGAAATAAGTAAAGAGCGAGGCTATAGACTCACCTTGCGTAGTAGTAGTGGTTCTAGCGAAGACGTAACGAGAAATGTCACCGACGATGTGGATGCCCCCGGGAAATCAAATACAACACCTAACGAATAAACACTTAATGAATAAACTCCTTCAAGTACTTTCAAGTACTGTATGTATATATTTAAAGTCACTCAAAGTTTGTATAAACTCATGCCAAAATTCCATACAAGTGATTATTACTAGACTCGTACTATCTACTTACGTAATTAAAGTTGATTCCCATTTTATAGATTTGCCGGTACTTACCAAAAGTACGGGTTGTTTGCTATGACTTAAGCACCTATATAAATTACAAGAAAATTCACAAAAATGCCTCATGACCTGTATAAAACCCATATTTAATCCCATGAAAAGTTTTAACTTTTAAGATCCATTACTCATTTCATCACTAGACGTAAACTTTTCGGACTGATTTTGCACTTATAACACGTAAGACTTGTTTGACCCATTTAAAAGACACAATTTGCTAATTTGACCATTAAGTCTAAAAATAGACTCCAAAATGCAGGTTTAGAACCAAATAACAATTTTCAATCATTTATAAAACTCTATCTATGGTCCCCGGGATTTGACCCAAAACCAAACATAATTTCGGATTATGTTGATTCTCATCTCCCGGTACACAAACTTTCAAAATAGCATAACTTTTTACTCGTTTGGACTTAGAAGCTCTTCTTTATACCGAAAGAAAGCTTGAGACGAATCCTACAACCACATCCTAATCCTAGGACCTGTACAAAAGTATAAAACCACGAAAACACCCTCTAGACCTGCTGTCCTAAAAACACCCCTTTCAAAACTTAACAATCATCATTCCAACACTTCTCATCACTTCCTAGACCTATACCAACATCATTCAATCAATCTAACACAACCTAACTACCCTTAATCACTTGTATGAACAATCACAACAAAAACCCATTTCATAAATCACACATGCAATTCAAAGATAATAATAATAAAATAATAATAACAAGGAGATGGAACCTTACAATGATTAAACAAGATCAAACTACAAGAAAACCAAGAACATCCCTTGGGCCGTGGGGTTTTGGGGCTGAAATCAACAAGGACAACATTTTCCATGCTCCATTATTTAAATAGTGTGTTCCTAAACACAATTAAACACAAACCCAATAACTTAATTAGATCAAAACACCATATTTTTCAAAATCTATCAAAAATTAAATTTTAAAAAAAATGTTGTTGCATGTTGTATTTTTGTGGTGGGATTTACTTAACTTGATGATATAAACAATGGGTATTGATTAGTTTTCCAAAAACAAATTTTTGGTGGTGGATTGGTGGTGAGTGGTGGTGGCCGTGGGTTTTGAGAGAGAACAAGGGAGGAGAAGAAAAATTTTTGAAGTGTAAAATGAGGTGTGTGTTTTATTTTAGGCTTATATATAGTAGTGGAGGGGTTGAAAGTGTAATATTGGTTTTCTTTTGGCCTTACTAGTAACACTAGTTATAAAGAGCGGGATTATGACTAGTAGTCGGTTTTAAAAATTTACGGGAGTCGGGTTTCGTCCCAGCTACCCCAAAATACTTTTAAATGGTTCAAACGCACACAAAACGAATATTCATATGGTTCCGACTCGACTTAAAACGTAATAAATATAAAAATCTCGAAAATTCAAATATCGATCAATCGATAATAAAAGATAAATTTTGGGCATCCGTCGGTATCGTAGTCGTTATCGGTTCTTCTTAAATCGTCAAACGTTAAATTACGACCGTAGACGTTGGTTTCAACTTAAACCGTCAAATATATAGCAAACGAAATTTCTTAAAAATTTCAAAAATATTCGTAAAATAGGATTAAATAAATGACGTTGGGCTCGGGATATCACATCCTCAAGTGAGTCGTAACTTAAAAGGGATGCTCATACTGAACAACTCTTGAGACAATAGCTTAGCATCATATGGCACATTCACGAGTATCACATCCTCCCTTCCTTAAGGGAGCGACGTCCCGGCGCTCTCCGGTTCTTATACTCGCATTTCGTACTACTAGAAAGATGGGGGTACTTCTTCCTAAAGGGGTGTTCACGTTCCGATGTGGACTTTGGTTCACGTATCGGGTTCCATCACTCCTTCACAATGAGTATTATACCTTGCTTCAATCTCTTAACATCTCGATCCATGGTCTCCACTTCAATTTCCCAAATTCTTCTTACGGTTATCAACACATCTCTTCTCACAGCTTCTCGTGGTTAGCAAGTGATTCTTATTCTACACCATCTCTTCCGTAGCCTCTCGAATCATTTCAAGTCCATTCAACTGACTTTTCCTACTTCATTCTATCTAACTGGCGATCTATATTTTCATCAACATAATTCTTCAAATGTCGCAGCTTCAAGGATAACATGGTAAATGTCGTCGTACAAGGTACTATCAACGGCAAGGGTCGATCTCAACAACTACCAAAATCAATCACACACGCTTGGAGCATGTCTTCCAACGTTCGAATCGTCCTTTCACTTAGTTTCATCGTCTCATAAAAATAATTATTCACAAAATAAAATCGCACGGGTCACACATAACCCTATTGAAAACATTCAGAACATACAAGACGAAGTAATTAATAATAGTCATGAAAAATCACCTTATCGCAATATTATGTACATACAAACCTATTTCATCAAAAGCGAATTCATCGATACAAAAATCATTCGACGTATACATAGCTCTCTCAAAGACATCACAATCCAATCAAACACAAAAGCCATTATAAGGTACATACAACCGTATTACGACATGTTTGCACATTAGCCAAACCATGCTAAGTAAATAAGCTCAATCAAGTTAACTCATGCTTGCTAATCAGCCAAGCCATGATGAAATAAGAAATATCGACATGATTCTCGGATGAGTCTAGTCAAAAGAAAATTGCAAGTTAAAGAAGGTTCACGAGCTTGCTAGCTATGGATGCATATTCATAAAGGAAATAAAATACTTACATGTGTCATCGTGGGGTGCTCACACACGGATCCATACCCAAGAAAAAAAGAGAAATAATAATATTACAAGAACACCATCTCACTTCCGTCCCAAACGTGGTCAAAATCTCAATAAGCATCATCGTTCACACTTAAAAAAAATATATTACATGGCATGTGTTCTCCATGATCGGACTTCATTGGACAATGTCGTCTCAAGTTCTCACAACCTACGATCACTCGACCAAATCACATACAACATAACCATATAAAAGACAAGGGTTCACCATAAAAACATCAACTATATTTATCCGTCGTTTAACCATCGATAATCAAGGATGGTTGAGATAAGCAAAGAGGATTCCTCACTTAAATAAACGAAGACAGCAATGGAATTGTCTTCCAATTACCGATGCACAGTTGGTAAACTTCAACATTTTATCGCGTGTCGCTTGACACATCAAAAAGACAAGAAAAGAAATAAATAAAGTACGATACATTTGATGTAGGAAAGTCTTCTTTATTTCCCTCAGAGTTACCCGAACTCGGCTTTCCTCTACTTCGGCAGTCTTCTATTTTTGTTAAAATTTCTTCTCAGTGTCGGCACGAGCCCCTTTGGTATTTCATCAACACCCTTGTGATTCCGATGAAATTCGCATGTTACATACAACACATAAAAACATTTTCCAAAATTACTCGGTCAAGGTGACTTGCCAAGTCAACGTCAAACGAAAGAAGAGATTTCAAGGAACACAAGAAAATTCAAAATTTTCTTTAGGAATCAAAGAGAATACGATTACTTGTATAAGGATCCACCGTTTTTTTTAAAACGTTCTCATCCAAAAATTTATCAAAACACTACAACTTTCAAGAAGACCAATTTGTTTGACACGATAGTGCCCTTCCTAAACTATGCATAATCAGCTAGATCATGCATACTTAAGGACCAAGCAACGACAACGAACAAAATAGGACTCTTCCCTAATTATGCATAGTTAGCTAAGTTGTGCATAATTGAGGATCGAGTGACGACACAAACATTACTATTACCCACCAAACACGACTATGAAAGTTTTCGATCTAGTCTTCAAAATAATTAATTCATTTGAAATGAGAAAATATTGTTACTATCGTTTCAAAGAACACATCAAACATTTTTTTTTCATACACTTTGAAAACATACTTGTGCTTTGCCTTTTTGCGAGAATAACTAAATAAATAAATAAATCGACACCATTTGCATTTGGTTCAACAAAACATTTCGCACACTCATACATATTTTCGAAAGCGATTGTTCACAAAAATAACGGTAAGGTGGTTCCAGATTAAAGATCATTGCAAGCACAAAAAGTAATAAAATCAAAAATCAATGAGATCGAACTAGGTAAACAAGCAATATAATTGCCAACTGAAATTAACTACATTAGAAATGAAGATACTTTGAAGATATGACAAGAGTTTCAGAATAATCAACGGCAATCTACGAATACATAGAGTAAAAATTAAATATCAACACAAGCGTAAAAAATAAAACAACGATCATAATTCCCATCGTCTCAAGTTGCACACACATTCCACCAAGGGTATACGGGGAGAGGAGAATGATCACTTGGTCGAATAGAAACAATTTCACCAGGAAGGTCGAGTTCTTTCACCTCTACAATTTGGTAAAGCGGCTTCGCCTCCTCTCTTTTGTGCAATATAAATAAATAACCAATTTATGAAGATTTATAGCATCATTCAAGTAAATACATAATTTTAGGTTCCATTAACCGAAAGAAGAAAAGTTACGGCGTCCATGAAGAGGACAAAAATACACCGGGTGACATACCCATATTATCAAGTAATAGCGAAGTAGCAATTCAAAATAAATAATGGTCTCATGCCATTGACAATATTAAAACGAAAATCACATGACTATCCAAGTTTAGATACAGACCCACAAAATCAAAGAAGAGATGTCGTACATTCGAACCATCGTGACTCCAAATATTACGTCTTAAGAAAATAATACAAATATGCGTTTGTTGGGTAATCCATTTTCATTTTCTAATTAATGTTACCATGTACCATGTAAAAGCGAGCATTTACACATTTTTAATTTGTGTTACACCATTAAAGAATTTATACCTATCATTTTTCAATCTTTACGAAGTTTTCATTTCTGGAAAAATTTCAATCTCTTGGAAATTATTAACATTAGTATATGTGGTGACTCGATTATCATAATCGACAAATCATTAGGTTTGAAAATCTCAATACTTGTGGCCAAAATCTCGCTAATGTTCATATCTTAAGTACCAAAAACGTACATAGTAAGAATTTTCAAAGTTTCACGTTATTATTATTACGACTTATATTATCACATATATACACGTATCCAACATGACTCAAACTAGTCCAATTAACTCTTAAAATTCAATCTTTGACTTTTTATTATACACATGTGTTCCTTAAAACTGATTTGTTAAATCGTATTCGCGTAATTCGACCCAGATGCTAAAGAGGTTCCTCGTAATATTATTTCGGATAAATTACTGATTTTAGTCGACACTTGAATCTCGATAATAATAACAAAATAATAAATAATTAAGATACTAAGATATATAAAATTCAACTTTTAATCATTAGCCCGTTATCAAATGATTTTAAAATTAACACATCTCGCAGCGAAATAAAATACTGTTCCATCAATATTTAATAATTTGTTTCAAGCATTATAATTTCTTACTTAAAGTGTATCTCTCGATTTTATCCCTGTTTATTTCTTACAACGAGTGACAAGTTATAGTTTATACCAATGCATATAACATGACCTTATGTTTAAAATAAAACCAATTTTTGAAAGTCTCTAGCTCCAAAACACATGACCAATTTTTCTACTCGTGTTCTATATTACAAATTATGCCAAAAGTTTGCTATATTGACCCAAAAATTAATTCATATCAAGCCCACAGCTACATATACTCGATAGTCATATCGTAAATTTTATTATAACTCCTTTCTCAAATTCAATTAAACAAAATCTTAACAATCCATCACAAGCTTCTAGTATCAAATTATTAATATATGAAAACAAGGATTTTACGAGTAACACAAATTACTTATTACGATTTACCAACCAAGGTTGAAGGAAAAATAATTTCAAATTGTCACTTTATTAAATATGTAAAATACTTTATGTTTAAATCATTCGATCAACAAAGTTTAATGCTTATTTAACTCACACAAATGCCGTACCTCGTCATGTATAATATCGAATTCAAAATAATGAAACAATAAAAACAAAATGAAATAAACGAAGCAAGAATACGTATGTCAACTAAGTGTTGTTATCGGCCTCAGATGAGTCTCGAAATCGTACACCACAAAATTAACACAAACCAACCAAACTTCAGGCTATCACGCTTGATCACAACGCTAGTCTATCCTTAAAACACATATTTAAATTCAAGTAGGATGATAAAAACGATTAAATGGCGATACGCCTCAACCACGTTTCATAATATACACACATGATTCGCCGCTACGATGTACGCATCGCTGATTATACTTCGTCTATGTTATAGTTATGCGAACTAATATATCAAACCCATTAGGGATAAAGGAAATAAAATAATATATATAGGTAAATTACGTTCCAAAAAGAAGAAGTCCCAAAAATGACACATCACGGTGCGATAACGACAATCGAGATCGATCTAGTCAATATACAATATGTTACGAGGCATTATTTACGTATCTAGAGTATCAAAATAGGTTCACACTCGGTTATTCGATCAATAAATTAATTATCAAGATTGATAATTGGCGGTGAGGCTGAATTCTCAACAAAACCGCATTTTAAATGTACAATAATCACGCAAGGACCATTGCTTCACGTGCAATGCCTCCAAATACCATAGTATATACATACCTATACATACAATCACTCTCACATACAAATAGGATCACAACGTAGTGTTGCCATGTAATGCAATGTAGCCCGTATGCCAATTACATGCAACACATAAGATAATCTTACAAGAATTTGCAAATTACGATGATAAGTACTCACGTACACAACAATATATCTCAATATATATAATAGTATTTACTTACTAAATACTAGGGAATTCATATTAGTTTGAGGGATACATCTAAAATATAAAGCAATGCTAAAGAAATCTTACCGGAGCCATGCAGGATAGTTGTGTGCTTGGACAATTTCTTACGACACCAAAAGTTAGAGTTTAGGATTTTTCAAAATGACCTAGTTCTCTATAACTCATGGCGCTGATTACCAATCTATAACACCCCCAACAAATGCTATGCGCAGCGGAACTACAACATTTGGGTGTTAGAGAGTTATCATCACACACAAGCTATTTCGAACGACTCAAAGAGACGTAGGAATTTAAACATAAATTTAACATTATTAAAAACATACAAGTCTACAGTTTTCTAAATCCCAAGATAATACAAAACAGAGTTTGCGTTAGGTCCCCACTGAATCTCAACCCCAAAAGATACATTTTGTTCACATGACAGAAAAATAAAAGAGTTTTAAGTTAAATAAGGGTGGAAAAACATGTAGACCGCCAAGCCACAACAACTTCCATCCTCGCATGCTCCGCTGCTATCAATCTTGGTTACCTGAAACACATGTTTAAAATCGTCAACACAAAGGTTGAGCGAATCTATAGGTTTATCAAATCATAGGTTGAAATAAGTATTTAAAACCAATCATGACCATTCAATAGCATTGTCGTATACACAATCTATTATTCAAGGATATTATCTTTAGCAATAGCTAATAATTGTGTTTAAGCTCGTGACACTAATCCTTTAACTCAATCACCCGCGTACATTTACTGGCATGATTAAGATGAAACCAGTGCCCCTTCTAATGGCATCAGTTGCAATTATACCTTATTTCTTATCATAAGTTATCCGTCCGCAGAGGGTACTCAACGTACTAGCTCTCGTCTCGGATAGGGTCGTCAACCCCATAGTACTATCAATTGTATAAGCGGCTATTTCCAACCCACACAAGGGCAAGACAATAGTTAATAGTTCACGAATTTAGGGACTTTTGCAACTAGGTACTCAACATAATTCAAGGCAACATTCGGGTCCAACAATCATTCATGACTTATGTTTATTTTCATTTAAATAGCATGTATCCCCCTCGCGGGTAAAAACATTTGAAATAAGTAAAGAGCGAGGCTATAGACTCACCTTGCGTAGTAGTAGTGGTTCTAGCGAAGACGTAATGAGAAATGTCACCGACGATGTGGATGCCCACGGGAAATCAAATACAACACCTAACGAATAAACACTTAATGAATAAACTCCTTCAAGTACTTTCAAGTACTGTATGTATATATTTAAAGTCACTCAAAGTTTGTATAAACTCACGCCAAAATTCCATACAAGTGATTATTACTAGACTCGTACTATCTACCTACGTAATTAAAGTTGATTCCCATTTTATAGATTTGCCGGTACTTACCAAAAGTACGGGTTGTTTGCTATGACTTAAGCACCTATATAAATTACAAGAAAATTCACAAAAATGCCTCATGACCTGTATAAAACCCATATTTAATCCCATGAAAAGTATTCACTTTTAAGACCCATTACTCATTTTATCACTAGACGTAAACTTTTCGGACGGAATTTGCACTTCTAACACGTAAGACTTGTTTGACCCATTTAAAAGACACCATTTGCTAATTTGACCATTAAGTCTAAAAATAGACTCCAAAATGCAGGTTTAGAACCAAATAACAACTTTCAATCATTTATAAAACTCTATCTATGGTCCCCGGGATTTGACCCAAAACCAAACATAATTTCGGATTATGTTGATTCTCATCTCCCGGTACACGAACTTTCAAAATAGCATAACTTTTTACTCGTTTGGACTTAGAAGCTCTTCTTTATACCGAAAGAAAGCTTGAGACGAACCCTACAACCACATCCTAATATTAGGACCTGTACAAAAGTATAAAACAACGAAAACACCCTCTAGACCTGCTGTCCTAAAAACACCCCTTTCAAAACCTTAATAATCATCATTCCAACACTTCTCATCACTTCCTAGACGTATACCAACATCATTCAATCAATCTAACACAACCTAACTACCCTTAAACACTTGTATGAACAATCACAACAAAAACCCATTTCATAAATCACACATGCAATTCAAAGATAATAATAATAAAATAATAATAACAAGGAGATGGAACCTTACAATGATTAAACAAGATCAAACAACAAGAAAACTAAGCACACCCCTTGGGCCGTGGGGTTTTGGGGCTAAAATCACCAAGGAAAACATTTTCCATGCTCCATTATTTAAATAGTGTGTTCCTAGACACAATTAAACACAAACCCTATAACTTAATTAGATCAAAACACCATATTTTTCAAAATCTATCAAAAATTAAATCTTAAAAAAAATGTTGTTGCATGTTGGATTTTTGTGGTGGGATTTACTTAACTTGATGATATAAACAATGGGTATTGATTAAATTTTCCAAAAAAAAAAATTTGGTGGATTGGTGGTGAGTGGTGGTGGCCATAGGTTTTAAGAGAGAACAAGGGAGGAGGAGAAAAATTTTTGAAGTGTAAAATGAGGTGTGTGTTTTATTTTAGGCTTATATATAGTGGTGGAGGGGTTGAAAGTGTAATATTGGTTTTCTTTTGGCCTTACTAGTAAAACTAGTTATAAAGAGCGCGATTATGACTAGTAGTCGGTTTTAAAAATTAACGGGAGTCGGGTTTCGTCCCGGCTACCCCAAAATACTTTTAAATGGTTCAAACGCACACAGAACGAATATTCATATGGTTCCGACTCGACTTAAAACGTAATAAATATAAAAATCTCGAAAATTCAAATATCGATCAATCGATAATAAAAGATAAACTTTGGGCATCCGTCGGTATCGTAGTCGTTATCGGTTCTTCTTAAATCGTCAAACGTTAAATTACGACCGTAGACGTTGGTTTCAACTTAAACCGTCAAATATATAGCAAACGAAATTTCTTAAAAATTTCAAAAATATTCGTAAAATAGGATTAAATAAATGACGTTGGGCTCGGGATATCACATCCTCAAGTGAGTCGCAACTTAAAAGGGATGCTCATACTGAACAACTCTTGAAACAATAGCTTAGCATCATATGGCACATTCACGGGTATCACATTTACCTAAAATAAAAGAGAAACAATTATCTTCCACTTTGTCAAGATGGAAAATCGGACCCCCTTGATAGCTCCAAAAACCCACGTTTCTTTTTCAAAAACTTCCTCTAAACATTTAAAAATGTTAGTATCTTTACCACCCATTAATACATGTACCTTCTTGTTCCCCATGTCCCTCTCATGGTTTATATAAAAATCCAACTTGTACATCCTTTGGTGATTATTTTATTCAAAATGAGTACCATCACTTCCTTCTTTTGCTGCCACCACCGAGACCCAAGGGAGCTTTGCTCTTCCCCAACAAATTCCTAGTTCCCATGTTCAGTTCTACTTGGAGACCTTAGTTACAAACTATCAAGAATCCTATCTAAACCCTAACTAAGAAAACTAAGTCCTAACTAGGATTACTTAACCTAAAAACTCACCCATTTGCCTATAAATATCCACCTAACTCACCCATTTGCCTATAAATATCCACCTCTTTCCTCTCACTTAAACACACACTCAAAGACTTCAGTTCATTAATAAAAAAACTAAAAACCTTGGATGGTAGATCTCGACTAAGAAAGTAAACAAGATTCAAGTTGATTTTAAGCAAGCAAGATTGTTACATAGTTGATCTCTAGTTCTTGATTCCATTCTTCATCAAATAGCTTAGGACCTTCGGAAAGATAACTTACTCATTCATTCACATTGGTTGATATTATACTTGTTGATAGGGGTGTAAACACCCATCTTTTATACCACTTAATTACAATAATAACCGAGCCAAAACCGTGTATTTTATGTCTTTTATGTCGGAATTATGCGTGGTTTGTGTTTTTGTTGTGATTTAGGACGAAATTGTGAAAAGTGGAGAAAACACGGCATTTACGGGCTTTTATTGAAGAAAAAGATGAAAGACGAAGTCAAGAAGTCAAGAGTGCAAAAAGAACGGAAGTCCAAGACCAATTCTGAAGATTTATCGAAGAAAAAGTAGAAAGACGGAAGTTTATCAAAAGCCGAGAAACTCAAGTCTAATTTATTGAAGAATTTAAAGACGAGTTCAAAAGAAATCCCGAGCCAAAAGTCATTTAAGTCCAAGTTTAAAGAAGATTAGAAGAAAAGGACTAAGCATGCAATTAATTAAGATTAAAGAAGGAAGGACTTAAGCTTGTAATTAAGAGAAAAGGAAGGAGGGGAGGAAGCTTCCTAATCCTCCCCTATATATAGTTAGGACTAGTTAATTTTCTTTCTTGTTGGCTAAGTGTGACAATTAGTCTTCCACATTTATTTTCTTGCACATTTAAATACTTGTCAAATTTAAATACCTTGTCTTGCACCTTTAATTCCTTTAATTTCAAGTAAGTTTTCATTTAATTCTTGTCAATCTTTACTTTATCTTGTTAATCTCTCATCTACCTTTCTTAATCTTTGATTTTTGAGTTTATGTTTATGTTTATGTTCTTATTTTGATCAAGTGGTTTTTGATTATTGTGGTTAAATTTGTTTGTTTTGTTGATTTAAACTGCTTGTTTATGTTTAACTGTTATTTTGTTATTAGTTTAGCTTAATCGTTTGTTTTGATTTTGATTAATCTGTGTTAGATCTGTTTTTACTGTTATCCCTTGTTCTTCGGGGTTGTTTGTTTCTGTTTCTTTTTTCCCAGGAAAACTTCCGAACCAAGAGAAGAGAAAGCTTTCATTCGGGACTCAAAAGTTCCAGATCAAGAGTTCTTTCATTCGGAACTTCAAAGTTCAGGATCAAGGGCTTCATCCGGAAGATTTCCGGATCAGCAAAAACTTCCGAGTCAAGCTTGTTCATCCGGAACATTCAAAGTTCCGGACGAAGGACAACTTCCCAATCAAGCTCTGTTTATTCGAAACTCAGAAAGTTCCGGATCAAGAGACTTCATTCGGAACTCAAAAAGTTCCGAGTCAATTCTTCCAAACGAAAGTTCCGGATCAACGGAAGGAAAAAGTTCCGGGTCGATTGTTCATTCTAAAGTTGAAAGTTCCGAGTCAAGCTAGTTCATTCAGAAGTTTTGAACTTCCGAATCAAGGTTTCTTTCAGTTCTTTTTAGTCTTTCTTTTTAAAATTTCTTATCTTTATTTTCAAGCCTTATTTTTCCCGCCTTTTATTTAGTTGAACTTTAAATTAATTTTGCCTTAGCTTTATTTTATCCTTGCCTTAGTTTAGGTTTTAGTTGCGTTTTAAGATTGCCTTAGTTAGTCTTAAATTTGCGTCATTTACTTTAGTGCCCTTTAAATTCTAGTCTCGCTTTTTAATACTTGCACTTTATTCTAATTAGACTTAGATTTAAATTAACGCACTTTACTTTAACGCTAAATTACTTTAATTGCACTTTTACTTTAATTGTTTTGCACATTTTCATATACTACAACGACAACCTTTTTGTTTCACCAAAGAATAATAGAGTCACACATTAAACACAAGTTTTTCAATTCGATTAGACACACGACAAAGAACTTTAATTTTCTTACTAGGTGAAAGCCTTGTATCAAATGGCGCCGCTGCCGGCTCTTTTCGTAAAGATTAACGGTTTTCTGTGAGAGACGCGTTGCTTTTTGGGATCTGTTCACTTGTGAGCGTTATTTTTCTTGCACAAAATTTTTTTTTTTTTAAAAATCATAAAAATTAAAAATTAATAAAAATACATAAAAATTAAAAATTTCAAAAATCCAAAAAGATTTTATCTTTATTGTGTATATATATTGTCTTTGTGTTTGGTTTCTTTTTCTTTTGCATTTTCAGGTGTATGCGTACTAGATCTTCTAATTATCAAGAGCCCGAGACTCAAGAAGATTTAGCTATGTCAGGTGTGAACAACAATATTCCACCGCACCCTAATAATAACAACAATGTTCTTCCACAGCCCGATATTCGGACCATGGAGGAGCTTTGTTAACCAACAATGTTTGGACGAGGAGGACCGATTGCGCCGATGCAAATCAACGCTCCTGAGTTTTCGTTGAAGCACCACATGATTCAGCAAGTGCAAACTAACCCATTCCGTGGATTGCCTGATGATGATGCCAACAAACACCTCGACAAGTTCATTACAATCACCCAAAGCATGAAGTTGCCTGGTGCCACAATGGATGTACTTCACCTACAACTCTTTCCACATACTTTATCACATCATGCCGAGAAATGGTTTGATCGTCTCCCGAAGAATTATATTCACACTTGGGATGACATGACTCAACGCTTTTTGTCGCGCTACTTTCCACCATCCATGGTCACAAGCCTTCGCAATCAAATCAGCGGTTTCATGCAAGACCCTGATGAATCTCTTTTTGATGCTTGGGAGCGATATAATGTCTTGATCGATAGATGTCCAAACCACAACATGCTCCCTGTGTCCTTAATCGATACTTTCTACAACGGTTTGACTTTTCGAGATCGTGATACGATTAATGCAGCCGCCGGTGGCACATTCATGAAAAGGAGACCCGAGGAGTGTAGAGAGTTAGTTGAGAACATGACTACTCACCACAAAAACTGGGATTCCTCTGCTTCTTCAAGGAACAATCCGAGAGTAAATGTTTCCTCCACCTCAGCAAACCCTGATATGACCGAACTCACCCGTATGCTAACTGAAATGAACAGAAGTATGCAACTCTTGGCTTCAAACCAACAACAACAACAAGTTAAAGCTGTTGCTGCTCCTTGTGAAACATGCGGCGGTCCTCACTCATACACCGATTGTCCTTCTACACAAGGAAATCCGGAAAATGTGTATGCAGCTTATGGTAATTATTCACCGGAAAATTACCAAGCTAGACAACAAGGGGATAGAAATCTGCTGAGCTACCGATCCAACAATTACCTTTCACCTGGTTTTTCTCCTCAAAACCAAAACCCCGCCAACAACTACAATAGAAGCAACCAAATCCCACCAAGAGCTTCTAATCCTTATCACCCACCCGCTCAACAAACCCCACCCATAAACACCGATGTTGAAGCCACAATGAGAACCCAAGGTGAGCAAATCAAGAATCAGCAAAGCCAAATTATCAATCTTAGAGGAGATATCACGAAGGAAGGAAATGAGATTAGATCCGAGGTTCGCGATAATATTCAATCCTCCTTCAGCACTCAAACAAATGAATTGAAGAATATGTTGGCTAGTTTCTTGCCCTCCACTCAACCTTCTACTTCGAGGTCTCTACCTTCCAACACCGTCACCAATCCGCGAGCAAATGTGAGTGCTATTACTACTCGTAGTAGAGTCACCATCGTAGGACCACCAATCCCACCCCCATCATCTACACCTCCTCCACCACCATGTATCCCTACTCCTCCTACACCTAGTATTAGTGCACCATTACCGTCTCCGCCTCGTAATGACGATGTCTCTCGGAAGGACCCTTCAACATCTCAACCTTTACCGACTACACCTTCACTTTCCACCTATAAACCCAATATCCCATACCCTTCTCGCTTAGGCAAGACCAACGAGCTAACCAAGAATGACTGTCAAGTATCAAAATATGTGAAGATGCTATCTCAAATGAACATCAACATTAGCCTTATTGAAGCACTTGTCCACATGCCTAAATTTGTCAAAGCATTCAAGGAATTGCTTAGCAAAAAGGAGAAGCTGATTGAACTCGCCAACACACGCTTAAATGAAAACTGCTCTGCAGTTCTTCTTAAAGAACTTCCAGAAAAGCTTGGAGATCCCGGTCGTTTTGTGTTGCCTTGCGTGTTCAACAAAACTGAAGAATTTACTGCCCTTGCTGATCTCGGGGCTAGTATTAATTTGATGCCACTGAGTGTTTGGAAAACACTATCATTACCCGACCTCACTCCAACAAAGATGACTCTTGAACTTGCAAATCACACTCTCGCTTACCCCGTTGGTATAGCCGAAGATGTGAATAGGCAAGAAGTACTTTTCATGACGTTTCCCTAATACGGCCCCAATAGCATAGTCACTAGCATCACACATGAGCTCAAAGGGGAGGTTCTTATTGGTAGAAACAAGAATGGGAGCTTCGGTAAGTTTCCTCTTAAGGATTTCAAAGGCTCGTACACAATCTTCGTCAAAGACAAAACGTGCCTCTTTTTCAAGAAGATGTGTAATAGGTCGAGAGATCTTTGAAGAATCCTTGATGAATCAACGATAAAAGCCCGTGTGGCCTAGGAAACTCCTAACTCCCTTAACGGTTTTGGGATGAGGTAATTTGGCGATGACGTATACCTTAGCTTGATCTACCTCAATCCCCGCTTTCGAAACCTTGTGCCCTAAGACGATTCCACTTTTAACCATAAAATGACACTTTTCCCAATTGAGCACAAGGTTGGTTTACTCACAACGCTTCAACATTCTCTCAAGATTCGACAAACACGAAGTGAACGAACAACCAAACACGGAAAAGTTATCCATGAAGACTTCCATCGTTTTCTCGATCATATCATGAAAAATAGCCATCATGAACCTTTGAAAGGTTCCCGGTGCATTTAGTCCGAATGGCATTCTACGATAGGCAAACGTTCCATATGGACACGTAAACATAGTTTTTTCTTGATGACGTGGATGGATAGGGATTTGGAAGTAACCAGAAAAACCATCTAAAAAGCAATAGAAATTGTTTCCCGCAAGACGCTCCAACATTTGGTCCATGAAGGGCAAGGGAAAATGGTCTTTACGAGTGGCTTCATTCAACTTACGATAGTCAATGCACACTCTCCATCCGGTCACGAGTCTAGTGGGAATTAACTCGTTGGCATCGTTTGGCACAACGGTCATTCCTCCCTTTTTAGGGACACAATGAATAGGACTCACCCAAGGGCTATCAGAAATAAGGTAAATCATTCCCGCGTCAAGGAGTTTAAGGACTTCCTTTTTTATGACGTCGTGAATTTTGGGGTTCATCCTACTTTGACATTGGATTGCGGGCTTGTAATCCTCCTCCATTAAGATTTTGTGGGTAGAAAATTTGGGATCGATCCCCTTAATGTCAGATAACTTCCACGCAATTTCCCCTTTGTGATCCTTTAGAACATCGACAAGTGCGGTTTTTTCATCATCTGAAAGTTCTTTCGCAATAATAACCGGCAACTTGTCGTCCTCCTCCAAAAAGACATATTCGAGATGAGGAGGTAAATCTTTCAACTCGAGGATAGGTGGTTCCTCAAATGAAGATTTGGGCTCGATACTCATAACCTCCTCGGGTGGAGGAAATGGGAAATCGTTAAGAAAATCCTTGATAATCGAGAAGTCCTCATCATTGTCGAGGTCTTCGTTACAAGTACGTGGAACATCGAATTCTTCCAACGTAAAACCACCACCTTCAAATGGGGTGAAGGTTGGTGTCGAGTTATCAAGAATGGCATCTAACATAGTGGGATTGCCACTATTTTCATCATCACCAAAACCTAGAACTTCTTGTGAAAATTCCTCGCAAACCACGTCAATCATATCAACGAGGTTTATGGTAGAAACGGAATAAACATGAGAAATTTGAGAGTTTTGAGTTACGTTTATAACAAGTTCCTCATCGTTGAAACGTAAGGTGATCTTTCTAGCATGAACATCGATCAAAGCCATAGACGTATCTAAAAATGAACGACCTAAAATGAGGGGAACTTGAGGATCCGTGGGAATATCGACAACGATAAAGTCTACCGGATAATAGAACTTTCCCACTTTCACAAAAACGTCTTCCGCCAATCCACATGCGGGAATCGTGGAATGGTTGGCCAACTCGATAGACATTAGTGAAGGAGTAAGATTAGGAAGATTGAGCGACTTGAAGATTGCAAGTGGCATCAAGTTAATGCTAGCACCAAGATCGGCCAAGGCATAGCATTCTTCCATATCTTGGATTGAACATGGGATCAAAAATTTACCAGGATCACCGACTTTTTGAGGTATGCGATTAAGATAAACTGATGAACAACTAGACAATTGATGTAATTTCTCCTTGTTGTTCAACATACTCTTAAAGTTAGCGGCAAATCGAGGCATCATGACCAAAGCATCAACGAAACTCACATTAAAGTGCAAATCACGAAACATTTTCATAAAAAGCTTAAATTGGTAATTGTCGGTCTCTTGACGTTTCTCCTTTCTAAGTCTCGATGGATAGGGCAAAGGTGGTGTGGGTTGAGGCATATGCATAGCCTTTGGAATCTCGTGTTCCAATGTTGGTAACGGGTCAACCGTAGGTGGGGCATGAGCGGTACTTCGTGGGATTGTGACATGCTCCTTTTCGACTACCACCTCGGGTTCTTCCTCAATTGCATCCTCCGTAGGAGCAATTGGTTGAGGAGTAGGTTCCTTAATTGTCTTACCACTACGTGTGGTAATCACTTTCATCTCACCCTTAGGGTTTGATATGGTGTTACTAGGAAGACTACTCGAAGACGGTTTGCACATAATTGCCTCAAACATAGATGAAATTTTGTCTTCAAACATGGATTGCCTCTTCTCGGCTTTAATCATTTCTTGCTTAATTTCATGTTGCCCTTGTTCCATTTTTTGTTGGTTTTGTTGTAACCTAGTTACATTTCCTTCCATCTTGTTTGTATGGATTTTAAGCTTATTTGCTAACTCATTTTTCAACTCTTTCTTCAAGTCGTTCTTAAACTCGGATCTTAGGCTAATGATTTCTCTTTGAATGTTGTCAAACCTAGCATCGTTCCCATTAGCGTATTCAACAAATTCATTTGGAAGATCTTTCAAGGTTTGCAAACTCTTGTTGTTGTTGTTTTGAAAATCATTTTGATTTTTGTTTGAAACTTGATTATTAGCCCCTTGATTACCATGGTTTCCCTTGTTGTAATTGTTTTTGAAACCAACTTGATTGTTGCGATAGTTGTTGTTAGCATTTTGATTTAAACCAAAACCCGATGGAGTCAATTGATTAGAGCGGGTAACTTGACCGTTTTGGTTGTAAGTTCCCTTGGCCGCGTAGGCACTCGAAGTGTTGCCACCGTTGTTAATGCACTCGGAGAAATCATGACCTCCACCATAATACATACATGAAGCCTCAACCGCTTTAGCCATAGCGGGAGCACTTTGTTCTCCAACTTTGAATTCAATCAAAATTACTTTAAGCTTATCAAAGATTTTGTTTTCCAAATTCGTCTCAATTTGGAAAGCATCGATGGTAGTAGACAAAGAAGGTGAAGCTGAAGACGAAGGCTTACGAACACTCGACGTGATACGAGGACTATACACCTTAGATCTATTCTCAATTATCACCAAAGCTTCCTCAACCATTTTACACAAAAAATTACCACCCGCGGCGGCATTAAGATAATCCCTTTCATGATCATTAAGTCCATTGTAAAACGTGTCAATTTGATGCAAGTCGGAAAATCCGTGATGAGGACACTCATGTAACATTTCCTTAAACCTATTCCAAGCCGTTGAAAAACTCTCATTAAATTCTTGTGAAAATTTTGAAATCTCGTTTTTCAAATGCGTAGTCTTAGAGGGCGGAAAAAATTAGTTCACAAACTTTGAAACGAGATCCTTCCACGTCAATATAGAATTGGGTGGCTCTTTCTCTAACCAAATTTTAGCGGTCCCCGCTAAGGAATACGGAAAAACATCATCTTAATCGAGTCATTAGCAACATCCTTAAACTTGCAAGTGGCGGTAAGACGATTGAATTGGCGGATATGGTTGTGCGGGTTGTCCTTTTCATCACCACGGAATTTGTTGTTTTGGATCATCGACAACAAACCCATTTTCACTTCAAAATTATCCGCAAGGATAGCGGGAATTACAATAGCCTCTCCATAACCCTCGGTGGGTGCTTGAAGTAACTCCATCATAGTTCGATTCTCCATGGTTGGTTCCTCTCTTACAATGGGTTCGTCAATAGGAGACTCCTCACTAGAAAGATTAGGAGTAGGTGTTGACTCCTTTCGGTTTCTTCGTTTACGTGCACGTCTTGCTTGGTTGCGGGTTTGCATAAACGTCACGTACAACGAGGGGATGAGCAAAGAAGATTCTTTTTGGTGTTTTGTATTTTTCCAATTTTTTTTGTGGTTTTTTATTGTTTTTACTTTTTCGGATTTTTGTGATTGTATTAAGTAGACCAAAATCTACAAATATCCTCCTTAATCAAATCTCTTGATTAAAGAAGCCTCAAGGAATGAAAACGATCACGTGAAGTGAACGTCTTCGATGACTTTATAACGTTGGTGGAACACCAAAATGTTCAAGAGGGTTTAATCAATGAAACCAAGAAAGTATATGTGATACTTAATAATACTTTGGGCGGCAAAACCCTCGATTAGCTCTCAAAATCAAATACTCACAAGCAAGCGCGGAAACGAGGCGGCGCGAAGCACTTAAGAACCTTTTTCCTTAGGGTATATTTTATAATACCCGCCATATACCCACCTTATAGTTTGTATTTTTCAAAATCGAGCTTCACGAAAGTATTTAACTATTTTTGCCTTTTCTTTCTTGTTTGAGATTCAAATACAATGAATGGGTAATGACCTCCCAAGTCAAGGTTGTGTTTTCACACTTTTGGAGTACTTGTGAATTTATTGTTCTACGTATACAATATAGTAATAGTATTCACACAAAAAACGAAAAACCGATAATACGTATTAGTAGAGTGCTACTAATACAAATAGATATTATGGCTATATAAAAACAACAATTGTCAAATCAAAACACAACACGCCTCCCCGGCTGCGACGCCAAAATGATAATCGTAGAAATACGTCTTTTAGGAAAAAGAGCGTAATTAGGGTAAGTACGACGATTTAGGAAAATCGTGCACAAATGACCCAAAGTGGGGATCGTTCTCAAGGAGGCTTGGTGTGTGTGATCGGATAGATGATTAATTATGTGATTATATTTATGAGAAAACAAAAGAAGTAAGATAAGAAGAGAATGACGGTTACGACGACGAATTAAACTAAGACGAAAAGGTCGTACACGTAAAACCGTAAAAAAGTACCAAACTTAAAAATTTACCCTAAAAATTCCTAGAAAATTGCAATAAATTCTAAATAATGTAATTAGAGTTTACAAAAAATCAAAAATCACCCAAACCTTTTATTTAATTAAATAATGATTTTTTAATGCTAATTAAAGCCCTAAAAATCAATTTAATTAACAAAAAGCCCAAAATGAGATTTATCACTTTGTAAACCTCTAAAATGACCTAACTTAATTTAAAACAATTTTTGAAAATTTTAAAATTAATAAAAACTATTTAAAAACAATTAAAAACTATTAAAACTAAAAATAGTTATAAAAATTAATCTAAGAACAACAAAAATATTCTAAAAGTGTAAAATTCCTAACTTAATGTATTTAACCTAAGAAAAATATAAAAACTTGAAAAATATAAATTTTAATTTTTAATAATAAAATAATAATAAAATAATATTAAAAATTCAAAATTTATAAAATATTCTAAAAACTTGCAAACTAGCTTAATTTAACCTAAATAAACAGAAAATGAACTTGAAATTACTAAAATACCCCTAATGGGCCTTCAAATGGGCCAAAAGTCCAAACAGTCCCCTTAATGGGCTCAAATAGGCCCAATAAGAAAAATGTTGTCCAATTAAGCCCAAAAGCTCTTATCTTACTCAAAATTTGATTCTGAACACAATTTTTCAAAGGACCAAAAGCTGAAAATGTGAAATAAGCTGACTTATATCAAACAGCTTATTCTTAATGGGCTTTTTGGCCCATTAAGCTATAAGCTGATGCCATAAGCTCAAATTAGACACACAAGCTTCTTTTGAGTTGCTTAAGACTTCTGTAAAAAGAAATTTGAAAAAAGTCCAAGGAATAAGCCTGAAAATGCAATAAGCAATCTACCGAAAACGACAAAATAGTCGTTTTGAGTTCTAGGCTATCCCAAGAGCTGATTCAAGTTTCAAAAGCTTTTAAATGACTTAACTAAGATTAATCAACAAAAAGTTTTCAAATAAGTTCACTCAATAAGCTAGAATAAGCAAATAAGCACTTATGAAAAAGTCAAATGAGTTGGTTTTCTAGCAAAAAGTCAAAGTCAAAGTCTAATAAGATCCAGTTCAAACAAATGGGTCAAATAATGAAGATTGATCACAAAAATAAGTTGTTGCAGGTCTGGATAAGCCAAAATGGCTTATTAATAAGCTGAATGCAAAATTACACTAGTAGGGGCTTGTTTTGGATGTTGAGCAGTGGAAACTTTTTCCACTGCTTGACTTGTTTGACTTTTTGTCTTTAGTGACTTTTTTGGAGATTCAAGTTACACAAAGGCACCCAAATGATCAGTGGATCAAGAGGAGTCAAATACAACAAAGAAATCACAATCACTAACAGCCAGTTAGTACAGTTTAATCAAAACATCACCAGATCTAGCACGGACATGAACAAATAAGCAGTTAAGCACTTATAAGCTGTTTTAGCAAATTTCAGCAAACCAAATTGCACCAAAAGCATACACAAGCTATTATAAACTCAAATGAACAAGTTTAAACAGGTTTCATGCAATGGCTCAAATCCCAAATCAAGATTCAAGCAAATGAAGGTTACTGATGAACACTAACACAAGCAGATTTTACTTTTGCTGATGCACTTGACCAACAAGACAAATTCAATCACTCAGATCTATCACATATGTTATATTAATGATGATTTAACAACTTTTAACCCTAAGCATGCATAAATTCTAGATTTTATTAAAATCTTAGGTAAAAAACAGTTAAAGTCAATGAGATATAGCACAATGTTTGATTTGAGGTTTTAAACCCAAAAACTTGCAGCAAATAGCACTCAACCAAGTATTTAACAGATACCAAGCAATAACAACACTTTCCACAAACACAATAACAACTTATGATCTATAACAGGTAATCCCAAACACCCTTTTAATTTTTCAAATCTAAAATTTTCAAATCAAAAGTGTTATCCAAGACCACCCAAGCCCAAATAAGCACAATAACAGATATATTAAGCAGATTAGAGCAAGGTTAGACCATATAATCAACAAGAATACAAGTCACGCACAAAATCACCAAAAATCCAAAGTTTTAACATATTTGGGTAAGATGATGTGTACCTCATGGATGTACATCCACACCCACGAATTTTGAGCTTATGTACTAGCAAGAACAAGTACAAGCTTCCACAAACAACCCTGCTAAGAATCAACAAAGTTAGAAGCACAAATATCAAAACAGAAAGATGAAAAATTCTTGATTAATGTGTTGGGTCAAAAAGTTGATGTGGCAGAAACTCAAAAACGAAGAAAACATGAAGATATTGTCTAAGCGTTGTCAAGAGCAATTTAGGCGTTGACAAGAACAAACCAAGCGTTGTTGGCTCAAGAGTTGTCGTGTGCAATCCAAGCATTGTCACATGCAATTTAAGAGTTGATAGAAAACGTAGACAAGAAGCTTATGGAAGCTTCTATTTAGATAAACATGTAAGATATATTCTGCATAAGTTTATTTAAATAGAAGATTTACTTGTTTATTTGTTATTATCTCTTGTAAACCCTAATCCTTACTCTATAAAAGGAACCAAGGGTCTTAGGTTTTATTTATCAATTCATTCACAATGTAAACCTAAAAGCGTGTGTACAGTAGACGTGGTATTCAATGTATACACGTCTAGTGGTTGTTTATTATTAATATAATCAGCAACCCTTTTGTTTTAATTCATGTTATTGTGCCCTAAACACCTTGTTAATGTGTCGTGTTCTAATTCCGCTTTGATTGTATAATCATATGAACATGATGCATTCCTAGTAGCTTCAAAGATCCAGAAACCAAGGTTTCCACAATTGGTATCAGAGCCTCGTGGCTCGTTATGCTAGGACCAACAAGGTGTTCGTGTATCGTGAAGAAAAGAAAAACCCGTCTAGGGTTTTTCTGGACGTTTTTGTGTGCGCAGCAGTATTCAGAAGGTCATAACTTTTGATTGAACCGTTGGATCGTCATGAAATTTTATATGTGTCTTCTACATACATATATCTAAACATCCACTGGAGGGATTGTTCTGATTAGTCCTCAGTCAAAAGTTATTAAGCGTCGAAGTGGGCTGCAGAGGTGATTTTCAGATTTCTTGTTTACATAAAATCATGTTTTAGGGTTTTTCTACAAACCCTAGATCGATTCTATAACAGAAAAAGATGGTTGCAGCATGTTGTATTGGTAAAAGCAACAAGAGAAGGGTTTTATTTAAACCCTAGATTGATTAACACATCCTAGATCCATGTTATTGAAAAATAACAGTCGTATGTGATCACAAAAAGGAAAGAGGGACAGCAGGTCTTTAGTTTCACATGTTGCATCGATAAAGGTTGCTAATTTTTAGGAATTCCCTCTAATTTAAAGGTATTTATTTATGGTCATGATATATACTGTTATGAGGATATATATGCGTGAATATTGGGAGTAAAAGAAAAAAGGACGTGATACAGTGATTGTGGGTAGGTTATCACTTTTGCAAAGCTTATACTATAATTCAAGGCTGCAGCTTGACAACATTAAGGCTGATGTGACGTGTGTACTGCTATATTTGTCTTTGCTTTGTGTGATTATCATGTGAAGCAGCTATGGGACAAAGGCTTTGTAAAAGTCATGTTGGACGAAAGCAATATTTACATGCTATATTATAAAGAATGCAATAAAGGACGCAATTGATGGAATAAAAAGCTTTGTCTAGCCAAAAGTATAGCAGACTATGACATACAAAAGTGGGTCTCAAGGTCAAATGTTACGGCTGCAGTTGATGTCAGCTTTTGGAATGAATATTCACGTGGTCAACAAGAAAAGTAACAAGAGGTGCATGTGATGTAACGAGAGTCATGGGTACAATATTGACAAGTGTGGAAGACGATTTTGACTTGCTGATTTTCAGGAGTGAAAAGATGTGTGATATTTAATGAGTCCTACTTTGTACGGAGTATATTTTAAATATGGCACTGGTGGTTTGAAGATTTCAACAAGTAAAGATCGTGTTTAGCATCTTAATGACGTAGGTTGTCTAAATGTGGATTTAGATATAATTTATTCCAAATTTTTAATGAGACGCTGACAAGAGTGGAGTAAACGCTGACAAGCTTTGTTTGGACGCTGACAGAATAAGTCAAACGCTGACAGCATTAACAGTGTTGTCCGAGATATGGTTTTTCAAACGCTGTTAGGTATTGTCCGATATGTGACAATACACATTCCTGATATATTGGATAGAGAAGGATCTCGGATAACACAAGGATTGCTGCTGTTTGAGAAAATTGGTACTTTTTAGCACACAAAAAGGAGGAATTTACACACGAAGGTACATAGAATCTCCGTTTTATTTAGAATATCATGTTGATATTTATGGATCGGATATTTTTAAAAGAGATTAATGATTTTTAAGTAAGTTAGCAACATTTCATGAAGAATTTGATGGATATTTTAGATTATGTAATTGGGATAACCTTGTGAAAGTGTTATCTGTTGCGAAACTTTTACATATGGTATGAAGATGTTATTTCATTCAAATTCATCATGAAGAGGTGTTAGCTTAAGGGGAAGAATTCTTATGGTAAGTTTGATGATTGAAGAAGATTGTCGCGAGTTTGTGTTCTATCATATCTTAGAAAGTCGTGTCTGGTTAACATTACTTTTGAAGATAACTTGTTCGTGCTTACTTGGTTGGTGACGAAGACTTGTCATAACACTTGAAGGAGTTACATTATCGTGCTCAGTGTCTCACAAAGGATGAGAATATTGACAAGGGATTGAGGTCTGCTTATACTTTAACGTTCTCATATAAGTTCGACGTCACGTGGATAGTACAAGACATGGAACACATGATTGGGTTATTCTACTTCTACATCAAAAATATTATAGTTATTTTTCTTCAAGATCATTACTCAGAGCTTACATTTGGAGAATCTTCAAAGATTGCATACATTGTTTACTTCCCTGTTGATGTGACAAAAAGGGGAAGACATACATGCTACACTTGAGGGGAAGCAATCTGAAGATCATGTACAACTTACAAGAGATACACATAGAGTTTTGCCACCATCAACTAAGGGAAGATTGTTGGCTCAAAAAGTTGATGTGGCAGAAACTCAAAAACGAAGAAAACATGAAGATATTGTCTAAGCGTCGTCAAGAGCAATTTAGGCGTTGACAAGAACAAACCAAGCGTTGTTGGCTCAAGAGTTGTCGTGTGCAATCCAAGCATTGTCACATGCAATTTTAGAGTTGATAGAAAACGTAGACAAGAAGCTTATGGAAGCTTCTATTTAGATAAACATGCAAGATATATCCTGCATAAGTTTATTTAAATAGAAGATTTACTTGTTTATTTGTTATTATCTCTTGTAAACCCTAATCCTTACACTATAAAAGGAACCAAGGTCTTAGGTTTTATTTATCAATTCATTCACAATGTAAACCTAAAAGCGTGTGTGCACTAGACGTGGGATTCAATGTATACACGTCTAGTGGTTGTTTATTATTAATATAATGAGCAACCCTTTTGTTTTAATTCATGTTATTGTGCCCTAAACACCTTGTTAATGTGTCGTGTTCTAATTCCGCTTTGATTGTATAATCATATGAACATGATGCATTCCTAGTAGCTTCAAAGATCCGGAAACCAAGGTTTCCACATAATGCAACCTTAGTTCCCCACACTTGATTATCCCCAAGTTATAGGCTTCACCACACCTTGATAAATCAATATCAGGATGCTATGATCAGCTTTATAGCCCAAGAATTCCAAGGTTTGAACAAGACTTAGCAAAATATCAAGAAAAGTGGAAAATGTGCAAACTTTTGCACACTCCTTTTGAAAACAGGTTTAGGATTCAAGAACAATAAACATTCAACAATAAGAAACAGATAATAAGAATTGTACTTGAGCTTTCTTCACCAAATTCAAACACATTTCATTAAGATGAATATATGATTTACAGATTTGTGAACCAAGGAAAAATCAAGAGCAAAGTACAAATGATGCACCCTAAGGCCTTTATATAGGCATACAAGTTAACTATGAAAGCTGAAAAACGTGTAACCCTAGCTTATGAAGTTCCAGATTTGCCCTTTGAGTAGTTTGAACTTTGAAGATCATGTGACATATTCGTGGCGTCTTGTTGTAGTTGGCGTGTGAAAAGTTGATCAAATGGTGTATATCAAGCTTAAAATCTAAGCTTTGTTGTGGGACGTTGGATGACTGTCCAAAATTTGGCAGTATGCTCAAAGGTGAAAAGCAGGGAATCTTGTGTGGGGTGTGGGGTGAAGTAGCATGTGTTTTTTGGTGTTGGGATGTGATTAAGGGATGCTTAATCACTAATCTGGACAATCTTAGGGTTTAATTACAACACAATTAAGAAAACCTAATTGTGTTCTTGAGGTGAATAGTTGGGTGTTTGATCTGTTTAAGGGGTGATTAGGATTTAAATTAGTGTTTAAGGCGCCAAGGTTTATTAATAAATAAACCGGATGAAGTGGAATGGTGAGGTGGAAGGAGGGAGTGTTGTGATTGGTGGATTTGGTTGAGTGGGGCACGTGTCACCATGGCACTGGTCTATGTATGTTATGTTGTCTGCCAACTTTAACCCGCATTCTTCTATTCTCCTTTCACTTTGTAAATAATACACCCAAATCCATTTTCCTTTGTAAATGAAGTTTTGGTTTTCACACTTTTGCCCCAAATACTTTTCCAAAGTATTTTCAGGGGTATTTCTTGCCATTTCTTGATTCTTGAAGGACTGATTTGGTATTTTCTTCAAGGATTATGGTCTTGACTATTATAATTGAAATTTTGGAGAACTGAAATTGCCAAGTCATGATTAATGAGGGACCATTTTTGCCAAGTCTTCAAAGTCAAGGGTCCTTTTTGCAATTTATCATTTTTGAAGGACCAAGCTTGTAATTTCTTGTAACTTGAAGTTCTTCATGGTATGTTTGACTTTGAGAAGGACTAATATTGACATTTTAGTTTTGTTGAGGGACTAAAATTGCCAATTCTTCAAAGTAGAGGGCCCTTTTTGCAATATTGACAAACTTTAGGGACCAATCTTGTAATTATGAGGATACAAGGGTATAAAGTGTCAATTCTTCAATATTGGAGGACCCTTCTTCATAAATCTTCAAATCTTCAAGGGTTTTCTTTGGAAAATTCTTCATTAGGGCTTGGTTCAATGTGCGGCTTCGTTTCCCGTGTTCTTTTTTGCATGATTCTTGTGATCTTTTGTCATTTTCTCAATATTCGCACCTAAAATACACAAACAACAAACACAAGCATATATTTGGGTATTTTCATGATATTTAATGCATTTTAAGCCCTTTTGGATGGTGAGACTATGTATAAAAGCAGTCTCATCAATCACACAATTGGCTGATGCTAATAAGATTGTGTTTAAGACCATGCACATATGCAACTCTTGTAAAATTTATCCCATTACAGTTCAATGAGCCGTATCCCTTTGTGTCGCCTGAAGAATTATCCCCAAACACCACTTTAGGACCTGGATCCTTTGAGTATCTGTGCAGGTATTGTCGAATCCATGTCATGTGTCTAGAATAGCCAGTGTCTAGATACCATACTGATTCCTTAAGATGTTTCTGCACAGATACATAGAAACAAGTTAGTTCCTATGGTGAACCCACTTTCTAGTGGGTTCCCTGAATTGCTGATTAGCAACTCTTGAGTTCTTGTAGAACTTTTGACAATGGGAAGGACAGTTAGGTGTCTCATGGGTGAAACTTCCACAGATATCACAACCTGGGAAGTCACCACACTCATCTGAGTGATGGTCTGTGAATCTCTGATAGGTGTGTAAACACCCATCCTTTTACCATTTAATTCTGGCTAAAACGAGACCAAAACACGTATTTAATATCATTTGTTTGGAATTATGCGTGGTTTTTGTGTTTATTGTGTTTTCAGAGCCAACCGGATGAATATTGAAGAAAACATGGGATTGCACGGGTTTTACTGAGGAAAAAGGACTCAAGATAAAGTCTATTGTCCAAGAGATGCAAAAGATTTGAAGTCACTGGGCCTATTCGAAGATTTATCGAAGAAAAGGACCAAAGATGGAAGATTTACATAAGTCGAAGAAACTCAAGTCTACTAAACGAAGAAAGTAAAAGATGAGTTGAATTTAATCGACGACAAATCCCGAATCAGAATCGAAAACGTCAACTTTTCTGAAAAGACGAGAAGACAAGAAGAACGGGAGAAAGCCCACTCACCAACCAAAAGAAAAGCCTATAAATAGACCACCCCACACACATTTAGCCAGTTAGTTTTTTAGTTTTCTTTCTCCCCACTTTTCTCTCCTTTCTGTTTCGTAGGATCACCATCACCACTAGGGTGTTTGGTGATTTTTTAATCTTGTAATTTTAATCTTTGTTTGATCTTGTTAAAACATCAATCATCAATACAAGTTCTTGTTTAATCTTTCCATTTCATCTTGTTCATCATCATCTTTCTCTTTAAGTTCTTAAGTTTTTATTTTATTTGATTTGATCTTCAAAAGTTGTTGGGTTTTGTGTTTTTGTTGATGGGATTTGTAGTTTATGGTTAGTAGATGCTTAGTGATTAGTTTATTTAAGATTTTGGTGAAAAACTTGGTGATTTTTGGATTAAAATCGTGTTTCCTTGTTCTTCGGGTAAAGGTACTGTATCTGTGTTCCCAGGTTCCGGATGAACATCAAAGTTCCGGATGAACACCCATCTTCCGAATGAACTAAGAAGTTCCGGATGAATATGTTCCTTAAAAGTTCCGAATGAATTTTTGTTTAAAAGTTCCGAATGAGTAAAAAAGTTCCGAATGAGTCTTTTGTCTAAAAGTTCCGGATGAATTAAAAAGTTCTGGATGAACACTTAAGTTCCGAATCAACTTCTTTTCAAAAAGTTCTGAATAAGTTTCCTTTTCAAAACTTCCGAGTCAGTCTAAAGTTCCGGATGAACAGTAACTTCCGGATGAACCTAAAGTTCCGAATGAAGCAAAAATTCCGGATGAACCAAAGTTCCGAGCCAAGTTCCGGGTGAAAGTTCCGCATAAAGATCCGAACCAAACTTCCGAACGAAGTTCCGAATCAAGGGGTTCCGAGTGAAAAGTTCCGGATGAGCAAAGTTCCGAATCAAGGGTATACTTCCGAATCAAGTTTCTTTGAGCATTTCTGAGGTTTACTGTATTACCGTTTTACTGTTTCTTTACTGTTTCTTTATTTTATTTTAATTTTAATTTTAATTTTAATTCCAGTCTTGTCAGTTGCCATTAAATTAATTGTTTGTGATTTAAATTTTCATTTTAATTCATTTAAACTTTTTAGTAGGTTAGAAATCTAAAACCCCTTTTTAGTACCAAGAACAATTATTCCACTTAAGGCCGAGATTAATTCGAGAGGATATCGAGAGTAAAATTAGAACCCATAGCAAAACCATGTATCAAATGGCGCCGCTGCCGGCTCTTCTCGTTAAGATCAAAAGTTTTTTGTGAGAACTTGGATTTTGGGATCCGTTCCCCGTGAACGTTACTTTTTCATAAAAATTTTCAAAAAATCCTAAAAAATATTAAATTTTCAAAAATACAAAAAAATTAAAAAACATAAAAATCAAAAATATTTTTGCTTTGTTTTTCTTTGTTCGTTCTTTTGCAGGTGTATGCGCACTCGATCCGCGTCTTATCAAGAGCCCGAGCATCTCGATCACTTAGACATGGCCGGTATACCACCTCCAAACAACAATAATAACAACAACAACCCACCTTTCAACAACATGAACAATAACAACAACAATGAGCCTCAACCAGATAATCGCCCGATGATTGAACTGCTGCAAGCTCATGTAGACGGCAACACTGATCCAATTGTCATACCTCTAATTGCCGCCAACAACTTTGAGCTAAAATCAGGCTTTATCCAGATGGTCTCCGCTCAACCATTCTTGGGACGTACCATTGATGATCCACACGACCATATCAAGAGATTCTTGCAACTCACTAACACGGTCAAGTTCAATGGTGTTCCACAAGAGGTTATCAGGTTACAACTTTTTCCCTTTTCTTTAGAGGGACAAGCCCGGCATTGGCTTGCTAAGGAACCGCCACAGAGTATTCTCTCGTGGACGGATTTGGAGACTAAGTTTATCAATTACTTTTTCCCACCCTCTCGTACTACCGCTTTGCGGAATGAAATCATAAATTTTGAACAAAAGTACGATGAGTCGTTCAGTGAATCTTGGGATCGCTTTAAAGATCTTTTAAGAAAATGCCCACAACATGGTTTTACCAAAGTACATCAAATTAATACTTTTTACAATGGTTTAAGCATGAGTGACCAAGATTCACTAAACAGTGCCTCGGGGGGTAATCTTTTGGCTAAGACTTCCAATGCTGCTTGGGACATCATTGAGAATAAATCTCGTGTGCAAACCAAGAGTGTTCGGACCAATGTCGCTAGTGCTAGCACTAATAACAGCGACAAGCGACTGGACAAAATCACTGTGCTTCTTGAATCGCTTGTCACCCACACCGTCAGCAACAACACCAGCAACAACGCTAAAAACGCTCAAGTTAACGCTGTCAGCCAACCTTGTGAGATTTGCGGTGGTCCTCACTCTTACACCACTTGTACCGCCACCCAAGATTACCCTGCTGAGAATGTGAATGCGGCATATGGCACCTATCCTCAACCTGCCTATCAAGCTAGACCTCAAGGTGACCGTAATTTGCTTAGCTACCGCTCCAACAACTATCTTTCTCCACCTGGTTTTCCCCCAAACAACCCAAACCAACAACAAAACATCAGCCGCTCTCCTCAACAACAACAACAACCTCGTACACCATACATCCCTCCTCACAAGCAGCAACAACTGCCTCAACGTAACAACCAAGTTTACCAACAACCTGCTTATCAACCACCCGCATACAATGCTCCTCCAAACCAACCCACTGCATTACACCAAGAGGTTGCAACCTACATGAGGACCAATGATGTGATCGTGGAAAATCTCCAACAGGAAGTGCGCAACTTGAAAGCAGACTTGGTCAAGCAAGGAAACGATTTGAGAGCCGACATGAGAAACACGTTGGATAGCCAAACTAATGACTTGAGGAACATGATGGCTAGTTTTTTCCAAGGTAATCAACCCTCTTCTTCGGGTACTCTTCCGAGTAACACCGTTGCGAATCCAAGAGGGGAGATGAAAGCAATCACTACTCGAAGTGGCAAAGGTACCAAGGAACCCGAGCATCCTATACCTCCACCGGTGATTGTGACTAAGGAGAACGAGTCACCTGCTCCTATTCCTCCTCCTTCTCCTTCCCCAATTTCTCCACCTCTTCCTTCTACCCCTCCTCCACCCAAGGATGTGAGTGATCCTATTCTTCCAAAGCCTTCCTCTTCTTCCAATATACCTTATCCATCTAGGTTGAGGAAAGAGAAGCTCAAAAGCAAGGATGATATTCAGGTTTCGAATTTTCTTAAGATGTTCAAACAACTGAATTTCAATATCTCCTTCGCTGAGGCTCTCGCTCACATGCCTAAATATGCGAAAATGTTTAAAGATCTTCTGAGCGACAAGGAAAAGCTCCTCGATATTGCCAACACCCAACTTAATGAGAATTGCTCTGCAGTGCTCTTAAGGAAATTGCCAACCAAGCTTGGTGATCCGGGTCGTTTCTTAATCCCTTGCAATTTCCCGGGAGTAGAGAATTGCATGGCCCTAGCCGATCTAGGTGCCAGTATTAATCTTATGCCTCTAAGCGTTTGGAAGCAATTATCTCTCCCAGAGCTAGTCCCCACCAAAATGACTTTGGAATTAGCTAACCGTACGGTTGCTTATCCAGTGGGGATAGCCGAAGACGTCATTGTAGGAGTCGACAAATTCACCTTTCCTGTTGATTTCGTTGTCGTCGACTACGAGATGGACCCTCGTGTGCCACTGATTGTTGGTCGTCCATTCTTGAGGACCGGTCGCACTCTCATTGATGTTGAAGCCGGTGAGCTTATCATGAGAGTGGGTGACGATAAAGTAGTCTTCAACATGGGAAAGCTTTCTAAACAACCTTATTCATACGAGAGTGTTAATTTAATTGACGTTCTTGATGAGGCTTGTGAAGAAACACTTCAAAGATGCTTGTAAAAGTATTCCTACCTCTCTTCCCAATGTTGAGACCGTTTCCTCTATCGACTCATCACTATCTCTATTTGGAGAAAGTGATTTCCTTTGGAAAGATTTGGAAGCCACCATGGGAGATGTGAATTTAGACAATGACGATTCTACTACCAATTGGGATGAAGATCTCCGCCTCATTGAAAACCTTCTCAAAGAAGACAATCCTTCTCCTCCATCTCCCACGGTCATTGCTATCGATACTCCGACTTTGAATACGCCTCCCGTCGAAAATCCTCTGGATTTAGAACTTAAGGAGTTGCCGCCCCATCTCGAGTATGTATTCCTTGAAGAAGAGAAGAAGTCGCCAGTCATCATTGCTAAGGACCTAAAGGAAGAAGAAAAAGCCCGACTTATCACGGTGTTGAAAGATCATAAGAAGGCAATTGCTTGGAAGATTTCTGATATTCGTGGAATTGATCCTCACTTCTACACACACAAAATTCTCATGGAGGACGACTTTAAGCCCACAATTCAAAGCCAACGAAGGGTGAATCCAAAAATCCATGAAGTCATCAAAACAGAGGTTATCAAACTTCTTGATGCGGGTATGATTTACCCTATTTCGGATTCACCATGGGTTAGTCCAATCCATTGTGTGCCCAAGAAGGGCGGAATAACCGTTGTTCCCAATGAACACAACGAGTTGATTTCCACTCGTCTCGTTACTGGGTGGAGAGTTTGTATAGACTATCGCAAACTCAATGATGCCACGAGAAAGGATCATTTCCCTCTACCTTTTATGGACCAAATGCTTGAACGTTTAGCGGGTAATGAATATTACTGCTTTCTTGATGGTTTCTCGGGTTATTTCCAAATACCCATCGATCCCCAAGATCAAGAGAAGACTACATTCACTTGTCCCTATGGCACATTTGCTTACAAAAGAATGCCTTTTGGCCTATGTAATGCGCCCGGGACTTTTCAAAGGTGCATGTTAGCTATCTTCCATGACATGGTTGAACAAACCATGGAAGTCTTCATGGATGATTTCTCGGTCTTCGGGGATTCCTTCTCTTCTTGCCTTGCCAATTTGGAACGTATGCTTAAGCGGTGTCAAGACACTCGCCTTCTTCTGAATTGGGAAAAATGTCATTTTATGGTAAAAGAAGGCATCGTGCTGGGACACAAAATTTCCAAAGCCGATCTTAAAGTAGAACGTGCTAAAGTCGATGTTATCGCCAAGTTGCCTCCACCTTTAACCGTGAAGGGTGTGAGAAGTTTTCTGGGTCATGCGGGCTTCTACCGTCGATTCATCAAAGATTTTTCTCAAATCGCTCGCCCGATGACCCACCTCTTGGAAAAAGATACTCCTTTTATCTTTTCCAAAGAGTGCCTTGAAGCCTTCAACTCGCTTAAGGATAAGCTAACTAAGGCACCCGTCTTGGTTACCCCTAATTGGGAGCTTCCCTTTGAGTTGATGTGCGATGCTAGTGATTTTGCTATTGGTGCGGTTCTGGGACAAAGAGTGAACAAACACTTCCAACCAATCCATTACGCTAGCAAGACAATGACGGGGGCACAATTGCATTATACGACAACCGAAAAAGAGCTTTTAGCTGTTGTCTATGCTTTTGAGAAATTCTGCCCCTATCTTGTCCTTTCCACCACAATTGTGTATACCGATCATTCCGCGTTGAAGTACTTGTTGACAAAGCAAGATTCCAAACCAAGACTTCTTCGCCGGGTTTTTGCAGCTCCAAGAATTTAAAATCGAAATTCGCGATAAAAAAGGAGCAGAAAATCTAGCCGCGGATCATCTCAGCAGACTTGAGGATCCTTACCAAGGGGATCATCCGAACAAAGAAATCAATGATTCTTTTACCTTGGAGACCTTAATGTCTATAAACTCGAAGTCGAATGAAATCCCGTGGTTTGCAGACTTTGCAAACTACTTGGCGGGTGGAATTCTCAAGGAAGGGCTGACGTCTCAACAAAAGAAAAACTTCTTCACCGACATTAAGACTTACTTTTGGGACGACCCTTACCTATTCAAACAATGTGCCGACCTGATTATCCGCCGATGTGTTGACGGACCGGCAGCTTCAGAAATCCTTGATGCTTGCCACAAAGGACCCACCGGTGGTCACTTTGGTCCCAACTACACCGCCAAAAAAGTGTTTGACTCGGGATTTTATTGGCCCACCATCTACCGTGATGCTCACGAGATGGTTAAGCGATGTGATGTTTGCCAAAAACAAGGCACGATCACACATAAAGACGAGATGCCTCAGAATTTCATTCAAGAGTGTGAAATCTTTGATGTTTGGGGTATCGACTTTATGGGTCCATTCCCTTCTTCTAAAGGAAACAAATACATCCTTGTAGCCGTTGACTACGTTTCAAAGTGGGTTGAAGCCAAAGCTTTACCCACTAATGACGCAAGGGTGGTTTGTAACTTTTTGAAAGCTCTTTTCGCTAGATTCGGTGTGCCTCGTGCCATTATTAGTGATCGTGGGACTCATTTCTGCAATGACCAATTCGCAAGAGTCATGGCTAAGTACGGTGTAAATCATCGTCTTTCCACAGCCTATCACCCACAAACTAATGGCCAGGCTGAAATATCCAACCGAGGACTGAAGCGAATTCTTGAAAGGACCGTGGGAGAGCATCGTGCCTCATGGGCTGATAAACTTGATGATGCTTTGTGGGCTTTCCGTACTGCTTACTAGACCCCGATCGATTGTACGCCTTATCGTCTTGTGTACGGGAAAGCGTGCCACCTCCCCATTGAGTTGGAGCACAAGGCTTACTGGGCCTTGAAGTGGGCTAATTTTGATATTAACAAAGCCGGTGACCTACGCAAGATCCAACTCAATGAGCTCAATGAACTCCGTAATGAGGCTTATGAAAATTCTTTGATCTATAAGGAACGAACTAAGCTCATTCACGACTCCAAGATCAAAAACCGAGAGTTCCATGTTGGAGACAAAGTCTTACTTTTTAACTCTCGGTTGAAAATCTTTTCGGGAAAGCTCAAATCTCGTTGGTCCGGCCCATTCACCATTGCCCAAATCTTTCCATATGGTACTCTCGAGCTCGCTCAACCTGATGGACCGAATTTTAAGGTGAATGGCCAACGAGTGAAGTTGTACTTTGGTGAGGACACCTCTCACGAGGTGATTCCATCCCTCACCACGTTCCCCATGAACTAATTTTGGGTCGAGTCAGGCTCGTGACTCGGTTATCAAAAACAAGCGCTCCTCGGGAGGCAGCCCGAGTATCTATCCTTTTATGTTTTAACCTCCTAAGTGTAGGGGGGACCTCTATAGGGTGTTTGTCTTTGTGTGGTGATGTGATTACAGGGATAAGTGCACTCTTGGAATCTCTGAAGAACCGTGCTCCCGTGTTATCCGAAATCCGGTTCTATCTCTCAACTATCGTGATTCAATTTTCTTCATACTCACATTTGAAATTGATCACTTTAGTCGTCTCTTCCTTAACTTGAGTTAACCAACGTGCACAATGTCATAAGTGTAGGGGAAACTTTTCCCACATGCTTAAACATTGAGGACAATGTTTATCTTAAGTGTAGGGGGGACTTCTATCGAAGTTTTAAGTGGACTTTTCCATGAAATGCCTTCAATTAACCGGAAAATCCTGTTTTTCAACATTTTTCAAATTTTTTATTAACTTTGGCCATTTAGTCGTAATTTTTAAAAATTTTATCGTTGCTTTCATATGTATATATCCCGCAATAAAGTCAAAAATATTAATAAAGTGGTGTAGCTAGTTTAGAAGTCTTTGACATATTAGGCCCGTTGCGTTTATTTTGACTCAACCCGAATAGACTTATCCAAGTTTATTCTAGCTAGTATCCTTAACCATGTAGACCTTAATTGGTTTATTAGGCTAAGTATCCACGAGTCTCATTACTTGAGATTTTAAATTGTGGAGGACGAGAAATGATAGAGTCAATTATAAGTCGGTATTCTTGCACAAGCTCACTTGGTGTAATTATTTGCCTATTCTCCCATCACTTGCTAATAATTTATCTGCAATAAGTAAGGTCGTACGATTTGAAAAGTTACTTAGCTTCTAGCCCAAGATCGTTTAAAAGTTGCTCGGTAATGATAAGAGTTCATAGCCAAGGCATAACTTATGAAGCGGGGGCGCGAAGATTGGCGAGTCCGAAAAGGCCCTAACAAGGCATGAGGATTCCATTTTATTGCTAAAGATCCAAAGTGATGTGAAAAGCATTATTCCCAAAGTCAATATGAAGGATCAAGACTCAAGACGAAAAGCAATCAACTCCCATAAAGATCATGGAGAAGTCTATCCGAAAAGACCCTAACAAGGTATGAGGATAAATAGATCCAAGTCCGAAAAGGAGGCGGATCGTTGTATCTCAAAATCCCAAATAGAGATTGAAGAAATAATCATGAAGTCGTGGTCAACAAAGTTGGAGTACCCCTCAAAAGTCTCCAAGTGAAGAAACTCTATTACGATGAGAAGACCATTATCTCAAGCACGTCTCTCAAGATATGAAGTATGAAGTACATGCCAAATATCGGCCCGAGAAAGGTCTCAAATCGTGAACCAAGTTATGCCAAGATATGAACTTTTTGATATCCCGAGAAGCAGTTTTAAGAGATTTTGTCCTTTAGCTAACTATTGATCAAATCTTCCTACTTTGCTTTCATCCTAAATAAACTATCGAAATAAGTCCAAAAATGCATCTTCATGATCATTCTAAGACAAAAATAAAATATAAGAGATACATCTAGGAATAAGGGAGTTTAAGCATTTAATTAAGCCATGTGTGTAAGTGTTTGAATTGCTGACTTATAATAACAATGATCTCGTTTTTAAGCTTAGTTTGGGGAACGTGAAACTTGAGGGTGATAAATCTTCGCAGCACCAAAGCCTTAATGTAAGTCATTGATTTCTTTGCAAGTTATTTCCATCCTTTTGTCTACTTTAAAGTCTTGATTTCTTTTAGTATTTTAATTTTTGTTTAGTAGTATTTAAATAAGGCCAAGGTTGATTAATTATGAGAAAAGTGTAAAATTGCTTTATCACTAAGCATTGCATGAGGGCATGGCAATGGTTAAGTGTAGGGGATTTGATAGGTGTGTAAACACCCATCCTTTTACCACTTAATTCTGGCTAAAACGAGACCAAAACACGTATTTAATATCATTTGTTTGGAATTATGCGTGGTTTTTGTGTTTATTGTGTTTTCAGAGCCAACCGGATGAATATTGAAGAAAACATGGGATTGCACGGGTTTTACTGAGGAAAAAGGACTCAAGATAAAGTCTATTGTCCAAGAGATGCAAAAGATTTGAAGTCACTGGGCCTATTCGAAGATTTATCGAAGAAAAGGACCAAAGATGGAAGATTTACATAAGTCGAAGAAACTCAAGTCTACTAAACGAAGAAAGTAAAAGACGAGTTGAATTTAATGGACGACAAATCCCGAATCAGAATCGAAAACGTCAACTTTTCTGAAAAGACGAGAAGACAAGAAGAACGGGAGAAAGCCCACTCACCAACCAAAAGACAAGCCTATAAATAGACCACCCCACACACATTTAGCCAGTTAGTTTTTTAGTTTTCTTTCTCCCCACTTTTCTCTCCTTTCTGTTTCGTAGGATCACCATCACCACTAGGGTGTTTGGTGATTTTTGAACTTTGTTTCTCAAATCTTGTAATTTTAATCTTTGTTTGATCTTGTTAAAACATCAATCATCAATACAAGTTCTTGTTTAATCTTTCCATTTCATCTTGTTCATCATCATCTTTCTCTTTAAGTTCTTAAGTTTTTATTTTATTTGATTTGATCTTCAAAAGTTGTTGGGTTTTGTGTTTTTGTTGATGGGATTTGTAGTTTATGGTTAGTAGATGCTTAGTGATTAGTTTATTTAAGATTTTGGTGAAAAACTTGGTGATTTTTGGATTAAAATCGTGTTTCCTTGTTCTTCGGGTAAAGGTACTGTATCTGTGTTCCCAGGTTCCGGATGAACACCAAAGTTCCGGATGAACACCCATCTTCCGAATGAACTAAGAAGTTCCGGATGAATATGTTCCTTAAAAGTTCCGAATGAATTTTTGTTTAAAAGTTCCGAATGAGTAAAAAAGTTCCGAATGAGTCTTTTGTCTAAAAGTTCCGGATGAATTAAAAAGTTCCGGATGAACACTTAAGTTCCGAATCAACTTCTTTTCAAAAAGCTACGAATAAGTTTCCTTTTCAAAACTTCCGAGTCAGTCTAAAGTTCCGGATGTACAGTAACTTCCGGATGAACCTAAAGTTCCGAATGAAGCAAAACTTCCGGATGAACCAAAGTTCCGAGCCAAGTTCCGGGTGAAAGTTCCGCATAAAGATCCGAACCAAACTTCCGAACGAAGTTCCGAATCAAGGGGTTCCGAGTGAAAAGTTCCGGATGAGCAAAGTTCCGAATCAAGGGTATACTTCCGAATCAAGTTTCTTTGAGCATTTTTGAGGTTTACTATATTACTGTTTTACTGTTTCTTTACTATTTCTTTATTTTATTTTAATTTTAATTTTAATTTTAATTCCAGTCTTGTCATTTGCCATTAAATTAATTGTTTGTGATTTAGATTTTCATTTTAATTCATTTAAACTTTTTAGTAGGTTAGAAATCTAAAACCCCTTTTTAGTACCAAGAACAATTATTCCACTTAAGGCCGAGATCAATTCGAGAGGATATCGAGAGTAAAATTAGAACCTATAGCAAAACCATGTATCAGTGTCTGAGCTCTCTTAACTGCCATTTGTCTATCATGGTCTATGGTCATGTGATGAGAGTTTTACAGATATTGTAGTAAGGTTTGACTATCCTTTCACCTTTGGGTTCACCTAGAATAGACTTAGGTTCATGGGAAGTAGAGCATTCAGCGAAAGGCTTAATATGTTGTTTTAAGAGTTCTACTTCTTTCATTAATGACAACAGGCGTTCTTTAGTTGAGGAATCAACTTTGTTCACAGATTTTGTTGAGACAGGCTTAAAGGCAACTTGCTTAGCAGATTGTTTAGCAGGTACAGAAAATACTTTAGCTGGTGGTTTCTCAACATCTGTTTTGGGTTCACCCTTAGCTCTTCTAGAGGAACTGCTGGGTTCAACTCCTGGGAGTTCAGGTAAGGGTGGTAATTCCATCATATCTTCAGAGACAGGGTCATCAGTCAAGATGGGATCTAACATATGAATTGTCTCTATAGATTTGAAAACAATCTCTTTGGGTTTAGTGAGAATTTTCAACTTATTTTTCTTAGCAGAGATATCCCTTTTAATATCAGCAGGTAGTTTATCATTAAGTAATTGATCTATAGTGAACCTACTGCACAACCATTTTTCAATAACCTTGTTTAATCATATACTTGATCATTTAAGGCACTATTCTTCAAGGTTAATGTATTGACTTCGTTTTGTAGAGATATTTTTTCTAAATTAACCCGTTTGAGAGTTTCACATTTAGCATTTGCATTTAACAGTTCATTTTTAACAGAGTGAAACTTATCAAGCAAGTTCTTTCTTTGTTCCTCAACAAAGTGCAAATCAACAATGGTGTAATCAAGGACATGTTTGTGTTCATTACTATCAGACATAGATAAAAGCCTATGTACCTTTTCCATTGTGATGTCAACCCATTGTCCTGATCTTGCATCACCTTTCCCAACAACTGGTTCATCCTCAGCTATAGCCATGAAAGCCCTAACTCTAGTAGTATCTTTCTTATCTGAAGTCAGTGGATCATCATTCCAATCATACGCTTTAGCTACCAACCCTTTCTCTGTCTTTTTATCACCCCCTTTCTTCTTAGACAGAGCTTCAAGCTTCAAATTCATCAGTTCTAACTCAGCTTTAAGTGCCTTTTACTTGTTCTTGTAATCTTTCTTCTCATTGTCTAAGGAGTTGAATTGGTGAGATGAGTTGCTGTGTTGTGATTTGAACTTGTAAGGTTTGTTAGAAGATGATGGATAAGAAGGTGAGGATGTCTTTGTGGAAGGAAAGTCTTTTTGAAAGTGTCCAAGTTTTCCACAGGCAAAACAAGTTTCTTTTGATCTGTCGGTTTGTTTGCTAGTTGATCCTATTCTCCCTGATCTTTTGTAGAATCTTCTTTGATTGGCTAGAAAGGCTCTTTCATGAAATTCAGCATTCAGGTCTGTCAAGAACTCTTGGCTACTGCGTGTGTCTTCTTCAACATCAGAGTCGCTGTCATGAGAGTGTGGGGTAGAAATCAAAGCTTTGGAAGTTTCTCATTGAACTACAGATCTTTCAGTCTCTTATTTGTATATAGTATCAATCAGCCCTTCTTCATAATTGTACTTTCCATAAAGCTGAGCTAAGGTGTCATTCTTGATTGAGTTATTGGCTCTCTGAGTTTGATTCAAACTCAGCCATTTTCTTGGAAGTCTGTTGACAAAAGTGGCATTAATTTTAGCTTGACCAATGGTGACATCATTCATAGCAAGATCATTGAGAAGATTCTTCAGCCTTGTATAAGGTTGTTGAACCTTTTCACCTTCAAGTGCTTTGAAAGCCTTGAACTGAAGTTTGAGTGCCTGAATCTTGGTTTCTCTGGTTTCAGATGGTCCTTCATGACCAAGGATAAGATCTGTCCACATTTGTTGGCTGTGGGACACTGAATGACAGACTTCATGATCTGTTTGGGAAGACATGATATGATGATGCTTTTGAGACGTTTATCTTGGTTTGCCAATTTCTTATCAGCTGGAGTCCATTGTTTGAGAGGTTTGGGAAGAGGGTTCTCATCAGTAGAGGTAAGCGCCATGGGAACATAAGGACCATTGTCTAGAATTTCTAGAAGAAATGGTTCAAGTCCGTCGAGATACACGAGGAATTGACTCTTCCAACTAGCAAAATCTTCTTCATCAAAGACTGGTACACTGGTGACATGAGATTCGCCTCTTGAGTCAAGAAGTTGAGGTAGATCATCTTCATTTGGAGGTGGAGGAGTGATTCTTGGTGAAGTTGGTGGTGCATTGTTGTTGGTGTTCCCAGAAGACGATGGTGGTGCATTGGTTGTTTCCGGCATGGTGGATCATGATTATAAAACTGAGAACGATGTTTCTTGAAGGTTTTAATATCAGACACCGCTGTGATACCAATTGAAAGTCCCTAAACTATGCTAGAAACACTAAACTTAACTAATCAATACAAGTAATTACTTTTCAAACGTAATACTTATTATTGTATAATAAAGAATTATAAGTGTTATGGATAACACCGTTTGATGACAATGTGTTGTGCACACTTTGAACAAAATAAAAACCTAACTTAAGAACACAGTCACAACTATTTGGTTCTTCAAGTTCTAAGCATTAATGTATAAGATCTATCAAAGGGTTAAACATTAATGCTGGGCTACACATCCTATTTATAGTGATACGAGGTTGACTAAGTACTAGTTGATGGTGACTACAGTAGATAGATACTTGTCAGACATCTGTAACAAGATGCTCTTCTATTCTTGGTAGTCTGCCACAATGCTTTAGGGAAACAGAGATGACACAGTTTCCCTTTTCTTCATAGTCTCGTACACACCAAGGTATGTCCAAAGTGTGCTGAGTGTTAACAGGATATTGCCACCCATGTTAACCCTCAACCCCTCAGAGTCCCTGATACATCTTGGATGTTATCCATCACAGCCAATGAGTGTGTATTCAAGTAATCTTTAACTTCCTTGACAATGTCTCTGACATGGACTCCTCTGAGGTTGCTCATATAGACTTAGATCTCTGTGAGTCTTGTGATACTTGCCTGCCTCCTTGGCACAGGCAAGAGACTATCTAACAGCTTAATTTGTGTTTAAATCTATGATACATGGAATCTAACAAACTTAGATTCCCACCATTTTCATAATTGTTTTATATAACGGTTTTTATTATACTATAAACAACGTTATAAAACGTATTGTATGGTGATGTTACGACAATGGTTCGTATAATGGTTTTGACGACAAAGGCCTATGTTGTGATTTACGATAAGGATTCATATAAAATGTTTTTGGCCTATGTTATGATCTACGACAAAGAATTGCACAAAATGTTTTTCGTAATGATTATATACCGGTTTTATGTTAATGGTTGTTATTAAACTCTATGGACTCGCTCAGCGTTTCGCTGACTTTTAGCATGTTTTATCTCAGGTACTTGAAGGTAATTCTCCGGAAGACGGCAAGAGTTTATGGTCCGCTTTTAAATAAAAAATTCCATTCGAATGTTTTGTAAATTTTTAAGACATACTTTGATCTGTGGACCTATGTAATTTGATATTTATGAATGGAAAATGTTTTGCTATTAAACGACGTGATTTTTAAGCGTTGTCTATGATTTGAGTAATGTGTTATCCCGTAACACCAACGACTCTTCCGCTGATTCGAAAAGTGAATATTTGAGGGTGTTACAGTTTGGTATTCGAGCTCACGTTATAGAGAACAAAAGATTTTTAATGGAAAATTTTAATAAAACGTTTTGAAAAATCTTTTGACTATAACGGTGTCGAAGAATTCCCGAGTTACCGCCAAGGCCAGACTGAGAAGTGTTATTTTAATATATATAACTTAGATTATATATATGTTGTAATTTTATTACATGATTGTTTGATGACTATTCTAATACTTATACTTAATATTTATACGACGTGGATTGTCACAAGGAAACCTAACTCTTCTATCCATTCAATCTAGCTATTCGAGATCCGAACCGGGTTGTGGATGTTCATAATTCTAAAGAAATAGTTGATATTCCTAACAATGTTGATTTAGTTGATTATGACCTTGAAGATGAATTGTCAAGAATAAATCAGATGTCGATGTTTTGACGAACTTTCCTAATAGACTGGAGTTTGACAAAACCCCGTCACCTGGAAATGTGTCGTTCGACTCGTGACTCACTTGATAATTGTTGCTATAGGATCCCTTACCCAAAAACCTCATGCCACTTGTAACTTTCCGAGAAGTCTATTTCAATGTGTGAGTCATTTCCTGCTCGTGACTCACTTGATAATTGTTGCTATAGGAGCTATAGAATTAGAAATTTAGTAGTGTTCATGTCAAGCTTTTATTGCCCTTTCAAGGTCTAAGAATAAGGTTGAAAGTATTGGAGAATGAGGTAGAATGTCGCGTTGAGAATAAGTTGGTTGAAGCTCGGATAAAGTTAGAATTAACTCGTGTGGAATGCGAGATTGTAAAGGAGAAGTCGTTGAGTCCTATGGTTGAATTATAAGGTTTTAAATGATTGTTGGTTCGTGTTAAGGGTTGTTCCTAGGCCATTGTCCAATGACGAGGATGCCCAGTGTCCAAGAAATAAATCGAAGAAATCTTCTTCTGATTTGGGACCGATGGATCCTCCAGGACACGTGGAACACCTAATGACTTTTGTAGATTAGTATTCATTATATTATATTTTAAAATCACTAACTTAACTGAGACATCAGTTGGTAGGACGAGTCCTTGGAATTGTATGACATTACACGGTGACAATGTGTGATGGCACAGCTTGTGACTTGTTTGTGATTAATGAAAAGACTATCTTCGATTGCTAAATTCTACATGCATCGTTGTTATCTTTCTTTTCTTGCTTCTCCTAATGTTCTCATTCGGAATGCAACCATTGAACGAATACTCATCTCGATTTGAGTTGCATTGTGAATTATTCTTTCGTGTTCCTGAGTGCCATCGATGTCACGAGCCTCATGATTATTTGGCTAAACTCATTTCCTATCATATTGTAATTAGTTCTTGGTGAACAACTCTTCATCACTCCTTTGAAGATCACTCATTGTTTTTATAAAAGAAAACAGTATCACCTAAGAAAATTGAATTTTCATCACCATATGGATTATTTTAATTGAGACTTATAAATAATCGTTATCGAAATAAAGTTTTTTATGAAACACCTTGAAAATTTAATTGCTTTTATAACGAAGAACATCTCTGTAAATTCATTTTGATTTTTATTCCATAATTAAGCATGAATACATTTAATCCTAATTTGTACATAGAAGCGCGCCTAGGTACAATTTGGAAGGGACCATGCAAGGCTGATTAGTAGTCACCATGAAATTGTTAATAAACACTACATTTTTCTTTGTAATTGTGAAAGATTAAATTTTTATGAGATCTGCAAGAAGTGCAAAATAGGGACATATTGTTAGGGACACCTACATATGTGCCCGTACCATTTTCCCGAATTGAATTTACTCATCTGTGGATATTGTCTTATTTGACAATTGGCATCCCCTTCTTGTTCAATTCTCTGATGGTAAGATTCTTTGGAAAGTTTTCTAATTATCGAGTGTTGATACCGACTGGGTGTATCGATGTTCCTGTCATTTCTTTTGATTAGATTCCATTTGAATGACATGGGTAACAATCTGAGGTGTTTTCGGATGCATACACAAATCATGAAAACATGGGATATATCCATATTCTTTAATATTTTCGTCTTTATCTGATTTGACATTCTCTCGTGATAATCATGCGTTGACCTCACTCTTTTAATGTTAGCTATGTCTCTAGATATCCTTGAATTATGAAAGATTATTCTTAGCTTTTGGTTAATGCAGAAGTAGTAAGCACCAATAAGATTCAAAAAGGATGTATACTTAGCCTCCCAAGTAGTTCTTGTCTTATCAACGGTAATAAAACTGGAAAGGTGGTGGTGTCATTAGGATGGAATCATTGTTATGACGTGATGTCATTGTCTTGATTGATGGGAGCACGGGTAGAATTCCCCTATAAGATAAGATGTTTATTATCAAAGGTGATCTAAATAATTCCCAATGGGAGATCGTATCCTGCATTCAGGCTTGAAATTTTACCATGAATGATTGTGAACTAGTCATAGATCTAGCGATCTAGAAAGAACATACGGTGAATTAAATATGAAAATGTTATTGTTATCTGAGACTTTCTAAGGTGATTGTTGATGAATAACCTAGACTTTCGCCATTAGGGCAAGTTTAATTTCATATTGATTATATTCTCGGTGTTACACCTGTGGCGTGTGCACCATACGTCAGCACCATCTAAATCAAGAATTACCGTGCAACTAAGAGAGTTGTCGGAGAAAGCTTTTATCCTATCGGTCTTGTCGTCGTGAAGAGCTACGGTATTATCATTCCATATATTCATTGATTACTGTGAACTTAATAAATTGACGATCAAAATTGATATCCATTACCCAAGATAAAAGGTTTGTTCGATCATTTACAAGGTTCTAGCGTATATTCCAAAAATTTGATCTACAGTCTGGTTATTATCAACTTTGCGTCCAAGGAAGATATTCCAAATACTACGTCCGGAACTCGTAATGGACATTATGAGTTTCATGAGATACCGTTTGGATTGACCAATGCACATGTGGCATTCATGAATTTGATGAATCGTGTGTGTAAGGTGTATCTCTTTATATTCGTGCTTGTTATTATCAAGGACCATCTGCTTATTTCTAAGAAAAAGAAGGAGCTTAGTAATCATCTGTAGACTACCCTGAGCTAGCCGAGAAGCGAAAACCAGTACCCTGAGTATTTATCATGTGATTTAAGGCTTGATACTTTACATTCTTTGACCGTGTGATTAATGGTAGTGGAATCTATGTTGACTCTTCAAAGATCAGAGCTATTAAGGCTTTGGGTTATACCAAAAAGGAAGTGCGAAGATGTTTGGGTTTGACAGATATTTATCGACGGATTGTTAAGGAATTATTCCCTCATACCCAGATCATTTAACTAAACTCCTTTAGGAGTATATGTTTGTGTATACCTCAAGACAACCTAAGAGGAATTGTGGAAACCATATAACCCATGACTTCGAATTTGGAGCGGCGGTTTTTGCTCTTCAACTATGGAAACATTATTTGTGTGGCATTAAGTGTACGGTACTCACCAAACAAAAATGCCTACAAAATATTTTGGATCAGGAAGAGCTAAACATGAAGCAGTGTAAATAGTTTGAGTTTCTGAGTGATTATGGTCATGATATTTATTTCATCGGGGAAGGTGAATGTAGTTGCTGACGCATTATGTAGAAAGGATAAAGAATCAATTAGGATGTGTTCCGTAATAATGATCATGCAGAATAATTTACCTGAGAAATTTAGAAATAACTGATGCTTGTAAGAAGGATAATATAGATGATGAAGGGTTTGGCGGCTAATGAGAACCATTAGAGATGGGAGCCGATGGCGTTAAGTGTTTAAAAGGTCGTTTTTGGTTGCCTAAATATAGAGGATTTCGAAATTTAGTCATGATGGAATCTCATAAATCTAAGTATTCTAATCATTCCGTTTCTGATACAATGTATTTTGATCTGGAAGAGTTGTACTGAAGGCCGAACATGAAAGCCGACATCGCCACATACGTTAGTAAATATTTAACTTTTGCGAAGGTCACGGCTGAACACCAAAATCCATCAGGATTGCTTATACAGCTTATTATTCCTGTTTTGAAAGTGGGATAGAATCACCATGGATTTTATCACAAACATTCCAAGGACATCATCTGGATTTGATTCGATTTGGGTCATCGCCTACAGACTGACCAAATCTGCTCATATCATTTCAATTTGAAGGGCTCTCGATGGAGAAGTTGGCTCGTTTGTATTTAAAGGAGTTGTGTAAGCATGGTGAGCCCGTATCGATTACCTCTATCAAGATCCTCGCCTCGAGTCGAATTTCTAAAGATCCCTCCAGAGGTCATTGGGAACAAATCTTGATATAAGTACTGCTTACCACCCACAATTGGAGGGACAAGGTGAAGGAACGATACAAACACTAGAAGGATTGTTTTATGCTTGTATGATTGACCTTTGGTAATAAACAGGATAAGCACTTTCCTTTGGATAGGTTATCATTGATAATTATCGCATTAGGATTGCGACCGAACCTTGTGAGGATCTATATAAAGAAAATTTTAAGATCACCTGTAGGTGGGAGTTGGGATGAAGATACCCCACCCGTGAGACCTGAAATGATTATAGAAATTAGGATCTAATTATTGACTGCCGGTATTGGACAGGAGGTTATGTGAATGTGAGATGTAGATCTTGAAGTGCATGATGGGTAGCGAAGTTATGCCAAGAATTTTCACCGTGGAAAGGTGAATTTATGACCTGAAAGATCGTGGGAAGATAAGTCCTCGTTGTATGGGACCATTGAGATAATGTAAAGAGTTGGTCCGAGAGGCATATAAGCTAGACTAGCCTAGGACTTCAATGGCTGCATGAAATAATACCGTATATCGAACTTGATAAATGTCTATCAAGTTAAAATCAGATTATTTCTTAATGAAGTTTGGGTCGGTGAAAAGTTGCATTCATCGAAAACCCGTGGACATCATGGAAAGAGAAAGTAAGTCAACTTAAGCATGATCGTATTCCCATAGTCATGTTTGATGAAACTCGTGTATTATAATGAATTACGCTTGAGAGAAAAGACCGAATGTGGAGGAAATGCCCACATGTCTTTAACTCTATAAGAAGCGAGTAGTAAGATGAATTGATCTTTGAGGACAAAGATCCTCTTTAGGGGGAAATGCTGTGACAATCCGTCAATTTGAGGTCGTTATTTTATTCTCAAGTATTATTTATAATAATTATTTTATTGTTAGAATCGAGGAGTTCATATTTTACAAAAACGTTTTTCGAAAATCGACCCGAAGTTTCATATTTTACAAAAACGTTTTTCGAAAGTGCCGTAGTTTCATACTTTACAAAAATGTTTTCGAAAATCGACCCGAAGGCACGTAAATTGAGGAAACTAGAATCGAGGAGTACCATTAAACAAAAGAGGTGAAACAAGTATCAAAAAATTGTTCTACCCCCTTAAGTGGACGTCCAAACAAAGGGGTTACACCCTTTTTGTGTTGTCAAAATATTGTGTATTCATGTGACACATGTCTCATGATACCACCTAAACAATTTGCTATTTAAGCTAGAAACCACTAGCCAAAAACAGACACATGCAAACCACCATCTCTCTCTTGTTTCTCTCACTAAATTCCAGCCACCATCACCACCATATCACAAATTCCAACAAATCTTTAACAACAATAATAAACTACACAAAATCTACAAAAAATTCTACATAAAAATGGAGTTATTTTAAGGTGTTTGCAAAGATTTACCAAGCTTTAAAGAGTCATTTTCATAGAATTGGTGGGCTGATTCCTTGAGTCAACAAAAATATGTTTTGAAGATATTATAAAGGAATTCAACGATCAAGGTGATTGGGTACAAAGATCAAGCCTTGTTCATCCATATTTCATCATTTTTCTATCATTCTTGTTGGTATAACCATATTTCTTTCTTTACATTTTTAAATATATTTGTTTATTTACTTTCAAATGTATATGTATGATAGTTATAAATGATGATCAAGAGTTTATGGTAGGATCCTATGTTAATAGATTAGATTAAAAGTGGTTTGTCACATATAAAACAACTAGTAAACATGACTTTTTCATACTAAAATTAGTAGGCTGTGAAAAACAGTAAGTTTCAACATTTTTAGTTGATTAAATGGATTAGATGGTTCGATATAAGGATAGATAAATGATGTTTAAACAAGTGGTTAATTGGACACATAATGGAATGTTAAAAATGAGCAAGAAATGGCCGAAATACTTTTGAGGTGCAAATCTGACTGGTCTGTCTTGGACGAATTAAAAGCCATATTTAGGGGTTTTTTGAGAAGGAGCCATAGAAGAATAAATTGTTGAGCAAAATATGTAGTTTCTACAGTAAAAGTTTGGGGTTCTAAGTCATTATAAAACTCAAGTTATGCTAAAAATGGTGAACATGAGTTTTTGGATCAGAATTCACATAAGACATTTAATATTAAAAGACAACATGAGGTAAAATGATATATAAATAAAGGTGTAAAAGTGAATATTTTATTATAAACATTATGAAAATATGTATATATACTAGAATAAATAAATATCACATGTTATTAAAATAAAACTTAAATAATTTTTTTAACTACAAACTGTATACATGACTTTTACGTCTTTTCGGCTAAAACCGAAAAGATGGCGATTTCGCCAAATAAAACTTATATGGTCGGACCCATCTAATGTAAGATTTTTATAAGACACCTACTAATATAGAAACACATTTAACAATCAAAAACCAACAAACCCGAGCTATGTGACTTATGGACCCGTAATGGACCAAATTAGCCTTGTTGGACCACTAGGACCAACTAGTTTGACTTAGCACTATTGGACTCTCTCATGCTCAACCAACTTGGGCCCAATATTGAAGTAAAGGACTGGTCCTAAATGGATAAATGGACTAATAGAACATATTGGACTCTTATTGGGCCTATTGGGCCTTAACTTATAAATGGGCCAAAAATTTGTGTAGTTAAACTAAGTTAACTAGATGCTTAACAACTAATAATGTTGTGTAAAGTAATAAAATCCCACTTGATAATCATGTTTATGACTTGATTACATATATATATAAACTTTTTACTAATAATACTCAACATAGTCTAAGATCGAGTATTATTTGTTTAGGTAACCCGTGATCACGACGCGCGCCGTACGCCCTAGTTGTCGATAACCCGCCTTCTAAACTAACGTGAGTTCATAGCCTTGCACTCTTTTAAATGTTTTATGAAATGTTTTATAAACCCGCGAGGGAGATAACATGCTAGTTTTAATAAAAATAGAACACATGTGGTCCCGATTGTATGCTTATTGATATGGACCCGATTGATTTGATGACCCAATGAATGATTGAAATAGATTATTATTAGTTAGGTTATGTCACTATAAGTCCCATTAGAATGAATTGTGAACTACCGGAAGTTGGTAGACGCTTATGCATATAATATTACTATTAGGGGAAGATCACCCCAGTTCGCGTCTTGACGGTTGATCCCGTTGTGTCACATTGATTGGCAAGCGAATTTATGTATGAGAGAGATATATTTAGCGTGATTATTGTGACAACACCCTGTTTTAAATGGGCAAACGAATTCTGGGCTAGCTACCCGATGTATATTATAGAAAGGTAACAATGTCATGCGGCTTATAATAATCCGATAATAATAATGATATATGGTAACACTGAGGCTGCTGTCTCAGGAATAGTGTATGATATATGATTTGAATTATAATTTATTGCCTAACTAGCAATATGGGGTCTTATTACTGATATTACTTGTGTTCTGCTTTTCATAACTGTTTTATATAACGGTTTTTATTATACTATAAACAACGTTATAAACGTATTGTATGGTGCTGTTACGACAATGGTTCGTATAATGGTTTTGACGGCAAAGGCCTATGTCATGATTTACGATAAGGATTCGTATAAAATGTTTTTGGCCTATGTTATGGTCTACGACAAAGAATTGCACAAAATGTTTTTCGGTAATGATTATATACCGATTTTATGTTAACGGTTGTTATTAAACTCTATGGACTCGCTCAGCGTTTCGCTGACTTTTAGCATGTTTTATCTCAGGTATTTGAAGGTAATTCTCAGGAAGACGGCAAAAGTTTATGGCCCGCTTTTAAATAAAAATTTCCATTCGAATGTTTTGTAAAATTTTAAGACATACTTTGATCTGTGGACCTATGTAATTTGATATTTATGAATGGAAAATGTTTTGTTATTAACGACGCGATTTTTAAGCGTTGTCTATGATTTGAGTAATGTGTTATCCCGTAACACCAACGACTCTTCCGCTGATTCGAAACGTGAATATTTGGGGGTGTTATAGAAAAAGTGTTTTTCAGACTTAGCCAAGCTTAAACATGCATCATAACAACAATATCATGCAGTTAGAACAAGAATCCATGCATAAAAAAGCACCATACAACATCTGACACCAAAATCACTTTGAAAAGATCTTAAAAAGGAGAAAAAATCTCAAACCTCAGGAATGTACATCCACACTCCCGAATGTTATAGCTTTTGTGGTAGCACAACAACCACAAGCTTCCGATAAACACCCCTACTAAGATCAAACAAAGTCAATAGAAACAGATTATATAAAAAAATGGAAAACAAGCTGAATTCTTCCAATCTTGTACCCCCTCCTCTTGAATCTTCCCAAACCACAAGCCTCACTTCACCTTGACAAGTATCTTATCAGGATGATATGATCAACTTTTGATCCAAAAAGTACAAGTGTTTGAACAAGAAAGTTGGAAAATTCATATTTTTGGAAACCTTTGAACAAACTTGCGTAAACTTAAAACCCAAACTTTTGGAACCTCAAATCACAAACTTAGAACATTAACAAACAAACATGAAATGTAAAGGTGGTACTTCGAATTCGTCAACAAAGTTAAACACTTTTTCATTCATAGAACAATGGCTTTACTAACTTGTGACCAAAGAAAACCAAGAACAGTCTAAGCTATGTTTCTACTACCCTTTATATAGAGGGTTACAAGTCATAAAATACTGAAACCCTAATGAAGTGAAGTTCCAACTTTGCCCTTGAATTTTTGAATACTTGTTGACTGAATTTGCTTTTAGGGATGAAACATGTGACCAATTTTTGTTGTGTAGTGATCTTGGACGTCAAACTTGAGCTTAGGAATCAAGCTACAATTTGGGGCGTTGATCTTCTGCATGGTTTTTGTTTGAGAGTGAAACGTAGGGTAGGGGAGGTATAAGGTGGCATGTGGGGTGATGGTGATGGCTGTTTAAGAGTGGGTTTAGGTTTAGTTATCCCTTAATCATCATTCTGGACAAAATTAGGGTTTAATTTCCATAGGTTAGAAAAAAAACCCAATTCGTGTTCTTGAGTGAATAGTGAGAAATTTTGATCTGATGTAGGTTTTGAAAATGTGTTTAGGCGTCAGTTTATTAACTAATTAATAATTAGTTATAAACATAGGTTAGTGGGGTAGGAGGTGGTAGTAGGGTGGGCTATGATTGGTGGGTTTTGTGAGTAGGGTGAGGTGGCATTGTGTGATTGGTCTAGGTTTGTTTGGCTGTCTTACAAGTTTGGACCCTCATTTCTTTGATTTGTTTCACTTGTAGTTTAAACAGTCCGAAAATAGGATTCCTTTGTTAACCAAGTTTTTGTTTTTGCATTTTGGCCACAAAAACTTTTCAAAAGGTTTATCAAGGACTTGTTTTGTAATTCATGGTATTTGAAGGACCAAACTTGACATGTCTTCATTCTTCAAGGTCTTTTCTTGTATGATTGACTTTATTGAGGACTAAAAGTGGCAAGTCTTCAATTTTAAGGGACTATTCTTGCCAATTCTTCAAAGTTGAGGGTCCTTTTTGTATATTTGACAAACTTTAGGGACCAAACTTGTAATTATGAATAAACAAGGGTATAAAGTGTTAATTCTTAAATAATGAAGAACCCTTCTTGTACAATCTTCAATTCTTCAAGGTCTTTTCTTGGAAAATCAACTTTAGGGCCCGGTTCATTGTGCGGCTTCTTTTCCCGTGTTCGTTTTTTATTGATTCTTGTGATCTTTTATCATTTTCTCGATATCCGTACCTAAAATACACATTGAGCAAACACAAGCATATATATGACACTTTTTATGATATTTTAACCATTTTAAGCGTGTTCTGAACGATGAGACTATGTATAAAAGCAGTCTCATCAAGACCCGAGATGCCATGATTACGATGCAGGATGCTATGCAGGCACCAGCAGTCTCATCACCACCAGTAGCACCGGCCGTCTCAGAGGAGTCTGTTAGATATGAGTAGACTAGATGTACTAGATCTTTTATACATCATGACAAGCTTTTGGGTTGCATCCCAGCTATCGTGATAGGACCTCATGTATTTTATTTCCTTTCATCATTTTTATCCTATCCTTGTACTGTACTCTTTTAGAATAGGTGTATGTAGATGATGTACTCTAGATTATGTGTACCAATATCCCAGACAGGCGGGTTGTGCTCTATCTTGGATTGGTTGTGCATCTTGTTATTGTTGTTCTACCTTAGAAATGACATGTACTCATTATCTTTTGTTATATTATGTGTTGTATTATATTATGAACTTTTAACACGTTAACCAATTTGTTGTGAAGTCCATGCATGAGATTTATTTTCGTGTATTTAAATATAAAACTGTGCTAACGCCTAAAACTAATGATTTCATTTTTGTGTATGATTATAGACAAATGGAGATCACTAGAACGAACCCCAACAATGCCGACGCTACCCAAAACGTCATTTTTGGCCAACTAAGGGAAATGATTGATCAAGGCATCGAAACTGCGATGGCTGCTAGTAGGAACATAGGCGATAGCCAAAACTCTAACGCCCGCAGGAACAACCAGACCACCAGGGCTTGCTCCTATCCTAACTTTCTGAAGTGTAAGCCCTCATACTACAAAGGCAAAGAGGGTGTTGTGGAGCTAATGCAGTGGTTTGAAAGGTTGGAGACCGTGTTCCGCATTAGCGATTGTGCTGAGGAGAACAAAGTCAAGTTTGCCACATGCATGTTGCTCGAGAGTGCTCTTACTTGGTGGAACTCTGTAGTTGCTACTCTTAGACACGATGTTGCCTATACTCTTAACTGGACTGATCTGAAGGAGAGGATGACGGAGAAATACTATCCAAGGGCTGAGATAAAGAAGCTTAAAATCGAATTGTGGGATCTAAGATGCAGGAACAATGACATCATTGCATACAACCAACGGTTCCAAGAATTGACCATGATGTGTACTAGAATGTTCCCTGAAAAAGATGAAAAGATTGAGAAGTATATTGGTGGACTCCCAGACGCCATTCATGATAGCGTACTTGCATCTCGACCCATTACTGTCGAGAGTGACATTGAGTTCGCTACTGAATTGATCAAAAAACGAGTCCGTACCATGTCTGAGAGGCAAACTGAAAGCAAGCGGAAGGTAGATGAAAATTCCCGCAATCAACACCAGCAGCCTCCCAAAAGGCAAAACGTTGGACAAGTTTACAGTGCTACCACAACAGGAGCTAAGCCATACGTGGGTACAAATTCCTTGTGCTCAAAGTGCCACTATCATCATACTGTTGATAGCCCATGTCAGTCCTTCCACAAATGTGGACAAGTTGGCCATTTTGCCCGTACCTGTCAAGTTAATGCTGTCACTCAAGTCCGACCCAACTACAACACCGGGAACCACAACAACAGGGGCGGATACAATGCTCGTAGGAACAGGAACGGACAGCAGGGAAACCGCAATACTGCCGGAGAAATAGCAATGGATCCAAGAAGGGAGTTGTGTGATATGAGTGTGGAGCACCAGGACATGTTAGACCAGGTTGTCCCAAGTTTGCCAACCAGAACAAGAACAGTGGAGGAGCTTCATCAAGAGTGTACGTAGTCGACAATGTAAAAGCCAACCCCGATTCTAATGTCGTTACTGGTACGCTCCTACTAAACAACCGTTATGCATCTGTTTTGTTTGATACTCGAGCAGACCGAAGTTTTATATCCACTGAATTTATCAATGTATTAGAAGTCGTCCCATCGATTCTAGATTACCGCTACACCGTAGAATTAGCTGCCAATAAAACTGTAGATGTTGACACTATCGTTAGAGGTTGTACCTTTAATCTTTCTAAACATCCCTTCAACATTGACCTTATCCCAGTAAACCTTGGTAGTTTTGACGTTATTATTGGCATGGACTGGTTGGCAAGATACCGCGCAGTCATTGTGTGTGATGAAAAACTAGTCCGTATTCCATGGGGAAACGAAACCTTGATCATTTGAGGAGACGGTAACACCGACCTTACTAACACTAGACTTAGTGTTATCTCTTGTACTAAAGCTCGTAAATATCTGTTGAAAGGATGTCCTATCTTCTTGGCTCATATTTCTCAAACAGATGAGGAAGAAAAACCCGAGAAGAAACAAATCAAAGATGTACCTATCGTCTAAGATTTTCTCGAGGTCTTTCCTGATGAGTTGTCAGGCTTACCACCAACCCGACAAGTGGAATTTCAAATCGATTTGATTCCCGGAGCTGCACCTGTGGCTAAAGCTCCATACCGGTTAGAACCATCAGAAATGAAAGAGCTAGCTGAATAACTTCAAGAATTATCTAAAAAGGATTTATTCGACCCAGTTCCTCTCCATGGGGAGCTCCTGTTTTATTTGTCAATAAGAAAGATGGTTTCTTTCGAATGTGCATCGACTACAGAGATATGAATAAGTTAACTGTGAAGAATCGTTATCCACTTCCTCGCATTGACGACCTATTTGACCAACTGTAAGGATCAAATGTATATTCCAAGATTGACTTGAGATCTGGATACCATCAACTAAGGGTCAGGGAGGAAGATATTACAAAAATAGCTTTCAGAACCCGTTACGGTCATTACGAATTCCAAGTTATGCCATTTGGGTTGACCAATGCACCAGCCATTTTCATGGATCTTATGAATCGTGTGTGCAGACCCTACCTGGATAAATTCGTGATAGTATTCATTGACGACATACTCTTTTAGTCCAAGAACGAACAAGAACACGGTGAACACCTTGCACAAGTACTAACGGTGCTCAAGGATGAACAACTTTATGCTAAATTCTCCAAATGTGAATTCTGGATCCCCATAGTGCAATTCCTCGGTCACGTCATCGATTGTGACGGTATTCACGTAGATCCAGCAAAGGTCGAATCTGTCAAAGATTGGGTATCCCCTAAGTCACCGACGGAGATCCGCCAATTTCTAGACCTTGCCGGGTACTACCGCAAATTTATCGAAGATTTCTCCAAAATAGCCAAACCGATGACCAAACTCACTCAGAAAGGAATAAAGTTCGATTGGGGAGAGAAGGAAGAATCAGCTTTTCAGCTGATCAAGCAGAAAGTTGTGTAATGCACCTATATTAGCCTTACCTGAAGGCAACGATGATTACGTTGTATATTGTGATGCTTCACACAAAGGTTTAGGCGCGGTACTGATGTAGAGAATGAAAGTGATCGCCTATGCTTCAAGACAACTGAAGAAGCACGAGAAGAACTACACCACTCATGATCTAGAGCTTAGATCCGTAGTATTTTCTCTCAAAATCTGGAGACATTACCTGTACGAAACAAAGTGTACGATGCATACTGACCACAAAAGTTTGCAACACATTTTGGATCAAAAGGAGCTGAACATGAGACGACGTTGTTGGATTGAGTTGTTAAGTGACTACGGCTATGAAATCAAATACCACCCCGGTGAAGCAATTGTTGTTGTTGATGCTCTAAGCCGTAAGAAAAAGGACCCTCCTATGAGAGTCCGGGCATTACTTATGACAATCACTTTGGACCTACCCAAGAAGATATTGGAAGCTCAGAATCAAGCCCAAGTACCTGAAAACCTCGTGAAGGAAGACATCGGGGGAATGCTCGGAACTGACCTTACTAAGGAGAAGTTAGAGCCAAGAGTGGATGGAACCCTGTGCCTTCACGGGAGGAGTTGGTTACCTTGTTATGGAGATTTGAGAAACGTGATCATGCACGAGTCTCATAAGTCTAAATATTCTATACATCTTGGATCCGAAAAGATGTATCATGATATGAAGAAGTTATACTGGTGGCCAAACATGGAAGCTGACATCGCCACCTATGTGCAAAAGTGCTTGACATGTTCACGTGTCAAAACTGAATACTAGAGACCATCGAGTTTACTTGTACAGCCCGAGATACCAAAATGGAAGTGGGACAACATCACCATGGACTTTGTCACCAAACTCCTAATGTCATCTCACGGTCACGATACTATTTGGGTAATCGTCGACCGACTCACCAAGTCCACTCATTTTATACCAATTAGGGAAAATGATTCCCTGACAAAGTTAGAAAAGACGTACCTGAAGGAGATAGTGACCAAATATGGAATACCAGTCTCAATAATCTGTGATCGAGATGGTAGGTTCACATCGAACTTTTAGAAGGCTTTCCAACGAGCTTTAGGTACCAGTTTGGACATGAGCACTGCTTATCATCCACAGACCAACGGTCAAAGTGAACGAACCATCCAGACTCTAGAAGACATGCTACGAGCATGTGTGATTGACTTTGTAAATGGATGGGTTGACCATATTCCTTTAGTGGAATTCTCCTACAACAAAATCTATCATGCCAGTATCAAGGCTGCCCCTTTTGAAGCACTATATGGTCGAAAGTGCCATTCACCTGTGTGCTGGGCAGAAGTAGGTAAATTTCAGCTCACTGGACCCGAGTTAATCCAGGAGACTATCGACAAGATCGTCCTCATAAAGCAAAGAATTCAATCTGCTCGTGATCGACAAAAGGGCTACGTGGACCAGAAACGCAAACCTGTGCAATTTGAAGTAGGTGGCCATGTCATGCTCAAGGTATCACCTTGGAAGGGTGTCGTACGCTTTGGTAAACATGGAAAACTAAATCCACGTTATGTCGGCCCTTTCAAAGTAATATCCAGGATCGGGAAGGTAGCTTATCGTTTAGAGTTACCTCAGCAATTAAGCCGGGTACACTCTACTTTCCACGTGTCTAATCTGAAGAAGTGCTATGCCGAAGAACCGTTGGCTATGCCATTAGAAGGAGTTCAGTTTAACGACAAACTCGAGTTAACAGAAGAACCAGTAGAAATCATGGAGAGAACGGTTAAGAAATTGAAACGCAGTCGCATCCCGTTGATTAATTTACGTTGGAACTCGAGGAGAGGTCCTGAGTTCACATAGGAATGAGAAGACTCGTTCAAAACCAAGTACCCACACTTGTTCACCTGACCGGTGACTTCATCTTAAGCTTTGAGGACAAAGCTAAAATCGTATGCATGTGGCTATTTGATTTATTTATTGCACATATAAATTGTTATTATGTGTTTATGATTTAGGTTTTTTTTACTTGCTTATATTAAAAATTGTTGAATTGTTGTAAACAAGGGTTTTTTTATGAAAAGAAACAATATGGACTAAATCATATTAAAAATAATGATTTGTTAGAGATATAAATTACATAAGATTACGTTGATTGGTGAATTACAATAATAATCTAACGGCCTACTCCTTTTGACAAACTATAAAGTGGGTTTCACGCATCGCTGGCCATGTACCCGGTTAAGGAAGGAGGTGTTATGCCATTAGTCGCTGACCAAATTCCCGGCTCGCCTGTGCGTCAAATTGAAATTACCTACGATTATAATTGAATTATACCTTAAGGGTGATTTACCACAAATTAACATCCGAAATACAAATGAATAAGGGTATTGCTTTGTGAGTAGCCGAGTTCTAGCAAAAGTACGTAGTGAATAGTTGTGAGTAAATTCTTTAATTGGTTTAACCAATAACGCAACAAAATTTATGAAGAAATTTAATCTCGTGAAAAAGTTTACTAAATGTTTTATTAAACTTATGCTATGAAGTTGTATGCATGCTTCTCCATACACTGATTTTGACATCAAAATTTATACCCTTAAAATTTAAGTCGAATGCTCCTAATTGACGAACACTTGAAATTACTTCGTCATCAAATGAGATTTTTGGGTGATGTTGTGTGGAGAGAAAACCTTTTGTATAATGAGAATTCGTATGATGGTTTTACAATACTCAGATTAGACGACTTAATAAAGTTACTCAGTGAGATTTGGAAACTTAATGCATTCAGAAGGGATGAAACATGTTTACAATGCAAAACGTCTTTTGGGAATGTAAATCCCTTAAAAATCTAGAAATTGAAAATTGTTTGTCAATTGAATTGTTCGACAAGTCGCTACATGAGTACATTCATTACTAGCAGATCAACTGATGTAATGGATCTATGTCAATATAGTTCTAGAATTCAAGGAAAATAATATGGTTTTTATACTATGGTAATTTTATGTAACACCCCCAAATTTCGGTCATAATAGCGAAAGGGTCATTGGGTGTCACTTACATGATTCAAGCTCATAATCATAGAAAACGGCTCATAACGAGTCGTTTTAATAAACATCCATTCATTTTGATTCAATAAAGGTAAAATTTCATACACGGTCCCAGATAACTCAATGTTTACAAAACACAATAATGATAAAAATTCTTTGAATGGATATTATTTTTAAAAGCGGGCCAAAACATTTCAAATATGCAAGCTTCACAAAATCGCCTTCCTTGAGTGCCTTCTATATGGACCTCAGATAAAACATGTTAAAAATTCAACAAAACTTGCCGAGTGAATCTATAGATTTTAATTTAAATAAAGAGAACACAAGTATTTTAAATAACCTTTCATGGTTAATAATTCATTGAAAGACAATTATGTTGTACAGACATAATTATCGGTGTCATTACATAAGCCACGTGACATTGAACGTTAACATATATTGTTTCAGCCCAACACACCTAGCCAAGTGCGTATATTTCTCTTATACAATGCATTCGATGTTTCATTACTATTGTCTCACAACACCACGCGATAGCTAGTCGCGACCGGACTAGACATCACCCCGATAGATCTATCCATAGTATTAGCGTTCCTTCGATTAACAATTCACGATTCGTGGGTCTTTTAAGGCTAAAACTAACTTATGTAATAACTTTTATCTAAGCATACAATCGGGTCCCTTGTGTTCAATTTCAAAATAAAGAGGGTTTTCCAAAACTTCTCGTTGCACCCTTCGTATATGATAAATGCTTTTCCAATAAGTAGGGTTTCCACAACTTCTCGTTGCACCCATACTTTTCTAATAAGTAGGGTTTCCACAACTCCTCGTTGCACCCTTTATTTTAATAAAACAAGCATGTTATCCCCCTCGCGGGTTTTATAAAACAAGTAAACATGTTAAAAGCGAGGCTATAGACTCACCTTAGCCAATAGTGGTAATGGAACGATCGCCGACGATTAGTGATGCCAGTTTAAACACGAAAACCGCAACCTACCAAATAAGGCGCGCTCGTTAATAAACGACTCAAGTATAAATCATACTTAATAATACAAAACTCAAAATTACAAAACCATGACAATCCCGAAAAATTAACAATACAAGTGATATTACTAAACCCTTTTGTTCAACACTATTCGTTTAAACACTTGCACTCTTTACATTGACCCGTCATAAGACGCCAAGTCAACGCAAGTCAACTTATCACTTCACTTCACTCGGACCAGTAACTAAGTCATTGATATAATGAATAAACACTTGAGTAAATCACCATTTCCTATAGTGAATACTCAAACTCACGCCACACGAGCATTGAACTACGTGTCCAAAATACCAATCAGCATGTACACTCCAAATGTACACACCAATCCACCCTATCTAGACTTGTTCGATTTCGACAAAACTTGGTGACAAACTCACATATAACCTGAATAAGACTCAGTTAAAACTTCATCTAAAAATGTTACTCCTAACGCCTTCTGCCCGACTCATCTTTGAGTTATAAAACCGGACAGTTTTACGCCTTCGACTCATAAAACCATTTTGATTACTCTAAACACCTCCGTTTACAAAACTGACATTTGGGTTTGAAAATAGACTAACAACCTGAGGTTTAAAGACCTACAACAGCCCTTGACACTTTTTATAACTCATTCTATAGTCCCCGAGATTCGATCCAAATATCGACAACAACTATATATTGTGCCGATACTCGTCTCCCGGTACACGAATAATCAAACTATCATAACTTCTCGCTCGTTTGGAGCTAGAAGCGCTACTTTATATCAAATCAAAGCTAAAGAAATTCTCTACAACAATATCCAGTTAGTTAATCAATAACTCAAACACCCAAAAACAGCCTACAACTCACTGCCCAAAATGAACTCTTTAAAAATCACGCTAAAACAATTTTTCAAGCAATTTTAACCATTTTATATTAATCCTAATACTCTAATATCGTCCCCTTTTAATCCTAACACTTGCATGTATATCAAAATAAAAATCAAAATCAAAACTTTAAGTTTTTAACATCAAAATATCATGATCTTTCCAAGATCATCACATGCATGATCATAAAATCACTTTACATAATCTATTTCATAAGAAAAATAAAAACTTCATGCATGTGGTTAAAATTAGTACCAAAAGATTCACCTTTCAAAAACTAAGATGGGACTTCAATTTGTTTTTGCTTGATCAAACTCAAAATCAAAAAAAATTGGAAGGATTTGGTGTTGGTGTTGTACGGCAAGAATAAGAAAGATTTGGTGTTTGGTACACATATTATGTGTGTGTGAAAGTTAGTGGAAAAATGCCTTTTATATGGTGGGTGGGGGTAGATTTTGCCAATTTGCAATCTTGTGGACTAGAAAGCAATTAAGTAATTTAAAGGGTAGAAAAAATGACTATTAGTCAAATTTAAAAATATTTACGGGACTCGGGGTTCGTAAAATATTTTTCAAAAGTTAAAACGCATTAAAAATATGGTAATATAGTTTCGATACGACTTAAAACGTAATTAAATCGAAAACATCGAAAATGTTAAATATCGAGACAATCGATAATAAGACGTAAATTTTTGGGCATCCGTCGGTATCGCGATCACTAATAGTTCCCGTCACTCGTTAAAATGTAAAGCACGAGAAATAAAGATGAATACAATAAAATCATTCATATGATAATTTGAGAAGAAAAATATCGATACCTAACGTATTCCTTGCCAGTTTTTATCTAAACGACATTCTTACGTTAAGTTTCAGCTATAATTGTAAAATTCATGATTTTACCATGATTTAATGTAATAAAGTTTCACCCAAAAATCTTAAGAACATTCACTTATGTATTATATTTCAATAAGTTGTGTGTGAACTTGTCTGTTATGTACTTATACTCCTACAATAATTTTCTATTGTAATAAGTTACACAACTTAAACCATGTACTTAAAACTAGGAAAACAAGTGATAAAATGTAAAATCAATATTTGAGTATACAACACTTAACTAAAATTGGAAAAATATGCTACACATAGTATATGTAGCCGTGTATGTATGTATGCATACCATAAACATACTTAAACCTTCTTGGACTAGCCCACGATCATGTACTTCTTGTGTGCTAGCCCAACATAAGCCCACAACAAGCCAACCCTTCCCTTTCGTTAGCCTTACACGATACACACATGCATATGTGGAAGAAGAAGGGTAGCCTAGGAAATGAAGAGTGTGACACTTGGCATGTGTTCTCTTACCAAGGCAATCATACCTTTTTCCTTGGCTTTCTCTTTCCCGTTTAAGCTGAAACACACACACACACATTCTTCATTCCCTCATGCAATCCAATCTCACTCCGTTCTTCACCTTTCTCTCTCAAATCATTCGGCTATAAGCCACAAGCATCCAAGATTTATACATTAAATCCACTAGATCTTTGTCTCATCTTAACTACTAATCATTTAGTAGCATCATCACCTTTGGAACTACTATATCAAGCCCTATCCGAAACCTTAAGGGTCACGGCTTGGTTTATAGTTAGGGTTTTCGTCATCAAGATTAGATCTCTAATCTCCTTTGTCATCTAGATCTTCCTTGGTAACTTTAAGCAAGAAAGGTATTACTTCTTATGCTTCTTCATTTTTACTTACATGCATCATCATCCACCTATAAACACATGTAACAAACTTGTTAAAATCAAGATTTTATAAGAACCGTGACCTTAAAGGTCATGGCATATATTTGAGTACCATTAGTCACGGTTAAAAACTTTTTATAAAGAAACCTATGACTAGTATTCTATGTTTTAACTTGATTAAAAATCATAAGAATCATTTTGTGAATTTAAATGAAGCCGTGGGTTACAAATCTTACTTTTTGGGATTTTGATTAACTAATAATCATAAGTCTCATAAGTAAACTTGTGTAACTCAAAAACTATGAAATACTATGACCTTAAAGGTCACAGCAAAATTTAATGGACACTTACGATTTATCTACTAAGTTTTAAATGATGGAATATGTATTATTACATGTGAAATAGACTTCTAAAAATCTCTAAAACACTATATATATACATATATAACCTTGAATGGATTTTAAATGTACATGCATGCTTATATAAAACCTAGATCTAGTGTTAAGAGTTCAACTTAACATGATAAACATAAAACTAGCTTAAAGATATTATGGGAACATTTGGGGAAAAACAATATAGTCGTGGGCCATATGTTGTTTTCTTGGATTTGTGATTACCTTGGAAACATGCAAGAAGCCTAGATAATTATGTTGTATTTTTATGAATATTTACAAGACATAAAACTAGCTAAAAAGCTCATCTTGGAAACACCAAGATTAAAATTATAGCTGTGGGTTATATGTATGTATACATGGACTTATGATTTGGTTTCTTGGTTTGTACATAGCTAGATATTATTTTGGGGACACTTATAAGTACATGCAACCTTAAAACAAGTTTTGACTCATCTTAATAAGCTATAGTTAAATATAGCCGTGAGCCATAAGCTCATATTAAAGCTTATGACTTGCATGCAACCTTGTAACACACCTAGATCTCATTTGGTACATCAAATAAAATGAACTATGAGTTTCATTCTTTTATTAAAGCTTATAAATAAGCTAATTAGCTTATGAGAAAATACCTAGATTATTACTTACATAAAACGAAAAAGTAGTATTAATGGACTAATCAAGCCCATGCAACATTAGCCCAAGACTAAATGGACCCAATAAGCCCATTTAACAAATCTTAGTATCTGAATGGACTTAAGAATATGCTTAGGCCCATTTAAATAATGAATGGACTTAAAAATGTATTTAAGCCTAATAATTGTTTTAAAGGCCCATTTAACAAATTAGTGTACTTAAAATGTATTTAGGCTCACAAGATGGCCCATTAGATATTTTAGCTCATTTAATGAGCCCATTTAATGTTTTAGATATTTAAATAAAAGTTTTTATAATTGAATATAACTTATAAAAACTTTTGGATTAAAATGACAATTTATGAAACTTAAGGACTAAAACCGTGACATATAAAACTTGTTTTGATAAATTATGAAACACAAGGGCTGAAAATGTATTTATCCAAAAGTCTAGGGTTTAATAAATACCATTCGTGGCATATTAAACCCTAGGGGCTATTTTGGAAAGTTTCCAAAAGTTGTTTTGTCATTTCATAACCCTAAGGACCATTTTTGTAATAATCCGAAACTTAAAGAAGCCCTAGGGACTGTTTTGTCATTTTATGGAAGTTATAAAACCTAAATATAACTAGGAGGACTAAAACTGCCATAATCCAAAAGTTTAGCAAGCCCTAGGTACTAAATGTGTAAAATCTGAAAGTTTTACTTTGTTTAAAATATGGAGGGACTAGTTTTGCCATGTTCCGAAACTTTAACAAACCCTAGCCGTAGTTCTATTTTTTTTTTAATTTAGTAAAACTTAGACAAACCCTAAACTATAAGAATTTACAATATAAATTCTTAAACTTTTAATTTATAAACTATTTTATAAATGTTAAATAATTTATGGGAACTTTAAAGTCAAATAAAATATTATATTTTTACTTTTCAAAAATAAAATATTTATATTTTGCTTTATGAAATAAATTGTATAAACAATATGGATATGTGTTTTTAATACATGTACTCATATACTTTTAGGAAATAAAATTATATGAACGTTAACTAAATTGAATGCAAATACGTAAGCAAATATTAAGTGAAACTTTTTATTTTACTTAAAATATGAAACTTAATTGTAAGTTTAAATGGTTATTACTAATACATGTACTACGAACGTAAACAAATATTTTAAGTAAAACCTTTTTATGTTTTCTTAAATATGAAACTTAATTGTAAGTTTAAATGGATATTACTAATACATGAACTACGAACGTAGACTAATATTATAAGTAAGACATTTTATGTTTACTTAAATATGAAACTTATATACAAGTTATATGGATATTGTTAAATACTTGTACTACGGTTATTTAGATAAATACTATAGCATTAATGAACTGACTAAAAATCTGTATAGGCATACACATATGTTCTTTGTACTATCTATTAAGACTGTACTATTTGATTAGACATAAATTTTGGCGTGAGCATTATTTAGATATTCGTGTTATACAGCTATTGCCAACTCCCACGTGAGTTTACAGCCCCATATAAACTATTGATAAACTTTTCCTCTACAGGGGGGAAAACATGCAACTATTATAAATGGACAAAACGGAATTGTATAAACTTGACTATGATTGACTATTATAGAAACTGTTAAATTATTGTAAATCGTCCGAATGTTTTAAAAAGATCTATTAGGGATTGACCATCCCCATCTGGGTGAGTCATGCTCACTGTACCTTGGCCGGGACAACAGATGTACCATATTGGAACTGGGTTTGGGTGTCTTTTTGTAACACACTACGTCCTCATCTATTGAGGACTATGGAAGGTTAAGCTTCAGTTTCAAGTAATAGCAAATGTAATCTACTTTTTAGTAAAAATGCTTTGTGCATTGTTACTTCTATGATCAATGTATGTCCAAACTAATTATTGTTAAACCTGTAAATTCACCAACTTTATGTTGACCCTCTAAGCATGTTTTCTCAGGGAAATGAAGTTAGTACGTGATATGTGCATGGACTCAAGCATCTATGAAATCTGCATTGTAAGACTCGTTAAGGGTTCCATTTGGGGAAAATGAACAATCTACTTATGTCATGTTAAAGACAATTTTTATGAATTTGTATAACAATCATGTAATCTGTTTTGAATAATTTCTTATCTTATGCTCTATGAACTATGTGCTATCGATCCACCCTTGTGACATCTCCGTTGATAATTCCGCATATTTTTACCCTACCTGGGCTGTCATAGAGAATGGTATCAGAGCATTAGTTATAGGGAACCAGATAAGTTTTTAAATAAAATAAAAATAAAGTAAAATTTTCTTTTATTTAAAACTGGACTATAACTTTATAAAAATCTTTTGGGATTTTTTTTAGGACCGTATTAGTTAAGCATGTAGATCGTAGGGCATTTTATGCTATGTGAACTAAGTGTATATTGATTGTTAAATAAACTGGTTAAATGATTATATATATATATATATATATATATATATATATATATATATATATATATATATATATATATATATATATATATATATATATATATATATATATATATATATATATATATATATATATATATATATATATATATATATATATATATATATATATATATATATATATATATATATATATATATATATATATATATATATATATATATATATATATATATATATATATATATATATATATATATATATATATATATATATATATATATATATATAAGTATTAATATATATAACCTTAAAACATTGCGATAATAGTTTAAAAGGGGTATACTTCATAAAATTTGTAACCAAAAATAATATTTTACCTTTGTTTGTAAGCCTATACTTACTTCAAATTTAAAATAATATTATTTTCAGAGCATCATGACTTCGCCTACTGCACCTCCGACTTTTCTACCAGTAGTAGCACCTGCTCCAGCTACCCGTTCATCTCCACGATCAGTACAGTGTGGATGGTTATCAGCCTCAGACTCAGAGGATGATCAGACTATCAAAGCTGTACTTCCTGAAGACCATTTTTCCGCTCCAGCATCAGCCATACTGGTCCCCACCTCTATGGAGGAGGACCGGGTATCTCCTGACCTACCATCTTCTGTACCTTCATCTTTACCGTCGGGCTATTTTCCCGAGCCTATACCCGTCTCCACTTTTGAGATCGAGAAAGGCTTTGGGGCAGGACGTGCCGACTCTATCCAGGCCCAGATCACCGCACTGGCCGCACGCCAAGAGTGGGAGATATCAGACCTTCGCAGCCTGTTGACAGCTGGTCAACTGGGCTATACTGCCATCCATGAGCGTATCGACTCTCTCACTCACACTATGAGGGGAGAGGCACAGGCAGCCAGAGGTATTCAGGCTAAGACTGACGAGGCATTGCAGTGGCTATGGGAGGAGAACTATCGTCTCCACCAGCGTATCCAGACCATGGAGAGTCTCCAGCACCAGACCCATGATGCTCTATCTGCTCAGGAGCATTCCCTGTCCATTTTCTTCGACCTTGCCACCATCTGACACGATGACTTATCTTCGAGGGGCCGTCGACAGACTTAGGACCCAGGTGCTGACAGCATTCTACATGCTCAAGGAGGCCCGAGCGACAGTTCGGACTTTATGGAATACCAGGAGAGCATCTGTAGCTTCATCAACCCCACCAGCACCAGCCTCAACTAGCATACCATCTAGGCAGGAGTAGAGTAGATGTACTATATTTCTTGTACATCATGATCAGCTTATGAGTTAACCCTAGCTGTCATGTATAGGACTTCTGTACTTTTATTTCTTTTCAGATTTTGGTGATGTAATCCTGTACTGTATCTTTTCTTTTCGGACATGTATTTTTGGATGTAATGTATTAAAGACTGTGTGTATCACTACCCTGGACAAGGCTTGACAGGCCTATGACTTGGATTTTGTTATGCTAGATGGATGTGAAATTTCTTATGGAAATAGCATGTAATCACTTTCTTTATTATATTTGTTGTGCAATGTATTATATTTATGAAATCTTGACAGGTTATCCAATTTGTTATGAAATCAATGCATGAATTTTTCCCACTACAAATAATATAAAAACTGTACTAACATTTGAACTAATAATCTTATTTTGTGTATGATTATAGACAAATGTTGATTACATGATCAAATCCCAATAATGCAACCACTTCAAACGACGCTGATACCGAATTTCCTGAAGCTACTCAAAATGTCACCGCTGCACAACTCAGGGAAATGATAAGTGAGGGCAATACAGCAGCTATGGCAGCCAGAGGAGCTGATCTAAATGCGAACAATGATCTAAACCTCAATATGCGCAGAAACAACACTAATAGGGGTTGTTCTTACCCTGACTTCTTAAAGTGCAAACCCTCATACTACCGAGGAAAAGAAGGAGTTGTTGAATTGATGCAATGTTTTGAAAGACTAGAGACAGTTTTCCACATAAGCGGTTGTGCTGACGAGAACAGAGTTAAGTTTTCCACATGCACACTACTCGAGAGCGCCCTTACCTGGTGGAACTCGGTGGTCGCTACCCTTGGACATGACACTTCTTATACTCTCACTTAGGCCAACCTCAAAGAGAGGATGACTGGGAAGTACTGTCCTAGAGGAGAAATGAAGAAGTTGGAAATAGAGCTGTGGGGTCTAAAATGCAAGAACAATGACATCTTTGGTACAACCAAAGATTTCAAGAGTTAAGTTTGATGTGCACTAGAATGTTCCCTCAAAGGAGCGACAAGATTGAGAAGTATGTTAGCGGACTCCCTGACAACATCCATGACAGTATGCTAGCATTGCGACCCACTACCGTTGAAGGTGCTATGGAATTTACGACTAAGCTGATGAACAAGGGAGCCCGCAATTTGTCTAAAAAGCAAATGGATAACAAGAGAAACTCAGATGAAAGCTCTCGTAGCCAGCACCAGCAGCCTTCCAAAAGGAAAAACGTTGGGCAAGCTGATGATACTACTCCCACAACCCGCACCAAGAACTACTCAGGATCTAAGCCTAAGTGTCCAAAGTGCAACTATCATCATGTTGCTGGAGGACAATGCCAGGGATGTTACAAGTGCGGCCAACAAGGCCATTTTTCTCGTGAATGTCAAGCAAATGTAGTTACCTCGGTTCGACCCAATAACAACCCTGAAAACAGTAACAAAGGTAAGTCCAATGCTCGTGGGAGCGGAAGTGGGCAACAGGGAAACTGAAACCCCACATGTGGAGGCAACAGTGGACCAAAGAGAGCTGTAGTATGTTACGAATATGGAACCCCTGGACACGTGAGACCCGACTGTCCCAAGTTGGCCAACCAGAAGAAGGACAATCCCGTTCCAACATCGCCACTGGTACGTTTTTATTAAACTAACGATATGCATCTGTCTTGTTTGACACCGGGGCAGACCGAAGCTTTATATCTACTGAATTTAGTAAAATATGGGAAATCACCCCATCAGTTTTAGACCCCTACTATACTGTAGAACTAGCCGACGGAAAAATTGTGACGGTTGACAGCATCATTCGAGGTTGTACCTTAAACCTTTCCAATCACCCGTTTAACATCAATCTGATTCCAGTAAGTCTTGGTAGCTTTGATGTCATCATTGGCATGGAGTGGCTGGCAAAGTATCATGCAATTATCATATATGATCAAAAACTGGTTCGTATACCTTGGGTAGATCAAACCTTAATTATACGAGGGGATGATAACTCCGATATAATCAACACTAGACTTTGTGTCATTCCTTACACCAAAGTCCAGAAATTCTTGGTCAAAGGATCCCCCATCTTCCTAACCTGTTTCACCCTAAGTGACGAGGTAGGCAACCTAAAACCCAAAAGTCATGTCCAACTCACAATGGGAGTATTTTGTAGGGCTGTGTCGACATCCCTCATAAATAGATGTTGAATACCCCATGCTTTAGGGCATACCTTTTTCCCTCTTCGGGTCCAATTAGTTCGACAATACCAGCATCGACCAAACCTTGGGAGGTATAACCTCCTCTCCCTAAAAGTCAAAATTTGTGCGAATTTTGAACCGTTGATAGTGGATGCATGACCCTTTTTGCAGCACCCCGCAAGACGCGCACTTCTTTATTCTTGGTATCTTCTTTTATTTCCACCATTTGAGGTACTTCTTTTCGGTGCCCCTTTCGCCCAGCCCCGCTGGGAATGAAGCAGATTCCCTCCAACTTCCTACCCAACCACCATCAACAATAATCTTAACCTCTCTGCTGGGTAGAAGCTTTAGTACTATTAACAAATGTATGTATCCCACAAGATTGAGGTATAGCAGCAAGTCTTCCGCGTATAGTTGTTGACACAGAAGGGGTAATACAAGGGTTTACCTAGTATAAAAATATTGTTGTTCCAGTCTCTTCGAATTGACTATTGGTTTAAGTCCGACTCAGTCGTCGTTTGGTGGAAAACAAATATAATGGTCGTTGTAGTAAAGTAAATGACGAGTAATTAAAATAAATGGCGGTAATTAAAACTAAAACTAATCAAAACGTAAATGGTGCAAAATTAAGACTTTAAAATTAAATGACGAGAAATTAAATGACGTAAAATTAAAGCGCGACGAAAAGTAAACTTGACAAGTGAATTAAAATGAAAGTAAAATTGACAATTTAATAAAAATAAAAGCTTTAAAAATTAAACTAAAAATTACTAGAAAAACACTTGGTAAAAACAGAGATTTCGGGAGCGTGAAAAATTTGAAAACTTAAAACGTAATGAAAAGTAAGCTTGGAAAAATAAGATAAAAACAAAGACAAAAGTTAGATCGCAGTCACGATCGTAACTCACGATCGTACCCTAGATCGTACTCTCGATCGTGGCCCAGATCGTAATGAGCGATCGCAGCCAAGAAGCTTAAGATTGGATCGTAACCACGATCGCAACAAGTGGATCGCAGTCACGATCGTACTCTTCGATCGTACTACCAGATCGTACCCACGATCGCAGCCAATGAACGTGGCTTGGATCGCAACGGCCAATCGCACCCTGGATCGCACTCTATGATCGTACCCACGATCGCAACAAGTGATCGTGGTGTGGATTAAGGAGTGTCATCGTACTGAACGATCGTACTATGGATCACAGTAATGGATCGCAAGTAGAAACCCTAGGGGCTTATGTGATCACACTTACTCGATCGTACTGGGTAAACTCTTAAGAAAGTTACGATGGAATCAAATAAGCAAATAAGCTAAACTAAATAAGCTAACTTTGACAATAAGCACAAATCAAAACTTTACCAAAGCAATAATAAGACGAATACAATAAGCACAACTTTAAAGATTTTCAAAACACAAAATAAACAAACTTTATAAAATAAACTTTAAAAACGTAAAACTTTTAAGAAAACTTTAAAACAAATAAGCTAAATACAAAATAAGCCAATAAGATTGTCAAGCTTATAGCTTAATTCGTATAAAAGCCTAGATAGAAATGAAAAGATAAACTTTTTAATCAAATAAGCAATAAGATTAAGCAAAATTAATGCTTAATCCGAATTAAAAACAAACCAAAAACAAGAAAAGTAGAAGCAGAATGATAATGAAAAGCTTGAGTAAAGGAAAAGAAAGATTAACAACAAAATTAAAAGACTTACTTGAATTAAAGGCAAGAAATTTAAGGTGCAAAACAAGGAAATTAAATTGATAATTAAGTAAATGACATGAAAATAAATGTGAAAGTAATGAAAATGGTGGAGAGCTAAGTTGTCAAATTAGCTAACAAGAATGAAATGAGGTAGGAAGTCTCTATTTATAGGGAGAATGGAGGTTAGCATGTGTTGCTCCTTCTTTCTTTTTTTCTTTCTCGTCTTTTCGTCTTCTAAATTCTTCGACTTTTTCGACTTTGTCTCGGGATTAATTGAACTCGTCTTGAAATTTCTTCACTAATTAGACTTGAGTTCTTCGGCTTTATTAAGCTTCCGTCTTTAGACTTTTCTTCGATAAATCTTCAGAATAGGCCTTGGACTTCCGTTCTTTTTGCACACTTGATCTTTTGACTTCGTCTTTTGTCTTTTTCTTCGATAAAAGCCCGTGAAAGCCCGTGTTTTCTTCCCTTTTCACATTTTGACCCTAAATCACAACAAAAACACAAACTACGCATAATTCCGATATTTACGACATAAAATACACGTTTTGGCTTGGTTATTATTATAATTATGTGGTAAAAGGATAAGTGTTTTCACACTTATTAAATCCCCTACACTTGACCATTGCAATGTCTTCATGCAATGCATTAATTACAAAGCAAGTTTTACATTTTCCATCACAATCAATCTACAATGGCCTTTATTAAAGAGATAGAAAATTACAAAATATTAAAAGGAAGAAAACAAGTAAAGAAATCAAAAACTTACCTTAGGGTTTTCGAATGTCATGAATGATTATCATCCTCAAGTTTCACGTTTCCCATACCAAGCTTTAAAACGAGATCATTGTTATTATAAGTTGGCAAACAAACACAAACTCATATGGGCCAATTATTTACTTAGACTCACTTATTCCTAGGTGTATCTCTTATATTTTATGGTTGTCTTGAATGATCACGAGGATGCATTGTTGACTTATTTCGATAGTTATTTAGGCTGAAAATAAAGTGGGACGATTTAATCAGTAGTTAGCTAAAAGACAAAATCTTTTAAAACTGCTTCTCGGGACCTCATAAAGTTCATATATTGGCATAACTTGCTTCACGATTTGAGACCTTTCTCGGACCGATATTTGGCAATGACTTCATACTTCAAATCTTGAGAGACGTTCCTAAAATAATGGTCTTCTCTTCATATTAGGAATTTCTTCACTTGAACTTTTTGAGAGATTCTTCATATTTGGACCACGACTTCTTCATTTTTCTCTAATCGTTATTTTGGACTTTGATATACAACGATCCGCCTCCTTTTAGGACTTGGATCTATATATCCTCATACCTTGTTTGGGCCTTTTTGGATAGACTTCTCCATGATCTTTAGGGGAGTATTTGCTTTTCGTCGTGTGTCTCGATCCTTCATATTGATTTTTGATAAATGATTCTTCGCATCACTTTGGATCTTTTAGCAACAAAATGTAGCCCTCATGTCTTGTTAGGACCTTTTTGGACTCGCCAATCTTCGCATCCCGCTTCAATAAGTTATGCCTTGGCTATGAACTCTAATTAATACCGAGCAACTTTTAAACGATCTTGGGCTAGAAGCTAAGTAACTTTTCAAATCGTACGACCTTATTTATTGCAAATATATTTATTAGCAAGCGATGGGAGGAAAAGCTTATAATCAACTCACATAAACTCATGAAAGAATACCAAACTTATAATTGACTCTATCATCTCTCGTTCTCCATAATTTAAAATCTCAAGGAATGAGACTCGTGGATGCTTAGCCTATTAAATCAAAGTTTTGGGTTTTCAAGTCATCTATAGGATCTTGCAACTTCTTAGACTTTTTCAAGTTTAGAATTCGCATTTTAAAGTTCCCTTGATAAACGACTTTCTAGGATCAATTATAGGAACTTGCGAAAATTTCTTGTTCTTAACCCGTAAGAGTTAAGACTTTCGCGTTTTAAAGTTCCCTATATAAAAGTCTAGCAAAACTTGACTTAAACACGTTAAGGATACTAGCTAGAGTAAACTTAGATAAGTAAACTCGGGCTGAGTCAAAAGATTCACAACGTTTTAAAAATTAAAACCACTTTATTAAAATTTATTCTAGCAAAGAAAGAAAATAACTATACAAAGGTAACTACAACTAGGCCAAAATAGATCAAAAATTTTGCAAAATGTCGAAAAATCAATTTTCCATTTAAAATGAGGACAAATACAAGGAAAAGCCCACTTAACTTCGATAGAAGTCCCCCCTACACTTAATATAAACATTGTCCTCAATGTTTATGCATGTGGAAGTAACCTCCCATACACTTAGGACATTGTGCACTTTGTTTAAATCTTGCTAAGGAAAGAACAACTAAAGTGATTCCTATTTCAATCATAACTGATAAAATAATGAATCAAAAGAGTTTAGGATAGAACCGGGAAGACAGGTACACGGAATCACGGATCGTCAAAAGTCATCAAGAATTGATCTTTGAAAGCTCAAATCCCTGCACATGATAATAAAGAAAACAACAAACACATACTAGGATCTCCCCCTACACTTATTATAAAAACGGAATAAAAGGGATAGATATTGCGGTTTGCCTCCCGAGAAGCGCTTGTTTTTGTTAACCGAGTCGTGAGCCTGACTCGACCTTGATTAGCATGGGAAGACACTTGAAACACATCCACCGGGATCAAAGACATGGTTTTCATCCAATAAATAGCACAAGCTTAAGGCGAACAAGGCAAGCCAAAGAAGAGTTGGCAAGGTTCCCTTAAGCAAAGATGGAGCACGGTGGTAGCAAGTGTGCTGAGGTGCAAGCATATCTCCATTGTGTCCAAAAATCTTTCCTTTTATTTCATCAGATGGATACTGATATGGCTTAGAAATTGCAATACCAGGGTCGAACACCTTTTTCTTTAGGGGAAAATAACACTCAGGCTCAGTGGAATTTGAATAGGATCCGCTCATAAATCGCACAATCTCATCCTCAGAAGGTGGATAGAGAGGTGTCAAGACATAAGTACTGCGGATATCGGTGTCGGTCAGCTACTTCTCCTTTGAAACGGGTTTCTTCATATCCAAAGGAGGATAAAGACCATAATCATCAAAGTCCAAAGGAGGATCATCACTCTCATTTGGGAAGTAAGTGTTGAGAAAAGTAGCAAAATCTTCCTCAAATGAGTAGTCATCCAAAGTAGGATCAAGCATTGTTGGTGGAGGATCTTCATCAAAAGTAGGAACAAGGTCATCATTTGAAGAATCACTCGAGAGAGTATTAACATCATCAAAATCATCATAAGTTGGCATGTCTGGATACTCAGAAGTAAAATTATCATAATCATCCCCATCGAAACTAGAATCATCATCATAAGCATCATAGATTGGTGGAGAATCATAAATTGGTGGAGGATCAGAATTAGAGAGAGAATCATCCACATCATATTGGAACAGTGGATTATCATAGCAAGAATCGAACAGAGGATTATTGTAGATGACAAAATCATCAAGCACATTAATCATATTCGCTGATTCTCATCCATTTGATTTGGTCGTGATCTTCCCATTTTAAACACTTGTGCATCATTCCTGACCCTTAAGATTCGCTCACCTTCGGCGACATCGACTAATGCTTTCCGGTTCTCAAGAATGGCTGACCAAGTATTAAAGGAATACGAGGGTCCATTTCATAATCAACAACAACAAAGTCGACCGGAAAACTGAAGGTGCCAACTTTAACAAACACACCTTCGGCAATACCAACGGGGTAAGCGAGTGTGCGATTTGCTAGCTCAAGAGTCATCTTTGTTGGTGTAAGGTCGGGTAATGATAACTTTTTCCAAACACTTAAAGGCATCAAATTAATACTTGCCCCGAGATCAGCTAGGGCAGTAAATTCTTCGGTTTGGTTAAAAGTACATGGTAGCACAAAATGACCAGGATCTCCAAGTTTTTCCGGAAGTTCTTTAAGAAGGAATGCAGAACAGTTTTCATTCAATCGAGTATTAACAAACTCGGCCATCTTCTCCTTCTTGTTAAGCAATTCCTTAAACATCTTAACAAATTTAGGCATTTGTGCAAGAGCTTCAACAAGGCTAAAGGTGATGGTCAGACCCGAAATCTTCTTCAAATAGTTCGACACTTAGATGTCATCCTTGGTTTGCAGTTTGGCCTTGTCTAAGCGAGAAGGATAAGGGATATTGGGTTTATAGGTGGAAGGTGGGGTTGGTGAAGGGTTCTTCTTGGGTGCTTCTTCAATAAGAGGTGGAGACGATAATGGAGAACTAATACTAGGCGTGGGAGTAGGAGGGATAAATGGTGGTGGAAGAGGTGTAGATGGAGTAACTGTGGGAGGGATAGATGGTCCTACTAAAGTTGCTCCACTTCGTGTAGTAATAGCACTCACATTCGCTCTTGGGTTGGTGACAGTAGTTGAAGGAAGAGAGCCCGAAGTAGAGGGTTGAGGAGTGGGTAAGAAACTAGTCAGCATATTCTTCAAATCATTTGTTTGAGTGCTAAAAGAGGTTTGTATATCATGTCGAAGCTCAGATCTAATATCATTACCTTGCTTAGTGATATCCCCTTTCAAATTGATAATTTGGCTTTGCAGATTCTTGATTTGCTCTCCTTGGGTCCTTATGAAAGCTTCAACATCTTGATTAATGGGTGGGGCTTGTTGAGCGGGTGGGTGATAAGGAGTAGAAGCTCGAGGTGGGTTTTGGTTGCTTCTATTGTAGTTGTTGGGGTTATGGTTTTGAGGAGAAAAACCGGGTGAGAGAAAGTTGTTAGAACGGTAACTTAGCAAGTTACGATCACCTTGTTGTCGAGCTTGATGGTTTTCCATTGAATAGTTACCATAAGCCGCATACACGTTTTCCGGATTGTCATGAGTAGAAGGACAATCAGTGTATGAATGAGGACCGCCGCAAGTCTCACAAGAAATTGCTACATCTTTAACTTGTTGTTGTTGATTTGTAGCCAAAAGTTGCATATTCTTGCTCATTTCGACCATTTCACGGGTCAATTCGGTGATATCAAGGTTTGAAGAAGTAGAAGACACATTGACTCTCGGGTTTGATCTTGAGGATGCGGATGAATCCTAATTTTTGTGATGAGTAGTCATGTTCTCTATGAGCTCTCTACACTCCTCAGGTCTTCTTTTCATAAATGTGCCACCGACGACTACATTAATCGTATCACGATCACGAAATGTTAAACCGATGTAGATAGTATCAATTAAGGTGACGGGGAGCATGTTGTGGTTTGGACATCGATCGATCAAAACATTATATCATTCCCAAGCATCAAAAAGTGATTCATCGGTTTCTTGAGTAAATCCACTAATTTGATTCCGAAGGCTCGTGACCAATGATGGTGGAAAGTAGCGCGACAAAAAGCGTTGAGTCATCTTGTCCAAAGTATGAATTAAATTCTTCGGAAGACGATCAAACCATTTTTCGGCATGGTGGGATAAGGTGTGTGGAAATAGGTGAAGGCGAAGAAAATCCATAGTAACACCGGGCAACTTCATGCTTTGAGTAACGGTAATGAACTTGTCGAGGTGTTTGTTGGCATCATCATCCGGTAATCCGCGAAATGGACAAGTGTTTTGAACTTGTTGGATCATGTGATGCTTCAACGAAAACTCCGGAGCCGTGATTTGCATCGGCGCAATCGGTCCTCCTCGTCCATTCATCGTTGGTTGACAAAGCTCCTCCATCGTTCTAAGTTCAGGTGGGGGAACATTGTTGTTATTATTATTATTGAGGTGCGGTGGGTTATTGTTGTTGTTCACACCTGCCATATCTAAATCTTCACGAGTCTCGGGCTCTGAATAAGTTGAAGATCTAGTACGCATACACCTGCAAAAGCAAAAGAAAAAGATACCAAAGAAATAGAGAATATATATGTACGTGTAAAAATAAAAATAAAAATCTTTTTGGATTTTTGAAATTTTTTAATTTTTATGGACTTTTAACAATTTTTTAATTTTTATGGGTTTTTTTTGAAAATTTGTGCAAGAAAAATAACGTTGAAGAGTGAACGGATCCCAAAATTCAACGCGTCTCTCACAGAAAACCATTAATCTTTACGAAAAGAGCCGGCAGCGGCGCCATTTAATACAAGGGTTTACCTAGTATAAAAATATCGTTGTTCCAGTCTCTTCGAATTGACTATTGGTTTAAGTGCGACTCAGTCGTCTTTTGGTGGGAAACAAATATAATGGTCGTTGTAGTAAAGTTGATGACGAGTAATTAAAATTAATGGCGGTAATTAAAACTAAAACTAATCAAAACGTAAATGGTGCAAAATTAAGACTTTAAAATTAAATGACGAGAAATTAAATGACGTAAAATTAAAGCGCGACGTAAAGTAAATTTGACAAGTTAATTAAAATGAAATTAAAATTGACAATTTAATAAAAATAAAAGCTTTAAAAATCAAACTAAAAATTACTAGAAAAACACTTGGTAAAAACAGAGATTTCGGGAAGCGTGAAAAATTTGAAAACTTAAAACGTAATGAAAAGTAAGCTTGTAAAAATAAGATTAAAACAAAGACAAAAGTTAGATCGCAGTCACGATCGTAACTCACGATCGTACCCTGAATCGTACTCTCGATCGTGGCCCAGATCGCAACGAGCGATCGCAGCCAAGAAGCTTAAGATTGGATCGTAACCACGATCGCAAAAAGTGGATCGCAGTCACGATCGTACTCTTCGATCGTACTACCAGATCGTACCCACGATCGCAGCCAATGAACGTGGCTTGGATCGCAACGGCCAATCGCACCCTGGATCGCACTCTATGATCGTACCCACGATCGCAACAAGTGATCGTGGTGTGGATTAAGGAGTGTGATCGTACTGAACGATCGTACTATGGATCGCAGTAATGGATCGCAAGTAGAAACCCTAGGGGCTTATGCGATCACACTTACTCGATCGTACTGGGTAAACTCTTAAGAAAGTTACGATGGAATCAAATAAGAAAATAAGCTAAACTAAATAAGCTAACTTTGACAATAAGCACAAATCAAAACTTTACCAAAGCAATAATAAGACGAATACAATAAGCACAACTTTAAAGATTTTCAAAACACAAAATAAACAAACTTCATAAAATAAACTTTAAAAACATAAAACTTTTAAGAAAACTTTAAAACAAATAAGCTAAATTCAAAATAAGCCAATAAGATTGTCAAGCTTATAGCTTAATTCGTATAAAAGCCTAGATAGAAATGAAAAGATAAACTTTTTAATCCAATAAGCAATAAGATTAAGCAAAATTAATGCTTAATCCGAATTAAAAACAAACCAAAAACAAGAAAAGTAGAAGAAGAATGATAATGAAAAGCTTGATTAAAGGAAAATAAAGATTAACAGCAAAATTAAAAGACTTACTTGAATTAAAGGAAAGAAATTTAAGGTGCAAAACAAGGTAATTAAATTGACAATTAAGTAAATGACATGAAAATAAATGTGCAAGTAATGAAAATGGTGGAGAGCTAAGTTGTCAAATTAGCTAACAAGAATGAAATGAGGTAGGAAGTCTCTATTTATAGGAAGAAGGGAGGTTAGCATGTGTTGCTCATTCTTTCTTTCTTTTCTTTCTCGTCTTTTCGTCTTCTAAATTCTTCGACTTTTTCGACTTTGTCTCGGGATTAATTGAACTCGTCTTGAAATTTCTTCATTAATTAGACTTGAGTTCTTCGGCTTTATTAAGCTTCTGTCTTTAGAATTTTCTTCGATAAATCTTCAGAATAGGCCTTGGACTTCCGTTCTTTTTGCACTCTTGATCTTTTGACTTCGTCTTTTGTCTTTTTTTTCGATAAAAGCCCGTGAAAGCCCGTGTTTTCTTCCCTTTTCACATTTTGATCCTAAATCACAACAAAAACATAAACCACGCATAATTCCGACATTTACGACATAAAATATACGTTTTGGCTTGGTTATTATTATAATTAAGTGGTAAAAGGATAAGTGTTTTCACACTTATTAAGGGGTTCTAGTTAAAATATTTTTTTTACCTTCAACCCCCAAAAAAAAATTCTACCATTGGGTGTGGAGATATACCGCCTATCCCACCAGTGAGAAGGATGCAGAAGTAGTGCATCCCCAGCCTTCCCAGCATATAAAACATGCTGGCATGTCCTCCTCATACCAGAAACCAATTGCAGTGCATTGCCCTCCTAACCAAATCCACAACATCATTAGTCCTCTCCCAACTCTTGGAAGGATGTAACCACGGCCCCGTTGAGAAGCCCTCGTTTATCCATCCATAGCAGCAGTCTCTATTACTGCTCAATCGGATGAATAGTGCGACCCGGATAAAGATTTCTTTGCATTGCTTCCTATCCATCCATAGCAGCAGTCTCCGTTACTGATCAATCGGATGAATAGTGCGACCCGGATAAAGATCTCTTTGCATTGCTTCCTATCCATCCTAGCAGCAGTCTCCGTTACTGCTCAATCGGATGAATAGTACGACCCGGATAAAGAACTCTTTGCATTTCTTCCTATCCATCCATAGCAGTAGTCTCCGTTACTGCTCAATCGGATGAATAGTGCGACCCGGATAAAGATCTCTTTGCATTGCTTTCTATCCGTCCATAGCAGCAGTATCCATTACTGCTCAATCGGATGAATAGTATGACCCGGATAAAGGTCTCTTTTCATTGCTTTCTATCCATCCATAAAAGCAACAACCTCCATTACTGCTCCATCGGATGAATAGTGCGACCCGAATAAAGATCTCCTTGCATTATTTTTCTATCCACCCATATTAGTAGCAACATTCATTACTTCTCAATTGGATGTATAGTGTGACCCGGATAAAGATCTTTTTGCATCATTTACTGTCCACCCGTAGTATCAGCAGCCTCCATTTCTGCTCAACCGGACGTATAAATGTAACCTAGATGTAGACCACTTCGTATTAATTTCACCATTCATTCCTAGGAGTGTCCGAGAAGAACCATATACCTAGAACATCTTTTCACTTAAAAGATAACTACGTTTTTAGTAGCTTTGAGGACAAAGCTAAAATAACGGGGTGGTGCTGTAAAATCCATGATTTTACCATGATTTAATGTACTAAAGTTTCACCCAATAATCTTAAGAACATTCACTTATGTATTATATTTCAATAAGTTGTGTGTGAACTTGTCCATTATGTACTTATACTCCTACAATCATTTTCTATTGTAATAAGTTACACAACTTAAACCATGTACTTAAAACTAGGAAAACAAGTGATAAAATGTAAAATCAATATTTGAGTATACAACACTTAACTAAAATTGGAAAAATATGCTACACATAGTATATGTAGCCGTGTATGTATGTATGCATACCATAAACATACTTAAACCTTCTTAGACTAGCCCAAGATCATGTACTTCTTGTGTGCTAGCCCAACATAAGGCCACAACAAGCCCACCCTTCCCTTTGGTTAGCCTTACACGACACACACATGCATATGTAGAAGAAGAAGGTTTGCCTAGGAAATAAAGAGTGTGACATTTAGCATGTGTTCTCTTACCAAGGCAATCTTACCTTTTGCCTTGGCTTTCTCTTTCCCCTTTAAGCCGAAGCACATACACACACATTCTTAATTCCCTCATGCAATCTAATCTCACTCCTCTCTTCACCTTTCTCTCTCAAATCATTTGGCTATAAGCCACAAGCATCCACGATTTATACATTAAATCCACTAGATCTTTGTCTCATCTGAACTACTAATCATTTAGTAGCATCATCACCTTTGGAACTACTATATCAAGCCCTAGCCGAAACCTTAAGGGTCACGCCTTGGTTTATAGTTAGGGTTTTTATCATCAAGATTAGATCTCTAATCTCCTTTGTCATCTAGATCTTCCTTGGTAACTTTAAGCAAGAAAGTTATTACTCCTTATGCTTCTTCATTTTTACTTGCATGCATCATCATCCACCTATAAACACATGTAACAAACTTGTTAAAATCAAGATTTGATAAGAACCATGACCTTAAAGGTCACGGCATATATTTGAGTACCATTAGTCATTGTTAAAAACTTTTTATAAAGAAGCCTATGACTAGTATTCTATGTTTTAACTTGACTAAAAATCATAAGAATCATTTGGTGAATTTAAATGAAGCCGTGGGTTACAAATCTTACTTTTTGGGATTTTGATTAACTAATAATCATAAGTCTCATAAGTAAACTTGTGTAACTCAAAAACCATGAAAGACCATGACCTTAAAGGTCACGGCAAAATTTAATGGACACTTATGATTTATGTACTAAGTTTTAAATGATGGATGTATTATTACATGTGAAATGGACTTCCAAAAATCTCTAAAACACTTTATATATACATATATAACCTTGAATGGATTTTAAATGTACATGCATGCTTATATAAAACCTAGATCTATTGTTAAGATTTCAACTTAACATGATAAACATAAAACTAGCTTAAAGATCTTATGGGAACATTTGGGGAAAAACAATATAGCCGTGGGCTATATGTTGTTTTCTTGGATTTGTGATTACCTTGGAAACATGTAAGAAGCCTAGATAATTATGTTGTATTTTTATGAATATTTGCAAGGCATAAAACTAGCTAAAAAGCTCATCTTGGAAACACCAAGATTAAAATTATAGCCGTGGGTTATATGTATGTATACATGGACTTATGATTTGGTTTCTTGGTTTGTACATAGCTAGATCTTATTTTGGGGACACTTATAAGTACATGCAACCTTAAAATAATTTTTGACTCATCTTAATAAGCTATAGTTAAATATAGCCGTGAGCCATAAGCTCATATTAGAGCTTATGACTTGCATGCAACCTTGTAACACACCTAGATCTCATTTGGTACATCAAATAAAACAAACTATGATTTTCATTCTTTTATTAAAGCTTATAAATAAGCTAATAATAAGCTTATGAGAAAATACCTAGATTATTACTTACATAAAATGAAAAAGTAGTATTAATGGACTAATCAAGCCCATGCAACATTAGCCCAAGACTAAATGGACCCAATAAGACCATTTAACAAATCTTAGTATCTTAATGGACTTAAGAATATGCTTATGCACATTTAAATAATGAATGGACTTAAAAATGTATTTAAGCCTAATAAATGTTTTAAAGGCCCATTTAACAAGTGAGTGGACTTAAAAAGTATTTAGGCCCACAAGATGGCCTATTAGATATTTTATCCCATTTAATGAGCCCATTTAATGTTTTGGATATTTAAATAAAAGTTTTTATAATAAAATATAACTTATAAAAACTTTTGGATTAAAATGACAATTTATTAAACTTAAGGACTAAAACCGTGACATATAAAACTTGTTTTGATAAATTATCAAACACAAGGGCTGAAAATGTATTTATCCCAAAGTCTAGGGTTTAATAAATACCATTCGTGGCATATTAAACCCTAGGGACCATTTTGGATAGTTTCCAAAAGTTGTTTTGTCATTTCATAACCCTAAGGACCATTTTGTAATAATCCGAAACTTAAAGAAGCCCTAGGGACTGTTTTGTCATTTTATGAAAGTTATAAAACCTAAATATAACTAGGAGGACTAAAACTGCCATAACCCGAAAGTTTAGCAAGCCCTAGGTACTAAATGTGCAAAATCAGAAAGTTTTACTTTGTTTAAAATATGGAGGGACTAGTTTTGCCATGTTTCGAAACTTTAACAAACCCTAACTCTAGTTCTGTTTTTTAAAATTTAGTAAAACTTAGACAAACCCTAAACTATAAGAATTTACAATATAAATTCCTAAACTTGTAATTTATAAATTATTGGGAACTTTAAAGTCAAATAAAATATTATATTTTTACTTTTCAAAAATAAAATATTTATATTTTGCTTTATGAAATAAATTGTATAAACAATATGGATATGTATTTTTAATACATGTACTCATATACTTTTAGGAAATAAAATTATATGAACGTTAACTAAATTGAATGCAAATACGTAAGCAAATATTAAGTGAAACTTTTTATGTTTACTTAAAATATGAAACTTAATTGTAAGTTTAAATGGTTATTACTAATACATGTACTACGAACGTAAAAAAATATTTTAAGTAAAACCTTTTTATGTTTACTTAAATATGAAACTTAATTGTAAGTTTAAATGGATGTTACTAATACATGAACTACGAACGTAGACTAATATTATAAGTAAAACATTTTATGTTTACTTAAATATGAAACTTATATACAAGTTTAAATGGATATTGTTAAATACTTGTACTACTGTTATTTAGATCAATACTGTAGCATTAATGAACTGACTAAAAATCTGTATAAGCATACACATATGTTCTTTGTACTATCTATTATGACTGTACAACTTGATTAGGCATAACTTTTGGCGTGAGCATTATTTGGATATTCGTGTTATACAACTATTGCCAACTCCCAGGTGAGTTTACAGCCCCATATATACTATTGATAAACTTTTCCTCTACGGGGGAGAAAACATGCAACTATTTTAAATGGACATAACGGAATTGTATAAACTTGACTATGATTGACTATTATAGAAACTGTTAGATTGTTATAAATCACCCAAATGTTATAAATAGATCTATTAGGGATTGACCATCCCCATCTGGTTTAGTCATGCTCACTGTGCCTTGGCCGGGACAACAGATGTATACCATGTTGGAACTGGGTTTGGGTGTCTTTTTGTAAGACACTACGTCCTCATCTGTTGAGGACTATGGAAGGTTAAGCTTCAGTTTCAAGTAATAGCAAATGTAATCTACTTTTTAGTAAAAATGCTTTGTGCATTGTTACTTCTATGATTAATGTATGTCAAAACTAATTATTGTTGAACTTGTAAATTCACCAACTTTATGTTGACCTTCTAAGCATGTTTTTCTCAGGAAAATAAAGTTAGTACGTGATATGTGCATGGACTCAAGCATCTATGAAATCTGCATTGTAGGACTCGTTAAGGGTTCCATTTGGGGAAAATGAACAATCTACTTATGTCATGTTAAAGATAATTTTTATGAATTTGTATAACAATCATGTAATCTGTTTTGAATAATTTCTTATCTTATGCTCTATGAACTATGTGCTATCGATCCACCCTTGTGACATCTCCGTTGATAATTCCGCATATTTTGACCCTACCCGTGTTGTCACAATAACCTTCTCGGTGAGTCGATAATTTAAAATTCTCATTAAAGTAAACATATAATACTTAATAGACGAGATTAAAATATCGACCTGAAATTGACGGATTGTCACATCATCCCCACCAAATTGGGATCTTCGTCCCGGAGATCAACTTACGTTCTTCCTCGATCGCTCGTTGAAATTAAAGAGATAATAGTATTTTGGTCCTCGTCTTGAGTTCCATCAGACTTGACAATAGGAATACGACTTTGTTTCTGTTGCCTAACTTCCTTATCGATAGTATCAACAAGTTCTTAGATGAAATGCAACTTACCGTTGATTCATACTTCATCAAGAGGGATAATAAGATCTTTATCAAAAAGAAATTTCTTTAGGTTCGACATATGAAAAAGTATTGTGAATTCCTTGTAACTCTCGAGGTAATTTAAGTTTTCATGCCACCGGACCTACACTCGATATTATCTCGAATGGTCCAAATATAACGAGGACTTAACTTCCCACATTTTCCAAAATATATAACACCTTTTCTAGGGTGATAGCTTTGGCATAACTTTCCTACCTACCTCGAATTCCATAGGTTTTTGCTTCACATCGTCATAACTTCTATGTCTACTACGAGCAGTTAACAAACGATTTTTAGTTAGCGCAATCGATTTATTTATCGAAATAAAATAAGCAGAATCAATCAATCAACATTGACAGAAAATGAATTAAATCCAGAATGAGTTTTCAAGATCTTAACAATGAATCCATTGTAATTTTCTCCTACCCCCCAAATGATAACGAATAACACAATCGTAATCAGTTAAAGGCTTATTCATCTCTTTTTAATCCATAATACGTTGTAGGCTCTTACTATCGATGGATACCATACATTTAGTGCCATACAATTAATGTCTCAATAGACAAGGAGTAAAAATCACCGCACTTAATTTCAAGTCATGGGTTGTGCAGTTTCCTCATTCTTCCTAGGTTTCCTACAAGCATACACAAATTAAAACAGCTCCAAATCATATAGGATATGTATCACGATCAACAACAAAATCTTTACTTCCTTTGGGTAACGATAAGATCGGCGTGCTACAGAGTTTCCTTTTCAGGGTTTGAAAAGCTTACTCTTCGTCAACACCACACACATACGGTTCATTTTTTTAGTTAGCTTAGTTAGTGGTTTTGATATCAAGGAGAATCCTTCAATAAACCTTCAGTAGTAACCAGCCAAATCTACAAATTGTCTTACTTCAGTAGGAGTAGTTGGAGCATTCAAATTTTCGATGGCTTCGATTTTCGCAGGATCAACATGTACCCCACTTTTGTCAATCACATGTCAAAGAAATTGCACAGAACTAAGCCAAAGATCACACTTTTAGAATTTTGCGTACAACTTTCCGTTCTTTAAAAGTTCAAGATAATCCTTAAGTGTTTGGCATGTTCTTCCTTGCTCTTAGCGCAGATTATAATATAATCAATGAAAACGATCACGAATTTATCAAGATACGGCTTACACCTATGATTCATTAAGTCAATGAATACAATAGGTGCATTGGTTAACCCAAAAGGGCATGACCCAAAACTCATAATGATCATCACGATTTCTAAATGCCGTAATAGAAATATCTTCCTCGCGTATGCGAAGTTGATTGTAAACAGATTGAAGATTAATCTTGGATAAAACACGAGAATTTAGAAGTTGATCAAATAGATCATCAATTCTTGAGAGCGGGTAACCCTTCTTGATCGTTACCTTATTAAGCTCTCGGTAATCGATACACATACGAAACGAACCATCGTTCTTCTTAGTGAACAGAATAGGAGTTCTACAAACTGACGGGCTCGGTCGAATAAAATCTCTATTAGATAGTTCTTAAAACTGCACAAATAATTCCTTCAGCTCGGATGATGCTAATTGATATGGCGTACGTGCCACAGTTGCAGCACCAGGAATTTGATCAAATTGGAATTTCTATTTGCCTTGGAGGCGAAAACCAGGAAAATCTCCCAGAACACTTTGGAATAGTTACAAATGACTAGAGTAATTCCACTTACTTCTCTTACGATTCCTTCTATGATACTTAAGCTAAGAATAATTCACAACCTTTTTCGATATACTTACGAGCTCTAATGCACGAAATGATTTTCAGTTTGGAATTATTTCTCCCTTCAGTGACCTCATCAACCTTGTCTTGAATTATGTGTCCCGTGAGCTAATAAGCCATGCAGACAGCTTCACAATAGTAAATGGCTTAGAAGAAGTCACATCACCGTGTATATTTTTGGTCAGCCGTGAATATACTGCTTGACCTTGACAGTTTGGGTTCCACCATTCTTGGACATAAAAGAGTCAACTCATGGAAAGCACTTGGTATATCTACCAATATTACTTTCCTTCAGTTTCAGATTGTACAACACTTGCTCCATACTTTAGAAATACTCCGAGGATAAACTCCTCAGTTAACTGCTTCCTCCCCTTAGTCCATGGTGTCCCATAAGTAACGATACCTGTGGAAGCAAGTCTGCCATTCGACAAAGTTAATGCACGACCTTGGAGAGTAGCGATTTCAAGTTGCACCTTATCCTGCTGATTAGGGTCACTGATTTGAAAAACTGACACCAGCTTTTCAACAACTGACACAATCCTGCATCATCTTTAGTTCCCTTAAGAGTCTACGGTTTGCACTTTATGAATGAAGTGTAGTTATAGCCTCTAATTTCGGTCACATTTGTTCCATCAGTACCACGAACATTATTGGCTCTAATTTCAACTCCACCGGGTCTAGTTTCACCAGTTGTAGCTTCAACTCCAGTTCCAGATCCATCATTCATGTTGGCCATGAATTCAGTTAAAGATACAACAACTTATTCACTAATAACTTGACGCATTCGTGCTTCAGTCATAGCTTTCATTGACTGCATGATCCTTGTGCAACGCAAATCAAATCATATTGAGTATTCATTCAATGGTTGTGTGATACCATAGGAATTTACAAGAGAAAAGCAAAGAAAGATAACAACAGAACGATGTAGAATTAGGAATCAAAAGATAGTTATTCCATTGACCACAAACTAGTACAAGCTGTATTGTTAAGCATTATAGATTGTCATCGTTTAATGCTATACAACTTAAAAGACTAGTCCTACTAACTGATGTCACAGTTTAGTTAATGATATATGAAAAGATACTACAATTGATAAACTAATTCAATAAGAGTTACTAGGTGATTAAGGTGGCTAAAAGGGCTCCTCGGTCCCACAAGAATATGATTTCTATTGTGTCTTTCAGAGACGCTTGCTATACTCCTCAATTGGTGGTTTTAGAACAGCCCAAATACAACCATCCGACGATCTTAGAATTAGAAGAACAAAATCAAAGAATAAATCAAACAAACGAATTACGAGTCAATAAGAATTTAATCACGTAGATGCTATATGCTTAAGCCCACACGTTTATAAATCATTATTTCCATGGATTGATCAAATCCATCCAAATAAGATTTGAAAATTTGTGGTTCAACAATTTATAATTTCCTTGTTCAAATAAATGGCCAATTCATTTCAACAAGACGATTATAAATCACCTTATTTAAGCTCGCCAACTCAACGCAAAAGATCAGGATCGAAACAAACGAGAAACATATTTTACAGAAAGTGATCAGTGATATGATATGGAATCCTGGTTGGCATGTGAATATTTAACACCCCCAAATTTATACGTAGCGGAATACATCTTTGGGTGCTAAACAATGATACTACAACACATAATTTATAAAGAACGACTCAAAAAGAGACGTTTTAGATTTATCGTTCCTAAAACATTTGTCAGAGTAGCGTAGTCCCAAGTAATCGTTACCAAAAGATAAGTTAAAACAACATATTGGTTTGTTTTAAAAAATGGAACGATAAATAAATCAAAGAGTTTGAACAACAAAAGCAGTGCACAACTTCATTCCCCGTAACCTCCAAGCTTCCACTTCTTGATTACCTGAAATACATGTGAGTAAAACAATCAGCAAAAATGCCGAGTGAATCTATAGGTTTATGTAATCAATTTGAACACAAGCAAAGATTATAAGTTTGTGGCATGCTTATAAGCATCAAATAATAATTTGCATCAACAATAATAATTGTATATAGCATAAATTGCAATAAGCTCATGGAACCGAGCCCTTAGACACTCCCTTTAGAGGTCTGATAAGACAGGAGATTTATTAATTGTCGGTTACCTCCAGATTATTGGTACATTGCCGTATACCTGACTTCTCAATACAATATGCTCAAACAGTGTGGAGGTCGGGCCTAAGCTTCTATGACAAGTCCACAAAAACTGAACCGAGGCGGCTTCCCCCATAGATCTATTAATTGTACTAGCGGTTAACCCATCATAGGTTAATTAACGGTCCATAATTGAGGTTTTAACAAAGGCAATCACTTAATGCAATTTAAAAGCAACCACGGGTCCATTCATAGAGGGACAAAGCATACCATAAAAATCTTGTGTTCTAAGTTTATAAAACATGTATTCCCCCTCGCGGGTTTAAAATCATTTAATAACTAGTATAAAGCGAGGCTATAGACTCACCTTAGCCGATAGTGGTAATGAGACGATCGCCGACGATAGATGATGCCTTTCAAACACGAGAACCGCAACCTATCAAATGAGGTGCGTTCATTAATAATAGACTCGAGAAATAACCCATACATAAGAATATAAAACTCGACTCATAAAATCACGACAAAATTGAGAGAAAACGATACAAGTGATACTATTACACTCTCCTACATATTCATTTTATTATTCTATGTCTTTAATAAAAATCTACCGGAACATACCGAATGTCCAAGCCATTTTCCCATATTTAGACATATCAACTTTTTATGATACTACTCAGAGAACTCACTTACTATATGTAGAAAGTCCTCCCAAGAGCCCATTAAAAGATTTTACATCTAAAGTTCCCTGCCCGACTCATCTTTGAATCACAAAATCCGGACAGTTTAGCGACCTTGACTTACGAAACCATTTTGACCATTTTAAACAACTCCATTTGTAAAACCGCCACTTGATTCTAAAAATAGATTCAAAATACTAAACTTGGAGCCTGAGAACAGCCCTTGAATCATTTTTAAACTCATTTTATAGTCCCCGAGATTCGATCCAAATATCGACAACAATTTTCGGATTGTGTCGACACTCGTCTCCCGGTACACGAAAATCAAACTAGTGTATCTTCCACCTCGTTTGGAGTTGGAAGGCCTACTTAATATCAAATCGAAGCTAACGAAATTCTCTACGACATAATCCCATAATAACAACCTATATTCAGACTTAAGATTTCCGAAAATGGCCTCAAACCTACTGCTCAAAATTGACTATTAAAATCTCTTACAAAATCAAGTTTTTGACTAAAACCAACAACTTTTATCATCATTCTAACATCCTAATATCACCATAAACCAATCCTAACACTTGTATCATCATCAAAATCAAAAACCCAAAAATTAAAATTCAACTTTTTAACAAAAACATTACATAAACATCATTTGATCATCATCTCTAACACATGCATGATCAAATCACCACCTAACAAGCCTAGTTTTTTTATCAAAATTCAAAACTCAATGCATGTAAGTAAAAATGGTATCATTAGAATCACCTTTCAAAATTAGGAATGGGACTTGTCTTTGTTTTGGAAGAATCAAGCTAGAAAAACAAAAAAAATTTGATGTATATGTTGAAAGGGGTGTATGGTTTTTGGAGAAAAAGGAGAGAGGAAGAAGAAATTTTTGTTTTAATGATTTTTTTAATGAAATGGTGCTAGTGGAAATTGTATATATAGTCCAAGGTTAGGGTAGCTTTGCCAATTTGTGATAGTTTTGGGCCAAAATGTAATAAAATAGTTTAAAAGGGTAGAAAATGTAAATCGTAAATTTTGAAATATTTACGAGACTCGGGTTTCGTAAAAATACTAAAAAGTTAAACGCACACGAAAAATAAAAATATAACGACTCGATACGTAGTTAAAACGATATCGTCGAAAGTATTAAATATCGAAACGATCGATAATAAAATATAAAAAAATTTGGCATCTGTCGGTATCGCGATCACTAGTAGTCCTCGTTACTCGTCAAAGTATTAAAATATAATATTTAATATCGGTTTCAATTTAAACCGTTAAACATAATAATATTTAACGTTATAAAATACTTCAAAATAATTGAAAATATAATTAAATTATGACCTTATTTTTACGGATTTTACAGAATACCATAACAATCAATCTCAATTCCTAACAATCAATAGTACCATGTAAGAAAAACTTGTTTCTATCAAAACAGTATAATGTCGAAGACTAATGAAAATGCAAATTAAATTTGTTGAACGAAATGAACGGATCGATAAATCAATAATAAGAACCGAGGAAATCAAAATCCTTGTAACCAAAAGAATATTATTGAGAATACTAACCATTTTGTTGGGATCATGTATATCCACAACTTAGTTAGTCTCGAGAATAACAGGATTTATTTCAGAAATAGCTTCAGCGCTAGCATTAAAATGACTAGAGTGACTTCGTGACAATCTACGTCGTATAAATATATCGCATAAGTATAAACTATCATTTATAATTAAGTAAATGAAACCATACCTTGTATTTCACAAGTACAAATAATAGATAAAGATTACAACATATATATAATCCCGTATATATATAAATAAATAGTCTCATTCTCGACCATTGGCAACTCGTGGGTTTCACTTGTAACTGTTATAGTTAAAAGATTTCAAAATTTTATTTTTGGAAAATCTTTTCATTCTCTATAACTTGAGCTCTGATACCAATCTTTAACACCCCCAATTTCAGTCATAACAGCGTAAGGGTCATTGGGTGTTACTTACATGATTCAAGCTCATAATCATAGAAAACAGCTCAAAACGAGTCGTTTAAATAAACATCCATTCATTTTCATTCATTAAAGGTAAAATTTCATAAACGGTCCCAGATAACTCAATGTTTACAAAACACAATAATGATAAAAATTCTTTGAATGGATATTATTTATAAAAGCGGGCCAAAACATTTCAAATATGCAAGCTTCACGAAACCGCCTTCCTTGAGTGCCTTCTATATGGACCTGAGAAAAAACATGTTAAAAAGTCAGCAAAACTTGCCGAGTGAATCTATTGATTTTAATTTAAATAAAGAGAACACAAGTATTTTAAATAACCTTCCATGGTTAATAATTCATCGAAAGACAATTATGTTGTACGAACATAATTATCGGTGTCATTACATATGCCTCGTGTCATTTAACGTTAACATATATTATTTCAGCCCAACACTCCTAGTCAAGTGCGTATATTTCTCTTATAGAATGCATCTGATGTTTCATTACTAGTGTATCGCAACACCACGCGATAGCTAGTCGCAACCGGACTGGGCTTCACCCTGATAGATCTATCCATAGTATTAGCGTTCCTTCGATTAACAATTCACGATTCACGGGTCTTTTAAGGCTAAAACTAACTTATGTAATAACTTTCATCTAAGCATTCAATCGGCTCCCTTGTGTTCAATTTTAAAACAAAGAGGGTTTGTCACAACTTCTCGTTGCACCCTTCGTTTATAATAAATGATTTTCCAATAAGTAGGGTTTCCACAACTTCTCATTGCACCCATACTTTTCTAATAAGTAGGGTTTCCACAACTCCTCGTTGCACCCTTTATTTTAATAAAACAAGCATGTTATCTCCCTCGCGGGGTTTATAAAACAAGTAAACATGTTAAAAGTGAGGCTATAGACTCAGCTTATCCAATAGTGGTTATGAGACGATCGCCGACGATTAGTGATGCGGGTTTAAACACGAAAACCGCAACCTACCAAATAAGGCGTGCTCGTTAATAATTGACTCAAGTATAAATCATACTTAAATAATACAAAACTCAAAATTACAAAACCATGACAATCCCGAAAAATTAACAATACAAGTGATATTACTAAACCCTTTTATTCAACACTATTCGTTTAAACACTTGCACTCTTGACATTGACCCGTCATTAAGACGCCAAGTCAACGCAAGTCAACTTATCACTTCACTTCACTCGGACCAGTAACTAAGTCATTGATATAATGAATAAACACTTGAGTAAATCGCCATTTCCTATAGTGAATACTCAAACTCACGCCACACGAGCATTGAACTACGTGTCCAAAATACCAATCAGCATGTACACTCCAAATGTACACACCAATCTACCCCATCTAGACTTGTCCGATTTCGACGAAACTTGGTGACAAACTCACATATAACCTGAATAAGAATCAGTTAAAACTTCATCCAAAAATGTTACTCCTAAGGCCTTCTGTCCGACCCATCTTTGAGTTATAAAAACCGGACAGTTTTACGCCTTCGACTCATAAAACCATTTTGATTACTCTAAACACCTCCGTTTACAAAACCGACATTCGGGTTTGAAAATAGACTCACAACCTGAGGTTTAAAAACTTACAACAGCCCTTGACACTTTTTATAACTCATTCTATAGTCCCCGAGATTCGATCCAAATATCGACAACAACTATATATTGTGCCGATACTCGTCTCCCGGTACACGAATAATCAAACTATCATAACTTCTCGCTCGTTTGGAGCTAGAAGCCCTACTTTATGTCAAATCAAAGCTAAAGAAATTTTATACAACAATATCCTATTAGTTAATCAATAACTCAAATTTAAAACACCCAAAAACAGCCTACAACTCACTACCTAAATTCAACTCTTTAAAAATAACACCAAAACAATTTTTCAAGCAATTTTAACCATTTTTCTACTAATACTAATACTCTAATAGCATCCCTTTATAATCCTAACACTTGCATGTATATCAAAACAAAAATCAAAATCAAAACTTTAAGTTTTTAACATCAAAATATCATGATCTTTCTAAGATCATCACATGCATGATCATAAAACAACTTTACAAAATCTATTTCATAAGAAAAATAAAAACTTCATGCATGTGGTTAAAATTAGTACCAAAAGATTCACCTTTCAAATACTAAGATGGGACTTCAATTTGTTTTTGCTTGATCAAACTCAAAATCAAAAAAAATTGGAAGGATTTGGTGTTGGTGTTGTACGGCAAGAACAAGAAAGAAAGGGAGGAGAGGATTATTTTGGTACTCATATTATGTGTGTGTGAAAGTTGGTGGAAAAATGCCTTTTATATGGTGGGTGGAGGTAGATTTTACCAATTTGCAATCTTGTGGACTAGAAAGCAATTAAGTAATTTAAAGGGTAGAAAATGACTATTAGTCAAACTTAAAAATATTTACGGGACTCAGGGTTCGTAAAAATATTTTTCAAAGTTAAAACGCATTAAAAATATGGTAATATAGTTTCGACACGACTTAAAACGTAATTAAATCGAAAACATCGAAAATATTAAATATCGAGACAATCGATAATAAGACGTAAATTTTTGGGCATCCGTCCGCATCGCGATCACTAATAGTTGTCGTCACTCGTTAAAACGTAAAGCACGAGAAATAAAGATGAATACAATAAAATCATTCATATGATAATTTGAGAAGAAAAATATCGATACCTAACGTATTCCTTGCCGGTTTTTATCTAAATGACATTCTTAACGTTAGTTTCAGCTATAACCTTCTCGGTTAGTCGATAATTTAAAATTCTCATTAAAGTAAACATATAATACTTAATAGTCGAGATTAAAATATCGACCTGAAATTGACGGATTGTCACATTTTATTTTCTGGAAAGTATTTTGTTATTGAAAATACTAATATTGAACTTATTTCTATAGAAATGGCTCAACCCACCAATAACACTATAAGTTCCGCGTTCAAAGCTTTCTTTGAACGTCCTGAACTTACTGGCCCAAACTTCAATGATTGGTATCATTCGCTAAGAATTGTCTTGAGAGCAGCGGGTAATATTGATATCTTGACTACTCCCTATCTAGAGGATCTTGCTGAAGGAGCATCTGATGCGCAAAGGCTTGAACACGCTGCTAATGTTAAGAAGCACTATGAAGTGCTTGCTTAATGCTTGGTAAAATGGCTCCTCTACTTCAACAGAAGTATGAGCTATTTTCACCAAATCGAATCCTTGATGAGCTCAAGGCTATGTTCAAAAATCCGCAAGCTGTGGAGATCTACGAATTGGTAGATGCTTTACATAGCTACAAGAAAGCTCCAGGAAAGTTTGTAAGTGCCCATTACTTGGAGATGAGGGGTTATATGGAACAACTCATTGCACTAGGACAATCCTATGATCATAATATGGCTATCAACTTGATCAATAGGTCCCTTAACAAGGATTTCAATGATTTTGTTCGAAACTATAATATGCATTGCATGGGGAAGACAGTTAATGATTTGCATGCAATGCTCATTGACTATGAAAAGGGGTTAAAAGACAAGGCATCTACCTCTACGCCTTATTTAATAACCATACAAAAGGGAAGAGTGAGTAAGCCAAAATCACAAGCGAACAAGAAGAAAGGCAAAGGCAAAGGTGATAAGGGTAAACAAGTTGTGACTTATTCAAAACCTAAGCAGAACTTTGTCAAGAAGAATAGATCTCAGAGGGATGAGACTTGTTACCATTACAAGGCAAGTGGTCAATGGAAGAGGAATTACCCTCATTACCTCGAAGAGTTACGAGAAATATTCAAGTACTTTTTTATGATTGAATTGTTCAATTTAACATACAAATTAAATTCGTGGGTATATGATACGGGATGTGGTATCAACATTTAGTAGCATCATCACCTTTGGAACTACTATATCAAGCCCTAGCCGAAACCTTAAGGGTCACGCCTTGGTTTATAGTTAGGGTTTTTATCATCAAGATTAGATCTCTAATCTCCTTTGTCATCTAGATCTTCCTTGGTAACTTTAAGCAAGAAAGTTATTACTCCTTATGCTTCTTCATTTTTACTTGCATGCATCATCATCCACCTATAAACATATGTAACAAACTTGTTAAAATCAAGATTTGATAAGAACCATGACCTTAAAGGTCACGGCATATATTTGAGTACCATTAGTCATTGTTAAAAACTTTTTATAAAGAAGCCTATGACTAGTATTCTATGTTTTAACTTGACTAAAAATCATAAGAATCATTTTGTGAATTTAAATGAAGCCGTGGGTTACAAATCTTACTTTTTGGGATTTTGATTAACTAATAATCATAAGTCTCATAAGTAAACTTGTGTAACTCAAAAACCATGAAAGACCATGAACTTAAAGTTCACGGAAAAATTTAATGGACACTTATGATTTATGTACTAAGTTTTAAATGATGGATGTATTATTACATGTGAAATGGACTTCTAAAAATCTCTAAAACACTTTATATATACATATATAACCTTGAATGGATTTTAAATGTACATGCATGCTTATATAAAACCTAGATCTAGTGTTAAGATTTCAACTTAACATGATAAACATAAAACTAGCTTAAAGATCTTATGGGAACATTTGGGGAAAAACAATATAGCCGTGGGCTATATGTTGTTTTCTTGGATTTGTGATTACCTTGGAAACATGTAAGAAGCCTAGATAATTATGTTGTATTTTTATGAATATTTGCAAGGCATAAAACTAGCTAAAAAGCTCATCTTGGAAACACCAAGATTAAAATTATAGCCGTGGGTTATATGTATGTATACATGGACTTATGATTTGGTTTCTTGGTTTGTACATAGCTAGATCTTATTTTGGGGACACTTATAAGTACATGCAACCTTAAAATAATTTTTGACTCATCTTAATAAGCTATAGTTAAATATAGCCGTGAGCCATAAGCTCATATTAGATCTTATGACTTGCATGCAACCTTGTAACACACCTAGATCTCATTTGGTACATCAAATAAAACAAACTATGATTTTCATTCTTTTATTAAAGCAAATAAATAAGCTAATAATAAGCTTATGAGAAAATACCTAAATTATTACTTACATAAAATGAAAAAGTAGTATTAATGGACTAATCAAGCCCATGCAACATTAGCCCAAGACTAAATGGACCCAATAAGACCATTTAACAAATCTTAGTATCTTAATGGACTTAAGAATATGCTTAGGCCCATTTAAATAATAAATGGACTTAAAAATGTATTTAAGCCTAATAAATGTTTTAAAGGCCCATTTAACAAGTTAGTGGACTTAAAAAGTATTTAGGCCCACAAGATGGCCTATTAGATATTTTATCCCATTTAATGAGCCCATTTAATGTTTTGGATATTTAAATAAAAGTTTTTATAATAAAATATAACTTATAAAAACTTTTGGATTAAAATGACAATTTATGAAACTTAAGGACTAAAACCGTGACATATAAAACTTGTTTTGATAAATTATCAAACACAAGGGCTGAAAATGTATTTATCCGAAAGTCTAGGGTTTAATAAATACCATTCGTGGCATATTAAACCCTAGGGACCATTTTGGAAAGTTTCCAAAAGTTGTTTTGTCATTTCATAACCCTAAGGACCATTTTGTAATAATCCGAAACTTAAAGAAGCCCTAGGGACTGTTTTGTCATTTTATGAAAGTTATAAAACCTAAATATAACTAGGAGGACTAAAACTGCCATAACCCGAAAGTTTAGCAAGCCCTAGGTACTAAATGTGCAAAATCAGAAAGTTTTACTTTGTTTAAAATATGGAGGGACTAGTTTTGCCATGTTTCGAAACTTTAACAAACCCTAACTCTAGTTCTGTTTTTTAAAATTTAGTAAAACTTAGACAAACCCTAAACTATAAGAATTTACAATATAAATTCCTAAACTTGTAATTTATAAATTATTGGGAACTTTAAAGTCAAATAAAATATTATATTTTTACTTTTCAAAAATAAAATATTTATATTTTGCTTTATGAAATAAATTGTATAAACAATATGGATATTTATTTTTAATACATGTACTCATATACTTTTAGGAAATAAAATTATATGAACGTTAACTAAATTGAATGCAAATACGTAAGCAAATATTAAGTGAAACTTTTTATGTTTACTTAAAATATGAAACTTAATTGTAAGTTTAAATGGTTATTACTAATACATGTACTACGAACGTAAAAAAATATTTTAAGTAAAACCTTTTTATGTTTACTTAAATATGAAACTTAATTGTAAGTTTAAATGGATGTTACTAATACATGAACTACGAACGTAGACTAATATTATAAGTAAAACATTTTATGTTTACTTAAATATGAAACTTATATACAAGTTTAAATGGATATTGTTAAATACTTGTACTACTGTTATTTAGATCAATACTGTAGCATTAATGAACTGACTAAAAATCTGTATAAGCATACACATATGTTCTTTGTACTATCTATTATGACTGTACTACTTGATTAGGCATAACTTTTGGCGTGAGCATTATTTGGATATTCGTGTTATACAACTATTGCCAACTCCCAGGTGAGTTTACAGCCCCATATATACTATTGATAAACTTTTCCTCTACGGGGGAGAAAACATGCAACTATTTTAAATGGACATAACGGAATTGTATAAACTTGACTATGATTGACTATTATAGAAACTGTTAGATTGTTATAAATCGCCCAAATGTTATAAATAGATCTATTAGGGATTGACCATCCCCATCTGGGTTAGTCATGCTCACTGTGCCTTGGCCGGGACAACAGATGTATACCATGTTGGAACTGGGTTTGGGTGTCTTTTTGTAAGACACTACGTCCTCATCTGTTGAGGACTATGGAAGGTTAAGCTTCAGTTTCAAGTAATAGCAAATGTAATCTACTTTTTAGTAAAAATGCTTTGTGCATTGTTACTTCTATGATTAATGTATGTCAAAACTAATTATTGTTGAACTTGTAAATTCACCAACTTTATGTTGACCTTCTAAGCATGTTTTTCTCAGGAAAATGAAGTTAGTACGTGATATGTGCATGGACTCAAGCATCTATGAAATCTGCATTGTAGGACTCGTTAAGGGTTCCATTTGGGGAAAATAAACAATCTACTTATGTCATGTTAAAGATAATTTTTATGAATTTGTATAACAATCATGTAATCTGTTTTGAATAATTTCTTATCTTATGCTCTATGAACTATGTGCTATCGATCCACCCTTGTGACATCTGCGTTGATAATTCCGCATATTTTGACCCTACCCGTGTTGTCACAATAACCTTCTCGGTGAGTCGATAATTTAAAATTCCCATTAAAGTAAACATATAATACTTAATAGTCGAGATTAAAATATCGACCTGAAATTGACGGATTGTCACATCATCCCCACCAAATTGGGATCTTCGTCCCGGAGATCAACTTACGTTCTTCCTCGATTGCTCGTTGAAATTAAAGAGATAATAGTATTTTGGTCCTCGTCTTGAGTTCCATCAGACTTGACAATAGGAATACGACTTTGTTTCTGTTGCCTAACTTCCTTATCGATAGTATCAACAAGTTCTTAGATGAAATGCAACTTACCGTTGATTCATACTTCATCAAGAGGGATAATAAGATCTTTATCAAAAAGAAATTTCTTTAGGTTCGACATATGAAAAAGTATTGTGAATTCCTTGTAACTCTCGAGGTAATTTAAGTTTTCATGCCACCGGACCTACACTCGATATTATCTCGAATGGTCCAAATATAACGAGGACTTAACTTCCCACATTTTCCAAAATATATAACACCTTTTCTAGGGTGATAGCTTTGGCATAACTTTCCTACCTACCTCGAATTCCATAGGTTTTTGCTTCACATCGTCATAACTTCCTTATGTCTACTACGAGCAGTTAACAAACGATTTTTAGTTAGCGCAATCGATTTATTTATCGAAATAAAATGAGCAGAATCAATCAATCAACATTTACAGAAAATGAATTAAATCCAGAATGAGTTTTCAAGATCTTAACAATGGATCCATTGTAATTTTCTCCTACCCCCCAAATGATAACGAATAACACAATCGTAATCACTTAAAGGCTTATTCATCTCTTTTTAATCCATAATACGTTTTAGGCTCTTACTATCGATGGATACCGTACATTTAGTGCCATACAATTAATGTCTCAATAGACAAGGAGTAAAAATCACCGCACTTAATTTCAAGTCATGGGTTGTGCAGTTTCCTCATTCTTCCTAGGTTTCCTACAAGCATACACAAATCAAAACAGCTCCAAATCATATAGGATATGTATCACGATCAACAACAAAATCTTTACTTCCTTCGGGTAACGATAAGATCGGCGTGCTACAGAGTTTCCTTTTCAGGGTTTGAAAAGCTTACTCTTCGTCAACACCACACACATACGGTTCATTTTTTTAGTTAGCTTAGTTAGTGGTTTTGATATCAAGGAGAATCCTTCAATAAACCTTCAGTAGTAACCAGCCAAATCTACAAATTGTCTTACTTCAGTAGGAGTAGTTGGAGCATTCAAATTTTCGATGGCTTCGATTTTCGCAGGATCAACATGTACCCCACTTTTGTCAATCACATGTCAAAGAAATTGCACAGAACTAAGCCAAAGATCACACTTTTAGAATTTTGCGTACAACTTTCCGTTCTTTAAAAGTTCAAGATAATCCTTAAGTGTTTGGCATGTTCTTCCTTGCTCTTAGCGCAGATTATAATATAATCAATGAAAACGATCACGAATTTATCAAGATACGGCTTACACCTATGATTCATTAAGTCAATGAATACAATAGGTGTATTGGTTAACCCAAAAGGGCATGACCCAAAACTCATAATGATCATCACGATTTCTAAATGCCGTAATAGGAATATCTTCCTCGTGTATGCGAAGTTGATTGTAAACAGATTGAAGATTAATCTTGGATAAAACACGAGAATTTAGAAGTTGATCAAATAGATCATCAATTCTTGAGAGCGGGTAACCCTTCTTGATCGTTAGCTTATTAAGCTCTCGGTAATCGATACACATACGAAACGAACCATCGTTCTTCTTAGTGAACAGAATAGGAGTTCTACAAACTGACGGGCTCGGTCGAATAAAATCTCTATTAGATAGTTCTTAAAACTGCACAAATAATTCCTTCAGCTTGGATGATGCTAATTGATATGGCGTACGTGCCACAGTTGCAGCACCAGGAATTTGATCAAATTGGAATTTCTATTTGCCTTGGAGGCGAAAACCAGGAAAATCTCCCAGAACACTTTGGAATAGTTACAAATGACTAGAGTAATTCCACTTACTTCTCTTACGATTCCTTCTATGATACTTAAGCTAAGAATAATTCACAACCTTTTTCGATATACTTACGAGCTCTAATGCACGAAATGATTTTCAGTTTGGAATTACTTCTCCCTTCAGTGACCTCATCAGCCTTGTCTTGAATTATGTGCCCCGTGAGCTTATAAGCCATGCAGACAGCTTCACAATAGTAAATGGCTTAGAAGAAGTCACATCACCGTGTATATTCTTGGTCAGCCGTGAATATACTGCTTGACCTTGACAGTTTGGGTTCCACCATTCTTGGACATAAAGGAGTCAACTCATGGAAAGCACTTGGTATATCTACCAATATTACTTTCCTTCAGTTTCAGATTGTACAACACTTGCTCCATACTTTAGAAATACTCCGAGGATAAACTCCTCAGTTAACTGCTTCCTCCCCTTAGTCCATGGTGTCCCATAAGTAACGATACCTGTGGAAGCAAGTCTGCCATTCCACAAAGTTAATGCACGACCTTGGAGAGTAGCGATTTCAAGTTGCACCTTATCCTGCTGATTAGGGTCACTGATTTGAAAAACTGACGCCAACTTTTCAACAACTGACACAATCCTGCATCATCTTTAGTTCCCTTAAGAGTCTACGGTTTGCACTTTATGAATGAAGTGTAGTTATAGCCTCTAATTTCGGTCACATTTGTTCCATCAGTACCACGAACATTATTGGCTCTAATTTCAACTCCACCGGGTCTAGTTTCACCAGTTGTAGCTTCAACTCCAGTTCCAGATCCATCATTCATGTTGGCCATGAATTCAGTTAAAGATACAGCAACTTATTCACTAATAACTTGACGCATTCGTGCTTCAGTCATAGCTTTCATTGACTGCATGATCCTTGTGCAACGCAAATCAAATCATATTGATTATTCATTCAATGGTTGTGTGATACCATAGGAATTTACAAGAGAAAAGAAAAGAAAGATAACAACAGAACGATGTAGAATTAGGAATCAAAAGATAGTTATTCCATTGACCACAAACTAGTACAAGCTGTATTGTTAAGCATTATAGATTGTCATCGTTTAATGCTATACAACTTAAAAGACTAGTCCTACTAACTGATGTCACAGTTTAGTTAATGATATATGAAAAGATACTACAATTGATAAACTAATTCAATAAGAGTTACTAGGTGATTAAGGTGGCTAAAAGGGCTCCTCGGTCCCACAAGAATATGATTTCTATTGTGTCTTTCAGAGACGCTTGCTATACTCCTCAATTGGTGGTTTTAGAACAGCCCAAATACAACCATCCGACGATCTTAGAATTAGAAGAACAAAATCAAAGAATAAATCAAACAAACGAATTACGAGTCAATAAGAATTTAATCACACAGATGCTATATGCTTAAGCCCACACGTTTATAAAATCATTATTTCCATGGATTGATCAAATCCATCCAAATAAGATTTGAAAATTTGTGGTTCAACAATTTATAATTTCCTTGTTCAAATAAATGGCCAATTCATTTTAACAAGACGATTATAAATCACCTTATTTAAGCTCGCCAACTCAACGCAAAAGATCAGGATCGAAACAAACGAGAAACATATTTTATAGAAAGTGATCAGTGATATGATATGGAATCCTGGTTGGCATGTGAATATTTAACACCCCCAAATTTATACGCAGCGGAATACATCTTTGGGTGCTAAACAATGATACTACAACACATAATTTATAAAGAACGACTCAAAAAGAGACGTTTTAGATTTATCGTTCCTAAAACATTTGTTAGAGTAGCGTAGTCCCAAGTAATCGTTACCAAAAGATAAGTTAAAACAACATATTGGTTTGTTTTAAAAAATGGAACGATAAATAAATCAAAGAGTTTGAACAACAAAAGCAGTGCACAACTTCATTCCCCGTGACCTCCAAGCTTCCACTTCTTGATTACCTGAAATACATGTGAGTAAAACAATCAGCAAAAATGCCGAGTGAATCTATAGGTTTATGTCATCAATTTGAACACAAGCAAAGATTATAAGTTGGTGGCATGCTTATAAGCATCAAATAATAATTTGCATCAACAATAATAATTGTATATAGCATAAATTGCAATAAGCTCATGGAACCGAGCCCTTAGACACTCCCTTTAGAGGTCTTATAAGACAGGAGATTTATTAATTATCGGTTACCTCCAGATTATTGGTACATTGCCGTATACCTGACTTCTCAATACAATATGCTCAAACAGTGTGGAGGTCGGGCCTAAGCTTCTATGACAAGTCCACAAAAACTGAACCGGGGCGGCTTCCCCCATAGATCTATTAATTGTACTAGCGGTTAACCCATCATAGGTTAATTAACGGTCCATAATTGAGGTTTTAACAAAGGCAATCACTTAATGTAATTTAAAAGCAACCACGGGTCCATTCATAGAGGGACAAAGCATACCATAAAAATCTTGTGTTCTAAGTTTATAAAACATGTATTCCCCCTCGCGGGTTTAAAATCATTTAATAACTAGTATAAAGCGAGGCTATAGACTCACCTTAGCCGATAGTGGTAATGAGACGATCGCCGACGATAGATGATGCCTTTCAAACACGAGAACCGCAACCTATCAAATGAGGTGCGTTCATTAATAATAGACTCGAGAAATAACCCATACATAAGAATATAAAACTCGACTCATAAAATCACGACAAAATCGAGAGAAAACGATACAAGTGATACTATTACACTCTCCTACATATTCATTTTATTATTCTATGTCTTTAATAAAAATCTACCGGAACATACCGAATGTCCAAGCCGTTTTCCCATATTTAGACATATCAACTTTTTATGATACTACTCAGAGAACTCACTTACTATATGTAGAAAGTCCTCCCAAGATCCCATTAAAAGATTTTACATCTAAAGTTCCATGCCCGACTCATCTTTGAATCACAAAATCCGGACAGTTTAGCGACCTTGACTTACGAAACCATTTTGACCATTCTAAACAACTCCATTTGTAAAACCTCCACTTGATTCTAAAAATAGACTCAAAATACTAAACTTGGAGCCTGAGAACAGCCCTTGAATCATTTTTAAACTCATTTTATAGTCCCCGAGATTCGATCCAAATATCGACAACAATTTTCGGATTGTGTCGACACTCGTCTCCCGGTATACGAAAATCAAACTAGTGTATCTTCCACCTCGTTTGGAGTTGGAAGGCCTACTTTTTATCAAATCGAAGCTAACGAAATTCTCTACGACATAATCCCATAATAACAACCTATATTCAGACTTAAGATTTCCGAAAATGGCCTCAAACCTACTGCCCAAAATTGACTATTAAAATCTCTTACAAAATCAAGTTTTTGACTAAAACCAACAACTTTTATCATCATTCTAACATCCTAATATCACCATAAACCAATCCTAACACTTGTATCATCATCAAAATCAAAAACCCAAAAATTAAAATTCAACTTTTTAACAAAAACATTACATAAACATCATTTGATCATCATCTCTAACACATGCATGATCAAATCACCACCTAACAAGCCTAGTTTTTTTTATCAAAATTCAAAACTCAATGCATGTAAGTAAAAATGGTATCATTAGAATCACCTTTCAAAATTAGGAATGGGACTTGTCTTTGTTTTGGACTAGAAAAACAAAAAAATTTGATGTATATGTTGAAAGGGGTGTATGGTTTTTGGAGAAAAAGGAGAGAGGAAGAAGAAATTTTTGTTTTAATGATTTTTTTAATGAAATGGTGCTAGTGGAAATTGTATATATAGTCCAAGGTTAGGGTAGTTTTGCCAATTTGTGATAGTTTTGGGCCAAAATGTAATAAAATAGTTTAAAAGGGTAGAAAATGTAAATCGTAAATTTTGAAATATTTACGAGACTCGGGTTTCGTAAAAATACTAAAAAGTTTAAACGCACACGAAAAATAAAAATATAACGACTCGATACGTAGTTAAAACGATATCGTCGAAAGTATTAAATATCGAAACGATCGATAATAAAATATAAAAAATTTTGGCATCTGTCGGTATCGCGATCACTAGTAGTCCTCGTTACTCGTCAAAGTATTAAAATATAATATTTAATATCGGTTTCAACTTAAACCGTTAAACATAATAATATTTAACGTTATAAAATACTTCAAAATAATTGAAAATATAATTAAATTATGACCTTATTTTTACGGGTTTTACAGAATACCATAACAATCAATCTCAATTCCTAACAATCAATAGTACCATGTTAGAAAAACTTGTTTCTATCAAAACAGTATAATGTCGAAGACTAATGAAAATGCAAATTAAATTTGCTGAACGAAATGAACGGATCGATAAATCAATAATAAGAACCGAGGAAATCAAGTCCTTGTAACCAAAAGAATATTATTGAGAATACTAACCATTTTGTTGGGATCATGTATATCCACAACTTAGTTAGTCTCGAGAATAACAGGATTTATTTCAGAAATAGCTTCAGCGCTAGCATTAAAATGACTAGAGTGACTTCGTGACAATCTACGTCGTATAAATATCTCGCATAAGTATAAACTATCATTTATAATTAAGTAAATGAAACCATACCTTGTATTTCACAAGTACAAATAATAGATAAAGATTACAACATATATATAATCCCATATATATATATATATATAAATAGTCTCATTCTCGACCATTGGCAACTCGTGGGTTTCACTTGTAACTGTTATAGTTAAAAGATTTCAAAATTTTATTTTTGGAAAATCTTTTCATTCTCTATAACTTGAGCTCTGATACCAATCTTTAACACCCCCAATTTCAGTCATAACAGCGGAAGGGTCATTGGGTGTTACTTACATGATTCAAGCTCATAATCATAGAAAACGGCTCAAAACGAGTCGTTTAAATAAACATCCATTCATTTTCATTCATTAAAGGTAAAATTTCATAAACGGTCCCAGATAACTCAATGTTTATAAAACACAATAATGATAAAAATTCTTTGAATGGATATTATTTATAAAAGCGGGCCAAAACATTTCAAATATGCAAGCTTCACGAAACCGCCTTCCTTGAGTGCCTTCTATATGGACCTGAGAAAAAACATGTTAAAAAGTCAGCAAAACTTGCCGAGTGAATCTATTGATTTTAATTTAAATAAAGAGAACACAAGTATTTTAAATAACCTTCCATGGTTAATAATTCATCGAAAGACAATTATGTTGTACGAACATAATTATCGGTGTCATTACATATGCCTCGTGTCATTGAACGTTAACATATATTATTTCAGCCCAACACTCCTAGTCAAGTGCGTATATTTATCTTATAGAATGCATCTGATGTTTCATTACTAGTGTATCGCAACACCACGCGATAGCTAGTCGCGACCGGACTGGGCTTCACCCCGATAGATCTATCCATAGTATTAGCGTTCCTTCGATTAACAATTCACGATTCACGGGTCTTTTAAGGCTAAAACTAACTTATGTAATAACTTTCATCTAAGCATACAATCGGCTCCCTTATGTTCAATTTTAAAACAAAGAGGGTTTGTCACAACTTCTCGTTGCACCCTTCGTTTATAATAAATGATTTTCCAATAAGTAGGGTTTCCACAACTTCTCATTGCACCCATACTTTTCTAATAAGTAGGGTTTCCACAACTCCTCGTTGCACCCTTTATTTTAATAAAACAAGCATGTTATCTCCCTCGCGTGGTTTATAAAACAAGTAAACATGTTAAAAGTGAGGCTATAGACTCACCTTAGCCAATAGTGGTTATGAGACGATCGCCGACGATTAGTGATGCGGGTTTAAACACGAAAACCGCAACCTACCAAATAAGGCGTGCTCGTTAATAATTGACTCAAGTATAAATCATACTTAAATAATACAAAACTCAAAATTACAAAACCATGACAATCCCGAAAAATTAACAATACAAGTGATATTACTAAACCCTTTTATTCAACACTATTCGTTTAAACATTTGCACTCTTGACATTGACCCGTTATTAAGACGCCAAGTCAACGCAAGTCAACTTATCACTTCACTTCACTCGGACCAGTAACTAAGTCATTGATATAATGAATAAACACTTGAGTAAATCGCCATGTCCTATAGTGAATACTCAAACTCACGCCACACGAGCATTGAACTACGTGTCCAAAATACCAATCAGCATGTACACTCCAAATGTACACACCAATCTACCCCATCTAGACTTGTCCGATTTCGACGAAACTTGGTGACAAACTCACATATAACCTGAATAAGACTCAGTTAAAATTTCATCCAAAAATGTTACTCCTAAGGCCTTCTGTCCGACCCATCTTTGAGTTATAAAAACCGGACAGTTTTACGCCTTCGACTCATAAAACCATTTTGATTACTCTAAACACCTCCGTTTACAAAACCGACATTCGGGTTTGAAAATAGACTCACAACCTGAGGTTTAAAAACTTACAACAACCCTTGACACTTTTTATAACTCATTCTATAGTCCCCGAGATTCGATCCAAATATCGACAACAACTATATATTGTGCCGATACTCGTCTCCCGGTACACGAATAATCAAACTATCATAACTTCTCGCTCGTTTGGAGCTAGAAGCCCTATTTTATGTCAAATCAAAGCTAAAGAAATTTTATACAACAATATCCTATTAGTTAATCAATAACTCAAATTTAAAACACCCAAAAACAGCCTACAACTCACTACCTAAAATCAACTCTTTAAAAATAACACTAAAACAATTTTCAAGCAATTTTAACCATTTTTCTACTAATACTAATACTCTAATAGCATCCCTTTTTAATCCTAACACTTGCATGTATATCAAAACAAAAATCAAAATCAAAACTTTAAGTTTTTAACATCAAAATATCATGATCTTTCTAAGATCATCACATGCATGATCATAAAACAACTTTACAAAATCTATTTCATAAGAAAAATAAAAACTTCATGCATGTGGTTAAAATTAGTACCAAAAGATTCACCTTTCAAATACTAAGATGGGACTTCAATTTGTTTTTGCTTGATCAAACTCAAAATCAAAAAAAATTGGAAGGATTTGGTGTTGGTGTTGTACGGCAAGAACAAGAAAGAAAGGGAGGAGAGGATTATTTTGGTACTCATATTATGTGTGTGTAAAAGTTGGTGGAAAAATGCCTTTTATATGGTGGGTGGAGGTAGATTTTACCAATTTGCAATCTTGTGGACTAGAAAGCAATTAAGTAATTTAAAGGGTAGAAAATGACTATTAGTTAAACTTAAAAATATTTACGGGACTCGGGGTTCGTAAAAATATTTTTTAAAGTTAAAACGCATTAAAAATATGGTAATATAGTTTCGACACGACTTAAAACGTAATTAAATCGAAAACATCGAAAATATTAAATATCGAGACAATCGATAATAAGACGTAAATTTTTGGGCATCCGTCGGCATCGCGATCACTAATAGTTCTCGTCACTCGTTAAAACGTAAAGCACGAGAAATAAAGATGAATACAATAAAATCATTCATATGATAATTTGAGAAGAAAAACATCGATACCTAACGTATTCCTTGCCGGTTTTTATCTAAATGACATTCTTAACGTTAGTTTCAGCTATAACCTTCTCGGTTAGTCGATAATTTAAAATTCTCATTAAAGTAAACATATAATACTTAATAGTCGAGATTAAAATATCGACCTGAAATTGACGGATTGTCACATTTTATTTTCTGGAAAGTATTTTGTTATTGAAAATACTAATATTGAACTTATTTCTATAGAAATGGCTCAACCCACCAATAACACTATAAGTTCCGCGTTCAAAGCTTTCTTTGAACGTCCTGAACTTACTGGCCCAAACTTCAATGATTGGTATCGTTCGCTAAGAATTGTCTTGAGAGCAGCGGGTAATATTGATATCTTGACTACTCCCTATCTAGAGGATCTTGCTGAAGGAGCATCTGATGCGCAAAGGCTTGAACACGCTGCTAATGTTAAGAAGCACTATGAAGTGGCTTGCTTAATGCTTGGTAAAATGGCTCCTCTACTTCAATAGAAGTATGAGCTATTTTCACCAAATCGAATCCTTGATGAGCTCAAGGCTATGTTCAAAAATCCGCAAGCTGTGGAGATCTACGACTTGGTAGATGCTTTACATAGCTACAAGAAAGCTCCAGGAAAGTTTGTAAGTGCCCATTACTTGGAGATGAGGGGTTATATGGAACAACTCATTGCACTAGGACAATCCTATGATCATAATATGGCTATCAACTTGATCAATAGGACCCTTAACAAGGATTTCAATGATTTTGTTCGAAACTATAATATGCATTGCATGGGGAAGACAGTTAATGATTTGCATGCAATGCTCATTGACTATGAAAAGGGGTTAAAAGACAAGGCATCTACCTCTACGCCTTATTTAATAACCATACAAAAGGGAAGAGTGAGTAAGCCAAAATCACAAGCGAACATGAAGAAAGGCAAAGGCAAAGGTGATAAGGGTAAACAAGTTGTGACTTATTCAAAACCTAAGCAGAACTTTGTCAAGAAGAATAGATCTCAAAGGGATGAGACTTGTTACCATTACAAGGCAAGTGGTCAATGGAAGAGGAATTACCCTCATTACCTCGAAGAGTTGCGAGAAATATTCAAGTACTTTTTTATGATTGAATTGTTCAATTTAACATACAAATTAAATTCCTGGGTATATGATACGGGATGTGGTATCAACATTTGTAATACCCTGCAGGGATTTAATCTGGAAAGGAAGCTTTCCTATGGGGAACAATTTCTGCAAGTGGGCAATGGCGCACAAGTAGCGGTTGAAGCTACAGGAACATTTAATCTAGTTTTACCTTCGGGTTTAGTACTGATTTTAAATGATTGTCATTATGCACCTACAATTGTTAGGGGTGTTATTTCCTTTTCTTGTTTGTTAAATAATAGATTCATTCACACGATTAATAAAAATTGAATTTGTGTTTGGGAAAATAGTATAATGCAATTTCTGTGAATGGTGTGTTTAAAATAGACATGCATGATAATGAATCCAAGAATGATAAATCTGTCTTTAGCATGAATAAGAAGAGAAAGTTTGACAAGAACTCTTCTTATCTTTGGCATTGTAGACTTGCCCATATTGGAATACAAAAGCTTCAACGTGAAGGTCTTTTGGAAAATATCAATGATGAATCATTCAATAATTGTGAGTCTTGTATATCTGGGAAGATGACCAAGAAACCTTTTAATAGCAATATTGAAAGAGCTACTGATCTACTTGGTTTAATACATACTGATGTGTGCGGGCCACTTAGACATTTGTCAAGGAAAGTTGCTAGCTACTTCTTAACATTTATGGATGATTATAGCCATTATGGTTATGTTTATTTACTTAAGCATAAACATGACGTATTTGAAACATTCAAAGTGTTTAAAGCAGAAGTAGAACTGCAACTAGGAAAGAAGATCAAAGCTCTTTGTTCTGATAGAGGTGGTGAATATTTAAGTCAAGAGTTTATAGATTATATAAGTGAGAATGGAATTGTTCAGGATCTTACTTCTCCCTATACTCCACAACAAAATGGTGTATCCGAAAGGAGAAATCGTACATTATTAGATATGGTGAGATCTATGTTTAATCTTACAACTTTACCTTTACCCTTTTGGGATTATGCTTTAGAGTCTGATGTTCGCATTTTAAATATGGTTCCCACAAAGAAGGTCGATAAGAAACCATATGGACTATGGCATGGCAAGAAGCCATATTTGTCTTATTTAAAGGTCTGGGGTTGGGAGGCATATGTGAAACGTGACTCGGGTGACAAACTCCAACAACGATCTGTGAAATGTATCTTTGTAGGATACCCTAAAGAAACTATGGGTTACTACTTTTATTATCCACCTGAGAACAAAGTAATTGTTGCTAGGTATGGAGACTTCCTTGAATCTGATCTTGTAAATCAAGAGTTCAATGGGAGAAATTATGATCTTGAAGAGAGTCATATAGATACATTACCTTCTGAAAACACTAGCGATGTAATTCCTGTAGAACCAGAAAGTCTGGCGGTTCCACCGGAATTGGTTCCTCTGCGTAAATCCGCAAGGATTAAAAACGCAAATAGAAATATATGTCTTAACATAGAGGATGATGATGAAGTAGGGGATCTTGGTGAACCTTCTAATTATAAATCCGCCATACTTGATCCTGAGAAGGATAAGTGGATGGTTGCTATGGATGAGGAAATGAAATCCATGAAAGTAAATGATGTTTGGATTCTTGTAGAACCACCACCGAATGCTAAAGTAGTGAGACATAAGTGGATATACAATAAGAGAACCGACATGGACGGAAAAGTACAATCCTATAAAGCTCGTTTAGTAGCTAAAAGTTTTACTCAAACTTTTGGCGTAGACTACGAGGAGACATTTTCTCCTGTATCAGACTTAAGAGCTATTAGGATTCTCATAGCTATAGCAGCATACTATGACTATGAGATATGTCAAATGGATGTTAAAACTGCCTTCTGAACGGTCACTTAGATGAAGACATGTAATAGGTGTGAAAACACTTATCCTTTTACCACTTAATTATGATTAAAACAAGACCAAAACGTATATTTTATGTCGTAAAAGTCGGAATTATGCGTGGCTTGTATTTTTATTGTGTTTTAGGACAAAAATATGAAAAAGGAAGAAAACACGGGCTTTCACGGGCTTTTATCGAAGAAAAAGACAAAAGACGAAGTCAAAAGATCAAAAGTGCAAGAAGAACGGAAGTCAAAGGCCTATTCTGAAGATTTATCAAAGAAAAAGACTAAAGACGGAATTCTGAAAAAGTCGAAGAACCAAGTCTACTAAAAGAAGAAAATTAGAAGACGAGTTCATTTTATTATTCGACTAATCCCGAGACAAAGTCGAGAAAGACGAGTACATTTTATTATTCGACTAATCCCGAGACAAAGTCGAGAAAGACGAGTCATTTAAAAAGACGAGAAGACAAAAGGAAGAAGGAAGGAAGCATCCTACCAACTCCCTTCTCCTATAAATACCCTCCTAATGCTTCATTAGGAGGGTGTTAGTTAGCTAGTTTTTTAGTAGTCATTTTTATTTTTAGTTTTTCATATCTTTAGAGAGAAGTAGGTGATTCTACTTTCTCTCTCTAGATTTCTTCATCTTTTCTTTCAAGTTTTAAGCTTTCATTCAATCTTGTATTTAGAATCATTAATCTACAAGTTCAAGTTTAAGCTTTTCATCATTAATCTTATTCTTCCTTTCTTGTTTTTGATTTGCTTGTGATTCGAATAAATCATAGATCTTGTTTCATCTTGATGTTTGTTGGATTAAAAAGTTTTAATCTTTTTTATCTTATCAAGTCTTTATACGATTTAACTTTTTAGCTTATTATGCTTTTTAGCTTATTTCGTGTTTAGCTTATTTTCTTTTAAGTTTTCTTAGAAGTTTATTCTTTTTAAAGTTTGTTTTAATAAGTTTGCTTATTTAGAGTTTTGAAAGTTTCTTAGTCATACTTATTTAGTTCTTTCATTATTGATTTGGTTAAGTGTCGGATTGTGCTTATTAAAAAGGAGCTTATTTGTTTTTCTTATTACGTTTTACATTCCATCGGAAAAAGGGTTTACCCTTTCCAACGGATATTCCGATTGTTTGCATCGGATTAGGGTTTTCCCTTTCCGACAGTTTTTCCGATACTTCTATCGGAAAAGGGTTTTGTATTCCGATCAGTATTCCGATAGTTTTCACTGTATAATATTCCGATACATTTTCATCATTCCGATAGGATTGGTGATCCAACTTTCCGACAGGTTTTTCCGATAGACTTTCCGACGGATTTTCCGATCACCATTCCGACGGATTTTTCCGACAAGGATTCCGACGGTATCCCGACGGTGTGTATTTCGACAGTTTTAAGTTTCCTTTTTTTTTGTTTCAAGTTAATTTTTAAATTTCCTTTTCCCGCCAATCAAGGTTAGATTTCCCTCTTTTATTTTATGTTGAATAACTTTGTCTTTTATATTATCTGTAGAAATAGCTAATCTAAAGCTCCCCCATTTAGTGACCAATACCAATAATTCCACCCTAAACCGTGATCAATTCGAATTGAATCGAGAACGAACAACACTTCAGTAGTACACACAAAGCTATTAAATCTAATGGCGCCGCTGTCGGCTCTTTTCGTAAAGATTAACGGTTTTTAGTGAGAAAAATTAGATTTTGGGATCCGTTCTTTTGGGAACGTTCTTTTCGAGCATAAAAATTTCCAAAAAATCCTAAAAAATATAAAATTTTCAAAAATCCAAAAAAAAAATAAAAAAGATAAAAAACCAAAAATATTGTATTTCATTTTAGTGTATGCGTACTCGATCTTCTTCTTATTCTGAGCCCGCGACTCGTAGAGACTTAGATATGGCCGGTGTGCATAATAATAATAACAACCCACCTTACCCCAATTTGAATAATAACAACAATAACAACCATGCCTCTCAACCCGACCTTGGTACGATGGAGGAGCTTTGTCAACCGACAATGAACGGACGTGGAGGACCGATTGCGCCGATGCAAATCACGGCTCCCGAATTTTCGATGAAGCATCACATGATCCAACAAGTTCAAAATGCTTGTCCATTTCGCGGATTACCAGATGATGATGCCAACAAACACCTTGATAAATTTATAACCGTCACTCAAAGCATGAAATTGCCTGGTGTTTCCATGGATTTTCTTCGCCTTCATATTTTTCCACACACTTTATCCCACCATGCCGAAAAACGGTTTGATCGTCTTCCTAAAAACTCAATTCATACTTGGGACGAGATGACTCAAAAATTTTTGTCGCGCTACTTTCCACCATCTATGGTCACTAGTCTTCGCAATCAAATCAGTGGTTTCACTCAAGAACCTGATGAATCGTTTTTCGATGCTTGGGAACGTTATAATGTCTTAATCGATCGTTGTCCGAAACATAATATGCTCCCCGTCACTTTGATTGATACTCTCTACAATGGTTTAACTTTTCGTGATCGTGGTACGATGCTGCCGCCGGTGGTACATTCATGAAGAGAATACCTGAGGAGTGTAGAGAGCTTATAGAGAACATGATCACTCATCACAAAAATTAGGATTCATCCGCATCTTCAAGAAATAACCCGAGGGCCAATGTTTCTTCTACTTCATCAAACCCCGAGATAACCGAACTTACCCTCCAAATAGACGAGATGAAAAAAAATTTCTTAACCATGGCTACGAACCAATTTCAACAAGTCAAAGCTGTAACACCTTCTTGTGAGATTTGCGGGGGTTCTCATTCATACACCGATTGTCCTTCTACTCATGACAATCCGGAAAATGTGTATGCGGCTAACGGTAACTTTTCCACGGGAGGCTATCAAGATCGTCCTCAAGGTGACCGCAATTTGCTAAGTTATCGTTCAAACAACTTCCTTTCACCACCCGGTTTTCCTCCTCAAAACCAAAACAACTTTAATCGCAACAATCAAAACAAACCTCGAGCTCCTAATCAATATCAAACCCAAAGAAACCAATATCTACCTCAAGGAAATAATCAAGTTTATCAACAAACCACTTATCAACCACCTGCATACCAAGTTCCCCATCCCAACTAACCCACGGCATATAATCAAGAGGTTGAAACGTATATGAGGACTAATGACGCGCTGGTGAAGAATCTTCAGAGTCAAATCATCAACTTGAAAGGTGAAATGGCGAAACAAGGGAATGATCTTCGAGCCGAGCTTCGGAATGACATGCGAAACTCTTTAAGTAGTCAAACGAATGACTTAAGGGATATGATGGCTAGTTTCTTCCCAAGTAGTCAACCCTCTGGTTCGGGTTCTCTTCCGAGTAACACCGTTGCTAATCCAAGAGGGGAGATGAAAGCAATCACCACCCGAAGTGGAAAAGGTTATCAGGAATCCGAGATTCCTAAACCTACACCGGTGATTGTGACAAAGTAAAACGAGCCCCCTTCACTAATTCCTCCACCTTCTACTTCTATCCCTCCACCACCCAAGGATGTGAGTGATAATTCCATTCCAAAGCCTTCGTCTCAACCTGATATATTTATCCTTCAAGGTTGAGGAAAGAGAAGTTAAAGAACAAGGACAATATTCAAATTTCAAACTTTCTTAAAATGTTTAAACAATTGAATTTCAACATCTCCTTTGCCGAGGCTCTCGTTCACATGCCTAAATATGCTAAAATGTTTAAAGATCTTCTTAGTGATAAGGAAAAACTCCTTGATATTTCTCAAACCCAACTTAATGAGAATTCCTCCGTGGTTCTCTTAAGGAAATTACCAACCAAACTTGGTGATCCGGGCCGCTTTCTCATTCCTTGCAACTTTCCCGGGGTGGAGAAGTGTATGGCCCTAGCCGATCTAGGTGCTAGTATCAACTTAATGCCATTAAGCGTTTGGAAACAATTATCTCTACCCGAGCTAGTCCCCACACGAATGACATTGGAATTAGCAAACTGTACGGTTGCTTATCCGGTAGGGATAACCGAAGATGTCTTCGTCGGTGTCGACAAATTCACCTTTCCGGCGGATTTTGTTTTCGTTGACTACGAGATGGATCCCCGTGTTCTATTAATCATTGGACGTCCATTCTTGAGGACCGGTCGCACTCTCATTGATGTAGCCCTGGGCGAATTAATCATGAGAGTTGGTGACGACAAAATCGTCTTCAACATGGGTAAACTTTCTAAGCAACCTTATGAACACGAGAGCGTTAATTTCATTGACGTACTTGATGAGGCTTGTGAAGAACACTTCAAAGACGCTTGTAAAAGTGGTTTTTCTTCTCTACCCATTGTTGAGACCATTGCCTCTATTGCTCCCTCACTAACTTCATTTGGAGAAAGTGATTTCCTTTTGAAATAATTTGAAGCAACTTTAGGGGATGTGGACTTAAAATATGACGATTCTCCCTCCGATTGGGATGAAGACATTCGTACCATTGAGAAACTTCTCAATGAGGACCATATTTCTCCACCTTCTCCTATGGAAATCATAAACGATGATCCGAATTTGACTACGCCTTCCATCGACAATCCTCTGGATTTAGAGCTTAAAGATTTACCGTCTCATCTTGAATACGTTTTCCTAGAAGACAATAAGAAGTTACCCTTCATCATTGCAAAGGACTTAAAAGAGGATGAAAAATCTCGACTTCTCGATGTGCTAAAAATCATAAGAAAGCAATTGTTTGGAAAATTTCCGACATCCGCGGAACTGATCCTAACTTTTGTACTCATAAAATTCTCATGGATGATGACTTTAAACCCGCAATCCAAAGCCAAAGAAGGGTTAATCCAAAAATTCATGATGTCATCAAGAAAGAAGTTATCAAACTTCTAGATGCCGGAATGATTTACCCTATTTTGGATTCGCCATGGGTTAGTCCCGTCCACTATGTGCCAGGCGGAATAACCGTTGTTCCCAATGAAAACAACGAGTTGATTCCTACTCGACTTGTCACGGGTTGGCGAGTTTGCATCGATTATCGCAAGCTCAATGATGCCACTCGTAAGGATCATTTCCCTCTTCTTTTCATGGATCAAATGCTCGAGCGTTTAGCGGGTAATGACTACTATTGCTTCTTAGAAGGTTTCTCCGGGTATTTTCAAATTCCCATCGATCCTAAAGACCAAGAGAAAACCACATTCACTTGTCCTTATGGAAACTTTGCTTACAAAAGAATACCTTTCGGCTTATGCAATTCTCCAGGTACTTTCCAAAGGTGTATGATGGATATATTCCGTGACATGGTTAAAGAAACTATGGAAGTCTTTATGGATGATTTCTCGGTCTATGGTGATTCTTTCTCTACTTTCCTTGCCAATTTAGAACGTATGCTCAAACGGTGTGAAGACACTCGTCTTGTTCTTAATTGGGAAAATGCCATTTCATGGTAAAAGAAGGTATTGTTCTAGGTCACAAAATTTCCAAAGCCGGTCTTGAAGTCGACCGTGCTAAAGTCGATGTGATTGCTAAATTACCTCCTCCTTCAACCATGAAGGGCGTGAGAAGTTTTCTTGGTCATGCGGGCTTCTATCGTCGATTCATTCAAGATTCTTCTAAGATCGCTCGCCTGATGACCCACCTCTTGGAAAAAGATACTCCTTTTATCTTTTTTGAAGAGTGTATCGAATCTTTCTATCTTCTTTAGGATAAATAAACTAAGGCACCGGTCTTAGTTACCCCTAATTGGGAATTACCTTTTGAATTGCTGTGTGATGCTAGAGACTTTGCTATTGGAGCGGTTTTGGGACAAAGAATCAACAAACATTTCCAACCAATCCATTACGCTAGAAATACAATGACGGGGGCTCAATTACATTATACCACTACCGAAAAAGAGCTTTTAACTGTAGTGTATGCTTTTGAAAAATTCCGCCCCTATCTTGTCCTTTCCACCACCATTGTCTATACCGATCATTCCGCGTTGAAGTACTTGTTAACGAAACAAGATTCTAAACCAAGACTTCTTCGTTGGGTTTTACTCCTTCAAGAATTCAAAATTGAAATTTGTGATAAAAAGGGAGCGGAAAACCTAGCCGCGGATCATCTGAGTAGACTCGAGGATCCTTATCAAGGGGAACTTCCAAACCAAGAGATTAATGAATCTTTTTCGCTTGAGGCCTTAATGTCTATTAACTCCAATCTTGACGATACCCCATGGTTTGCGGACTTTGCAAACTACTTGGCGGGTGGAATTCTCATCGAAGGGTTATCGTCCCAACAAAAGAGGAAATTCTTCAAGGATGTGAAATATTACTATTGGGACGACCCTTATCTCTTCAAACAATGTGCTGACTTGATCCTTCATCGATGTGTTGACGGGCCCGCAACTTTACAAATCTTGGAAGCTTGCCACAAAGGACCCATCGGTGGTCACTTTGGTCCTAACTATACCGCAAAGAAAGTTTTCGACTCCAGATTTTATTGGCCCACCATTTATCATGACGCTCATGAAATGGTTAAGCATTGTGATGCTTGCCAAAGACAAGGCAAGATCACACATAAAGATGAGATGCCTCAAAATTTCATCCAAGAAAGTGAAATCTTTGACGTATGGGGCATCGACTTTATGGGGCCATTTCCATCATCCAAAGGGAACAAGTACATCCTCGTAGCCGTTGACTACGTATCCAAATGGGTTGAAGCAAAGGCTTTACCTACTAACGATGCGAGGGTGGTTGTGAACTTTCTGAAACAATTATTTGCTCGATTCGGTGTTCCTCGTGCTATCATTAGTGATCGCGGGACTCATTTTTGCAACGATCAATTTGCTCGAGTCATGGCTAAGTATGGTGCCAATCACCGACTTTCCACCGCATATCATCCACAAACAAATGGTCAAGCCGAGATCTCTAACCGTGGACAAAAGAGAATCTTAGAGCGTACTATGGGAGAGCATCGTGCCTCTTGGGCCGATAAGTTAGATGATGCTTTGTGGGCTTTCCATACCGCATATAAGACACCTATTGGTTGCACTCTATATCGTCTTGTGTACGGAAAGGCATGCCACCTCCCCATTGAGTTGGAGCATAAGGCTTATTGGGCCTTGAAATGGGCTAATTTTGATATCAACAAAGCCGGTGATCTTAGGAAAATCCATCTCAATGAACTTAATGAACTGAGGAATGAAGCTTATGAAAATTCATTGATCTACAAAGAGAAAACCAAGCTCATTCATGATTCTAGGATTAAGAACCGAGAGTTTCACATAGGTGATCAAGTTTTACTCTTTAACTCTCGGTTGAAATTTTTTTGGGAAAGCTTAAGAGCCGTTGGTCTGTCCATTCACCGTCGCCAAAGTCTTCCCTTATGGCACCATTGAGCTTTCGCAACCAAATGGGACAAATTTTAAAGTGAATGGCCAGCGTGTTAAGTTGTACTTTGGTGAGGACATCTCTAATGAGATGATTCCATCCATCGCCACGTTTCCCTTGAATTAGTTCTGGGTCGAGTCAGGCTCGTGACTCGGTTAACAAAAACAAGCGCTTCTCGGGAGGTAACCCGTTGATCTATCCTTTTTACCCGTTTTCATAATAAGTGTAGGGGGAGCTACATAGGGTTTGTTGTCTTGTTTCTTATGATTTGCAGGGATTAAAGCTTCAAAGAAAACTTTTGATGACATTTGACGACCCGTGATCCCGTGTACCCGTCTTCCAGGTTCTATCCTAAACTCTTGTGATTCAATATCTCATATCTTATATGTTGACAATGAAATCACTATAGTCGTCCTTTCCTTAGCAAGATTTAAACAAAGTGCACAATGTCCTAAGTGTAGGGGAATTTACTCCCACATGCTTAAACATTGAGAGCAATGTTTATATCAAGTGTAGGGGGACTTCTATCGAAGTTAAGTGGGCTTTTCCATGAATTTGTCCTCATTTTAACCGGAAAATCTAATTTTTCGACATTTTTTAAAATTTTCGATCTATTTTGGCCAAGTAGTATTATTCATTTATTCTCTTTTATGTTCTCTCTTTTTGTTATCGCATCGTATGTATATTAGGCCCGTCATGAATCTTTTGACTCAACCCGAGTTTACATATCCAAGTTTACTCTAGCTAGTATCCTTAACGTGTTTAAGTCTAGTTTTGATGGGCTTTTATATAGGGAACTTTAACACGCGAAAGTCTTAACTCTTATGGGTTAAGAACAAGAAGTTTTCGCAAGTTCCTATAATTGATCCTAGAAAGTCGTTTATCAAGGGAACTTTAAAATACGAATTCTAAACTTGAAAGAGTCTAAGAACTTGCAAGATCCTATAGATGACTTGAAAACCCAAAACTTTGATTTAATTGGCTAAGCATCCACGAGTCTCATTCCTTGAGATTTTAAATTGTGGAGAACGAGAGATGATAGAGTCAATTATAAGTTTGGTATTATTTCATGAATTTATGTGAGTTGATTATGAGCTTTTTCTCCCATCGCTTGTTAATAAATATATTTGCAATAAGTAAGGTCGTACGATTTGAAAAGTTACTTAGCTTCTAGCACAAGATCGTTTAAAAGTTGCTCGGTATTAATTAGAGTTCATAGCCAAGGCATAACTTACTGAAGCGGGATGCGAAGATTGGCGAGTCCGAAAAGGCCCTAACAAGGCATGAGGGCTACATTTTGTTGCTAAAGATCCAAAGTGATGCGAAGAATCATTTATCGAAAATCAATATGAAGGATCGAGACACACGAGGAAAAGCAAATACTCCCCTAAAGATCATGGAGAAGTCTATCCGAAAAGACCCTAGCAAGGTATGAGGATAAATAGATCCAAGTCCTAAAAGGAGGCGGATCGTTGTATATCAAAATTCAAAATAAGGATTGGAGAAAAATGAAGAAGTCGTGGTCCAAGTATGAAGAATCTCTCAAAAACTTCAAGTGAAGAAATTCCTATTATGAAGAGAAGACCATTATTTCAAGAACGTCTCTCAAGATTCAAAGTATGAAGTCGCTACCAAATATCGGTCCGAGAAAGGTCTCTAATCGTGAAGCAAGTTATGCCAAGATATGAACTTTATAAGGTCCCGAGAAGCAGTTTTAAAAGATTTTTTCCTTTAGCTAACTATTGATTAAATCGTCCTACTTTATTTTTAGTCTAAATAAACTATCAAAATAAGTCAAACAATGCATCCTTGTGATCATTCAAAACAATCATAAAATATAAGAGATACACCTAGGAATAAGAGAGTCTAAGTGAATAATTGGGCCACATGAGTTTGTGTTAGTTTGCTAACTTATAATAACAATGATCTCGTTTTTAAGCTTGGTATGGGGAACGTGAAACTTGAGGGTGATAAACATTCATGACGACCAAATCCCTAATGTAAGTCTTCGATCTCTTTACTTGTTCTTCCTTCTTGCATTTTGAAATTTTCTAATCTTTTTGGTTTCCTTAGTGTTTAGTATTTAATAAAGTCTAAGGTAGGTTAATTATGATGGAAAATGTAAACCGTGCTTTGAAATTAATGCATTGCATGAGGGCATTGCAATGGTCAAGTGTAGGGGATTTAATAAGTGTGAAAACACTTATCCTTTTACCACTTAATTATAATAAAAACAAGACCAAAGCGTATATTTTATGTCGTAAAAGTCGGAATTATGCGTGGTTTGTGTTTTTATTGTGTTTTAGGACAAAAATATGTAAAAGGAAGAAAACACGGGCTTTCACGGGCTTTTATCGAAGAAAAAGACAAAAGACGAAGTCAAAAGATCAAAAGTGCAAGAAGAACGGAAGTCAAATGCCTATTCTAAAGATTTATCGAAGAAAAAGACTAAAGACGGAAGTTTGACAAAGTCGAAGAACCAAGTCTACTAAAAGAATAAAAATAGAAGACGAGTTCATTGTATTATTCGACTAATCCCGAGACAAAGTCGAGAAAGACGAGTTCATTTTATTATTCGACTAATCCCGAGACAAAGTCGAGAAAGACGAGTCATTTAAAAAGACAAGAAGACAAAAGGAAGAAGGAAGGAAGCATCCTACCAACTCCCTTCTCCAATAAATATCCTCCTAATGCTTCATTAGAAGGGTGTTAGTTAGCAAGTTTTTTAGTAGTCATTTTTATTTTTAGTTTTTCATATCTTTAGAGAGAAGTAGGTGATTCTACTTTCTCTCTCTAGATTTCTTCATTTTTTTCTTTCAAGTTTTAATCTTTCATTCAATCTTGTATTTGGAATCATTAATCTACAAGTTCAAGTTTAAGCTTTTCATCATTAATCTTATTCTACCTTTCATGTTTTTGATTTGCTTGTGATTCGAATAAATCATAGATCTTGTTTCATCTTGATGTTTGTTGGATTAAAAAGTTTTAATCTTTTTGATCTTATCAAGTCTTTATACGATTTAAGCTTTTAGCTTATTATGCTTTTAGCTTATTTCGTGTTTAGCTTATTTTCTTTTAAGTTTTCTTAAAAGTTTAGTCTTTTTAAAGTTTGTTTTAATAAGTTTGCTTATTTAGAGTTTTGAAAGTTTCTTATTCATGCTTATTTAGTTCTTTCATTATTGATTTGGTTAAGTGTCGTATTGTGCTTATTAAAAAAGAGCTTATTTGTTTTGCTTATTACGTTTTACATTCCATCAGAAAAGGGTTTACCCTTTCCGACGGATATTCCGATTGTTTGCATCGGATTAAGGTTTTCCCTTTCCGATAGTTTTTCCGATACTTCTATCGGAAAAGGGTTTTGTATTTCGATCGGTATTACGATCGGTATTCCGATAGTTTTCACTGTTTAATATTTCGATACATTTTCATCATTCCGATAGGATTGGTGATCCAACTTTCCGATAGGTTTTTCCGATAGACTTTCCGACGGATTTTCCGATCACCATTCCGACGGATTTTTCTGACAAGGTTTCCGACGGTATTCCGACGGTGTGTATTCCGACAGTTTTAAGTTTCCTTTTTTTTGTTTCAAGTTAATTGTTAAATTTCCTTTTCCCGCCAATCAAGGTTAGGTTTCCCTATTTTATTTTATGTTGAATAACTTTGTCTTTTATATTATCTTTAGAAATAGCTAATCTAAAGCTCCCCCATTTACTGACCAATACCAATAATTCCACCCTAAACCTTGATCAATTCGAATTGAATCGAGAACGAACAACACTTCAATAGTACATACAAAGCTATTAAATCAACATGCATATGCAACAACCAGAAGGGTATGTTGATCCTGAGAATCTATGACATGTGTGCAAACTTCAAAGATCCATTTATGGTTTGAAGCAAGCATCACGTCAATGGAATAAAAGATTTGACGAAGGAATCAAAAAGTTTGGATTTATTTAGAATCGTGATGAGCCATGTGTATATCGCAAAGCTAGTGGGAGTGATGTAGTATTCCTAGTCCTATATTGATGACATATTAATCATGGGAAGTAACATTCCAAGACTTAAAGATGTTAACGATTATCTTGGTAAATGATTTTCTATGAAGGATTTAGGAGAAGCTGCATACATTCTGAGAATTAAGATCTATCAGGATAGGAAAAGACGATTAATTGGTCTAAGTCAAGATGCTTATATATATATAAGATATTGAAGAATTATAACATGCATAATTCTAAGAAAGGTTTTCAGCCTATGGAAGTTAAGCATAATCTGAGTCATGAGATGGATGCATCAACTCCTAAAGAGGAGGCATACATGCAGAAGGTGCCTTACGCTTCGGCTGTAGGATCTATAATGTATGTTGTTAGTTGCACAAGGCCTGATGTGGCGTTTGCTTAGAACTTGGTTAGTAGTTACCAACACAATCCAGGGAAGCTCCACTGGACTGCTGTTAAACATATTCTAAGGTATTTGAGGAGTATGAAAGATATGTTCTTGGTATTTGGAGGGAAACCATACACAGAACTGAATGTGACAGGTTTCTGTGATGCAACCTGGCAATGTGATAAAGACGATACGAAGTCACAGACGGGTTACATTTTGTTATCAATGGAGGAGCAGTTGACTGGAAGAGCAAGAAACAGAAAACGATTGCAATGCATGCTACTCAATCTGAGTACATGGCTGCTTTAGAAGCTGCAATGGAAGTTGTTTGGATTAGGAAGTTTATTAGAGATCGTGGAGTGATGCCTTCAATTAAAGAACCTATTGATATGTATTGTGACAATTCTGACGCAATAATATTCGCCAATGATTCTGAAGTCATGAAAGGCGCCAAACACTTTAAACGTATACATCACTACGTCCAAGAACAAGTTGAAGCTCGTGAATTCAAATTCATAAAAGTTTACACAGATGATAACGTAGTTGATCCTTTAACTAAGGTTTTTTCCTAGACCAAAGGTAGTTAAGCATGCCAAGGCGATTGGGCTGCAACTAGCTAGCGAACTCATGCAATAGTCTGTGATTAATATTTAGATAAGGATGTTAAGACATTATTATTTAATAAAATAAAGATTGGGTTTCGTTTATTCTTATTACTTAATTCTGTATCATATTTTACATGTTTTAATCCATGAATAAATGTTATGCTAAATGTCCGTTGTCAATTAATAATATGGGAATATTATTAAATTAAGACAAATCAAAATAAGCGATAGAGTATACTTGAAAGTATATTGACCGATTTTGGATGATATTCGATGAATCGAATATTGGAGTTATCCCAACTATATGATTTTATTTTATGGATCTTATGTCATCAAGTAAATTATAAATAGTTATCCTTAGACTTGAGATACCAGAAAACTGTTATGAGTCTAGTGCATCTCTATGGAATAATCTAACGCTAAACGTAACTGATAGCTATAAGGATTATTTTCGGAAGTGTTGAAAAATTCATAAGTTTTGCTCGTAGTCAATATATAATTTATTTCCTCCAATTTCGTTTTGTAGTTTAATATAGTTGGACCCCTCGTGGGTTTAGTAAGATATTTGTGTGGCCACACCTAAATTTGTATTGGTAATCTTGTTGAATCTGTGAACGAGAAACAGAATGGTTAATGAAAGGAATGACTGAGATCCATATCCTTATTAACGTTGTATTAGAAATACAAGGATAATAATAATGATGAATCATTAAAAGGTTTTGTCCAGGAGACCTTACTCGAGTTGTACTAGAGACATTGCTAAGTGTAACTAGACGCTTGTCAATGTAATCACGATATTCGAAATATGCCCAAGTGGGAGCTGAAAGTTTATGGACTTATATTTAATAGTCGTGTGATAGGAACAAAGGCCTCTTGGCCCAGCGGTATGTGAGTGGCCCTATAACCTAAAGGTTGTGGGTTTAAGTCTCGGTGGAGACATGTGAGATAGAACTTGTGATAATTTGTGTGAGTTGTAAAAAATTTGCCTTTCAAAAAAAACAAAAAAATAAAAAATAGTCGTGTGATAGGATCGAAATCGAGATTACGGGATTGCACACAATACGTAAAGAGTTAATTTAATTAATGAATATATTTATTGTATTTATTAATTTATTTAATAAATATATATATTATATTTATTTAATTAAATCGAGCAATATAAATATATAACTTTAACGATCATTAATTAATTAAATGTTAAGTATTAACGAATGTTAAATATATATATAGAAAGAGGATACTAAAGGAAGAAGGACGGAAGGTTCCGGAACACCCCATGAGGGGGTGTTCGTGGGTCGGTCAGGGCACAAAAGGGGAAGGCAAAAACTTGCCTTTTATTTGTTTTGGGCTACATGTATTCTAGGCCTATAAATACAACCCCTTACCCCTCATAATCTTAATAACTTGAATCTCTCCCTTCTCCTCTCTTTCTAGCCGATCGCAACACCTAACCCACGAAGGGTTTCCGTGTGATTTTTCTTGGTGCTCGGTTTTAGTTTAAATCTAGTCCTAACCCCTCTCTAGGGTTGTTGGGTAGACTTTATACTATCAATATAGTTGGTTTACACGTGCTAGAATCACGGTTAGCTCGTTGTATTACGTGTGTACAAGATCGTAATATAGTCTTACTTTAAACTATATCTTGGTAATATACGGTATTAACCCGAATTGGTGATTCGTTTTTTGTCTTGTCGATTTGCTTTAGCGTAAAGGTAGGTAACCCTAATTCGATTAATTATAATTGTGTTATTATTATGATCTTGTTAAATCGTTTCCGCTATGTGTGCTTTGATCTCGTTTAGGGTCTTGTGTAATTGTTATGAACTATATAAACCTTCAGATTAAACATCGTAATGTTTGCACTAACAATCCCCATCGTTTTGATGATGACAAACAAGTAAACCGTAACGCATATTAAAATGTATAAGTTACTCGTTTACACTTGCTTCTCCCCCTTTTGTTGAACAAAAAGGTAGTCGATGCTTGAAGAATAGAAGAATTAACGTCTATAGAGCTTGCATCCAAAATGATAGTCTTCGTTTCTAGAAGAAAAGGATTGACTACGAGAGAGCTTGCATCCAGAAAGTAGTGGTCATCGGTTATGAGACAAAAGTACGAATCGAAACCATCATCCAAAGGGAAAGAGCTCGTGTCATCCTAAAAATGGTTGATGTTTAAGGGGTTGCGAAAGTACATGTAACCAGTGACTACGTTTAATTTATAAAGTAGTCTTATCAAATGTTCTTCATTTTGATGTCGTGAACGTTACTTTCCTAAAAATGTAGTAAGGTTTTGCGGCAAGTGTAATGGCTTAACTTAAACAGAGATACTTTAAGAGGGTTGTGTGTGGTGACGTTGAAATCGACATTGGTCGACATTACTACACCTTGGACGTCGGGGTTGGCTGGGTCGTTGCCCCAACATTGTGCGTTGGACGATGGGGTTGGTTGGGTCGTTGCCCCACAACGTGTGTTGTGCTTGAAGTGTAAAAAATACTTATCAAACACCCTTTTGATGTTGAAATAGATAATAAGAAAAAGAAATGAATGATTTGGTGGTCCGGGAAGATGAAGGTTTGATGGACGAGGTGACGTTAAAGGCAAAGTTGGAGGCTTTGTGAAAAAGAGAGAAGTATTTTGCAAGAAGAAAGAAAATCTATTGGTCTACATGGGTCATCTTATATTTTAATAATAAGTCTAATATTTGGTGTCAGTGTTTAACGTAATGTGTATTTTTAAGAGGTTTTATGAAACTATAGTGTTATGATAAAAAATCGTCGTGTTGATGTGACGCTAATGTTTTTTATAGAAAATGATATAACACTAATGTTACAACAATTTTTCGATGTTAGATGTTACGACATCTAAACCTATGAAAACATGTAATTTAATTAGAAAAAGTTAATGTTTTGGGGTTGCCAAAATAAATGCAACCAAATGCTGGGTTTATGTCGTAAAGAAAATGGCATTACAGTACTCGTGTAGGCTGTTCCAATTTAAATTGAACAAAAATATGATTTTAACATCATGACATAAATTAAATGCAAACATAATAAATATACACATTAGTTTGAGAAATTAAATAATCAAGTTATAGGTCACTTATTTTAACATTTGAAGTTCGAATGCAAAGAATAAAAGGGTTAAAAGAGGAAAGTAAAAATGGGTCCCAACAGTTTCCGTTAGGAGTGGTCTTTCTTGCCGTCATGATTTTGACCCTCATTTAACTTAACGGATTCCGTTAAAGCTTATAAATATATTTACTCTACACAAACACAAACACAAAAAACATTCATTTTCACCATCTCTCTCTCTCACAAAACAGAAAACACAAAACACAAAACATAAAACACAAACATTGTGTAGTTGTTACTACAAGTGAAGTGTTTAAAATGAATGCGTAAAACTAAAGTCACAAACACAAAATCTTTGTCACACCTTGTGTTCTTTCAAGATTTAATACACAAGTTTTTATTGGTGTCATTTAAACCTTGAGAAAAATGGGAAACAAAGACAACATTATTTCTTCTACTACTTCTTGTGGTGCTCAACAACAATCAAAGATCGAAAACAACCGAGTCCAAGATGTTCTTCATCTCCTCAAGAAAGCTTCCTCCCTTACTCTCAAACAGGTAACTACTTTTTTTTAAAATGTACACACATTTTGTTACAATCCCATGTTAATACTTGATAATTTTTCCAGGAGAAATTTTGTAATGAAGCATGTGTTGGGAGATTCTTGAAAGTAAAAGGAGATAGTGTGAAGAAAGCTGCTAAGCAAATTCGAGCTTGTTTGTCATGGAGAGAAAACCTTGGTGTTGGTATGTTTTCTTTCTTTTTACTACTACTACTACTGATACCATTTGGTGACTATATTAAGTTACTACAGTAATAATGAGATACAGTAGTATGTTAGTTTTTGAATTAATGAACTAAAGTTAAAGTTGGTAGCATAACTTTAAGAACAAGCTCTGAATATGCTAGCAGAATCTGTTACAAACTTTTTTTGCAAGAAACGTAACTTAAGTTTAAATTGCTAAAACGAGTATATTAATTTCTATGTTACGTATAAAATAAAGTTTTTCTGTTAACTGTTCGTGTGTTAAGATATTTTGTTATGTTATGCTTATTTCTTGATTAGTCATTTTAGCTTTTGTGTTACTAAAATCGTGTGTTAGATATTTTGTTATGTTATGCTTATTTCTTGATTAGTCATTTTAGCTTTTGTGTTACTAAAATCGGTATGCTCGTGTATTCTTAGAATTTAACTTGTGATAAATTATGTTTAATCTGAGAAAAATATAATTCCAAAAAATGAATTGGTAAAGATATTTTTACGAAAAAATAAATCTTAGTTGGAAATTTGAACTTACAAAAGGTGACAAAAGTTGATGTTGGTAAAAGAAATTTCAGATAAATCACAACTATAGGAAATGTACTATGCAAAGAAATTCATCATGTGGTTGTGATTATAATATCATTACACATGATTTGTAATAATTACTCTGCAAAAGTAAATACGTATTTACTTTATCTAACCCATGGGAGAATTTAGTATATATTTGAATCTCCCCTTTTTATACATGCTTCTTTCGAAATCATATGTTATTTCTTCAACCTAAACTTGTGACTACCAACAGAATCTTGCTTTTTTGGCTTTGAATTACTTGCTCTATTAAAGTACACTCAAAATACTCACTCATGATTAAAGTAATCTATCCAAAAAGTAAATAAAATTCACTTTCTCTTTAACTTGTACAGTAGTAATATTTAGTTTTGTCTCTAATGCTGGGTTTCGAATAAACAGATCATCTAATCGCTGATGAGTTTTCCGGTGAGATAGCCGATGGCATGGCTTATGTTGCGGGTCACGACGACCAATCTCGACCAGTCGCGGTATGTTTTTATACTGTATTTAGTAGCTTGCATATTTTGTCACCCAAAGATAAAAGTGATGTAAATTTGAAATTCCTCTCCCCTAATGGCTAATGATTATCAGTTGATGATATTGTCTTAGATTTTCCGAATCAAGCAAGACTATCTCAAGTTTCGGTCACAGAAACAGTAAGTTATTACTCTCGATCTTTCTTAAAATACAATATCATTAAGGCTAAGTTGAATATTGTCGAAATGGTATGTTATCGCAAGAAAATGTTAAAACATGTGTAGTTCAGATGTGGTCCTCACACTTGGCATTGTGTTGTCTATACTGTGTTTTTCCTTATTTTTATTACGGATTACAGTTTTAATGTTTTCCATATACTTTGCATCATTTGAAAATATTACTTCAAAAAACCCAGAACTTAATATTAGAGCTAGACTTATACTTGAAACATTACACATAAGTAACTAAATAGAAAGAAAAAAAAACATGTTTTATTAATCGTAATTGAAAGTTCAGTAAAATTTGCAATGTCTTACGGAAAATAAATAAGTCATGCATCTTTGTTAGACAATGAGGAATGGTAAATATACTAAAATTCAAAAGATAATCATTTTGAGATTAGAAAAAACATTTGTGATTGATTTATATAGTACACCATTCCGTGACTAAACAGAGAATAAAAAACAATAAGAAAAGGTAAAGAAAATTTTGCATGTCACACACACTGAGATTATATAATATTGTTACTGATATGATTTGTTTAATAATGTATAGGTTTACCCGTTTGTTGGTTTTCACTTTGGAGGTTGCAATTCAAACAATGGCGAAATCTGTCGACCAGTTAGTTGTCTTATTTGATGCAAGTAAGTCTATACATTTGAATAACAACACTTACTATTTGACAAACGTTACATTTTTTTTAAATTAGATTCGCACAACTCAATATTTAAATGAGAAATTTTTTGTTTTGGGTCATCTTCTTTTGTGTGTAGACATTATTTGGTCAGACAACAAAAGTGTTCATGTTATGTCCATGCTTTACCTAAAATGCTCTACTCATGTCACGTGTCACATCGGGATAGGTAGAGCCTGAAAAAGTTGAGTAGAGCATGTCACGTATCAGTCGTTGGGATAGGTAGAGCATTTTTCTAGTAAAGGATGACCCAAAACCGAAAAAACAAAAATGTTTGACCAAATACTGTCTACAGCATAGCATAGAGACATAACCCAATACAAGAATTTTCTCTATTTAAATACTATACTTGTCAATAGGTCAAAGTGTCAAACAATATAATTTACAACTTGCGACAACAACATTGTTCTACTACTTTTAAAGTTTAAACAAAATAAGTGAGGGGTAAAGATGTAAATGAGAAAGATCATCTTACGGACAAAACATGTGTTTTATGCGAAGATAAGCTCTACGTCAGTTGGGTGTTGGAAATTAATGTACATTCTTCCAACGTTGTCCTTCCCAAAAACACCTCTTTTTTCTACAGTCTGAAATGCTACTTTGTCACAGTTCACGCCCTCATTTTTATATAAATTCTTTTGTTAAACCCTTTGCTTTAATTGGCTCTAAGTCACGCCTAATAACATACTATTTAATGTGTGATTAAATGAACTAACTTTGATACCGATTTATGTGTCTGAAATCCGGCAACTTTTCTCAGACTTGTTTCAGAAATTGTCTCTAGTTGACATATTTCTATGTCATCCTTGTTTATCCTTTACTTGCCAAAAAAAAAAAAGTTTATATATTTAGTACTATAATAATCTTTAATATAATCAACTTAGATACATATTAGTAAAATCAATCAATTGTGGTAATATTATCTAAGTATACAGATGACTTCATTTGTCACTCGGCAAATTAATCATTTTAAAGTCAACAACTTTTCTTGGTGGCCATTAACAACCTTGTTGACTATAGCTATCATGGATATTTGGTCCCAGGACAACGTTAATAAGGACAACACTAATGTATCAGAATCCATCAAGCTTTTCTCTATGCTTTTTCTTTTTATTTCAAAATTTCAAACTTCGACTATTTGTTAGTTAGTTAGCTTCTAGATTCCAAGCGATGTGAAGTAGTTAAATGACAATTATTAGGGTCAGGTTATAAAGACCCCCAAAATCCTTATATTTATCCCTTCTGATCTTTTAATTTTTTTAATTTTTTTTTATTTTTATATACTCTCATGGCCTACTAAAAAGACAAAAGGTTTTGTTCCCCTATCATTTCCTGGACAGTGTTTTTATCAGTTTTTTTCCGTATTTTTGTCAGTTTAATAGTTTTAACCCGTTAAACTTTATTTTTTTCAATACGTATTTTCCAGTTCGCAGTTTTATTAAAAAACCAAAATTATAAAAATAAAAAAAAATAAAAAAAATTCAAAATTCAGGGGTATGTATAGGGGTTTAGGGGGTCTATATAACCTTCCCCTTTTATGATAAAAACAAATGAGATGTACTAATAGTTAGAAACATGGCAGGCTTTTTCAGGTCAGCATCAGGGTTTATGAACATATTTGTGGCAGCACTGAAGACCATAGGGGAATACTATCCTGGTCGTTTACACAAGGCTTTTGTCATTGACCCTCCTTCTCTTTTTCCATATCTTTGGAAGGTAATTAATTGACTTCACTAAATGAACATCAACTTAACCATTTCTCAAGGTATTAACTTATAGTATGATGTTAATATGCAGGGTGTCAAGGCATTCATCGAGTTATCAACAATCACAACAATGGTGTCATCGCTCGATTTTGATGACTTTCCGGACTTTAATCACTTCACATCATATCCCCGTGCCGCGTCTCTTAGGTTTAATCCTTCTTCGGTGCCATCCAAGGGAAAAGTTGGTGCTTGCTCCTCCTCACGGTTTTCCTTCACTGTTTCACACCATTTCGACTCGCTCAAACCTTGGTATCTCACTTTAGGCGATAAATCATCGTTCAAAGTGGGTCCAGCATCCACCCCGGTCCTAGGACCCGCTCTCATATCTCCTGTCAACGCGCGATCCTACTCTTTTGCCTCACCAACCGCGAGAAACATGAACACAATGAGAAAAAGCTTTTTCCCTTCAACGCCATTACCACAGAAAACACAAGTGATGGATCACTCAACCATCAATCACCCACGAACTCCTAAACCGTCGTTCCTACACTCACCAACCCTCTTCTTCAAAAAAGAATGCCATGTAAGCAAAAGCGACAAGGGTCGTGAATCTTTCCTACCGTTTTTGAGATTCTATAGACGACCATATGATGAAATGATGTATCGATCAAAAATGAAACCTCCACTAGGGGGCCTAATCTCGATCGTATCCCCTCAAATTCGACGTCGTCACATGTCCGTCTCTCAACGGTTTTGATAGATCATCATCAGAAGTTAAAGGAGTACGTACATATCAAATGTTACATGAACATCGACATTAACATTTACAATATCAAGTGTGTAATTTTCGCACGGGTGGCAATAATTAATTAATATATTTGAGCTAAGTTTCTAGTACTATGTTATAAGGCACATTAAATTAATGTTGCTTTGATATGTGTTTTGTGCATTGATTGTGTTACAAGGGTAAATGTCGAAAATACAAAACGTATTTTCTTAGATTGTTTATTATTTCCATCGAACTATTTTATGTACGAAATAGATATTTGACTGAAAAATAACCTTTGACTTAACAGAACCGTTAGTATTTTCGTTAACTTAGAAATTAGTTTTACAATTTTAATCATTTCTTTAACTTTTCATCCAAAAGTTAACATCATCTTCATCATGTTCATCATCTTCTTCATCTTCATGATTTTCAAGATCCAAAATCTAAATCCCCAAATCTAAAAAAAATGGTAATAACTTACTGTCATAAATCACTTATACAAGTCTCACACACCCACCAATCAGGGGTGGATCTAGTACTTGGCCACATGTGGCACGTGCCACGCATAAAAAAAACCTTACGAGCAATTTACGTTTGTATGGAAAAATCGTCTTTTAGGCTGGTGCTTGTAAAAAATGGTACAGAAGAGTAATAGAGCAATGGAGGTATAAAATAGTAGGAAGATGATGACTTTAACTTATTTGCATTTATAACCCTTAAGTTTGTATTTTTATGTACTTTTTTACATGTAGGTTTGATTATATTTACCTAATTGATAATGTCGGTCCTTTGTTTTATAACTTGATTACAAATGACTAAATAAGCCCATTAAAACCTCGTACAATGCATTTATGTTTTCTTTGTTTCTTTTACGAAGTTTTTGTTGGACATACTTAACATGGTTATTTTCCTAATATATACTATAATAATATTCATAGTTAATATGGTGGAAATATTGGTCTTTTATTATTATCTTTTTGTAGTAATAAAGGATTATTTTGAATACGTTTTTTATGACTCATAAAACAGAGACTGTGTCAAAAAATTTAAATCAGAAATCAAACTTTAAAATATATTTTATAAACTACACTAAAAGAATAATTTTTGAGAGAATCAAATTATAAAAACTAAAAAAAATTTAAAAAGTTACATTACAACTTTTTCATTAAGAGGTCACATGATCTTTGTGATCCCTTCTATCTCCACCTCTGCCAATAGACATTCAAAGTTGTACAGTATTTCTTTACTAAAATTACATTGTAATATTCAAACTAAGCTACTTACTATTAATTTTTAGCAACTTGAAGATGGATAATATTTTGTACCACACGCGAGTGAAAATCCTGGATCCGCCACTGTCACTAATACCGGATCCACACAAACAGAACTCCTACAACCGTTATCTTTAACATACGAGATCCAACATCACCATATCACAAATCCTTTTGCCAGTTCTTTCAAGCTGTCCACTAACTTCACCTGTTCTATAAAATGACGTTCCTGCTGGAAACTAATAACCATATTCACCAAAGTTAGTGAGATGTATAAATGGGGTATGCTCATCATTAACATAATCTGACGAACTACATGTTGTAGTCAGAGAAAGTGTGGCTAACCTCTAAATTTACGATTTGTTGTTCGCCAACATATTCGAAAGTTGGGAGGTATGATGGAAGTTTATGATGGGTGTCTCCTTGTTTTCGGTATTAAAAAAAAAGAAAATGTGGGAAAAATTGTGTTCTCCGTATCATCAGAACAATCAAACCTGAAAACACCTTCTAGTATTGGTTCAAAAACCATCTTACCCAACGTGCTGATATTCTCCATCTAAACGGCGAGACTATCTGAAAATAAGGTAGGGGTGAAATGTGTATCGTATTCCTCTTGTGTATCTAATACGTGAATCTAAATTGAAGTTTTCCCAACAAAAACTGATGTTTGTGTTGACTGTATATATAGACATAAATATAAACATAATATAAAATCGTGGTAGGTAAAATGAGATCCTTCTATATGTTGAAGATAACGGTTGAAGTTATTACAATTTTCTTTTTGGATTTGGGGATTTAGATTTTGGATCTGGGAAAATCATGAAGATAAAGAAGATGATGAACATGATCAAGATGATGTTAACTTTTGAATGAAAAGTTAAAGAAAATATTAAAATTATAAAACTAATTTCTAAGTTAACGAAAATACTAACGGTTTCGTTAAGTCAAAGGTCATTTTCCAGTCAAATATGTATTTCGTACGTAAAATAGTTCGATGTGCATAATGGATAATCTGAAAAGGTATGTTGTGTGTTTTCGACATTTACCCGTGTTACAAATGTTATGCTAAAAAAAGATAGACGACGTGCAAAGTGGGATGTGAAATAGTGTGCAAAATATATGATAGTATTATGTAATGTGGGATGGCAAAATGCATGGTACATAGCGTGGTCGAAACGGTGAACACATGCATTGAGAATTGTTTCATGCTTCCATATAAATAATTCATTCAACAAGACAAATGTCAAATTTTTTCTTTGTGTTTTTAATTATTGGTTCTTTTAGCCCTTGCATGAATTGAAAATTAGAATCTCAAGTTCAAATATAACCATAGATTTGTTACAAGATCTTTAGTTTCATGATATATATGTTCAGCGCATCCACAATGGTAAAAGCTATTAAAAGCTTTTTACTATTCTAACAAGTTTTTTGGAGAGCTTTTTGCCATTGTGACAAAAGCTTTTCAATAAGCTTTTTACTAATGACTTGGTGTACTCCAGTCTTTCTTGCAAGTTTTAGTCATTTAGTGAGTATGCATTAAAAACATTAAATGCTTCAAGTCTTTCATGGCTTGAGCATTGTAGATGCTCTCAGTAGTTTAAAATACATAATTAATTAAGAGTTGGGTTACTAAAACAAGTACAGTTAGAAAACATTAGTACCTCAATAGCAGTACTTCGTAACTGATATAGCGTATGAAACTTAATGTTCCAACCCCATTAACCGCACTTCCGAGCCCATTATCAACATCTCTTATAAAACCCGATACAATAATAAAAAAGACTTGCAAAGGTTATAGACGCGGGAGAAAGCCTCTCACGCCGTGTAATATACACGAATGAGAAGCTATCACTAACATTTTGTATATACAATCTGACGTATTTAGCTCTAATGAATAATAAGAATGTCATGATTGAAAATGACACTTATTTTGTTTGAAATAATTCTATTATTTAAAAAAAGCGAGACTCGGATATGAATCTAGTAAAAGAAGATGTTAGTAATTTTTCCGTTCGAGTTAAATTACATGATGTTTCTATGACGACGGCGTTTAATGAAGACCGTCTAAGTGCGATTGCTATTAAACTTGATACTTCTTTGATGCTCGACTCTTATAGATTATAACTTTAATAATAGGGAGAATCGTCACGTTTCAATAGAATCAGTTCTCCTTCATAAACTCAATTGTTAGAATATTAACTCTTCTCTCCCAGATTCAAAAGATGTATCGCTTCAATGGTTGATTGCAACAGCGCGTGTGTTTCCAGCCGTTGATTCGATGTGGTTTATAAAGTCTTAAAATACGACCTGGTCGTTGATATTCATTGGTGTTTTACAAGCGTTGATAAGAGAAGGTGGGTGGATTGTACATCTCACCGTTAGATCTATCAGTGGTGTGTTGGCCATTGATTGATATACATAAAAGCCTAAGAACACAACACCCATATGAGAAAATACTTAATTTCCGCTCTTTCTTTCTCATCTAATCTATTATCTTCATATATGTGCTCGTTTTTCGAGCGTCTTTGGTATCGGTCCTTTCGTTGAGCTATAAATGACAGGCACCGAATGTGATTGGTTCCTGATGATGCGCGAAATGGATTTGTGTGAGTGGGGATAGGGTTATGAGCTAGAAAAGGGCATTTGGTATTCACTCCATATTCACCTTTGTTACGATGCTGATTAGAGTTGGTGCTACTTTGGGTCTTAGGTTGTCGTTGTTGTTGATTTCTTCCCCTCCGAAGCTTCAACAAAATAAGGTTCCATTTAAATGTTATATTTTTTGTTTTGTTTTTTGATTCTTGCTTTTGCTTGCTCTTTTAAGTACGAGATTATCATAGGTTGAAAGTGGGATTTGATTTTGTTAGAAGTAATTAAAGTGATGGTCATATAATATATCGTTGCGAAGCTCGTGAAAAATGTTATTTAATGATATCGAGAGTTTTTAGTTGTTATTGTTTATGTAACGGGATTTAGTCCCGAAAACACAAATGAGGAAGGCCTCCTAAACATTTCTTAGTTAGTATAAAAGGTCTCCTAATCCTCATTTGTGTGTGTGCTTTCCATTTGATTAGTTTTATAGAGAGAAAAGTGTTTTGTTTCTGTCACTAGGAAAACACCAACTTTGTATTTCTTTTCTTCTCTTCATCTTAATCTAATCTTTCTTTTTTAGTTTAATCATCATCATGTTATTTGTGTTTGATTAGTCGTGTGATTTAGTCTTACAAGTGGTATCATTCGCCAAGGGATTCGTAGTTAGCTTAGGTGTTGATTTGGTGTGGATTTGGTATTGATTTCGTGGGTTTTTTTGGTATAGGCTATTGGATTCGGTTAGTATTTGAGGCTTTGAGGTGTTGTTATTGGTGTGATCGAAGTGGTTATTGATTTTGGTGGATTCGAGGTATTGTTTTGGTGGTTTAATTTTATATCTGACGTCTCAACACTGTCTCCCTGTATTTTTGGAATAATCTTCGCAAAAGGGTTTTATATTCCGAAATCATGCCATTTTTCTAAAAAAATTTTCTGAAAAAACCCATTTTTCCGAAAATATTTCTCTGAAAATCCTTTTATTCCGAAAAAGACATTTCTCTGAAAATCCATTTATTCCGAAAAAACAATTTCTCTAAAAATCCATTTACTCCGAAAAAGCCATTTCTCTGAAAATCCATTTTTTTCCGGAAAAGTCTTTTTCTCTGAAAACATCTTTATTCCGAAAAAGCATTTTTCTCTGAAAACTTCATTGTTCCGAAAAAGTTTTTTCTCTGAAAACATCTTTTTTCAGAAAAAGTTCATTTTCTCTGAAAATCTAACTTATTCAGAAAAAGTTCTTTTTCCGAAAAACTCTTTTGTTCCGAAAAAAAACCTTTATTCCGAAAAAGTGCTTTTTTCTGAAAAGCCCATTTATTCCGAAAAAATCTTTATTCCGAAAAAACCTTTATTCCGAAAAAGTGCTTTTTTCTGAAAACCCCATTTATTCCGAAAAAACCTTTATTCCGAAAAAGTGATTTTTTCTGAAAAACACCTTTACCCCAAGGTTCAACGAATGAATGAAGCTATGCTATGATCGTACCCGGATAGAGATGATAGTCTTCCTCTGATGTCTCCAAGCCGGCCATAATAGAATCGATAGGCGAAGCAGCCAATAGCAGTCTGTTCTCGCCTATCGATAGATAGCAGGTTGCTTCCAAGCTCAAACCATTTGAAACGGAATTGCGACTTTTTTTCAGGAATAGCTGGGATGAGAAAGTACAAGCTAAGCCACGTCCTCCACTTGAGTTGAATTCATTTGTTCGCTAATCCAAGGATACCTAAAAAACCTTTATTTCGAAAAAGTGATTTTTCTAAAAAAGCCATTATTCCGAAAATATTTTCAAAATTTGTGTTTTTGAAAATTTTTAACACGTGTGTTTTTTTGGCCTTGGAATTCTTGGTTTCAGGAGAGCTCATCTTTATAGGATTTAATCATATTTAGGGGATTTTAACTTCAACATTCTGCTTTCTACAAATTGAGATCCTGTTTTTCACACGACTTCTACGATGACGTCTCAACAAGATATTTACGCTGCGGGTACTGAGAATCGTCCTCCCATGCTCACCAAGGAGAACTACACTACATGGGCTAGTCATCTCCTTCGTTATGCAAAATGTAAACCTTTGGGAAAATTGATTGTCAACTCGATTAAAAAAGGTCCGTATGTTAGAAGAACAATCATTGTGCCTGGGGACCCTACGAATGCTAACCCAGTGGCTGACTCTAGTCATGAGCTAACGGATGAAGAATTAACTGAAGCTGAATCTAAACAACTTGACGCCGATGATCAAGCAATTCAAGTCATCCTCATGGGACTTCCCGAAGATGTTTATGCTGCTGTCAACAGTTGTGAAACCGCACACGAGATGTGGCTTAGGATTCAGAAAATGATGAAGGGGAGTGAAATCGGTTTACAAGAAAAGGAAACTAAGTTGCTTCGTGAATGGGAGAAATTTACGTCTACTGAAGGGGAACAAATTGAACCTTACTATCATCGGTTTTCAACCCTCATGAATCATCTTTAGAAGAAACAAACATGAACCTGCACAAATCGCTGCAAACATCAAATTTCTTGATAATCTTCCTTCTGAATGGTCAAGATATGTCACTCTTGTCAATCAAACCAAGGATCTTCATGTAGTGGACTACACTCAAGTATATGATTATTTGAAGATGAATCAAGATGAAGCTAACGAAGTTAGGGCTGAAAGACGTGCCAAGACACAAGATCCATTGGATTTCATAGCAAACTCTCCATCATCTATGTCATATCCCATGGTACCTTACCATCAACCCTCATCAAGTAACTTCATGCCACAACAACAACAACAACAACAACTCACTCCTTATGGATATCAACCTACTGCTGCGGTAAACTACTTACAACAACCCATTGCCTGTTTTGATGACATCACCGATCATACTCATGCGATTAATACTGGTCTTGCACTTCTTGCAAAGGCATTCAAATTTACCATTAACCCCACCAACAACAATCAGAGAATCTCCTCGAACACTAGAAATAGGCAGATTGCTCAACCTTTCATGAATGCGAATCAAGATCGTCAACTGGTAGCTGCTGGGACACAATATGGTCAGAATGTTGGGAATGCAAGAAATCAGTATGGACAAATTCGTGGTCAGAATCCGAATGTTCCAAATGTGGGTAATCAGAATGGGTTAATAGTTGTGCCAGCGGTTGGTAATCAGATGGGAAACATTGTGGCTGCAAGGGCTGAGAATACTGGTACGGGAAATGGAAACAACAATCGTCAGGTTCAGTGCTACAACTGCAGGGGAATTGGTCATTATGCTCGAGATTGCATAGCCAAAAAGAAGAGGGATGCTGCTTATCTTCAGACTCAGCTTCTCATAGCACAAAAGGAAGAGGCAGGGATTCCACTTCAAGCTGAGGAATTTGATCTTATGGCTTCTGCTGCAGAATATGACGAGGAAGAAGAGGTGAATACCAACTACATCTTGATGGCAAACTTACAGCAAGCATCAACCTCAGGAATGCATGATGACAGAGCTCCCGTCTATGATTCAGACGGTCCCTCTGAGGTACACCCAAGTTTTGATGATAATGATATATATAATATGTCTAATCAGGAGGAAGAGTATACTGAGATGCTTGAGCCCTACATTGAGACACACGAGGATCAAACGAATAATAGTAATATTATTTCGAATGAGCCTAGTGTGGACCTTAGTGTGGATCAAGTTGCTCAGCCTACAACCCTTTCTGATGAGACTCATGCGTATTATAAATCTCTATTTGATAAGCTTGCTAAGGATGTAGATCATGCTACGGTGGTTAATAATAAGTTTAGAGAAACTAATGCCAAATTGACCACTGAGCTTGCGGGATATAAAGAATGGGAGAAATGTTTTGAAATTCATCAGGCTAAAATTAAAGAACTTGAACAAGCTCATGCTACATCGGTTTATCAAGAAAAATGCACAACTAAGAAATTAAATGCCTTAAATTTAAGTAGTGCTAAAAAGATAAGCGAATTGAATGATGAAATCACGTCTCTTAATAAACAGCTTTCAACTGAAAAATCTACCATTTTGGAGTTAAAAGAAGAACGAAAAAAGCTGAAACATGATTTCAAAATTCGAGAAGATGGGCTTCTTGTGGATTTTTGCAAAGCTCAGGATAGGATTAGAGAATTAGACAACCTTTTAGTTAAACGTGGCCAAACTATGCAGACAATAAATATGCTCGCACCAAAAGTGAATGAGATAAATTACACTCGATACAAATTGGCTTTAGGTTGTCCTCTTCCCCCTAATCTCGGATACCTTAAGCAAGTTCAGGCCACTAATGAAACTTTATATAATGGTAGTGTGCTATTGTCTGATGAGCATGATCCTCCTAGTGTGCATGATTCCGAGGAAACTACTGTACTTGTTGTAGAGACTCGTTTAAGAATGAAAAATCTTTATAAAAAAGTGACACCCGTTTATTATCCGAAAATTAATCCTCCAACTGTTTATGTTCGGTCTAAAACGAGTACTGAAATGCTTTTGCTACCAAGTGAGGAATTTTCTGATGACCCTGCTAAACCGAGTATCACACGCCGATTTCTAAACGAGCTTAAAGATAACTTTGTCATCCTTAAACGTGTTGTTAATTCCAAAATAACTGGAGGAAATTTTACATCACCTGTTCAGATTGAGGTCCAGAAAATTCTTCAAAACGATATTAATCCGATTATTAATCAAGTTGATGCTAGGTTAGGTAATTTGGAAAACGCTTTTATAAAAGAATTTACCAACTTTGTTGAAGACTTTAAATCTATGGCGAAGGAAGCTGATGAATCTCTTGATAAAATCAAAGTTTTAGAAAATGATCTTGAACGCCTCTCTAAAGCTCGTGATTGTATTGATAGTAGCCCTGTTGAGTTAAGTACCTCTGTGTCGCATAATGAAAACCTTCAAACTGAGCTTGATCTTATGAAAGAGAAAATGTAATCTTATGTCATTAAAAAGGATAAAGAATTCACCGATCTTTGGAATAAATTTATCAAAAAATGTGATGAATATAAATATGACAAGATTTCGTATGAAAAAGCTTACAATGAAATGCAACAAGCTATCGCTCGGTTGTAGGCTCAGTTAGGAGGGGTTAAGGAAACGAATTTTTCCTCTTCAGGGTTAGAGAGTGCTAGTGATGGTAATGATCAGAAGCTTAAGGCTAAGATTACAGATTTAGAATCTGTTGTCGTTTCATATAAGCGGGCTGTTGAACAAAGCAAGTCTGTCTATCAGAAACTTATTGATAAAATCTGTGAGAACTGTAAATTAAAGGCCTTGTTAAAAGATAAGACTTCTGAGCCTAGCTCGATTGTGGATACGATGATCCAGAAACCAGCAACCTCGGGACCCACTCGTATTGCTATAACACCGTTTCCCAAGGCTGCTAGAATGAAACCTGCTGTTATTGCCCCAGAAATGTTACGCGTTAGACCTTCATCTCAAATTAAGGTAGATATCTGATCTTCTGTTTTTCAATGGGTTCTCTAAATTCTCTTGATATCCTCTCGAATTGATCTTGGTTCTAAGTGGAATGATTGTTCTTGGTTACTAAAAAGGGGATTGGTTTTCTAATCTACTAAATGTTAAATGCTCTAAAATGTAAACTTAAATTTAAAAGCAATTAAATTAATAACAATTAATAAACTAGAATTAAAATTAAACTTAAAATTTAAAATGAAGAAACAATGAGAAACAGTAAGACAGACTTAAAAATGCTCAAAAAGAAACAGTAAGTAAGACTAAAAGAAATTTGATTCGGAAGTACACCTTGATCCGGAAGTTCACTCGGAAGATTGATTTGGAAGATTGATCCGGAACCTTCACTCGGAAGTTGGTTCGGATGTATTGACTCGGAAGTTCATCCGGAACTTTTAAGGAAAATTGATTCGGAACTTTGAGAAATCCTTCACTCGGAACTTTACTCGGAAGTAAATTCGGAAGTTCACCCGGAACTTTATCCGGAACTTTCACCCGGAAGTTTATCCGGAACTTTCTTCGGAAGTTGATTCGGAAGTTTTGGAAATAAAACTTATTCGGAACTTTTGGAACTCATTCGGAAGATTTTGTTCATCCGGAACTTTCAGTTCATTCGGAAGATTTTATTCGTCCGGAACTTTTGTGTTCATTCGGAAGATTTGATTCATCCGGAACTTTCAGTTCATTCGGAAGATTTGGTTCATCCGGAACCTGGGAATATTCAAGAACAGTAACAATACCGAAGAACAGGGGAAATCGATTTTAAGCCAAAAATCACCAAGTTTTTCACCAAATCTTAAATAAAGCTAAACACAACTTAACCAATAACGACAAATCCCATCAATAAAAACATAAAACCAAACAACTTTTGAAGATTAAATCAATCAAATAAGAACTTAAACTTTTAACCAAATAGATGAAGATGAACAAGATGAAATGGAAAGATTGATATATTGAGTGACTAAGGTTTTAACAATCATAAAACAAGGATGAAATTACAAGATTGAAAAACAAAGATCAAAATCACCAAACACCCTAGTGGTGTTGGTGATATCTACGAACAGAAAAGGAGAAAAAAGAGGGGAGAACAAAAACTAAAAAACTGAATGAAAAGTGTCAAGGGTGGACTTTATATAGTCTTGTCTTTTGGTTGGTGAGTGGGTTTTCTCCCATTCTTCTTGTCTTCTCGTCTTTTAAGAAAAGTTGACGTTTTCGATTCTGATTCGGGATTTTTCGTCGATTAAATTCAACTCGTCTTTTAATTTCTTCGTTTAATAGACTTGAGTTTCTTCGACTTATGTAAATCTTCCATCTTTGGTTCTTTTCGTCGATAAATCTTCAAATAGGCCCAGTGACTTCAAATCTTTTGCATCTCTTGGACAATAGACTTCGTCTTGAGTCTTTTTCTTCGATAAAACCCGTGCAATCCCATGTTTTCTTTAATATTCATCCGGTTAGCTCTGAAAACACAATAAACACAAAAACCACGCATAATTCCAAACAAATGATATTAAATACGTGTTTTGGTCTCGTTTTAGCCAGAATTAAGTGGAAAAAGGATGGGTGTCTACACATCTATCAAATCCCCTACACTTAACCATTGCCATGCCCTCATGCAATGCTTAGTGATAAAGCAAATTTACACTTTTCTCATAATCAATCAACCTTGGCCTTATTAAAATACTATTGAACAAAAATTAAAGTACTAAAAGAAATTAAAATTTAAAGGAAACCAAAGGATAGAAAACCATTTTCACTTGAAAATAGCTACATGGAAATAACTTGCAAAGAGATCAATGACTTACATTAGGGCTTTGGTGCTGCGAAGATTTATCATCCTCAAGTTTCACGTTCCCCAAACTAAGCTTAAAAACGAGATCATTGTTATTATAAGTTAGTAAATCAAACACTTACACACATGGTTTAATTATATGCTTAAACTCCCTTATTCCTAGGTGTATCTCTTATATTTTAGTTTTGTCTTAGAATGATCATGAAGATGAATTTTTGGACTTATTTTGATAGTTTATTTAGGCTGAAAGCAAAGTAGGACGATTTGATCAATAGTTAGCTAAAGGACAAAATCTCTTAAAACTGCTTCTCGGGATATCAAAAATTTCATATCTTGGCATAACTTGGTTCACGATTTGAGACCTTTCTCGGGCCGATATTTGGCATGTACTTCATACTTCATATCTTCGAGAGACGTTCTTGAGATAATGGTCTTCTCATCGTTAATAGAGTTTCTTCACTTGGAGACTTTTGAGGGGTACTCCAACTTTGTTGACCACGACTTCATGATTATTCTTCAATCTCTAATTGGGATTTTGAGATACAACGATCCGCCTCCTTTTCGAACTTGGATCTATTTATCCTCATACCTTGTTAGGGTCTTTTTGGATAGACTTCTCCATGATCTTTATGGGAGTTGATTGCTTTTCGTCGTGAGTCTTGATCCTTCATATTGACTTTGGGAATAATGCTTTTCACATCACCTTGGATCTTTAGCAATAAAATGGAATCCTCATGCCTTGTTAGGGCCTTTTCGGACTCGCCAATCTTCGCGCCCCGCTTCATAAGTTATGCCTTGGCTATGAACTCTTATCATTACCGAGCAACTTTTAAACGATCTTGGGCTAGAAGCTAAGTAAAATTTCAAATCGTACGACCTTACTTATTGCAGATAAATTATTAGCAAGTGATGGGAGAATAGGCAAATAATTACACCAAGTGAGCTTGTGCAAGAATACTGACTTATAATTGACTCTATCATTTCTCGTCCTCCACAATTTAAAATCTCAAGTAATGAGACTCATGGATACTTAGCCTAATAAACCAATTAAGGTCTACATGGTTAATGATACTAGCTAGAATAAACTTAGATAAGTCTATTCGGGTTGAGTCAAAATAATCGCAACGGGCCTAATATGTCAAAGACTTCTAAACTAGCTACACCACTTTATTAATATTTTTGACTTTATTGCTGGATATATACATACGAAAGCAACGATAAAAATTTTAAAAATTACGACTAAATGGCCAAAGTTAATTAAAAATTTGAAAAATATTGAAAAAGATGATTTTCCGGTTAAATGAAGGCATTTTCATGGAAAAGTCCACTTAAAACTTCGATAGAAGTCCCCCTACACTTAAGATAAACATTGTCCTCAATGTTTAAGCATGTGGGAAAAGTCTCCCCTACACTTATGACATTGTGCACATTGGTTAACTCAAGTTAAGGAAGAGACGACTAAAGTGATCAATTTCAAATGTGAGTATGAAGGAAAATTGAATCATGATAGTTGAGAGATAGAACCGGATTTCGGATAACACGGGAGCACGGTTCTTCAGAGATTCCAAGAGTGCACTTATCCCTGTAATCACATCACCACACAAATACAAAGAACCTATAGGGGTCCCCCTACACTTAGGAGGTTAAAACATAAAAGGATAGATACTCGGGCTGCCTCTCGAGGAGCGCTTGTTTTTGATAACCGAGTCACGAGCCTGACTCGACCCAAAATTAGTTTATGAGGAACGTGGTGAGGGATGGAATCATCTCCTGAGAGGTTTCCTCACCAAAGTACAACTTCACTCGTTGGCCATTCACCTTAAAATTAGGTCCATTAGGTTGAGCGAGCTCGAGAGTACCATATGGAAAAATTTGGGCAATGGTGAATGGGCCGGACCAACGAGATTTGAGCTTGCCCGAAAAGATTTTCATACGAGAGTTAAAGAGTAAAACTTTGCCTCCAACATGGAACTCTCGGTTCTTAATCTTAGAGTCGTGAATGAGCTTAGTCTTCTCCTTATAGATCAAGGAATTTTCATAAGCCTCATTACGGAGTTCATTCAGCTCATTGAGTTGGATTTTGCGTAGGTCACCGACTTTGTTGATATCAAAATTAGCCCACTTCAAGGCCCAATAAGCCTTGTGCTCCAACTCAATGGGGAGGTGGCATGCTTTCCCGTACACGAGACGATATGGCGTACAACCAATCGGAGTCTTATAGGCGGTACGGAAAGCCCACAAAGCATCATCAAGTTTATCAGCCCATGAGGCACGATGCTCTCCCACGGTTCTTTCCAGAATTCACTTTAGTCCTCGGTTGGATATTTCAGCATGGCTATTAGTTTGTGGGTGGTAGGCTGTGGAAAGACATTGATTTACACCATACTTAGCCATGACTCTTGCGAATTGGTCATTGCAAAAATGAGTCCCACGATCACTAATAATGGCACGAGGCACACCGAATCTAGCGAAAAGAGCTTTCAAAAAGTTACAAACCACCCTTGCGTCATTAGTAGGTAAAGCTTTGGCTTCAACCCACTTTGAAACGTAGTCAACGGCTACAAGGATGTATTTGTTTCCTTTAGAAGAAGGGAATGGCCCCATAAAGTCGATACCCCAAACATCAAAGATTTCACATTCTTGAATGAAATTCTGAGGCATCTCGTCTTTATGTGTGATCTTGCCTTGCCTTTGGCAAGCCTCACAACGTTTAACCATATTGTGAGCGTCGCTATATATGGTGGGCCAATAAAATCCCGAATCAAACACTTTTTTGGCGGTGTAGTTGGGACCAAAGTGACCACCGGTGGGTCCTTTGTGGCAAGCATCAAGGATTTCAAAAGCTGCTGGTCCATCAACACATCGGCAAATAATCAAGTCGGCACATTGTTTGAATAGATACGGGTCATCCCAAAAGTAAGTCTTAATGTCTTTGAAGAACTTCTTCTTTTGTTGGGATGTTAGCCCGTCAACGAGAATTCCACTCGCCAAGTAGTTTGCAATGTCCGCAAACCACGGGGTTTCATCAGCAGTCGACTTGACAGACATTAAGGTCTCCAAGGGAAAAGAATCATTGATTTCTTTGTTCGGATGATCCCCCTGGTAAGGATCCTCAAGTCTACTGAGATGGTCCGCGGCTAGGTTTTCAGCTCCTTTTTTATCGCGAATTTCGATTTTAAATTCTTGGAGAAGCAAAACCCAGCGAAGAAGTCTTGGTTTGGAATCTTGCTTTGTCAACAAGTACTTCAACGCGGAATGATCGGTGTAAACGATTGTGGTGGAAAGGACAAGATAGGGGCGGAACTTTTCAAAGGCATAGACAACAGCTAAAAGCTCTTTTTCGGTTGTCGTGTAATGCAATTGAGCCCCCGTCATTGTCTTGCTAGCGTAATGGATCGGTTGGAAGTGTTTGTTCACTCTTTGTCCCAGAACCTCTCCAATAGCAAAATCACTAGCATCGCACATCAACTCAAAGGGAAGCTCCCAATTAGGGGTAACCAAGACGGGTGCCTTAGTTAGCTTATCCTTAAGCGAGTTGAAGGCTTCAAGACACTCCTTGGAAAAGATAAAAGGAGTATCTTTTTCCAAGAGGTGGGTCATCGGGCGAGCGATTTGAGAAAAATATTTGATGAATCGACGGTAGAAGCCCGCATGACCCAGAAAACTTCTCACACCCTTCACGGCTGAAGGTGGAGGCAATTTAGCGATAACATCGACTTTAGCACGGTCTACTTCAAGACCGGCTTTGGAAATCTTTTGTCCTAGCACGATGCCTTCTTTTACCATAAAATGGCATTTTTCCCAATTTAGAACAAGGCGAGTGTCTTCGCACCGCTTAAGCATACGTTCCAAATTGGCAAGGCAAGAAGAGAAGGAATCCCCGAAGACCGAGAAATCATCCATGAAGACTTCCATGGTTTGTTCAACCATGTCATGGAAGATAGCTAACATGCACCTTTGGAAATTCCCGGGCGCATTACATAAGCCAAAAGGCATTCTTTTGTAAGCAAATGTGCCATAGGGACAAGTGAATGTTGTCTTCTCTTGATCTTGGGGATCGATGGGTATTTGAAAATAACCCGAGAAACCATCAAGAAAGCAGTAATATTCATTACCCGCTAAACGTTCAAGCATTTGGTCCATAAAAGATAGAGGGAAATGATCCTTTCTCGTGGCATCATTGAGTTTGCGGTAGTCTATACAAACTCTCCACCCAGTAACGAGACGAGTGGAAATCAACTCGTTGTGTTCATTGGGAACAACGGTTATTCCGCCCTTCTTGGGCACACAATGGATTGGACTAACCCATGGTGAATCCGAAATAGGGTAAATCATACCCGCATCAAGAAGTTTGATAACCTCTATTTTGATGACTTCATGGATTTTTGGATTCACCCTTCGTTGGCTTTGAATTGTGGGCTTAAAGTCGTCCTCCATGAGAATTTTGTGTGTGCAGAAGTGAGGATCAATTCCGCGAATATCAGAGATTTTCCAAGCAATAGCCTTCTTATGATTCTTCAACACGGCGACAAGTCGGGCTTTTTCTTCTTCCTTTAGGTCCTTTGCGATGATGACGGGCGACTTCTTCTTATCTTCGAGGAACACGTACTCGAGATGGGGCGGCAACTCCTTCAGTTCTAAATCCGGAGGATTTTCGATGGGAGGCGTTTTCAAAGTCGGAGCATCAATAGCGATAACCGTGGGAGATGGTGGAGAAAGATTGTCTTCGTTGAGAAGGTTGTCAAAGAAATGCATGTCTTCATCCCCATCGGTGGGAGAATCATCCTTAGCTAAGTTCACATCTCCCATGGTGGTTTCAAGATCTTTCCAAAACAAATCACTTTCTCCGAATAGAGACAGTGATGAATCAATAGAGGAAACAGTTTCAACATTGGGAAGAGAGGTAGGAATATTTTTACAAGCATCATTAAAGTGTTCTTCACAAGCCTCATCCAGAACGTCAATACAATTAACACTCCCATATGAATAAGGTTGTTTAGACAACTTTCCCATGTTGAAGACGATTTTATCGTCACCCACTCTCATGATAAGCTCACCAGCTTCAACATCGATGAGAGTGCGACCTGTCCTCAGGAATGGACGACCCACCATCAAGGGCACACGAGGGTCCATCTCGTAGTCGACGACGACAAAATCGGCAGGAAAAGTGAATTTGTCGACTCCTACAAAGACGTCTTCGGCTATCCCCACTGGATAAGCAACCGTACGGTTAGCTACTTCCAAAGTCATTTTGGTGGGGACTAGCTCAGGGAGAGATAATTGATTCCAAACGCTTAGAGGCATTAGATTAATACTGGCACCTAGATCGGCTAGGGCCATGCAATTCTCTACTCCCAGGAAATTGCAAGGGATTAAGAAACGACCCGGATCACCAAGCTTGGTTGGCAATTTCCTTAAGAGCACTGCAGAGCAATTCTCATTAAGTTGGGTGTTGGCAATATCAAGAAGCTTTTCCTTGTCACTCAGAAGATCTTTAAACATTTTCGCGTACTTAGGCATGTGAGCGAGAGCCTCAGCGAAGGAGATGTTGAAATTCAATTGTTTGAACATCTTAAGAAAGTTCGAAACCTGAATATCGTCCTTGCTTTTGAGCTTCTCTTTCCTCAACCTAGATGGATAAGGTATATCGGAAGAAGAGCAAGGCTTTGGGAGAATAGGATCACTCACATCCTTGGGTGGAGGAGGGGTAGAAGTAAGATGTAGAGAAATTGGGGAAGGAGAAGGATGAGGAATAGGAGCAGGTGACTCGTTTTCCTTAGTCACAATCACCGGTGGAGGTATAGGAAGCTCGGGTTCCTTGGTACCTTTGCCACTGCGAGTGGTGATTGCTTTCATCTCCCCTCTTGGATTCGCAACGGTGTTACTCGGAAGAGTACCCGAAGAAGAGGGTTGATTAACTTGGAAAAAACTAGCCATCATGTTCTTCAAGTCATTCGTTTGACTATCCAACGTATTTCTCATGTCGGCTCTCAGATCGTTCCCTTGTTTGACCAGGTCTGCTTTTAAGTTGAGCACTTCCCGCTGAAGATTTCCCACTATCACATCATTAGTCCTCATGTAGGTTTCCACTTCTTGGTGTAGAGCGGTGGGTTGGTTGGGAGGAGCATTGTATGCGGGTGGTTGATAAGCAGGTTGCTGGTAAACTTGGTTGTTTCGTTGAGGTGGAGGTGGTTGTTTGTGAGGTGGGATGTATGGTGTACGAGGTTGTTGTTGTTGTTGAGGAGGGCGATTGAGGTTTTGTTGTTGGTTTGGATTGTTTGGAGGAAAACCGGGTGGTGAGAGGTAGTTGTTGGAGCGGTAGCTAAGCAAGTTACGGTCACCTTGAGGTCGAGCTTGATAAGCGGGTTGAGGATAGGTGCCATATGCTGCATTCACATTTTCAGAAGGGTAGTCTTGGGTGGCAGTACAAGTGGTGTAAGAGTGAGGACCCCCGCATATCTCGCATGGTTGGCTAACAGCATTGACTTGAGCGTCTTTAGCGTTTCTAGCGTTGATGCTGTTGGTGTTGCTGGCGGTTTGGGTAGCAAGCGATTCAAGAAGTGTAGTGATTTTGTCAAGTCGCTTATCGCTGTTAGTAGTACTAGCACTAGCAACATTGGTCCGAACACTCTTGGTTTGCACACGAGATTTATTCTTAATGATATCCCAAGCAGCATTGGAAGTCTTAGCCAAAAGATTACCCCCCGAGGCACTGTTTAGTGAATCTTGGTCATTCATGTTTAAACCATTATAAAAAGTGTTAATTTGATGCACTTTGGTAAAACCATGTTGTGGGAATTTTCTCAAAAGATCTTTGAAACGATCCCAAGATTCACTAAACGACTCATCGTACTTTTGCTCAAAATTTATGATTTCATTCCGCAAAGCGGTAGTACGAGAGGGTGGGAAAATGTAATTGATAAACTTGGTCTCCAAATCCGTCCACGAAAGAATACTCTGTGGCGGTTCCTTAGCAAGCCAATGCCGGGCTTGTCCCTCTAAAGAAAAAGGAAAAAGTTGTAAACGGATAACCTCTTGTGGAACACCATTGAATTTGACCGTATTAGTGAGTTGCAAGAATCTCTTGATGTGGTCATGTGGATCATCAATGGTACGCCCCAAGAATGGTTGAGCAGAGACCATCTGGATAAAGCCGGATTTGAGCTCAAAATTGTTGGCTGCAATCGCTGGTATAACAATTGGATCAGTGTTGCCATCTACATGAGCTTGCAGCAGTTCAATCATCGGGCGATTATCCGGTAGAGGCTCATTGTTTTTGTTATTATTCATGTTGTTGAAAGGTGGGTTGTTGTTGTTATTATTGTTGTTTTGAGGTGGTATGTTGTTGTTGTTTTGTACACCGGCCATGTCTAAGTTATCGAGAGGCTCGGGCTCTTGATAAGACGTTGATCGAGTGCAAATACACCTGCAAAAGAACTAACAAGGGAAAAACAAAGCAAAAATATTTTTGGTTTTTATGTTTTTTAATTTTTAGGATTTTTGAAAATTTTATATTTTTTTTGTGTTTTTGAAATTTTTTATGAAAAAGTAACGTTCACGGGGAACGGATCCCAAAATCCAAGTTCTTACAAAAAACTGTTGATCTTAACGAGAAGAGCCGGCAGCGGCGCCATTTGATCTTCTGTTTTTCAATGGGTTCTCTAAATTCTCTCGATATCCTCTCGAATTGATCTTGGTTCTAAGTGGAATGATTGTTCTTGGTTACTAAAAAGGGGATTGGTTTTCTAATCTACTAAATGTTAAAAGCTCTAAAATGTAAACTTAAATTTAAAAGCAATTAAATTAATAACAATTAATAAACTAGAATTAAAATTAAACTTAAAATATAAAATGAAGAAACAATAAGAAACAGTAAGACAGACTTAAAAATGCTCAAAAAGAAACAGTAAGTAAGACTAAAAGAAATTTGATTTGGAAGTACACCTTGATCCGGAAGTTCACTCGGAAGATTGATTCGTAAGATTGATCCAGAACCTTCACTCGGAAGTTGGTTCGGAAGTATTGACTCGGAAGTTCATCCGGAACTTTTAAGGAAAATTGATTCGGAACTTTGAGAAATCCTTCACTCGGAACTTTACTCGGAAGTAAATTCGGAAGTTCACCCGGAACTTTATCCGGAACTTTCACCCGGAAGTTTATCCGGAACTTTCTTCGGAAGTTGATTCGGAAGTTTTGGAAATAAAACTTATTCGGAACTTTTGGAACTCATTCGGAAGATTTTGTTCATCCGGAACTTTCAGTTCATTCGGAAGATTTTATTCGTCCGAAACTTTTGTGTTCATCCGGAAGATTTGGTTCATCCGGAACTTTCAGTTCATTCGGAAGATTTGGTTCATCCGGAACCTGGGAATATTCAAGAACAGTAACAATACCGAAGAACAGGGGAAATCGATTTTAAGCCAAAAATCACCAAGTTTTTCACCAAATCTTAAATAAAGCTAAACACAAATGATATACTAACCAATAACGACAAATCCCATCAATAAAAACATAAAACCAAACAACTTTTGAAGATTAAATCAATCAAATAAGAACTTAAACTTTTAACCAAATAGATGAAGATGAACAAGATGAAATGGAAAGATTGATATATTGAATGACTAAGGTTTTAACAATCATAAAACAAGGATGAAATTACAAGATTGAAAAACAAAGATCAAAATCACCAAACACCCTAGTGGTGTTGGTGATATCTACGAACAGAAAAGGAGAAAAAAGAGGGGAGAACAAAAACTAAAAAACTGAATGAAAAGTGTCAAGGGTGGACTTTATATAGTCTTGTCTTTTGGTTGGTGAGTGGGTTTTCTCCCATTCTTCTTGTCTTCTCGTCTTTTAAGAAAAGTTGACGTTTTCGATTCTGATTCGGGATTTTTCGTCGATTAAATTCAACTCGTCTTTTAATTTCTTCGTTTAATAGACTTGAGTTTCTTCGACTTATGTAAATCTTCCATCTTTGGTTCTTTTCGTCGATAAATCTTCAAATAGGCCCAGTGACTTCAAATCTTTTGCATCTCTTGGACAATAGACTTCGTCTTGAGTCTTTTTCTTCGATAAAACCCGTGCAATCCCATGTTTTCTTTAATATTCATCCGGTTAGCTCTGAAAACACAATAAACACAAAAACCACGCATAATTCCAAACAAATGATATTAAATACGTGTTTTGGTCTCGTTTTAGCCAGAATTAAGTGGAAAAAGGATGGGTGTCTACACATCTATCAAATCCCCTACACTTAACCATTGCCATGCCCTCATGCAATGCTTAGTGATAAAGCAAATTTACACTTTTCTCATAATCAATCAACCTTGGCCTTATTAAAATACTATTGAACAAAAATTAAAGTACTAAAAGAAATTAAAATTTAAAGGAAACCAAAGGATAGAAAACCATTTTCACTTGAAAATAGCTACATGGAAATAACTTGCAAAGAGATCAATGACTTACATTAGGGCTTTGGTGCTGCGAAGATTTATCATCCTCAAGTTTCACGTTCCCCAAACTAAGCTTAAAAACGAGATCATTGTTATTATAAGTTAGTAAATCAAACACTTACACACATGGCTTAATTATATGCTTAAACTCCCTTATTCCTAGGTGTATCTCTTATATTTTAGTTTTGTCTTAGAATGATCATGAAGATGAATTTTTGGACTTATTTTGATAGTTTATTTAGGCTGAAAGCAAAGTAGGACGATTTGATCAATAGTTAGCTAAAGGACAAAATCTCTTAAAACTGCTTCTCGGGATATCAAAAATTTCATATCTTGGCATAACTTGGTTCACGATTTGAGACCTTTCTCGGGCCGATATTTGGCATGTACTTCATACTTCATATCTTCGAGAGACGTTCTTGAGATAATGGTCTTCTCATCGTTAATAGAGTTTCTTCACTTGGAGACTTTTGAGGGGTACTCCAACTTTGTTGACCACGACTTCATGATTATTCTTCAATCTCTAATTGGGATTTTGAGATACAACGATCCGCCTCCTTTTCGAACTTGGATCTATTTATCCTCATACCTTGTTAGGGTCTTTTTGGATAGACTTCTCCATGATCTTTATGGGAGTTGATTGCTTTTCGTCGTGAGTCTTGATCCTTCATATTGACTTTGGGAATAATGCTTTTCACATCACCTTGGATCTTTAGCAATAAAATGGAATCCTCATGCCTTGTTAGGGCCTTTTCGGACTCGCCAATCTTCGCGCCCCGCTTCATAAGTTATGCCTTGGCTATGAACTCTTATCATTACCGAGCAACTTTTAAACGATCTTGGGCTAGAAGCTAAGTAAAATTTCAAATCGTACGACCTTACTTATTGCAGATAAATTATTAGCAAGTGATGGGAGAATAGGCAAATAATTACACCAAGTGAGCTTGTGCAAGAATACTGACTTATAATTGACTCTATCATTTCTCGTCCTCCACAATTTAAAATCTCAAGTAATGAGACTCGTGGATACTTAGCCTAATAAACCAATTAAGGTCTACATGGTTAATGATACTAGCTAGAATAAACTTAGATAAGTCTATTCGGGTTGAGTCAAAATAATCGCAACGGGCCTAATATGTCAAAGACTTCTAAACTTGCTACACCACTTTATTAATATTTTTGACTTTATTGCTGGATATATACATACGAAAGCAACGATAAAAATTTTAAAAATTACGACTAAATGGCCAAAGTTAATTAAAAATTTGAAAAATATTGAAAAAGATGATTTTCCGGTTAAATGAAGGCATTTTCATGGAAAAGTCCACTTAAAACTTCGATAGAAGTCCCCCTACACTTAAGATAAACATTGTCCTCAATGTTTAAGCATGTGGGAAAAGTCTCCCCTACACTTATGACATTGTGCACATTGGTTAACTCAAGTTAAGGAAGAGACGACTAAAGTGATCAATTTCAAATGTGAGTATGAAGAAAATTGAATCATGATAGTTGAGAGATAGAACCGGATTTCGGATAACACGGGAGCACGGTTCTTCAGAGATTCCAAGAGTGCACTTATCCCTGTAATCACATCACCACACAAATACAAAGAACCTATAGGGGTCCCCCTACACTTAGGAGGTTAAAACATAAAAGGATAGATACACGGGCTGCCTCCCGAGGAGCGCTTGTTTTTGATAACCGAGTCACGAGCCTGACTCGACCCAAAATTAGTTTATGAGGAACGTGGTGAGGGATGGAATCATCTCCTGAGAGGTTTCCTCACCAAAGTACAACTTCACTCGTTGGCCATTCACCTTAAAATTAGGTCCATTAGGTTGAGCGAGCTCGAGAGTACCATATGGAAAAATTTGGGCAATGGTGAATGGGCCAGACCAACGAGATTTGAGCTTGCCCGAAAAGATTTTCATACGAGAGTTAAAGAGTAAAACTTTGCCTCCAACATGGAACTCTCGGTTCTTAATCTTAGAGTCGTGAATGAGCTTAGTCTTCTCCTTATAGATCAAGGAATTTTCATAAGCCTCATTACGGAGTTCATTCAGCTCATTGAGTTGGATTTTGCGTAGGTCACCGACTTTGTTGATATCAAAATTAGCCCACTTCAAGGCCCAATAAGCCTTGTGCTCCAACTCAATGGGGAGGTGGCATGCTTTCCCGTACACGAGACGATATGGCGTACAACCAATCGGAGTCTTATAGGCGGTACGGAAAGCCCACAAAGCATCATCAAGTTTATCAGCCCATGAGGCACGATGCTCTCCCACGGTTCTTTCCAGAATTCACTTTAGTCCTCGGTTGGATATTTCAGCATGGCTATTAGTTTGTGGGTGGTAGGCTGTGGAAAGACATTGATTTACACCATACTTAGCCATGACTCTTGCGAATTGGTCATTGCAAAAATGAGTCCCACGATCACTAATAATGGCACGAGGCACACCGAATCTAGCGAAAAGAGCTTTCAAAAAGTTACAAACCACCCTTGCGTCATTAGTAGGTAAAGCTTTGGCTTCAACCCACTTTGAAACGTAGTCAACGGCTACAAGGATGTATTTGTTTCCTTTAGAAGAAGGGAATGGCCCCATAAAGTCGATACCCCAAACATCAAAGATTTCACATTCTTGAATGAAATTCTGAGGCATCTCGTCTTTATGTGTGATCTTGCCTTGCCTTTGGCAAGCCTCACAACGTTTAACCATATTGTGAGCGTCGCTATATATGGTGGGCCAATAAAATCCCGAATCAAACACTTTTTTGGCGGTGTAGTTGGGACCAAAGTGACCACCGGTGGGTCCTTTGTGGCAAGCATCAAGGATTTCAAAAGCTGCCGGTCCATCAACACATCGGCAAATAATCAAGTCGGCACATTGTTTGAATAGATACGGGTCATCCCAAAAGTAAGTCTTAATGTCTTTGAAGAACTTCTTCTTTTGTTGGGATGTTAGCCCGTCAACGAGAATTCCACTCGCCAAGTAGTTTGCAATGTCCGCAAACCACGGGGTTTCATCAGCAGTCGACTTGACAGACATTAAGGTCTCCAAGGGAAAAGAATCATTGATTTCTTTGTTCGGATGATCCCCCTGGTAAGGATCCTCAAGTCTACTGAGATGGTCCGCGGCTAGGTTTTCAGCTCCTTTTTTATCGCGAATTTCGATTTTAAATTCTTGGAGAAGCAAAACCCAGCGAAGAAGTCTTGGTTTGGAATCTTGCTTTGTCAACAAGTACTTCAACGCGGAATGATCGGTGTAAACGATTGTGGTGGAAAGGACAAGATAGGGGCGGAACTTTTCAAAGGCATAGACAACAGCTAAAAGCTCTTTTTCGGTTGTCGTGTAATGCAATTGAGCCCCCGTCATTGTCTTGCTAGCGTAATGGATCGGTTGGAAGTGTTTGTTCACTCTTTGTCCCAGAACCTCTCCAATAGCAAAATCACTAGCATCGCACATCAACTCAAAGGGAAGCTCCCAATTAGGGGTAACCAAGACGGGTGCCTTAGTTAGCTTATCCTTAAGCGAGTTGAAGGCTTCAAGACACTCCTTGGAAAAGATAAAAGGAGTATCTTTTTCCAAGAGGTGGGTCATCGGGCGAGCGATTTGAGAAAAATATTTGATGAATCGACGGTAGAAGCCCGCATGACCCAGAAAACTTCTCACACCCTTCACGGCTGAAGGTGGAGGCAACTTAGCGATAACATCGACTTTAGCACGGTCTACTTCAAGACCGGCTTTGGAAATCTTTTGTCCTAGCACGATGCCTTCTTTTACCATAAAATGGCATTTTTCCCAATTTAGAACAAGGCGAGTGTCTTCGCACCGCTTAAGCATACGTTCCAAATTGGCAAGGCAAGAAGAGAAGGAATCCCCGGAGACCGAGAAATCATCCATGAAGACTTCCATGGTTTGTTCAACCATGTCATGGAAGATAGCTAACATGCACCTTTGGAAATTCCCGGGCGCATTACATAAGCCAAAAGGCATTCTTTTGTAAGCAAATGTGCCATAGGGACAAGTGAATGTTGTCTTCTCTTGATCTTGGGGATCGATGGGTATTTGAAAATAACCCGAGAAACCATCAAGAAAGCAGTAATATTCATTACCCGCTAAACGTTCAAGCATTTGGTCCATAAAAGATAGAGGGAAATGATCCTTTCTCGTGGCATCATTGAGTTTGCGGTAGTCTATACAAACTCTCCACCCAGTAACGAGACGAGTGGAAATCAACTCGTTGTGTTCATTGGGAACAACGGTTATTCCGCCCTTCTTGGGCACACAATGGATTGGACTAACCCATGGTGAATCCGAAATAGGGTAAATCATACCCGCATCAAGAAGTTTGATAACCTCTATTTTGATGACTTCATGGATTTTTGGATTCACCCTTCGTTGGCTTTGAATTGTGGGCTTAAAGTCGTCCTCCATGAGAATTTTGTGTGTGCAGAAGTGAGGATCAATTCCGCGAATATCAGAGATTTTCCAAGCAATAGCCTTCTTATGATTCTTCAACACGGCGACAAGTCGGGCTTTTTCTTCTTCCTTTAGGTCCTTTGCGATGATGACGGGCGACTTCTTCTTATCTTCGAGGAACACGTACTCGAGATGGGGCGGCAACTCCTTCAGTTCTAAATCCGGAGGATTTTCGATGGGAGGCGTTTTCAAAGTCGGAGCATCAATAGCGATAACCGTGGGAGATGGTGGAGAAAGATTGTCTTCGTTGAGAAGGTTGTCAAAGAAATGCATGTCTTCATCCCCATCGGTGGGAGAATCATCCTTAGCTAAGTTCACATCTCCCATGGTGGTTTCAAGATCTTTCCAAAACAAATCACTTTCTCCGAATAGAGACAGTGATGAATCAATAGAGGAAACAGTTTCAACATTGGGAAGAGAGGTAGGAATATTTTTACAAGCATCATTAAAGTGTTCTTCACAAGCCTCATCCAGAACGTCAATACAATTAACACTCCCATATGAATAAGGTTGTTTAGACAACTTTCCCATGTTGAAGACGATTTTATCGTCACCCACTCTCATGATAAGCTCACCAGCTTCAACATCGATGAGAGTGCGACCTGTCCTCAGGAATGGACGACCCACGATCAAGGGCACACGAGGGTCCATCTCGTAGTCGACGCCGACAAAATCGGCAGGAAAAGTGAATTTGTCGACTCCTACAAAGACGTCTTCGGCTATCCCCACTGGATAAGCAACCGTACGGTTAGCTACTTCCAAAGTCATTTTGGTGGGGACTAGCTCAGGGAGAGATAATTGATTCCAAACGCTTAGAGGCATTAGATTAATACTGGCACCTAGATCGGCTAGGGCCATGCAATTCTCTACTCCCAGGAAATTGCAAGGGATTAAGAAACGACCCGGATCACCAAGCTTGGTTGGCAATTTCCTTAAGAGCACTGCAGAGCAATTCTCATTAAGTTGGGTGTTGGCAATATCAAGAAGCTTTTCCTTGTCACTCAGAAGATCTTTAAACATTTTCGCGTACTTAGGCATGTGAGCGAGAGCCTCAGCGAAGGAGATGTTGAAATTCAATTGTTTGAACATCTTAAGAAAGTTCGAAACCTGAATATCGTCCTTGCTTTTGAGCTTCTCTTTCCTCAACCTAGATGGATAAGGTATATCGGAAGAAGAGCAAGGCTTTGGGAGAATAGGATCACTCACATCCTTGGGTGGAGGAGGGGTAGAAGTAAGATGTGGAGAAATTGGGGAAGGAGAAGGATGAGGAATAGGAGCAGGTGACTCGTTTTCCTTAGTCACAATCACCGGTGGAGGTATAGGAAGCTCGGGTTCCTTGGTACCTTTGCCACTGCGAGTGGTGATTGCTTTCATCTCCCCTCTTGGATTCGCAACGGTGTTACTCGGAAGAGTACCCGAAGAAGAGGGTTGATTAACTTGGAAAAAACTAGCCATCATGTTCTTCAAGTCATTCGTTTGACTATCCAACGTATTTCTCATGTCGGCTCTCAGATCGTTCCCTTGTTTGACCAGGTCTGCTTTTAAGTTGAGCACTTCCCGCTAAAGATTTCCCACTATCACATCATTAGTCCTCATGTAGGTTTCCACTTCTTGGTGTAGAGCGGTGGGTTGGTTGGGAGGAGCATTGTATGCGGGTGGTTGATAAGCAGGTTGCTGGTAAACTTGGTTGTTTCGTTGAGGTGGAGGTGGTTGTTTGTGAGGTGGGATGTATGGTGTACGAGGTTGTTGTTGTTGTTGAGGAGGGCGATTGAGGTTTTGTTGTTGGTTTGGATTGTTTGGAGGAAAACCGGGTGGTGAGAGGTAGTTGTTGGAGCGGTAGCTAAGCAAGTTACGGTCACCTTGAGGTCGAGCTTGATAAGCGGGTTGAGGATAGGTGCCATATGCTGCATTCACATTTTCAGAAGGGTAGTCTTGGGTGGCAGTACAAGTGGTGTAAGAGTGAGGACCCCCGCATATCTCGCATGGTTGGCTAACAGCATTGACTTGAGCGTCTTTAGCGTTTCTAGCGTTGATGCTGTTGGTGTTGCTGGCGGTTTGGGTAGCAAGCGATTCAAGAAGCGTAGTGATTTTGTCAAGTCGCTTATCGCTGTTAGTAGTACTAGCACTAGCAACATTGGTCCGAACACTCTTGGTTTGCACACGAGATTTATTCTTAATGATATCCCAAGCAGCATTGGAAGTCTTAGCCAAAAGATTACCCCCCGAGGCACTGTTTAGTGAATCTTGGTCATTCATGTTTAAACCATTATAAAAAGTGTTAATTTGATGCACTTTGGTAAAACCATGTTGTGGGAATTTTCTCAAAAGATCTTTGAAACGATCCCAAGATTCACTAAACGACTCATCGTACTTTTGCTCAAAATTTATGATTTCATTCCGCAAAGCGGTAGTACGAGAGGGTGGGAAAATGTAATTGATAAACTTGGTCTCCAAATCCGTCCACGAAAGAATACTCTGTGGCGGTTCCTTAGCAAGCCAATGCCGGGCTTGTCCCTCTAAAGAAAAAGGAAAAAGTTGTAAACGGATAACCTCTTGTGGAACACCATTGAATTTGACCGTATTAGTGAGTTGCAAGAATCTCTTGATGTGGTCATGTGGATCATCAATGGTACGCCCCAAGAATGGTTGAGCAGAGATCCAGAACCTTCACTCGGAAGTTGGTTCGGAAGTATTGACTCGGAAGTTCATCCGGAACTTTTAAGGAAAATTGATTCGGAACTTTGAGAAATCCTTCACTCGGAACTTTACTCGGAAGTAAATTCGGAAGTTCACCCGGAACTTTATCCGGAACTTTCACCCGGAAGTTTATCCGGAACTTTCTTCGGAAGTTGATTCGGAAGTTTTGGAAATAAAACTTATTCGGAACTTTTGGAACTCATTCGAAAGATTTTGTTCATCCGGAACTTTCAGTTCATTCGGAAGATTTTATTCGTCCGAAACTTTTGTGTTCATCCGGAAGATTTGGTTCATCCGGAACTTTCAGTTCATTCGGAAGATTTGGTTCATCCGGAACCTGGGAATATTCAAGAACAGTAACAATACCGAAGAACAGGGGAAATCGATTTTAAGCCAAAAATCACCAAGTTTTTCACCAAATCTTAAATAAAGCTAAACACAAATGATATACTAACCAATAACGACAAATCCCATCAATAAAAACATAAAACCAAACAACTTTTGAAGATTAAATCAATCAAATAAGAACTTAAACTTTTAACCAAATAGATGAAGATGAACAAGATGAAATGGAAAGATTGATATATTGAATGACTAAGGTTTTAACAATCATAAAACAAGGATGAAATTACAAGATTGAAAAACAAAGATCAAAATCACCAAACACCCTAGTGGTGTTGGTGATATCTACGAACAGAAAAGGAGAAAAAAGAGGGGAGAACAAAAACTAAAAAACTGAATGAAAAGTGTGAAGGGTGGACTTTATATAGTCTTGTCTTTTGGTTGGTGAGTGGGTTTTCTCCCGTTCTTCTTGTCTTCTCGTCTTTTCAGAAACGTTGACGTTTTCGATTCTGATTCGGGATTTGTTGTCGATTAAATTCAACTCGTCTTTTAATTTCTTCGTTTAATAGACTTGAGTTTCTTCGACTTATGTAAATCTTCCATCTTTGGTCCTTTTCGTCGTTAAATCTTCAAATAGGCCCAGTGACTTCAAATCTTTTGCATCTCTTGGACAATAGACTTCGTCTTGAGTCTTTTTCTTCGATAAAACCCCATTGCAATCCCATGTTTTCTTTAATATTCATCCAGTTAGCTCTGAAAACACAATAAACACAAAAACCACGCATAATTCCAAACAAATGATATTAAATACGTGTTTTGGTCTCATTTTAGCCATAATTAAGTGGAAAAAGGATGGATGTTTACACACCTATCAATATCTCTGTGCCTAGCAACCAACTAAAGCAAGCATTAGGACAAAACCGACCACTATTGCACAACCACAAGTCATTGATTTAAAAATGCTAATTCTAACAAGCGTGTGTCTTTTTCTACAGGAATGAACAACTACACTAAGAGCAGAAGGCCACAGCCTACGAGCAATACAAGGAATGATAGGGTCCCTTTTGCCTCTAGAAGTAGTCATCCCAAGGCTAATAATGTGGAAGTAGAAGAACACCGTAGGAATTTACCACTTTTTATTCATAATCAGAAATTTAATTCTTCTGAATGTAATGACTTTAAACTTGCTATTCGGAATGAAAAATCTGAAGTTATTTATGCTAAATGTAATAAATGTTTCTTTACTTTTAGTCATGATGTTTGTGGTTTGACTATGAATGGTTTGAACTATGGTGGTTACACTCGACTTGACAAGCTTTCTATCAGCGAAACACATAGCACTCCTAAGGCTAAAGTGTATGTTCCAAAAACTAAGCAGGTAGGGTCAACTGAAAGTCTTGCTACGTCTAGAAGTCCTAGAGTTACCTCTAAGTGGTTGCCGACTGGAAGATATTTTGCCTCTAATGGTCATGTTATTGATTCTAGTAGATCTCATACTGACAGTGAAATGTCGGTATGTGATATGGCTTGATTATTTCCTAACCATACAAGAACCTATTTCTTCGGTTGCCGAATTTTCTCTTCTCTTATTATTGGCAGGCTGTTCAAATTTGTCTCTGGTGTGTGGACTCGGGCTGTTACAAACATATGACTGGGAATCGAAGTCTTCTCAAGAACTTTGTATGGCGTTTTATTGGAACTGTTCGATTTAGAAATGATCATGTTGCGGCAATTCTAGGCTATGGTGATCTTCATTGGGGAAATATTATCATCACCAGAGTATCTTTTGTTGATGGCTTGGGACACAATTTATTCTCGGTTGGGCAATTTTGTGATTCAGATTTGGAGGTTGCCTTCAGAAGCCATACATGCTTTGTTAGGGATCTTGAAGGAATTGATTTGTTGAAAGGAAATCGCACAACAAACCTTTACACCATTGATCTTTTTCAAATGTCTGTTGCATCTCCAACTTGTCTCATGGCCCGGGCCACTTCAACAAAGTCATGGTTATGGCATCAAAGGTTATCTCATCTCAATTTCGATGCCATCACCCAACTTTTAAAAGATGATCTCGTTACCGGTCTTCCAAAGTTCAAATATACTAAAGACCATCTTTGTCCATCATGTGAGCAAGGTAAAAGCAAGAAGAAGCCTCACAAACCCAAACATGTTCCAAATTCGACGAATAGGTTGCATCTCCTTCATATGGATTTGTGTGGCCCAATGAGAATCAAAAGCATTAATGGAAAGTGGTATGTCCTTGTGATTGTGGATGATTATTCTCGTTACACATGGGTTTATTTTCTTACTTCGAAAGATGAAGCTCCGGATGTAATTATCAATTTCTTGAAGAAAACATTAGTGCTACTTCAAGCCCCTGTTATCATTGTAAGAACGGATTCCGGTACAGAATTCACCAATCAAAAACTAAAAGCTTATTTTAACAAAGTTGGGATTTCTTATCAAACTTCGACTGTAAGAACTCTAGAGCAGAATGGAGTTGTGGAACGGAGGAATCGTACGTTAGTTGAAGCTGCTCGGACGATGCTTCTCTCCTCCAGTGCACCATTATTCCTTTGGGCTGATGCTATAGCAACTGTATGTTATACTCAAAACCGCTCCATTATTCACACCCGTTTCAACAAAACACCTTATGAGATCATTAATGGAAGAAAATCAGATATTTCATTTTTACATGTCTTTGGTGCTTTATGTTATCCAAAGAATGATCGTGAAGATATCGGTAAACTTGAACCTAAAGGTGATATTGGCTTTTTCATTGGTTATTCTTCAACTGCTTGTGCTTACAGGGTTTATAATCGAAGGACAAGAAAGGTAATGGAGACAATGAATGTTACCTTTGATGAAATCTCGGGTATGGCCTCTCAACATAGAAGTTCACACCCGAGCTTCAAAGTCAGACTTTTGGACACGTAAGTTCAAGATTCGCGCTTCAATTTGCACCGTCAGCAATCTCATCGTTACAACCTTCGGAACATGACTTGGAAGTTTTATTTGGGCCAATTTATGATGAATATATGGAGGTTCCTTCGTCATTTGGTGTTCCTCAAAATGCCCCGGTTGCACCTGCAACGGTTGTTCCAGAACCACCAACTGCATCTACACCAACGGCATCCGTTTTTGCACCATCTACGTCAACCTCAACTTTATTGACTCCAAACAGTCCAACCACGTCTCCGACTGCTGACGCAACTCAACAACATTCTCAGCATGTTCCAAATCATGTTCATCTTCAGAATGAAATAGTTGCTGAAAATGAAAACAATGCGATGCTCAACGAACACGAGTTTGTTAATTCATTTGCGGCTTCCACAAGTTCTACTCAGCCTTCAACGCCATATGTGGATCCGTCGAGCTCGCATCAAGTTTCTCATACACTTCCACATGAACACAAATGGACAAAGAATCATCCTTTGGTTCAAGTGATTGGCAATCTCTCACGACCAGTGTCAACACGAAATCAGCTGCATGCCGACGGTGATATGTGTATCTATGCACTATCAGTCAGCACAATGGAACCAACAAGTGTGAAAGAAGCAATGACCGATGCATCATGGATTGAGTCTATGCAAGAAGAACTCAATCAGTTCATCCGGCTTGATGTATGGGAGTTAGTACCTCGACCGGACAATATCGATCCCCTTACTCTGAAATGGTTATTCAAAAACAAGATGGATGAGGAGCAAACGGTCATTAGGAACAAGACTCGGTTAGTCGTGAGAGGTTATAAACAACAGGAGGGAATTGATTTCGCTGAATCCTTCGCCCCGGTTGCTCGAATGGAAGCTATTAGGATTTTCTTGGCATACGCTGCACACAAATCGTTCACTGTATCAAATGGACATGAAGACGACTTTCTTGCATGGACCGTTAAAAGAAGATGTGTATGTATGTCAACCTGAAGGTTTCATCAACACCGAACATCCAAGCCATGTCTACAAGTTGAAAAAGGCAATTTATGGTTTGAAACAAGCTCCGAGGACATGTACGACGAATTAGCATCATTTCTTCTACAAAATCACTTCAGAAAGGAACCATTGATCCAACTTTGTTTATCAAGCACTACGGCAACGACATATTGGTGGCTCAGGTCTATGTAAATGATATTATATTTGGTTCTACTAACCCAAAATATTCCATAATTTGCAGACCTTATGAAAAGTCGATTTGAAATGTCCATGATAGGGGAAATGACGTTTTTTCTTGGTCTCTAAGTTCACCAATCCCCCCGTGGCATTTTCATATATCAGGCCAAATATGTGCTTGAAATTCTAAAGAAATTTGGAATAGAAAACTGTGATCCTATTGGTACTCCAATGGACACTAAACACAAGATTGATTTGGATAAGAAAGGGACATTTGTAGATGCTACAAAATACCGAAGTATGATCGGTTCCTTTATGTACTTAACCTCAAGTAGACCGGACATTGTGCATGCTACTTGTTTATGTGCTCGGTACCAGGCTAAGACAACCGAGAAGCACCTCAAGGAGGTTAAAAGGATCTTTCGTTATCTCTGGGGAACCATTCACATGGGTCTCTAGTATACGAAGGATTCTGGCATTAATCTCACTGGTTTTTCAGATGCCGACCATGCAGGATGTCATGATTCATTCAAGAGCACTTCCGGTGGAGCACAATTCTTAGGTGAGAAGCTAGTGAGCTGGTCATCAAGAAAACAAGACTGTACGGCGTTGTCCACCGCGGAAGCAGAATATGTGTCTCTATCCGTGTGTAGTGCTCAAGTCCTTTGGATGAGACCACAACTCACGGATTATGGCTTTTACTTTAACAAAGTGCCTATCTATTGTGACTCACAATCAGCCATAGCCATATGCTGCAACCCGATCCAACACTCCAAGACCAAGCACATTGCTGTCCGATTCTATTTCATAAAGGAGCATGTGGAAAGAGGAACGATCGAACTATATGTTGTCAAGACGGACTACCAACTAGCCGACATCTTCACCAAAGCTCTTTCTCAAGACATATTTGAATTCTTGGTTCGTCGACTTGGTATGCGTAGCTTCACTCCTGATGAACTTGAATGTCTTGCACATTAACAGTAACCTTGTATATATCTATCAGAAAATCAAAATACAAAAATATAAAACCTGTAAAACCAAAATAAAAAATGAGAAAATCTTTCAAAATACCATAAATATTCTTCTTCGACATGTCTCTCAGCATCGATAATATGGACGTACTTAGAAATGTTGTTCAATAACGACACGGGTACGTACATAAAGTTCGAATGAGAGTTAAAATGTTTTCAAAACATGTCTTTTCTATTTTTCTTCTCATAATGGCTTATAGTCACATGTCAGACTATAACCCGGTCCCTAAATAAAGGAAAGTCTTTGACTTATCCTCAACAACGAGAAATTCGTTTTTCTCGGTCATGAGCTTATATCAAAACATTTAAAGTTTTAAGCTCATGAACACAATTTTTCTCGGACTTTTGAGCATAATTTTTCAAAGTATTTCAAAACAATGTGCTCATATACTCCCATATTCAAATAGAATCTCTTTTCGAGGGGGAGTATAATGTTTTCATAAACATTTGTTCCAAAGTTTCATGACACATTATTCTCTCCATGTTTCATCACTAGTTTCACAAAAATTTCAATTTCATGCAATTTTGAGGGGGAGAATAGTGATTAAAATGTGTTATCTTGGATAAGATCTTTGATATAAGTGCTTTCTCTTCCTAATATGTGCAAAAACCTTTCCTTTTTTGATACACATATGTAGGGGGAGCGTTTTGGGTGATATAGAAAACTTTCAAGGTGTAAACATTGATTTCATCAACACCTTGATTACATTTTCAATTGATTTTTCTGGTTACGACATCTATACCCTTCAACACATTAATTCATGATGGTATTAGTGTCAAAAGGTGGTTAGGTATTCGTCCTATGATCCAACCAGAACCGGAGGGATCTTCCCAGGGACAATCCATTAGAACTTAAAAGTCCTTAGGAAAGATAGAGTAGTTGAGCGTACGGGAAAAATGCCGACCAAGTACTTAAGCTAGCACTGGAATAATCACAACAAGGTGCTAGTTATGACGTATTGGTAAGCATTGAATGGGTTGAAGAATGAAAAAGAAATGTAAGGATAAAGGGTGAAAAGAAATAGCCCTCCATATAACTTAGACAGAAATCGGGTCAATACATCTACTATCAGAATCATGTTGATGATTTCTGGTATTAAAGACAAAGCATCATAGACCCAGTGATGCAATGCACAACCCTTTCCAGCCTACTCAAGCTTCTCTCAAAAGAAGTTTGTTTTATTGTCACGGAGTTCAACTCATTTCTCTCGACTTTCTCACTCCGAGATAGTAGATATTGAAAAGGTGGCAGTCTGCTCCAGCCTCCGATCACCAAATAAACGTGCACTTATAGAGTCTAGAGCCAACAAGATTCATCAAAAATCTCATTAGGACACTTATTTCATATATCAATTGTTGTTCATCTTTAGAACACAAGCGATAAATTACAAATTCCTACGCTCTATCCTTGTGGTATTGCTAGAACATTCAGAGTGATACTCTCTAGTATTCACAGTGATGAATGGAAATCCTTCCAGTGTTAACATCAAACAACACTACGGTAGGTCATATGTACGATTCAGTTTGAATTAAACATATGTAACTGGAAAGCAACAGTGGTTTGATTCTTAATTGATTCAAACTCGTTCCAGGTCACTACGCAATATCTTTATGATCTAGCCAGAACATTCAGATTAATACTTTTCAGTTTTTACAGTGACGAATGGAAATCCTTCCAGTGTCATCATCAAACAGCACTGCAGTAGGTTACTTGTGCGATTCTATATGAATCAAACTTGTGTCAACTGGAAAGCAACGATGGTTTGATTCTTAATTGATTCAAAATTGTTTCAGGAAATTGAATTGACGACTTAATCAGTAGAATGGAACTGTATGATTCACTCCTTACTATGAATCATATTTTGATAAATTCAAGTATTAAGAACGGCTACCAAAGCCGGAAACCCTGTCAAGGAAGTTCTTTGAACTTACCTAATCACAGGTACAGTATTCTTACTGTATAACGAGAAACTGGAGGAATGAAAACGGTGGCGTAATGTCAAGAAGTCGTAGTTCAAGACCACATGCTCATATAAATGAAGAAAGCTCAAGAACATCTAAAGACAAAGACTTCCGCTACTCTGATGATCAAGGGAGATTGTTAACAAACTTTCAAGTCAACACAAAACATGAGTATGTGGAGAAAGACACAAGAACACAAGCTGGCAAAGTTACAAGATCAAGTCAAGGCAAAGATCAAAGATCCAAGATCACAAGTCATGAAAGGAACTATAAAGAAACTCTCAAGACATCGAGCTTCAAAGTCTGCAACAACAAAGAAGTGAAGTCACATATTACATGACCACCCCTTAGGGGGAGATTGTTAGAAGTAATTAAAGTGATGGTCATATAATATATCGTTGCGAAGCTCGTGAAAAATGTTATTTAATGATGTCGAGAGTTTTTAGTTATTATTGTTTATGTAACGGGATTTAGTCCCGAACACACAAATGAGGAAGGCCTCCTAAACATTTCTTAGTTAGTATAAAAGGTCTCCTAATCCTCATTTGTGTGTGTGCTTTCCATTTGATTAGTTTTAGAGAGAGAAAGGTGTTTTGTTTCTCTCACTAGGAAAACACCAACTTTGTATTTCTTTTCTTCTCTTCATCTTAATCTAATCTTTCTTTTTTAGTTTAATCATCATCATGTTATTTGTGTTTGATTAGTCGTGTGATTTAGTCTTACAGATTTCATGGCCTGCCAAGTAGGCTTACAGAATAGGCTCATGCTATATTAGGTAAGTCGAATAACCTCATACGCTGGTAAATAAGCATATTGTGACATAAGGGGTGTTTTTTTGCGATTAAGTAGCCAGCCCATGGGTTAATTGATTTTGGCCTTTTGTTGTATAAGGTAAATCTCATGGTCTCACATTCTGGTTTTTTGATGCATATGACGTCATTTGTTGATTCTGGCTTAATGATATTTTTTTTGTGAGAGGGGACTATTCCTATGGATTCGAGATTTTCCTCTTTTACTAAGTTTATAATTTTTTTGTAGTGAGCCTGTTATCAGGGGCTTTCGTATTCAAAACATGTTCACTGAAGATGGGATTGTCCCTGGTTTCGCATGGCGACTGTGTTTGAGATAAGAAATGTCAGATCTTGGCAGAGTGTTTACACGAACACATCCATGACGGTCTTTCTGGTTAATATGTAGTTAAGTTGTTAGTCTACATAAAAAACGTGGTTAAAATGACGACATTTGTATGTCGTTTGCACCTTGGTTGTGGACTTGGGCTACCGATTGCCTATGTTATTTGCATCCTAACTTGCGACTGTGTTTCGTTGCCGCTATTGGTCGCAGACGACGACAGCCTCGACGGTCTCTTTAGTTGCCAATGTTGATGTCGTGTGATGATAGGGACGTTGTCATAGGCTCATGTATTAGTTTAAATTTACCGCTACGTTGGTAGTCGCGATTCTCATCCGTTATACAGAGTATGTTGTTGGGGTTACCTTATTTTCGATAGGTTGGTTACCTATGTGAGAAAGGAATGGGTGAGAAAGGAATGTAAGAAACGATGTGAAGTGAGTACGTTTCTCCTCTTTTATACACAATATAATATAATGTTAGGGTTAAATACATTTGCCTTACGTTGAGTATGCTAGAAGTTTGTGATAATAATATTTGTGCGTCTCTAAACGGGGTTGGTTACAGTTTGGAGTATGCGCATCTTGGTGTGGCAAGCTTGATATGTTTGCAAACCATTGTGGTCGTGCCCTCATATCTGACATACTCGATTGCTTACTTATCTAAGCCTCAAAACAAGAAAATGATTAACTTTTTTCTTCTATAAATGTTATGCCACTTTTAAAGCAGATTTTGATGATTAAAGTTAGTTATTTTGTATGCATTTAGTTTAGTTTAGTGTGTTATCAATAAGATGAAGATTATTCAGATCTGTAGAAACTAGAGGGGGGTGGAGGGGGGGGTTGAATAGTTTCTTTACTTAAATTATCGGTTTATAAAAATCCTTTTCAAAAAGCTAGATTCGAGTGATTTATGTGAAACCTTCTTATGGAGTAATTCGGGTCAAGCTCGGTCATCTTTCATCATAGTCTCGGGAGTAATGAATTCGTAGTCGAATGGGAATACAACCTTGTCTACCCAGAAAAATTTGTCATTCCATTTTTTCAGAGAATTTATCTTCACCTTATAACATTGTAATTGGCGAGGGCATTTCCCGAAGGGTATCCACCCGTTTATCCAGGAGGGTCAAGAGAAGATGCGGAACAGATTTATGATTGGGTCAATGTTCTTCAGTAAGCAGTTTATCTCAAAATTTGAGATCTTCGCGGCGCCAATAGAGTGAAGATGTGAGAGGTGTATGCTGTAGTAGCTTAGCACGTCAGTCAAAAAATGGTTAGGGGTATGCGGTTGTTGGAAAACTAAAAAAACCTGGTATATACACGAATTTTTCCAGCAGGGAAGCTTCCTATGTGTTTTTGTGGATCTGGCACAGTCGGGTGGAGATCTGCAGATATATGATACTTTTTAGCAAAACTGGAAAGTTCTTGTTCTAATATGCGGGACGTCACATCAAATAGCCGTGCCACCATTTTTTCCTCTTACCAGTACTTCCGTTGGGTATGGAGTGGAGGATGTTTTCTGCTGTGGTGATTATTTCCTGTTGTGGTGATTATTTCCTGTTGTTTTCAACAATGGTGGAAGGGTTTTTGAAATGATAAAGAAGAAGGTTGAAGGTCTGTCACACTGCATTTATATACACTTTAGACACACGGGATCTTGCGACGTGTGTCCAACGAGTTGGTTCATCCTACAGTGTTTGTTAGTTGGCCCCTCTAACGTGGTTAATGCCTTTCCCGGTTCCCAAAGAAAGGTGGTATTAGTGGAATATGACGTGGATGCATATTCATAGGCAAGTTCAAACTCATTTCATTTATGTTGTACTTGAATTTCTTTTTATGGGATGTTTGCGAGAGGGCCTTAGAGGTTAATTAGTCTAGTAGCCGCGGTTTGAAACCTGCGACCACTAGACTAGGGGGACATGATGACGTATAGTCCCTAGTCGGGCTGGATAGTCCGACTCATGGGTACTACCCGTATCCATCAGGAATGGATTAATGCTTATGCGATGTGCGCACAGCCCAGGAGGCCTGGTAAGTCGTTGTCGCACTACGGTTCATTACTTAACCGTGCCCTTGTCGCACCGCGACAAGATCATACAAGAGTATAATCTATCTTTTGATTATATTCGCCTGAGGGAGAGAGGATATACACTTACCTCATTTATGCGATAAAGATCAATCTATTTTGAATCATTATCTCTTCCTTAGGCCGCAAGAACAGGGAGCCCAGTCTGGACTCTCTCGAGTATAAAAGGAACCCCCATGGTTCCACAAAGGTACGATACACACAATACCCTAAACCCTAATATAATCAAACCGATTACTTACTCTCACGCCGGAGTCTAATCGTGGGTCACAAACTCACGGTAAGTGATGTATGGTGGAATGTATATGTGAAAATTTGAGATACGTTATAGGGTGAATTAGAAAATTACCCTTAGGAAAAAGTAATAGACTAATATTACCAATGACGAGTTCAATTAAACACGTGATGAACCAAGTTCGTTGTACACGAAGATCGAGTGAATTTGAGACGTTTCGTTTCGTTTTGGACAATTGATTTGAATTGGTTTTCGGTTTTTAAACTAGAAATTAATTCTACCAATTTTAAACTATTTAAAATTATCCTAAAGTGCATGAATCGTAAACCCCCCTATTATTTAATCTAATAACAAATACTTAAAATTTAAGACTATTTAAAATTTAACTATTTAATAATCTATAAAAAATTAATCTATTTAATAAAAATGACTTTTAAACTATATTTAGAAATCTAATTAACTTTTTAAAATAATAAACTTTATTAAAAATTACTTATACCAAATCTATTTTTTTAAACTAATTTTATTTAAATCTAAAATTATAAAATCTAATTATTAAAATAAACTAATTAAACTTTTAAATTTAATAAAAACATTTTTTTTATATTTTAATTTATATTTTTAAACTATTAATAATATTTAAAAAAAACTAAAAAATTACTTTAATAAAATCACTAATTTAAATTTATTTAAACGGAATTAAAGTAAAAAAATGTTACTAAATGAAATCTGCCAAGTCAATATCACTATATTAATTAACTAACGGGTAATTAAATCAAAAATTCATGAAGCCCAGTTGGCAAACACGCTGGGTAATCAAACGAGAGGTCTCGAGGTCGAGACCCACTTGGGACATAATTTTGGCTATTATTTATTTTTGAACAAATAAGTACTTCAGTCACAGGAGGTGACTTTTTGGTTACAAGATTTATGTAAAGCTGAACAGGAATTCAACTTATAAGCTAATCAGATCAATGAATCTGCTAGCAGATAACTACGTAAATTCAGCAACAACAAATAATAAACTCTAGAACTCAAATTACAGCCAAATTCATACAACTTAGCTAAGAAATTAGAAACAGACCAAATATAACAGTAAAAAATAAAAGCTCAGCAATATCAGATCTAGTTACACAGCTAAAACGCAAGCAAACAGATAAACTCTAGCCCAGCAGGAGTGGATAAATCTTCAGTAATATTTATAAACTTAACACTCCAAGTTATCAGTAATCCTATATCATTTCAGAAAATTATACCAGCCGTTCATAAACAAGCAAATATTCTAAATCTATCAGATAATCACAGTAAATCAAATACTAATAAGGCCAGAACATGTAGATTCAATCTCAGCAAATATCTGAACCTAAAAACCACAATCTATCTAAATCAGTGAATCAAATCAAACAAGCCAAAGATTCATCAAAATCAGTCAAAGAAAATTACATTAAATCAAGCAAGCTAAAAAAAATATGGCAACCGTCAGATTCACAATTCAACAAATTAATTCAGCTTAAATTTTTGGCAACAAAAACAGATTAAATAAAACTCTGAGACCTCAGATTAACACAAGGTATACAACTTTAAAAACTCACTTTCAATCAGAAACAGGTCCTTCATAAAAGTTCTGTTTAAAGCCTCAAATCTAGTAAATGAGTATCACATAATCAACTGAGTGAAACAAATATCCCATCACACATTACATTCACAGCTTCTATAGCGGAGTTATTCATCACTAAAAAAAATACATAAGCATACGCCAGCTAAATCACTTACACAATGATCAATTTCAGATTTAACTAATCAAGCTAAGAAGTCACTTAAAACAATTCACAAAATCATGCTTTAGTTAAACAGAATATCCTATATCAGTATTAAATCATTCAATAACCTAACAAAACATAACGAGCATACATAACTAATTCAAAACAGTAAATAAACTAAAAGAGCTTGACCATTTGAGAAGAATCCATTGGTAGAAGCACAGCGCTGAGCTGGCTTTGAACTGAAACGTCACCAAGTAAAAACCACCGCATCAATTCTTCTCAATAACAATTTTTCGAACTAAGAACACCTCAAATCCACCAATATCAATCGAACCAGCAACATCAATATAACATTTATCCAGTGGGGATAAACGATTATTATTCCCTATTCCTACTCATTCACTCATAATAGCTAACATATAAGCTAATACGAGTGATTAACAGCTATACTAACAATAATAGATAAATTTGCAAGCCCTTTATAAAATACCAGACGAGTAAATAAAAAAAGAGATTTAAACTGAAATGAATTTTTTAAAACTAAATCAAATCATTACAATACTTAAAAAGAAATTACAAACTCTATCTAAAATTTTTCATTATAACATTAAAGTAAAGAAAGGGATAAAGATTACAAGAGAAAATGAGGGTTTTTATAGCCATCCCAAGGCTGTTGAGGAGGGTATATTCGCATCTTCTTCAGCATATTCCTCTTCAATATAAGCCCTTAGATCATCTTTCTCTCTCTTGTTGTTGATCGGATGGTTGAGAGGACACAACTAGCACACGGATTGCCAACGTGGCATCCGTGTGTGCTAGTTGTGTTTCTTTGATGCCTTATGATTGGCTGATTGGGGAAAATGAGGTGTTTCACCCAATTATTTGCTGCCACGTAGCTCTTTTCTCCATTCTTCTCTTCCTTAAAATTTGGGGTTTTAATTCCCCCACACTTGAATCACTCGTGTGAGTAAAAGCCCTCTATTTATTTGTTTATTTACTGGTGTGGTAAAAATTAGGGTTGTGATGAATAGTGGCTAGGTTAAACTGGTTATTCATTTTTGGGGAAGAAAGGGGTAAACATAGAGAGTATCGAGGGTTTTTTTTAATCTGTGTGTGGGAAAGCGTATGGGAGAAAACGTGTGAAGGAATAAGTGAGTGGTTAAGGATCGGTTTTTATTTATTTATTGTGTGTAGGGTGTAAACGTGTGATTGGATGTTAGGATATAATAGAGTTGACTGTTTGTGAGTTATAAATAACTCATCAAACGTTTGTAACAAAAAACCCTAAGATAACTTACTTCGTCCACATTCATTTTTGTGCAAATCTTGGGCTTGAAGCCCAAGTTATATTTCTCATCCGTCTAAAATGGAGTTGGGCCAAAAATAGCAATATAAATTTCCATATTGGGCTATCAGGCCCAAATAGCAACTGTGGGACCCACTTGGCCCATTTTCTTGCATAATTATCAAATCCACTCAAGTCGAGCTCGATTTTGGCTTCTTCAATCTTTTTCTTCAATCTCGTGTTGATATTTGCCAGTTTCTGCGAACTTGGTACCTACACACACGAAACAAAAAAAAACATATACAAGGCATTTTCATGATATTTATGCAATTATTGAATGTTATTTGATATAATTGATATGAGTAAAATCACTCATATCAAACTCCCCCTTGCTAAGCAATTACCGTGTCCTCACGCAATGATAAAATAAACTATAAACTACAATATTATTCAACTTTTGACATTTTATTTTGCAAAGACATAATGTATTGCTTTTATTATTTGAAAAATAACTTTTAGGATCATAAAACTCAAATAAATTCATCGTCCCCGACTTTTCGCTTTTCCATGCCAAGTGCAAAAACAAGATCATTGTCAATCATAAGCCCCAAAATTAAACCAACTCATATAAGTTATTTGTGTTAAACTCAATCTCCTATTATTCCTAGTTGTATCTCTAGGTTTTATTTGTCATTCACCCAAAGGCTCATTTGACTTTATTTTAATATTTATTAGTCCAAAAATGAAGGCAAGAACGGTGTAAACTCAACACTCAAAACCTAACCTCGACTTCAAAAACCGTTGTCACTAAGAAAGCCCACATCAAGGATAACTTAACACGATTTAGGGATAAATCCCGGACCCGAAATTTGGCTAATATGGCTACTTAAAAGCAACAATAAAACCTCCAAAGTCAATTATGACCTTATTAATGGAGTTAGCAACAATTACACCATAACACCTTTTGGCTCTTTAAGATTCAATTGTGCTCCTTATTTAAAATCCACACCCGAAGGCTCCTTGGACAAAAATAAGGGAATTGACATCACCATCCCACCTTACGGATCATGATGATGAAGCAATTTTTATTCAACACGCCCCTTTACATACACCCTAAGGCTCTAATGACAAGGTTAGTGCTACATGACTCCCACCCGAAGGCTCCTAGAGAACATGTTTTATTTATTCTTCTTTATTATTATGATATTTATAGTAAGCCAAATTTCCGCAATCCCATGATCAAAAGTCCATGACGCTGACACCCTTAATGTGTTCTCACTTTAATTACAAGGGAAGAAAAAGAAGGAGTTACGAGTTAAGATATCAAGCCTAAACCGCTAAAAACTTCATTTATTAAGCAATTATTATTCAAGTATGGAAAGTAAATACGAGGAGATTAAATCAAACACAAAAATACTTGCACAAAGAAGAATTTAACCTTAGAAACTTATGATTGAACTCTATCATCTCTTGGTCTCCATATTGTAAAATTTCAAAAATGTGAAATCAATGGATACTTAGCTTTGGGTTTTCAAGTCATCTATAGGATCTTGCATCTTCATATACTTTTTCAAGTTTTAGAATTTGCGTTTTAAAGTTCATTTGATAGACGACTTTCTAGGATCAATTATAGGAACTTGTGAAAAGTTCTTGTTCTTAACTCGTATGAATTAAGACTTTCGCGTTTTAAAGCTCCCTATATAAAAGCCTAGCAAAACTTAATTTAAATACGTTAAGGAAAAGCTAAGGTTAAAAACCGAGTCGAGTCAAAAAATATTCTTATTTTCACCAACGGAAAGCCTACATTCGTGTCAAAATCACTTATTTTACTTATTAAAACTTAAAAATAACACTAAAAATTTAAAATTTTATTGAAAAATGAGAAAAACAAATACGTTTAGACACGACAAAAGCAATTGCAAGCGATTATATCGATTGACTCCCCCATGCTAAAACCAAACATTGTCCTCAATGTTTCTTAGCTCAAGAGTAACACCCCCTTGCTAAAACACGAAGAGTCTAATGCAAATTCCTAGCATGGAAAGAGCACGCAAATCTATAAGCCGTTTATTAATTATGCCTCAAGATAAAACGTTAGTCGATAAAAATCAAGGGTAAAGAGTGTGCCCCTTTTTGGCATTCAAAGAATGGAAGATCAAGTGGACCGGCAAAAACTGAACACGAGAGTCTTCAATGATAACAGTCATACCTAAGATTCACAACACAACAAAACACGAGCACGAGCTTGAAAGATCAAGCCTTATTAGTTGTTAGAAAATAGAAAGAAGATAGAATGTGTGGGACTCCCCCACAAGGCACCTCGTTTTTGTTCACCGAGTCATGAGCCCGACTCGATCCCCGCATTCATTTGTCCTTAGGGAAAATGGTGAAAACCGGTATAATGGAATAAAATCCAACATGAAGCACGATACCGGGGTCAAAGATTACATCCTCGTTGTCGGATGACAAACGAAAGGATAAAACTCCAACATAAATCTCTAAAAAGAGATGGTAGTCACAAATAATGGTATGGATGTAGCATGCTCCCCGAGATAAACTCGCACCAAGATGATTAAAAAGTCTTTCAATTATTGCATCGGTGAAAGGCCGAGATTTCCCTAAATCAACGATTCCGGGGTCAAATACCTCGTCCTCGGTGGAGAAAGGAATAGACAACAAGGTGTCGTCCCCCCATGCTAATCTTAAATCATATAAGGCACATGGTAATGGTGTGGTAAAAGTCTCAACCATAGTGGTATCAACTTGCATGACTTTTTTTACCTTGTCACTCTTAGGAATGTGAACAAAGGGGTCATGGTACTCAAAACGAGTCGTATGAAAAACCCGCACATTAAGATCAAAGCGAGTGGGAAGGATAATTGGAGAAAAAGTAATTTCTCCCTCCGGGTCAACATTGTCCTCATCATAAATCGGGTGATCAAACCAAGTATCTTCATCACCGTCATTAGACTCTTCCTCAAATTCCTAAGGAATGTCTATATAAAGAAACTCATCAACCTCCTTCATGAGAAGATCATCATCACAAAGGTTGTGAGATGTAGGAGGTATGATGTTCTCAATATCCTCTTGAAACAATGGATTATTGTTCATTGAAGCTTCAAAGAGAGGATTTGAGTAAGTCACAAAAGTGTCGTCAATCTTGTCATCACAAGAAATATCCGATAAAGTATCGAGTGTATCGCACTCGGATACAAGTTCATCATTCTCATTTGAAGGAAATTCATCGGCGAATTCCTCGAGAATGGTAGGTAAAACACAAGAATCACGCTCGATCTCGAGATCGGTAACGTCTTCACTTCCCCGTGGAAGTGGATCAATGATAGCGAAAAGTTCATCGATGAACTTATCACATGAATAGTCACTAACCTCACTCGGTGTGAAGTTAGGAATCAAAGGCTCTTCAATGGAAGATTGTGCCTTAGGAACATCAACATGATCCATAGAAGAGAGTGAAAATGAGTCCATTTTCAAAGATTGTTTGATTAAAGCAATATCACTCTCGGGATCAAAATTCTCACTATTAAACTCACTAGCATCAAAAGGCTCACTTAAGTAATCATTAATTTGTTTTTCAATCTTATCATCCTTGTGTGGAGTGAGTGTAGATGAGGAAAGGTTACAACATGTTTCAACAAAGCAAGCTTCTTCATTTGAATTTAACTTTTTACTTTCACAAAATGGAGTTTCCAAAATTGGAAAAACACCTTTATCAAAAAGAGTTTTCTTATTACTTTCCAAAGTCTCAACAAGTTTTACACTTTCAACTTTCTTAGAAGCAAATCTTGGAATCTTTTCCGGTTTGAAAACAATGCTTTTATCTCCATAAAACAATTTAATTTCCTCTTTCCTCATATCAACTTGAATTTGAGGCGTGCACAAAAATGGTCGTCCTAAAATAATTGGCACACGAGGATTTGTCTCATAATCAACTATAGCAAAATCGGCTAAGTACAAGAAATTCCCCACTTTCATAATGACATTTTCCGCTATACCAACCGATCGAGTGGTGGTACCTATAGCAAGCTCAATGATCATACGAGTGGTACTAAGTGTTGCATAGTCAATAGTCTTCCAAAGGGCTAGGGGCATTATGTTAATGCTAGCTCCTAGATCGGCTAGGCCTTTGCAAACCCCAAGCTCATTGAAAACACAAGGTATCAAGAATTGACCCGGATCTTTATACTTCTCGGGAAAGAAATCAAAGAAAACCGAGGTACTAATCACATTCAAAGTAGCTTTAGTGACTTCTAGAAAAGTTTCCTTAGGTGGAGGACTAAATTCAATCACTTCAACTTCATCTAAATTTTCACTATCATCATAAATGGTAATGGCCTTAAGTTCTCCCTTCGGGTTCGGAATGGTGTTACTAGGTAAGCAACCCGAAGAAGATGACGGTTTAGACATAAATCCCTCAAACATCGAAAGCAATTTATTTTGACTTTGTTCTAAACTTTGGTGCATACGATTTTGACTTTGTTCTAAACTTTGTTGATTAAGCTCAATCTTGTTATTTTGCCCTTTAATCGTATTTTGAAACTCATTTTTCAAAGTTGCCATTTGTCCTTGAAGATTATTTTGAAAAGCTTTCAAATTTGCCTCATTTGACTTAATGTAGCTTGACAAATCATTTTGGTTATTGATTTGAAAACCTTGATTATTTTGATTAGCATTGAACCCATTCCCTTGATTATAATTCCCTTAGTTACCACGGTTAAAATTATTCCCATTATTTCCATTGTTGTACCTATTTTGAACCGGTGGAAAACCCGGTGGAGCAACATGATTTTGACGAGGAACTTGACCGTTGGAGCCATAAGTTCCCGTCGCGGCAAAAGCACTAGCTTGATCAAACCCCGTGGTTAAACAAGCATGATTAGGATGTGCTTCACCACATGATACACAAACATTCTCAACCATATTAATGGATCCATGAGGATTCTTCCTAATCTCATTCAACAAAGTCGGAAATCCATTATCAATCTTAGAGTCCAATCTAGCAATCTCGATATTAGATGAATTCACATTGGAAACACTCGGTGTGTTTCGTGAATATTATGCTCTAGACTTATTCTCAATTATACACCACGCGTCTCTCGGAGTTTTTCTTAAAAGATTACCACCCGCGGCGGCGTTTAAAGAATCTTGTTCAATCATATTAAGCCCTTTATAAAAAGTATTTATTTGATGCAATTCCGAGAAACAGTGGTGAGGACATTGTCTCAACAAATCTTTAAATCTCTCCCAAGCAACCCCAAACGATTCATGCACTTTTTGTTCAAATCTAGTGATCTCATTCTTAAAGTGTGTTGTCTTAGATGGTGGAAAGAAATAATTCATGAACTTAGACACTAAATCATCCCATGTCAAAATCGAACCCGGTGGTTCTTTCTCATACCAAATCTTAGCATTACCCTCGAGCGAGTACGGAAAAAGCATGAGCTTAATCGCGTCATTCGGCACATCTCTAAACTTGAGAGTCGAGGTAATTCGAAGAAAATTCCGAATGTGAGAGTGCGGGTTATCGGTCTCATTGCCACGAAATTGGTCGGCACGAATGAGTGATAAAAGACCCGTCTTAATCTCATAATGATCCGCCAAAATAGCCGGCACAACGATTGCTTCCCCATACCCTTCGGTGGGTGCACGGAGCAATTACTCCATTGTTCGGTATCGGCCATCTCTACAACAATAGGTGGAAGCTCGGGTTCCACTATTCGTTGTTGACGATTTCTATTTCTACGAGGAATATTTTCAAGCCTATTAAAATCAATCACAAGACGAGAAGAACATAATTGCATACACTACAAAGACGAGAATTTAGAGGATTGAAGAAAAGAAATTAGACAAGAAGAAGATTATTTTTGGTATTTTATTTGGTATTGCTCAATAAAAAATGATCGATAAAAAACAAGGAATAAGATAACTACTATGAAAGTAAATTACCCTCGGTCGACTTTGAAATGATAGGTGAAAACCTAAACGTCTCGAGGTTCAATAAGTAAACTACAAAAATAAGATTTATTACTACTTGAGTCGGCAAACCAATAATAGGTTGTCCCTCTCAATATACGCACAAGCAAGCGGGGAAACGAGGTGGCACAAAGCACTTAAAAACCTTTTTCCTTAGACGGCCTTTTATAGAACGTCGCCTTATACCCACCTTATAGTTTGTATAAATCGAGTTCAAACTTCTTATTAGTATTTATCTATTTTACCTTTTATTTTTGTTTTGGATTCGACTACAATAGCTAGGTGATGAAATCCCAACTAAGGCCTTATTTAAAAAGTATGTAAATTTATTGTGCTACGTAATACAATATATTATTCACAAAAAACGAGAAAAACGATACATACTATATAATAGAAAAATAACAAAACTTTCCAAGGACGGAGAGGGTCTTCAAATCAACGATCAACAAATCTCCACAAAGACGAATCGTACACAAGATCCCCGGCAGTGGCGCCAAAATTTTTTATGTATGGTGGAATGTATATGTGAAAATTTGAGATACGTTATAGGGTGAATTAGAAAATTACCCTTAATAACAAGATTTTTACTCGTTGAAAAGTTCGTTTCTCGGTATCTCTTCGAATTGATTTCCGGTTAATTGTGTGAGATTAGTTGTTCTTGGTGAAACAAATATTTTTGGTTTTGGAAAATAAATGAGCAAGACTTAATAATAAATGACGAGAAATTAAAACAAGTTGAAATGAAAACGGTGCGAAATTTAAAACTTTAAAAATAAAAGGGGAGAAATGAAAGGACGTAAAATTAAAACTTAACAAAAAGTAAAAATCAAAACTTTAAATAGTAAATAACACGAAATTAAACTTGAATAAAAGGAAAGCAAATAAAAGTGAACATAAAAAAACGGGAAAAATAATCTTAAAAATAAAAGACAAAACTTAAAAGGAAAACAAACAAAAACAAACTTGACAGAAACCTTCATTCGGAAGTTTTAAACTTCCGAATGAAGAGCCCTTGATCCGGAACTCTCAGAGTTCCGAATGAAGCACCTTTGATCCGGAAGTTTTTAGACTTCCGAATGAGCACCCCTTGATTCGGAACTTCAGACTTCCGAATGAGCATCCCTTGATCCGGAACTTTCAAAGTTCCGGATGAAGCACTTGATCTGGAAGTTTTTAGACTTCCGAATGAAGCACTTAATCCGGAAGTTTTTAGACTTCCGAATGAAGGAATGTTGACACGGAACTTCAATGTTCCGAATGAAGGATCATTGATCAGGAACTTCTGGGAATGATGAAATACAGAAACAACCAAGCGAAGAACAGGGGATGTACAGTGAACACGATCCAATCCACAAATTAATCAAAATCAAACAAAAGATTAAACCAAAACAACCAATAAGCATCAACTAACAATAATCAATCAAAACAAATAATCAAAACTAACAAACATAACCAAATTGATCAAAACCCACTTGATCAAAATCATAAAAACTCAAGAACATGAACAATGATGAATAAGAACAAATCAAACTAGAAAGGAAGAAGATGATGAATGAAAAGCTTAATTAAAAAGTAATGATTCAATAACAAAAGCTTAAACACAAATTAATCTAGAGAGAGAAAGCATAAATCTAGAGAGAGAAACTACCTACTCCTAATCTAATCCTAAAACTAAAACTAAACTAAAGCTAACACTCCTCTCACATGTTGTGAGGGTGGTATTTATAGGAGAGGGGAGTGGTTGGTGGCTTCCTCTTTCTTTCATTCTTTCTTGGTCCTCAGTCTTTCAGTCTTTCAGTCTTCTTAAATTCTTCGACTTTTCAGACTTTGTCTCGGGATTTCTTTGAACTCGTCTTGTAATTTCTTCATAATTTAGACTTGAGTTCTTCGGTTTTTAGTAAACTTCCGTCTTTTGACTTTTTCTTCGATAAATCTTCAGAATTGGTCTTGGACTTCCATTCTTTTTCCACTCTTGATCTTTCGACTTTATCTTTCGTCTTTTTCTTCAATAAAAGCCCGTGAAAGCCGTGTTTTCTCCACTTTTCACCTTCTCGACCCTGAAACACAATAAAAACACAAACCACGCATAATTCCGCCATTTACGACATAAAATATACGTTTAGGTCCCGTTTTTATGTAATTAAGTGGTAGAAAAGATGGGTGTTTTCACACCTATCAAATCCCCTACACTTAACCATTGCAATGCTCTCATGCAATGCTTAGTGATAAAGCAAGGTTTACACTTTCCATCATAATCAACCCACCTTGGCCTTTATTAAACAACTAAGGAAAATAAAAAAGATAGAAAATAACAAGATGCGATCAAGGAAGAAACATGTAAAGAAATCTAAGACTTACATTAGGGCTTGTGTGTCATGAATGTTCATCACCCTCAAGTTTCACGTTCCCCATGCCAAGCTTAAAAAACAAGATCATTGTTAGTACAAGTTAGCATAACAAACATTTACTCATGCGGTTCAATTAATCACTTAAACTCCCTTATTCCTATGGGTATCTCTTATATTTTATTGATGTCTTGAATGATCACGAGGATGCATTGTTGACTTATTTTGATAAATTATTTAGGCTGAAAGCAAAGTAGGACGATTTGATCAATAGTTAGCTAAAGGACAAAATCTCTTAAAACTGCTTCTCGGGATATCAAAAAGTTCATATCTTGGCATAACTTGGTTCACGATTTGAGACCTTTCTCGGGCCGATATTTGGCATGTACTTCATACTTCATATCTCGAGAGACGTGCTTGATATAATGGTCTTCTCATCGTTAATAGCGTTTCTTCACTTGGATACTTTTGAGGGGTACTCCAATTTTGTTGACCACGACTTCATGATTATTTCTTCAATCTCTAATTGGGATTTTAAGATACAACGATCCGCCTCCTTTTCGGACTTGGATCTATTTATCCTCATACCTTGTTAGGGTCTTTTCGGATAGACTTCTCCATCATCTTTATGGGAGTTGATTGCTTTTCGTCGTGAGTCTTGATCCTTCATATCGATTTTGGGAATAATTCTTTTCACATCACCTTGGATCTTCAGCAATAAAATTGAATCCTCATGCCTTGTTAGGGCCTTTTCGGACTCGCCAATCTTCGCGCCCCGCTTCATAAGTTATGCCTTGGCTATGAACTCTTATCATTACCGAGCAACTTTTAAACGATCTTGGGCTAGAAGCTAAGTAACTTTTCAAATCGTACGACCTTACTTATTGCAGATAATTTATTAGCAAGTGATGGGAGAAAAAGATCATAATTAACTCACATAAGTTAATGAGAGAATACCAAACTTGTAACCAACTCTATCATTTCTCGTTCTCCACAATTTAAAATCTCAAGGAATGAGAGTTGTGGATGCTTATCCTAATAAACCAATTAAGGTCTACATGGTTAAGGATACTAGCTAGAGTGAACTTGGATAAGTAAAAGTCGGGTTGAGTCAAAATATTCACAACAGGCCTAATATATCTAAGATATCTAAACTTGCTAAAACCATTTTATTAAAATGCTAAAAAGTAACAAAAATAAAGGAGACTACAACTAGGCCAAAATAGATTAAAAATTTTGAAAAATGTCGAAAAATTGATTTTTCGGTTAAAATGAGGGCAAATACAAGGAAAAGACCACTTAACTTCGATAGAAGTCCCCCTACACTTAATATAAACATTGTCCTCAATGTTTAAGCATGTGGGAGTAAACTCCCCTACACTTAGGACATTGTGCACTTTGTTTAAATTTTGCTAAGGAAGAGACAACTAAAGAGATTCCTATTTTAATATTGAGAAATATAAAATAGTGAATCGAAAAGAGTTTAGGATAGAACCGGGAAGAAAGGAACACGGAATCACGGTTCGTCAAAAGTCAGCAAGAGTGTGTCTTTGAAGCTCTAATCCCTGCATATGATAAGAAAGAGAACAAGAAACACCAACGGGGCTCCCCCTACACTTATGGTGAAATAAGATAGATAATTGGGTTGCCTCCCAAAAAACGCTTGTTTTTGTTGACCGAGTCACGAGCCTGACTCGTCCCCGAATTAAATGGTCCATGGGGAAGCCTCGAATGTGATACCGGGATCAAAGACCTTTTCCTCGTTCCCGGAGGACATTAATAAAGGAGAGGCGGGGGAATAAGTCGTGAAAGGGAGAAAGGTCCTTTCAACATACGTATAGTATGTGAATTCAAGATCCACGGGAGGTGGGTTGGGTATAGTGAGCATATTGTCCTCCCCCAAAGACAATGGAAGCTGAGCAAACGGCAAAGCCGTGATGGTATCAATCATAGCATAATCAATGTCACCTCCCGGGTCAAAGCACTCATCCTCATTACCCGGTATAAAACGAGTAGAGTAAAAGTGATACATCACCCGCTTGGGTGTGCACGTGGGAGGATGAGGTGGCAATATAATATGAGAAGTATGAGAACAATTACCTTCCACCTGCGTCCCTTTTTCAGAAGATTCACATCTTTTCACCTCTGGGATAGAAGGTGTAGTGTCATCGTGTAATAAATCCTCTAGAAAAAGTATATCTTCTTCCACATCAGAATACCCGGATATGTATTCCATGGGTGTATCAATATCAAGGAACTCATCGATCTCAGGAATGTGAAAACGATCATCACTAAGGAGTGAAGTATTTTGCTTTAGAAATTCCTCCTCGTCGAAAATAACCTCAATATCGTCATCACTCTCCTCATTATTTATAGGGCCAATAATATGCTCAGGGATATGGGTACTCGTCTGATCTTGCTGCTGTAAAAATGACTCCATACAAGTTCGCAGCGTGTGTAAAAGCTCTTTTGATTGCGCTTGAAAAGCTGTAGCAAGATCGACAATTGGTTCGTGGTAACTCATCCCGTGACGAGGCTGATGATCGAGTGAGTGCGGTGGGGGCTCAAGATTTTGAAAACCGGAATTATAGAACGGTTGTGGCTCATAGTTGTTCATCGGTGGAGAATAATTAGAAACCGGGGTCGGTTCATAATAATCCATAGGTGAAGAAAACTGAGGACACGGATTTGGCTCATAATAATTCATTGGTTGACAATAATAGGTATCATGAGGACCCCCACAGTTGTTGCAAACCGGGTATGGAGAAAAATCAAGTGCATCTTGTGGATAGCTATTATCATTGTCATAATTGTACCCCGGTTCTTGCCCGTGTCTAAACGGGTATTGAACCGGGCACGAAACATGCCAATGAGAATCGCTTCCACAATAGATGCACGGGGGAACAAGAGGTGGGTTCAAAAAGAGTGAATTAGTCGAGTTGCACAAGGGACAAAATCCGAATTGTGTGTAGTAGATATCGTTTCCGCACCGCTCACATGTACACCATTGACAAGAGTTGTTTCCAGATAATTGTTTCCCACACCGGACGCAATGGACATAAAAATCCATAAAGAAAGATAGATAAGCAAGAAGAATATTTTTGGTGCAAAACTTTGAAAAAGAAATGCTTTTTATGATTTTTCAAATATTTTTGGAGTTTTGAAAATTTTTGACACGAAAAATAAAGTTCACAAGTGAACTGATCCCAAAATCCAACGCGTCACTCACAAAAAACCTTCGATCTTCACGAAAAGAGCCGGCAGCGGCGCCATTTTAATAACAAGATTTTTACTCGTTGAAAAGTTCGTTTCTCGGTATCTCTTCGAATTGATTTCCGGTTAATTGTGTGAGATTAGTTGTTCTTGGTGAATCAAATATTTTTGGTTTTGGAAAATAAATGAGCAAGACTTAATAATAAATGACGAGAAATTAAAACAAGTTGAAATGAAAACGGTGCGAAATTTAAAACTTTAAAAATAAAAGGGGAGAAATGAAAGGACGTAAAATAAAAACTTAACAAAAAGTAAAAATCAAAACTTTAAATAGTAAATAACACGAAATTAAACTTGAATAAAAGGAAAGCAAATAAAAGTGCACATAAAAAAACGGGAAAAATAATCTTAAAAATAAAAGACAAAACTTAAAAGGAAAACAAACAAAAACAAACTTGACAGAAACCTTCATTCGGAAGTTTTAAACTTCCGAATGAAGAGCCCTTGATCCGGAACTCTCAGAGTTCCGAATGAAGCACATTTGATCCGGAAGTTTTTAGACTTCCGAATGAGCACCCCTTGATTCGGAACTTCAGACTTCCGAATGAGCATCCCTTGATCCGGAACTTTCAAAGTTCCGGATGAAGCACTTGATCCGGAAGTTTTTAGACTTCCGAATGAAGCACTTAATCCGGAAGTTTTTAGACTTCCGAATGAAGGAATGTTGACACGGAACTTCAATGTTCCGAATGAAGGATCATTGATCCGGAACTTCTGGGAATGATGAAATATAGAAACAACCAAGCGAAGAACAGGGGATGTACAGTGAACACGATCCAATCCACAAATTAATCAAAATCAAACAAAAGATTAAACCAAAACAACCAATAAGCATCAACTAACAATAATCAATCAAAACAAATAATCAAAACTAACAAACATAACCAAATTAATCAAAACCACTTGATCAAAATCATAAAAACTCAAGAACATGAACAATGATGAATAAGAACAAATCAAACTAGAAAGGAAGAAGATGATGAATGAAAAGCTTAATTAAAAAGTAATGATTCAATAACAAAAGCTTAAACACAAATTAATCTAGAGAGAGAAAGCATAAATCTAGAGAGAGAAACTACCTACTCCTAATCTAATCCTAAAACTAAAACTAAAGCTAACACTCCTCTCACATGTTGTGAGGGTGGTATTTATAGGAGAGGGGAGTGGTTGGTGGCTTCCTCTTTCTTTCATTCTTTCTTGGTCCTCAGTCTTTCAGTCTTTCAGTCTTCTTAAATTCTTCGACTTTTCAGACTTTGTCTCGGGATTTCTTTGAACTCGTCTTGTAATTTCTTCATAATTTAGACTTGAGTTCTTCGGCTTTTAGTAAACTTCCGTCTTTTGACTTTTTCTTCGATAAATCTTCAGAATTGGTCTTGGACTTCCATTCTTTTTCCACTCTTGATCTTTCGACTTTATCTTTCGTCTTTTTCTTCAATAAAAGCCCGTGAAAGCCGTGTTTTCTCCACTTTTCACCTTCTCGACCCTGAAACACAATAAAAACACAAACCACGCATAATTTCGCCATTTACGACATAAAATATACGTTTAGGTCCCGTTTTAATGTAATTAAGTGGTAGAAAAGATGGGTGTTTTCACACCTATCAACCCTTAGGAAAAAGTAATAGACTAATATTACCAATGACGAATTCAATTAAACACCTGATGAACCATGTTCGTTGTACACGAAGATCGAGTGAATTTTAGACGTTTCGTTTCGTTTTGGATAATTGATTTGAATTGGTTTTCGGTTTTTAAACTAGAAATTAATTCTACCAATTTTAAACTATTTAAAATTATCCTAAAGTGCATGAATCGTAAACCCCGCTATTATTGAATCTAATAACAAATACTTAAAATTTAAGACTATTTAAAATTTAACAATTTAATAATCTATAAAAAATTAATCTATTTAATAAAAATGACTTTTAAACTATATTTAGAAATCTAATTAACTTTTTAAACTAATAAACTTTATTAATAATTACTTATACCAAATCTATTTTTTTAAAACTAATTTTATTTAAATCTAAAATTATAAAAATCTAATTATTAAAATAAACTGATTAAACTTTTAAATTTAATAAAAACAATTTTTTTTATATTTTAATTTATATTTTTAAACTATTAATAATATTTAAAAAAACTAAAAAATTACTTTAATAAAATCACTAATTTAAATTTATTTAAACGGAATTAAAGTAAAAAAATGTTACTAAATGAAATTTGCGAAGTCAGTATCACTATATTAATTAACTAACGGGTAATTAAATCAAACAGGCATGAGCCCAGTTGGCAAACACGCTGGGTAATCAAACGAGAGGTCTCGAGGTCGAGACCCACTTGGGACATAATTTTGGTTATTATTTATTTTTGGACAAATAAGTACTTCAGTCACAGGAGGTGACTTTTTGGTTACAAGATTTATGTAAAGCTGAACAGGAATTCAACTTATAAGCTAATCAGATCAATGAATCTGCTAGCAGATAACTACGTAAATCCAGCAACAACAAATAATAAACTCTAAAACTCAAATTACAGCCAAATTCATACAACTCAGCTAAGAAATCAGAAACAGACCAAATATAACAGTAAAAAATAAAAGCTCAGCAATATCAGATCTAGTTACACAGTTAAAACGCAAGCAAACAGATAAACTCTAGCCCAGCAGGAGTGGATAAAACTTCAGCAATATTTGTAAACTTAACACTCCAAGTTATCAGTAATCCTATATCATTTCAGAAAATTATACCAGCCGGTCATAAACAAGCAAATATTCTAAATCTATCAGATAATCACAGTAAATCAAATACTAATAAGGCCAGAACATGTAGATTCAATCTCAGCAAATATCTGAACCTAAAAACCACAATCTATCTAAATCAGTGAATCAAATCAAACAAGCCAAAGATTCATCAAAATCAGTCAAAGAAAATTACATTAAATCAAGCAAGCTAAAAAAAATATGGCAACCGCCAGATTCACAATTCCACAAATTAATTCAGCTTAAATTTTTGGCAACAATAACAGATTAAATAAAACTTTGAGACCTCAGATTAACACAAGGTAAACATTAGACCATACAACTTTAAACACTCACTTTCAATCAGAAACAGGTCCTTCATAAAAGTTCCGTTTAAAGCCTCAAATCTAGTAAATGAGTATCACATAATCAACCGAGTGAAACAAATATCCCATCACACATTACATTCATAACTTCTATAGCAGAGTTATTCATCACTCAAAAAATACATAAGCATACGCCAGCTAAATCACTTACACAATGATCAATTTCAGATTTAACTAATCAAGCTAAGCAATCACTTAAAACAATTAACAAAATCATGCTTTAGTTAAACAGAATATCCTATATCAGCATTAAATCATTCAATAACCTAACAAAACATAACGAGCATACATAACTAATTCAAAAACAGTAAATAAACTAAAAGAGCTTGACCATTCGAGAAGAATCCATTGGGTAGAAGCACAGCGCTGAGCTGGCTTTGAACTGAAACATCACCAGGTAAAAACCACCGCATCAATTCTTCTCAATAACAATTTTTCGAACTAAGATCACCTCAAATCCACCAATATCAATCGAACCAGCAACATCAATATAACATTTATCCAGTGGGGATAAACGATTATTATTCCCTATTCCTACTCATTCACTCATAATAGCTAACATATAAGCTAATACGAGTGATTAACAGTTATAATAACAATAATAGATAAATTTGTAAGCCCTTTATAAAATACCAGACGAGTAAATAAAAAAAGAGATTTAAACTGAAATGAATTTTATTAAACTAAATCAAATCATTACAATACTTAAAAAGAAATTACAAACTCTATCTAAAATTTTTCATTATAACATTAAAGTAAAGAAAGGGATAAAGATTACAAGAGAAAATGAGGATTTTTATAGCCATCCCAAGGCTGTTGAGGAGGGTATATTCGCATCTTCTTCAGCATATTCCTCTTCAATATAAGCCCTTAGATCATCTTTCTCTCTCTTGTTGTTGATCGGATGGTTGAGAGGACACAACTAGCACACGGATTGCCAACGTGGCATCCGTGTGTGCTAGTTGTGTTTCTTTGATGCCTTATGATTGGCTGATTGGGGAAAATGAGGTGTTTCACCCAATTATTTGCTGCCACGTAGCTCTTTTCTCCATTCTTCTCTTCCTTAAAATTGGGGGATTTAATTCCCCCACACTTGAATCACTCGTGTGAGTAAAAGCCCTCTATTTATTTGTTGATTTATTGGTGTAGTAAAAATTAGGGTTGTGATGAATAGTGGCTAGGTTAAACTGGTTATTCATTTTTGGGGAAGAAAGGGGTAAACATAGAGAGTATCGAGGGATTTTTTTAATTTGTGTGTGGGAAAGCATATGGGAGAAAACGTGTGAAGGAATAAGTGAGTGGGTAAGGATCGGTTTTTATTTATTTATTGTGTGTAGGGTGTAAACGTGTGATTGGATGTGAGGATATAATAGAGTTGACTGTTTGTGAGTTATAAATAACTCATCAAACGTTTGTAACAAAAAACCCTAAGCCCATAACTTATTTCGTCCACATTCATTTTTGTGCAAATCTTGGGCTTGAAGCCCAAGTTATATTCCTCATCCGTCCAAAATGGAGTTGGGCCAAAAATAGCAATATAAATTTCCATATTGGGCTATCAGGCCTAAATAGCAACTGTGGGACCCACTTGGCCCGTTTTCTTGCATAATTATCAAATCCACTCAAGTCGAGCTCGATTTTGGCTTCTTCAATCTTTTTCTTCAATCTCGTGTTGATATTTGCCGGTTTCCGCGAACTTGGTACCTACACACACGAAACAACAAAAACAAACATATGCAAGGCATTTTCATGATATTTATGCAATTATCGAATGTTATTTGATATAATTGATATGAGTAAAATCACTCATATCAGTAAGCTTAACGGTGTCTGTTTAGTGCGCAGGGTCCTCAAAGCAAGTTTCACTTGGTACAAGATCCAGAGTCCACAAGACCCCGAATTAAGCCTAATTCGGGTCAAGCGCGGTCCATCCAACTTTTGTATCAACACACAATATGAACAAGTGATAGTGTTTCTAAGCTAATAATCACAAAGTATATGCAAGTAAGAATAAATAATGTAAAGAGGTAAGGAAAGGAAAGATAAAACTGAACGCCAATGATTTATAGTGGTCGTCCACGAAGCTCTATCTTCGTCCATACTCCACTCCTCGAGTATCCTACTCGAGAGTTCACTTATCAACAACCTCCTTAAGGTGGAGAAACCTTACATGTCGCTTAACCAATTTTTGACTCTACGCTAATAATCGAGCCCTAATTTTAGATAGGACCAATCTACACCAATATACTCTAAGGCCTAAGTATTAACCACAATACATACACAACTTCCAAATTATACACCAATTTGGATCTTCACAAATACACAAGTATGAAACAAATTATGGATCTTGAAAGGATCTTGAACTTGACACAACACGTCAAGGATGAAAATGTTCTTCTCTCTGCACTTTATAGGAAGAGATGGGAGGAGACAGATTCACTTCTTAAACAAGTATAATCAACCAAATAACCAAGGATTTGAGAGATTAAAGAATGGGTTTTGAATATGAGAAAGTGTGTTCAAAAGAGGTGAAAAGAAAATCTGTAAATAATCTACTATTTATAGGAGAAAGGGGCAACGGCTCTTTCTAGGCGGGGTTCCTCAATTACCCCTGCGGTTCCTTATTGCATTTGGTTCCTTATCAATAATAAAATGCTTGTACCTATAAGGAACCGCGTACACTAGAGTACGCTCCCTTTTGTCCTGTAGTAGGGAAAGTCCAACTGGTGTAGATTTTACCCAAAAGGAATATCCTTTTATCCATTTGGAATATCCTATTTTCAAATTTCTATTTTCTTTTTAATAAAACATTTTCTTAAAAATAAATTTTACTTAAAAACTTTTGTCACTTAAAAGAAAAGTGAGTCTTAAGAAAATAATTAATCCTTGATCAATTAGTTAGGTTAAGATGTTGTTTATTCATACCTTAAGTGATTGTAGATGAAACGGAAGTTAGATGAACTCAAGAATTCGATATTTGTTGTTTTTGCTAAATGCTTGATTTTATATATTGTCGTAATTAAAACAAAGCGAGACTGAAAATCCAAGAAACGTTTTTAGGTATCATTGCATTAACAATCACCCCTTTTTATTACGACAATTTATAAACTCAATCATGTATAAAAATAAGATTTTCGAAGACGAGTTTATTCTATTCCTCCCCTTTTGTCGAAGTAAAAATGTAAAACAAGTATTTGAAGAAGAAAAGAATCGGTTTTGTTAAGGCTCCCTCTTGGTGCTTACTCCCCCTTGCTTGGGGCACCAAGAGATCGAGCTATGGTGAAAAGATACATAGAACGGTTATAAGAAAAATGAATACCCATATATATTTCGTAATAGTAAAAAAAAAGAAGGAACACAAGAATCATAAGATCCAAGATCCATAGATAAATCATGTTAGAAACATGAAAAGATACAGGAAAATAAAATTCATACAAAGGTGTATGAATAACAAGCCTAAAACTTATTGTCTACTGATGGTACCTTTTCAATATAAATGGTCCCCTTTTGAACATTATCCCTAAGGAAATGGTGATGAATCTCTATGTGCTTAGTTCACGAATCTTGCACGGTATTCTTAATAAAGTATATTGCACCCTTATTATGACACATGATGTGTATATCATCGAGTGTAATCCAGTAGTCAACAAGGGCTTGCTTTATCCACAGAGCTTGCTGACAAGCTTTTCTGGCACTCACATACTCGGCTTCCATGGTAGATATAGCAAGAGCGGTTCTCTTCTTAGAGAACCAAGAAGTTAAACAACAACCCATGAAGGTACAAATACCGCTAGTTCTTTTTGGATCCACATAGTCTCTCGCATGCTCCGAGTCGGCGTAAACTAGAGGTGGCAATTTCATATCATTCAACCAAAAGTGGGTCAATTGGGTTCAATTTCATAACCTTATTGGTTGGAATGGGTTGAGCAAAAATAGAGTGATGAGTCAGATGGGTCAACCCATTTCTTTGTGTAAAATAAAGTTTGGGTCAAATGGGTTTGAGAATGGGTCAAATGGGTTTAAGAATGGGTCAGATGGTTCATACTATTGGACCAAAAACCCAATATTATAAAAAGTTAGTTTTTGTTATTAAGTCAGTAAATTTACGTTTTCGTCAATAAATTTACGTTTTCGTCAGAAAATTTACGTTTTCGTCAGTAAATTTACGTATTCGTCAGAAAATTAACGTTTTCGTCAGAAAATTTACGTTATCGTCAGTAAATTTATGTTTTCGTCAGAAAATTAACGTTTTCGTTTTTAAATTTACGTTTTCGCCAATAAATTTACGCCAGTAAATTTACGTTTTCTTCAGAAAATTTACGTTTTTTCAGAAGTTTTACGTTTTCGTCAGAAAATTTACATTATCGTCAGTAAATTTAGGTTTTCGTCAGAAAATTTACGTTTTCGTCAGTAAACTTACGTTTTCGTCAGTATATTTACGTTTTTGTCAGTAACTTTACGATTTCGACAGTAAATTTACGTTTTCATCAGTAAATTTATGTTTTCGTCAGTAAATTTACATTATCGTCAGTGAATTTACGTTTTCGTCAGAAAATTTACGTTTTCGTCTGAAAAACTACTTTTTCGTCTGTAAATTAACATTTTCATCAATAAATTTACGTTTTCATCTCTAAATTTATGTTTTCGTCATTAAATTTACGGTTTCGTTAGTAAATTTACGTTTCCGTCTGTGAATTTACATTTTCGTTAGTAACATTAGCTATGGTCTTGTCCCAAATAACCCTACTTCATCATCATTTACACCACCTTCTAGGAATGAATGGGATACATTGTTTCAACCGTTCTTTGATGAATTCTTTAGTCCTCCAATTATTGTTGCTCCATAACCTGAGTTAATAGCTCCGGTAACTGAAGTTTTTGCTCCAACAACCGAAGCACAATCGGATACGTCTGCACCTACAATTGGTCAAGATATACCTTCAACGAGTAATTCTCAACCAACTACCGAATCAACTACTCATGTCATGCCTATTAATGATGAAGAGGATGATGATGATCTCGATTTGGAATTCGCTCAAATGCGTGAACTTCCATTCTTTGGTGTACCAATTCCCGACCATAATCAAGCCGGGTCGTCCACCTCAGAGGAAGATCCTATTACGGTCTACTCCAATCCATGGATTCATGAACATGACAGCAAGTGGACAAAGGATCACCCGATAGATTCTATTATTGGTGACCCTAATCGTCCGGTATCCACACGAAGTCAGTTACAAGAAATGCAATGTTTTGTCATTTTGATGCTTTTCTCACTGAAGTTGAACCTAAGACATGGCAAGAAGCTTTTACTCAATCCTGTTGGATAGAAGCTATGCAAGAAGAACTTAATGAATTTATACATCTTGAAGTATGGGAACTTGTCCCATGCCCGGATCAAGTGCAGTTACTCACTTTGAAATGGGTTTACAAGGTGAAACTCAATAAGTTAGGCGGAATGTTGAAGAACAAAGATCGACTTGTAGCTCGTGGATACAAGCAATTATTGGGCATCGAATTTATGGAATCTTTTGCACCTGTTGCCCTTTTGGAAGCTATTAGACTATTTCTTGCTTATGCATCCCACATGAATATGATCGTCTATCAGATGGATGTGAAGACGACATTTCTCAAAAGTGAAATCAAGGAAGAGGTCTATGTTCAACAGCCGGATGGTTTTGTGAATCCTAAATATCCTAATCATGTGTACAAGCTTAAGAAGGCTCTTTATGGGTTGAAGCAAGCTCCACGCGCATGGTATGATCTATTGTCACAATTCCTCATTACACAAGGCTTCGCTAAAGGAAAGGTGGATCCCACGCTGTTTATTCAGAAACGAGGTAAAGATATGATTATGGTACAATTATATGTTATTGCTATTATATTGCAGCCTCGACCCAAACCTTATCCGATGAGTTTGGGACACTCATGTCTTCCAAGTTTAAGATGCCAATGATGGGCAAGGTATCATTCTTCTTAGGTCTTTAGATATATCAGAGTCCCAGAGGCATCTTTATCAATCAATCAAAGTATGCCCTTGAATTTCTTAAGAAATATAAGATGGAATCTTGCGACCCCGTGGATACTCCAATGGTGGAACGAACTAAGCTTGATGCAGATGCACATGGAGTTGCCGTTGATCCGACACTTTATCGTGGAATGATCGGTACTCTTCTGTATATCACAGCTAGTCGACCTGATCTTCAGTTTGCTATATGTATGTGTGCTCGGTATCAAACTCGACCTACTAAGTTACACTTAGCTACTGTTAAACGGATCTTTCGATATCTTAAAGGAACCATTAATCGGGGACTTTGGTATTCGAAGGACTCTTCTATTGCACTAATGGCATATGCAGATGCGGATCACGCGGGTTGTCAAGATACAAGGCGTAGCACGAGTGGAACTTTGCAATTACTAGGAGATCGACTAATCAGTTGGGCATCGAAAAGGCAGAAAAGCACTGCAATTTCAAGTACGGAAGCAGAATACATAGCTATTTCGGTTGCTGTGCTCAAATTCTTTGGATGAGATCGCAATTAACCGACTATGGTCTAGGTTTCAACAAAATTCCGATGTACTGTGACAACAAAAGTGCAATTTCCTTATGCTGCAACAATGTTCAATTCTCTCGGTCGAAGCATATTGACATTCGCTACCACTTTATCAATGAACAAGTGGAAAATGGAGTGATAGAGCTTTACTTTATCCGATCTGAGTATCAATTGGCGGATATTTTCACGAAGGCTTTTGATCGCGCTTAATAAGTCGTTTTTAGTTTGTTTTTCTCGACTCAATCCGAATTGATTTAACGTTTACAAGTTTGACTTAATTGTTTTTGGTTATAAATCGTAATTTGGTATCTATTACTACTTGGCAAATAGCACGTAAAAAAAAAGTACAAAAAAATAATATCTAGCTACGTATACATATTATGCTAAAACATATTGCACTTACCACAATTAAACGTACAAAAGACAAGTTCAAACAAAATTAAACAAATTGTAACAAACTAAACAACTTTTATAACAAATTTGTAAAAGTAACAAACTAACTAATCTTATCTAATTTCTAACAACTTTTTATCTAACACATTTTATAAAATTCTAACTAAGTTTTTTAACTAAGTAAATTTTAACTAAAAGTGACAAAATTTATAAAAGCTAAAATTTTTGTAAAAGTTAAAACTCTTTTTATTAAATCTAAATTTATCAAAACTAAATTCTTACAAAGGAGAAATTTTCAAAATCTACAAAAGTGTTAAGCACATATTATGAAATACGAATTTCAAAAGTTAAAAACGTAATATATAGCTTACAAAATGTAGCCCAACAGCTAGTTTGGCCCAACTAGCTAATAAACTGCTCCACTAACCATACTAACTGAAAGGACTAAAAATGAAAATGGTTTAACAAATTTCTTTAACCGAGGACCGTGTTTGTAACGGTAAGATACAAAGTTGAGGTCTAAATGTGTAAAATGACTCTAACTTTATTTGGAAGATACAATTTTGAACAGAAAGACTATCTGGTGTAGAATTTTGCTATGTGTTAACAGCTTTTAGCGAGCTTAATTTGGGCTTATTCTAATTGACTTTGCAGCTTATCTAATAAGCTAATGACTAATAACTCCAAAACAGTAACTCCCTATTTCTTACAAAGACAGAAATATGCCTATTTTGATATGAAAAATCAATGCTGAAACAATACTAAACTAATAAACCCAAAAGTCACTAATCTGAACATCAAAAATCTGCTAGAACATGAATCATTTAAAAAGAAATAGTGAGCCTAAGGTTATAGAAAAAAAACAAATTAAGAATTCTACTAAACAGATAAACTGTAACGACATTTCTAAACAAATTGCACAAACATCTACACTACAATAGCTAGTACAAATTTAACTAAGAGTATGCAGAAATATAACAATTTGCTTAACCTATTCATCCGTCGTTTAGTCCGTTGAGTCGAAGCGGAGCGCTGAGCTCGCTTAGAAACCAAACACCGGATTATCTACTAATCTGCTACCGTATCAATCAGAACTCGAAAACCTGCAAATCCAGACAAAGCACAGAAAAAACAAACAAAAAATTCTCGAAAAGGAAACCACAATAATGTCAGCTTATCATATCAGCGCACAAAGGAATTGCTTCTTAATCAGGAACTCCAAGATGAACTTTTCTGAACGGAAACTGAAATTGCATTTTTATATCCTATTTAAAGTGAATTTCTGATTTATCTCTACTGTAACTGAATTGAGTTTGAATCCTGGTAGAAAACTTATCAACGGACTTTCATAAGCTCTAAAGAGCTTATGAGCTTTTTGCTTATTTCCCTTAACTACTTGAAAACTGAAACTGAATGAAAACTCTTTGAAATGAATTGAGAAGATGTTGCAAGTAAAACAATCACTCAAAATAAACTTTGTGAAAAGATTTGTAACAATTTCATAAGCCCATTTGAGCTTATGACAAAGAATAAGCTGAATCGAAATAGTATGAACAGTATGACATAAGCTGAGAGCTCGAATTTTATTAATGGTGAAAAAATGAAAGTTTGTTACACAATAACAGAAACTAAACTGAATTAGAACCAAATTAACAAGCTAACTAACTAATTCCTAACTGAATGAGGGAAACTATTTCTACTCCTAATCCTAACTGTGTGTAATCACACCTAGCTAACCATCTTCATCTGAGGTGATAGCCGAGTATTTATAGATGATGATAGGAGGTTGAGTGAGGTCTCGATGACGTGTCTTGTCCAATCCGCAGTCGCCACGTGTTTAATACGAGGATAAGATCGTTCTTCCTGCCAAACCCAAATTGGGCGTTTCTTCGTTGCTTCGTCTTGATCTAATTGATGAGTATCTTCTTGTAGAGGAGGAAGAGAGGAGCACTGATTCTTCTTTGAGTTTTATATGAATCCTTCTTGAACCCTCGTAATGATGAATTGCAGGTTTTGGTGGATAGAAGAAATGAATAACTGTTATTCGTTTCTTTCTCTTGATATTCGGTGAAGGATAAAGAAGGTTTGACCGTGACTTGGTCATTTGACCAAGTTTATATGTAAAGTTACATTAACTTTTCAACATTTCTTTTTGGTCCTTTTACTTCATTCCTTTTGTCAAATGTGTATAAAAACTTTAAGTAAATCCCTTTTCATCTTTCATCTTGTTAAAAGTTACACTTTCAGTCCTCGATCTTTGAAATAATTGCAAGTAAGGTCCTTGAAAGCTCTTTCGTCCTTTTCTTCGTCTTTTCGTCAAATAAATCCCTTAAAACGCGTCTTTGCTTCAAAATGTATCTTGTTTTCCTGAAAACACATGAAACACAAATACCCACGTGATTCTGATATTTTTCAGTTAAATATAATGTATTTGACAGTGTTTTGAGTGGTTTTTGGATCATTATTGATGAGTGTTTTCACACTTATCAACTCTCCTCCACTTGACCATTGCCATGACCTCATGCAATGCAACATTTTAAAGCACCAAGTTACACTTTTCTCATAACTAACCCACCTTGGCCATTACGGAATGTTTCTACACTATGCTATGCTATATGATGCATGATTTTGATTTTATACAATGCAATGCAAGAGAAAACAATTCTATTTACATCTTTTTGTATTTTCTTGAAATAGTTTTGATGGAAATAACTCATAAAGAAATCAATGACTTTAATTAGGGCTTTGGTACCATGGACACTTATCACCCTCAAGTTTCACTTTCCCCATACCAAGCTTAAAAATGGGATCATTGTATTCACAAGTAAAAAGTGCATCAACTTATTCATGACAATTAAATGTGGAACCGGTTATTGTTTGAGCAAATTGCTTGAAATCAAATTTGTCATTATTTGAAGCGTGAAATATAAGAAATATAAAATCCAAAAATAAGGAAGCACGGTTTTAATCCTAAGTAATCCTCTCATCCATTACTTGAGAAACCGCTCACAATTAATATAAGTCCGTTTCAAGAGTAATAAGTCATTCGCCTTATGTGTAAAATCCTCATGTCATGCATTAATAAGTAGCTACACACTCGCTAAGGAAATAAAAATAAAACTCACGAAATAGTTTACATCCTCCGCCTTTTTGAGACCTTGGATCTTCAACCCCGCAACCCGTCAAGGTAATACTGGATTGGAGCAATCTATCGAATCCCCGCAACCCGTCAAGGTAATATTGGAATTCAATAGTCACTATAATTAACACCACACTGCCCCTCTTGGGAGTCTTGTATAATTATTTTTTTTTCTTTTTTTCTTTTCTAGCCACTCATTTTTTTGTAAGCCGCTCTTATTTTTCTTTATTCCTCACAAAGAAAGTCGAAAAGAATAAAAGGAAAAACACCCGCTAAATATTAAGCATGACATAAGTCTAGTACACATAAAACGTTCTAACTTAGAATCTTAAGACGTACTTATACGAACCGTGAATGATTAGACAAAAATGCATAAGAGATTACAAACCGATTAAAACCGTTCTTGATTATTTATTAACATATATACATGCGAAGAAAATAGAGGTAAAGAAGAGAAGGGTTTAGCCACAAGTAATTATCATGAAGTTTATCTAGCCTTTTTATACTTGCTTCAACTCTATCATTCTCCATTCTCCACAAATTTAAAATCCCAAAGAATGAGACTAGTGGATGCTTAGCCTAATAGACCAATGAAGGACTACATGGTTAAGGATACTAGCTAGAGAGTGCTAAGATAAGCGAACTCGGGTTGAGTCAAAATATCCATGGCGGGCCTAATATGTCAAAGAAGTCTAAACTTGTTAAACCATGTTTTTATTATATTTTTTTTACTCTTTTATATTTTTGATGAAAAATAAAAGAAGAAAAATATATACAATGCAAATGTGTTATGCAAATAAAAAATGATTGATGCAAAAATTATGAATGCATATTTTTGGTGGCCAAAGTTGATCAAAAATTTGAAAAATGTTTGAAAAATTAATTTTCCATTGTTATCATGAAGTTAAGGCAATGGTCTAGGTAAGGTCACTTCGATAGAAGTCTCCCCTACACTTAAGATAAACATTGTCCTCAATGTTTAAGAGTATTGGAGTAAACTCCCCTACACTTATGACATTGATAACTTTGCTTAACTCAAGCTAAGGAAGAGACAACTAAAGGGTATTCATTTTAAGCACAAGTGTTTTAAATATCACGATAGCAAAAACTAATCGAAGTGAACCGGATACACGGGCCTCCTCCATAAACTCCAAGTATGAAATGTGAGAGAGAAACCCTTGAAACAAACACGAAAAGACGAAGAAAGGCCACCCCTCCACTTCAACTCTACTATAACATCCTTTTAATTAAACCTAACCTATTTAGATCTACTCTACGTTTTCTAACCTAGTTATTCAATGCTTGAGTTTTTTTAACCCTAAGTCGCTAGCTCGACTCGGCCCCGAATTAGGTTGTCCTTGGGGAAACCATCATGGAGACTAAAGAATATCCACTTTGAAGCACGTCTCACATGATACACTCAAACTTAGCACGTTGCCATTTACTAAAAGATTTACAATATCCGCCTCGATAAATGGAACGGTCCAACGTGTCTCAAGTTTGTCCAACATACGAAATTTCTCATATAGGAAGCACCCCAGGGTCAAATACATAGTTTCCATCTCTACACTCGAACAACTCCAAAGTAGGTAGCATCACCAAAGTAAGCTCATACAAGAAGCCCATATCAATCGAAATCTCACTCTTAAGTGGAGTAGATGATAACCAAGGTGTCTCAAATTTATGTATCCCAGGATCAAAAACCTTTCGCTTCATGGGAAATAAGAAGATGAACTCGTATCAACCATATAAGATTCCCCCTTAGATATCAAAGCATCATGAGACAATGAGGGTGTAGGTATCAAAACATTCATAACTATTATGTCCATGTTGGGCTCTTCATCATCATCAAAAGGTGGGGAATCTTCCATATAAGGTATAGTAAAAGGAGGATCAATAGTAATAGTATCTTGTGAAGGAGGTGTAATCTCCATGTTCCCAAAAAGCATGTTCTCAATAAGACGAAAATCCTCTTCCCAATTAGAATCACTATCATCAACCTCAATATCAATATTAGCAAGATAAGCCTCTATGGTGGCATCAATATCCATATGAGAATCTATATCAAAGGTTTTTGGTGCTAAAGGTGCCTTAGGTGAAAAAGGATCAATCTCTAAGAGTATAGGATCTTCATCAATAACCAACTTCAAGGGTGGAAGGGTGGGAATAGAAGGCTCAAAAGAAGGTGTATTAATGAGAGAATCACTCAAAGGGATGATATCATCATAAAAATCAATAGGTGTAACCTCAAAAACCGGTGAAGAAATATCAATGAAAGGTTCTTCTTCTATGGAATTATCATTATGGTTTTCATTCAAAGCTTCAATCGAGGAGATAAGATTATAAACGTTTGATAAAACCTCACGAATATGAACATCTTCCACTTCTTCTATCGAAGCAACATCTTCATCAAAATTAGGAATGTCATCTTGACATGAAAAGTCATCGGATGATATATCATAAAATGCCTCACTAGAATCACAATCATCATCCTCTATTCGTGGTAAATCTTGCATAAACTCTTCCTCAATCTCATTATCCCTTTCTTTAAACAATTCATCAAGATCAAAGTCACCAAAATCACTAGTAGTAGCATGAAGGTCAACATGGGATGAAATCTCAATGTGATCGTGAGGAGAAGAGGCATCAATATGGAGCTCGTCACATGGTTCATTGGAAACACCCTCAAGCTCTCTTTGGATTGGGTTAAGGTTCTCAACACTAGAAGCGGTTAATTCATCCAAATCGGTGTTTGTATTAGTGCTAAGAGGCTCGTCCCCCATGGTTAAAGAGTCGGTGGGTTCCACGTGAGGTAAAGGTGATGAATGTGTGTCATCATTAAGTGTCATACAAATCGGAGGATCGTCATCATCGTCATAAAATAATAGATAAGGCCTACGAGTACAAGTAGCAAGATATTCTTCTTCACATGATTCATGATATTCATTACTAATAGTATCATCCTCATTATCAACTCTCAAAGACGGCTCAATATCACATGGTAAATCTCCTTGAGGTGTAAAGTTTTGCAAGAGTTGTGTTTCCAAAATTAAGAATTGCCTATCAGTTTCCTCTTGCATTTCTTTAAATTTTCTAACATTTTCATCAATCTTTTGAAGAATTAAGTCCATTTGAGATTATGAAATATCCCCTTGATTAAAGTTTTGAAAATTGCTCTCATTTTGAAAATCTACATGATTTGAAAATCCATGATTTTGAAAAATCTCTTGATTATAGCATGGAAAATTTTCATCATTTTGAAAACCTCCATAATTGGAAAATCCTTGGTTTTGGTATGGCTCATTAAAGGTTTGATCTTGAAATGATGGTGAAGGTCGTGATGAAAAACCGGAATATCCCATATAGTCATTACAAGTGTAGTCCATTTGAAGGTTAGGTTGAAAATTAGGGTTCTCGGTTCCATTATAAGCATATCCCTCCCCATAATAGCCATTATTTTGATCACATAAATAAGTATCGTGTGGACCTCCACAAGTCGAACAAAGCGAATAATTAGCGTTGGCGGATCGTTGGTGCAAAATCTCCAACATGGAACGAGTATCCATGTGTAACAAGGTGGCCGAATGTATATATAAGTAAAATGACGTTTAAAAGCTTCCTCGGGGATGGAAGTAATACACCAAAGGTGGTATGGTTACACGTGTGCGAGTACACGTGTAAGTAAACTCGACGAGTGAGAGATGAGCTCTCGGTCGACTTTTGAAGGAGAAGAGATTATCTCCCTCGAGGTTCGATATGAAATATCCACAAGAAAGTATAATATATGTAATTACTACTTGCGTGCAAGACCCCCAATAAAGCCTTCCTTCTTAGAATACGCACTAGTGAACGGGGGGTTAGGTGGCGTGAAGCACTTAAGTACCTATTAACCCTTAAATGGCATTTTATAGCACATCGCCTTTCTATTCACTTTTTAGTTTGTATTCTTTGAATTATTGCCTATTGGAAGTATTTATCTATTCTTGCTTAATTAAATTTGATCGATACACGTGTCAAGGACCGGAACGCTCCCTAACACGGTGTATTGCCGCGGCAATACTTATGGAAATAGGTAACTTGGTTGTTCGTATACGTATACGTATCTACATATAATAATATATCAAAAATATTTTTGTATTTATTTGTTTTTAAGAAAAATACTATATGTACGTAAAAACGATGAAAACCGATATAATATATATTTTTGTGTGTAATCTTTTAGGAAAAAGATTACTTTTTGGATTTTTTTTTATTTTTTTGGTTCAATTCTTTAGGAAAAGAATTGATTTTGTGATTTTTTAAATTTTTTTTGTATTTTTATCTTTTTGATTTTGTTTATGTTTTTTTATTTATACGTAAAAAATAACGTTCACAAAGTGAACGAATCCCAAAATCCAATCGTCTCACTCAAAACCGTTAATTTTCACGAAAAGAACCGGCAGCGGCGCCATTTAATAAGTCGTTTTAGTTCGTTTTTCTCGACTCAATCCGAATTGATTTAACGTTTACAAGTTTGACTTAATTGTTTTTGGTTAAAAATCGTAATTTGGTATCTATTACTACTTGGCAAATAGCACGTAAAAAAAAGTAAAAAAAATAATATCTAGCTACGTATACATATTATGCTAAAACATATTGCATTTACCACAATTAAACGTACAAAAGACAAGTTCAAACAAAATTAAACAAATTGTAACAAACTAAACAACTTTTATAACATATTTTTAAAAGAAACAAACTAACCAATCTTATCTAATTTCTAACAACTTTTTATCTAACATATTTTATAAAATTCTAACTAAGTTTTTTAACTAAGTAAATTTTAACTAAAAGTGACAAAATTTATAAAAGCTAAAATTTTTGTAAAAGTTAAAACTCTTTTTATTAAATCTAAATTTATCAAAACTAAATTCTTACAAAGGAGAAATTTTCAAAATTTACAAAAGTGTTAAGCACATATTATGAAATACGAATTTCAAAAGTTAAAAACGTAATATATAGCTTACAAAATGTAGCCCAACAGCTAGTTTGGCCCAACTAGCTAATAAACTGCTCCACTAACCATACTAACTGAAAGGACTAAAAATGAAAATGGTTTAACAAATTTCTCTAACCGAGGACCGTGTTTGTAACGGTAAGATACAAAGTCGAGGTCTAAATGTGTAAAATGACTCTAACTTTATTTGGAAGACACAATTTTGAACAGAAAGACTATCTGGTGTAGAATTTTGCTATGTGTTAACAGCTTTTAGCGAGCTTAATTTGGGCTTATTCTAATTGACTTTGCAGCCTATATAATAAGCTAATGACTAAGAACTCCAAAGTAGTAACTCCCTATTTCTTACAAAGACAGAAATATGCCTATTTTGATATGAAAAATCAATACTGAAACAATACTAAACTAATAAACCCAAAAGTCACTAATCTGAACATCAAAAATCTGCTAGAACAGGAATCATTTAAAAAGAAATAGTGAGCCTAAGGTTATAGAAAAAATAACAAATTAAGAATTCTACTAAACAGATAAACTGTAACGGCATTTCTAAACAAATTGCACAAACATCTACACTACAATAGCTAGTACAAATTTAACTAAGAGTATGCAGAAATATAACAATTTGCTTAACCTATTCATCCGTCGTTTAGTCCATTGAGTCGAAGCGGAGCGCTGAGCTCGCTTAAAAATCAAACACCGGATTATCTGCTAATCTGCTACCGTATCAATCAGAACTCGAAAACCTGCAAATCCAGACAAAGCACAGAAAAAACAAACAAAAAATTCTCGAAAAGGAAACCACAATAACGTCCGCTTATCATATCAGCGCACAAAGGAATTGCTTCTTAATCAGCAACTCCAAGATGAACTTTTCTGAACGAAAATTCAAATTGCATTTTTATATCCTATTTAAAGTGAATTTCTGATGAATCTCTACTGTAACTGAATTGAGTTTGAATGCTGGTAGAAAACTTATCAACGGACTTTCATAAGCTCTAAAGAGCTTATGAGCTTTTTGCTTATTTCCCTTAACTACTTGAAAACTGAAACTGAATGAAAACTCTTTGAAATGAATTGAGAAGATGCTGCAAGTAAAAAAATCACTCAAAATAAACTTTGTGAAAAGATTTGTAACAATTTCATAAGCCCATTTGAGCTTATGACAAAGAATAAGCTGAATCGAAATAGTATGAACAGTATGACATAAGATGAGAGCTCGAATTTTATTAATGGTGAAAAAATGAAAGTTTGTTACACAATAAAAGAAACTAAACTGAATTAGAACCAAATTAACAAGCTAACTAACTAATTCCTAACTGAATGAGGGAAACTATTTCTACTCCTAATCCTAACTGTGTGTAATCACACCTAGCTAACCATCTTCATCTGAGGTGATAGCTGGGTATTTATAGATGATGATAGGAGGTTGAGTGAGGTCTCGATGACGTGTCTTGTCCAATCCGCAGTCGCCACGTGTTTAATACGAGGATAAGATCGTTCTTCCTGCCAAACCCAAATTGGGCGTTTCTTCGTTGTTTCGTCTTGATCTAATTGATGAGTATCTTCTTGTAGAGGAGGAAGAGAGGAGCACTTATTCTTCTTTGAGTTTTATCTGAATCCTTCTTGAACCCTCGTAATGATGAATTGCAGGTTTTGGTGGATAGAAGAAATGAATAACTGTTATTCGTTTCTCTCTCTTGATATTCGGTGAAGGAGAAAGAAGGTTTGACCGTGACTTGGTCATTTGACCAAGTTTATATGTAAAGTTACATTAACTTTTCAACATTTCTTTTTGGTCCTTTTACTTCATTCCTTTTGTCAAATGTGTATAAAAACTTTAAGTAAATTCCTTTTCATCCTTCATCTTGTTAAAAGTTACACTTTCAGTCCTCGATCTTTGAAATAATGGCAAGTAAGGTCCTTGAAAGCTCTTTCGTCCTTTTCTTCGTCTTTTCGTCAAATAAATCCCTTAAAACGCGTCTTTGCTTCAAAATGTATCTTGTTTTCCTGAAAACACATGAAACACAAATACCCACGTGATTCTGATATTTTTCAGTTAAATATAATGTATTTGACAGTGTTTTGAGTTGTTTTTGGATCATTATTGATGAGTGTTTTCACACTTATCAGCGCTCGAATTAAATTTTTGGTCGACAAGCTAGGAATGAAAACCTTCTCGCCTGAGACTCTAGAGGAATTGGCAGATGAAGCGAAAGAATAGTGGTGGTAAACTATTCTCTGTATCCTTGGTGATCATCTGTATATATTTTTTATATTTTTATCCACAAAAGCAAACTACAAAAATATAAATCCATATTAAAACCATAAAAATTGAAAAATATTCATAAAAATCCAAAAATATTTTTACTTTATTTTTCAAAGGCATGTCTTTTGGTACAATATTATTTACGGCCTTAGAAATGTCGATTAATATTGACACGGCGCCATAAATAGAGTTCGTACAAAAGTTGTAAATATTTCATAAAAAATGCCCATATGGCTTGTAGTTATTTCTAACTGCAACCCGGTTTTCACATTAAAGTCAAGTATTTCTTATGAAAGCTTTGGCTCTCAATGGGAATTAATTTTCTCGGGCATGGTTTACTTTATAACCATGTAAGGGATTGTGTTTACGTAATAACACAATCTAACACGGATAAATGTACTGTAAAACCCGCATGCTTTTACCATGAATAGTACCCTTAAGGTACTAGATTAAAACTTTCCTTTTATAGTATGATTACGTTCACGTGTTAGAATTTTACGTATTACGTACGTGTTAGAACACGATAAGTATTTATTACGTACGAACGAACGTTATTATTTAAACAATAATTAATCACGAGCATGTGATCATGAAATCATGAACGTAATTAAATCACGAACTAATATTAATTACGTATATATATTTATTACGAGCACGAATAAATATATTAAGTCACGGTTAATATATAACGAGAACACATAAAACACGAACACAACTAAACACGAACGAACACTTAAAAAATGAGACACGGAAAACGGTACGGGTACCCCATGTGGGGACCCCTTAACCGCGGCTACATCAAGAGATGGGCCAAGCCCATCTAAATATTTAACTAACAAGGGTTAATGTGAAATTTTGTATTCACTTTACAGTAAAACAAATTAAAAACCTAAAAAAGTTTTCTCCTTCTCCTTGCTCTTCCTTTTTGGCCGCCGCATACAACAACACCAAAGGGGGGGGTGTCTGTTTGATTTTGATCTTGGTTTTTGTGCAAGTGTTCATGTGTGTTCATCCTCGTTAGATCCACGCATTCGGTATACCTTTTAATCCTTTTTCTTTTGTGTTGATTTAATAAATTAAATAAGAACATGATGTTTTTAAAAACCTAATTAAAAACATAAACTAAACATGTAATTGGTTATGGGGTAAATCAAAAAGAAGGTTTTAGGGGTGTTTTGTTGGGCCGACGCCTAAACCGAACCCCAAGGGGGTCTCGGTTTGGCTTATAGACCACCACCGAGACCACAAGGCCTCGGTTTGGTGGTGTGGGTCCCACGGAAGCAGCAAAAAGGGAAGAACCCCGAAGTGGTTCAGGGTATAGTGTTGATTTCGAGTCCGGTTCATGGTTTCTAGTCACGATCCGGTTCATGGTTTATGTTAAGGTTATGTTTTAATAATCATTTGTTAAAATTAAATTAATAATATATGACATGATTAATTTAATAAAACATGACTTAGGTTATAATTTAATTATTAGATCATGGAATTATTAACCTAAGTATTTATATTTTTCTAGACTTATAATTAATTAATTATTTAAAAACCATAGTTATAATTAATTAATTTACATGACTTAGATTATATTATTAATAATTAATAATACATGTTTTAACCTAAGTATTTAACTTTATTTAATTAAAAACATGATATATTTAATTAAATACTTTTAACCTATAGTTTATTTAAATTACATGTAATAATTAATAAACTATACCTTATATCATTATGACTTAAAAAATAATCAGAAAATACTTAAGCTTATATACTTAGCTTATTTAACTAGCTTATATCTAATTATGGAAACTTCTATTTTTAGAAACTTATTAATTAAGGCAGATAATCTATTTATGGAATCTTTCTATTTTTAGAAACTTATTTCATTCAGGCAGCTAATCTATTTATGGAAACTTTCTATTTTTAGAAACTTATCTATTTTAAGCAGTAATTCTATTTTTGGAAACTTTCTATTTTTGGAAACTTTCTATTTTTGGAAACTTTCTATTTTTGGTAACTTTCTATTTTTGGAAACTTTCTATTTTTAGAAACCTGCTATTTTTAGAAAGTTACTTATTATTACACAGTAAGTATAATAATACATGAAATACAAGTAATACTTAATCAGAATAGACATAATATAAGATAAACACAGTTTAAAGCTTAGGACAGTAAAACATGACATAAACGTATAAAATAAGCTTAGACATGACATAAAACCAGTTACGTATTTAGTTATCAGATACTTATATACGTATGTATTTATGTAGCATTAGTGATACCGAATTAGGACTCTCATCAGTTCGTCTTCTTCGTTCACTGGACATAAGGTACGGATTCTCGTCTTTTTAGTATGGACATTCTTTCCTTATTAGGATTCCCCGTATGCAGCCAACTGTTTTCCCGTAGTATAAGTTTATATGTTTTATTTGCTTATGTTTAATTTAGAATACCTATAGCCATATACATGCATGACCAGTTTCACCTAGTTATGGAGGTACCATAACCATAAAATTAGAGGCACTGATGTTATGACTTCACCACGGCGGAGTGATTGCTCGTGGCGTCCCTTCAGCTTTTGGCCATATTATTATATTTATCATGTGGGGCGTATGGGTGCATCCTAGTTACATGTTTTTCAGCAGATTACTCAGTGTGAATGTGGTGTGTGCCTTGCATCCTTCACAAGGAGCTGATCCCTCCTACCCAAAACCAGTATATTAAATTAGAGGCAGCCCCTCTAATTTGCATGATGAGGTCACCCCTCCAAGTATTCATGCACGGTGGATTTTGATGACCTATATTGGCTAATGGTAGAATATGTTAAACAGTTTTTATAAGATAAACATAAGGCTTTTCAAACTATAAAACCAGTTTTACCAAGACTTAACCAGGTTATTCGGGACTTAGTTTCTTCTGCTGTTGTATGTTATATGGTTATCCTATTCATGCTTTATTGTACATCCGTGCACTGAGCGTATTGCTCAGCCGTTTTCCTTTTCTATGTTCCCAAAACGGCAGGTACTCAGGGACGCTCGTAGACTTTAAGCGTACGTGCATATGGACTGGAAGCTTTCTAGCCTTTCTTTACTTTATGCATTATCTTTACTTTGATACTCTTACTACGGACATTGTTTAGTCCTTTCATTTACAGTATTTATGTTTGTGTGTGATGAGCTTTACTTTTGGACTACCGATGTTTGATTCCGGTATTTTCCTTTTATGGTCAAGTAATGTTTAAACATTTATCCTTGTATGCTTTGATGACACGCCATAATTACGCGTGACATTCCATTATCAAAATAGGTTGTTACAATTATGGTATCAGAGCCAAGGCTTCGACCTGTAGGCTCTCAAAATATGACCTGTGATTAGTGGGTAGTCACTATGGTCTTCCTAGAACTGACAGTCGTTTTCATGCATTCATCATTTTTATGCAGACATATATATGTCATTGTCGCAGGTTTATGACTAAGTAATGGTTGGAACAGGACTGGCCCTATTTAGTCGCATGTGTTTTATCGGAACTTTTAAATTTGGGACCGACCCATAGGCGTCCCCTCGCCATGTCTTTTATTTTGGGTGAACTGGCCATAGGCGTTCACTCTCGAGCATACAAAAGTTTTCATAAAACTACATCATGCATGCATACACAAATTTTCTTGCATAAAATTTTTCTCTGGATTTATTGGTATAATTTTTTTTCATGTATATATATTTTATGTTTTGATTTGTTTAATTATATGTTTTATGTTATACTGTCAGATGGTTCTCGCACGCGAACAGGAACAACTCAATGCTGCAATGCAAGCTTTGCTTCCTCAACTGAGTAACGACATCAGGGCTGAGGTTCAAGCTGCCAACAATCAGCAGCATAACCAAGCACCTCCTCCTCCTCCTCCAGTGACATTGGAAGTATGGCCGGAGAGATTCAACAAGCTCCGTCCTCAAGCTTTTCAAAAAACGGATAGCCCCAGTGATGCTGAAAGCTGGTTGGCTCACATTGAGAAGATTTTCAATGCTATGGGTTGTGACCCCGCGTACAAGGCGAGGTTGGCATGCTATCGGTTCGAAGGCGATGTGCTCAATTGGTGGTTAGCGTTGATGCAGTCTGAGGGAGGTGACGAGTGGGTGGCTGGTTTGACATGGGATCAGTTCAAAAACAGGGTGATGGAGCAGTTCTTTCCCAAGGTTGAGTGTGACAACCGTGGTTTTGAGGTTCGTCACTTGGTCTTACTTTTAGGTTATTTTATGTGTGACTACTTGATTTTTGTGCTTACGTGTTTATTTTGTGTGAACGAGGTTGGTGTGATTATCGTTTATGAGTATAGAGTACTCATAGGTAAATCGAGGAACAGTTAATTCATGTTCATGAGATCACAATTAGTGACTATGAAATGAAATGGTGATATTTTGGTGGTTACGTATACGTATAAGTATTATAGTAATAGTGTATTTTTTTAGGATTTACGGTTTAGCATTTAGAGGTCTCGGAAGAGGTAATAAGTCATATGAATATTTTTCGGGATGGTTTTAAGTCATTTAGGACTTAAATATAAAGTTTATTTCAAAATTTGAGATTTTTTTATAAAAGTGTATATTTTACGACTTTTACGGTAAAACGCGTAAATTTGACTAGTTTTACGGTTTTGAGGTTTTGGAGGCTTTAGGATCTGAAATAAATTAAGGAAATTTAAGGTAATATTATTAATACATATATTAATAATAAAAAGAGGGAAAAAACGAATTTCAAGGGGTTTGGGTCGGTTTGTTTTGGACGCAAGAAGAAAAAAAAGGGAAGAAAAGGGGAAAAAGGAAAGTTGTATTGGGCTTGGACTAGTGCAGTGTATTAAAAAATATTAGAAAAAAAAACACACGATTCATCATAAAAAAAAACGCAGCCATGGAGGAAAAAAAAGAGAAGAAGAAAAATTAGGGTTTCAAAATCTTGATTTTTGATCAACTGAAGGTATAATCTTGTTTAATGTTGTTCTTATTTAATTAAACATGTATACATCAACATATGATGGATTTAGGTTAGGGTTTTAATAAAAATCTGTATTTTAATGAGTTCATAATGATTGGATGGATTAGGGCTTGTAATTAGAGGGATTAGGGTTAATTAATGAGGTTGATTTTGTTAAACCCGTTTTTAAAAACTGGGCAGATTTTGAGTCAATTGTTTTGATCATATCGGGAGTTCTATAAACTCTTATTTTACGATCCAAGTACCCCTGGAAAGATATTTGAAGTGGCTTTCCAATTCAAGAAACGAGAACTAAATTGGAGGTCGGGAAGTGGGTCAAAAACAAGTTACAACAGTCGGAGGTCAAAACAGTTTTGAATTCGGCCTGTTTTCTTTTTAAGTTTTGGGTTGTTTGGGGTACTTAGGATTGCATTGGGATCTTCTCACGAACGTGAGAGATGGTTTATATATTGTAGTAAGTATCTGCACTTGGGCTAAGGTGGTGGTTTAGGGTAAGACCCCTTAATGGTAACAAACTTTTAGTACGTTTAAAATCAGGAAATCTGGAATGACAAAAGTAGATATATGTATATCGGGCCTTAACAGTAGCTTTAAGGTTAGGGAAAGTGGGAGGTGTTAGCCAACATATGTAAGGGTATGAATATTCCTTTTACAGAAACCATGGGTATGTTTAAGTGGACGTTTGACTTAAAGTTTTGAGACCTAAAAACTGGGACTGTTTTGGGTAAAATATGAACGGGTTAGTTATTAAACTTAACCAAGTTAAGGACTTGTTAAGGAAGGGTAATGGGGTGACTAGAGCTTATCAATGAGGTAAATATGTGGGAATAGGCTAGATGTCCATCATAGGTTGATGAGCCATCTTAGTGATTGGTTCGTGTATTGATTTCGTGTTTTTGGATTGTTAGCTCGTTGCTAGTGCGAGGACTTGTGAAGAAGCTATCAGGTGAGTTTCATAGTCCCATGTTTACTTTTGATTCTGACTTCCAGATGGGATGGAAGAGACATTGTGGTGAATTATTTTCTAAATTAATGTTGTGAATGTTTAAGGTTTGAGATGGACTTGTGTGTACATTTATGTGATTCTTGTTTGTGTGTGATTTGGATTGGAAAGGTACATAGGCGTATGGGCGCCTATGGGACCTATGGTTAATGATAAGGCGTGATGCCTTAGAAATCGTTATTGTTGGTAAGGCGTGATGCCTTGGAAATTGAGATTGTTGGTAGGCGTGATGCCTTGGAAATTGTGATTGTTGGTAAGGCGTGATGCCTTGGAATTGTAATGATTGATTTAACTTGAATGCTAGTTGTTAGTACATGATTGTAGTGCATTGTCCATATGTTTATTGGTTTATGGTATTCACAGCTTATGACTTGTCTTGTGTTGGAGTCTAAACCTATGACTCTCACCAACTTTATGTTGACGTGTTTTAGTGTCTCTTTCAGGTGAGAATGTGGTTCAGCTTGAGGATAGAAGTGGCTAGACTTGGATGCCTTAGGATTGCATATAGAAGGAGATCCCCGTTCCTTCTTAGTTTACCTTTATGTTTTTTGATAAGTGATACATGTTGGCACCTATATGTTTGTTTGGTTTATGTTTATTGTTTGTCTTGGGTAAGTGGTAGGACTGTTACCTACTTACCTAGACTCCTGCATTGTTGAGATATTGTCATGACATTTGTGTCGCCATTTATGACATTATATTTGCATTTTAGTCTTCTCTATAGAGACACCATTTGTTGTGATGATATCCATACGTCGCGCCCCATATTCTGCCATTGGTGGGGTGTGACAGAATGGTATCAGAGATAATGGTTATAGAGAATTAGGTTGCCTAGTCGCGTAGCCTAGTCTATAGCTTAAGGGTCCCTGCATATAGGCGTCATAGGAGTATGTGTGCATTTTATTATAATTGATGTGTTTGAATGTTATTTATTGTGATGTTTTGACTGGTATGAATTGAACCATAGTAAATTCATACTTAGCCACATGTTATTTTCTTTTCGAGTTTTGAGTAGTGCGGGTTTAACCGTAATCGTCCATGCTAGTCATTGTCGTATTTTACTTATAATGTACATTATAGTACATAATTTGGTACATAGTAGTTTCTATCTTTTGTTGGGTTATTTTATGTACCTGAGGGGCATTATTTTCTTTTGATGTTTAAGTCATGTTCCCTAAGAATCATGTGGTGGTTCGAGTTATTAGGAGTAGGTGAATATGAAGGACCTTATGCTATTTCTACTCTTATGGGCAACATGACTTATAACTGATTATGTTTTCGTTTTGGATTTAGTCTAGGCTGTTTTAGCTAGACTATGGATTTCTGTATTCCAAGAGTTTTATTATGTTATTTTATAGATGGAGTTTTGGACCTTATTGGTTATGTGGTTATGAGCTTATGTGAGTAGATAGATTTATGTGTTATATGTTGTATTGATTCTTATAAGTGTCATCATAGGAGGGACTGCATTGGGGAAAGGGTAATTGTATAAGTATGGTGGCCAACATAGTCATACAAGTACCACAACTTCAATGGGTTCTCAAGTATGATTGCATGAAAGAGGATTAGTACATGCTTGTATATGGTGAGATGTAGATATTGGGTATACGTATAATATATGGGTTTATGTAACGGCTGCCTACTATATGGCTATTTTTATTAGTGTGTTATATGTTTTGGGTTATAGTTGTGTTGTGTGATTTTGGGGTCACACGATATGGTTTGGTTTTGGAGGTGGGTTTTATGCTTTGTTGTGGCACGGTGAGATGGTGATTACTCGTGTGGAAAAACGAGTGTATGACGTGATTGGTTGATCCGACATGTATGGTAACGAGTATGTTTTGGGTGATTTAATAGGTATATATATGCGGATGTATATATACTACTATGTGTTAAGTTATGGTATATGGTCGTTCACTAGTTATTATAACTTGAACGTACCTTGTGTTTGTTCGTGTTTTATGGTGCTGGAGTTGATGGAGTTTCAACAACGTTTCGAATTTTTTTGAACTGTGTCTTGTAGCATATTCTTTGAGTTCATATTTCACGTGTACGTTTTAAAATGTTGTTCTGGGTTTTAAGTCCGTTGAAATAAATGGAGATTTCTTTTGGGATAATGAAATCTTTTGGGTTGAGTCTTACATTTCTTTTGGTTGGTATATGGAAAGAGGGGGGACTTGGAAATCTACTATAGAGTTAGATAGTTGGTTGTATTCGGTAAAATAAGGGTAAGGTGTTGGAGTCATGTTTGAAACAAGATGTAACATAAGTTTTTTTTATCAACACTTATTTATTTCAAATTCTAAAAGACTTTCATTAAAATAAAGCGAAGTAAAATTTCTTTCTACTTACATAGTTTATATAATCGGATTTAACCGATTCATGTCATTTATAGTTATTGATACAAGGTTAAAAGGAGTTTATGAATATTTCACATACAATTATATCTTTCATTGAAAAGGATTGCATTGATCACTAAGTCTATTCTTTAGTTTTTAAAACAACTAGCATAAAATTGTTTTGGTCATAACTTGTTCGTTTTTAAAGCTTTTTGGGTGATTCAAAAGCAAAACATTATGTACCCGGAACGTACTTTTCAAATATTCAGAATGTATAGTCATGGGAGGTCAGTGGACTGGTCGGAATTGTTGTACAAGTGTCGGGTTCAAGGTTGAGTTTGAATAGTAGTTTTATTTTTTTTATGATTTGGGATGCACGGGATACCTAGTCTTTGAGTTGAGTTTTGAGATCGTCTACAAGGTTGTTTGTAGATGGTTTGAGTCACATAGATGTGGGGAGGTAATGAATTTTTTTTTTTTTAAATATATATATATATATATATATATATATATATATATATATATATATATTCTTTTGGAAAGTCGATCTATGCACGGTTTAAATAATATGTGGCGGGGCGTAATATGTTTTGGTTGCCATTGGGTGTTTCTTGGATTATTTTTCGTTGTCATGTGTCATTTGGAAATTGATACATGTTTTGGGTTTGAGTTTTCTTTGGAGTCTCGTGGTTTTTGATTTGTTTTAATTGGTGCACGTGAAATGTCGTTAGTTATCCGTGGGTTTAATTCGTCGATTGTATCTGGTGTATTCAGGATGTAGTTTTGGTTTGTATGGTTTAGGAGCGTTGAGGTAGAACCATGAATAGAGCAAGTAGGAGAAGTGAGAGGAGTTGTAGTTAGTGTCATCCAAGGCAAATCGTTGATGGAGTGAATTAAGAACAAGAGCTGTTAGAAATTGCAAGGAATTTATTCGTATTGCCGCTAAGAGAGGGTGTGAGGAGGACATAGTTGAAATTGCTAAGGATGTTGTATGAACGTTTTGGGTTTACGGTTATGCATTTGGCTTCGCCAAAGCACTAGCGGTTTTCATGGATTTAATGAACCGAGTGTGCATGAACGTCTATAAACGAGTTGTCATCGGGAGCATCGACGACATCTTGATCTACTCAAATCTTAGAAGGAGGATGAGGCGAATTATGTGTTGGTTTTGGAGTTGTTAGTAAAGGGAATGAAACGTGAGATTTTCAAGTGTGAGTTTTAGGATTTAGTTGGCCAGGACTAGTAGTCAGAGATGATGGCATATCGTGGAACCAGCAAGGGGCGAAGTGAAGAAGGACGAGGAAGCATTTTGGAGGCTGAAGAGGTGGATTGGATGATGAGCAGATCTTGGCATTATCGGAAGGACTGGATGAATTCGCGAAGCATGACGATACGTGGAGCAGGGATTTGGACGCGTACGAGGACGACAAAGAAAGGCGATCGCTTATACGTTGCAGGAACTGAAGATTTGGAAGAATTGGATAGACTTAGTTAGTGGAGCTGGACTGTTATATCTGCCTAGAATGCTAGAGGCATTTGGTGTACGAGACGTGGAGAATGATCTATACGGATCATGAACGTCTCCAACACATATTTAATCATCTTGATTGAACATTTGGCAAAGGTGATGGGTGGAGTTAATTGATGAAAGAAAATTGCAAGGCCAAGTACCATCTGGGAAAGGCAAGCATGGTCGATGAGACATGGAATAAGAAGGATGAGGTGAAGCTGAGACGAACTTGAACTATAGGGATGATGTATTAGAGTGGTTTGGATTAAGGATGTGGGTTGCACAAGTTGAGTTGTCTAAAGCAGTGAACGCGTCAACATTTATGTTGCGTGGCTTGGACAATCGTAAGGAGGAAAGGGACGTAGACTATACTTCCTACATGGATAGGAGTAGTTTAGAAAGGGCGATGTAAGGACGAAGTTGGTGGAAGGGATACATAATGCGGTGGGGGATTAAGTACGATGAGAGTTGGGTGATAGTCGATAGACTGACTAATTCATCACCTATTTCAAGAGGAATGAGAAGTCACGTAGTTGGGAAGTTGGAAGAATTAATGGATATGTGAAAGACCGTCATAGGTCACTTTGTAAGGAAATTGGAATTTAAAGTAGTTTGGGATACGGACTGAAGGGAGTTGATGAACATAATTGGACATGGGTGATTGATTTAGAGGTAGTTCGGAAACTCGTTAGCGATGGCTGAGTTTTCATATAATGATAGTTATCGTACTAGAAGTCGATAAATGCCATTTGAGGCACGATATGAAAGGATAGGGTGAGTTGTCCTCATTGTGGACTAGAATTGGTAAAAGATGCTACTAATGTGGTAGTGGTGTTTGTGGACAGAATGAGAGCAACAAGGGATGCTATGTAGAAAAGGAGGAAACCACTAGATTTAGTGACAAAGTTATGTATGGAGTTTCACCCATAGTAACGGGTGGTATGATTTGGAAAGATGGAAGTGTTGATGTAGAGTTTTGTAGGTCCATTTATGATCTTTGGGAAGATCAGACCATTAGCTTATGAGCATAGAATTACCTGGGGGAAATGAGTTGTATACATGATACATTTCATGTATTGGGGTTGGTAAATGTTGTTTGAGGATGCATATTTGCATGTCCGATTATTCGAGTTTTGTGCTAATAAGAGTCTTTGTTTTATCGAAGAGTCATTTGCGAGATTTATTGACTGTGAGGTCAAGAGTTTGGCAATGGGTTTAATTATTTTTGGTTTGTACATGTGGTATCTTGAAACTTGAACTGAAGTTCACGTGGAAATGAGAGGAGTTCATTTAGAACAAGTATCCTCGTGTGATTTGTTGTCTGTGTGTTGATCCTAAGGAGTAAATCTCGGGACGAGATTTCTATTAGGAGGGAGTGATGTGACAACCGTGGTTTTGAGGTTCGTCACTTGGTCTTACTTTTAGGTTATTTTATGTGTGACTACTTGATTTTTGTGCTTACGTGTTTATTTTGTGTGAACGAGGTTGGTGTGATTATCGTTTATGAGTATAGAGTACTCATAAGTAAATCGAGGAACGGTTAATTCATGTTCATGAGATCACAATTAGTGACTATGAAATGAAATGGTGATATTTTGGTGGTTACGTATACGCATAAGTATTATAGTAATAGTGTATTTTTTTAGGATTTACGGTTTAGCATTTAGAGGTCTCGGAAGAGGTAATTAGTCATATGAATATTTTCCGGGATGGTTTTAAGTCAGTTAGGACTTAAATATAAAGTTTATTTCAAAATTTGAGATTTTTTATAAAAGTGTATATTTTACGACTTTTACGGTAAAACGCGTAAATTTGACTAGTTTTACGGTTTTGAGGTTTTGGAGGCTTTAGGAGCTGAAATAAATTAAGGAAATTTAAGGTAATATTATTAATACATATATTAATAATAAAAAGAAGGAAAAAACGAATTTCAAGGGGTTTGGGTCGGTTTGTTTTGGACGCAAGAAGAAAAAAAAAAGGGAAGAAAAGGGGAAAAAGGAAAGTTGTATTGGGCTTGGACTAGTGCAGTGTATTAAAACAATATTAGAAAAAAAACATACGATTCATCATAAAAAAAAAAGAAAACGCAGCCATGGAGGAAAAAAAAAGAGAAGAAGAAAAATTAGGGTTTCAAAATCTTGATTTTTGATCAACTGAAGGTATAATCTTGTTTAATGTTGTTCTTATTTAATTAAACATGTATACATCAACATATGATGGATTTAGGTTAGGGTTTTAATAAAAATCTGTATTTTAATGAGTTCATAATGATTGGATGGATTAGGGCTTGTAATTAGAGGGATTAGGGTTAACTAATGAGGTTGATTTTGTTAAACCCGTTTTTAAAAACTGGGCAGATTTTGAGTCAATTGTTTTGATTATATCGGGAGTTATATAAACTCTTATTTTACGATCCAAGTACCCCTGGAAAGATATTTGAAGTAGCTTTCCAATTCAAGAAACGAGAACTAATTTGGAGGCCGGGAAGTGGGTCAAAAACAGGTTACAACAGTCGGAGGTCAAAACAGTTTTGAATTCAGCCTGTTTTCTTTTTAAGTTTTGGGTTGTTTGGGGTACTTAGGATTGCATTGGGATCTTCTCACGAACGTGAGAGATGGTTTATATATTGTAGTAAGTATCTGCACTTGGGCTAAGGTGGTGGTTTAGGGTAAGACCCCTTAATGGTAACAAACTTTTAGTACGTTTAAAATCAGGAAATCTGGAATGACAAAAGTAGATATATGTATATCGGGGCCTTAACAGTAGCTTTAAGGTTAGGGCAAGTGGGAGGTGTTAGCCAACATATGTAAGGGTATGAATATTCCTTTTACAAAAACCATGGGTATGTTTAAGTGGACGTTTGACTTAAAGTTTTGAGACCTAAAAACTGGGACTGTTTTGGGTAAAATATGAAGGGGTTAGTTATTAAACTTAACCAAGTTAAGGACTTGTTAAGGAAGGGTAATGGGGTGATTAGAGCTTATAAATGAGGTAAATATGTGGGAATAGGCTAGATGTCCATCATAGGTTGATGAGCCATCTTAGTGATTGGTTCGTGTATTGATTTCGTGTTTTTGGTTTGTTAGCTCGTTGCTAGTGCGAGGACTTGTGAAGAAGCTATCATGTGAGTTTCATAGTCCCATGTTTACTTTTGATTTTGAATTCCAGATGGGATGGAAGAGACATTGTGTTGAATTATTTTCTAAATTAATGCTGTGAATGTTTAAGGTTTGAGATGGACTTGTGTGTACATTTATGTGATTTACTGCTATGTGATTCTTGTTTGTGTGTGATTTGGATTGGAAAGGTACATAGGTGTATGGGCGCCTATGGGACCTATGGTTAATGATAAGGCGTGATGCCTTGGAAATCGTGATTGTTGGTAAGGCGTGATGCCTTGGAAATTGAGATTGTTGGTAGGCGTGATGCCTTGGAAATTGTGATTGTTAGTAAGGCGTGATGCCTTGGAATTGTAATGACTGATTTAACTTGAGTGCTAGTTGTTAGTACATGATTGTAGCGCATTGTCCATATGTTTATTGGTTTATGGTATTCACAACTTATGACTTGTCTTGTGTTGGAGTCTAAACCTATGACTCTCACCAACTTTATGTTGACGTGTTTTAGTGTCTCTTTCAGGTGAGAATGTGGTTAAGCTTGAGGATAGAAGTGGCTAGACTTGGATGCCTTAGGATTGCATATAGAAGGAGATCCCCGTTCCTTATTAGTTTACCTTTATGTTTTTTGATAAGTGATACATGTTGGCACCTATATGTTTGTTTGGTTTATGTTTATTGTTTGTCTTGGGTAAGTGGTAGGACTGTTACCTACTTACCTAGACTCCTGCTTTGTTGAGATATTGTCATGACATTTGTGTCGCCATTTATGACATTATATTTGCATTTTAGTCTTCTCTATAGAGACATCATTTGTTGTGATGATATCCAAACGTCGCGCCCCATATTCCGCCATTGGTGGGGTGTGACACTGAGCAAGACAAGCTCAAGAGGGAGTACCATGGGATCCGACAGAGAGCTGGGGAGAATAGCAACGAGTTTATGCAGCGCTTTCTTCGCTTAGCTGGTTTCCTTGGTGTAGCAGCAGGTACTCCTGAAGAGCAGGCACACCACTTTAGGTGGGCTCTTCGCACATCGGTCGCAAACAATCTGGTGTGTGCTACGTTCACCACTGTAGCACAAGTGGCCGATGCAGCACGTAAACTGGATATGCTGCAGGAGAGAGATGAGTTCGGGGAAGCTGAGAGACCCGACAAGAGGTAAACATTGTATTCAAGCGGTGATCAATCCGTATTCTTTCCATATATGTCAATCATTCATCTCTTTAAACTGTATCTTCCAGGCAAAAAACTGGGGACCGGTCTCAGCCGGCTACTCAGCAGCAGCCTCATCAGCCCAAGAGAAACGGTGAGACTAACGACCATTCTGCTACGGATAGGCGTGGCGGTAATGATAATTACCGTAACAACGCTGGACACTCCAACAGCAGCAGGTCCTAATACTTATGCATTTTCTTATGATTTCATGTTATAACTCATATTCTGACACTCTAGCAAATCTTTACCAGGAACCATGGAAACGGTAAGGACCAGAACCAGAGAGGTTCACAGCCTAGCCGTCCAGCTATCACTGGTATTCAATCTTACGATTAGCCGCATTGTCCTTTGTACCCTATTATCATGTCTTATGTAAAATGTTTTATCATGTTCTCAGCCAGCCATAGCACCTGCTGGAGGACATACTCATCCTCTTTGCTCTACTTGCCATCGTAGGCACCCAGGGCCATGTCGTCGTAACACTAACGCATGCTTCAAGTGTGGTCTTCCTGGCCATATCATGAAGGATTGCCGTAAGGGCGAGATGGATGGCACATCGGGACATGCTGATTCCAAGCCGCCTCCTACCACTGGGCGTGTCTACACGACATCTCGAGACCAGGCCAACAAGTCTACAGGTACCATCACTGGAATCTTGTATATGTATGGTCAAGCTGCGTGTGTTCTTTTCGATACGGGTGCTACTCACTCGATCATTTCTACTGCTTATGCTAAGAACATTAGGATGCTCCCCATGCAACTAGAGAATAGACTTACTATTTCCACGCCTTTGAGAGACTCTGTATTAATCACCCATGTATACAAGAGTCTTCCCCTAGAATTTGACGATAAGGTTCGTCCTGTTGACGCACTTCCGCTGGATATGAATGATTTCGACATGATTTTGGGCATGGATTGGCTATCCAAGCATCATGCTACCATAGATTGCCATTCATATCGAGTTATCTTCGGTGATGTTAATGTACCAGAGTACATTCATAACGGGTTCGTACCCGGACGGTCTGTACAAATCATATCTACCCTGCAAGCGCGTGTACTACTTTCACATGGCTGCGAGGGTTATCTAGCTACGGTTCACGACATGGATGCTGAATCTGCATCAATTCAGGATCAACCAATAGTGTCGGAATTCCAAGATGTATTTCCAGCAGAACTTCCGGGCATACCACCTGCACGAGAAGTGGAATTCAATATCGAGCTTATTCCAGGAGCTGAACAAATCTCCAAGTCTCCTTATCGCATGGCTCCCATAGAGCTGAAGGAGCTGAAGGATCAACTGCAAGAACTTCTAGAAGCAGGTTTCATTCGACCGAGCGCATCTCCATGGGGCACACCGGTCCTATTTTGTTAAGAAGAAAGACGACAGTATGCGTCTTTGCATAGACTATCGCGAGCTCAACAAGATTACTATCCGGAATAGGTATCCACTGCCACGGATAGACGATCTGTTTGACCAACTCCAAGGGGCCAAACACTTCTCCAAGATTGACCTTAGGTCAGGCTATCATCAGTTACGGGTCAAGGAGCAGGATATCACCAAGACTGCTTTTCGTACCCGCTATGGCCACTACGAGTTTGTAGTTATGCCATTCGGCTAAGTTCGTCATTGTCTTCATCGATGACATCCTGATTTTCTCAAAGTCCAAGGAGGAACACGAAGACCATCTTCGTACAGTACTACAGATTCTTTGCCAGAAGCAGTTGTATGCTAAATTCTCCAAGTGTGAGTTCTGGTTAGACAAGGTGGCATTCTTAGGTCACATTGTATCAGCAGAAGGAATCACTATGGATCCAACGAAGGTTGAGGCCATTACTAAGTGGCCAAGGCCGACATCAGCGACGGAAGTCCGTAGTTTCTTAGGCTTAGCTGGCTATTACCGTAGGTTCGTGGAGAACTTTTCCCGCTTAGCACTACCATTGACCAAACTGATGCAGAAAGGGGAGAAATTCGTCTGGACTGAAGACCGAGAGAAGAGATTTGAAGACCTGAAGCAGAAGCTAGTATCTTCACCTATTCTTACTCTCCCATCTGGTACGGGTGGATTTCAAATCTACAGTGATGCATCGGGGAAGGGACTTGGTTGTGTTCTCATGCAACATGGGAAAGTGATCGCATACGCTTCACGGCAGCTTAAGCCTTATGAAGAAAATTACCCCACGCATGACTTGGAACTTGTTGCAGTCGTGTTTGCATTGAAGATATGGAGGCACTACTTGTATGGAGAATCATGTGACATTTTCACGGATCACAAGAGCTTGAAGTATATCTTCACTCAACGTGAATTGAACATGAGGCCGAGGAGATGGTTAGAGATGTTGAAGGATTATGACATTAATCTACAGTATCATCCCGGAAAGGCGAATGTAGTAGCAGATGCACTTAGCAGGAAGTCCGGAATGATCAATGACATTAAAATTGAGGAGGAAATCATAAGAGACTTAGAGCGACTAGACATCGAGATCATGGTACGTGGACATCACGGTTACTGGACTAATCTTAGAGTAGAACCCGAGTTACTCTCTAAGATCAAGGAAGCTCAGAAAGATGATGGAGAAATCTGGGCGATAGTACATAATTTGGAGAAACAGACGGAATTCAGAGTAGATGCAGATGGTATCGTATGGCAGGGCACAAGACTTTGTGTTCCTGATGACCAAGAACTCCGGGAAGCCTTGTTAGCTGAAGATCATAGCTCCCCATTCTCAATACATCCTGGTTCGACTAAGATGTACCATGACATCAAGCAGTACTTTTGGTGGAGTGGTATGAAACAGGATGTGGCCACTTACGTCTCCAAATGTCTTACCTGCCAGCAGGTTAAGATCGAGCATCGGCGATCTGGTGGTCTCCTTCAACCGTTAGATATTCCAGAGTGGAAGTGGGACAAAATAACCATGGATTTTGTTACTGGTCTTCCGCCTACCAAGAGGAAGCACGATGCAATTTGGGTTATCGTAGATCGACTTACCAAATCAGCTCATTTCTTACCGATCCACAAGGAAGATCCGGTAAGTAAACTCGCCGATACGTATAGAAGAGAGATCATGAGACTCCACGGTGCACCATCCAGCATCCTCTCAGACAGAGATCCTCGTTTCACTTCGTGATTTTGGAAGAGTCTGCAGAAAGCTTGGGGTACACAACTTAAGCTTAGCACGGCTTTTCATCCTCAAATGGACGAACAGTCGGAGCGAACGATTTAGACATTGGAAGACATGTTGAGGTCATGTGCGTTGGAATGGACGGGTGATTGGGACGATTACATTTGTTTGGTGGAGTTTGCATACAACAACCGTTGGCACGCAAGTATCAAGTGTGCTCCTTTCGAGATGTTGTATGGTAGAAAGTGTCGTGCCCCAATCTGCTGGGATCAGGTTGGCGAGTGAACACTTGAAGGACCAGAAATCATAGAGATGACCAATGAAAGGATCGCAGTAGCTAAGCAGAAACTTCAGGAAGCACGGTCACGTCAGAAGAGTTACGCCGATAAGCATCGTAGGGACATACATTTTAACGTAGGAGATCACGTCTTCCTTAAGGTTTCGCCGGCACGTGGTGTTAGTCGCTTCGGGATTAAAGGGAAGCTCAGTCCTCGGTTCATCGGACCGTTTGATATCATTGAACGAGTCGGTGAAGTATCTTACCGGTTAGCATTACCTCCGTAGCTTTCGCATGTACACAATGTGTTTCATGTGTCCTTACTCAGAGGGTACCAGTATCATCCCCTTCACATGGTTCAGTATCCACTGGAACAGATATGTGAAGATCTCACCTTCATAGAAGAACCCGAACGAGTTCTTGACAGACAAGAACGAGTCATGAGAAGGAAGACGATTCCATTCGTCAAAATCCTTTGGAGGAATCATACCAAGCGGGAAGCCACTTGGGAAACAGAGGAGTCTATCCGGGCTTCTTACCCTCATTTTATATTTTGAATTCGGGTATGTTCTTCTTTTCCAGTTTACTTTATCTATAATTCGAGGACGAATTATTCTTTTTAAGGGGGAGGAGTTGTAAAACCCGCATGCTTTTACCATGAATAGTATCCTTAAGATCGTACGTACTAGATTAAAACTTTCCTTTTATAGTATAGTTACGTTCACGTGTTAGAATTTTACGTATTACGTACGTGTTAGAACACGATAAGTATTTATTACGTACGAACGCACGATAATTATTTAAACAATAATTAGTCACGAGCATGTGATCATGAAATCATGAACGTAATTAAATCGCGAACTAATATTAATTACGTATATATATTTATTACGAGCACGAATAAATATATTAAGTCACGGTTAATATTTAACGAGAACACATAAAACACGAACACAACTAAACACGAACGAACACTTAAATAACGAGACACGGAAAACGGTACGGGTACCCCATGTGGGGCCCCCTTAACCACGGCTACATCAAGAGATAGGCCAAGCCCATCTAAATTTTTAACTAACAAGGGTTAATGCGAAATCTTGTATTCACTTTTCACTTTACAGTAAAACAAATCAAAAACCTAAAAAAGTTTTCTCCTTCTCATTGCTCTTCCTTTTTGGCCGCCGCATACAACAACACCAAAGGGGGGTGTTTGTTTGATATTGATCTTGGTTTTTGTGCAAGTGTTCCTGTGTATTCATCCTCGTTAAATCCACGCATTCGGTATACCTTTTAATCCTTTTTCTTTTGTGTTGATTTAATAAATTAAATAAGAACATGATGTTTTTAAAAACCTAATTAAAAACATAAACTAAACATGTAATTGATCATGGGGTAAATCAAAACGGAGGTTTTAGGGGTGTTTTGTTTGGCCGACGCCTAAACCGAACCCCAAAGGGGTCTCAGTTTGGCTTATAGACCACCACCGAGACCACAAGGCCTCGGTTTGGTGGTGTGGGTCCCACGACAGCAGTAAAAAGGGAAGAACCCCGAAGTGGTTCAGGGTATAGTGTTGATTTCGAGTCCGGTTCATGGTTTCTAGTCACGATCCGGTTCATGGTTTATGTTAAGGTTATGTTTTAATAATCATATGTTAAAATTAAATTAATAATATATGACATGATTAATTTAATAAAACATGACTTAGGTTATAATTTAATTGTTAGATCATGGAATTATTAACCTAAGTATTTATATTTTTCTAGACTTATAATTAATTAATTATTTAAAAACCATAGTTATAATTAATTAATTTACATGACTTAGGTTATATTATTAATAATTAATAATACATGTTTTAACCTAAGTATTTAACTTTATTTAATTAAAAACATGATATATTTAATTATATACTTTTAACCTATAGTTTATTTAAATTACATGTAATAAATAATAAACTATACCTTATATCATTATGACTTAGAAAATAATCAGAAAATACTTAAGCTTATATACTTAGCTTATTTAACCAGCTTATATTTAATTATGGAAATTTCTATTTTTAGAAAATTATTTAATTTAGGCAGCTAATCTATTTATGGAAACTTTCTATTTTTAGAAACTTATTTAATTCAGGGAGCTAATCTATTTATGGAAACTTTCTAATTTTAGAAACTTATCTATTTTAAGTAGTAATTCTATTTTTGGAAACTTTCTATTTTTGGAAACTTTTTATTTTTGGAAACTTTCTATTTTTGGTAACTTTCTATTTTTGGAAACTTTCTATTTTTTGGAAACCTGCTATTTTTAGAAAGTTACTTATTATTACACAGTAAGTATAATAATACATGAAATACAAGTAATACTTAATCAGAATAGACAGAATATAAGATAAATACAGTTTAACGCTTAGGACAGTAAAACATGACATAAACGTATAAAATAAGCTAAGACATGACATAAAACCACTTACGTATTTAGTTATCAGATACTTATATACGTATGTATTTATGTAGCATTAGTGATACCGAAGTAGGACTCTCCTCAGTTCGTCTTCTTCGTTCACTGGACATAAGGTACGGATTCTCGTCCTTTAAGTATGGACGTTCTTTCCTTATTAGGATTCCCCGTATGCAGCCAACTGTTTTCCCGTAGTATAAGTTTATATGTTTGATTTGCTTATGTTTAATTTAGAATACCTATAGCCATATACATGCATGACCAGTTTCACCTAGTTATGGAGGTACCATAACCATAACATTGGAGGCACTGATGTTATGACTTCACCACGGTGGAGTGATTGCTCGTGGCGTCCCTTCAGCTTTTGGCCATATTATTATAATTATCATGTGGGGCATATGGGTGCATCCTAGTTACATGTTTTTCAGCAGATTACTCAGTGTGAATGTGGTGTGTGCCTTGCATCCTTCACAAGGAGCTGATCCCTCCTACCCAAAACCAGTATATTAAATTAGAGGCAGCCCCTCTAATTTGCATGATGAGGTCACCCCTCCAAGTATTCATGCACGGTGGATTTTCATGACCTATATTGGCTAATGGTAGAATATGTTAAACAGTTTTTATAGATAAACATAAGGCTTTTCAAACTATAAAACCAATTTTACCAAGACTTAACCAGGTTATTCGGGACTTAGTTTCTTCCGTTGTTGTATGTTATATGCTTATCCTATTCATGCTTTATTGTACATCCGTGCACTGAGCGTATTGCTCAACCGTTTTCCTTTTCTATGTTCCCAAAACTGCAGGTACTCAGGGACGCTCGTAGACTTTAAGCGTACGTGCATATGGACTGTAAGCTTTCTAGCCTTTCTTTACTTTATGCATTATCTTTACTTTGATACTCTTGCTACGGACATTGTTTAGTCCTTTCATTTACAGTATTTATGTTTGTGTGTGATGAACTTTACTTTTGGACTATCGATGTTTGATTCCGGTATTTTCCTTTTATGGTCAAGTAATGTTTAAACATTTATCCTTGTATGCTTTGATGACACGCCATAATTACGCGTGACATTCCATTATCAAAAAGGGGTGTTACATGTACGCTTCAGTGCATTTATTTGTTAAAACAAGAGAAGTCTTGTTTTTATGAAGCTATCCTCTCTACAACCATAGCTATCTACAATTGGTATCTACACACTCGACTATGCGACTACTCAAACGAAGACTACAGCTCTTTCAATAGAACACGGGTCAACAATTGAGGGGGAGCAATTGTCTAGCATTCCGAATCTTCGATGCTGAAAGTGCCAAGTTCACAAACTGGTGTCAAGACAAAAATACGAATCGTACATGTGGTGTCAAGAGATGACTTCAGACGTGACGAGGAGACCAACGTTTGCCGACAAGAACCATGTGAACTTATCATATGATGTTCTCATTAATCAGGTCCAACCTTGTCAATTTATTCTAATATGGTGAATATGTGATCATGTTACAAATCGGTATCATTTTTCACAAATCCGTCTCATGAAGATTAAAAGGACTTGCATGTTTCTTCCCAAAACCTTTGTTAAAACTTCATTAAATCAATTGATATTAAAAACGTCGATTGGGTTAATATTTTAATATGGGGGAGAAAATGTGATTTAATATGGGAAATTATCACAAATGGTTTGACTTAACGTGATGTCTCATCCCGACATGTGCGAAATGTTTTCGAATATCGTGGCATATGTTAAGGGGGAGAAAAATGGATTTGCACTTCAAAATGGATTTCATGGTTATTTATACTTACCCACAACCCATTTATCTCACGACGATGAAGATTGTGGTGACATAAGGATGGTAGGATAGGTTAAGTCCAATGAATTTTCTAAAATCGGAGGAAGCTTCCCAAGGACATTCCATAGCTAGAAATAGTAATCCTTAGGAAATATGGGGAAAGATTGTGAATGTAGTTGAATGCCGACCAAGTACTTAAGTTAGCACTGGAACAATCACAACAAGGTGCTAGTTATGACGTATTGGTAAGCATTGAAGGGGTTGAAAAATGAAAATGAAACACAAGCAACTACCCCCTCCTTGGAAGCCTTGGAGGGGTATATATAGTCACATGACACCTCAACTATACATCGTTACCTAGTCTAGTCTATGCGTGTGTGCCTATGATAACTAATGGGAATTCTTATATGTCGTCACATAAAGTGAATTTCCAACAAATTTATGTTTTCGTCAGTAAATTTATGTTTTCGTCAGAAAATTTACATTTTTGTCAGAAATCTTACATTTTCGTCAGTAAATTTACGTTTCGTCAGTATATTTACGTTTTCGTCACTAACTTTATGTTTTCGACTGTAAATTTATGTTTTTGTCAGTATATTTACTTTTTCGTTAGTAAATTTATGTTTTCGTCAGAAAATTTACGTTTTGTCATTAAATTTACGTTTCCGTCAGTAATTTTAAGTTTTCGTCAGAAAACATAAATTCTTTGACGAAAAAGTTAATTTTCTGTCGAAAACGTAAATTTACTGATTAAAACGTAAATTTACTGATGAAAACGTAAATTTACAGACGAAAATGTAAATTTACTGACAAAAACGTAAATTTACTGAGGAAAACCTAAATTTACAAATGGAAATGTAGATTTTCTGACGAAAACGTAATTTTTCTGACGAAAACTTAATTTTTCTGATGAAAACTTAATTTTTCTGACGAAAACGTAAGTTTTCTGACGTAAACGTAAATTTTCCTGACGAAAACGTAAATTTACTAACGAAAACGTAAATTTTTTCACGAAAACGTAAATGCTCTGTCAAAAACGTAAATTTTCTGTCAAAAACGTAAATTTTCTGACGAAAACGTAAATTTTCTGTCAAAAACGTAAATTTTCTGACGAAACGTATATTTTCTGACGAAAACGTAGATTATCTGACGAAAACGTAATTTTTTGTCGAAAACGTATTTCTGTCGAAAACGTAAATTTACTGTCAAAAACGTAAATTTACTGACGAAAACATAAATTTTCTGACGAAAACGTAAATTTTCTGACGAAAACGTAAATTTCCGACGAAAACGTAAGTTTTCTGACTTAAACGTAAATTTTCCGACGAAAACGTAAATATACTGACGAAAACGTATATTTACAGACGAAAATGTAAATTTTCTGACGAACACGTAAATTTTCTGACGAAAACGTATATTTTCTGTCAAAGACGTAAATTTTATGTCAAAAACGTAAATTTTCTAATGAAAACGTAAATTTTCTGTCGAAAACGTAAATTTTATGTCGAAAACATAAATTTACTCATTAAAACGTAAATTTACTGTCGAAAATGTAAATCTTCAGACGAAAACGTTTTCTGACGAAAACGTAAATTTTCTGACGAAAACGTAAATTTTCTGACGAAAACATAAAGTTTCTGAAGAGAACGTAAATATACTGACGAAAACGTAAATTTTCTGATGAAAACGTAAATTTACTGATAAAAACGTAAATTTACTGACGAAAACGTAAATATACAGACGAAAACATAAATTTTCTGACGAAAACGTACATTTACAGACGAAAGAGTAAATTTTCTGACGAAAACGTAAATTTTCTGACGAAAACGTAAATTTACTGACTAAAACGTAAATCTACTGACGAAAACGTACATTTACAGACGAAAATGTAAATTTTCTGACGAAAACGTAAATCTGCTGACGAAACGTACAGTTACAGACAAAAATGTAAATTTTCTGACGAAACGTAAATTATCTGGCTAATACGTAAATTTACTGACTAAAACGTAAATTTACAGACGGAAACGTAAATTTTCTATCGAAAACGTTAATTTACTGACGAAAACGTAAATTTTCTGACGAAAACGTAAAAATAATGACGAAAACATAAATTCGGTTGGTGGTTAATTACACAATTGGAGGCTTTGAATTGCTCTAAATTTCATTGTTTGTTGCTCTTGAATGATTACTCTTAACCATTGACAAAGGTTAGAGCACCCTTTTCTTAAAATCTCTTAATTCTCATAAGTTGCTTTAATGATCTTGGCGCAAATCATATATTTGGTATTGGGATTTCCTCTTATGTGTTCTCAAATTTCTTGTTTCAAAGATTGCTTCCTAAACGTGTTCAAAGTGCTTGTTCTCAAAAACCCAAAAACCTTGTCCCCAATCACTCTAGTCTATGACTAGAACTACTTGACCACATGAATTTTGTTTGTTTGTGTTTTTCTTGTTTTATGAGTATGTGTCATGTTATGTGTCATGTGTTTAAGTGTTTTTATGTGTTTATGCGCTTGTGTGCTAATGTGCTTGTGTGCTTGTTTGTATTTCCCATTGTATGCATATTTTTGTTTTTTTTCCTAGTTTAAGGGGGCGTTTGAATTAGTCATTATCTAAAGATGTTGATCACTACAATAATTCTCCTTTAGTTAAAAAAGTGGTATTTGATACCTTAAGTCATATTTGTTAAAATAAAAAATTAAAAAAATTGTTTCGAAAATAAATGGAAAATACATGAAAAATAAAAAAAAGAATCTAGTTTTTACCATTTGTTTCATGTTATGTGTTAGATGTGCATTGTGTTCTGTATTATTTTGGTATTTGAATATGATGTGCTAAGTGGTTTTACAAGTTTGGCTTGCTTATTAGTCTTTTCTTTTAGTTTTTGTGCTTATTTTCCTTTTTCATGCATAAGGTGTCTTGTTACTCTTAACGGTGTGTTTGGATTAAGCTTTTTCTTATGTGTTTTAATCATTTTAATAAAAGTGTTTTTACAAAAGTTCTTAGTTTTTATGTTTTAAGGAAGTTCGTAAAAAAAAATCGATTTGCCGGCGGCAACTTCGCTTTGCCGCCCGGCAAAATGCATTATGTAAAAAAAAATTAAAAATTCGCCGGCGGCAAATTTGTTTCGTCGGTAGGCAAATCACCCACTGATGTCGACTTGCCGACGGCAACTTTATTTCGCCGGTGGCAACTTGAATTTTCTTACAAAAAAATGAAAAAAGAGGAGGATGAGAAAAGATACAAAAAAAAGAAAAAAAAGTCATCGTGAAAAAAAGGTCATCGAGAAAAAGAAAGTAAAAAAAAGTGATGACAATATTAAAGAGATGAAGGAAGATGAAGTATGTTTATATATCGATTAGCCAATGTGCTAAGACGTGATATGTGTGTGTTATGTGTTGAATAAAGCTCGTAGTAATGATTATTTTTGGGCTTGTGATTTGTTCGGTAACTAGCAACATGGGACTTAAACTTTTAACTTGTATATTCGTGATACACCTCTCATAAAATTCCATATCTTATCCATACCCATTAACCAAAAGCCTTAGCCTTGTAACCTGAATAAAAGTCCTCTTTAGATGTGTACACTTAGTGCTCATGACATTTGGTTTAATCTTGTTTGTATTTGGTAGATTTGCATCTTATTTTTCTAAGCCATTTTTATGCACCATGTGGGTTGTATTTTATTTTATTTGCTTGAGGACAAGCAACCTCTTAAGTGTGAGGGGGTTTGCACCTTTATCGATTTCGTATATATAAAAATAATCCCAAAAATATTTTATTTTACTTGCTTGAGGACAAGCAAACTCTTAAGTGTGAGGGGGTTTGCACCTTTAGTCATTTCGTATAAAAACCAAAAAGATTTTCAAATTTTCATAGAATTTTAAATATTTTATTTTCTTTTAGAACATAGTTATTTTGTTTAAACTTTAATTTTCTTTTATTTGCTTAAGGGAAACCAAAGTTTTTCTTTTCCTTGCTAGAGGACGAGTAGAACTTAAGTGTGAGAGGATTTCATAACGCTCAAACCTAACATATTGTTAATGCAAGTAATGCCTAAAAACATTATTAGTGTTAACTAATCTTTCTTAGTTTTGATCACAACAAACCATACAACACATTTAGTGTAAAACACAAATTGAATTATTTAACTAACACTATCATCAAGGTAATAATCATATCACTAACCTTTCTTAATCATACTTAGTGATAATCAAAATGATTATCCTTAAAACTTACTTTTGTTAATATGACAAAAGACTTTTTAATAAACTTTCTTTTTTAGAAAATGTTTTATTAAAATGGAAAATGAAAATTTGAAAATAGCATATTCCAAATGCTGTTAGAATATCCTTTGAAGGTTTCAAATACCTCAGATATTCCCACCCCACTAAAAGACAAAAAACGGAGCGTAGTCTAGTGGCGGTACCTTAAGTACCTACGCGGTACCTTAGCGATATGGAACCGCGGGGTGAGATAAGGTACCGCGCACATCTAGCCGTTATAGATCCGTTATACTTTGTCTCCTTTAAATAGTGGGTCAAATCTCATTTTCCAGTAAGCCTCTTGGACGTTTTTCTCAGCCCTCTTTCTACTTTCTATAGCATAATCATTAGTAAATGATCACTTAAATTGTTAAGGATGTTTACATATGATTATCCTCTTGATCCCCTCCTTTACCTTGTCCAATGAGAAGATCACTCACTCACTAGTGTTGTGATAAAGATGAATCTATGAGCTAGTCATATTCATCATGATACCCTTTTTGTTTTAGGTCAATCCAATGTATTTATGAATACTTGGACTAGTTGTGTTCATCCAAGTTATTTGTGGATACTTGGATTTGTTGTGTACATCCATTGCATATGTGTTTGCTTGGATTTGTGTTGTGTAAATCCAAGCTACATGTGTGTACTTGGATAAGTCTAATTGAGTTGTAATAGATTTGATTAGGAGTTCTCACTAAACTATAAAGTAATGTGGTTGTGTCTTGTGAGTTCTCACTAAACTATAAAGTGACTAGTAGTTGTGTTGTGTGAAGTTCTCACTTAGCTTCAAAGTGAAGAGTCGTGAAGTTTGGTTCTAGCTTTCGATTAGAACTCGACATCTAGCCTTGTGTCGTAAAATGGTGAAGTAGGAAACGTCGTGAAGATTGGTTATACCTTAAGATTAGAACCCGACATCTAGCCTTGTGTCGTTAAATTGTGAAGTAGGCAACGTTGTGTAGATTGGTCCTAGCTAAAGATTAGGTCTCGACATTTAGCTTAGTGTCGGAAAATAATGTAAGCAACGATGTAATGTTTTCTCCGCCGAGAAGGGAGCTTGTGGATATAGTGGAAATCTCGAGTAGGTGTACTCGAGGAGTGGAGTAGAAACGAGGATAGAGCCTCGTTGTCGAACCACTATAAATCTTGGTGTCTTCCCACTAGGTTGTCTCCTTCCTTACTCTTTACTTATTTCATTATCATTACACTTACCTATTTATCTTTCCTAGTGCATTTGAATTGAACCTAATCATTATGCAACTTAGCCTCAAGTAAAAGATAGTTTTGATACAAACCAAATTGAAAGTAATTTTAATTTGGTCACCAATCGAAGAGAAACTATTCAACCCCCCCTTCTAGTTTCTACAATTGGTATCAAAGAGATGGTCACTCAAGATCTTTAAAGTATATTGTACTTTGAAACTTGGATCGATCCATTGTCTCCTCAAATTAGAAGGTCAAGTTATACTAAAGTTTCTCTTTGGTCAAAACTATGTTTTCTTTGAAAATAGGTCTTTTAATTGATAATATTGCATCCCACTTAAGATTAGTAACCTTTATGCATTTTTGATATACTCTTGAAATGTATCTACTAGTTTGCATCTTGCTTTGTGTAGGTACTCATGAAGATCAATCACTTAATTGGTTGTGGATTGAGTTACTTGCACTTGTAGAAGACTCATCTTCATTGATATTCAACATCTTTGAATGATGATACCAAGATGATTGGGAATGATACTAGTCCTTGAAGACTTAGTACTCATCATAGTCATTGATTGGGCATATCATTGATTCCTTCATGGATTGCACTTTGTGGCCAAGGTACGCTTTCGTTCTTCCACACGCCCTTTGATCATTCTTTTGATCATTACTTGACTATGTGCTTGTTCTCGGCATCCTTGCCTTGACATTTATTTGTGGTTTGTGTTTCTTTTCTTTTATCCTCTCAAACCTTCATTGCTTGGATACTTGACTCACTATGGTGATGTAGAGTGAGTTAGTAGAAGCTTAAAGTATCAAGCATGATTTCCATGGTTTGCACCCATACGATTAGTAGGCCCTTTGTGGGAGAGAAAGTGAATTAATACCTTGCTCATATTTTGGTTTAGACTAAGACTATTATTAAAAGTGATCTTAGTCTATACTTGAATAATTGCTTTGTGCTTATTCATTACCAAAGCCGTTTAACATTTCGCCGGAAAGGCACGTCTTAAACCACTATATATGACACAAGCTCTTCGTTACCACTATTTGAAGATTGTCATTAATCCCCTGAGCATTGGTCCTAGTCTTGATTCACTTCCCTTGACTTCTCTCCACTTTGCTGTTTTGCTACGAGTAGTCGTTTGTCCGTTTCGGTTCTTTTCGATCTTGATTTAACTTGTAATCCTTCGTTAAGGCATATTGCTTAGTGTTATGATGATCCATTGATATTCTAAAAGGCTCATGATTTAATTTTAAGTATTTAAAAAAAACTTGGTTTTCAAAATTTGGCGTTTTTCATAGATAAAAACCTGCCTCTGTAGGCGGTTCCTTATCTAGGCGGCTCAAACCCGTGGTACCTTATCGATAAGGAACCACGGGCAGAAACTTTTGTCAGAGCGCCAGTTTGAGTATTTTATTCTTTTTCAAACCAAACCCTCTCTCTCCCAAAAACACACAGCCGACGGGTTTCTTGTTTTCCACCATTGTTGAAGCTTACAAAACCTTCAATCACTCAAATTAATTGATTCCAAGTTGTGGGTTTCACTCATCCTTCATCTAACATCAATTAATTGTAAGTATTTTCTTTCAATTTTATCTATTTTGTTCTAGGGTTCATCCTTTCATAATTGGGGATTTTTAAAATTGAAATTGAATTAAAACCTTAAAATGGAATGTGGGTTGACATGGTTATTTTACTATGATTCCTTAGGTTCATATTCATTAAGATTTCACTAAAACCAACTTGTAGAACAAATCCGAATTTAGGCTAAATGATTTTGGTTGAAAGATGGATTTGAGATGAACCCATGAACAAGTAGGTAATGACATTGTTAATACTTACCTAAAAACCTTGTTTTGAAAAACCAATTTTCTAATCCATTGTTGATCTAACATAGATCATGTATTTTTGGTTAATGATGGAATAGACACATTGTGAACATGAGAATGATATGGATTCAATCCCTATGTTTGTCAAGAAATTGATATAACACATTCTCATATTTTTTTATCTTTGATTTTATTTTTCATATGAGTGATTGGAGAAATATTTTCTTGTATTTATTTAGGTACTAATCATGCCTTCACAATACCAAAAGGATCATCAACTCACCAAAAATTATATGCCAAACCTATCCGACTTTTGTCACTCAACTCACCTTGCCCATACTTTTTCCTCACTTCAATCTCGTTGCTTTCATGAGGGTAGAGTTGTCCAAAAGGATATCAAGGATTATGTCTACATCAAGTCCATGTTTGAACACATTGGATTTGACTGTTTGTTGAACATTAAGGAAGACATCTATCCTCGATTCCTATTGGAGTTCTTTAGCACATACTCTGTCATTGAAAACAATGATGGAATGTTTGTTAGGTTCATCTTGAAAGATCAACTCATTCAATACTCTCTCGAAGTGTTTGGTCAAATTCTTGATGTCCCATTTGTAGGCACTTGTCGCTTCACGGACAAATGGAAGCTTAGTGCTCTCCTTGAATCCTACAATTGTCCTCCAAATGATCATGAGGAAATTGATCTTGACTTCATTGTCGACATTGTATCCAAAAAGCGTAATCGACCCGTTAAGAGAAGCCTTCATACTAAGGTACGTTCGGTGAAACGTCATGAGGTTCTCTTAAGCGACCTTAATGATAATATGGTTCAATGGACCAATATCCTTAGGGAAAATGTGTTTTGTCTTGGTGGAATCCGGGATCATGTTCTGGCGTGTTTAGTGCATATGTTATATTGCATCTTTACGAACACCAATTACAATTTGGCATATTTTATCGCTCAACGGATCAATTATGCTATTCACAAGCCTAAAACAAACCTCCCTTACGCGATGCTTCTCACTCGCCTTTTTAAAAGGGTTGGCCGTGATTTTCCAAATCTTGATCTTTCTCAATTTCAACCGGTCAAACGGGTCATGCTACCTATTCGAGAGGCATATAAGAGAAAGACAAGATCTGACCGTAAATCCGATCAACAAGAGTTCAATGATGAGGACATGGACATGCCAACAAGTGATGGTGATGACATTGGCACAAGTGCTCCCATTGACTCTTCGAGTTCTTCTCACCACTCCACAAACTCATTCGTGGATGGTTTAGATGACATTGCTTCCCCTCCTCACCATTCCTCTAGTGAAGTTCCTGATAATCTCAATTTAGAGGAACTTTACCGTCAAAATCTTCGAACCCGAGGTGATTTGCATGATCACCGGATTGAGTCAAGAAAGGGAATCAAGTATTTGGGAAAAATGATCAAGGATTTAGGCAAGAAAAGGAGGTGAAGACTTTGAGTTGTTTTAAAGTTTGGTTATCATTTGAAGCTTAAACATTTGCTTATTAACACTTTGGTTTAGTTGTTTATTAACTTATATTACATGTTTGGATTATTATTTATTTTGATCCTAAATGTTTCTTATGCAATGATGTGTGTGATTTACATAGCTTTGTGCATGCCTTATGATAGTTAGCTTATTAGATTTTGATCTGTAGTTAACTTTGGCTTGTGAATCTTTTGGTAAAAATCTGGGTTTATAAAAAAAATGGAAGGTGAAATTTTTGAAAGGCCTCTGGTCTCGGTTCCATATCGACCCGCGGATCCTTATCGATAAGGTACCGCCGGTCCTAGATAAGGAACCGCCGGCCACTGTGCACGACAACATCTTTTGCTTTACACTGTTTTCTCAATTATGTGTAAACACTGCATGATTTTTAGTAATAAACTGCACATTTCCTAAACTAGCTTTCCTAAATTCATTATTCACCTAAAATGATTTTAACCCATTACTAGTTTGGATCATCTCCTCACCCATTTAAACCCACCTTGTTAGACATGTTCTTCACACATCAAAACATCCTTCCCTAAACCTTAAACCACCCTTGTCAACCATGGTGTGTACCAAAACCTCAAACACTTCCAAGACCTCCACCCCAAGGAAAACACTCAAAATAAGGATTAAGGTAGCCAAGCCTAACTCCTCACCTTTCCACACACCTAGGAATGAGATGGTTCCTATCCTCATTTCTTCATCACCTTTCCCACCTCTTGCACCATGCAAGACATCATCCACCCATGGTACTAACCACTCCATGGGTTCTACCTCCTCTTCATTCAACTCAAGAATGAATGAGCTCTCTTCACCCTTCACTCCAAGTGCACCCTTGGATGTGACCACACAACCCAAACCAATCCAAAGCATTCATTTTGTGAATGACTTTGATGACACTTTGGTGACTTCACCATTTACCCCTCATAACTCACCCATTTAACCAACCTTGGAGAATTTACCTCCACACTCACCCATTTCCCCTTTAGGGAACATGCCTCCACTCTCACCCACATCACCCTTGGAGAACATGCCTCCTCCACCTCCACCCAACTCAAACATTCATATTTTGGGTGTTCCACTTTCTCTCCTTTTGGGTGATCCATACTATGGGTTTCAACAAACACATGGTCCTAGTTGTCCATGTTGTCTTTACAACCACTACATCATCCATAACCTTAGGATGGATATGTATGGAATACATAGGAGGTTGCAAGAGTTCTTTCTTGCCTTGTTCTCCATGCCTCCTCCTAGGAGATGAATGATGGAGTTTTCTTAATAAGAGTTTTCAACAAAACCAAGCCAAAGAAGACTACTTATCTAGATTTAATGTTAAGCTAGCTATGTATTAGTTAGTTTTATTTGTCATTTTACTTGCTTCCTTCATGAATGTTTCATGTTGTTGATCCATGGATTTAGCTTTGTGTGTTTCTATCCTTTTGTGTACACTAATCAACTTTAATTTGAAATTAAAATTGAACCTAAATCTATCACAACCTCTAAAAACTTGACTAAAATTGGTTCAAAATGATATCTAAATTATTTTGTCACCCTTTGTCAAGACATTCTTTGTGAATGTGTTGCTTTATGCAACCCTAGCATAATTTGGTGCTAATAGAGGTAAAATTCCAAGATTTGCAACTTTTTGAAAAAGTCTTAGTTTTTCTCAAAAACCTGTAAAAACTTGGTTTCAAGTCCACTGGACGCGGATCCTTAAAGCCCCGCGGTTCCCTAGCGATATGGAACCGCCGGCCCTTTAAGGTACCGCGGGCAGAAATCAGTTTTTGACGAATTTTTGGTCAAAACTTTTAAAACCCTATACCCTGTCAAGATTCCTTGTTTACTCAAATTGACTAAACATTCCTTGACACTACACATTTTGTATTCAATTTTTTACCTTGATTACATTTTACTTATACCCAACCTTGAGATTTCATTCTCACACCTTCCCAACCTTGAGAATTCATTCTCACACAAACTTGAGATTTCATTCTCACATCTTCCCAACCTTGAGAATTCATTCTCACACAACCTTGAGATTTTATTCTCATACTCTCACAATGCCTAACTCCTACATTCCTAACCTTGACATTTCTTTGTCACAACCCCACTCACCTAAAGCTTCCTCATCCAAGCTTTCAAAGAAACCGAAAATCTCGGTTCGACCTATTTGGGTTAAGAAGAATGAACCATTTTCGTCCAAACCACCCAAAAACCCTACCTTCTCTCTAATCAAGTATTGGAATGAGACTTATACCATAAACACCATCACTGGAGCAAAAGAAAATGTTCCCCCACCACCACAATCCTTCAACACCCCTCAACTCAATGACCTTGCAACCTTCCCAAACCTCACAAGGCATTGTGAAAACATTCCCAAACCCATTACCCCACCACCACCAAACCCTAAGTTTGATGCCATACCCCCATCAAACGATTTTGTGTTGCATCATGGATCCTCGTGTGCTTGTTGTCGATTTCAACAAATTGAACTTGCTCATGTGTATGAGAAGTTAAATTTTCTTGAATTCCTCCTCACTCTACCTCCTATTCAAGTTTTCGTTCCGGTGGACAAAACTTCGAATGATGCATCGTCGCCTTTTTAGTCTTTTATTTTTTTTTCAATCTTGGAAAATATCACTATTAGACTAGCTTATGCTTAGTGGTTTATTTTCCATATTTATTGCTTTTAGATACTCATATTGTGTGTATGACTATCTTCTTTGTTGTGTCTTTTCTTGTATGTAACCTTTGTGTTGTTTGTGTGTTATTTCATTAGTTCTATTTTGAGTTGATCATGGTTAATTTTTACAATTGCTTATGGGTGATTTCATCAATTCTAAACTTTAACCCATTGACAAGCTTATCATCTTCATTGGATTGAAGCTTGATTTTGCCAATTACCTCTTTGGACATACTTAGCAAAATACTTGCTTCTAATTTGAGATTTCTTCTCTCTCTCCCTCTCAAGTTACTTAGTAGGTAGTGATCATATATACATTGGTGTTTCTTTCCTTTCTACTAACCTTTGTGTAGCATGTCACCTTAGCTCACAAACTTGGTGCCCCAAGCAAGGGGGAGCAACCACCAAGGGGGAGCTACTAGCAAAGTTCGATATTCTTCAAAGACTTGTGCTAACCTTTTTGCTACGACAAAGAGGGAGAAATGATAGTGATAAACTAGTTAATAATTCGATATTTTGTGTTTCTACGTAAATGAGTTTATCGTTTTTCGTAATCAAAAAGGGGGAGATTGTTAATGCAAGTGATGCCTAAAAACATTATTAGTGTTAACTAATCTTTCTTAGTTTTGATCACAACAAACCATACAACACATTTAGTGTAAAACACAAAATGAATTATTTAACTAACACTATCATCAAGGTAATAATCATATCACTAACCTTTCTTAATCATACTTAGTGATCCTCAAAATGATTATCCTTAAAACTCACTTTTGTTAATATGACAAAAGACTTTTTAATAAACTTTCTTTTTTAGAAAATGTTTCATTAAAATGGAAAATGAAAATTTGAAAATAGCATATTCCAAATGCTGTTAGAATATCCTTTGAAGGTTTCAAATACCTCAGATATTCCCACCCCACTAAAATACCAAAAACGGAGCGTAGTCTAGTGGCGGTACCTTAAGTACCTACGGCGGTTCCTTAGCGATATGGAACCGCGGGGTGAGATAAGGTACCGCGCACAGCTAGCCGTTATAGATCCGTTATACTTTGTGTCCTTTAAATAGTGGGTCAAATCTCATATTCTAGTAAGCCTCTTGGACGTTTTTCTCAGCCCTCTTTCTATTTTCTATAGCATAATCATTAGTAAATGATCACTTAAATTGTTAAGGATGTTTACATATGATTATCCTCTTGATCCCCTCCTTTACCTTGTCCAATGAGAAGATCACTCACTCACTAGTGTTGTGATAAAGATGAATCTATGAGCTAGTCATATTCATCATGATACCCTTTTTGTTTTAGGTCAATCCAATGTATTTATGAATACTTGGACTAGTTGTGTTCATCCAAGTTATTTGTGGATACTTGGATTTGTTGTGTACATCCATTGCATATGTGTTTGCTTGGATTTATGTTGTGTAAATCCAAGCTACATGTGTGTACTTGGATAAGTCTAGTTGAGTTGTAATAGATTTGATTAGGAGTTCTCACTAAACTATAAAGTGATGTGGTTGTGTCTTGTGAGTTCTCACTAAACTATAAAGTGACTAGTAGTTGTGTTGTGTGAAGTTCTCACTTAGCTTCAAAGTGAAGAGTCGTGAAGACTGGTTTTAGCTTTCGATCAGAACTCGACATCTAGCCTTGTGTCGTAAAATGGTGAAGTAGGCAACGTCGTGAAGATTGGTTCTACCTTAAGATTAGAACCCGACATCTAGCCTTGTGTCGTTAAATTGTGAAGTAGCCAACGTTGTGTAGATTGGTCCTAGCTAAAGATTAGGTCTCGACATTTAGCTTAGTGTCGGAAAATAATGTAAGCAACGATGTAAGGTTTTCTCCGCCGAGAAGGGAGCTTGTGGATATAGTGGAAATATCGAGTAGGTGTACTCGAGGAGTGGAGTAGAAACGAGGATAGAGCCTCGTTATCGAACCACTATAAATCTTGGTGTCTTCCCACTAGGTTGTCTCCTTCCTTACTCTTTACTTATTTCATTATCATTACACTTACCTATTATCTTTGCTAGTGCATTTGAATTGAACCTAATCATTATGCAACTTAGCCTCAAGTAAAAGATAGTTTTGATACAAACCAAATTGAAAGTAATTTTAATTTGGTCACCAATCGAAGAGAAACTATTCAACCCCCTTCTAGTTTGGTCACCAATTTTAATTTGGTCACCAATCGAAGAGAAACTAAACAAGCATAAGTATATGGGCCAAAAAGGAGAAGAAGTCTATGGCATCTTCCATCCTATGCAATTCCTCCAAATGCTCGAGTCCGTCCTTGGGTACCTGTCGTTTTGGGACATGGAAAGGAAAGTAATGGCTGAGCATAACGCTCAGTGCACATATATACGACATAGTATAGATGGCTGGAACATAACTAAGACTAATAGCAGCGGAAATGTATAAGTCTTGGAAAACTTGGAACATGTTCATAAAACTGGTTTTATAGTTTGAAAAGACTTATGTTTTTATATGAAAACTGTATAAATTAGCCAATAGCCTATATAGGTCATGAGGTTCCACCGTGCATGAATACTTGGAGGGGAGACCTCGTCATGCAATTAGAGGGGTTGCCTCTAATTAATAGTCAGGGTAGGAGGGATCAAGTCCTAGTGAAGAATGGAAGGCACACATCACATTCACTCTGATATTACTGCTAACATGTAACTAGGATGCACCCATACACCCCACATGATAATATAATATAATGGCCAAAAGTGAAAAGGGACGCCACGCGCAATCACTTCGCCTTGGGGAAGTCATAACACTGGTGCCTCTAGTGTTATGGTTATGGTACCTCCATAACTAGGTGACACTGGTCATGCATGTATATGGCTTAGGCTCTTAATCTAACATAAGTATCAAACATATAAAACAAATAATGGGAAAATAGTTGGCTACAGATGGGGAAATCCTAATAACGAAAGAATGTCCATATTGAAAGGACGGGAAATCCGTACCTTATGTCTAGTGAACGAAGATAACGAACGGATGAGAGTCCTACTTCGATCTCACTAATGCTACATAAATAGTATACATGTATAAGTATTCTGATTACCGAGTACGTAACTGGTTTAATATCGTGTCTTAGCTTGTTTTCTATGTTCATGTCTTTTTTTACTGATTTTAACATTATGATGTGTTTATCATGTATTCTGTATCTTCTGATTAAGTATTACTTGTATTTCTTGTATTATTATAATTGTTGTGTAATAATAAGTAACTTTCTAAAAATAGCAGGTTTCCTAAAACAGGTTAACTTCTTAAAATAGATCAGTTTCTAAAAATAGAAAGTTTCCAGAATTAGTAAGTTTCCTGAAATAGAAAGTTTCTATATTTAGAAATAAGCTGGTTTATTAAGCTAACAATATAAGCTTAAGTTTTACTGATTAAATATACTAAGTCATGTGATTAATAGTATAGTTTATTAATTATAACATGTTAATTAAATAAACTATAGGTTATATGATTTAATTAAATATAAACATGATTTAATTAAAGTGTATAAAATACTTAGGTTAAAACGTGTATTAATATTTTATTAATATAACCTAAGTCATGATTATTAATTAATTATATTTCATGTTTAATAATTAATTAATACTATAGTGTAAAATAAATAATTAAATACTTAGGTTAAAACATGTATTACTAATAAGAATAATTAACCTAAGTCCATGTTTTAATTAAATTAATTATATACCATGTCAAATTAATTTAATTAACTTGTAAAAATAATATACTTGTAAAATTAATTAAATTTGTAAAGATAATCATGAACCGAACCGTGTGTTGTCTAATTAAACATGTCGTGAACCGGACCTGTGAAAACCTTTGAACCGGTCCGAACCAAACACCCCTAAAAACAGTGGCAAACCGGCTTGAACCGGTTGCCCCTGCTTGCGTCACCTAGCCACCGACTGCTACCGATGGTTCCCTTGCTCTCAGCTAGTCAATACTAGCAGTGGGGTTCCCACTGGCTGTGTGCCAGTGGTTCCCGCTGCTGCGTTCCCCCTGCCAGATCAAGTCTGCCACCGGCTGTGTGCCGGTGGTGGGGCTATGTGCTGCCGAGACCCATATAACCACAAGGACACCCCCGACGCATGTCGGGGTGCCTTTTCCTGCTGTCGACCAAAACCAAACACCACCGAGACTTATGTCTCGGTTGGTGGTGCGAACCAAACGACGCCGAGAGCCTTGAGGCTCTCAATTTGTGTGGAGGCCGAACAACCAAACCCGAAAAGACCCTTTTTAATTTCCCCACCATGATAGTTAACATGTTTTTAATGTTGTTTAATTATTCCCATTGTAAAACCCGCATGCTTTTACCATAAACAACACACTTATGATCGTACGTACAAGATTAAAACTTTCCTTATATAACATGAAAACGTATCATGAGTATTGTGACAACCGTGGTTTTGAGGTTCGTCACTTGGTCTTATTTTTAGGTTATTTTATGTGTGATTACTTGATTTGTGTGTTTACGTGTTTGTTTTGTGTGAACGAGGTTGGTGTGGTTATCGTTTATGAGTATAAAGTACTCATAAGTAAATCGAGGAACGGTTATTTCATGTTCATGAGCTCACATTAAGTGACTATGAAATGAAATGGTGATATTTTGGTGTTTACGTATACGTATAAGTATTATAGTAATAGTATATATTTTTTAGGATTTACGGTTTAGATTTTGGAGGTCTCGGATGAGGTAATTAGTCATATGAATATTTTTCGGGATGGTTTAAGTCGTTTAGGACTTAGTTATAAAGTTTATTTCAAAATTTGAGATTTTTTTTAAAAGTGTATATTTTACGTCTTTTACGGTAAAACGCGTAAATTTGACTAGTTTTACGGTTTTGAGGTTTTGGAGGCTTTAGGAGCTGAAATAAATTAAGGAAAATTAAGGTAATATTATTAATACAAATATTAATAATAAAAAGGAAAAAAAAAACGAAATTAAATGGGTATAGGTCAGTTATGTGAAAAAAAGAAAAGAAAAGGGGGAAAAAAGGGAAAAAGGAAACCGGGCTTTTGTATTTGGGCTAGGACTGGTTAGGATCAATTATATAAGGTTTTTATTTATCAAAACACTTCATAAAATCCCTGGAGATCAATAAGGAGTCGAAATATACAAGGGATGAATTAGGGTTTTCATAAAAATCTTGGTTTTTCATAAATCAAAGGTAAATCTTTATAACCCTTTTTAATTAAACTGTTTTTATGTTTCTTTAATCATCTTATGATGGATTTAGGTTAGGGTTTATTATAAAAACAGTAAATTAATGTTATATTAATCATAACATGATGATTACATAAATTAGGGCTTGTAATTAGAGGGATTAGGATTAATTAATGAGGTTATTTTGTTAAACCCGTTTTTAAAAACTGGGCAGATTTTGAGTCAATTGTTTTGATCATATCGGGAGTTCTATAAACTCTTATTTTACGATCCAAGTACCCCTGGAAAGATATTTGAAGGGGCTTTCCAATGCAAGAAACGAGAACTAAATTGGAGGTGCGGAAGTGGGTCAAAAACAGGTTACAACAGTCGGAGGTCAAAACAGTTTTGAATTCAGCCTATTTTCTTTTTAAGTTTTGGGTTGTTTGGGGTACTTAGGATTTCATTGGGATCTTCTCACGAACGTGAGAGATGGTTTATATATTTTAGTAAGTATCTGAACTTGGGCTAAGGTGGTGGTTTAGGGTAAGACCCCTTAATGGTAACAAACTTTTAGTACGTTTAAAATCAGGAAATCTGGAATGACAAAAGTAGATATATGTATATCGGGGCCTTAACAGTAGCTTTAAGGTTAGGTCAAGTAGGAGGTGTTAGCCAACATAAGTAAGGGTATGAATATTCCTTTTACAGAAACCATGGGTATGTTTAAGTGGACGTTTGACTTAATGTTTTGAGACCTAAAAACTGGGACTGTTTTGGGTAAAATATGAACGGGATAGTTATTAAACTTAACCAAGTTAAGGACTTGTTAAGGAAGGGTAATGGGGTGATTAGAGCTTAAAAATGAGATAATTATACGGGAATAGACTAGATGTCCATCATAGGTTGATTAGCCATCTCAGTGATTGGTTCGTGTATTGATTTCGTATTTTGGTTGTTAGCTTGTTGCTAGTGCGAGGACTTGTGAAGAAGCTATCAGGTGAGTTTCATAGTCCCATGTTTAATATTGATTTTGACTTCCAGATGGGATGGAAGAGACACTGTGTTGAGTTATTTTCTAAATTGATGCTGTGAATGTGTTTGTGATTTGAGATGGACTTGTGTGTACATTATGTGATTAACTGCTATGTGATTTTTGATTGTGTATGATTTGGATCGGGGACACGAGCCGTCTCAGTTATTGTGGTTTGACAAGGTAGTGGCCTTGTGGTTTGACAAGGTAGTGGCCTTGTGGTTTGAGAAGGTAGTGGCCTTGTGGTTTGCCAAGGTAGTGGCCTTGGGATAGGTACATAGTGTGATCATCTATGGTACCATGATGTTGTTTGGCAAGGTAGGAGCCTTGGATTGGTTTGGTATGATTAATCTTGATTGATAGTTGTTAATGCATATTTGTAGCACATTGTCCATATGTTATTGTGTTGATGGTTGTTATTCACAGCTTATAACTGATTCAGCGTTAGAGTCTAAACCTATGACTCTCACCAACTTTATGTTGACGTGTTTTAGTGTCTCTTTCAGGTGAGAATGTGGTTAAGCTTCAGGATAGAAGTGGCTAGACTTGGATGCCTTAGGATTGCATATAGAAGGAGATCCCTGTTCCTTCTTAGCTTTGTTTGTTCATTTATCTAGTGATACTGTTGGCACCTATATGTTTGTTTGTTTGTGTTATTTGTTTGTCTTGGGTAAGAGGTAGGATTGTTACCTACTTACCTAGACTCCTGCATTGTTGAGATATTGTCATGACATTTGTGTCACCATTTTATGACATTTCTTATATCATTTAGTTATCTCTATAGACACGCTATTGTTGTGATGATATCCATACGTCGTGCCCCATATTCCGCCATGGTGGGGTGTGACAAGTATTCAAGAATTACGTACGTGTTATTACACGATAAGTATTAAATACGTGTTAGTACACGATAATTATTAACGATAATAATTATAATCACGAACATAAAATCATGAACATGAAATCACGAACATATTATTATGTACTTACGTAATTATTAATACGATGAATGTCGTTACGTACAAGTAATTATAATAACATGGATAATTAATAATTAAGTAACACGTAAACAAGAATAATGAACACGATTATTTTCACGTATGTTAAATCAAACACGGTAAGTCATTACGTACGTAATAGTTACGTTTAAACGTATTAAGACAACCATGGGAAAATTCATGAAGTTTCAATACTCGATTACGCGCGTCATTTTAACAAGACGCGATTTAATTAAAAGTATAAGTGTTTGTTGGCCTGTTTAGACAAAGAGGAAAAGAGGAAGTACTTGGGCTCAAGGCCCAAGTGTGTTTGTTCGGCTTAAACAGGAAACAGACCGGGGGGGGGGGTAGTTTTATTTTCACTTTTAGACAGGAATCAAAGAAAACCCTAAACATGTTAACAACCGCCTCTTTTCCCTTTGTCTTCCTTGCTGCCGTCGACCAACACCAATAGAAACAAGATCAAACGTGGATATTGAATCCAGAAGATCAAGGATGGTGTCGTGTTTATGCTCCTAACCCTAAAAAACGTAAGTAATTAAAATTCCTTTTTGATTAATTGTTTCATGCGTTTAAATTGATCAAGAATCCAAGTATTCGATCTTAAAACATGTTTATTATACGTTAATACAAAGGGGTGGTCGTTTGTTTGTTGCTGTGTTCGAGGGGCACACAAACCAAGACTCATAGGAGTCTCGGTGGTAAAAACCAGCCACCAGCCGCAACCCTTAATGGGTGCTGGAAGGGATTGTTCTGTCAGTAGGAACCCATCGGGGGGTGTTTGTTCTAGCAGTGGCAACCGAGAACCTCACAGCTCTCGGTGGGGGTTTTGGTAACATCAGGGGGAAACTCGGCTCAGCCGGTGGGAACCCCTGGGCTTGAAGTGGCAACGAGCATCAACAAAAACAGGGCAGGGGTTGTTTGGCTGCTGGTTTTAGACAAGGTGTTTGGATGACAGTTTTAGGGTTTTAAAAAGGGGTGTTTGGTTTAACATTTTTCAAGTTATTTTTTTGTATTTAATTTAATTAGGATATTAAATTAATCATGCAATATTAATTTTAGTTAATCTAATTAAGATTGATTTAATCTTGCCAAGTTACGCTATGTTATTTAAACCTTAATTATATGGGAATTATTAAATTAACTTGGTCCGGTTCACGTCATGTTTAAATGTTTAATACACGGGTTCGGTTCATCATTTCATTTTTTCAAGTTAATTAACTTTACAAGTATATAATTTACAAGTTAATTAAATTAATTAGCATCGCAATAATTAATTTAATTAAAACATGGACTTAGGTTAATTATTATTATAAATAATACATGATTTTTACCTAAGTATATTATTATTTATTTTAGACTATAGTAATTAAATAATTATTAAACATGACTTATAATTATATAATTATCATGACTTAGGTTATATTAATAAAAAATATTAATACATGTTTTAACCTAAGTATTATTTCCTTTATTTAATTAAATCATGCTATATTTAATTAAATCTTAAAACCTATAGTTTATGTAATTAACATGTTATAATTAATAAACTATACCATTAATCACATGACTTAGTATATATAATCAGTAAAACTAAGCTTATACAATTTGGCTTATTAATCCAGCTTATTTCTAAATATGGAAACTTTCTATTTCAGGAAACTTACTATTTTTGGAAACTTTATATTTTTAGAAACTATTCTATTTTAAGCAGTAAATCTATTTTTGGAAACTTTCTCTTTTAAGAAATCTACTATTTTTAGAAAGTTACTTATTATTACACAACAAGTATAATAATACAAGAAATACAAGTAATACTTAATCAGAATATACAGAATACACGATAAACATAGTATAACGTTAAAATCAGTAAAACAAGACATGAACATATAAAACAAGCTACGACATGACATAAAACCAATTACGTTCTTAGTAATCAGAATACTTATACACGTATATTATTTATGTAGCATTAGTGATATCGAAGTAGGACTCTCTTCCGTTCGTCTTCTTCGTTCACTGGACTTAAGGTACGGATTCTCCGTCCTTTCAGTATGGACATTCTTCCTTATTAGGATTTCCCCGTATGTAGCCAACTATTTTCCCCAGTATATGTTTTATATGTTTCTGAATTGCTTATGTTTAATTAGATACCTAAAGCCATATACATGCATGACCAGTTTCACCTAGTTATGGAGGTACCATAACCATAACACTAGAGGCACCAGTGTTATGACTCCACCACGACAGAGTGATAGCTCGTGGCGTCCCTTCAGCTTTTGGCCATATTATTATTATCAGGTGGGCGTATGGGTGCATCCTAGTTTACATGTTTTCAGCAGATTATTCAGGTGTATGTGGTGTGTGCCTTGCATCCTTCACAAGGAGCTGATCCCTCCTGCCCAAACCAGTATATTAAATTAGAGGCAGCCCCTCTAAATTGCATGACGAGGTGACCCCTCAAAGTATTCATGCACGTTTATATTTCATGACCTATATTGGCTAATGGTAAACATGTTAAACAGTTTTATAAGATAAACATAAGGTTTTTCAAACTATAAAACAAGTTTTATTAAGTTATACCAGGTTTTCCAGGACATATACATTTCCTCTGCTATATGTTTTACATGCTTATATTATTCATTCCATGCTTGTATATCCGTGCACTGAGCGTTATGCTCAGCCGTTACTTTCCTTTCCACGTCCCAAAACGGCAGGTACGCAAGGACTGACTCGAGCATTTGGAGGACATGCATAGGATTGAAGCTGCCATAGACTTCATCTCCTTTTGCCTTCATATACTTATGCTTGTTTAGTCTTTCATTCATATCATTTACTTTATTATGTTTTGGGCTTATGTTGGGAACCGATGTTTGATTCCGGTTTTCCCTATGGTCATGTATGTTTTACTACATATTACCTTGCATGCTTTGATGACACACCATAATTACGCGTAACGGTACCAAAGTAGGGTGTTACAATTATGGTATCAGAGCCAAGGCTTCGACCTGTAGGCTCTAAAACTTGACCTGTGACTAGTGGGTAGTCATCAGGAGCTTCCTAAACCAACGCTTTTTATTCTATGTATTTATGTTTTCAGCACCTTGTTGTATTAACCATGATGTTTTCATCGATATTGTTTTACTAATATGGATGGACAACCGTCATTCATATTTAGTTACGTGTCATTGTTTCATGCATAATGTTCCTCGTGAACTGTGGCTATGTGGAATGAACCCCAGTAGTTCATAATTAGTCACATAAAATTTTTTCTGATAAGTTTTCACAGATGAGTTTCATTTATTTATGTTTCATGTATCATTGTTGCAGGAATTATGACTAAGTAATGGTTGGTACATGACTGGCCCTATTTAGTCGCATGTGCTTTTATCGAAACTTTTAACTTTGGGACCGACCCATAGGCGTCCCCTCGCACATATAAAGGTTTTTATAAACTACATCATGCATTCATGCACTGTTTTTCATGCATAAAATTTTTCTCATGATTTATTGGCTTAATTTTATTTTCATGTCCCCTCATAAGTTACTATGTTTTTATGTCAAGTATGTTTTCATACTGTCATGGTTAAGTTCAGTTTCATGCTCATTATGTTATACACTCCTTCATGTTGGGTTGTTCCATGTTTCTTCATGATGACTTCGTCTTCACGTGATTATGTCTTACGTCTCTTTTGTTGTTTTTGCTTTCATGCAAGACACTGTTGGAATTCATGTAAATTCTGCTTTCATGATAGTCATGGTTGGTTTTCATTAATCATGCTTTCAGGAAAATCATCGTTGTAATTCGTTTAACCACATGTTAGCGTTTCTCTATGCAACCAGAATGAGGTATATATGGGCATTGCCAGGTTATCATGATGGTCTTTCTAACCCTTTAATCAGTTATTTACCTTTAAAATCATGTCAAATGATCGACCCCATAATGATAGTTTCATGTACATTCCATGTGTACTCCATGTACCGTATCCCATGTTCATATTCCACTTGTTGATATTCTACAAGATTGCTGATGCCGCTCATGACTTGGAGATGTTACTAAAGGTTGATGCTGCTGATTTTTTGGAGACGCTATGAGATGATGATGCTGTTCACAACCTGGAGATCTTCCAAGACGTAGACAAAGGCGTTAGATCAAAGCGATCGGACGAGAAGATGCTTCACCACCAGACGATTTCCATCAATCATTGTCCCTAATTCTTAGTTACATGTCACACGTCATTCGGTGGTCGTTTCAGTCATATGAGTGTGAACCGGTACCAGTCGGCCACTCAACTGAATAGTTACATGAATCACAGTCATGAGAATAACCGTCATGGAACTGACAGACAAGACGATGGTAACCACTACTATGACAGCAACTATCCTAGCAATGGCAACCGAAGCTCCGGCCACGGACGTAATCAGAAATACATAGGATCAGTAGTCCAACCGATCCGCCAATTCTGGCATAATAACCTAATATTTGTAGTTCTATTCGTTTCACATCTCGAGACACATACCAAGACACCAGTCAAGACACATGTCATTCTTATACTTCCCAAGACACGAGTCAAGACACATTACTCACGTCCAATTCTGGAACATCCTTAAGAAATTCAGGGTACCCTCTAAAGGGTATATCCATGTTGTTGTGACATGTATTAATCAGGCCACAAGAATTTTAGTACCAGAACCGGCGTATCAGTGGGATCTGTCATGTTTGCTCGTTGACACTTTCATTCCTTTCACCATATTTCGTATATTCATGACCATGAAGGACGCCACTCGTATTCCCCATATATACGAATGTTTTCCTTCAGCCTAATCATAAGATCCAAGCTGCTAACGCATTACCTCGGACAGATGCGAGTTATGGACTACGAACAGCACACCATGCTACAATTCATGATTATGTACAGTAATGTTCAGGATCCTGAATACATTCAGCATGGTTTTCCATCAGGAAAATCTGTACAAATTATCTATGTTTCGCAAGCACGTGCTTAGTTATCCATGACTGCTAAAAATTTCTAGCTGTTAGTTAAGACACGACCACTGAAGTCCTTGTACGCATAACCAACCGATTATGCCAAAATCTTCCCATACATTTCAGAAGAACCTTCAAGGAGAAGGATGGTAACATGAGATTATGTGTTGACCACCGTCGATGTAAACAAATTACCATTCATAACCGTTATTCTCCTCCACGTATTGACAACATGTCCAATCAACTTTAAGGTGTTAAACACTTTTCCAAGATAGGATTCATGATCATGTTGCCAACAGTGACGAGTGAAAGAGCAGGACATGTCCATGACTGCTATTCATTTACGACTCGGTCATGTTAGATTCATGATTTCGTATTAGTCTCATAATTGCTCCATCAGCATTATGGACTTAATAAATCGAGTTCCCATGAACTCATAAATAAACTCATCAGTGTTTCATCGAGGACAACCTGATTTCCCTCTAAGGCTAGAGAAGAACATGAAGACTATATTGGCACTATGCTGCAAATTCTACGACAGGAGAAATTTCACTCTGAAATTTTCCAATCTAAATTTTGGTTGATTACAGTTACACGCTGAATCACGTGTATTCTCAAGGTTAATCTTACCATGACTCAGCTTATGAATAAAGGTGAGAACCCTACATTACATTAGGTGTTCCAAGAAAACACTACGCTAAGAAAGGTCTAATTTCAGACACTTAGAGTTTCGCAAACTTCTATGTATCAAGTTTCTATGAAGCAAGATACAGTTACGTTCATATCTAAGTACCTGACATACCAACATGTTAAGATAGAACACCAACAGACTAGGATGTTTTTCCACAATCAGAAAATGTGAACAGAAATGGGACAAGATCTACATGGATTTTGGTTACAGATTAACGCATACTCAGAAGAAGCATGATGCTATCTGGGTTATTGTCAACAGTTTGACCAAGTCTGCAAAATCCTTACATCCACAAGGATTTCAGAACCAGCAGGTTGATCGGACTTGTTCCAGCCAAGGCTCATCCGATCACTTGGTAATCCCTTAGCTATCGGGTCAGACAAAGGTTCGTATTTGTGCTCCTTATGTACGTTCACGTTCTTGTTTCAGTTTTACGACTTGCTTTCACGCTCACGTTCATGACACTATTCACGTTCATGATAATATCCTAGTTTACGATTTCACGTTTATTTTCGTTCTGGGAAGTTTTGCAAGAACTGGAGAGACCAGACTCAAGTTTAGTATAACTCCCTATCCTCAGATAGACGATTCACGTCACATTTCCACGTCTCACCTTATAGCGTTTGGATTTACCTCCGCCGTATTCCATGTTCACGATATGTTTCACATGTCATGTTCATTCCACGTTCCTCATGTCACGTTCACGATATGTTACACGTATCATGGATCACGATATGTTGCTCATACTACACTCACCATATCTCCACGTATCACATTCAAAATTTTTCACGTATCACGTTTAAATTTTTTCACGTACTACGTTTCTATATGTCTCGCGCATCGTTGCTAATTATCAGGAGGTTAGATTATTTTGCATCGTAATGTTTCAGTTACCCTTGCACGTTAACTTTTATTTCCTCAATCGAATTCAGGGGATCTATCTTACGTTGATGACAATGAACTTTTACGTCAAGGTCAGAGGACCAAGATTTATCAGTGGTGTCAGGATCTTGTGGAGGAACCGTTCTGAGAGGGAAGCCACTTGGAAACGGACGAGTCCATCCGGATTTTATCCTTTCATCCTTCCATAATCCAGTAAGATTCTTTCAGTCACGTCACGTTCCATGTCCTTTTTAGCCATGTCACGTTCCACGTTCCCTTCTACAATGTCACCTTCAC